>OZ012677.1:23365138-24777636 GCA_963942445.1 Argyra leucocephala | reverse complement strand
TCCAAGAAGGTTGAATTTTGCATCAAAATTTACTTTTTAAAATTTTTTTTTTTTTTTTTTATAAAAACTTTAAACGCTCATAACTTCGTTAATATTGCTCCTAGAGGGTCGAATTTTGCATTAAAATTTACTTTTTAAAATTTTTTTTTTTTTTTTTTATAAAAACTTTAAACGCTCATAACTTTGTTAATATTGCTCCTAGAGGGTTGAATTTTGCATCAAAATTTACTTTTTAAAATTTTTTTTTTTTTTTTTTATAAAAACTTTAAACGCTCATAACTTTGTTAATATTGCTCCTAGAGGGTTGAATTTTGCATCAAAATTTACTTTTTAAAATTTTTTTTTTTTTTTTTATAAAAACTTTAAACGCTCATAACTTTGTTAATATTGCTCCAAGAAGGTTGAATTTTGCATCAAAATTTACTTTTTAAAATTTTTTTTTTTTTTTTTATAAAAACTTTAAACGCTCATAACTTCGTTAATATTGCTCCTAGAGGGTTGAATTTTGAATCAAAATTTACTTTTTAAAATTTTTTTTTTTTTTTTTTATAAAAACTTTAAACGCTCATAACTTCGTTAATATTGCTCCTACAGGGTTGAATTTTGAATCAAAATTTACATTTTAAAATTTTTTTTTTTTTTTTTTATAAAAACTTTAAACGCTCATAACTTCCTTAATATTGCTCCTAGAGGGTCGAATTTTGCATCAAAATTTACTTTTTAAAATTTTTTTTTTTTTTTTATAAAAACTTTAAACGCTCATAACCTCGTTAATATTGCTCCTAGAGGGTCGAATTTTGCATCAAAATTTACTTTTTGAAATTTTTTTTTTTTTTTTTTATAAAAACTTTAAACGCTCATAACTTCGTTAATATTGCTCCTAGAGGGTTGAATTTTGCATCAAAATTTACTTTTTAAAATTTTTTTTTTTTTTTTTATAAAAACTTTAAACGCTCATAACTTCGTTAATATTGCTCCTAGAGGGTTGAATTTTGCATCAAAATTTACTTTTTAAAATTTTTTTTTTTTTTTTTTGATAAAAACTTTAAACGCTCATAACATTGTTAATATTGCTCCTAGAGGGTTGAATTTTGCATCAAAATTTACTTTTTAAAATTTTTTTTTTTTTTTTTATAAAAACTTTAAACGCTCATCACTTCGTTAATATTGCTCCTAGAGGGTTGAATTTTGCATCAAAATTAACTTTTTAAAATTTTTTTTTTTTTTTTTTTATAAAAACTTTAAACGCTCATAACTTCCTTAATATTGCTCCTAGAGGGTCGAATTTTGCATCAAAATTTACTTTTTATAATTTTTTTTTTTTTTTTATAACAACTTTAAACGCTCATAACCTCGTTAATATTGCTCCTAGAGGGTCGAATTTTGCATCAAAATTTACTTTTTGAAATTTTTTTTTTTTTTTTTATAAAAACTTTAAACGCTCATAACTTCGTTAATATTGCTCCTAGAGGGTTGAATTTTGCATCAAAATTTACTTTTTGAAATTTTTTTTTTTTTTTTATAAAAACTTTAAACGCTCATAACTTTGTTAATATTGCTCCTAGAGGGTCGAATTTTGCATCAAAATTTACTTTTTAAAATTTTTTTTTTTTTTTTTTTATAAAAACTTTAAACGCTCATAACCTCGTTAATATTGCTCCTAGAGGGTCGAATTTTGCATAAAAATTTACTTTTTGAAATTTTTTTTTTTTTTTTTATAAAAACTTTAAACGCTCATAACTTTGTTAATATTGCTCCTAGAGGGTCGAATTTTGCATCAAAATTTACTTTTTAAAATTTTTTTTTTTTTTTTTTATAAAAACTTTAAACGCTCATAACTTCGTTAATATTGCTCCAAGAAGGTTGAATTTTGCATCAAAATTTACTTTTTAAAATTTTTTTTTTTTTTTGTTATAAAAACTTTAAACGCTCATAACTTCGTTAATATTGCTCCTAGAGGGTCGAATTTTGCATTAAAATTTACTTTTTAAAATTTTTTTTTTTTTTTTTATAAAAACTTTAAACGCTCATAACTTCGTTAATATTGCTCCTAGAGGGTCGAATTTTGCATCAAAATTTACTTTTAAAATTTTTTTTTTTTTTTTTTATAAAAACTTTAAACGCTCATAGCTTCGTTAATATTGCTCCTAGAGGGTCAAATTTTGCATCAAAATTTACTTTTTAAAATTTTTTTTTTTTTTTTTTTATAAAAACTTTAAACGCTCATAACTTCGTTAATATTGCTCCTAGAGGGTTGAATTTTGAATCAAAATTTACATTTTAAAATTTTTTTTTTTTTTTTTTTTATAAAAACTTTAAACGCTCATAACTTCCTTAATATTGCTCCTAGAGGGTCGAATTTTGCATCAAAATTTACTTTTTAAAATTTTTTTTTTTTTTTTTATCAAAACTTTAAACGCTCATAACTTCGTTAATATTGCTCCTACAGGGTTAAATTTTGAATCAAAATTTACATTTTAAAATTTTTTTTTTTTTTTTTTTATAAAAACTTTAAACGCTCATAACTTCCTTAATATTGCTCCTAGAGGGTCGAATTTTGCATCAAAATTTACTTTTTAAAATTTTTTTTTTTTTTTTTTATAAAAACTTTAAACGCTCATAACTTCGTTAATATTGCTCCTAGAGGGTTGAATTTTGAATCAAAATTTACATTTTAAAATTTTTTTTTTTTTTTTTTATAAAAACTTTAAACGCTCATAACTTCCTTAATATTGCTCCTAGAGGGTCGAATTTTGCATCAAAATTTACTTTTTAAAATTTTTTTTTTTTTTTTTTTTATAAAAACTTTAAACGCTCATAACTTCGTTAATATTGCTCCTACAAGGTTGAATTTTGAATCAAAATTTACATTTTAAAATTTTTTTTTTTTTTTTTTATAAAAACTTTAAACGCTCATAACTTCCTTAATATTGCTCCTAGAGGGTCGAATTTTGCATCAAAATTTACTTTTTAAAATTTTTTTTTTTTTTTTATAAAAACTTTAAACGCTCATAACTTCGTTAATATTGCTCCTAGAGGGTTGAATTTTGCATCAAAATTTACTTTTTAAAATTTTTTTTTTTTTTTTATAAAAACTTTAAACGCTCATAACTTCGTTAATATTGCTCCTAGAGGGTCGAATTTTGCATCAAAATTTACTTTTTAAAATTTTTTTTTTTTTTTTATAAAAACTTTAAACGCTCATAACTTCGTTAATATTGCTCCTAGAGGGTTGAATTTTGCATCAAAATTTACTTTTTAAAATTTTTTTTTTTTTTTTTGATAAAAACTTTAAACGCTCATAACTTTGTTAATATTGCTCCTAGAGGGTTGAATTTTGCATCAAAATTTACTTTTTAAAATTTTTTTTTTTTTTTTTATAAAAACTTTAATTCGAATTTTGCATCAAAATTTACTTTTTAAAATTTTTTTTTTTTTTTTTTATAAAAACTTTAAACGCTCATAACTTCGTTAATATTGCTCCTACAGGGTCGAATTTTGCATCAAAATTTACTTTTTAAAATTTTTTTTTTTTTTTTTTATAAAAACTTTAAACGCTCATAACTTCGTTAATATTGCTCCTACAGGGTTAAATTTTGAATCAAAATTTACATTTTAAAATTTTTTTTTTTTTTTTTATAAAAACTTTAAACGCTCATAACTTCCTTAATATTGCTCCTAGAGGGTCGAATTTTGCATCAAAATTTACTTTTTAAAATTTTTTTTTTTTTTTTTATAAAAACTTTAAACGCTCATAACTTCGTTAATATTGCTCCTACAGGGTTAAATTTTGAATCAAAATTTACATTTTAAAAATTTTTTTTTTTTTTTTATAAAAACTTTAAACGCTCATAACCTCGTTAATATTGCTCCTAGAGGGTCGTATTTTGCATCAAAATTTACTTTTTAAAATTTTTTTTTTTTTTTTATAAAAACTTTAAACGCTCATAACTTCGTTAATATTGCTCCTAGAGGGTCGAATTTTGCATCAAAATTTACTTTTTAAAATTTTTTTTTTTTTTTTATAAAAACTTTAAACGCTCATAACTTCGTTAATATTGCTCCTAGAGGGTTGAATTTTGCATCAAAATTTACTTTTTAAAATTTTTTTTTTTTTTTTTGATAAAAACTTTAAACGCTCATAACTTTGTTAATATTGCTCCTAGAGGGTTGAATTTTGCATCAAAATTTACTTTTTAAAAAATTTTTTTTTTTTTTTATAAAAACTTTAATTCGAATTTTGCATCAAAATTTACTTTTTAAAATTTTTTTTTTTTTTTTTATAAAAACTTTAAACGCTCATAACTTCGTTAATATTGCTCCTACAGGGTCGAATTTTGCATCAAAATTTACTTTTTAAAATTTTTTTTTTTTTTTTTATAAAAACTTTAAACGCTCATAACTTTGTTAATATTGCTCCTAGAGGGTCGAATTTTGCATCAAAATTTACTTTTTAAAATTTTTTTTTTTTTTTTTATAAAAACTTTAAACGCTCATAACCTCGTTAATATTGCTCCTAGAGGGTCGAATTTTGCATAAAAATTTACTTTTTGAAATTTTTTTTTTTTTTTTATAAAAACTTTAAACGCTCATAACTTTGTTAATATTGCTCCTAGAGGGTCGAATTTTGCATCAAAATTTACTTTTTAAAATTTTTTTTTTTTTTTTGATAAAAACTTTAAACGCTCATAACTTTGTTAATATTGCTCCTAGAGGGTTGAATTTTGCATCAAAATTTACTTTTTAAAATTTTTTTTTTTTTTTTATAAAAACTTTAATTCGAATTTTGCATCAAAATTTACTTTTTAAAATTTTTTTTTTTTTTTATAAAAACTTTAAACGCTCATAACTTCGTTAATATTGCTCCTACAGGGTCGAATTTTGCATCAAAATTTACTTTTTAAAATTTTTTTTTTTTTTTTTATAAAAACTTTAAACGCTCATAACTTCGTTAATATTGCTCCTACAGGGTTAAATTTTGAATCAAAATTTACATTTTAAAATTTTTTTTTTTTTTTTATAAAAACTTTAAACGCTCATAACTTCCTTAATATTGCTCCTAGAGGGTCGAATTTTGCATCAAAATTTACTTTTTAAAATTTTTTTTTTTTTTTTTTATAAAAACTTTAAACGCTCATAACTTCGTTAATATTGCTCCTACAGGGTTAAATTTTGAATCAAAATTTACATTTTAAAATTTTTTTTTTTTTTTTATAAAAACTTTAAACGCTCATAACTTCCTTAATATTGCTCCTAGAGGGTCGAATTTTGCATCAAAATTTACTTTTTAAAATTTTTTTTTTTTTTTATAAAAACTTTAAACGCTCATAACTTCGTTAATATTGCTCCTAGAGGGTTGAATTTTGAATCAAAATTTACATTTTAAAATTTTTTTTTTTTTTTTATAAAAACTTTAAACGCTCATAACTTCCTTAATATTGCTCCTAGAGGGTCGAATTTTGCATCAAAATTTACTTTTAAAAATTTTTTTTTTTTTTTTTATAAAAACTTTAAACGCTCATAACTTCGTTAATATTGCTCCTACAGGGTTGAATTTTGAATCAAAATTTACATTTTAAAATTTTTTTTTTTTTTTATAAAAACTTTAAACGCTCATAACCTCGTTAATATTGCTCCTAGAGGGTCGTATTTTGCATCAAAATTTACTTTTTGAAATTTTTTTTTTTTTTTTATAAAAACTTTACACGCTCATAACTTCGTTAATATTGCTCCTAGAGGGTTGAATTTTGCATCAAAATTTACTTTTTAAAATTTTTTTTTTTTTTTTATAAAAACTTTAAACGCTCATAACTTCGTTAATATTGCTCCTAGAGGGTCGAATTTTGCATCAAAATTTACTTTTTAAAATTTTTTTTTTTTTTTATAAAAACTTTAAACGCTCATAACTTCGTTAATATTGCTCCTAGAGGGTTGAATTTTGCATCAAAATTTACTTTTTAAAATTTTTTTTTTTTTTTTGATAAAAACTTTAAACGCTCATAACTTTGTTAATATTGCTCCTAGAGGGTTGAATTTTGCATCAAAATTTACTTTTTGAAATTTTTTTTTTTTTTTATAAAAACTTTAAACGCTCATAACTTTGTTAATATTGCTCCT
This sequence comes from Argyra leucocephala, assembly GCA_963942445.1. Taxonomy (NCBI): domain Eukaryota; kingdom Metazoa; phylum Arthropoda; class Insecta; order Diptera; family Dolichopodidae; genus Argyra; species Argyra leucocephala. The sequence continues at coordinate 24,771,519 of OZ012677.1, read as the reverse complement.
AGAGGGTCGAATTTTGCATCAAAATTTACTTTTTAAAATTTTTTTTTTTTTTTTATAAAAACTTTAAACGCTCATAACCTCGTTAATATTGCTCCTAGAGGGTCGAATTTTGCATCAAAATTTACTTTTTGAAATTTTTTTTTTTTTTTTATAAAAACTTTAAACGCTCATAACTTTGTTAATATTGCTCCTAGAGGGTCGAATTTTGCATCAAAATTTACTTTTTAAAATTTTTTTTTTTTTTTTATAAAAATTTTAAACGCTCATAACTTCGTTAATATTGCTCCTACAGGGTTGAATTTTGCATCAAAATTTACATTTTAAAATTTTTTTTTTTTTTTTATAAAAACTTTAAACGCTCATAACTTCCTTAATATTGCTCCTAGAGGGTCGAATTTTGCATCAAAATTTACTTTTTATAATTTTTTTTTTTTATAAAAACTTTAAACGCTCATAACCTCGTTAATATTGCTCCTAGAGGGTCGAATTTTGCATCAAAATTTACTTTTTGAAATTTTTTTTTGTTTTTTATAAAAACTTTAAACGCTCATAACTTTGTTAATATTGCTCCTAGAGGGTTAAATTTTGCATCAAAATTTACTTTTTGAAATTTTTTTTTTTTTTTTATAAAAACTTTAAACGCTCATAACTTCGTTAATATTGCTCCTAAAGGGTCGAATTTTGCATCAAAATTTACTTTTTAAAATTTTTTTTTTTTTTCTATAAAAACTTTAAACGCTCATAACTTCGTTAATATTGCTCCTACAGGGTTGAATTTTGAATCAAAATTTACATTTTAAAATTTTTTTTTTTTTTTTATAAAAACTGTAAACGCTCATAACTTCCTTAATATTGCTCCTAGAGGGTCGAATTTTGCATCAAAATTTACTTTTTATAATTTTTTTTTTTTTTTATAAAAACTTTAATCATAACCTCGTTAATATTGCTCCTAGAGGGTCGAATTTTGCATCAAAATTTACTTTTTAAAATTTTTTTTTTTTTTCTATAAAAACTTTAAACGCTCATAACTTCTTTAATATTGCTCCTAGAGGGTCGAATTTTGCATCAAAATTTACTTTTTAAAATTTTTTTTTTTTTTTATAAAAACTTTAAACGCTCATAACTTCGTTAATATTGCTCCTAGAGGGTTGAATTTTGCATCAAAATTTACTTTTTAAAATTTTTTTTTTTTTTTTGATAAAAACTTTAAACGCTCATAACTTTGTTAATATTGCTCCTAGAGGGTTGAATTTTGCATCAAAATTTACTTTTTAAAATTTTTTTTTTTTTTTATAAAAACTTTAAACGCTCATAACTTCGTTAATATTGCTCCAAGAAGGTTGAATTTTGCATCACTTTTTGAAATTTTTTTTTTTTTTTATAAAAACTTTAAACGCTCATAACTTTGTTAATATTGCTCCTAGAGGGTTGAATTTTAAATCAAAATTTACATTTTAAAATTTTTTTTTTTTTTTTATAAAAACTTTAAACGCTCATACCTTCCTTAATATTGCTCTTAGAGGGTCGAATTTTGCATCAAAATTTACTTTTTATAATTTTTTTTTTTTTTTATAAAAACTTTAAACGCTCATAACCTCGTTAATATTGCTCCTAGAGGGTCGAATTTTGCATCAAAATTTACTTTTTGAAATTTTTTTTTTTTTTTTATAAAAACTTTAAACGCTCATAACTTTGTTAATATTGCTCCTAGAGGGTTAAATTTTGCATCAAAATTTACTTTTTGAAATTTTTTTTTTTTTTTTATAAAAACTTTAAACGCTCATAACTTCGTTAATATTGCTCCTAGAGGGTCGAATTTTGCATCAAAATTTACTTTTTAAAATTTTTTTTTTTTTTCTATAAAAACTTTAAACGCTCATAACTTCGTTAATATTGCTCCTACAGGGTTGAATTTTGAATCAAAATTTACATTTTAAAATTTTTTTTTTTTTTTTATAAAAACTGTAAACGCTCATAACTTCCTTAATATTGCTCCTAGAGGGTCGAATTTTGCATCAAAATTTACTTTTTATAATTTTTTTTTTTTTTATAAAAACTTTAAACGCTCATAACCTCGTTAATATTGCTCCTAGAGGGTCGAATTTTGCATCAAAATTTACTTTTTGAAATTTTTTTTTTTTTTTTATAAAAACTTTAAACGCTCATAACTTTGTTAAAATTGCTCCTAGAGGGTTAAATTTTGCATCAAAATTTACATTTTAAAATTTTTTTTTTTTTTTTATAAAAACTGTAAACGCTCATAACTTCCTTAATATTGCTCCTAGAGGGGTCGAATTTTGCATCAAAATTTACTTTTTATAATTTTTTTTTTTTTTATAAAAACTTTAAACGCTCATAGCTTCGTTAATATTGCTCCTAGAGGGTCAAATTTTGCATCAAAATTTACTTTTTAAATTTTTTTTTTTTTTTATAAAAACTTTAAACGCTCATAACTTCGTTAATATTGCTCCTAGAGGGTTGAATTTTGAATCAAAATTTACATTTTAAAATTTTTTTTTTTTTTTTTATAAAAACTTTAAACGCTCATAACTTCCTTAATATTGCTCCTAGAGGGTCGAATTTTGCATCAAAATTTACTTTTTAAAATTTTTTTTTTTTTTTATAAAAACTTTAAACGCTCATAACTTCGTTAATATTGCTCCTAGAGGGTTGAATTTTGCATCAAAATTTACTTTTTAAAAGTTTTTTTTTTTTTTTATAAAAACTTTAAACGCTCATAACTTCGTTAATATTGCTCCTAGAGGGTTGAATTTTGCATCAAAATTTACTTTTTGAAATTTTTTTTTTTTTTATAAAAACTTTAAACGCTCATAACTTTGTTAATATTGCTCCTAGAGGGTCGAATTTTGCATCAAAATTTACTTTTTAAAATTTTTTTTTTTTTTTTTATAAAAACTTTAAACGCTCATAACTTCGTTAATATTGCTCCTAGAGGGTCGAATTTTGCATCAAAATTTACTTTTTGAAATTTTTTTTTTTTTTTTATAAAAACTTTAAACGCTCATAACTTCGTTAATATTGCTCCTAGAGGGTTGAATTTTGCATCAAAATTTACTTTTTGAAATTTTTTTTTTTTTTTATAAAAACTTTAAACGCTCATAACTTTGTTAATATTGCTCCTAGAGGGTCGAATTTTGCATCAAAATTTACTTTTTAAAATTTTTTTTTTTTTTTTTATAAAAACTTTAAACGCTCATAACTTCGTTAATATTGCTCCTAGAGGGTCGAATTTTGCATCAAAATTTACTTTTTAAAATTTTTTTTTTTTTTTTATAAAAACTTTAAACGCTCATAACTTCGTTAATATTGCTCCTAGAGGGTTGAATTTTGCATCAAAATTTACTTTTTGAAATTTTTTTTTATTTTTTATAAAAACTTTAAACGCTCATAACTTTGTTAATATTGCTCCTAGAGGGTCGAATTTTGCATCAAAATTTACTTTTTAAAATTTTTTTTTTTTTTTTATAAAAACTTTAAACGCTCATAACTTCGTTAATATTGCTCCTAGAGGGTTGAATTTTGCATCAAAATTTACTTTTTGAAATTTTTTTTTTTTTTATAAAAACTTTAAACGCTCATAACTTCCTTAATATTGCTCCTAGAGGGTCGAATTTTACATCAAAATTTACTTTTTAAAATTTTTTTTTTTTTTTTATAAAAACTTTAAACGCTCATAACTTCGTTAATATTGCTCCTAGAGGGTCGAATTTTGCATCAAAATTTACTTTTTGAAATTTTTTTTTTTTTTTTATAAAAACTTTAAACGCTCATAACTTCGTTAATATTGCTCCTAGAGGGTTGAATTTTGCATCAAAATTTACTTTTTGAAATTTTTTTTTTTTTTTATAAAAATTTTAAACGCTCATAACTTTGTTAATATTGCTCCTAGAGGGTCGAATTTTGCATCAAAATTTACTTTTTAAAATTTTTTTTTTTTTTTTTATAAAAACTTTAAACGCTCATAACCTCGTTAATATTGCTCCTAGAGGGTCGAATTTTGCATAAAAATTTACTTTTTGAAATTTTTTTTTTTTTTTTATAAAAACTTTAAACGCTCATAACTTTGTTAATATTGCTCCTAGAGGGTCGAATTTTGCATCAAAATTTACTTTTTAAAATTTTTTTTTTTTTTTTATTAAAACTTTAAACGCTCATAACTTCGTTAATATTGCTCCAAGAAGGTTGAATTTTGCATCAAAATTTACTTTTTAAAATTTTTTTTTTTTTGTTATAAAAACTTTAAACGCTCATAACTTCGTTAATATTGCTCCTAGAGGGTCGAATTTTGCATTAAAATTTACTTTTTAAAATTTTTTTTTTTTTTTATAAAAACTTTAAACGCTCATAACTTTGTTAATATTGCTCCTAGAGGGTTGAATTTTGCATCAAAATTTACTTTTTAAAATTTTTTTTTTTTTTTTATAAAAACTTTAAACGCTCATAACTTCGTTAATATTGCTCCTAGAGGGTCGAATTTTGCATCAAAATTTACTTTTTAAAATTTTTTTTTTTTTTTATAAAAACTTTAAACGCTCATAGCTTCGTTAATATTGCTCCTAGAGGGTCAAATTTTGCATCAAAATTTACTTTTTAAAATTTTTTTTTTTTTTTATAAAAACTTTAAACGCTCATAACTTCGTTAATATTGCTCCTAGAGGGTTGAATTTTGAATCAAAATTTACATTTTAAAATTTTTTTTTTTTTTTTTATAAAAACTTTAAACGCTCATAACTTCCTTAATATTGCTCCTAGAGGGTCGAATTTTGCATCAAAATTTACTTTTTAAAATTTTTTTTTTTTTTATAAAAACTTTAAACGCTCATAGCTTCGTTAATATTGCTCCTAGAGGGTCAAATTTTGCATCAAAATTTACTTTTTAAAATTTTTTTTTTTTTTTTATAAAAACTTTAAACGCTCATAACTTCGTTAATATTGCTCCTAGAGGGTTGAATTTTGAATCAAAATTTACATTTTAAAATTTTTTTTTTTTTTTTATAAAAACTTTAAACGCTCATAACTTCGTTAATATTGCTCCTAGAGGGTCGAATTTTGCATCAAAATTTACTTTTTAAAATTTTTTTTTTTTTTTTATAAAAACTTTAAACGCTCATAGCTTCGTTAATATTGCTCCTAGAGGGTCAAATTTTGCATCAAAATTTACTTTTTAAAATTTTTTTTTTTTTTTTATAAAAACTTTAAACGCTCATAACTTCGTTAATATTGCTCCTAGAGGGTTGAATTTTGAATCAAAATTTACATTTTAAAATTTTTTTTTTTTTTTTTATAAAAACTTTAAACGCTCATAACTTCCTTAATATTGCTCCTAGAGGGTCGAATTTTGCATCAAAATTTACTTTTTAAAATTTTTTTTTTTTTTTATAAAAACTTTAAACGCTCATAGCTTCGTTAATATTGCTCCTAGAGGGTCAAATTTTGCATCAAAATTTACTTTTTAAAATTTTTTTTTTTTTTTTATAAAAACTTTAAACGCTCATAACTTCGTTAATATTGCTCCTAGAGGGTTGAATTTTGAATCAAAATTTACATTTTAAAATTTTTTTTTTTTTTTTTATAAAAACTTTAAACGCTCATAACTTCCTTAATATTGCTCCTAGAGGGTCGAATTTTGCATCAAAATTTACTTTTTAAAATTTTTTTTTTTTTTTATAAAAACTTTAAACGCTCATAGCTTCGTTAATATTGCTCCTAGAGGGTCAAATTTTGCATCAAAATTTACTTTTTAAAATTTTTTTTTTTTTTTTATAAAAACTTTAAACGCTCATAACTTCGTTAATATTGCTCCTAGAGGGTTGAATTTTGAATCAAAATTTACTTTTTAAAATTTTTTTTTTTTTTTTTATAAAAACTTTAAACGCTCATAACTTCGTTAATATTGCTCCTACAGGGTTGAATTTTGAATCAAAATTTACATTTTAAAATTTTTTTTTTTTTTTTTATAAAAACTTCAAACGCTCATAACTTCCTTAATATTGCTCCTAGAGGGTCGAATTTTGCATCAAAATTTACTTTTTAAAATTTTTTTTTTTTTTTTTATAAAAACTTTAAACGCTCATAACCTCGTTAATATTGCTCCTAGAGGGTCGAATTTTGCATAAAAATTTACTTTTTGAAATTTTTTTTTTTTTTTTATAAAAACTTTAAACGCTCATAACTTTGTTAATATTGCTCCTAGAGGGTCGAATTTTGCATCAAAATTTACTTTTTAAAATTTTTTTTTTTTTTTTATTAAAACTTTAAACGCTCATAACTTCGTTAATATTGCTCCAAGAAGGTTGAATTTTGCATCAAAATTTACTTTTTAAAATTTTTTTTTTTTTGTTATAAAAACTTTAAACGCTCATAACTTCGTTAATATTGCTCCTAGAGGGTCGAATTTTGCATTAAAATTTACTTTTTAAAATTTTTTTTTTTTTTTATAAAAACTTTAAACGCTCATAACTTTGTTAATATTGCTCCTAGAGGGTTGAATTTTGCATCAAAATTTACTTTTTAAAATTTTTTTTTTTTTTTTATAAAAACTTTAAACGCTCATAACTTCGTTAATATTGCTCCTAGAGGGTCGAATTTTGCATCAAAATTTACTTTTTAAAATTTTTTTTTTTTTTTTATAAAAACTTTAAACGCTCATAGCTTCGTTAATATTGCTCCTAGAGGGTCAAATTTTGCATCAAAATTTACTTTTTAAAATTTTTTTTTTTTTTTTATAAAAACTTTAAACGCTCATAACTTCGTTAATATTGCTCCTAGAGGGTTGAATTTTGAATCAAAATTTACATTTTAAAATTTTTTTTTTTTTTTTTTATAAAAACTTTAAACGCTCATAACTTCCTTAATATTGCTCCTAGAGGGTCGAATTTTGCATCAAAATTTACTTTTTAAAATTTTTTTTTTTTTTTATAAAAACTTTAAACGCTCATAGCTTCGTTAATATTGCTCCTAGAGGGTCAAATTTTGCATCAAAATTTACTTTTTAAAATTTTTTTTTTTTTTTTATAAAAACTTTAAACGCTCATAACTTCGTTAATATTGCTCCTAGAGGGTTGAATTTTGAATCAAAATTTACATTTTAAAATTTTTTTTTTTTTTTTTATAAAAACTTTAAACGCTCATAACTTCCTTAATATTGCTCCTAGAGGGTCGAATTTTGCATCAAAATTTACTTTTTAAAATTTTTTTTTTTTTTTTATAAAAACTTTAAACGCTCATAACTTCGTTAATATTGCTCCTACAGGGTTGAATTTTGAATCAAAATTTACATTTTAAAATTTTTTTTTTTTTTTTTTATAAAAACTTCAAACGCTCATAACTTCCTTAATATTGCTCCTAGAGGGTCGAATTTTGCATCAAAATTTACTTTTTAAAATTTTTTTTTTTTTTTTTATAAAAACTTTAAACGCTCATAACCTCGTTAATATTGCTCCTAGAGGGTCGAATTTTGCATAAAAATTTACTTTTTGAAATTTTTTTTTTTTTTTTATAAAAACTTTAAACGCTCATAACTTTGTTAATATTGCTCCTAGAGGGTCGAATTTTGCATCAAAATTTACTTTTTAAAATTTTTTTTTTTTTTTATTAAAACTTTAAACGCTCATAACTTCGTTAATATTGCTCCAAGAAGGTTGAATTTTGCATCAAAATTTACTTTTTAAAATTTTTTTTTTTTTGTTATAAAAACTTTAAACGCTCATAACTTCGTTAATATTGCTCCTAGAGGGTCGAATTTTGCATTAAAATTTACTTTTTAAAATTTTTTTTTTTTTTTATAAAAACTTTAAACGCTCATAACTTTGTTAATATTGCTCCTAGAGGGTTGAATTTTGCATCAAAATTTACTTTTTAAAATTTTTTTTTTTTTTTTATAAAAACTTTAAACGCTCATAGCTTCGTTAATATTGCTCCTAGAGGGTCAAATTTTGCATCAAAATTTACTTTTTAAAATTTTTTTTTTTTTTTATAAAAACTTTAAACGCTCATAACTTCGTTAATATTGCTCCTAGAGGGTTGAATTTTGAATCAAAATTTACATTTTAAAATTTTTTTTTTTTTTTTTATAAAAACTTTAAACGCTCATAACTTCCTTAATATTGCTCCTAGAGGGTCGAATTTTGCATCAAAATTTACTTTTTAAAATTTTTTTTTTTTTTATAAAAACTTTAAACGCTCATAGCTTCGTTAATATTGCTCCTAGAGGGTCAAATTTTGCATCAAAATTTACTTTTTAAAATTTTTTTTTTTTTTTATAAAAACTTTAAACGCTCATAACTTCGTTAATATTGCTCCTAGAGGGTTGAATTTTGAATCAAAATTTACATTTTAAAATTTTTTTTTTTTTTTTTATAAAAACTTTAAACGCTCATAACTTCGTTAATATTGCTCCTAGAGGGTCGAATTTTGCATCAAAATTTACTTTTTAAAATTTTTTTTTTTTTTTATAAAAACTTTAAACGCTCATAGCTTCGTTAATATTGCTCCTAGAGGGTCAAATTTTGCATCAAAATTTACTTTTTAAAATTTTTTTTTTTTTTTTATAAAAACTTTAAACGCTCATAACTTCGTTAATATTGCTCCTAGAGGGTTGAATTTTGAATCAAAATTTACATTTTAAAATTTTTTTTTTTTTTTTTATAAAAACTTTAAACGCTCATAACTTCCTTAATATTGCTCCTAGAGGGTCGAATTTTGCATCAAAATTTACTTTTAAAATTTTTTTTTTTTTTTATAAAAACTTTAAACGCTCATAGCTTCGTTAATATTGCTCCTAGAGGGTCAAATTTTGCATCAAAATTTACTTTTTAAAATTTTTTTTTTTTTTTATAAAAACTTTAAACGCTCATAACTTCGTTAATATTGCTCCTAGAGGGTTGAATTTTGAATCAAAATTTACATTTTAAAATTTTTTTTTTTTTTTTATAAAAACTTTAAACGCTCATAACTTCCTTAATATTGCTCCTAGAGGGTCGAATTTTGCATCAAAATTTACTTTTTAAAATTTTTTTTTTTTTTTTTATAAAAACTTTAAACGCTCATAACTTCGTTAATATTGCTCCTACAGGGTTGAATTTTGAATCAAAATTTACATTTTAAAATTTTTTTTTTTTTTTTATAAAAACTTTAAACGCTCATAACTTCCTTAATATTGCTCCTAGAGGGTCGAATTTTGCATCAAAATTTACTTTTTAAAATTTTTTTTTTTTTTTTATAAAAACTTTAAACGCTCATAACCTCGTTAATATTGCTCCTAGAGGGTCGAATTTTGCATAAAAATTTACTTTTTGAAATTTTTTTTTTTTTTTATAAAAACTTTAAACGCTCATAACTTTGTTAATATTGCTCCTAGAGGGTCGAATTTTGCATCAAAATTTACTTTTTAAAATTTTTTTTTTTTTTTTATTAAAACTTTAAACGCTCATAACTTCGTTAATATTGCTCCAAGAAGGTTGAATTTTGCATCAAAATTTACTTTTTAAAATTTTTTTTTTTTTGTTATAAAAACTTTAAACGCTCATAACTTCGTTAATATTGCTCCTAGAGGGTCGAATTTTGCATTAAAATTTACTTTTTAAAATTTTTTTTTTTTTTATAAAAACTTTAAACGCTCATAACTTTGTTAATATTGCTCCTAGAGGGTTGAATTTTGCATCAAAATTTACTTTTTAAAATTTTTTTTTTTTTTTATAAAAACTTTAAACGCTCATAACTTCGTTAATATTGCTCCTAGAGGGTCGAATTTTGCATCAAAATTTACTTTTTAAAATTTTTTTTTTTTTTTTATAAAAACTTTAAACGCTCATAGCTTCGTTAATATTGCTCCTAGAGGGTCAAATTTTGCATCAAAATTTACTTTTTAAAATTTTTTTTTTTTTTTTATAAAAACTTTAAACGCTCATAACTTCGTTAATATTGCTCCTAGAGGGTTGAATTTTGAATCAAAATTTACATTTTAAAATTTTTTTTTTTTTTTTATAAAAACTTTAAACGCTCATAACTTCCTTAATATTGCTCCTAGAGGGTCGAATTTTGCATCAAAATTTACTTTTTAAAATTTTTTTTTTTTTTATAAAAACTTTAAACGCTCATAGCTTCGTTAATATTGCTCCTAGAGGGTCAAATTTTGCATCAAAATTTACTTTTTAAAATTTTTTTTTTTTTTTATAAAAACTTTAAACGCTCATAACTTCGTTAATATTGCTCCTAGAGGGTTGAATTTTGAATCAAAATTTACATTTTAAAATTTTTTTTTTTTTTTTATAAAAACTTTAAACGCTCATAACTTCCTTAATATTGCTCCTAGAGGGTCGAATTTTGCATCAAAATTTACTTTTTAAAATTTTTTTTTTTTTTTTATAAAAACTTTAAACGCTCATAACTTCGTTAATATTGCTCCTACAGGGTTGAATTTTGAATCAAAATTTACATTTTAAAATTTTTTTTTTTTTTTTTATAAAAACTTCAAACGCTCATAACTTCCTTAATATTGCTCCTAGAGGGTCGAATTTTGCATCAAAATTTACTTTTTAAAATTTTTTTTTTTTTTTTATAAAAACTTTAAACGCTCATAACTTCGTTAATATTGCTCCTAGAGGGTTGAATTTTGAATCAAAATTTACATTTTAAAATTTTTTTTTTTTTTTATAAAAACTTTAAACGCTCATAACTTCCTTAATATTGCTCCTAGAGGGTCGAATTTTGCATCAAAATTTACTTTTTAAAATTTTTTTTTTTTTTTATAAAAACTTTAAACGCTCATAACTTCGTTAATATTGCTCCTACAGGGTTGAATTTTGAATCAAAATTTACATTTTAAAATTTTTTTTTTTTTTTTTATAAAAACTTTAAACGCTCATAACTTCCTTAATATTGCTCCTAGAGGGTCGAATTTTGCATCAAAATTTACTTTTTAAAATTTTTTTTTTTTTTATAAAAACTTTAAACGCTCATAACCTCGTTAATATTGCTCCTAGAGGGTCGTATTTTGCATCAAAATTTACTTTTTGAAATTTTTTTTTTTTTTTATAAAAACTTTAAACGCTCATAACTTCGTTAATATTGCTCCTAGAGGGTTGAATTTTGCATCAAAATTTACTTTTTAAAATTTTTTTTTTTTTTTTATAAAAACTTTAAACGCTCATAACTTCGTTAATATTGCTCCTAGAGGGTCGAATTTTGCATCAAAATTTACTTTTTAAAATTTTTTTTTTTTTTTATAAAAACTTTAAACGCTCATAACTTCGTTAATATTGCTCCTAGAGGGTTGAATTTTGCATCAAAATTTACTTTTTAAAATTTTTTTTTTTTTTTGATAAAAACTTTAAACGCTCATAACTTTGTTAATATTGCTCCTAGAGGGTTGAATTTTGCATCAAAATTTACTTTTTAAAATTTTTTTTTTTTTTTTATAAAAACTTTAAACGCTCATAACTTCGTTAATATTGCTCCTAGAGGGTTGAATTTTGCATCAAAATTTACTTTTTAAAATTTTTTTTTTTTTTTATAAAAACTTTAAACGCTTATAACTTCGTTAATATTGCTCCTAGAGGGTCGAATTTTGCATCAAAATTTACTTTTTGAAATTTTTTTTTTTTTTATAACAACTTTAAACGCTCATAACCTCGTTAATATTGCTCCTAGAGGGTCGAATTTTGCATCAAAATTTACTTTTTGAAATTTTTTTTTTTTTTTTATAAAAACTTTAAACGCTCATAACTTCGTTAATATTGCTCCTAGAGGGTTGAATTTTGCATCAAAATTTACTTTTTGAAATTTTTTTTTTTTTTTATAAAAACTTTAAACGCTCATAACTTTGTTAATATTGCTCCTAGAGGGTCGAATTTTGCATCAAAATTTACTTTTTAAAAATTTTTTTTTTTTTTTTATAAAAACTTTAAACGCTCATAACCTCGTTAATATTGCTCCTAGAGGGTCGAATTTTGCATCAAAATTTACTTTTTGAAATTTTTTTTTTTTTTTTATAAAAACTTTAAACGCTCATAACTTTGTTAATATTGCTCCTAGAGGGTCGAATTTTGCATCAAAATTTACTTTTTAAAATTTTTTTTTTTTTTTTATAAAAATTTTAAACGCTCATAACTTCGTTAATATTGCTCCTACAGGGTTGAATTTTGAATCAAAATTTACATTTTAAAATTTTTTTTTTTTTTTTATAAAAACTTTAAACGCTCATAACTTCCTTAATACTGCTCCTAGAGGGTCGAATTTTGCATCAAAATTTACTTTTTATAATTTTTTTTTTTTATAAAAACTTTAAACGCTCATAACCTCGTTAATATTGCTCCTAGAGGGTCGAATTTTGCATCAAAATTTACTTTTGAAATTTTTTTTTTTTTTTTATAAAAACTTTAAACGCTCATAACTTTGTTAATATTGCTCCTAGAGGGTTAAATTTTGCATCAAAATTTACTTTTTGAAATTTTTTTTTTTTTTTTATAAAAACTTTAAACGCTCATAACTTCGTTAATATTGCTCCTAAAGGGTCGAATTTTGCATCAAAATTTACTTTTTAAAATTTTTTTTTTTTTTCTATAAAAACTTTAAACGCTCATAACTTCGTTAATATTGCTCCTAGAGGGTCGAATTTTGCATTAAAATTTACTTTTTAAAATTTTTTTTTTTTTTATAAAAACTTTAAACGCTCATAACTTTGTTAATATTGCTCCTAGAGGGTTGAATTTTGCATCAAAATTTACTTTTTAAAATTTTTTTTTTTTTTTTATAAAAACTTTAAACGCTCATAACTTCGTTAATATTGCTCCTAGAGGGTCGAATTTTGCATCAAAATTTACTTTTTAAAATTTTTTTTTTTTTTTTATAAAAACTTTAAACGCTCATAGCTTCGTTAATATTGCTCCTAGAGGGTCGAATTTTGCATCAAAATTTACTTTTTAAATTTTTTTTTTTTTTCTATAAAAACTTTAAAAGCTCATAACTTCTTTAATATTGCTCCTAGAGGGTCGAATTTTGCATCAAAATTTACTTTTTAAAATTTTTTTTTTTTTTTTATAAAAACTTTAAACGCTCATAACTTCGTTAATATTGCTCCTAGAGGGTTGAATTTTGCATCAAAATTTACTTTTTAAAATTTTTTTTTTTTTTTGATAAAAACTTTAAACGCTCATAACTTTGTTAATATTGCTCCTAGAGGGTTGAATTTTGCATCAAAATTTACTTTTTAAAATTTTTTTTTTTTTATAAAAACTTTAAACGCTCATAACTTCGTTAATATTGCTCCAAGAAGGTTGAATTTTGCATCAAAATTTACTTTTTAAAATTTTTTTTTTTTTTTTATAAAAACTTTAAACGCTCATAACTTCGTTAATATTGCTCCTAGAGGGTCGAATTTTGCATTAAAATTTACTTTTTAAAATTTTTTTTTTTTTTTATAAAAACTTTAAACGCTCATAACTTTGTTAATATTGCTCCTAGAGGGTTGAATTTTGCATCAAAATTTACTTTTTAAAATTTTTTTTTTTTTTTATAAAAACTTTAAACGCTCATAACTTCGTTAATATTGCTCCTAGAGGGTCGAATTTTGCATCAAAATTTACTTTTTAAAATTTTTTTTTTTTTTTTATAAAAACTTTAAACGCTCATAGCTTCGTTAATATTGCTCCTAGAGGGTCGAATTTTGCATCAAAATTTACTTTTTAAAATTTTTTTTTTTTTTTTATAAAAACTTTAAACGCTCATAACTTCGTTAATATTGCTCCTAGAGGGTCGAATTTTGCATCAAAATTTACTTTTTAAAATTTTTTTTTTTTTTCTATAAAAACTTTAAACGCTCATAACTTCGTTAATATTGCTCCTACAGGGTTGAATTTTGAATCAAAATTTACATTTTAAAATTTTTTTTTTTTTTTTATAAAAACTGTAAACGCTCATAACTTCCTTAATATTGCTCCTAGAGGGTCGAATTTTGCATCAAAATTTACTTTTTATAATTTTTTTTTTTTTTTATAAAAACTTTAAACGCTCATAACTTCGTTAATATTGCTCCTAGAGGGTCGAATTTTGCATTAAAGTTTACTTTTTAAAATTTTTTTTTTTTTTATAAAAACTTTAAACGCTCATAACTTTGTTAATATTGCTCCTAGAGGGTTGAATTTTGCATCAAAATTTACTTTTTAAAATTTTTTTTTTTTTTATAAAAACTTTAAACGCTCATAACTTTGTTAATATTGCTCCTAGAGGGTCGAATTTTGCATCAAAATTTACTTTTTAAAATTTTTTTTTTTTTTTTATAAAAACTTTAAACGCTCATAGCTTCGTTAATATTGCTCCTAGAGGGTCGAATTTTGCATCAAAATTTACTTTTTAAAATTTTTTTTTTTTTTTTATAAAAACTTTAAACGCTCATAACTTCGTTAATATTGCTCATAACTTCGTTAATATTGCTCCTAGAGGGTCGAATTTTGCATCAAAATTTACTTTTTAAAAATTTTTTTTTTTTTTTATAAAAACTTTAAACGCTCATAACTTCGTTAATATTGCTCCTAGAGGGTTGAATTGTGCATCAAAATTTACTTTTTAAAATTTTTTTATATAAAAACTTTAAACGCTCATAACTTTGTTAATATTGCTCCTAGAGGGTTGAATTTTGCATCAAAATTTACTTTTTAAAATTTGTTTTTTTTTTTTATAAAAACTTTAAACGCTCATAACTTCGTTAATATTGCTCCTAGAGGGTCGAATTTTGCATCAAAATTTACTTTTTAAAATTTTTTTTTTTTTTTTATAAAAACTTTAAACGCTCATAGCTTCGTTAATATTGCTCCTAGAGGGTCGAATTTTGCATCAAAATTTACTTTTTAAAATTTTTTTTTTTTTTTTTATAAAAACTTTAAACGCTGATAACTTCGTTAATATTGCTCCTAGAGGGTCAAATTTTGCATCAAAATTTACTTTTTAAAATTTTTTTTTTTTTTTTATAAAAACTTTAAACGCTCATAACTTCGTTAATATTGCTCCTAGAGGGTTGAATTTTGAATCAAAATTTACATTTTAAAATTTTTTTTTTATAAAAACTTTAAACGCTCATAACTTCCTTAATATTGCTCCTAGAGGGTCGAATTTTGCATCAAAATTTACTTTTTAAAATTTTTTTTTTTTTTTATAAAAACTTTAAACGCTCATAACCTCGTTAATATTGCTCCTAGAGGGTCGAATTTTGCATCAAAATTTACTTTTTGAAATTTTTTTTTTTTTTTTATAAAAACTTTAAACGCTTATAACTTCGTTAATATTGCTCCTAGAGGGTTGAATTTTGCATCAAAATTTACTTTTTAAAATTTTTTTTTTTTTTTTATAAAAACTTTAAACGCTCATAACTTCGTTAATATTGCTCCTAGAGGGTCGAATTTTGCATCAAAATTTACTTTTTAAAAATTTTTTTTTTTTTTTATAAAAACTTTAAACGCTCATAACTTCGTTAATATTGCTCCTAGAGGGTTGAATTTTGCATCAAAATTTACTTTTTAAAATTTTTTTTTTTTTTTGATAAAAACTTTAAACGCTCATAACTTTGTTAATATTGCTCCTAGAGGGTTGAATTTTGCATCAAAATTTACTTTTTAAAATTTTTTTTTTTTTATAAAAACTTTAAACGCTCATAACTTCGTTAATATTGCTCCTAGAGGGTTGAATTTTGCATCAAAATTTACTTTTTAAAATTTTTTTTTTTTTTTTTATAAAAACTTTAAACGCTCATAACTTCCTTAATATTGCTCCTAGAGGGTCGAATTTTGCATCAAAATTTACTTTTTATAATTTTTTTTTTTTTTTATAACAACTTTAAACGCTCATAACCTCGTTAATATTGCTCCTAGAGGGTCGAATTTTGCATCAAAATTTACTTTTTGAAATTTTTTTTTTTTTTTATAAAAACTTTAAACGCTCATAACTTCGTTAATATTGCTCCTAGAGGGTTGAATTTTGCATCAAAATTTACTTTTTGAAATTTTTTTTTTTTTTATAAAAACTTTAAACGCTCATAACTTTGTTAATATTGCTCCTAGAGGGTCGAATTTTGCATCAAAATTTACTTTTTATAAAAACTTTAAACGCTCATAACTTCCTTAATATTGCTCCTAGAGGGTCGAATTTTGCATCAAAATTTACTTTTTATAATTTTTTTTTTTTTTTATAACAACTTTAAACGCTCATAACCTCGTTAATATTGCTCCTAGAGGGTCGAATTTTGCATCAAAATTTACTTTTTAAAATTTTTTTTTTTTTTTTTATAAAAACGCTCATAACCTCGTTAATATTGCTCCTAGAGGGTCGAATTTTGCATCAAAATTTACTTTTTGAAATTTTTTTTTTTTTTTATAAAAACTTTAAACGCTCATAACTTCGTTAATATTGCTCCTAGAGGGTCGAATTTTGCATCAAAATTTACTTTTTATAATTTTTTTTTTTTTTTTATAAAAACTTTAAACGCTCATAACTTCGTTAATATTGCTCCTAGAGGGTCGAATTTTGCATCAAAATTTACTTTTTATAATTTTTTTTTTTTTTTATAACAACTTTAAACGCTCATAACCTCGTTAATATTGCTCCTAGAGGGTCGAATTTTGCATCAAAATTTACTTTTTGAAATTTTTTTTTTTTTTTATAAAAACTTTAAACGTTCATAACTTCGTTAATATTGCTCCTAGAGGGTTGAATTTTGCATCACAATTTACTTTTTGAAATTTTTTTTTTTTTTTATAAAAACTTTAAACGCTCATAACTTTGTTAATATTGCTCCTACAGGGTTGAATTTTGAATCAAAATCTACATTTTAAAATTTTTTTTTTTCTTTTATAAAAACTTTAAACGCTCATAACTTCCTTAATATTGCTCCTAGAGGGTCGAATTTTGCATCAAAATTTACTTTTTATAATTTTTTTTTTTTTTATAAAAACTTTAAACGCTCATAACCTCGTTAATATTGCTCCTAGAGGGTCGAATTTTGCATCAAAATTTACTTTTTGAAATTTTTTTTTTTTTTTTATAAAAACTTTAAACGCTCATAACTTTGTTAATATTGCTCCTAGAGGGTTAAATTTTGCATCAAAATTTACTTTTTGAAATTTTTTTTTTTTTTTTATAAAAACTTTAAACGCTCATAACTTCGTTAATATTGCTCCTACAGGGTTGAATTTTGAATCAAAATTTACATTTTAAATTTTTTTTTTTTTTTTTTATAAAAACTGTAAACGCTCATAATTTCCTTAATATTGCTCCTAGAGGGTCGAATTTTGCATCAAAATTTACTTTTTATAATTTTTTTTTTTTTTATAAAAACTTTAAACGCTCATAACCTCGTTAATATTGCTCCTAGAGGGTCGAATTTTGCATCAAAATTTACTTTTTGAAATTTTTTTTTTTTTTTTATAAAAACTTTAAACGCTCATAACTTCGTTAATATTGCTCCTAGAGGGTTGAATTTTGCATCAAAATTTACTTTTTAAAATTTTTTTTTTTTTTTTGATAAAAACTTTAAACGCTCATAACTTTGTTAATATATCTCCTAGAGGGTTGAATTTTGCATCAAAATTTACTTTTTAAAATTTTTTTTTTTTTTTTATAAAAACTTTAAACGCTCATAGCTTCGTTAATATTGCTCCTAGAGGGTCGAATTTTGCATCAAAATTTACTTTTTAAAATTTTTTTTTTTTTTTTTATAAAAACTTTAAACGCTGATAACTTCGTTAATATTGCTCCTAGAGGGTCAAATTTTGCATCAAAATTTACTTTTTAAAATTTTTTTTTTTTTTTTTATAAAACTTTAAACGCTCATAACTTCGTTAATATTGCTCCTAGAGGGTTGAATTTTGAATCAAAATTTACATTTTAAAATTTTTTTTTTATAAAAACTTTAAACGCTCATAACTTCCTTAATATTGCTCCTAGAGGGTCGAATTTTGCATCAAAATTTACTTTTTAAAATTTTTTTTTTTTTTTATAAAAACTTTAAACGCTCATAACCTCGTTAATATTGCTCCTAGAGGGTCGAATTTTGCATCAAAATTTACTTTTTGAAATTTTTTTTTTTTTTTTATAAAAACTTTAAACGCTCATAACTTCCTTAATATTGCTCCTAGAGGGTTGAATTTTGCATCAAAATTTACTTTTTAAAATTTTTTTATATAAAAACTTTAAACGCTCATAACTTTGTTAATATTGCTCCTAGAGGGTTGAATTTTGCATCAAAATTTACTTTTTAAAATTTGTTTTTTTTTTTTATAAAAACTTTAAACGCTCATAACTTCGTTAATATTGCTCCTAGAGGGTCGAATTTTGCATCAAAATTTACTTTTTAAAATTTTTTTTTTTTTTTTATAAAAACTTTAAACGCTCATAGCTTCGTTAATATTGCTCCTAGAGGGTCGAATTTTGCATCAAAATTTACTTTTTAAAATTTTTTTTTTTTTTTTTATAAAAACTTTAAACGCTGATAACTTCGTTAATATTGCTCCTAGAGGGTCAAATTTTGCATCAAAATTTACTTTTTAAAATTTTTTTTTTTTTTTTATAAAAACTTTAAACGCTCATAACTTCGTTAATATTGCTCCTAGAGGGTTGAATTTTGAATCAAAATTTACATTTTAAAATTTTTTTTTTATAAAAACTTTAAACGCTCATAACTTCCTTAATATTGCTCCTAGAGGGTCGAATTTTGCATCAAAATTTACTTTTTAAAATTTTTTTTTTTTTTTATAAAAACTTTAAACGCTCATAACCTCGTTAATATTGCTCCTAGAGGGTCGAATTTTGCATCAAAATTTACTTTTTGAAATTTTTTTTTTTTTTTTATAAAAACTTTAAACGCTTATAACTTCGTTAATATTGCTCCTAGAGGGTTGAATTTTGCATCAAAATTTACTTTTTAAAATTTTTTTTTTTTTTTTTATAAAAACTTTAAACGCTCATAACTTCGTTAATATTGCTCCTAGAGGGTCGAATTTTGCATCAAAATTTACTTTTTAAAAATTTTTTTTTTTTTTATAAAAACTTTAAACGCTCATAACTTCGTTAATATTGCTCCTAGAGGGTTGAATTTTGCATCAAAATTTACTTTTTAAAATTTTTTTTTTTTTTTGATAAAAACTTTAAACGCTCATAACTTTGTTAATATTGCTCCTAGAGGGTTGAATTTTGCATCAAAATTTACTTTTTAAAATTTTTTTTTTTTTATAAAAACTTTAAACGCTCATAACTTCGTTAATATTGCTCCTAGAGGGTCGAATTTTGCATCAAAATTTACTTTTTATAATTTTTTTTTTTTTTTTATAAAAACTTTAAACGCTCATAACTTCGTTAATATTGCTCCTAGAGGGTCGAATTTTGCATCAAAATTTACTTTTTATAATTTTTTTTTTTTTTTATAACAACTTTAAACGCTCATAACCTCGTTAATATTGCTCCTAGAGGGTCGAATTTTGCATCAAAATTTACTTTTTGAAATTTTTTTTTTTTTTTTATAAAAACTTTAAACGTTCATAACTTCGTTAATATTGCTCCTAGAGGGTTGAATTTTGCATCACAATTTACTTTTTGAAATTTTTTTTTTTTTTATAAAAACTTTAAACGCTCATAACTTTGTTAATATTGCTCCTACAGGGTTGAATTTTGAATCAAAATCTACATTTTAAAATTTTTTTTTTTCTTTTATAAAAACTTTAAACGCTCATAACTTCCTTAATATTGCTCCTAGAGGGTTGAATTTTGCATCACAATTTACTTTTTGAAATTTTTTTTTTTTTTATAAAAACTTTAAACGCTCATAACTTTGTTAATATTGCTCCTACAGGGTTGAATTTTGAATCAAAATTTACTTTTTGAAATTTTTTTTTTTTTTTTATAAAAACTTTAAACGCTCATAACTTTGTTAATATTGCTCCTAGAGGGTTAAATTTTGCATCAAAATTTACTTTTTGAAATTTTTTTTTTTTTTTTATAAAAACTTTAAACGCTCATAACTTCGTTAATATTGCTCCTACAGGGTTGAATTTTGAATCAAAATTTACATTTTAAATTTTTTTTTTTTTTTTTAATAAAAACTGTAAACGCTCATAATTTCCTTAATATTGCTCCTAGAGGGTCGAATTTTGCATCAAAATTTACTTTTTATAATTTTTTTTTTTTTTATAAAAACTTTAAACGCTCATAACCTCGTTAATATTGCTCCTAGAGGGTCGAATTTTGCATCAAAATTTACTTTTTGAAATTTTTTTTTTATTTTTATAAAAACTTTAAACGCTCATAACTTTGTTAAAATTGCTCCTAGAGGGTTAAATTTTGCATCAAAATTTACTTTTTGAAATTTTTTTTTTTTTTTATAAAAACTTTAAACGCTCATAACTTCGTTAATATTGCTCCTAGAGGGTCGAATTTTGCATCAAAATTTACTTTTTAAAATTTTTTTTTTTTTTATAAAAACTTTAAACGCTCATAACTTCTTTAATATTGCTCCTAGAGGGTCGAATTTTGCATCAAAATTTACTTTTTAAAATTTTTTTTTTTTTTTATAAAAACTTTAAACGCTCATAACTTCTTTAATATTGCTCCTAGAGGGTCGAATTTTGCATCAAAATTTACTTTTTAAAATTTTTTTTTTTTTTTGATAAAAACTTTAAACGCTC
Organism: Argyra leucocephala; assembly: GCA_963942445.1. Lineage (NCBI taxonomy): Eukaryota > Metazoa > Arthropoda > Insecta > Diptera > Dolichopodidae > Argyra > Argyra leucocephala. The sequence continues at coordinate 24,750,835 of OZ012677.1, read as the reverse complement.
ATAACTTTGTTAATATTGCTCCTAGAGGGTTGAATTTTGCATCAAAATTTACTTTTTAAAATTTTTTTTTTTTTTTTATAAAAACTTTAAACGCTCATAACTTCGTTAATATTGCTCCAAGAAGGTTGAATTTTGCATCAAAATTTACTTTTTAAAATTTTTTTTTTTTTTTTATAAAAACTTTAAACGCTCATAACTTCGTTAATATTGCTCCTAGAGGGTTAAATTTTGCATCAAAATTTACTTTTTGAAATTTTTTTTTTTTTTCTATAAAAACTTTAAACGCTCATAACTTCTTTAATATTGCTCCTAGAGGGTCGAATTTTGCATCAAAATTTACTTTTTAAAATTTTTTTTTTTTTTTTATAAAAACTTTAAACGCTCATAACTTCGTTAATATTGCTCCTAGAGGGTTGAATTTTGCATCAAAATTTACTTTTTAAAATTTTTTTTTTTTTTTTGATAAAAACTTTAAACGCTCATAACTTTGTTAATATTGCTCCTAGAGGGTTGAATTTTGCATCAAAATTTACTTTTTAAAATTTTTTTTTTTTTTTTATAAAAACTTTAAACGCTCATAACTTCGTTAATATTGCTCCAAGAAGGTTGAATTTTGCATCAAAATTTACTTTTTAAATTTTTTTTTTTTTTTTATAAAAACTTTAAACGCTCATAACTTCGTTAATATTGCTCCTAGAGGGTCGAATTTTGCATTAAAATTTACTTTTTAAAATTTTTTTTTTTTTTTATAAAAACTTTAAACGCTCATAACTTTGTTAATATTGCTCCTAGAGGGTTGAATTTTGCATCAAAATTTACTTTTTAAAATTTTTTTTTTTTTTTATAAAAACTTTAAACGCTCATAACTTCGTTAATATTGCTCCAAGAAGGTTGAATTTTGCATCAAAATTTACTTTTTGAAATTTTTTTTTTTTTTTTATAAAAACTTTAAACGCTCATAACTTTGTTAAAATTGCTCCTAGAGGGTTAAATTTTGCATCAAAATTTACTTTTTGAAATTTTTTTTTTTTTTTCTATAAAAACTTTAAACGCTCATAACTTCTTTAATATTGCTCCTAGAGGGTCGAATTTTGCATCAAAATTTACTTTTTAAAATTTTTTTTTTTTTTTTATAAAAACTTTAAACGCTCATAACTTCGTTAATATTGCTCCTAGAGGGTTGAATTTTGCATCAAAATTTACTTTTTAAAATTTTTTTTTTTTTTTTGATAAAAACTTTAAACGCTCATAACTTTGTTAATATTGCTCCTAGAGGGTTGAATTTTGCATCAAAATTTACTTTTTAAAATTTTTTTTTTTTTTTTATAAAAACTTTAAACGCTCATAACTTCGTTAATATTGCTCCAAGAAGGTTGAATTTTGCATCAAAATTTACTTTTTAAAATTTTTTTTTTTTTTTATAAAAACTTTAAACGCTCATAACTTCGTTAATATTGCTCCTAGAGGGTCGAATTTTGCATTAAAATTTACTTTTTAAAATTTTTTTTTTTTTTTTGATAAAAACTTTAAACGCTCATAACTTTGTTAATATTGCTCCTAGAGGGTTGAATTTTGCATCAAAATTTACTTTTTAAAATTTTTTTTTTTTTTTTATAAAAACTTTAAACGCTCATAACTTCGTTAATATTGCTCCAAGAAGGTTGAATTTTGCATCAAAATTTACTTTTTGAAATTTTTTTTTTTTTTTTATAAAAACTTTAAACGCTCATAACTTTGTTAAAATTGCTCCTAGAGGGTTAAATTTTGCATCAAAATTTACTTTTTGAAATTTTTTTTTTTTTTTCTATAAAAACTTTAAACGCTCATAACTTCTTTAATATTGCTCCTAGAGGGTCGAATTTTGCATCAAAATTTACTTTTTAAAATTTTTTTTTTTTTTTTATAAAAACTTTAAACGCTCATAACTTCGTTAATATTGCTCCTAGAGGGTTGAATTTTGCATCAAAATTTACTTTTTAAAATTTTTTTTTTTTTTTGATAAAAACTTTAAACGCTCATAACTTTGTTAATATTGCTCCTAGAGGGTTGAATTTTGCATCAAAATTTACTTTTTAAAATTTTTTTTTTTTTTTTATAAAAACTTTAAACGCTCATAACTTCGTTAATATTGCTCCAAGAAGGTTGAATTTTGCATCAAAATTTACTTTTTAAAATTTTTTTTTTTTTTTTATAAAAACTTTAAACGCTCATAACTTCGTTAATATTGCTCCTAGAGGGTCGAATTTTGCATTAAAATTTACTTTTTAAAATTTTTTTTTTTTTTTATAAAAACTTTAAACGCTCATAACTTTGTTAATATTGCTCCTAGAGGGTTGAATTTTGCATCAAAATTTACTTTTTAAAATTTTTTTTTTTTTTATAAAAACTTTAAACGCTCATAACTTCTTTAATATTGCTCCTAGAGGGTCGAATTTTGCATCAAAATTTACTTTTTGAAATTTTTTTTTTTTTTTATAAAAACTTTAAACGCTCATAACTTTGTTAAAATTGCTCCTAGAGGGTTAAATTTTGCATCAAAATTTACTTTTTGAAATTTTTTTTTTTTTCTATAAAAACTTTAAACGCTCATAACTTCTTTAATATTGCTCCTAGAGGGTCGAATTTTGCATCAAAATTTACTTTTTAAAATTTTTTTTTTTTTTTATAAAAACTTTAAACGCTCATAACTTCGTTAATATAGCTCCTAGAGGGTCGAATTTTGCATCAAAATTTACTTTTTAAAATTTTTTTTTTTTTTTTTTAAAAACTTTAAACGCTCATAGCTTCGTTAATATTGCTCCTAGAGGGTCGAATTTTGCATCAAAATTTACTTTTTAAAATTTTTTTTTTTTTTTTTATAAAAACTTTAAACGCTGGTAACTTCGTTAATATTGCTCCTAGAGGGTCAAATTTTGCATCAAAATTTACTTTTTAAAATTTTTTTTTTTTTTTTATAAAAACTTTAAACGCTCATAACTTCGTTAATATTGCTCCTAGAGTGTTGAAGTTTGCATCAAAATTTACTTTTTCAGAAATTTTTTTTTTTTTTTATAAAAACTTTAAACGCTCATAACTTCGTTAACATTGCTCTTAGAGGGTCGACTTTTGCATCAAAATTTACTTTTTTAAAATTTTTTTTTTTTTATAAAAACTTTAAACACTCATAACTTCGTTAATATTGCTTCTAGAGGGTCAAATTTTTCATCAAAATTTACTTTGTAAAATTTTTTTTTTTTTTTATAAAAACTTTAAACGCTCATAACTTCGTTAATATTGCTCTTAGAGGGTCGACTTTTGCATCAAAATTTACTTTTTAAAAATTTGTTTTTTTTTATAACTTTAAACGCTCATAACTTCGTTAATATTGCTACTAGAGGGTTGAAGTTTGCATCAAAATTTACTTTTTCCGAAACTTCAATCGCTCATAATTGCTCATAATTTGCATCAAAATTTACTTTTTAAAATTTTTTTTTTTTTTTATAAAAACTATAAACGCTCATAACTTCGTTAATATTGCTCCTAGAGGGCCAAATTTTTCATCAAAATTTACTTTTAAAATTTTGTTTTTTTTTTATAAAAACTTTAAACGCTCATAACTTCGTTAATATTGCTTCTAGAGGGTCAAATTTTTCATCAAAATTTACTTTTTAAAATTTTTTTGTTTTTTTTTATAAAAACTTTAAACGCTCATAACTTCGTTAATATTGCTCTTAGAGGGTCAACTTTTGCATCAAAATTTACTTTTTTAAAAATTTTTTTTTTTTATAAAAATTTTAAACGCTCATAACTTCCTTAATATTGCTCCTAGAGGGCCAAATTTTTCATCAAAATTTACTTTTAAAATTTTTTTTTTTTTTATAAAAACTTTAAACGCTCATAACTTCGTTAATATTGCTTCTAGAGAGTCAAATTTGTCATCAAAATTTACTTTTTGAAATTTTTTTTTTTTTTTATAAAAACTATAAACGCTCATAACTTCGTTAATATTGCTCCTAGAGGGCCAAATTTTTCATCAAAATTTACTTTTAAAATTTTTTTTTTTTTTATAAAAACTATAAACGCTCATAACTTCGTTAATATTGCTCCTAGAGGGCCAAATTTTTAATCAAAATTTACTTTTAAAATTTTTTTTTTTTTTTATAAAAACTTTAAACGCTCATAACTTCGTTAATATTGCTTCTAGAGGGTCAAATTTTTCATCAAAATTTACTTTTTAAAATTTTTTTGTTTTTTTTTATAAAAACTATAAACGCTCATAACTTCGTTAATATTGCTCCTAGAGGGCCAAATTTTTCATCAAAATTTACTTTTAAAATTTTTTTTTTTTTTATAAAAACTTTAAACGCTCATAACTTTGTTAATATTGCTTCTAGAGTGTCAAATTTTTCATCAAAATTTACTTTTTAAAATTTTTTTTTTTTTTTTTATAAAAACTATAAACGATCATAACTTCGTTAATATTGCTCCTAGAGGGCCAAATTTTTCATCAAAATTTACTTTTAAAATTTTTTTTTTTTTTATAAAAACTTTAAACGCTCATAACTTCGTTAATATTGCTTCTAGAGAGTCAAATTTTTCATCAAAATTTACTTTTTAAAATTTTTTTTTTTTTTATAAAAACTATAAACGATCATAACTTCGTTAATATTGCTCCTAGAGGGCCAAATTTTTCATCAAAATTTACTTTTAAAATTTTTTTTTTTATAAGAACTTTAAACGCTCATAATTTCGTTAATATTGCTCCTAAAGGGTTGAATTTTGCATCAAAATTTACTTTTCAAAACTTTTTTTTTTGTATAAAAACTTTAAACGCTCTTAACTTCGTTAATATTGCTCCTAGAAGGTTGAATTGTGCATCAAAATTTACTTTTTAAAATTTTTTTATATAAAAACTTTAAACGCTCATAAGTTCGTTAATATTGCACCTAGAAGGTCGAATTTTGCATCAAAATTTACTTTTTAAAATTTTTTTTTTTTTTTTATAAAAACTTTAAACGCTCATAACTTCGTTAATAGCGCTCTTAGAGGGTCGAATTTTGCATCAAAATTTACTGTTTTTTTTTTTGTATAAGAACTTTAAACGCTCATAATTTCGTTAATATTGCTCCTAAAGGGTTGAATTTTGCATCAAAATTTACTTTTTAAAACTTTTTTTTTTGTGTAAAAACTTTAAACGCTCATAACTTCGTTAATATTGCTCCTAGAAGGTTGAATTGTGCATCAAAATTTACTTTTTAAAATTTTTTTTTATAAAAACTTTAAGCGCTCATAACTTCGTTAATATTGTTACTAGAGCGTCGATTTTTGCATTAAAATTTGGTTTTTAAGATTTATTTTTCTTTTTTAAAAGAAGTTTAAACGGCTCTCCTTAAAATCGTCGTGCATTAATTTTTTTTTAAATTGGTTTACTTTCAAAAATATTTATTTATATATTTTTTAGTTTTAAAACGTTTTAAAATAAAAACCCCTTTCTTAATATTCAAATGCTCTGCGTACTCTGTCAATTTAAATCGAGCACATAGAGTACGAGCAAAAAAAATACGGATTTCAAGTTCTGAACGCTTTTTAAGCAAAAAAAATATGAATCTTTTTTGGTGCCCTACTCTGGACTAAAAAACAAAAACTTCTTTTGAAATGTTGAATATTTCGTAATTATTCATTGATCAAAATTTATTTTAAATTTTAACCTTTTACTTCAAACGGGACTTCTACTCACGTACTTAATTCAAGTACAGATTACTGTTCTTAACATTATATAAACTTGAATTTCTATTCATGAAGCATAGTACAACCTTTAAAAAAAATTATAAGTGTTAAATGAAAGAATTCTGAAATCTTTTCAGGTTACTACTAATTAATTTAATTACATGAGTTATTGCTGTAGGTGGTGTGTACCACCTATCAACAACTGAAATAATCATAAATATTCTAGTTTGTAGATAAATATTCCATAATAAATGTATGCAAGTAGTTTTTTTTGTTTTGTTGTTCTAAAACATATTTGTAACGTAAATATTTGATAAAAATTCACTTCATAGAGTATTTTTACAAATATTAAATTTATTAAAACCATAATAAAATTAATTAAAATTTTACTTACCAAATTTTATTTTATTAAACAATTTCAATAACAATTGAATATAAAATAAAATAAGGAAAAAAAAAATTTTTTTTTTAGAAATATTTGCCTTCAATTTAAGCGTACTAAAACTACAAAAATAAACTTTAGAATCGCAGCTTGATATAATGTTTTCATAACAAGTTAAGATTGTAATTACGGAAAAAGCAAATTAGCCGAACTTTTTACCAAATCTCTTAATCTCATCTCAAGACTTCCTAGAATTTCGGCTAATTTGCTTTTTCCGTAATTACAATCATAACTTGCTATGAAAACATTATATCAAGCTGCGATTCTAAAGTTTATTTTTGTAGTTTTAGTACGCTTAAATTGAAGGCAAATATTTCTAAAAAAAAATTTTTTTTTTCCTTATTTTTTTCAATTAAACTAAGCCATATGATTATGTATGTAACAAATGCAAGCCCTATATGACACATGTACGTGCATTTCCATATACTTAGTGAGAGAAAGAGAAATAATAAAAGAAACCAAATTAAAAACACAAAAAAAAATATAATGAAAATGATGAATTGTGATTGAAAATAATTGAAATTGAATAATAATAGCAAATGATTGAAATATAATGATAATGATTTGTATTGCACACATTTATTTTGTATTCCTTTTTTGTTTTTTTTTTCTGCTTCTTTACACCATAGAAATGTCAATAAATATAGTGAATTTAAAGAGAAACCAAATTTTAACTTTATCAAATATATAAAATTTAACTTTATCTAACCATATTCCATTATTAGTACACACACATGTAAATTTCACCTTAGTTGAATGCAAAGAATATCTATAATCTATATTAACAAGAATATACACTCCCATTTTACGTAAACCTAATTTTTAAGAAATACCAAACCGAGCCAAATATCATTAGTTAAAAGAGGTAAAATTGATCGTATACCAAATTTATTATGAGAGAGAAAGGTACAAAACAGATGTTTGCCTTTTGCTTTATACTGTAAAATAATTTTGCATTCTCATTATTCTCCTTTGGATTTGTTTACGTTTCCTTCCATTATTTATATGAGGCAGGGTGGCAAAAAATGTTAGTTCTAATTTAGTTTGTTTCCTTATACGAGGATTAATTCTGATCTTTTATTATTTTAATATTTTCGTTTTAAACATTATTATTTTCGTATATACCTATTAAAAATATTAAATTATAATTACATTACAACAATATAAAATATTATTAATATTTTTGTCAGTAATAATTTGGAGCTACAAACATTATTATTTTTTATTAATTATATTAGTAAACCTAAATATTTATTATATTGGTATACGATTATAAAATAATACTGAGGACAACATCTATTTACAAATCACAGAATTTAAAGAATATGATAACGCTGTTTTAGTTAGGTCTCCTAAAAATCTTATGCATAGTTGATACAATTTAGAAAATAATATTTTTAAATATTTCAACGAAATTTTTGTCGAAAATTTTTTTCAAAGTTAAAACTTTATTTATTTAATTTCAGCCAACTTTTTTTGTTACTCTCTTTTGTTTACTATATTTTTTATTTTTCTTACACGTAAAATTCTTATTATCGTCTATTTCTGACAATGTTTATCAAATTTGCATATGAATTTGTGTGCAAACAAATGAATACATACATGTGCTCTTACTCTTTTAATGAATATACTTTGGTTAAATGGTTATTGAAATGGGTATTTTGTTGAATTGAATCAAATTGAAACAAACATATAAAGTCCAAGGCAAGTTAATTAAGGCAAATATAATATTCTTATTAATGTCAAAAATATTGATATATCTTAGAAAATCATTAGTTTACTATATTTAGAACAATCAATAAATTTATAATTCATGATAAAACTGAAAATAACAATTTCATGTGTCATTATAAATATTATTTTAGAAACATTGAAATCTTAATTAGAACTGTAAATGTTTATTTTAATCTATTTAGGTGCTTTTATTTATGATTCTATGAGATTAATTCAATTATCCTTGTAATAGTGAGTATCTTTGTATTATGATAATAATATATACTTTTGTCTAGAGAATTGATATTAAATATAATTTATCTGAATATCTGAATTAATTATATAATAATACTTTAGTTAAAGATACCGTATTTTAATAATGAATTAAATTAAAATAGATATTCTTAAATATTACAATAATTTAATTGGAATTGACAATTGTTTAATAGAGTGAAAAAAAATAAGAATATGTTACTATATTATATAATTTGTTTTGAAGATAATATTATGATTATTTTCAATTTACTATTGTAAGGTTATTTTTGTAAAGTGTGTGCTAACTAGAGAGGGAAATTTAAATTTGGTGCCCATTTTTTTAAGTCAAAACAACGCAGCTAATAAAACATAATATGTTTTGTCCTTTTTTTAATTAATTATGTTCGTTGTAGAAACTTCTTCTGAAATTGATTATTTGCATTTTATTTATTTACTCGCGGAGTTACCCGGCGTTGCCCGAGAAAATTTAAAGTTCCTAGAATTTTTTCTTCGTTTTTAGTTTGAAAAGGGAAGTATTAATAAACTAATTAAATTGACGGGTGATTAAATAATTTTCTCAAGATAAAACTTGATTATAAACAACGTTTTTAGTTTCGACTTCACACTTAAGTCCACACCGCAGTACTTAATAGACTGTCCCTGTACCTTGTTTATCGTAATCGAGAACGCAAGTCTAACTGGAAATTGCAACCTCTTAAAGTTAAAAGGGAGATCATTTGGAATAAGTGGTATCCTTGGGATGAAAAGACTTCACCCTGTCCCTTCCCTGTTAAAATAGTCGTTTCAATTATATTTGACAACAATTTTTTAACACAAAGTCTTGTACCGTTATAAAGTTTTGGTGGGTCGAGGTTCCGTAATAAAATAATTGGTGATCCCAGTTTCAGTAAAAGACGGTGTGGCGGTAATCCAGCCGGATCAAGAGAATTTAGGAATTCTGTTGGAAAATTGACTACCTCATCAGCATTTACTACGCCCGGTAATATGGAAAGTATTTGATTATTCATTTCGCTGACATCAGCAGTTTTAGCAGAAAGAATTGCCCTCTCTCGAAACCAGTTCAAATTATAATAGTTTTGCTGAATATCCGGATAGACTGCATCTATTAGTTCTGCGACGGACGACACCAAATTACAAAAATCGGATGGCAATTTTATTTTTCCAGATGGCTCAACTGCAAATCTACCTTCTCCGATCTCAAGTAGCTTGTTGGCGAAAATGTGAGCACTGTCATCCCCCAGATGTACTGTCATGTTTTGTTTCAAACTTATCTTTCGTACATGTCTCCACAAAGATGAATGTTTTAAACATGGGTAAATTTCATCGGCTGGTGTTGACTTTGGGATGACGGGTAAAGTTTGACGGAAGTCTCCACATAGAAGTATCAGAACTCCTCCCATAAGGTTGATATTTCCTCTCTGATCTCTCACAGTCACGTCAAGGGCTTCGAGAGCTTTCTTGTGAGCCATGGTACATTCATCCCATACGATAATTTTGCATGTCTTGAGCACTTGCGCCCAACTACTTGTTCTACTAATGTTGCAGGTAGGATTTTCCTGTCTGGAGATGTCTAGTGGCAACTTAAGTGCAGAATGGGCTGTTCTTTCTCCTTCCATTAATGCTGAAGTGATTCCTGAAGATGCAATGGCAAGAGCTCCTCGAGCTCTGATTTCGGCTAGAATTAGATTGATTAAAAATGTTTTATCTGTGCCCCCCGAAGCATCAAGAAAAACGGTACCACCTTGTTGATTCTCTACCCGATCCATGATAATTTTGTATGCTTTTTTCTGATCTTGATTTAGAAGTGGTATTTTTTCCGCGATATTACGCTTTCAGCTCTTCGACGTTGCAGTTCTTTTCTCGTATGTAATCTGTATAAAGTTCATTTTGTTGGTTTCATACTGGTGAAGATAGGCCGAGTTGCAGTAATGTTTTACCGATCATAGCCACATATTCATCTTCAAGAATAATTAATGCGTTGTTTTCAAGAATAATTAATGTAATGGGCCAAACGTGATTGCTAACATCTGATTTTCGCGCCGGACTTTGGCAGAACAGTATATACTCGACTCAAGGCGTCACTCTTGACCACATTATATCCGGGGACGGCCTGTCAGACTTTTCTTCTGTATTGCTTTGAAAACCCTATATCAAGCTGCGATTCTAAAGTGTTCTTTTGTAGTTTTAGTACGCTCAAATTCAAGGCAAATATTTCTAAAAAAAAATTTTTTTTCTTTATTGTATTTCATTGAAAGATAGAAATAAATAAAAATAAGAATTTTGTTTTGCTGTTTTCTTCACCCCTTTTTCTCTTCCTCTCTAAAAATAATAAAATAAAAAAAAATTTAAAAACTTGTTTTTTGAATGACTATCACCAATATTTCGTACCAATATTAACTGCACTAAAAAGGGTCAAATAAATAAGCTAAATTCAAGCTCCATTAGAAAATTTTATATGGCCTGCATAACATATGAAATTCAGGCATTTTAGACCCACTTCCTGTTAAGTTAGGGACTTGACATTTTATCTTGGATGCCGATTACGGCAGTTCCTGCAAAATTTGTTGAACCTGCTTTCCGCCAGAGCTCTTTTGAACGAAAATTGTTTATTTTTGGAAGAGTACCTGTATGCAAATTTTCCGCTCTCTAGCACCTTTGGTTTTTGAAATCTTTTTGTCGGGTGCTTGGAGTTGTATGACAGCTACCCGAACCATTCAAAATTTCGAAAAAATGTGAAATTCATATTTATTTATTTCTGAGAGAGTAACTGTGTGCAAATTTTCAACTCTGTAGCACCTTTGGTTTTTGAAATATTTTTGTCGGGTGCTGGGAGTTGTATGACAGCTACCCGAACCATTCAAAATTTCGAAAAAATGTGAAAGTCCTATTTATTTATTTCTGAGAGAGTAACTGTGTGCAAATTTTCAACTCTGTAGCACCTTTGGTTTTTGAAATATTTTTGTCAGGTGCTCGGAGTTGTATGACAGGTACCTGAACCAGTCAGAATTTCGGAAAACAACATATCACGGGTTCGATTCCAAGTAGTAAAAAACCATCCCGTAAAATTTTATTGAAATTGGTCCATGCGTCTCGGAGGAGTTCTGACACAAACATCCATACATACATACATACATACATACATACATACATACATACATACATACATACATACATACATACAAACATCCTTCTTTATATATAAGATTTACGTCTACGAAAATAATTTCAACCGACTACAACATATTATGAAATCTAATTACAAAATAATTTTTCTCTTAAATTGAAAACAATAACATTAAAATTAAAAAATATATAATAAAAATTTAAAAATGACAACAAAATTAACAAAAAAGAAACAAAAGAACATTAAATTGTATTTAGTAGTTAGTAAAAATGTGATCGAAGATTATTAAAATTCTATCTTTATTGAAATCAAAAAGAAATTGAATAGAATTGAATTTAATTGTGCAATTAGTAACTGGTTCCTGTAAAGCATAGTTGGTCCTATAATAAAAAACATGTGACAAATTATTATATCTCAAATTTCTTCGAGGCACATTTAAAGAAAAGATATTTAATAGCGCAGAGCACGCTATACGACCAGTCAATATATACATCAAAAACGAACATAATAAAAGCAATCTGTTTTCTATTAACAAGACTTTCAAGTCCCAAAAGTTTACACCTTGTTTAATATTCAATCGGTGAAGAGGACAGATTCATCCTGTATGGGACAAATTTAGTGAAAGATCTTTGTACTCTCTCGATTCTTATTCTTTATTTATTCTTTACTCTTTATTTTTCAAATTTAAGATAACTTTACAATTTAATTATAAAATTATGTATAAGAAATTATAAACTAAAAAAGAAAGAAAACTTAATATTAACTTAAACATTAATTTATAGTTTTTATAAAAACTTGTTTTCCAGCGTTAGAGTAAAATTTTGGTATAATAGTGAAAATAGTCGAATATTTTCCTTTTAATTTTACTCGTCAAGTACAAAACACTGAAGAAGTCTGCAAGTAGTAGACGAAATACGCGTATCTGTATGATAAGCATATCAGTAAAATTAAAAGGAAAATATTCGACTATTTTCACTGTTATTAATTTATAACCTACATGTTGTAAACATTTCCAAAATATTTTAATTTTAAATTATTTTTTTTTTTTTTTTGTATTAACTATTTCTAAAACTTCTAAAACTTAAATATGCTTTTTAAGTTTGTTTTTAAATATTTCCAAATTTTTACTATTTTTAATTTCTAAGGGTAGATTGTTGAAAAGTTTTATAGCACTACATTTTAAACTTTTTTGTTTTTTGGATATTCTAGCCTTAGGTATTTCAATAAGTTTTCGATTTCTAGTAAAGTAGTTATGTATATTTTCCCTATTTTTAAGAATTAATTTTGATTTAAACTTATTATTTAGAATATTGTATATGTATTTGCATTTCTCAAAGTAAATTAGTTGGTTTATATCTAGTACATTAATTGATTTGTATAACTCCTTAGTACTAGTTCTGGGGTTTAGTTTTTAAATAAATTTTTTAGCGCTTTATTTTCATTACTGTCCCCATTTGTTTTACATGAAAATTTGAACAGTGAATCCAACTGCATATATTATACCTAATTCTTGACAAGATATGCCCATTATAAACAAGTTTGGAATACCATAATCAGATCTGTTTATAGCTACACTTGTAGGAATAAGTTTTTTTATTTGTTTGTCCCATCTTAAATTTTCATCAATTATCATTCCTAAATATTTAATATTGTTGACTCCCTGTAATATATTTTCTTTTACCTTAAGTGTAATATTATCATACTTTTTATCCTGGGTTTTAAATATTATGTAGTTAGTTTTTTTTAGCGTTTTTTAGTTCATTATAATCCAGCCAATTGCATAAGATTTTTAAGTCTTTATTTAATATAATTTCTAACTCTTTCATTGTTTTAGCTTTTGCAATCATTTCAATTGGTGTCATCTGCATAAACATTGTAATTTGATATGAATTGAGTTTTATGTATATATTCATTATGTATAGCAGATATAATAGTGGTCCTAGAAGAGAGACTTGCGGTATCCCTGTTTTTATAGTTACCTCGTCGCTAAATACATCATTAATATTAACGCATTGGGTCCTATTTTTTAGGTAATTTTCCAGTAAGAGATTATTTATTTCATCGGATTCCCATTTTTTCTAAGTAATCAAGTAATTTGGAATGATTCACCATGTCAAAAGCTTTAGTTAGATCAATAAATACAGCACCTACATAGAAACCTTCTTCTAATGCATCATAAATTTGTTCCAAGATGGATGTAATTGCTGAATTTGTTCCACCATTTTCCAAGAAACCATATTGATTTTTATCAAATCCAATTGTTTGTATAATAAAATTCCTAATTCTTATGTTAATTGTTTTTTCATATATTTTTGATATAGAATTTAAAATTGAAATCAGTTAGATATGTAAATAATTTTAAATAATTAAACAAAAACATTATTGAAATTACGTGTGAGTAATCGATAATAATATGTAATTCAGTGATGACTATCGATTGAACCAAAATTTAAAAATAATAGGTATTGTGATTGTGAAAACTTTTTGCCGAGAAACTGAATCTCTTCTAGTGGAATGAGGATTGGAAGAATTACTACAGGACTTCAAAAGTAAGTAATAAATATTTTTAATAAAATTAGTGCACTTAGAACGACGCTTATATCAATAGTTTTTTTTATTAGTCGATATCAGTTTTTTTGTTTAATTTAAAGGTTGTACTAAATTCTTTTAAAACTGTGATAAGAGTGTTTCATTTCAATTGCTATAAATTATTTCAATTTCCTACTAGAAATTGTCCAAAAAAATATATACATACTTATGTAAATATGATGTGCAATTCGGTTATTATTGTTACTACACTCTAAAAAATGGTGTGGATTTAACTACAAAATGGTGTGGAGTGTAAACACGTTTTCGAAGTGTATTTTTTAAAATAACTCAAAAAAACGCGTGAAATCACTTTACTATAGTTAATTTAGACGATAATGTTTAATTTTCAACATAAAATGTGTTATTTCACTACAAAAATGTGTAATGTGATTGAAATATACAACATTTTACTGTTGGTATTTACGCATTTAATGTTGTATTCCACGCTATCTATTGGAAATATACACGTTTCGTTTTGTTTGCTGGAATTACGTCAAATTATGCGTGGAAATACACAAAAGTAATGTAGTTTATAATTTATTAGTATTGCCATATCGTTTTTACAAAAACTTGAAAAATCGCGATCAAAAATATATAAATGGATATGATTCAAATATATTATAATACTAGCTTTGTAACCCGTCATAAATGACGGAAGCAAAATAAATTCTAGTTTCTTTTTTTCTTTCATTAGATTCTTTATTCCGAAATTACAGTACTTATGATTATATCACTTTTTAATTTTCTAAAACACATAAAAGAAATATTTTTTATTTTTGTAGTCAAAACTTTGGCATTTTTTTATTTTTTTTTATTTTTTGTAGGCTGGTGGGGATCTTCAGAAAGATACAATGAGGGCGTAGCTTGACACTGTATGTAGGATTCTTACCTACTAAACCACACCCTTCCTTAAAAAAATAATTTTTTTTGAGTGAAGTTAGTTACGCACACAATAATGACAAAAATAAAAGGTAAAAGCAGGTATAAGTAGTATAATGTATAATATTATACAATTCAAATATGCTGATACACATGTATATTATTAATAGATGAATATATTCGTTCAATATATTTTCTCTCTTTTTAATGGAAATTATTTTGATTGCTAGTGTTAGTACTTTTTGAAAATTTCATATTTTCATATATTACAAACTACTGCTACATTTTCAATATTTCAGAAACGTGAATAATTATTGTTTTTTTTTTCAAATAATTTAACAACAATAATTTTCTGTGTAATAATAGAATACGGTAATAAAGTAAAAGAAAGTTTAAATTTAAAAAACATTGTTATTTTTATTAAGATTGATTTTGATTCCTTTTATTTTATTCATACACAAAGATTTTACTAATTTTCTATTTAAAAAAAACTATATTGGCCTAACACTAATCTTTTTTTTTTATATAACAGAAAAAGAAGTACCATACCAACAAATTTGTATAAAATGTTTGTATTTCTGTATCGTATACTCGTACTCACTTCCATTTAGTTATAATTCGTTAATTGGGTTCCATTTAGTATAAATTATACCGTATTAGCGTTATTGTCGCCTCTGGGAGAGAAAATTTAAAAATGGGATCTTATTTTCATATAAATTTTTTTCGTCTTTTGTATACTGTATAGGAATCTTATTTTGCTATATGAATAAACTGTTATTATGGTATTGTGTTATTTTTAAAAAAAAATTTTAATTTTTTTTTGTATCTTAATTGGTAAAATTTACAAAAAATACAAAAACATTTTCATCAATAATTTTCAATTTAAAAAAAAACAATGTTTTATTATCCGACGTAGAAGTAGAGTTTATTATCCTACTCTACTTCTATCAAGTTCTATTGATTGAACGGTGAACCTGAACAGTGAAGTGAACAGTGAACACTTAACACTGAAAATAAAATAATATTTTTGGAATGGAGCATGCAGAACATACAGAATACAGATACAGCAAATAATAAAAAAAAACAAAAAAAAAACAAAATAATTTTTTTTGATTGAAGTGAGTTACGCACACAATAATGACAAAAATAAAAGGTATAAGCAATAAAGTAGTATAATGTATAATATTATACAATACAAATATGCTGATACACATGTATATTATTGTGTATAATTTTAAGTAATAAGAATAACCTTTGAGTGAATTATGTTTTTTTTTGTGTTAAATGCTGTTTGCCTTTTGGTTATTATACCATATTAAACTATTGATTAAATTTCTATTAGTCCTTATTATTATAAATCAAAAAAATTGTTTGTTTTATTTATATTATTATTATTATTTTTTATTTTTCCTTATTATTTGCGAAGAACACTAACATTAAATTAAAAAAATATAGTTCATGCAATCAATTTTTCCTGCAAAGGTTCAGCATGGTAGACAGGGGTTAAAAAAAAGCACCAAAGCAATTTGTATATATATGCATTTGTACACATATACAATTTGTGTATGTGTTGGAGCGTTCCGTCGAACTTACAAACATCCAGACAAATGCAGAATAATATATATATAATTAGATACTAAGCTTAAGAAATATGTAATTGAAATCATTTTTGAAATTATATTGAATTATGTAATAATTTAGTGTTCATTTATAAAAAATTTATTATTTAATATATAAATTATAAAATAAATTATGTATAAATGTAATATTTGTGAATTAGTTTTAAGTAATTGTGTAAATTATTATTGTTAACCTGAAAAATATATATTATAATTAAAAAATTAATTGGTTTTCGAATTACACTTTTTTTGCAAAGAAATACAGCATCGTTGAAATAGTTGAAAATGGGATTGTAAATCACACTTCTTTTGTAGAGAAGTCCCCCTTTTTTTGTTGAAAATCACACATTTTTGTTGAAAATCACTCAAAATGTGATAGTAAATTACACTTTTTTGTAGGGAAATTCACACGTTTAAGATAGTAAAATTTTTACACATTTTTAGTGTGAAAGTTAACAAAATTATGGTCTGTTGAATTTCACTATAATTAATGTAGGTGGTTAGGTTGCCTACATTAATTGTAGTAAAATTCAACAAAATTTTTTAGAGTGTATTCTATAATTTATTTTAAATATTTTTTACTTGCTTTAATACTTAATTTATCACACAAAAAAAGTTAAAAATAAAGGATCTTGCAATTATTATACTAGACAATACTTAATGTCTTGTATTGGGATCTCCAAATTATAAATTTTTAATGTTTTAAACATTTCTATTACACAGGGTGGTCTAGTTTGAGTGGACAATTCATGTAAGGTCATTATTTAGCAAAAAGAATTTCTAGGATGGAGTCTATTTTATTTAAATTTAACGTGGGCTATTATATTATTTATAATTTAAAATGGGCTTTTATAATAATACTAATATTTATGTTGTTGGTAGTATAAGTATAAAAATAATTATAACTGTTAACTATGCTTTTACTAATTAATTACAAATAAAAAATTAGAAAAATAAAACTTTTGTGACTTTTATTTATTTAAGCGATTGTAACTAAAAAAAAATATGTAAGTATTTAATTTTATTATAGGTAAATTAACTAAATGAACTAGGCGAATTTGGAATTAAAATAACCAAATACAATAGGAGAAATATTATAATTGGTATATTTTACCAAATCTAAACTAGACGAATTTCCGACTACAATAGGTGGATCTGCTATTATATAATTACCTGCAACAATCGATATTTTACCAACTCTAGAATAGGAAATATTACAAAAACAATAGTTGGTTTATAATTAACCCCTATTATATTATAATTATAACTAAGTCAATCGGTATGTTATCAACTCAATACTAGGTAAATTTACGACTACAATAGGTGATTCTGCTATTATTATTACCTAAATCAATCCGTAATTTACAAACCCTAGACTAGGCAAATTCCCGGATACAATCCCGGTGATTTTCGTATTATGCACACCTAAATAAATCGTTACTTTAGCAACTATATAATAAGAACTTTAACCATTTATTTAGATAAATTAACTAATTTCCAAATTAATTGAATTGACTACTTCTAATTAAGCTTTCACATCTAAATGAAGTAGCAGGCTGAAAATCAATCATTTTCTGTACAATGTATAATCTTTTTTGTCTGTGATAGTTTTATTATTGTGCATATTATATGAAATATTATTCACAGTACTGGTTTTTTGGATATCTTTTAGAATGCATTCACCTACTTCATTGAAGAATGTATATTTATAGTCTCCGCCGTTTCACGTTCACTACTTCTTTTTTCCCCATTTTTCTTTATAACGTGAGTAATAATCATCAGTTTTCTCATCTTTATTATTTCCTATATTATCTTATATATTAATACGCTTAAACGTCTGTTAAACTTTTCACAAAGCATTTACAACACGAAGCTTTTTTCAACTAGATTAGACAACTTTATTAGAGCTTTAAGAACTACGATAGGGTGAAAAATTTTATTTAAAGACATAAACGACAAAACGATAAAACCAAATAAAACCAAAAACAAATTAAAATTAACCTAAAAACAATTCACCTATTGAGCAATAGCATTGACTATATCTGATTATATGAATTAATTTAAAAAAAAAAAAACAAAGTAGCAAAGACAAAAACCGAATTATCAGAATATTATTATTATATCGATTTATAAATAATTAAAATATCTTTGTTAAAATATTATGATATTACGATATTACAGCAAAAAACCTTACCGGTAAAACAAATAGTAGAAAAACTTTAAAAAGAAAATCACAGACTACCCTTACCTACATCAGAGACCCTAGCGGGATAACAATATACCAAAAAAAACTGAAGAATAAGAGAAAAAGCATAATTATTGGCTTTAATCGTAACTAGAATAGTCATAAGGCATCATATGATGTCATATGATACTTCGTTAAATGGCTTATATGATTCGATATGATTTAACAAAGTCGTAACCGATCATAACCTTTACTATAATGGTC
Organism: Argyra leucocephala; assembly: GCA_963942445.1. NCBI lineage: Eukaryota > Metazoa > Arthropoda > Insecta > Diptera > Dolichopodidae > Argyra > Argyra leucocephala. The sequence goes on along the minus strand of OZ012677.1, from coordinate 24,732,038 downwards.
ATACCTAATCATACCAAAACGTCAAAACCAAAAAAGAAGTGAAATAAAAATATAAATTCTATAAATAAATGTTTTGTTTTTTTTATTTTGAGTTTTGAATTAGTTACGGCTATTATGATAATAAAATAAACAAAAAACGTATTTATGGCTATTTTAATGTGGGTGTGGTATGTATTTAGTTTAAATGCATTTAAATTCAAATCTATACTGCCAGCGACATCTCTGTTCGCCACATTTTGTTGAAATGTACGTTTCTATTAATAGTATTTGTTAGGAGCGTTTAGACATCAGATTTTATTTTATGAAAGTTTTGTTTTACTTATTTTTAGCATAACACAATTAGGAGTTTTGATTTTTTTTAAGAAAATAAAGAACATAAGCAAATAAAATAAATTGTTTCATTTATAATGCTAATGCTAGACCGGCGAATGTTACGCCGGGAATAGCTAGTTATTTAGTATTCTTCAAAGTTTTCTACAGTCATTTCCAGCTTTTTCAATGCTTTTAATAACATGTTTATTTTTAGATTCTTTTATTAATTATTCCACTTTTTTCTTAAACTGAATGTATTTTACTCTTTTTTCATTGCTACTTTGGTATTTTTTTTGTGCTGCATATAAGGACTTGCGAACTAGTTTTTCAAAAATCAAAGGAATTATCCAGCTATTATTTCTAGTTCTGACTCTTACCTCTTTTGTGCACATTACTTTTGCTTCCTGTGTTATTTTAATTAATACATCGATTTCTGTTATATTCATATTTTCAATCCTATTTTTTACAATGTTACACATCTGATTATAATTGGTTTTAGCTAGATTATTATTATTAGCTAGATTACATTTAGGCTCATAGGCCTTTTCTGAACATTAACTGTTTTTATTGATACTAATACTAGTTGGTTATAAGATAAACTGTTATTTTCTATTCTTAAATTAACATTATATTTATTGCTTAAGTTTGTCATTATAATATGGTCAATTAGGGTACTAGATTGTGCTGAATTTTTTGTACTCTGTGTTTTATTCTATTGATTCTATTGATATGGATGTGGTATTTTGGATTCCATATAATAGAATAATTTTTTACTACCGATATAATAAGGTTAAAAAACAAACTCTTCAGAGTTGAAATGTCCTTAAAGTCTATAGAATTCTTCTTGACAAATCCTAATTTCAACACCTTTGGCACAAATAAAATCAAAATTCTTGGAAAACGAAAACTTACTATCAATAATTATACCCAGATCTTTAATTTGATCAACGCGTAGAAGACTAACACAATTCACTAGAATCTAGATAATCAAAAAATATTGAATATAAAATTCCAAATTTCCATTAATGCAAGAACCGTTTTTATCGGATTGTCATCTTAGTGCAACTTGGCGCAAATATAAAAGTTAAGAGTAAAAAATTAAGTTAATATTGCACTTTCAACTATAAGTCTTTCTCATACTAATTAAATAAATATTGAACTTAAGTAATGAATAATTTGGGTTACAAATGTTCCTAAGAAGGACATTATCATTCTCAAAAATAATATTCAACTGAAAATAAATTTTATTTTAAACAAAATAACACCCCATAAAAAAATTTATATTGTAAATCAATTCTAGAAGAAAATTACAACCTTAAGTTTTATAATTTTAAGAATATAACAGATTGCTCGTATCTGAATATATTTTACTAAAATAGAGTAAAAAAAAAATAAAGCAAAAAAAGGAGCTAAAAATATATTAGCTAGCTACATTGTTTTTTTTTAGTATTCTATTTTATGTTAATGACATTAAATAAAAACCTAATTTAATTTATATTATTTAAACTGGCAGACATTAAGATATACTACATATAGATAATCTTGACATATTTCAATAAACAAATTTATCTCATTCCTATGAAAAATTAAAATACCAAATAGAAAAAGAAAAAGATAAGAAAGACATTGAAATATCAATCATAATTCCATTATAAAAATATCTTTTGGTTCACCCTTGAGTACTTTATATCAAAATTAATGAAAATATATTATATCGGACAGTGAGGGATGAGTAATTTTCAATTCTTAATTTTTTTCTCATATTTTTATTCTTCAATTTTTCATAAATTTAATATTTTTTTTTTGTTTATTATTATTTTATTTATTTCTTTATTCTATTTTTGATTTTTCTCTGGACTAAGATGCTATTTATTCGGTAACTTTTTATTTTCTTGTAAATTCCACCTTTTCAATAATGGTTGAACCAACTAAATATTTTCATAATTAAATTTTCAGTTCGTGAATTGCCTCCATCATGTAATGTGTATTTTAAGATCTGATAGAATAACAAAAAAAAAACATGTTGAGTACAGTGAATGTATTTTAATATAAAGCGGACGTAAATGATGCACAATAAGATGTGAAAATTTATTTAGTTAAAGATATTATATTTTACTAATAAGCAAATCAGAACTATTGTTAACTAAAAAATAACTATATTGAAATATAATGATGATTATTTGCTGTAAATCAAAATTTTGATAATTTTCCTTAACATGAACATGACATTCTAGTTAAAAAGAGAAGCCAAAACATTATTCTATTTCGAACCAATTAAGAACCAATTCGAAAGTTTAAATAAAAGAAATAACGACCATGAATAAGGTTGAAGCATTTGAAATGCGGTTTAACCGTAGAATACTGAAAATATCATGGATAGATCGAGTTAATAATAGTTAGATTTTAAGTAGAGTAGGTAGAGACCGTGAGTTGTTATTAACAATCAAACGCAGAAAAGCAACTTATATGGGTCATATGATGCGAAATGACAAATATCCTATTCTACAACACTGATTCTGCTAGATAAAATTAAAGGTAGAATGTTGGCAGAAAATAAATGTCATGGCTAAAAAACATCATGCAATGGACAGGCTCCAAACAGTGGAAGAACTAATGCACGCAATACGTAAAATAAATATAGGTATGTAAAAAATATTGCTTTCAATTTTACTGCAATCATAAAGTTATAGGATTTAAAAAATATTCAAACAAACAAATTTTGTTAAAAATTTTATCATCATTTTACGTTCAATATTTTATTGAAAATTTATTTTATTATTTTACTGTTCCCTTGATTTTTTATTGTTCGCTTGAATTTTTAATATTCCGTCAAATTTGAAATTATATAATAGATTTTTTTATGAAATTCTTAACAATGGTAACATTTGAATTTGAGAACATTGTTTACTATTCATATAACTTTATTTTATAAATTTGTGTCTACCGCTGCTATAAAATTGAAAGTAAAAATTTTCATGTATTCGTTTTGGTACATGGTGCACGGTTTGGTTTTGCGGGTCTCTGCACATAGAAATGTTATATGGCAAAGCTATCAAACACTAACCAAGTAAACATTTTCATAAATCTATGAAAAATTCTATGAAAACTCTACTGAGCGAGAAGAACGACCAATGACCAATTTTGAGGAATAAAACAGAAAGTCATAATAACATAAATAAAGAGGCTTAAATACAGATAATTAACTTTCATACTTCGACTAGAAAGTGGAAGGAGGTATAGGAATAAAACACAATTGTGTTACAATGTTATTTTTAACATTTATTCGATTTTATTTTTGGATTGTATCGATTTTTGGTAGAACATTGTACCAAAGAGAAAATTATATACTGAATATGGTATGATCTAAAAATTTTCTCAAATATCTTTTTGTTTTAGTCAAATTACTTAAAAATCGGATGATAATAAAATTGAAAATAGTGATTTTAGAAATTTGCATTTCATATAATAACCAAGAGTTGTTCCATTGATGTTATCACACGTAGTATTGCGTTTTTCTTGCGTCACAAATATCGTTGTTTTCATCAAGAGCTTTTTCCATTTTGAGATTTAAGTGATTTTGAAGTGCCTTTTGATATTTCACTGTATACTTATGAAATTTTTTTTTATTTATTAATTTATTTCAATTATTGTAGCTTAAAGAAATAATTCGGTGGCAAATAGTCACAACTACTACATGTGCGAAATTTATATTTTGAGTAAAAACCATTTTATAGTTGAAATAAGATTAGGGGCCAGACTTGCAAGTTTTAGTTTTACAAATGCTTGATTGCACATTTGTGTTGCATTACTTTATATAAAGGCGTGCACACCTTCAACTTCACTGATGTGTGCGCGCTTTCATATAAACTAAAACTAATGGAACACAAATGTGCAATCAAAAAGTTGGAAAATTAAAAATTGCATATTTGCGCTTAGCCTTAGAGTTTAAAATTATATCTACTAATGGGAGCGTGAAAAAAACCCTTAAATTATATAAGCATTTATCATCCAAAAACTTTATTTCGTAAAAAAACCCTTATGTTATTTTAAGATGTTAATATATTAATAAAGAAAATTTGTGAAAAATCGGTTAAGTAAAATAAACTGTTTGAGCACTTAATTCATTGGACAAAGATATTCCCAATTTGTAAAAACACGCTTATCATACTTGACTGTACTTTCAAAAACTATAATATAAACTATTGGTACATCTGTTTTATAAAAAAAAAATCTTAATCTTCTGGATAAAATAAACCCTGGATGTTCATAAAGGAGTGCGAATTGAGCTATCCCAAGACTTTCTGCTATTAAAAAAAGTAAAAAAAGCTGTTTGAGCACTCAATACATTTGAAAAAGATATTCCAAATTTGTAAAAACACGCTTATCAATTTATGAGTTTTTCTAGCGAATTGCCGGAATAAATTTAAAATATTTTAAGTTAAATAAGCAATTATAATAAAAAAAATTTAAGGTCATATTGACATAAACGATTTTCTTATGTTAAAAATGTGACTTATAGTTATCAGAATCAAATCAAATTTTGACAGCAAATACTTTGGAAAACTCGGAAAATGGTTTTTGTTTTATCTCGAATTTTCTTAAGTTGACATATCTGTTATGATTTGTTGGCACAAAGTTCTCGTCAGATGCTATATAATATAAATTAATAATTAATACAATATATTTAATTATAATTACCAACTAAAAATATAATATACTTTTTTCCATTTTCATATTCAACATTTTGTCAAACAATTTATTTGAAAAAATGTTGAATTTGAATGAAAAAAAGTATTTTACGACGAAAAGGAGCCGTTATTTTAAAATTTCAATAAAAAATTATTAACTAAATCGAGAGTGGTCTATCGATTGGTGATATTTTCAACTTCCGGGAAGGACCGAAAAAGGGTTTTTTAAGCTCAAAATTCCACGAAATTTGCCGAAGTCGAAATTTTCAAATTGGAAGGGGTATTTTTTTTTTGCAAATTCGGATTCTACGAAAACTAAAACAAAAATCCACCATATTTTCCTTTGGTAAACTAAAATTAATAATAATCATATTTATAAATAAATTTGTTTTTCATATTATCAGATTTTTTATCTCACTTTTGAGTACCTACAAAGTTTAAACTAAAAATAAAACAAAGAAAAGATAAAAAAAATGTAGCTATAGTGAGTCATCTATAATTATAATTGACAAGCATTTAAGGACCTGCGCAGTAGACACCTCTTCCTTTTATTTCACTTCTATTTAATGAACTTCTATTATATAAATAAGTTGCTTTTAATATATAATATATAATTATGCGAAGTCTATGTCAGTAAATTAACTGTAAATTACTGTTTTTTAAAAACTTTAAATTTGACTTCAACTTGAATTATAATTACTCAACAGGGGCCCCTAGTAGAAGTTATAACTAAGTAATAATTATGCAACATACAATTAGTATACATAAGGTTCATTATGCCATTCTAGAAAACTTGTAACATTGTTGTAATATAACAAATTAGTATGAATGAAAAAACAAAAAATTTATTTTGAAGACTTCAAAATATTTTCAAATCAGCTTTGGTCCACACTTCAACTTTCATTGAATTTGTTTATTTCTAAAATTCCTCACTGTACACGTATATATATATAAAAAATATGAGTGAACTGAATACTAAGTTAAACGAAGCGCAACATGTCCTTAAAACTTTTCTATTTTTTTTTTAAATATTATTTTAAGTAGCTAAAATATTCAAAATCAAAATAAAAATATTAAAAAATTTTTTTTTTTTTTTTTTAAATAAAAAAAAATATTCCCACAACACCGTTATTGAGTTAAGAATTTCTAGAAAAATAAAAGGGACAATAATGATGAACGAAAAGAGAAAAAAAAAATGTTTGTTGAAATCATTAAGTGCTTTTCTCGTTCACGTGTATTTTATTTTATAACAAAAAAGTGACCCTCAAATGAAATGTTCCCTGAAAAGTGGATCTGCTATCAACCTACTTTTTTTTTATACTATTGTATATGTATATATATTAAAAGCAATTTTATTTTTTTTTAAACTTAACATCAATCTGAAGAATTCAAAATATGTGATAAAAGAATGCGGAGCTAGGATATATATATATATATAGATGAAAAGCATCAACTTACCTACTTTGTGTGATTATTTGGATTTTCTGCTTCGATTAAAATTTTGAAAATTTTCATTTTTCGTTTTTCCTATTTTGTTTTTTTATATCCTAGATTAATGTTTTCCTTTGAAAAGTTTAAGGTCAAATGAATTTTTTTTTTCAAGGACTCATTCGGATCTTCTTTTTTTTAACTTAGATTCTGATCCTTGTTGCCATTTTGATGAGTTTTCTTTTATATATATATATATATATATATATATGTATGTATATATATGTATAAATGGGGTAATTTAATGAGAAAGATAAAGGTAGCTAATTTAATAAATTAATTTTTAATATATTATTATAATTATGAATAAAAGACCTTTAATATTTTTAGGTACCTACCTACTAATATAAAATGTTTTTTATATGTATATATATTATATACGTATATGTTGTATGAATGACCTTATTAGGTAACTTTAAATGCGGTTAAGTTAATAATCCATCTATAATCTAATTTAATTAGAAAAAAAATTAGGAGAATTATTTAATAAATAATTTAAGATTACGTATATTGAATATTTTTGGTGTAACATACAGTATGTAGTATATATATATACTATATGTATGATATTCAATTGAAATTTTTTTTTTAAATGCTGTCTCTTTTGAAGATTGTCAATACATATAACATATATACATAAAATTTTTAATAAATAAGGTAGTAAAAGTATAAAAAATAAACATAATATATATATGTATATATATATATATATAGAAAACTAAACTGAAACAAGTTCATTCTGATGTTGCTCGTCACTCGTCAGTAGTACAATGATGGATTCCAAATAATTAATTATTATATAATCTAACAATTTGTTCAAATAAATCAAACCTTTAACCAATATTTAGCTTTTAGTTATTACGAGTAAATTTTTTTTTCAACTGGAATTATCTCTAGTGGAATGCAGCTAACGTGACAGTTATTTATAATATTTAAAGAAATTGGTTAAAAAAATCATATAGTTAATATTTCTTCTTTGAAATATTTTTTTTAAATTTGTATAGTTATTATTAACGTGATTAAAACTCTTGTTAATTTATTTTCCACAAATTTTATTTATTAATTAACTTTAAAATGTTTTATTTATTTATTTTACACAGACTTTATTCTTAAATTTATAACTATTTTTAAGAGTTTACATATACAACTACAGATTTTAAGATTTTATTCTATTTTCTTCAATGGTCCATCTGAGACTGACTTTTTATCTAACAACGGTGTCTTTCATTTTCGTGCGTGCATTACATAACTATATTATAGTTCTTTTACAAAATATTTGTAGTAATACTATACTAATCATATAATTACAATTGAAGCAATCATATTATAGAGACAGCGTTAATATAAAATGCTTCAAAAATAAAATTTCACTGTAATTTGCAGTCTTGTGATGTTCTTTGCGAAGTCAAAACATGTTTGTAAAAATGTAAGGGTAATATAAAAATTTTCAGCTAATGGATATAAATTGCGGTAAGTATGATATTTTTGACACTGATTTTTTTCTACATTTTGACAGACAATGAAGTACTTTATGAGAAACTGCATAAAATATTTGCATTGGAAATATGTTAAATATAAGTTGAAATACTTTATATAAATAATACAAAAAAAAAATAAATAATCAAAATTAAGAAGAAGTATTGAAAAACTAAAGGGCTTCCCACATTACAGCTTCTTATGCTGCCTTTTAAAGTCTACTTTTAATGACAGCAAAAAAAGCTGGTATAAAAATTTGACCTTAACACAATGAAGCTTTAATTTAAAATTAAAATGTCGTGTAGTGAAGAAGTGATTTTGGAAATTTTAAGAATAATCCATTTTGTTCATAATGTAACAAAACGTTATGAGTCTCAAAAGGAAAAGCGACAATGGGAATTTTGGGTTAGGTCATTATGTATAGACAGAGAAGAAACTGGTTTCTATTATTCAACATATTTACAAATTAAAAATTTGAATTCAGAAATCTTCTTAAAAACTTTTGCATGTTTGATTCAGAGCAATACTTATGTTCTTTCATACCTTCTCTCTTTTTATTATATTTTTGTAATCAGAGTTGGTTTTGGCTTATAAACAAAGTTTTGTTGTTGTTTAACCAACTTGATTAATTTTTCATTTATTGCCTTGTCTGAAATTTAAATATATATATATACCTATGTTTCTGAAATTTAAATATTTTATATACCTATGTATCTACATATAATAATATTATAATAAGATATTCTTTTACAAATTATAAAAAAATCTTAAAATAAATAAATAAAAAAATATTTAGTCTACTACCCATTGTGAAAAAATATATTTATAACATTAAATCTGACACTTCGTTAAAAACAAGCCGCTCTTTTTCTGAAAAAATCAAACTTCAATTGAATGTCGCCTTTTTTGCTGACCTTTTTTCTTAGCTTTTTATGCCGCTTTTTCATTCTGGGATGCTATTCACGATTCCATATGTTAAAAAAAGCTGTCATAAAAAGTTGGCTTTAAAAGCCAGCATAACTGTAATGTGGGAAGGCCTTAAGGAAAGGAAATTATACAGATTGGTTAAATCATGATTATCTAATAATCTGTTTGAAATATATCTTCTTTAGAATATCTTGTCAGATGCTATAAAAAAGAACATTTTAATTTTCAGGTAACCTTATCTATTACACTATGCTTATATTTTTGTTTTTCATTTTTTATACATTCATCAAGAGCTGTATTGTAATAAATTTAAAAGTTATATTATTAAGTCTGATGCAGAAAGCACCAATTTAAACAAATTTAATATTTAATGGACATTTATTTATTATATATATTATTCTGCATTTACCTGGATGTTTGTAAGTTCGACGGAACGCTCCAACACATATACAAATTGCATATGTATACAAATGCATATATATACAAATTGCTTTGGTGCTTTTTTTTAACCCCTGTCTACCATGCTGAACCTTTGCAGGAAAAATTGATAGCATGAACTATATTTTTTTAATTTAATTTCTTCGCAAATAATAAGGAAAAATAATAAATAATAATAATAATATAAATAACAAAAAACATAATTCACTCAAAGGTTATTCTTATTACTTAAAATTATACATAATAATATACATGTGTATCAGCATATTTGTATTGTATAATATTATACATTATACTACTTTATTGCTTATACCTTTTATTTTTGTCATTATTGTGTGCGTAACTCACTTCAATCAAAAAAAATTATTTTTGTTTTTTTTTTGTTTTTTTTGTTTTTTTTTATTATTTGCTGCATCTGTATTCTGTATGTTCTATATGCTCCATTCCAAAAATATTATTTTATTTTCAGTGTTAAGTGTTCACATTTCACTTCACTGTTCAGGTTCACTGTTCAATCAATAGAACTTGATAGAAGAAGAGTAGGATAATTAACTCTACTTCTACGCCGGATAATAAAACATTGTTTTTTTTAAATTGAAAATTATTGATGAAAATGTTTTTGTATTTTTTGTAAATTTTACCAATTTAGATACAAAATTTTGAATATTTTTTTAAAAATAACACAATACCATAATAACAGTTTATTCATATAGCAAAATAAGATCCCTATACATTATACAAAAGACAAAATTTATATGAAAATAAGATCCCATTTTTAAATTTGCTCTCCCAGAGGCCACAATAACGCTAATACGGTATAATTTATACTAAATGGAACCCAACTAACGAATTATAACTAAATGGAAGTGAGTACGAGTATACCATACAAAAATACAAACATTTTATACAAATTTGTTGGTATGGTACTTCTTTTTCTGTTATATAAAAAAAAAAAGATTAGTGTTAGGCCAATATAAACATAAATAAAAATAAGTAAAAAGTGATATAAACATAAGCACTGTAATTTCAGAATAAAGAATCTAATGAAAAAAAAAAGAAACTAGGATTTATTTTGCTTCCGTCATTTATGACGGGTTACAAAGCTAGTTTATTATAATTAACAGAAAAATGTAATCCTATAGAAATTAACTATACTGTGCTTTTGTTTTAAATATAATACATTTACTTCAACCATATTTATTTTTTGCTTTATCTGTAAAATAGCAAAAATTAATTTAATATCACAGCAATTTTTTTTCTTTATCTTTCCATAGAACAATGAATTGTCTGAAACAATTCATATGAAATTTACAAAATGAAAAAATAAACACAAACACATACGAAAAAACTACTAAAGGATAAACACACAATAATGTAAATTAATTTTCTTTTCTAAAAACCAGTACCTATTCCTCTTTGTATTAAAATAAAATAATCAAAATTAATTTACAATTGAATAACTAGGATTTTTGCATAAAATGTAGCCAACAAAGTTCAATGAAATTATACATTTGGGGGACGGACAAAGAAATAACATACAAAATTAAAGTTTTTACCAATTTAAAGCCCATCAGTTATTAATATTAAAATATACCATTAGATATACTGATTAAGGGAGCTAAACAAAATGACTGCAAAAAATAAACCAGTTTTTTAAAAGTTCCTTGAAAACTGGGTTTCAACAACTAAAAAGAATATTATTTGGTCTTACCAGAATTTTTATTTTATAACACAAGAACAGTAGTGCCTATTATTGAAAACGGCATTTCAATCGCGGCTCGTATTGAGTAAAACCGTGTTCGATTCGATAGAATAATAATTTGGTATTTGTGAAAACGTCGGTTGCTCAAGTAATCGGTAAAATTTATCTGTCAGCGGTAAATATTTTTTTGTTGTATTGTTGTACCACTGGTTGTACGCAATAAGTATTTAGTAAGAATAAAATATTTCAAAACTGGATTTTATAACTAATACATTAATAAATTGAAGAAATGATAAAAGAAAAATAAATGTAAAGAACATTGTAAAGGATATTTTTAATTTAATTAATGAAGAATAGTAAAAACAATTTGTTTGAACAAAATATTTAAGATTTATTTTATAAAAGATACAATAACAAAATAAGTATAATACGATTAAAAATTATTTAACTTTTAGGTTTATAAATATTTTTTGACTAAACAAAAATTCGTTTAAATATATTTTAAAAGAAATAGAATTTGATTTTCATAAAATTCTCCATCATTACTCGAAATTGGTAGTCATTTAAAAATGTAAAACTTCACTTTAAATAAAAAAAAAAAGAAACATTCGATATTTCTAAATAATTTTGATATAAAACATAAATAAATAAACAAATATTTAATATATTATTTAACTTAGTTTTTTTATATCCATTTTATAAAAGCGCTAAATTAATAGCGGATATGAAATGCTATAATTTGTATGAAGCACGTTTCTACAACGTTTTCAAAAACACCAATAAACTTTACCGATTCATTTTCAAAACGCGCCTTTTCAAAAATACCAACTTTACAAAATCGAATGAATATCCGAGCCGCGATTGAAACGCCGTTTTCAATAATAGGCTTCAATACTAGGAATTTGTACTAAAATATTTATTTTTAATACGAGAAAAGGCACTATCTCAATTTTTCAGAGTTTGAACAAACATTTTTTGCTTTTCGTAGTCTCTGTTGAATAATATAAATAGCGGTGGATTCAAAAGAGTTAACATTTTATTCCTTTGAAGATAATTATTGTCAAATTATTCCATTAGTATTGCTAAAGAATGAATATACATGCACTGACTTCATATATGAGAATTCATTCTTCTGAAAATATTTTAGTATAGAACGTAGAAAGTACATATAAAACAAAATAGGGATTTATAAGGTTTTTTAAAAGAATTTGGGAATTTTTGGGAATTTTAGCGTACATGTTCTTTTAATATTCGTGATTTTTTTCAAGCGGCAAATATTAAAAATTTCCATTAACAATATTCCAGCAAGATTCATTATATACTTTTGTGTTTTATCTTATAGTAGTTCTAGATGCTCAACATCCACCACTAGTTTTATTTTCTACTTTTTAGGTGGCTAGTTTGGTTTCGATAAAAGTATATTTTAAAAACTTTTATTTTTACATTATTATTTTATTTTTACTATTATAATTGATTTACATCAGTCCCAACAACTCGTATGTATGAAGTACTTCTAAAGAACATTAAAACTAAATTTAAAATACAATTAATTTAAATGACATTAAATTAAAATTAAGTAAAAATTAAATTAACGTTTAAGACAGACTACGAATATTAATGATCATTTAGTTTTGACCAGACGCACTACATGTTTTAATTATCATTTATTGTTCTAATTTTTGTTGTTGTTTTATTTTTAAAAATTTTAGAAAAGCTAGAAAAAAAAGGGGAATTGTGTCTTTAAAAAAATAATTTTAAAAACATATTATCCTCCTACGGATTAAAAAAAATCGTACAGGTTGTTGATGGATTTAATAAAATGGGATTGCCTCAATATTTTGGATCCATTGGTAAAGTTATTTTACCGTTGTTTATATATTATATTTGATATAAATTTCTAACATAATGTAGATAGAAATGTACATAAAATAGAAATGAAACCTCCGATAGATGACCGAATATACAGTATATTACTATAACTTCATTTTGTTTCAAGGGTTGGCATTCCGTTGTATTTCTAGCTGTTGTAGATTACAGGTAAATTGAAAATCAAAAACTCCATCCATCGTTATATCGTTTGACGTACATTAATGTTGGTTCTCCAGCTCGTAATAACAATTCCTTTATTAATGAAAATTCGTTATTAAATAGAATGCATATACAAATTCTATATTTACACGAAATGCTACAGCTATAGATGGTGTTGAAGTTACCTAATTTTACTAATAGCAGTATCAGCTTTATCGAAGCAAATTACGAAACCATATATCTATATACAGTTAACCAAACAAGATCTCAACAAATTTTTAATTACAAATTGTCCAAATGCAGACGTGTTGTACAAAATGTATTTGGACACACTTTTGATTGCGTAAGATTGGTAAAGGTCTAGAGCTCCATCCAGATAACAAAACTACACTAATTAAACCATGCTGTATGCTTCATAATTATTGAATTGAAAATTCTGATATTATCCCAAATACTTGGTTGATTGAAGAAACTAATCTAATTATCATTAACATTCGTCGACTATCTCTGTCTAACATATAAAACTAAAAATTATATTAGATACGAGCTACATCGAAGTATACTGAAGAAAAATAAAAATGAAAATTCAATATGTCAAAATACAATTTTGTATCTTAGAAGCAAACCGAGGTCTTTTCCGCTTTTAAAGAAAAAAAATCTAAAGATGAGGTTTTGTTTATATTCTAAATTAAAATTGATTTACTTCCTAATATTTCAACAAATCATGTTTATTCCCATATATAATCAAGATCAAAATTCATACTTAGACGTAAAATGTTTCTATTTCATGCTTATTAGTGTAGCAAAATGTGAACACCTGGTATAGTTCATATTATAGCTCTTCTCCAAACCTCTTCGACAGATACAGGATCATAAATGCGAAAAAGGATTTATCTCTCAAGAATACCAAGTCCATGTTCGCTTGGTTTTGGTAATGTCCACGATTCAGAACCATAAAGAAGCACCGGAAGGATAAGCGTTTTGTATAATTGTGCCATGGCATTTTGGGATAGGATAGGAGCTTGAACCCAGTTGTTTGGACAAACCAAGGTAGATAAATTCCTGAACTACCTCAAGATTATATAAGCCGGCAGTGATGTTCCTATATGGTGTTGTCAAAGCATTTTATTTGTCGACAACATATATTTTGTTTTATTCTCATTTACTAGAAGACCCGTTTTACCTGCTTCCTCTTCAGTCTGAGTAAACGCTTGATAACTGCTCGTTTTGATGTTCCGATAATATCGACGTTATCAGCGAAACCTAGGAGCCCGATTTCTAAAATATAATTCGCTGTGTCTTTACACCGGAACGTCGCACTGTATGCTCCAAAACTAGATTAAAGAAAGTACATGGCAGTGCATTGTTGAAATCCTTGTCGAAATCCGGAGCACGTTCGAAATGAATCAGAAATTGTGCACATATTTAAAATACATTAATATTTAATTGCATACTTTTTTAAAAAAAAAATATGTATCAAAAGTCGTCTATTCCTATCCTCTAATTTTCAAAAAAAAACCCTATTCCACACCTTCGTAGCAAAACAGTTCTATTCCATATTTATTAATTAAATAACTCCTGGAATAAGTATTTTATCCTGATTTTTTGATTAAAATTCAATTACGAGAATTATTATTGATAGTTTTCAGAAAGAATTACATAAAAAATTACACTAGTTCAAAAATTAGAAGTTTTTTTGATTTTACGCTAAACTCAGCAAAATGGAAAAGACCCCGGTTTGCTTCTAAGCTACACATTTATTCGTTATAAAATGTTTGCCAACTCTTAAATTACTCGAATTTATCGTACTTAGACTATAACATAAAATATATTTTTTTAAGAATTAAAGAAGTCACGTAAATAATTTATTTATTGAACGAACGGTTTCTTTTACTGTAGTAAATGCTACAGCAAAAAATATTTTGAACCAATGTACGTAAGTTAAGAATTGAGAGTTTTATTTTGTAGTACTCAAGATCAAAGGTATGATTTTCTATTTTGTTAAAATGTTGTCTCATCCTTTTGTTGCAAAATAATGTTGAATTTTAATTCTAATTTTATAATTTTAATTTATTATATTTAACGTGAATAAAAATTTTTTTTTTAAAGAAATTAATAAAATATTAAAAATTAAATTTGATATCAAAACCAAAATATCTGAATTTATAATGAAAACTTTAAAAATGTTCTCTTTGAATCGTTTTGTATTCCCTTTAAATCCGATTGAATCTTTCAAATATAATTTGGTCCGCTTTAAAAGTCTTTTGACTGGATAATACAAAGGTTAGAAAAACTTTTAGACCAAAGGTATTGTCCACAAAGGATGGAACTTTTCTATAAAAATTTTTTTTTTTTTAATATTTTTGTTTTTGAAAAGTTTGTGGTAATCCTGTGAAAAAAAAAAAAACATTTTTTAATAAAAATAAAGATGAAACTCTATAGCTAAATTCTTTATTATAATAATATCCTTTTTTCCTTTATAACCCTTTGCATTATACTTTCACCTATAACAATTTCATAGTTTTAATGCTATTTTATCATATTTTATTATTATATTTTTAAAATAGGAAGAAAAAAAAATTAAGATAATAACTTAAAGAAAAAAATTGTTCTTATTTTTTTTTTTTTTTTTTTAATTTAAAGGTAAAAACACAAGAGAAAAAATTTGAAGGACATTAAAAATATAAAACAAAAAAAAAAAATGAAAACCCTTAAATCAAAAAGGACATAAGGCATTCTAAAAGTTTTTAAATTTTGGTTTTCATTTTTTTGTTTATTTTTTATTTTTTTTTTCTTATTTTTAGTGACCTCCAATAATACTCTTCTACCTTAAAAATAAAAATTTAGATTCCCCAAATTTGTTCAATGAAGAGAGAAAGGATAAATTTAATTTTATTCGTATGAATGAACTTTATTATTTTATTTTTATTTTTTGTATTTTTTACGTTTACTTTTGTCCATGAATTTTAATTCTGTACATTTTGAAAATCCTAAGGCAACAGTGTCAGCAACCATTTTGTTCATTTTTTTTAAAATACAACAACAAATATTTATTATGTTTAATGTTTTTGTTTTTTCTATTTTTTTTTTGTGTAGAAGAGGTTTTTTAAGCATCTTGTGAAAATAATTTATATTTCATTCTTGGTCGGGTCGGTTGGGTACCCACACAAAAAGCAGACATCAAAATAAAACTTTTCTTGTATGTGACTTGAATATGAAAAAATTTCTATGTTAAAAAGAAAATAAAAAAAAAAATAAATAATATGAAAATATGGTCGACTTAGTATCAATTGTCTAAAGATATGTATTTACTTACTTCCTGGGCGGTATAAAGTTATGACCAGATTCTAAACAGTATGAAATATTAAATTTTTGATATCAAGCGATGGTTTTTCCATTAAAGGTGTGGTTTTTTATGACGGCGGGCTTGCTAGGGCTTGGATTACAATATTTTTTTAGTTGGAACATTTTCTTCCATCCGTTTTACATGGGTCAGTCAGGTTTGATTTTTTTTCTGGGTCGGTTTATGTTGTGTAACAACTGATATAGTTTGGTGTTATATCATTTCCTCCACTTCTTTTTTTTAGACACAGTACCATAAATTCGGTGAAGAAAGTTTGTTATACTGAAAATATTCATTAAAAGTTTTAAAATATAGCCGTACCGGAAAGAAGAGTGGGTGGTTTGAGCAGTTGCAGCTTGTTATTTCTGGATAGAAGTTTTTCACCCAAATGTTTAGAAGTGAAAGTAGTCTAAAGATCGATTTGGAATTCTTCGATTTATCTAAAAGTTGGTGTTTCTTATGCAGTTGATATCGGTTGATGCAACATCCATGGTAGATAAACTCTTCAAATAGGAAATTCAGTGTAGCACATGGAGTAGCATTGTCCAATTTAAACACAATACAAGCAGGGGTTCCTTAAGGAAGGATTTTAGGACCCATCCTGTACTTAATATATACCGCTGATATCCCGATAACGCTACAGGTCGAAGTTGCAGTTTTTGAAGAGATGATACGGCTCTAATTGCTAGAAACGATTCGCAAAGAAAAGCAACAAAGCAACTTCATGAACAACTAGAAAAAGTAAACGGTTAACAGTAATATTATGTGCTTTACGATGTTACGAGGACAATTAATTAAAAAATTAAAATAAAATGTCTTGAATATTATTTTATTTTTTATTACTCTTGAATTAATATTTTAGTTGAAAAAATCTGCTGTCAGCAAAAAGTTAAGTATTTTGTTTTAAGTGCTTCATAACTACACGAAATGTGGTGTACAATTCTTTAATTTTATCAGTTAGTTTCCATATAATTGTCATTTGATTTTTTAGAATATGTAAAAATTTATTCATTTGAGGATAAAGTTCGATATGTGACAAACTGTTTTGCTTTCCAATTGCAATAAGGTTTTAGAGAATTTCTCTGAATGTGCGAATTCAGAAATTTATTTGCTAATTTACGTCCTTCTTTTATTTTCCAAATTTTTCGTCTTTGAGCCTCATTTTAGGTATATAAAATTTATCACAAATAGATAGTGACCATCAGTTTAAGAATTCTGCCTTTTGATTAGGTCACTAGCAATTTCGTTTCTTTCAAACTATGATTTGGCACCCAAATAGGTCTAAATCTGTGAGACGGTGTCAGTTATTCACACATGAGAGTATAGTAGGGTAGTTATAAAGAAGCTTAAACATTCTTTCAGTTGCTATAAGTTTTCTCTGATTTGCACGGACATTAATTCTGCTTGACTGTTTGAGAGAAGATATATTTCTATAGTTCTGTATTTTATTTTCTCTTTGGTATAGTTAAATTACACGTATTTCAGCTTAAAACCATGTTCATGGCTTTTGAATAAAGCTCATTTAATGCAAAGTGAGTATTGATCATTTCTTCATTTAACGTAGATCATCAACTTATTTATTAGTTGGATTACCTGTGGATAACCTGTATAGCAAATAAACGACCCTGCTACAAATTTTAGCCTATAAAGGATAGCTATTAATATCAATTGGCAAATTTTAGATATCTTTGTAAACAGCTGTTGAAGTTAGTGATTTGGAGGATAACATTTTCTTGAATAATAATAATAATATCCTGGAAATATTAATTTCTTTTGCGAGCTATGGCGTACTAAAGAAATAGAATATAAGAGAAGGGTTCCTCTTCTTCTAAGCAGAATCTGCATCTGTCTGCTCTACCAATCTTTAACAGGTTATGTTTGTTAAATGGACCAAGACCTGTGAAAAACTATGCCAATATACTGACGTTGGACGTAGTCTCACTATTAGCTTAGTCGATATTTACCAGCGAAATTCAAGAACTAAAATTAGTCACAGAGTCAACCATTTTTTTTTTTTTTTTTCAATTTATTCAGTTAATATGGTTAAATATTGTTTAAAATTATGTAAACCTAGGCACAAAACTGACAGTTTTTACTTACTTTGCTGCAGATTATAGTCGTAGTTAATTTAAAAAAAATATTGCTTTCCTGTTTCGAAAGTAGTACCAATGAAATTTTATGTTTAAGATTTTCAAAACAATCCTGAACCTAACTTATTTATTTTCTCGGTTTTAGTGCAGTTAATATTGCTACGAAAATTTTATGATAACCTTCGAAAAAGTAAGTTTTTACACTTTATATTTTTTCATTCCTATGTAAATTAGAAAATACTTTCAAATTGTTATACGATAATAATTATTGTTGTACAAAACAGACAAGCGAAAATTTCATGCGACAAACAATGTTTTGTTTTTTAAATAAACTTAAATGCGTTAACAAAAACATTAAAAAAAATATTCTATACTTTAAATTCTTTTATTTTAAAATTTATTCTGAGAAAAAAAATGATGCTATTTAAAAAAAAAAAAATCTTTAAAATTAATAATTAACAGATTTTCAACTCATTTTCATTTTTAACGCTATGAATGAAAAATTTCTATTTTGTTTTTATTTTTTTTTTGTTTTTTTTTTTTATTTATTGTCAGTAGAGAAAAATTTCAAATTGTTCACAAGTAATAATTAGGATATATAGTAGAGAACGTGATTTGTTTAAAGGTCTTGTGTCAGATTTTATGGGAAAGATTTCCATGTCGAGAGATCATGTCATCATGGTTTATTTTAAAAATATTTAAAAAGGTTGACTTTTTATAAAAATGTTATTAATAAATGGTTGAAGTGCTAATGATTATTGAAAAATAATAAAATTATATAAAATAAAAATAAAAATAAATTTAAAAATCAGCTACTGAGCGAAGTAAATTTGTAAAAAAATTCTTTATTAAAAAATTTGTACGAAACTTAAAATGTGCCTCTTTTGAAGCAAATTTTATACCCGAGCAGGACCAAAGTGTAAAATAATTTTATTTGCTAACAAAGAAAATAGGTATTTACATAAAAATTATTGGAGTCTTACATTTCAAATATGAAATTCAGTGTAGCACATGGAGAAGTAACGTCCAATTTATACCCAATACCATCAGGGGTTCCTTAAGGAAGGATTCTAGAACCCATCTTGTACTTATTATATATCGCTGATATCCCGTTAACGCTACAGGTCGAAGTTGCAGTTTTTGAAGAGATGATACGGCTCTAATGGCTACAAGCGACAAATCAACTTCATTAACAACTGGAAAAAGTAAACAAATGAACTCAAAACTGAACGAGCAAAAATCGATTCACATTACTATTTATTTATTTATTAATTTATGCTTAATACAAACATATTACAATATACATAAGTGTACCAAATTAAACAAACAAAATATAATTTTAAGCTTAATCTTATTCTAGATCTTCATATTAAAATTGACCTTTTATACTAGCTCTAAGATATAATGTAAGTGCAGCTTTTTTTTTTAGTTGGGCTGTGTTTAATGTAAAATCGATGTGGTTTGTTTGTTATTTTATTAACATAAACATTCTATTAACAGGTTCATATTTACGATGATTGGTACGATGAAATATTGGACGAAAAATATTTTCCCATCTAAAGCGGTTGTTAATATGTAAGTTGATCATATTTCTAACATAAGTATAATCAATTTCATTATTTAAAACTTTAATAATGAATATGATATCAGCAACCTCCCTTCTGGATTCTAATGATTTAAGATCCAATAACTTTAACCGGTTCCTATAAGGTGGCAGAATAACTGGATTTGACTAGTGTAAATTACTCAGTGCGAATCTCAAAATTTTTTTTTGGGTCACTTCAATTCTTTGGATATGATTAAGGTAATGAGGCGACCACACTTGACTGGCATATTCAAGATTTGGTCGAACAAGAGACGTAAAAAGTGATTTAAGGTATGAATCGTTGAATTGTTTAGAAAATCTTTTGACGAAGCCTAGCATAGATTTAGATTTATTTATTATGAAATTTAAATGATCTTTGAAACATAATTTATTATCAAAGGGTACACCAAGGTCTTTAAAGTGTGAGACTCGTTCAATAGATTTATTTTCAAAAGTATAATCAACCATTAATGATTTAGAAGAGCGAGCAAAAGTCATTAATGCACATTTATTAATATTTAAGGTCAGATTGTTACACCAATTTAAAAAAGAGTTTAAGTCTTGTTGAAGAAGGGATGTGTGCCTTGCTGATGTAATTTTTTTGTAAATTTTCATGTCATCTGCATAAATAGTAATATTACTATGCTTAATGACGGAAGTTACATCATTAATGGAAATAATAAAGAGAAGCGGACTTAAATGGCTGCCTTGTGAAACGCCAGAATTAGCTTCAAAAGGTTCAGAAGTAGCGGATCTAAATAATACGTTGTAGTTCCTATTAATTAATAGGAATATATATATATAGAAATTATATAATAATGGAATGAGGAAGAAGATCAAAGGCCTTACTTAGATCGGTGTTGATGACATCTGTCTGAAACTCAGCTTCCATACAGTTTTTGAATTTAGAGCAACATTCTATTAAATTAGTTACTGTGGATCCTTTTTTCATAAAACCATGCTGGTTAGGGGACAGTAAATTTGAACAATGATCACAAATAGAGTCAAATACTATTAATTCAAATAGTTTAGGAATACTTGAAAGTTTTGCAATTGGGCGATAGTTTTTTATGCATTAAGCATTAGCACTTATGCATTAAGTTAAAAAACACCACAACATTGTATATATATCAATGATATTCATCAGGTATCAAAAAAGGAAATAGTAAAATATCTATATCTTTACAAATGCAACAGAAAGTCAGAAATATGAACTGTATAATAGGGAGACAGCCTAAACTCAGGTTATACTCCAAGTTGCAAGTGTATAAAAGTATACTATATGGACTTACGGTATTTAAATGTGAGGATGCGGAAAAAATCTAATATTGTTTATTATACAATGCCGCAAAAATAAATTTCTTAGAACTATCACGATAATGCACATCGCTATGCTTCAAACAAAGATATAGGGTTTTCCAATAAAAGTGACATGATTTCTTTTTAAAAAAAACACGATAATTCAAATATTTTTTATTTAATGTAAAGTACAATCGATACAATTTAGTTCTAAATAAAACGTCATTCAAATGGCCTCCACGACTTCTTCTGCAGGAACGAATTCGATGAACCCAATTTTCGAGCACTTTTTCCACTAAATCCAGTCGTATGTCATGAATAGCACGTTCAATATTGCCTTGTCAAGCTTGAAGAGAGTCTGGTTTATTGCTAAATACCAATAACTTCAAATAACCCCACAAGAAGTAGTTTAATGGAGTTCAATCATAACTTCTTGGAGGCCATTCAATATCACAATTTCTTGAAATAATCGAATCTCCAAACTTTTCTCACAATAATTCAATTGTTTCACTTGCTATGTAGCACGCAGCCCCGTCTTGTTGGAGTCAAATGTTGTCAAGATCAATTTATTCCATTTTTGGCCATAAAAATTGGTTATCGTCGATCTATACCGCTCTCCATTGACAGTAACGGTGTTGCCAGCTTCATTTCGAAAGAAATACAGACCGATGATTCCACCAGACCAAAAACCACACCAAACTATCAATTTAGGTGAATGTAATGGTTTTTCATGAATAATTTGTGGATTTTCTTCGCACCAGAATCGACAGTTTTGTTTATTTACCGCACCACTCAGATGAAAGTGAGCCTCATTGGAGAAGATGATTTTCTTAAAAAAATCGTTATCGTTTTCAAGTTGTTCCAAGGCAAAATCAGGAGATTCACAATTTGTAATAAAATTGTAAACATTACTGAATTCAATGAATAAAAAAAAATGATAGATCATGACATATTACAAATGGCCGAAATGTCACTTCAAAATCATATTATCCCTATTGGAAAACCCTATATTTAAAGAGATCTAAAAATAAAAAAATAGATGACGTAATTAGTGACTATACCATTAAACATGAAATTCGATTGACTCAATATTGAAACTTTTAAGATGATTGAGCTATTAGTCAGACCTTATGATGTAAGAAGTCTGAAAAGCTAGTTTTAGTTTATTGACAGTAAGTTTAGTTTTTTCTTCTTAAGGCTTGTTGTTTTTTAAAGCTTTTTAAGCTTTTTCTATTAGAAACGTATAAGAGCAACGTATAAGAAATTGCTGACGATAATAGCTGTTTCGTAGTGTGATTCACAGCGATTAAATAAATTCTAAACAACAACAAAATTAATTTTTCTAAATGTTTAGCTTAAAATGTACCTGACTGTTAAATAAAAAAGTGACAGCTCTTTAGTTTTATTTAGTTCATAAGTATTTTGAAGATTATGTTATGAACTGTAACTAAATCGTTAAAGGAAGGACTATTTATTAATGAATGGAAATATTCCAATATTGTGCTTATAGTCAAATCGAGATCTAAGTTAGTTGTGGAAAACTATAGACCAATCGCTAAGTTATCTGCAGTTCCAACACTGTTTGAGTCTATTATTACTGATAAACTTTACTTCCAAATCAAAGCAAATATTTCACCTTTTCAGCATGATTTTTTATCATGGAAATCCACAACAACAAACATGTCAATTTTTCTTAATAAAGTCATAAATTCTGTAGAGAAAAGTTATCAAGTAGATACAATTTTTACTGACATATCTAAGGCTTTTGATAAAATTAATCACTTTAAACTGCTGCAAAAACTTACACTCCATAAATGGATTCAGTCATATCTCACTGGTCGTACACTCTCGGTTAAGATTTCAAATTCAAACTGATATAATATATTTTCAGCAACATCAGGTTTTCCTCAAGGTACCCACATGCGACCATTATTATTTTTATTTTACATGAATGATGTCAATATCGGTTTAAAAAATTCAATTTTATCATTATTGTTGATGACTCTAAATTATATTCAACTATTCAAAGTTATGAAATTGCCTCTAATTACAGGAAGATATCGAAATTTTCTATTCCTGGTGTGAGTTAAATGGATTTAAAGTAAATATTTAAAAAAGTAAACTTATGACTTTCCACAAATCTTCTAATATAAAATTTAACTATAAAATTAACCATTCCGTTATAAATTGGGTTAACGTAATCAAAGATTTAGGAATTATTCTAGATAACAATTTAACTTTTAATCCACATATAAGTTATATATTATCTAAAGCTTTCTCCATTCTTGGCTTCATAAAACATAAATTCTCGAACATTTTCTGATCCATACACTTTTAAATCTTTGTACACATCTCTGGTTCGACCACATATCGAATATGCTTCTCCCATTTGGATGCCATCTTATGACAAGCATATTAAAAGAATTGGGTCTATTCAAAAGAATATGATAAAATTCTGCCTTCGTAATTTTAATTGACAACAAAATGCTACAAGCTACAAATCTAAATGCCAACTAATTGATATTTCTACATTGGAAGTAAGAAGAAATGTAGCGGCAGTAATGTTTTGCTATGATACCTTGTCAGGTATAATTAATTGACCTCAAATTCTAAACCATTTTAATATATATGCACCAGCACGTGAGATCCGCTCTCGAAGATTTCTGTACCTAGATGCACACAGAACAAACTATGGTTTTTCAGAACCGATAGTCAAATCTCAAAAATTATTTAATTCTTGTTTCTCTGATATCGATTTTAATGACGTAAGAGAAATTGTTAGAAGAAAAGCCGCCATATTTTTAAATAACTTGTAATTTATTATTTAGTTTACCGAAATTCTTTAGGTATTATAGTTATTTTTAACATTAAATAATACTACTATTTTCATTTTTGCTTAACTAATTATTTTCAATCATTATGAAATGTTTATTTTTAAATCAAAAATGTATTTGTAATGAACTTTAGTTTTTAAATAATATCTGTAAGGGTTAATTTCCCAGTAGATAAATAAATAAAATAAGGAAAAAAAAAAATTTTTTTTAGAAATATTTGCCTTCAATTTAAGCGTACTAAAACTACAAAAATAAACTTGAGAATCGCAGCTTGATATAATGTTTTCATAGCAAGTTATGATTGTAATTATGGAAAAGGCAAATTAGCCGAACTTTTTACCAAATCTCTTAATTTCATCTCAAGACTTCCTAGAATTTCGGCTAATTTGCTTTTTCCGTAATTACAATCATAACTTGCTATGAAAACATTATATCAAGCTGCGATTCTCAAGTTTATTTTTGTAGTTTTAGTACGCTTAAATTGAAGTACGCTTATTTTATTTTCGACTTTTTAGTGAAAATATTTTTTTAATGAAAAATAATATATTTTCAAAGAACAACACATATAATCAAATGGCACTAAAATTCACTCTAACGCAATTTGGTTATTATTGGTCATACTTCAAATGTGTAATTATATTTTATATTACTGTAACAAATTTTGTAAAAATATGTATATTTTTAAAAATTTTTTGGAGACTTTTGATTAGATACTTTTGAATTTTTTAATTTATTTTTAATTTTTTAAAAAATTTTCACCAATAAAAAATTACGCACTTTTATAAAAAGAAACCCTGTTAAATACAAAAAATATTTGACGTCAAATCGTAGATTAAATCTGAGAAAAAGTCTGAAATGTAAACACTCATCCGACTTTATCTACGATAAAATTCGATTTTGTCCGACGTGTAAACGCTGCCTTAGCATAAATTGGCATATAAAAGTATAATATATACATGCATAAATCGAAATTGAACTTTTTTTTACATGCGAGAAGAGTAGTTTCTAACTGAGTGATAGATAACTGATAGGTTCAAATTTTGTTTTTTTCCATCAATAATGTTTGCATTTTATTTTCAATTAAACTAAGCCATATGATTATGTATGTAACAAATGCAAGCCCTATATGACACATGTACGTACATTTGCATATACTTAGTCAGAGAAAGAGAAATAATAAAAGAAAGAGATTAATAAAAGAAACCAAATTAAAAACACAAAAAAATATAATGAAAATATAATTGAATAGTAATAGAAAATGATTGAAATATAATG
The DNA here is from genome assembly GCA_963942445.1 of Argyra leucocephala. Lineage (NCBI taxonomy): Eukaryota > Metazoa > Arthropoda > Insecta > Diptera > Dolichopodidae > Argyra > Argyra leucocephala. Next base: position 24,706,553 of record OZ012677.1, on the reverse strand, counting down.
ATAATGATTTGTATTGCACACATTTATTTTGTATTCCTTTTTTGTTTTTTTTTTTTGCTTCTTTACACCATAGAAATGTCAATAAATATAGTGAATTTAAAGTGAAACCAAATTTTAACTTTATCAAATATCCATATTCCATTATTAGTACACATATGTAAATTTCCCCTTAGTTGAATGCAAAGAATTTCTATAATCTATATTAACAAGAATATACACTCCCATTTTTAAGCAATATCAAACCTAATTTTTAAGAAATATCAAACCGAGCAAAATATCATTAGTTAAAAGAGTTAAAATTTACATTTAGTTATCGTATACCAAATTTATTATGAGAGAGAAAAGATACAAAACAGATGTTTGTCTTTTCCTTTATACTGTAAAATATTTTTGCGTTCTCATTATTCTCCTTTGGATTTGTTTACGTTCCCTCCCATTATTTATATGAGGCAAAGTGGCATAAAATGTTAGTTCTAATTTAGTTTGTTCCCTTATACGAGGATTAATTCTGATCTTTATTATTTTAATATTTTCGTTTTAAGCATTATTATTTTCGTATATACCTATTAAAAATATTAAATTATAATTACATTACAATAATATAAAATATTATTAATATTTTTGTCAGTAATAATTTGGAGTTACAAACATTATTATTTTTTATTCATTATATTAGTAAACCTAAATATTTATTATATTGGTATACGATTATAAAATAATACTGAGGACAACATTTATTTACAAATCACAGAATTTAAAGAATATGATAACGCTGTTTTAGTTAGGTCTCCTAAAAATCTTATGCATAGTTGATACAATTTAGAAAATAATATTGTTAAATATTTCAACGAAATTTTTGTCGAAAATTTTTTCAAAATTATAAACTTTATTTATTTAATTTCAGCCAACTTTTTTTGTTACTCTCTTTGGTTTACTATATTTTTTCTTTTTCTTACACGTAAAATTCTTATTATCGTCTATTTCTGACAATGTTTATCAAATCTGCATATGAATGCATTGTTGTGTGCAAACAAATGAATACATACATGTGTTCTTACTCTTTTAATGAATATACTTTGGTTAAATGGTTATTGAAATGGGTATTTTGTTGAATTGAAGCAAATTGAAACAAACATATAAAGTCCAAGGCAAGTTAATTAAGGCAAATATAATAAATGCTTCATATTAGTTATAAAAGCAAACAATTCTTTAGCCCAGAGAAAGAATGTCACATTTCAAAATTTAAGTTTCGTGAAAAGTCAATAGATTTTGTATGGAAAACGGAAGAGTGATATTTTGATGAAATCTGAATTTATGGCGCTTTTTTCTTTCTATATTTTTTCGAATCTTCTATCAAGGAAGCCATGGGTTCAAGCTTATTTCTTCATCGGATTGTACACTTTTCAATTTAATTATTAAAGAGAGGCTTTCTGTCGGAGAGTGAGAATTACATTACCAATTTTAATTCTTAATTTTTTTAAAAAGTTTTCGAGCTGCAGTCAGTTTCCTTGGGCAAATTGTTGCTGAATGAAAAAAATGAAAAAAAAATATAATTTGTTTTTTTACTTTTCAAACTTAATATAACAACAAAAATTAACATAAAATTTTCTTTTTATTTTAAACCATTTAATCATATAAGAAAAAAAGAAAACAAAAATATAGGATAACAGTATCTTTATGGGTAGATGACAAAAATTGTAATCATGGCAATCCTAATGATGGTATCTCCGCTCTGAGCTGTGTATTTAGAGTTGAGTTCAAACACATACTCAAATTTCGTTGTAAATGGTCTTACTTCTGGGACTAGTAGAACTTTAAAATTTCGTAATGTGAATATGGTAACATCTTCTTGAATCAATATTGTAGGATACAATATCAAACACATAGGAAATGTGCTCAGCGATGACAACGATTGCTCCTAAGTATAGCCAGTACAGATAGATCATTTTTAGTTTAAGCTGCATTTTTTTTTTATCTCTAGGGGCTTCTTTGAGGTTAATCTTCAATCGAAATGAATTCCTAAGTATTTCACTACATTGGAATGATTTATTTCTATACTGTCAAGGTATACAGGTGGAATTAATTTTCTATTCCTCGAGCCAGTTTTCGATTCTTTCCAGATGGGACTGTAACTGTTGTTATGCAATTCTTGCAGATTTGTCAGTGATCAATATTAGCTTGACATCTGCTCTTTTCTGTAATAGTTTTTTAAATTCTGAGATTTATCTAATTGGCTCAAAATATTTCAGAATCATCTAATATAGTAGAGTGTATGTCTTCTTACCTTATTTTTCCTTTAAATATTGCAATATTCTATACCCATCTGAATCTGTCGTCAATAATTCATTGTATATTTTAATTTCGTTTGGATCATCTATTTTTTAAAAATTAATTTTTATAGAAATTATTCTACTTTCGCATAACATTCTTTTACACTCTATGAAAATATTAAAGCCCAATATTATAAACTTTTATTATTTTTCCGTGAAAATTATTCCCAATTCATAAAACTTTATTAAAAAATAACAACAAAAACAAAAATTTTACACATTTAAAATAATTTGTGAAGTAGCACAGTTTACAAATTTTATTTAAAATTATTTTTCTACAAATAATAACACACATACAGAAATGAATAAAATAGAAACTAAAATATTATTAAAAAAAAAAAAAAAATAGAAAAAACAAAAATTAACTTTTTAGAAAATAATTCAAGCTAGAAACTACGATATGGATGGACACGATGAAAGGTTATCCCAACATTTACACTACAATAATCTTAAACAAAATGCTCAAAATTGTATATAAAATAAATTTTGTTGTTGTTTTTATTCTTTTTACATAATATAAGGAAAATTTGAAATTTTCATTGTTTAATAGTATAATTTCCATTATCAGTTTTCTAATATACACATTTTGTTTTCATTGTGCCTGTTCATAAATTTTGAACTTGTATTAAACTTTGCTCTATCAATAATATACAAAAATATTTATTAATAAAAAAATTTTATTATAACTACACAAGTTACTTATATAGTAAAATGTTAGAAAAGAGTTTTCATAATTTGAACATTTTTCAAAATAATTTAAAAACAATTTTAATTGTAAAATATGGTCGAAATGTTAGTCTTTTGATTTTTAGAAAAATCTAGGAATTAATTTAAAAAAAAAAATTTGTTCAACGTTTTTCTGTGAAAATTTAGAAATGAAACAATTAAATTATACTTCTGTAATAAGTGGTATGCTTGCCAAGGTAAGCTGAAGAACGTTGTTTATAATACATAGTTCGTTATTGACTTTCAAATGGGTTCTTGAGTAAAACTAAAAATAAAAATAAAACATTGGAAAACAACGCCGGTAATATTGTTGGAATCATCATAATCTGTTGGTACTACAGCACGAGGTGTGCTTTAATCTCGCTTTCAAGCTTCCGCCATTTTAATTTTTGCTTACTTTATTTTCTGTAAATTGTCCTCAACTTTGACTAACGATATTCACTGACTATGCGCTTCTTGCTCTTGTATAATGTGGAACCACGTCTATTATTTATTTTGCTAGCTATCATTTGATTGTTCATTTTAACTGAATTCAGTGTTTACCATCGTAATTTATAAATAATTGGATTTTTTTATTTATTTTATTTTCTATTTCTATTTTTTTTAGAACGGAAAATGTTCAATGTTCATGAAATTTGGTAACAGCTGAAAGCAATCACAAGTCTATGGGTTCTCTAACCATTATTTTGACTATAATTTAAAGTATATGTTTATGTATGATAAGTAGTGGAAAACATGTAACTGGATAATTAGTTTTTCACTTTATTTTTCACAGTAATGGAGTCTTTTGGAGTTGTTCTAGAGGCTTGTATTTGGATGTGTCTCCATTTTGTTACAATTTTTTTTTGTACAGTTCATGTTCATCCTTATTAAAATCTGCATATAAATGCTATTTGCATTCAATTTCATAATTTTCGAAATGTTTTTATATCTGAAACTAAGTTTTTTTTCTAATTTACACAACCTTTCTCAACTTGTAAAAAGTTCAACAAGAGACCGGACCGGATTGGCGGTCCGGAACCACCGTCGTTATTTCTGGACTTGGCAAATCTGACCATTGTCTTGTAAATGTCAGTTTCTTTAAAAGCACATTGACCAACCAAAATGTACATCCCAAAAGATTCATCTGGCATTATAATCAAACCAAATGGGATGGTCTAAACAATTTTTTAACAAGGTTTGATTGGTCCTTGTGTTTCCAAAATAAAAATGTTGACCTTGCTACACGTTGTTAGCAAAACGATTAAGTTAGGTATGAAATTTTTTATTCGTAACTCGTTAAAAAGTGTAAAAAAATCATCCACGTCGTGGTTCAACGACGTCTGTAGGAAAGCTATTAAAGAAAAAGATGTGGCATTTAGAAATCTCATGGCCAATAAGTCAGAGGAATCAAGTAAGAATTATAACATCGTCAGGAATAATTGTAAAAAGGTCATTGATCAGCAGAAGTTTTTATATACTCAAAGGTTGAGACAAGAAATCTTATATCTCCCTAACACTAGCGGAACCTTATGGTCCTTTGCTAAAAACGTCATGCATAATTTTTGCAAATCTTCATTTCCGCCACTAATAGACCATGACAAAATAATATCAGATTCGGTTCGAAAAGCAAATTTATTTGCTAAATAGTTTTCTGCTAATTCCACACTTCTCCCAACGACTCAAAATCCACCTTGAGTAACTCATCCTTCGAAAGAGTCTACTTCAGAACTCATACCGGGTTTAAGGTACTTAAGAATCTGATTATCAGAAAGTCTACCGGTCCCGATGGCATCCCTGCTATGGTTCTAAGACATATAGCCTTTGCTATTTCAAAACCGTTGCGTAACTTATTCCATTTTACTCTACACGTATTGTCCACGATAGGCAATATGGATTTAGATCCCACCGGTCCACCAGTGATTTAATGACATACCATAACGAGAAGCTAAATATTTGCTTGCACAATTCGGCTGAAGCAAATATTGTGGCTTTAGACCGTTTGATGTTTCAAAAAGCTTAGATTCGGATCAATTTGTTTTTATAGTAATCAATCATTATATTCTGTTATCTAGCGATATTTGCCTTTTTGATCAGCATATGGTTATAGTAGCTATATTTTAACAATTACTTCCGTAGTTTCATCGAATTATTGCAAATTTTAATGAACAATAATGTTGAAGAAGTCAAAAGACAATATGTGAAAGAACTGTCAAAATTCGTTGTGAAGAAAATTAGCCTTTCCAAGTCTTATCTAAAATTATCAAAAAAAAAGAGCTTTTGGATTATTGGCTTATAAAATGACTGTTATTACATTATAATTTTTTCGATACATTACAAAATATGTTTATTTTCGGAAGAAATATTGAACAGCATAATGATAACATGATAATCATCATATAAACTGTTAAGTATATTTGTATATTCAGAACTATATATTTATGAATTTTTAAAAATATATAAGTATATCTATACATAGCTATACCTATGTTTTTTTTAACATACATTATATAAAATGTTGTTGTATTGTATTAATATAGATTAAAAGTTGAAAGAAGTCAGTATAATAGAAATACAAATGATTTTTATTCCAAAAGATTGCGCATTCACTGCATTCATATTATATTTCAATTTACGGTTATTTAATGTAGACAATGGAAATTGAAGAGCTACCCACCCATTCAGATTTAATAAATGAATTCATATTGAACTAAGTATGTATTCTTCATTTTATATTTTTTTCAATTATTTGTTTTCGTTTTGTTATTTCGTTTTTTTTAATTTTATTTTTTCATTGAATTCTAAACACATACTACAATTCTAGAGAACTATATTTAATATTTAGAATTTTCCATTTAAATTAATTATTGCATATTATTAACAAATTGTTATAATGAAGATAAAAAATACTAAGTATGTATTTTTTGCGGGTTTATTAATATTACTTGTGTTATTTTAAGTCACTAGTCATAATATTGTGTCGAAAATGGTCATAGATATACAAATTAAGTTAATATGGACTAAACAATAATTAAAATGTCTCTAGAGCTTATAAATAAAAAATAAAATTAATTGTTGACGTTGTTTAAAAGTTTTTCAAATACATATAGCTAAAAATCATTAAAGTACAGTTGCAAGACGACGAAATATAGAGTTAAATAATAAAAAAGTTCATAGGTAAGGTAACGTTTTTGATTAGGTATATATAGAATTCCATATTTCTCTGTTATTATCCAGCACTTCTAATGTTCAAATCTATAATAATATGTTAATAATAATTGTAAAACTTTTCACCTTTGTTTTAATTAAAGCAAAAAAGCAGTGACAAGAACCCAAAAATTTAAATGCCAAGCTTTTGCAAAATATTACCGTAAAAATAAAAATAAAATTACAAAATAGTAATTTTTGTGGAGATCTTTCGAAAAAATCATTTGTAGAAAACATATTCAAGTTCTAAACCTATGTATAGGAAAACTATATATTTAATACAAGAACCGAAATAAAATCATTTGGAAAAAACAAAACATCATAAAATTAATAAATAATATACATATTAATTTTCCAAATTAGAATAATTTTTTAAAAACAATTAAAATTACCCAAAAAATACAGTATCTATTAAAATATATTTATTGAAGTTAATAATAAGTTTATAACCTGACATCCAATTATTTATTTAATTCTTATTCAAATTCATGAATTTTTCCAATTCCGCATATGCTTTTTCGATAAATACAAGAATTCTTTCAAATGGATTGAAGTTGTTTTTCGAATCGTGCAATTCAACTTTTAGTTGATGGATCTAAGTTCGATTAATCTGGTGTTCCCCAATGATCAGTTCTCTCACCTACGATATTTGATAAATGTAATGCATTAAAACATTTGGATAAAGTCCAAGAACGGTGGTCTGATCCATGACCCAAATGTCAGGATAATCATGCTCTTTTTGAATATCGTCGTATAGTCGGAGCTCTATCACTTTTTTATAGATATCTCGTAGGCATCGGCACATGATCAGAGGAAATGAAATTTATATTACCTCCACAGAAGCATGCGCTCATTCCTACAAAGAAATGAAGAGAATTGTAGAAATCTCTTGATGGCAGAAAACAAGTTATAGAAATTCTTTTTCAAATGTGAAACCAAATTCCATCTTATGTGTTCCCCAAACATGATAAATTCTATATTTATGACCTACCTTCTTTCCTTCTTTTCTACTTTCATCCTTTTCCCTAATCGGTATAAAAGGGTCGACATAGTATTTTGGATATGCATAAAAAAAAACTAAGTAATTTGCATAAAAAAGGGCAACTTTTAACATTGCAAGACTATAATAATTGGTATAGAAGGAAAACAGTTAACCAGCTGTCTTGATATGCAAGTATGTACAAGTATCAACCCCTAAAATAGATAAATTAACATTTTCATAATCCTGAACTATCAATTTTCAAACATTTTCTTATTTCACTGTGTTAAAATCGAACAAAATGACAGCAATGACAAAATAAAATAAAAAATGAATGAATAAATTTAATTTAGATGAATTAATGAGCCCGATAATTCTAAGACAATGCAACAGAATAATAAAATGTTTCTATTCATATGAATACAATTTTATTGTTTTTAATAATATTTGTGTTGGTACCCTTTGTTATCTTTTTCTATAGGCATAATAAAAATTACCTCATTCTATATTCTTCAATTTTTATCTTTCTTGATTTGTTTTTTTTTTTATTTTCAATGTCTATAAGTTTTGCTAATCTGCTTCCAATTTATGTTCTATGTCATATGAGATCTATTGTCATCTCTTTGGAAAAAAAAAACAAAAATATTTTTATACAAAGTAACAAAAATATTTTAAGCAAATAATACGTGAATTTCGTCTATCTATATATTTAAATATTTCCATTTCTATTTTGTATTGTTGATAATAAAAATAACGGTTAATTTAACATATCTAAATTGAACTTGAAAGGGAATAAAATGACCATATAAAATAATACGGTTGAACCCTATTGTTAGCTTAATTTTATTGACAACTGAATGAATGGAGGACCCCCTTTTATGGTAAAGAAGATTTTTGACTGATGATTATGGAATTTATTTCATCAATGATAAATATTAAAAATATCAAATGACCGTCATAAAGTTATTGGAAAATTATATATGAATTAGGAACAGGACAATAAGACAAAACGAAAATTCAGTCATTTATATTAAATCATGTGAAAAGTTGGTTATTTTTTTTGTTTTTTGTATTTATTATCGAAATGTAAATATAAATATTTTGGTATATTTTTTTTTATTAAAAACAGTTTTAGCGAAGTATGATGCAGTATAATACTGGTATAGATTAGAGAGAAAACAAAAGGATTATACTGAAAGATGCATAAGAATTATAGAAATTATTTGCACAAATAAAATGGGTTCTTTTAAATAAAATCTATTTGCCACCAGTTGTAAATTTAAGAGTTCTTTGCTTAGACGTTTATAACTTAAGATGTTGAAACACTACTTTAGCCAGATGTACCAATAGTAGGCAGGAAGAATAGGCTGTCGAACACTGACATACTTAGACCATTGATGTACATTGTAATATCACTATAATTTGTTCTATAGATGTGCCAGTAAAAAAACTGAATTATAATAAACTTAAGGCAGTTATCAGATAACTGTCATTCAAAAAAGACTCCAGTATCACAATACATCTCATCTGTTCAAAGTCTTAATAAGAACAGGTCATTTTCTCGAACAATGGAACTATAGTTATAAATAATTTTGCTGTCAAAATAATGTTATTGATATACTATATATAATCCGTGTCAAAACCAGATAAAGGTTATATCCCAGTTGAATCGTACAGACGAATCAGTTTGTTACCAGTTTCAGATTAAGTGTTTGAAATAAAAATATTGGCAATGCTCAATGTGATATTATGTAAAATAAATCACATTGACTTATTCAAATTCTAGTTTTGTTAGACCAAATTTGGAGTATGCTAGTCAAGTTTGGTCACCTTTCTATGATGCTCATATTGATAGGATTGAAGCAGTGAAAAATTTTTTTTTAAGATTTGCTTTGCGTAACTTCCAATGTTCAAATACATTAACTTTATCTCCATATGAGCATCGGTTGAACTTAATTCATTTTATAAGTTATTTTTAAGTTGCCGCATGTGATCTCAATCGTAAATTTATGGTTGAATTCTAGGATGAACAACACCAAAAAGATTCGATGTACCACAAGCGAGCGATCTTGGCCACATAACCCGATTTGGAAGCTTAATTTACCCAAATTATTCCAATAATTTTTCGTAAAGGGATCGTTTTCGATATCTAAATTCTGTGTTACAAAATTATCAAAATTAAAAAATTATAAGTGGTGTCGCGCAATTCAATTCAATTTTTTTCAAATCAAAAATTTTATGATACCTAAAATATGTTGGAGTTTCCAGTTTTGTTTTATTAGTTATTCATATTTAAAAAAGTTATAAGTTTATAAGTAAGTGTTCAATAAATTTTAGGTTTTTTTTATATTTTTAATTTTTTGTTATACTTTTCAATTTGTGAGCTATTTTTATTATTGAAATCATGCTTATATCAATATAACAATTACTTTTTAGCTGGTTCTAGTTTGTATTTGTCTGGCCAACATTTTCCTGTTTTTTAGTTTTTTTTAATTATATTAACTTGCCTTATCCAAATCCATTATGTGTTTTGTGTCTTTTAAAAGTTAATATTATTTCAATAATATAATTACTGTTTCGTTTAGTAATAATGGGCGCTATAGCTATATATATTATGTATAATAAATGCATAATATATATAAGTAGCTATATTTCTGTCTATTCGTAGAATTTGTTTTTGGACTAAGAAAAGGAATCAAATATTTTGTTATTTTCTATTTTTCTATTTTTTGTTTTTAAATAATGTAGCTATTTTGACAAGAAATAAAGCGAAAATTTAATGTAATTCAGGATTTTACATCAAATTGCATCAAAAAAACTATTTCCGTCAAAGGTGGAAATAACGTCTTTTGAAATTCAACTCCTCATTTATAAATTATCCATTATTACAATAAATTTATCACAACAAATCAAAAAAAAAATTCAAATTTCAACTACAAAAATTTAGTTAAATTTCAAAATTAAAAAAAGTTGAAAAAATTCACAAAAATTGATATACGCGACAGTGATAATTGAAAGTTGAAAATCAAATCAAAATTGAATGTCGCGACACCACCTTATGATTTTTTTTAAATCCCAATTTCGTGCAGTTTCTAATTGTAACTTTAAAAAAAAATTATAAGTGTTTATTTATCTTTTAACCGGAAATTAAAATAAATTAGAATTTTGCAGCTCAGAATTTTGTAGAATCTTTTAAGCTAGAATTTTGTAATTTATTTTGAAATTCAGAAATAAGTACTGATATTTTGTTGATATATATTAATTGCTTCTTAGTATTAGTGACTGTAATTTCAGAATCCCCCTTATCTGCAAAAAAACTTTATATTGTATTTTCCAAAATTGCTTTAATAAATGCCATGAAAATCTTTATTGATTTTCAATCTGTTTTTTTTTTGTATCTGAATTTGAATTTTTTAATTTTTACAGAATTTTCATAGTTTCAAATTTAATTTGCTTTCCACGTATTTTTAAATTTCAAAACTGATGATGTTAATTTATTTTATTTTTAATAGTGTTTGATTGAATTTATATTAAGTTAATAACTAATTGGTTAATTAAAGACTAAAAAGAGAAATAGATTTCTAATTTTCACATTTTTTAATGTAAAAATTTTTTTTTGTCCTGTCTAGCAAATCCAAAAATCCATGAATTTGATTTGGGAACATTTTTTTCTTTAAATTCTAATTTTTGTTCGTTATTTGAAAGATGATTTGCTTCGATTAGTTTTTAAGTAGGAAATATAAAATCATATAATACTTTCCTTTAACATTAAAAGAAAGTATTAACTGAGATGTACGCTCAGAGGGTAATAATTGGTAGAGAAATAATTGATACTGTGACCACATTTTTTTAATCAACTGAATTGTGTACTTTATCAAAAAATCAGGTTTTTATCAAAAATTTCACGAAGTTATCAAACTACAAACTTGCTTTAACTTTTATGTTGTAACAAAAAGTAAAAGTCATCAATGAGTTAAATTTTAGTATATAGGAAGTATTTCAAAAGAAAAATTGCAGAAAAAAACGATTTTTAAATGGATTTCTAGAAAAATTGTGTTACAGGCAAAGTTGAATTTAACTATAAAAAAACAAATTTATTTGACTCAAATTAGATCCAATTTAATCCGATAAGTTTTATATTAATCCTAAATTGTTAAAAATACATAAATTAAAATCTGTTATAATATTATTTAAATTCTAAAGTTCTAAAATTATTTCATTTTGATTTACTATCATTCTTCAAATATTATAATTATTATTAAAAAATCATTTTTAATAATGTACAACAATATTATTGTGGTTTCAAATTGCATATATATGTATATATATATATACATATATATTATATATATATTATTAATTTAAAATTTTTATAATTCGTTTTTCATTTTTGTGAAATTGGGTTTTTTTTTCTATTTTTTAGGCCATTACCAACTATTTACCACGAAACAACAAAATTAAATTATAAATATAAAAAAAGAAACTAAATGAAAACAAAAAAAAAAAAATGAAAGAACAATGAAAAATAATAAATTTCAGGAAGAGCATCTAACGTATATAAATTTGTTTTTTGTTTTTTTTTTATTTGCTTTATGATGTAAATTGCTATAACATTTGGAAAATTATAAGATTCATCAATTATTTGCATACACTTTTTACAGTTGACATTAATTTGACAAATAAATATTTATCAAATTGAAAGAATTGTCGATGTTATTAGGCTAGATGAGTAGAATCGGGTTTTTCTGGAAAATAAATTGGTAGACTTTTAGAAAATAATTGGTTAATTTGTAAGGGATGTAAATTTTAGTTTTTCATACATTTAAAAAGACCCCTTCGTCTGTGTCTTTCCTCTCCGATGGACTGAATATAATTTAGACAATTTAACACAATTCATATTTTTTAATGAAAGAAATATTAAAATTACAACCGACTTCGGTAAAAAATAATATGATGAAATACTTTACTTTATCAAACAAAAATGTAAAATGTAAGTAGAAGTAAACTCAAAGTTAAAATATACTAAAATTAAGGCTTAAATCTTCTATTTTTTAAAACTAACGGAAAACACCAATGCGTATAATTTGGATTATATTCTTTACTATCGTTTTGAAGATTGTGAAATCAAAAAAAATTAAGGTCCCTATTACGTATTTCGATCGAATTGCATCGAATCGTTCATCGTTATCGTTAGAGTTACTCGATTGTAATCGTTAGTGTCATTATGTATTTCGATGAAAATTTGATCGAAAGTGTTTTAAAATGCTGCCATTGTAAAATTCAAATATACGATGAAAATGACATATGTTTGATTCTTTGACTGTCAAATTCAAATTATTATACGAAAAAAAAACAACAATAGTGTTATATTGAAATTTTTAAGTTGAAAATAAGTTGAAAGTATTTAAATAAAATATAATTACAAAATTATAAATTTTTATAAATAAAATGGTTTGAACAGAGATAAATTTTTCAATTTCTGATAGTGCTGAAAAACGTTATCAAATTGCAGAATTAAAAAACAAGCAAACATATATTCGGGATTATTCTAATCCACTAGATTTGGAAGTTTTGGCAGTTTATTTGTTACTAGCCTTTCATTCCTATTAAAATTTATTTCAATCAAAAATTATTATAAAGAATAAAGTAAAATACCTACTTTAATTTCAACTTTTAAATTTATTTTTATTTTAAAAAATATCATAAATATAAAACAAAACACCAAGTGTCCAAGCGCTCTCTTTTATTTTATCCTTTCAATTCAAAATTGAAATCATTTGTATAAAATTTCTCTTTCGATGTCTCTTTCGTGGTAAAATTTTACATCGATAAACTTTATCGATTTCGTCGACAATTTCTGAACGATATCGAAATACATAATGGCAATTTTGCATTTTGACATTTCGTTCGATCAAATCGTAATCGTTATCGAAATACATAATAGGCACCTAAATTCAATTACAAAATTATGTGAGAGAGTATTCCAGTATTTCGGATGATGTATTCGACGATATACATAACTTTAAAAATAAATTTGAAGAATATGTGCCATTAGTCATGATTACAATACCACAAGAAATCTTAAGGTATTTAGCAGTTTTTCCAAAAATAAAAATTTTGGGTAGTAACTTTATATGTCGGTAACAAGTACCGTACAAATATGTGAACCATTTCAATGTGGACAAAACGTCAAAAATGTAAAATAATAATAATACAGTTTGTAGTCAGAATCAGTAAAATATATCAGTCTACAATGCGATGAAGATTGCAGCAAAAAATACTTCTGTGATCCTTGCACAGGACTGGATAAAGAAAGTATCAGGGAATATTCCCTAGATGTGGAAAAAATCTGGTTCTGCAATACGTGTAAAAACATGAAGCAAAAAAGAAAGTCAACAAGCTTGACACTTTCATTTACTGCAAAAAAGGACTCCAATGCAAGATCTACTGGAGATTTGGAGAGCGCAAAGTTTAATAAAACTCAACTTGAACTCATCATTGCGAATCAAAAAACCCAGGAAGACGATCTAAAAAAAAATTAAAATTAAATCAGTGAGCTGAAAGATTGTTTCAACAGCCTAATAAACGAAAATATTACATTAAAATGTCAAAATCAGGAGCTGAAAGATGAAATAATACATACTAAAATAGATATAGAAAAGATGAAACAAAATATGTTAATTAAATACTTATGTGGAAATATGTGGGATATCAGCACATGACAGCAATTTGAACACAATGGTAAATAAAATAACAGGGGAAATCGGAATGAATCCATACCAAAATAATATAAAAGAAATATATAAAACAAATAGCCCAATGAGGTCTGGTGATGCCAATAAAATCGTGGTTAAATTCTGTGACATCAAAATGAAAGAAATGTTTATGGAAGCTGCAAAAAAGAAAAAAATAACAACAAACATATTTAATACAAAAGAAGCAGTAGGTACCTCACGCTCCAATATTCATTAACGAAAAACTAACACTATACTTCAGTCTACTGTACAAAAAAGCTAGGGAACTGAAAAAAAAAACAAAAATAGTGGAATTTACATGGATCAAGAATGACAAACTTTTCATCAGAGAATGTTACAAGACTGTAACTTAAATGTCAACTGATCAAAACTTTGAAGTGCCATCCAATATCCATGTAGAAAAAAACTTATATAGCACACAGAACATTAAAATAATAAACAAAAATTTTCTAAAAATACTTTATTTAAATGCAAGGAGTATAAAACACAAACTAGATGATATAACATACTTAATACATTCAATTAAGCATATTATCCAAATATTAGTAATTACTGAAACCTGGATCTTGGATTCTGAAGTCGACTGTATCAACATTAAGCACTATTCTAAAATTTGCTCATGCAGAACATCCAGAACAGGAGGAGGCGCAGCAATATTTATACACGAAAGTATAAAATTTAGCACCGATAAAATTTTTTGTGATGAATATACCAGAGCTTAATCAGTATAAATATGTCTTACAGCAAAATTAAACTCAATATTACAGCGATATATAGGCCTCCAGAAAATAATACCCACATGATAAATAATGTTAATGAAAAGCTTGATGCACATCTTCAATAAATAAAAAATATAAAATCAATCATAATAGGAGATTTCAACTATAACATCAATGATACAAACAATAGGAATATACTAGCCTACAAAACAATTGTTGAATCAAATGGATCTCTTCTCTTCTGCAATTGGGAAGTTACCCGGCCACAATCTAATACATGCTTGGATCATGTATTAACAAATGACCACACAATGCAACTATTCATATCATTGTCATATTTTTTTAAATAAATTATTTCGTGTGAGGTTGTTGTTTAAGATAAGTCGATAGAAAACATAGTGTCCACGATAAATTGAATAACTTTTGCGAATTCTGAGGAGCAGGCGAATACTAGTTTTTCTTTAATTTAAATAGTTTGAAGCATTATTAACATTAATAATAAATTATATAAGGACTAGACCCACCACTGGTACAACAAAATTGAAAAGTTTTTTTTTGTGGTTAGTCCATCTTATAGTGTATAGATATACTGTCAATGAGTATTATGATTCGAGACATTACGACCCATCACTGTATATTAATATATTTTATGATTTCTACACTAAAATTTTTATAAATCAATTGAAAAATTTGAGCGAGTCCAGAAAGAAGGCTCCTAAATGAGTTTTCCTTTTATGGTAGAGACCAGGGCAGAAACAGAGTAGATGTTGGACAGTTTCATCCTCCTCCACCTCTCTACAAGTTCTGCAGAAGTCGTTTGAGGGGAGTCCCAGCATTCTGGCATGTTTACCAATCAGACAATGACCCGTAATGACCCCTACTATAGTGCTAATGTCACACCTTTTCATGGTTAGTAGGTTCGATCAGCTTAATCACTAAAGTTATTATAAACGTTACGGCAATAAAATAATACATTCAATGTACTAAATTTTATATTGCAGTATTTTTTATATATTTTTTTTTTAAATGATTTTAAATGACAATAGCTTATGTGTCTATGTGTAATGTATTTATGATGCTATAATTAAAAAAAAAAAAAACTATATTATCATAAAATGTGTTAGAGTAGTTCAAACCAACACAAAAACAAAACGAAAAAAAAAAACAAATAACTTCAAACTATTGTATTTAAAATGTTCATGTTGTATGATAAAACATAAGTTAAAAAACTGACTGCATAATAATTGCGATGATGTTGGTATTCAGTATTTTGGTCATGTTATCAAAAATTAAACAATTCACCAAAATTAGGTATTTAATTGTGAAAACCACTATAAATTAACATTTATATTAGATGTGGTAGCTAATACAAAACAAAACAAAATAAGAAGTAAAAAATATAAAAAACCAACAATAACATATTATTAAAAAATTTTTAATTAAAATTGAAAACCACCAAATACTGGAATAACAAAAATAAAAATTACCATAATAATAACATATAAAATCTTTAATATATTACATAATTTCAAAAAATTAATTTTTTATTTTTATTAAATTAATTTTTACTGTTTAAATTTTAGTATAATGTAGCCCGTAATGGGTATCCTGTTGGTTAATTAAAATTCAAAAATCAAAAATAAAATCAAAACTTATCAACATTTAAAAACTTAAAATGGCAACATTTTCAATTAAATTCATAAAAAAAAAACATAATAATATCATTATGATTTTAAAGTTAAAGTTATTAGTTTATAGTAGCTGTAAAACAGGAATGTGAGAACAATAATGTTGTTGTAATTTAATTGTTATACTTTGTATAAAATTAATGGGATTGCATAAAAATTTTATATTACAGAGTTTTTCTTCCTATAATTCTGATTTTGTACAATTCTGAGTTATAAAAAATTCTTAGTAACGAAATTCTGAATTTTCTATTATCTCTTTGCAGGTAATTGAAATAAATCAGGACTTCGTAATTCAGAATTTCGTAATTAAGAATAGAATATACAACCTAAACCGAATGATAAAGAAGATGTTGGAAGGAAACAAATGGCTGAATATTTGTTTTGTAAAAATTGTTCGCGATGACCAGAGATATTTTATAATTTTATAGTTTAAAGATTTTATAAATCAATATTTTATTTTGTTATAAGCTACTAATTTGAATTTTCTTTACATTCAAAAGCCATTCAGAGTTTCATAGAAAGTGTCAAAAATGGTATTAAACAATAATTGTAATCAGTGTAATTTAAAAATTTATTTTAAAAATGATCAAGGTTTGTAGTGTGAGGGAGAATGTAAAAATCAATACTGTCAAAAATGTTCGGAGTTAGTTAATGAAGGTTTTGCTAATTAAATAACGGATACGGAAAAATTTTTGTTTTGTGCTTCATGCAAAAAAAATAGGAACAAAAGAAAATTGGTTAACTGCAATCAACCAAATACATCTAATAGTAAAGAAAAGACTGCTGTTCCTAAAAAGCCCAGTGAAATTATGGAACAACAAAACGAAATCGTAAAAAACCAAATCGTTTTTGAAGCTGAGCTAAAGCAACATTGAAGGCTGAACTAAAAAGTTATACAGATGTTCCGGACAACTTTATTGAAGAGAATACATTTCTTAGACCTGATAGCGAGGCTCTACATCCAATACACAAGATATCTAGTGGAAAAAACTGGGTAATAAAAATACAGCAAATATAGTGAAAAGTCAGTTGTTTCTGACCCTAAAAATGAAACAGAAGATTCACGGAAAATGTGAAGGAAATTTGTTGAAGAAATTGGTATCAATTAATACGTATACATGAAGCTTGAGTTTTTTTCCCTTTTTTTCCTTCCTTATTCCTCTTGGGAGCATAGGGCTTCCACTTGACATTTCCATCGTACTCGATTTCTAGCTGCTAATTTCACTTTCCGAGGTAATTTCCGAGGCAATGTCAAATTTCATTTTTTAATCTGTTTGTACTGTCTAAGTAGGGGATTGGCCTACTGTAGAAGACCACTTTGATAACTCTATCTGCGCCTACGTGGTAAGACGATGTTGACAATTGTGTAATTATTATTAGTGTTTGTCCAATATTACTTATTTAGTTATTTGGTTATTGTCATTTGAATGAGATATATGAGTATTGATATAGATATTGATATAGGTAATATTTTTTAGTTATATAAAGTATTAATTCGGTTAAAATTTTCAAGTCAAGTAAGTAAATTTTTGTGATTGACTTGATTGAAGCTGATTTCAAGAAACTACCCGGTCAGCCAAATGTCACAAAAAGGTGACAATATGTTGACAAATATTTGGTGAATTGTCGACAAAATTTTGTGACAATTTTTGGTGAAAAAAGGTCCGTAGGGTTGACCCCATTTGTCACAGTGTAGATGACAATTTTGTCAATAATTTTGTCAACATTTTGTTGATAATTTGTTATCATTTTGTGAGTTATTTTGTCGACAATTGGTGAATAACTTGTTATTATTTTGTGGGTTATTTCTTCAGCAATTTTTTTTTTTTTTTTTACAGACAGGACAGTTTTTTAGTAATTTAGGGGTAGATTTTTAATAATAAAAACAATTTGTTTTTTATATATTACATATTTTATTCAATCTATAATTTATTATATAAAAATAATTAAAAAAACAAGTTCTATTTCAATTGGTTTTTAATTACAAAATTCATTCATATTTTTAATAAACTTTGTTGTGTTTTTCATAATACAATAATTGTCAAAACAATACCGATTCTCAAAAGTGTTGAATAGACTGATGAAAAGAACACTGAAAAATATTAAATTGAATTAAAAACTTAAAAACTTACAAACCCTGTCACCCAATTGTCACATATTGTTGACCAAAAATTGTAATGACAAATATTTGTGGGTTTTCAACCACAATTTTGTAACAAATTTTGTCGAAAAATTGCCATCATAATTTTGACGGCCAAATATGCCTACAATTTTCTGACAATAATTATGTTGACAAAAACTTGTCATGACAATTTTTGGTTACTGAGGTAACGCATACATGATTTTGAATATCTTTTAAAGCTTGCTTGAAGCTATAATGGGGTAAATGACATCAAATACATAATATATGTTGAATGTAAAATAACTTTAAATACGGTTGAAGTGATTTACTTTAAACTTTACAGATTTTATAATTAAAACGGTTTTGAAGTAATTTATTATTTAGTATTTGAAGTGAATTGTTTAATGTGAATATGCTGTGACATCATTTTGCTAAAATTAAATCAAACTATCTCTAACACAATTGCTGATGAACTCTATGAGCTGACGAATAACTGTGATTTAACAAAACTCATAATACGCTAAAGATTAAGATGGGTCGGGTATGTAATCTGAATTTCAATAACAAAAATTAGATATCAACTCCGAATATTCTACGCAAACTTAATCATAAACTGGTGTCTTAGATGAGGATCAGAAAATATATGAAAAGGTAAGGTTTGTAAAATGGATTTAAATATTACCTGTTAATGATACTTACCTTTTATAAACAGTTTTTGGTTTTAAGTATGTAGCTTGGTATACGAAAGGAACAGGTGAATTGAATATATTTCAGCTAGTTTTATTTTCATAAAACTTCAAACATATCAAAGTACCCCTTTCCATTTGAAAATCTCGATTTTGGCCAATTTCGGCGATTTTTGGTTTTAAAAAATCCTTTTCCGGTCCTTCTCGGAAGTTCAAAATATCACCAATCGGTAGAGCACACTAGATTTACTTAATAAAATAATGGCTTAAATTTTAAAAGAATGGCTCTTTCCCCTCTTAAAAAACTGATACGCATGCTCTGGAACAGCCGGTATGTTCCAAATTGTACTGATATAAAATCATTTGTCACAGTATTTACAGATTAATAAACTAATAGTGGTACTAAGCATATAACCACAATAAACTGTTACAGTGTTTTCAATTAACAGTGTTTTGAACATAGTGTTCTTGAAAGAAAGAATTCATTTATTGGAGTATATTAGCTTCAGGGAAGTCTACTTCAATCTGATACTATTTCTTTCGGTTGACAAACTCTTTAACAATCATTAAGGTAACCTAAGTCAGGAAAAATTTCTAAATCTGAAAATTGCATTACGGTATTTTAATAAATTAAACATAAACATTTTCTTTTTTGGTTTTATTATTTTCTATCAAATTTATTATTATGTCAAATATTTACAAGAATTTGTATTAGAAATTAAAAATTAAGAGAAAAAATAATAATAATTAAAAAAATAAAAAAATAAATAAATTAAAAAAAATCTGTAATAATAATGTAGGTATACAAAAAAATTTTTTTTCATAATAATTACAGAATTGAAAATAAAAATAAAAAAATCTGACTTTTTTTTTTATAACTATACATCTTATGGATTAACTTCTTTACACTCGTTTATCTGGCTGGCTCCGGTATTTTCTTTGAATTTTGTAAAGCTACACTTAAATAATAATAAAAAATTATTTATGATAGATATCTGAACTGAATTTTTTTTTTTATGATAGATGTCTGAATGTGGATAATTGAAAAATTTGTATTTGGAGAAAAGATTTTTCAAATAGAAATGGAAAATTCTTAATTCAGTCTTAAATTAATTTAAGATGGCAAATTTAGAAACCCAATCGTTTAAGTGCCTTCAAATCTACATCACCATAATAGTCTTCGCTGTAATGAGAATTGAAAAATTAATAAATTATTTTTTTTTATAATTAAATTAATAAAATTTATTTATTTAAATATTGTTTTTTTTTTTTGTTTAAGCTTTAAAATTAGTAAGCAATTAAGTGAGGCCACATTAGTAAAATTATTACATATAAAATTTTCTAAAAATTGTGTAAATTGTATTTAAAATGTGAATGCACACAAATATTTGAATAATTTTTGATTATTTTTTTTGACTGCGATTTTAATAATTTATTTCCTTACTAACTTTATTTCAATCCATTTTACTACTTTTTTATATTATACTATATGTTTTTTTTTGACAAAATATAACAGCGAAAGCAATAATATACCTTACATTGAAATAAATTGTTTAATTATTACTCACCATTTTTTAATTGTGTTTTTGGTTTTCGCATCCTTCAATTTAATTTTTTTTTTTTTTTTTTTAAAGAGCTACAGTCTAATGTAGTTTTTATGTTACAGTTGAAGAGGTAATTTTAGAATAACGGTATTATGTTATTTATAATTTTATTATTTAAATATATAGGTATACCTTCAAGCCTTTAAAAATTTATATTTCATGCGATCTTAAAATAATATTTTAGTTGGGAATCTTGAGAACTTTTAAAGAGGAAATCCAAATTTTTATCATTTTCAAAATTATGGTAAGGAAAGTTAGAAAGGTGAGTAGGGCTGTATTGTTGTATATAATTCAAATTTTTCTTATTACTGTTTGTATTTTAGGTGTAAATAGTACAATTTCATAAGATTGTATTGAACTTACATACATTTGTAAACAAAAATAAATTAATGACAATTTGTCATTATTTTTCAATAGCAGAAGAAGAGCCATCTTGATGTCATCAGAAGTGTTTGTTATTATAACTTAAGTTAAATGCATTGAAGTAACAAATTTGTTTAGGGTGTTAAAATTTGGTCATCATTTTCATTTCTTAAACCACATCATTGTGGAAATAAGTTGTGACTGTGTTTCAGATCAAATTGTTTTTAAAAATTTAAAAATGGTTGAAAGGCTCTGATTTCTATCGATTTTAGACATCAATTTAGAAAAATAAACTTTGAATCAGTTTTATGTTTGCTAATTTAGTTTTATTTAATGAAAAATAAAAAGGCTAGAAACTGAGTGCGATTTTTTGCTTAAATACTGCTTGAATAGTAATCAGAATAATCAGTTAATAAAACTGTATCTTGACTGACTTAAGATTTGTATTTATAATAGAAACATAATACAAACATACAAAGAAAAAGCTAACATTTTTTCATAATAACGAGTGAAAAACTAACCTATTAGAACTTTTAACAGACAAATTATTTTTTTATTTTTTTGGATATAATTTCGATTGTAATTGATTTACATTGAAATATTCTTAAGCTTTCTCCATCATTTTTAAATTCCTTTTATTTAACTGTTTTAAAACAGTCTCTAAAATAAATTATAATTTTCAAAATTGTAAAGAAAAATATTCATCAAACTTAAAAAAAAAATTTAAAATTCATTGCTTGATGTTGACTGACCAATTATTGTCAATAATAATGTTACTTTCATTTTAAATAAAGAAATCATTATCATAGAAAATTGCATGTTTCAAGAGCATCAAGAGCAGTAAAAGTTGAACTAATTTTGTTGGTTGTTTTGCTAGTTTTTTTTATTTTTGGTTTTAATACACTAACTGGTTCGTAGTATATTTCTAAATTTATATGAACATTAATAAGATATTTAACTTTTCTCCCAGTTTTTATATTACTCTTAATTGACTGGTAATTAAATGATGTTATACTGGATATTATCATAAATAATCATTCGTCTTTACATCATTCATTTCAATTAACTATCTCGATCAGAAAAATCGGATAAACTTGGATACACTGTGTTCCTCCCCACTATTTCAACCATATCTGACTTGTTAATTAAATTTCAACAAATTAATTTGTTATTTTGTTGGATTTGATGTATAAAATTAACTATTTTATTATTTTACTAATTTTTCGTGTTTGTTTATTAATTTTTATTCAATATAACTTGCATTACTATTCATCTATTCTTTTATTAAATAATTACAACTACATTTCAAAACTTGAACTTTTTGTTATATTAATTTTATATCGATATTTTAATTTTAAAAATTCTATTTTAAATTTTATTCATAAACAACTAGATATTTTAATTGTGTGCAAACATTATACCGTTACAAAATAAAAAAAATGTTACGTTCTATTCACTACTATTCAACTCAATTACACTAAAAAGTATAAAAAATTACTGAAAATTATTTGAAAAATAAATTAGAAGAAAAACAAAATGTTAGTTTGAAATAAAATAAGAAATAACAGTATAATTATATATAGAAAAATACTATATAAATGTTAGTGAAATATAATAGTAGTAGTAGTATTTATAGTGGAAAAATAAATAAATAAACAATTATTGTAAATTTTAAGGTGAAAATTGAATGTAAAAGTTATACAATATGAAAGTTAAAAAAAAAAATATGTTGAAAATGAAATGGAAATAAAATATATAAGTAAATAAAGAAATGAAAAAAGAAAATTAACCAAAAAAAAAACATTGTCTTTTTTTTTTTTTAATTTTTTAAATAAATTTTTATTTAGTTTTTAAATTTTTTTTTTTTTATAATAATAATTTTTTTAATTTAAAAAAAAACATCATGGCTTTTGTATTGTCTTTTTTGTTTTTCGATTTTTTTTTTCTATTTTTTGCTTAAATCATTTGATCCATTCTAAATATCTTAAATATTTTTCATTAATGGCCGTTGTCTAACATTCCGGACCTACGGCCTCATTATACACAAATATGAGTTTTTTTAGGTGTTTATTTGTTTTTTATTTTTTTTATAATTTTTTTTTTTGTAGATTTTTTAGTTTTTAACTTAAATTTAAAAATTACTTAGAAATTAAGTTTGTTTTTTATTTTTCTTTTTAAATTTTGGAATTTTATAATATAAAAAATGTGTGAATTTGAATTTAACAAATTTTTGAATATTTTAATTTTTTTATTATTAAAGATCAAATATAATTCAACAATATATCTACATATTGTAATTAAATTTTTGGCATACATAGATGTCAAAAACGAAAATTTCCGTTATCTATATTATTATTATGTTTACGTTTTTATTTTAGTTTGTTGGCGTACAAAAATAATTATAAAAATTTTATGAAATTTTTCTGAAATTTTCTTATAAAAACCGTTCATTGTGTAGTAGTTGTGTAAAAATTGGACTTTTTTTATGTGAAACATGCAGAATCGTTTTCATTTTGAAATTAAAATATAAAATTGAATTTCTGATTGTAAAAATTTCAAATTTGTTGTATTTTTATATTATATAATAATATTTATAAAATATATTAATATATATATATAAAAATATAAGTTAATAAATAAATAAATAAATAATATTTGTTTATTATTTTTTTATTTATGTACCTTACTTATAATAAATATATATATATATATATATTTATAGTTTGATTAATTATCCTTTATCAATTATATATGTGGACCATAATAAAATTTGAAATTTTAGAAAAAGAACCGTTTTTTTTTTTTTATTTTTAAATGAGATTTTGTTTTACACATTATTCTTTCACACATTAAATGTCATATTCTAATCTTGTTGTCAATTTTTAAAAAAATTTTTGTACACGAACAAACTTATTGTAAATATTATGTAATTTGTGACATTATACTAAAAACAATAATTTAAAACGTAACAAATTTAAATTTTAATCGATTAGATAAAAATAGATTGTGTAATGAAATCGAATTGAGAAAATTGGTTGAATTGTTTTTGGTCTTTAATTATTTATTTTGATAGGTTAGGTTGTTTTTTTTGTTTTGTTTAGTTTTTATCAGTTTACTGTTAAATTTTTTCATATATAAACATTTTTCCTTTTTTTATTATTATTATTATTTTTTTTTTCTAAAAAAAAAGCAGTCTCTCAGTGTTGTTATGAAAATTTTGTTATAATTTTTTTATAAAACAAAAATAAAAATGTTTATGAAGGTTTAATGACACTCATGGCGAAATTACGATAGTTTGAATAGTATTGGATAATATATTTTTTGAGAACAATATACTCTACAGTAATATCTATTTGTCTATTTTAGTGATGTAAGATTTAACTTTAGTTATATAAAGAAGTAATTTTATTTACTAATAAAAATAAGAAATATAATATATTCGAGTTCTCGCCCGAGTTTAATTAAACCTTAAAAAAATAAAATATTAAAATATATTTATATAATATAATAAAAAAAAAAAAAGAAATGTACTAAATTTAAGAAAACAGATACATATTAAGATAATTTAACGGAATTTTTTCAATAACAAAAATTTTAAAATTCAATATTTTGAAAATATTTTTAATTTAACTGATTTACTACTGATAATGTGTTTTTTTTTTTGTTTGTTTTGATTTTAAATTGAGTTTTTGAGTTTTTAAGTGTTTTTAGTTTGTTTTTTTACTTAGAGTTTGTTTTGTTTTGTTTTTTTTTTCTTTTTTAATAATAAACTAATTTATTAGAGATTTACGCTTCCTTAGCAGCAGCTACAACTTTCTTTGTGTGTTTTGGGCGGCTATCGTCTCTATGAAGTCCAGCTAATAATTCACTTTTGCGAATGCTCTTCAAGTCCAAATCACCATAGTAGTCTTCACTGTAATTTTTTGAGGATATTTTGATGTTGTATTTTTTTTTATTTTAATTTTTTTTTTTTTGTTTTAAATTGTTTAATTGTATATGTATTAAATTTTTTGTATAATATATTATTTTTTGTTGGCTATGTATATTAAAGTTCTTTCCAAATTCTTATTTTGATTTTATTATATTATAATAATTTAGTAGTATTGGATAGTATTAGGTAGTATTAGAAAAATAAATTTCAGACATTTGATTTTGCAGATAAATTTTTATCAAATTTATTTTTACTCCTCGGAAATAAAATATTTTTAAAAATCTAATTCGACACTCATCGAAAATGGTTTGAAATTAATGATTTGTTTTTTGATTTCCCTGAATTTACCCTCAAATTATAATGTAAAAAAAGTTTTTAATTAAAATTTGTTTTTATCCAATTTCCTGGTAATAATTTGAAAAATCTTGAAATCTTGAAATTGAAATTAACACTTTGTACAACATTTTTAAGCGTAAATTATATGTTAATTCAATTCTCTTCAATTATTAAAAATTAAAAAATTTCTCTTTTATTTTAATATTGAGAAAATTCTCGGAAGAAATTAATTTGCTACTCGCTGTTTTTATTTGGATGTATTTGTAGAGAAAAAAAAATCGAAGGCATAAAATTGGAAAGAACTTTTTAAATTTTAGATTTTCATATATAGTATACATTTAAATTATATTGATGAAAATATTGATTAAATCAGTGGAGAAAAATATTTTATTTGGAAATAATAATTAATAATTTAAATTGATAATACAAAAAAAAATAAAATACATAATTACAAGTTTTATTTTTATACAGCAATTTTTGATAGTTAAACGGAAAAAAGTTATACCATTTTAAAAAAAACGAATTTAAGGTTCAAGGACTGATCATGAATGTATATGGTAATTGTGAAAGAAAAATCGATTTATTTTTATTAAATAACAACAATTTGGTGATTAGTGAATTTTACGGAAATAAATCGACGGAAACGGAAATTAAATTATTAATTTTGCAATTATTGTTGTTGCATTTGAGATTGTTTGTTGTTCAGAATTTATGATTAAAACTAATTTTGAAAAAAAAAAAATATTATTACAAGTTAAATTTAGTTTTAAATTGAAAGTGAAGAATGTAATCAATAAATATTGTTGAAGAAAATGGTAATGGTATTCAATTCGTAAAAATTACGAATTATTGGTTTGTTTAAAATATAACTGAATTTAATTAAAATTGTTCTGTTATTTTTATTATTAAAAATATTAAATAAATTTTTTATTTTGTTAATTTTAATACATATTTACTGTTACTCTTTAATATTTTGGTAGCAAAAGTAGTTTTTGCAATGTTTCTGAAAATTTTGCAGCTTATATTTAAGTAGATATGTTTAATAAAAAATTAAAAAAAAATAAATTGTTTAGGAAATGTCAAGGTGCTAAAATTGAAAATTAAATTGCCATTTGAATAACAAATATTTTAAAGTAAGTGATGCAGGTCTGTTAAAATAAAATTATAGTTGTATGAAAAATGGATTTAAAAGTAATAATCTGATTGTAAGAAATAGAATAGAATTGAAAGAGAGATGATTTTTAAAATATTTTTTAAATATTTAACATAATAGTTGTTAATGATTGAAAATTGATAAATAATTTGGGAGTGAGAAAGTTCATTAAAAGTTGTAATACTGCTATATACATTTGCATATTATTTTATATATTTACATTCATTTAAGCCACTTTCATCCTCATGCTAACTTGTATTACGGATATTATAATTAAAAGTTGGTTAAACCTATCAAAACCATTTTAATTTGTTCATGTTAACATACGTAAACATGATTCAATTTTTTGAATTTTAAATTCATAATTAAATTTATTGTTAAATTTCAAAATATTTAAAATTTTAATATACAGCTCTGTTTGAAATTCAAGAATTTAAAATTTTTTTGTTTTATAAATCTATAGGGTTGTAAATTAAATTTATTATACTGTAAAACAAGCAGATAGCTCTACAGCTAGTGCTTGTAAATTACTATTTTGTATAAATTATATTCAATAAAAAATAATATTAATAAATTTAATATTCGTAATACATGTTCAAATGCGAATAAGGTAAATCATAGCAGTATTATAGGGTTTTAAAATTATAAATTCATCATTTCTAATTTTTCAATTGTTTTTAAAATAAACAAAATAGATTTAGATAAGACATAGATATAGTATGCACAGAAATTATTATAATAAATATAGTAAATAAGTAATATAATTGTAAATGTTAGTTTTTCATATTATATAAATTTCTTTAAAATTATTTATGTACATTTTGATTTTAAAAGTAAACAAAAAAAAAAATGAACAGAATATTTTCATCAACATTTAAATTTAAATTAATTAATAATTATAAAAAATAATACTGTTTTTTTTTTAATTATGTATAATTATGTGTGAATAAGTATATGTAAATTTAATTTTAGTGTGCTCTAATAATAATAAATTTACCTACTAAATATATATAATTATATTTTAATTTTTGTTTTCTAAATTAAACTACTTAAAATTTTTTTATTTATAATTTACATAGATATAATGTAGGTATATATATATAAAAAAAAAATTAGCTTAAAATTTATATTAATATAAAAAGTAATTATTTTTAATTTACGTTTAACATCTTTAAGGAAAATACGTTGATATTTATTTTATAGTATATAATTTAATTTAAATAAATTGAAGTAATAAAAAACACATAATATTTTTTATATAAATATCTTTTTTGATAATAATATGAATTAAGTTAAGATATTAACTTTGTTTTAAACGAAATGTATTCGTAAATCATTCAATAAATTACTAATGTTTTCCCTGACTCTAAAAAAAGGTTGAAAATTTATTAATGCACATTTTCATGAATTCAGTTCAAAAACTATTATCATCATTATTTTTTGAATTAGTGCAAGATAATACGTTTTTCTAGGAGTTAATTTTTTTATTTGAATAATGTCAATTTTTTTTATCCGTAGGTATCAATTAAAGTACAAAAAAAAAATTAAATAAATAAAAAAATATTCTGATTCGATAGCGGATATTAGTTTATTTAATCAAATTGAATTTATTATCATTTGATATTTAAATATGATATTTAATTTGCCAAATAGTAGTCTTCATACTAATATTAACAAAATTTTAATGCTTGAAAAGCTGGAGTTTTAATCATTATTAAAATAAAAATTTTTATACCGGTACGATTAGAATTAAAAAATTCATATAAAAATAAAAAATCTTATTATTCCATTGTAAAATATTTTGTATTAATTAATTCATAGAATCCCTATGTTCCGAAAGAAATAATAAAAAGGGAAAAAATTAATAAAAAATATTAATTTAAGTATAGAATGTGTTATTTAATACTCGAATTAATTTAAATTCAATTTAACTTAAAATTTTTCGAAAATTTAATTTACAATTTAATTTAATTTCAATGTCGAAAACTTAATATTTTGTGATTATTTCTTTAGTGACAAAATTGTTAATAACTTTTTTTATTTTTTTTTTTTTTTTGATTATTCAATTAACAAAAAATAGATGTGAAGAAGAAGAATTTAAATAAAAATTAAAAACAAAAATAGATATTTTAAGTTAACCAACCATCATATTAGGATAGTTTATAATTTTAAAACAATATTATTAAAATGTTTGTGTCAAGAAAAAGTTTTATATAATAGATTTATATAAATTATTATATAAAAATACATATAGATAATAATATATTACAATTTATTATTGAGAAAGTATGTATATAGAAAAAAAAAATATAATAATATATAGAAATTGAGAAGACACCATGCACACACATATTAATTAATTATAATAATATTAATTTGTAGAGTAGAAAATTTTTTTATAGAAAATATTTTGGTTTGGTTTTTTGTTTTTGTTTTTTTTTTTTTTTTTATACAATATATCACACAACATTAAAAACATTGAAAGAATAGAATTGAATTAAATAAGAGGTTATGAAAAGAAATTAATTATTTATTTTTAATAAAATAAATTTTTTTTATTATTAGAAGAATTGTTTTGATAAAACTTACCATCCGGGAACATCTTCTGGATCTTCACAGTTACCAGTACCATCAGCATCACCAATTTTGAAAACTGTACCAATTGGACAACCATATTCACGTGCAACACCTTCTAAACAAATATAATATTTACGGCAATCTTCTGGATGAGCATGTCTTGAGAATGAACCAGCATTTGAAATTTCACCAGGGGCTGGGCATGCAAAACCATTTGCAACTTCTAAAATGATTTTTAATGAAAATGGACAAAAAAAAAATGTAAGTAGAGAAATAAATAAATAAATAGTCACATTTATATAAAAAAATAATAATTGCATTGGTTTGTATTTCGTATATTTGTAGTTCGGTATAGTGGTTTTTGAATTTTTTCTGACTAAAACTATTGTCAAAGGAGTTGAAAACAATAATAGATTCGTAGTTCACATATTATTCAATGTTGTAAGTAATTAAATTAATGTCAAAAATACTCAAATTTTTGTATTAACATTATAACAACCAATAAAAATGTATTTCGATAATAAAATTGTAATTTTTATCTGTACTAAATGTATGTATGTACACATACTATATTTCTATAGTATTTTTTATAGTAAAATGGTAAATTTTATCTGCCGTAAACTATATATTATGTTTATAAATATACTGCCATTACTGTAGTAGTTCTATAGTTTATACATATTAAATTGAAATTACCTTCATTTTTACATTCTGGTACTTGATCGGCCCACATGCATACACGTGCATCACGATCATAAGCTAATCCAGGTGAACATTGATATCTTGATGCTTCACCATTCCAACAATTCCAGAATACATCACATTTACCAACATCAGCGAAAATACCATATAATCTTTCACAATGTGGTGTTGAAATTGGTTCCTCTATTCAATTACAAAATTGAAAAAAAAAAAATATAACATGTTTAAAATTTATTTAATTAAATATTGAATTTGAAAAAAAAAAAAAACAATTAATAATTTACTTACCAAGTTTAGTACGATCACCACATTCAACATTATGTAAATAATCACAATTTTCTGATAAATATTTTTCATCAGTTGAATCAAATGCTAAACCATTACCACAGGTTTTTAATTCAGCAACACCATTGTCACATTTCCAATATTTATCACATGATACTGTATGTGGATAAAAACCAAAATCATCTGGACATTTAAATGAATCTTGGGCGATAGCTGTAATTAAAAAAAAAAAAATTGAAATTTAAATAATTGCAAAATTTTCTATATATAGGTATACATTTTTAATTAAAACGTGTACATTTTTTTTTTTTCTTATATTATATCAAAGTGGATTAACTGTATTACATTTTTTATTGAGTTTTTAATTAATATTCTATCATCTGTAAAATTGATATTTTAACAATTTTGTAATTAAAATTTTCACTATGTGTATATATACATTAAAAATAAAATGTTTCAAGAATTCTATATAAAATAATATAGAATAGCTCATATTAATAAAATACATTATTAATTTATTATATTGATAATTAACTTTCATCACCTCTATATTTTGTTATTTGCTGAAATTTTCAACATTTCATCTTAATTTTAAGAAAATTGTAAAAACAAGTCATTTACAATTTATTTATGATATTATTTTTTTTTTTATCTAGAACCAGTCTAAAAACAGGTCTATTCAGATTATAATAATTGACAAATTTACTATAAAAAAAATAATGGAGCTACGCAAAAAAAAAAAAAAAAAATAAGAAGGGGTTAATTAATGAATGCGGTTATTTTGAAGTTCGAATTTTCCATAAAATTTT
Source organism: Argyra leucocephala (assembly GCA_963942445.1). NCBI lineage: Eukaryota > Metazoa > Arthropoda > Insecta > Diptera > Dolichopodidae > Argyra > Argyra leucocephala. The sequence goes on along the minus strand of OZ012677.1, from coordinate 24,675,602 downwards.
AATTTGAAAATATGTAGATACAATGAATTAGAAACCGCGTTAATAAAAATGAAAAAAAAATAAATATTATCGAATAATTTCAAGGTGCTCCAGTTATTGAATATTGTCAAGATTCATGAATATATAATATTAATAATAATATAGCACCCCTAGCACAAATTAAATACATAATGTTTTTTTTATGTTTGAATAATAAATTATTCTTGTTGCCGTTTAACGTGATTTTTATTACTATAGTAATAATTATTATAGTTTGACTATTTTTTTTTTTTCAGTTTTCTTTTTTTTTAAATTAAAATGTTGTCAAACATGTTGATGCGATGCGATAGATCGATGTTAATCAATGCTTTTTAATCTAATAGAAAAAATAAATAAATTAATGATAGCCTTAATTGACTTCATTTCAAGTTTTTCAAAATTTTAGTTTTTATATTATTTTCTAAATTATTAAATTATTTATTATGTTACAAGATGGCAATATTTTATGATGACAAAAATTTATTTTATAAAGATAAAATCGATTATTTGCAATAAATTTTCTATTTTTGTAATTTAATATATTAAAATTGAAATAATTTTTATTTTTCGAAATTTTTTAAATTTAAAAACCTTGGAAATAATGTACGTATTTTCAATGGATGGTTAATTGTATTTTAAAAAAATAATAATAAACTTGACATTGGATTCAAAGAGTTTCAAACTTTTAAAATTTAGCTATATGTAGCTATTTAAGTAAAAATAAATAATGTTAAGCCTATTAAAATATTATAATGTAAAAAAAAAAAAAACAAAATTTATTTTGTTATTCAAATTTTAAATCGTTATTTTATAAATATTTTAATCGGAAGGTGATACAAATAATGTAATATTCACACCTTTATTAATTAAATATTATATAGATACAATTTATTATTGTGTATTAAAAAAATCTAAATTATTAAATTAAAATTTAAATTTATTGACCTAATAAGTATAAATTTTATTTTTTAATAGTCTTATAATTTTTGCTATTGTTATTTTTATTTTTGTAATAAAAATTAAATTATTAATGTCCTTCCTAATATTTATATACACATATAAAATTGAAGTATGAATAAAAATTAAATAAAAATGGTATGAATTTTGGGAAAGATTATATTTGAGAACTATTTCAACATGGCTTACATTCAGTTTTAAGTGTTTGTTGAAAATGTTCTATTCTATTCTATTTTATTCTAAACAATAGCTATTGTATGAATAAATAAATAAATTAATGTGAATTATCCATAAAAACAAATTTCAACAAAGTATGAATTCAACTTCTGCGATGGTAGAAATACAGAAGAAAAAAGAATTAACAGGAAAATAAAATACACCTAAATACAGAAACATTAAAGTAAACTCTTCATATGATGTAAGTCCTTGCTTAGAAATTAGAAAATAAGTTCAGATCTGTATACAGGACAATATTGTCACAAAGGTTGTACCGATATAAAAGTTAGTCAATAAGTATATAAAATTGTGTGATTTCAATGAATTTTAATAAATTTTTTCAAAGCTTATCAAAGTAGATTTTTCACTACAAAATCACTTTCAAAATAACTTCATTCAAATTTAATTAGATTTAAAAATAATATTGGATTATAAATCAAATTAAATAGATATCATTGATACGAGTATTTGTGCAATATGTTTAAATTCAAGATATTATATTAGAATATTTACATCTTTGATTTGTATTTATTTAGACTAACGACTAACCTGACTTAATCTGTAAATAAATAATTATAATAAACTAAATTATGCTTATGTTTTATAATTCAAGCCTAGTACAAAGTTTAACTAACATCTATTTACTAAAAAAATAAATTAGATTAGAATTTTAATTCTAATTTGGTACTAGAACTTTAATATTACAGTGACTAATAAAAGTAACATCATACAGCTGTCTACCTTATACCTTAAAATAACTTTCAGTTAATTACACAAATATCTATTCTTTCTATTTATTACAGCAGTAATAAATGAAAATTACTTAACATCATTTAATTAACATTCATTAAATTTAAATTTAAAAATGAAAATAATTATTGAATTCAATCTTTGATTTAAATAATTAAAGAAAATATAAAATACAAAATAAAAATAAAATATATATATATACATATCCTATTAATATACGTGAGAATTAATCAACCTTTCGGCATTTATTTATAAAAGATTATATAATATACAAGTGTTACTAAATGAGACAGTAATGACAAAGTAATAAACCATAATAACAAAAGTGTGTATGTAATTAACAAAAGAAACATTTTTAACTTTTTTATTATTTTAAAATGAAAAAAAAATCCTTTTAAATTTTCTTTTTATATACATTTTTTTTTTATTCATATTCAGTTCGATTGTAACGTTAAAAAACTGACTAAAAGCTCAATTGAGTTAAAATAAAAAAAAAAAAATTTAATGTTGTAGTGTTGTAGACAGTTATTCTAATGCACTAGTTTTTAAGAAAGTAAAAATGAAAGGACGGTTAATCAACCTGAGTGTATATGTTAAGGTTAAACATAGACTATAATATGTTTTCTTATTTACATATATATATTTTTTTGTTTTTAATATTATTTCATATCTAAAGTAAAAATCAATTGAGATAAATTTTAATTTATTATAAACACTTTTTTGTTTTTTGCAATAATTTTTCTCTATTTTTCATATTTGATGCATAATAAAGTATAAAATTTAAATATTTAATAATTAGTTATTATTTATAATTGAATATTTTTTTTTGTTTACAACAAAGTTGTTGTTTATGAAAAATTGGATTTAAATAACTGTTATTTTTTTTTTGTTTTTTTGCAAATCGCTTAGATTTTTATCAGGAAAAACTTTTTTGGTTAAAAAACAAATCTAATTTTCTCTGCTTTTCCAGATTTCCAGACTTTAACAATTTTGTTTATGTTGTTTTTAAAATTGTTTTATAAGAATTATAATTTTATTAAAAATTATAATTAAAATATGCCATTAGCATTAAAGTTATGTTGTTTGTTTTTTTCTTTTTTAAATTTATTTTAATTATCTTATGTTGTCAAAGGCGGCTACAAAAACAAAAGGAATAATTGAAAGTTATTAAAATATAAAAACAAAAAAAAATCTTTAAAGTGTTAAATAAGTATCTAGATAGATTGTCTTGTTTTGAAATTATTAAATTTTTCTATTCATAAAAGTTATAAACTAGATTTTTTTTTTCTTTTTTTGAATAAAACTATTTTTTCTTGGTTAAGATTTATTTGGGTGTATATGCCATTATGTGTATTTTGAGTTGCTATTATTGATAAATATAATGTTTACAAATCTAACTAGTTTGATTTAACAGTGTGGTTACTGTGATTATACAAATTATCCGTCTTGTAGGTAGGCAAGATACACTACAATAAATCACTAACGATCATTTTCATCCACAGGTATCTACTTATATATTTACAATGTTAGAATTTCTTCCCGTGAAAGAAAATTTAGATATCAGATCATAGTACCTGAGATCGAAAATGAAGATGTTCGCTGATCATACATTGGTAGATCATTTTATAGAAACAATCAGTAAAATTGATTTTTTATTTCAACTTTTATTTTACTTGATTTAGTTATACAGATAATCGTTAAATTTATTCAAATATTATTTCATTCATATATTATGTTATTATGAATTAGTCCCATACATTTATTCAAAGTCACAACTTCACAAATTTAGGTAAAAATTCAAAAAACTCAAACTGATAGAATTGCAACATTAAATAAAATAAAATATTGATATTTTTTTCTCACAAATTAAGTAAAATAGATTATTGGTATATTATTGGTATATACCGGAAACTGATGATTTGCATAAAATAACGAAAATTGCGTATAAAACAAAATTGAAATCAAATTTCAATTCTTTTAAATTTAACTATAATAAACAAATGAAATTTAAATTCTTTAAAAGTCGTTTGTTTTTTGTTGTTGTTGCCGTTATTTGATAAACTAATTAGAATTGCTAGATTATAATATAAAAGTAATTAATTCAAAACTTAATACTAAATTTAAGTCGTAAAGTTAGTATTTTGACTTTAGTATTCGCTTTAAGATTTTCTCTATTTTATTTTGTTTATTTTTGAAAATCCAACTTTTGAACAACAAGTTGAAAAAATAAATTTTTTAAACATTGTTGCTATTTTTCTCCATTAAATAGCAAAAAAAAAAAAAATAGCAAAACAAAATATTTAAAAGTTTTTCCATTTTTTATTCGTATTATATTTGTGCTTTTATATATTGTTTTTCTGAAAACTATAATACTAATTGAGAGAGTGGAATGATGACAGTTGTTGATTAAAAGAAAATTAATTTGTTGTCATCGAATTATAGTTAAAAAAAAACGTTAAATATTTTTTATTATTATTATTATTATTAAAGGAATTAAATATTTTAATTTAATTTTATTATCTTATTTTTTAAATGTGTTTAGTAATAAACTAAATAATTAAATATAGTTTGAATAGAATTATGTTAATTTGAATTTTATAGTTTATTTAGTTGAGAAAATAAAAAAACAAAAGTAGAGAGACATGACATTTAAAACAGCAAAGTAATATTAAATATTTATAAATTTATTTATTAATATTAATTATTGTTGTACTAATTATTAACAATATTTTAATTTATTTTTTACAGCAATAATTAAAATTTGTCATTATCAATTTGAAAACAAATACTTAGCATTCATGTACCATTTATACTTGCACTTATCGAAATTTATATAAAAATATCAATTAAAATTCTATTTTCCTATCACTAATAAATTAAATAAACGATTTGTTTAACAAAACTATCAAAAATATAATTTCAATTGAGAAAAATTACCATTTATTTATTTTTATTTGAAATAATGAAAATTTGAAATATTATATTAAAGGGCAATTTGCCACTAATTATAATATACAATTACAATTTAATTATATCAGTTTAATTAATTCAAAATACTGTGAAAATCTAGTGTGAAAATTCTATACTCGATATTTGATAAAAATAACACCAAATCAAGAACCTTCAAAATCTGTTACACATGGTAGTTAGATGTAAATTAAATGCTTGAGTAATTTACATTAAGGTATTTGACTGACATTAATTAAAATTACATTAATGGCATTAATTTGTATATTGATAAAACAGAACTAATCAATATTTTGATTTGACCTAGTACATATTGTAAAAATATAATAAACAATTATCAAAATACTTCAATACACATACAACATTCGAAACAAAAGTATTTCTTTTTTGAAATATTAGGAAGTAATTTCTAATAATTTATTAATCAAATTAATTATAAAAAAAATGTTTTATTGAAATATTGAAATCAATTTGTAAAAATATAAAAATATAAGACATATTATTTCAATACATTACAGCATATCTATTATGGAAAATCCCTTTTTCAAAACTAATACCATAATTTAAATTTTAATGTTTTTTGTATGGGTATTTAAAAAATTTCCAAATAAAAATTTCTTAAAAAAACATTTCTTTGAAAATTTCAATAATAATAAAATAATATTAAAATAAAATATTTTAAATAAAATAATGTTAGTTACCATTATAATCTATTTAAATATACAAATTGTAAAAATATTGAATAAAATTTAAATAAATCAATAATATTGAATATATACATAATATATATGCATATGTATGTTTATAATATGATTTTATATTTTGGTTTATTGAATTACCTTTTTGAGAAATATGCAAAAAAATCTTTTCAATACTTGTAATGTTTTAAAAGAGAGGTACTATGTATTATTTGAAAAGTTCACATTACTTCTATCAAAATGTATATGTATGTATGAGTGTAAAAATCGTAATATTTTCTTTAATAGGTAATTTAAGTTAAAATTTATGGAAAATATTTCTTATTTTCCCATTATTTTGTTCTTGTTTTTTTTTTATTATTATTATTTATTATTATTTATTGGAAATTTACCTTTAATAAAAAACTTAGTATTGATAAATAGAATATATTTTTTCACAAAAGAACAAAATATACGTAAATTATTTATTTGTATATGAATAAAATTTATTTTAAATGGTTGTTTATGTTCAACTTTATGATTATTGAAAATGAAAATTTTCATATTTGAAATACTCTAGCTATACCTATACTAATATCGATATGTACATAATATAATATTATAGATAAATTATTTTCCTATACTATGATGCTTTAATAAATTCTTACTGAATCTTTAAATTAATTTAATTAATTAAATTTTATAATAATGATATAATAGAATTAGATAAATTCAGTTAGTAATATTGGAAAATGTTTTGTGATAATTGTTTCAATTATATTAAAATTCTTAAAGTCACATATGAAAGAAAGAAAAAATTTATAAAATATAAAAACCTGATTTAGAATAAATATTTAGAATACGCAGAGCTCATCTAAAATTTTATTGTAATTCAGAATTAAATTTATTTATTTTATTTAATCATTCATTCAAAATTCAAATTAGCCAAATCAGATTTACACAGATTAGTGTATAAAAGAAACATATCCAAATCTTAAAACAAAAATAAATTAAAAGAATTCAATATAAAAAACAATGTAAAATAAATGAAAATTTCGATTTTTAATAATAATAATAACTGAAAAACACTAAAATTTGTAGCAGCGGTAGTACGGTGGTCAGAACAATTTTGCTTATAGAATATTCTTTTGCTAATTAAAAAGAATTAAAAATAAAATTGTAGGTTCGCTGATAAAATAAAATTATACTCTACATTAATTTTTAAAGACCAAATTAACTGTAAACTCATTAAAAAATTTACTAATAATTTCTTTCTATGTTTAATAAATTTTTAATGATCTCAAAATCAATCAATTTTCTCTACTGTCACAATTTTCATATTAAAGGAAATTAAATAATTTTCACATTAAATCAAAATACCGTATCGTATAAAAGATTTTAATTTTTCTTTTTTTAAATAAATTTTCTGTATTAGAATATTGGGTGCTTAATTGTGTATTTTCACAATTCTGTTTTGACTCCCTTATTAACAAAAAAAAAAAAAATACAAAATGAAATATCTTAAATTATTGTCAATATGTAATTAAGTCTATCAAAAATATTTTGAAATTATATATTATTATTATTATAAACAAGAAAGAAATTGTAATTTTTCTCTTTTCTCAGAATTATTAAAGAAAAATCAAATATTGATAAATTTTTGAAATTTACATAATTATACATGTCTACTCAATATATAATAATTCATATTATATAATATACATTTATATACAAATATTAGGTATATAATAATAATTTTATATACAAAACATTCTAAATAATAGAGTTCATACCATTCATATTTTCGTAGATATATAAATACAATTTTTTATGTTAAATTAGCTACACAAATACATACATACTTATGGTATATAATTTGGAAACTTTTATTTATTTTATTCAAAAAAGATTTGAATTTTATTTTTCTTTTTGTATATTATAAAATTTAATAAATAAATTATTTTTATAGTAAAAAAAAATATCTTTTACAGATTCAATCTATTCCGGTGTATTTAACAAAGATAAATAAATATTCAATATTATAAAATATAAGATAAAATAATAATTCAAATATTATTAAAACATGTAAAGGAAATGAAAAAAAAAAAAAAAAAAAAAAAAAAAAAATCAATAAAAATTCAAATTTACAGACAATTAAATTGTGGAGGAGGAGGAGGAGGTGAAGCAGGAGAATAAATATAAAACAATTATTTTTTTTTTCTATTTTAATTTCAAAATTTATTTTAATTAATTTAAGTAATTTTTTGAAATTCCTGTAGGTAAAATTAAAATTATATTTTAATTAGTTCAAATTGATTTAAATTTTTGAAAATTTTTTCTTTAGATATTTTTTATTATTAATATTAGGATCAATTATCAAATGAATTTTTTTTATTTAGTATCTATTATATTCTAATAATTGTATAATACAATTAAATAAATATGAATTGATATAGAAGGTATATTATATTCAATTATTTTGAATAAATTTATTAATTAATTGATAAATAAATAATTTAATGATTGTTTCGATGTCTGAAATAAATGTTGGTCAATGAAGCTAACGAAGAAAAATTTGATTTTATTCAATTCAATTTAAATCAACTATCTAGAGACTATTCGATCTTCCATATAGAGACTGGGCTTTCTAAAATACTAGTTATATTAAATTTATTTCAGTTCGTTGCGATTTGTGATTTTTTTTTTGTTAACTGTTTGAATTAAATAGTAAATAAATAAATTTCGAGAGTCCTTAGGTGGCTAAACGTACCAAAAAACTGTTTGTTTCATTGTTTTATTCAGTTTGTAGGACTCGTGAATGGAAATATTATTTGAATCGATGGTACCACAATATGTCTGTTTGGAGTTCATTACTACCTACGTATCTCATAGTGTTTATATTTGATTTATTTTATTTATAAATTTATTTATAAAAGCTTTATCAAGCCCCATATACTTTAGTATATTTTGATTTAATTTTCCTATTATGTAAATAAAGAGGCAGATATTATTTTCATATTCTATATATTATTTTATTTTATATAGTCAAATATTTTTTTTTATTTATTATTGTTAATGTTATTAATTTATTGTGCATTAATGTCATTATGTCGGTTGGTTTACAGTTTACACTTTACAATTTACAATACCAATATTCTTCTTATTTAATTTAACGTAATTATAGTGTTTTTTTTTAATTTGACGTTGTTCTAATTTATTTTTGTATAATTTTTTTTTAAATGTATTCTATGCAAGATATTTATCCCGACAATTTTATTCAAAATCAATAAATTATATATGTAAATATATTTATTGATTTTAAGCAGCTTCGTTAATTTTACCAAAACAAAAACTTTTGTTTTGTATTTTCCTATGCAATCACATATTTTCCATTAAACTTAATTGATGTAAATAATCAAAATATTTTTAATATAATATTCTTTTTCTACAAATATCCTTTCAACAATCTTAAATTTTAATTTAAAACAGAATGCAGGTTGGTCCGGTTTGTCCTTAAAAATATTATTTTAATTCTTTTTTTATTTTTATTATTTTTCTGCATTACCACACCATTTAGAACAACTAAAATTATATTTTATCTTAAAAAGTAAAAACAAACTAATAAGAAGAAAGTATATATAGTATTTATTAATTTATTCATGAAAAATAAAACATATGGTCCCGCTAGAAAAAAAAAAACAAAAAAAACCAGTAAAACTCTTAAATTTATAGGTTAGGTTATTTTAGGATACTAGTAATGGAAACTGTGGATTTTTTCTTTTTTTGTTGGACTAGATAGATAAAAATTACGTATAGAAAAATGCATGTATCTATTAGGTATAAAGGTATTTATTTAAGTACCCACATGTGAGTTGTAAACTAAAGCTAAAAATCAGAATGAATGCAAAAACAAAGAAAATAATAAAAGGAAAAAACTAAAAATTGTTTTTTTTTTGGTACACGTCATGTACAAATCCTCTTATAATGAAGGGTGTCCCGAAAAATTTTCTTTTGTTGTCGTTTTTTTAGTGTTTTTAGACTTTGTGAACGATATTTTCGATTAATTAGAAAATGCTTTTTATGTCCTTTTAACAGGTTCAATTCTTCAAATGTTTTTTTTTTATTTATTTTAATTTATTTTTCTTTTAAATTTTTAACAAAAATGAGCTGAGAAAGCTATTGTAGCAAAGTGTATTTGATGGACACTGCAACTGTAGTAAATTCGAAATAAAATGTAGAAGGCTCAAAAGTAAAAGTGAAGCGGGTTTTTAAGTCCTTAACTATTGAATATCTCAACAATAAACATTTATATTGATGTGAAATATACTGAACACATTAACCTGGTGCTGTGAAATTTTAATTCAAGATCATAAAATTTCGTGCGATTTAAACGATTCAATTTTTGAATAATATTAATAAAATATTGATTAAAATTAATTTGTATTTTTGTACAAACTAAATTGTAAAGATAATTTAAATAATAATTTAAATTATAACAACTTTCAGGTCAGAAATATAAACCTATTCCAGCTAACAGCTATTTGAAAGAAACCCTCTGGAATATTATATTTTACAATTTCATATTTTATATTTTTAATTACAGTTATTGAAAATTTTGAATTGAATTTTTTAAGAATTAAAATATCAAGTTAATTATTACATTTTTAAGCTATACATACTAATGTACATATCTATAGACATATTTTTGAAAGACACTGTATATCAATTTACTTAAGTAAGATATTCAATTATATACATATTTTTTATATATATATATATACATGTAAATAGACATTACCTATGAAAAAAACAAAAAAATTAAACTATGCAATGAATTTCGCTTTAGGGCATGACTACCTTTCTATAAAAGTGTATTTATATATCTTATAGATTTATATATATAGAATTATATATTTTGTTTTCAAATCTGCAGTAGGATACAACAGGTTTTATTTTTATTTATTTTTATATCTATTTTTTTTTTTTTAAATATTCAGTAAAGCAGGTATCATGTTGTTTCAATAAGTTGATTGGGGTTATGCTAAAACTGTATATTTTCGGATTTTTTATTTTTTTTTGTAATAATTTTTTTGTGTTTAAATTTTTTTTTTAAAAGAAATTAAAAAAAAAAAATCAAAATAAATACTAAGTTAACAGTATACAAATGTCTCTGATTTCATCAATATGATATATATAATTGAATACGTAATAGTTGTTAGTAGATGCATTAGTACTTAGCTTAAATATTGTGGTAATATGCACTAATATTTAAAAAAAAAAACAAATTAAAATATGGAAGCAGGGCTTGCAGAAGTGAAATTAAAAATGGTATCCACCGACGCTATTGTTTGTAATTCTAATTTTATATGTTGAAAGTTGTAAGCTTCATATTAGGTTTGAATGAAAATGTGAAATTGTTTATGGTTAACATGGAGTAAAATTATTATTTATAATGTTTATATTTAAAATAAATTATAATTATATAAGATTAGAATTGAATTTATACTGAGCCAACAACATTTACTTATTTGATTCATTTTTTAATTCGCCTCTTAGAACATTATAGTTTGTGTACTGGAGTTGTGAATACTTTAATATATTTTGATGAGAGCTATTAATTTCATGTAGAGAAATATCAGATCATAATAATCTATCTTCTGTAGAAAGCTATTCCAATAAACCTGTTCCAAACAAATATTTTATCGGTGTGCCTATAATGTAGAAATATGTTACCACATTATGTTTTCCTACATCACTGTATAATAGTCTATACTTCAGCATATTATACAATTTTCATTATTTTTTCAAATATTGACATTTCTTTTATTCATTATAAGGTCACATATTTTTTACATAATTTTTATACGGGTTAATTTATATTTACCGTTTTATCATGTTAACGGGTTTTTTTTCTTTAAATATAAGTATATATTTTATTTATGTTTTTTTTCTGTTATTTATTATTATTAAATAACTTAAAATGATTTGAAGTTTTATTTACATTTTTTATTTAATTCAAAATGTTTATATATACACATTTACACTTACTTATATGTTTGGCTTTATATGTACATTTCGATAATGCTTAGTTTGAACCTAAAATTTTTGTTTTTGTTTTTTTTTATTGTTTTTATTTTTCCTTTCACTTTCTATTATTTTATATTGCTATTGCGAAGTTTTAGTTTTAAAATTAATTTTATAATATTGAATTGTATTATATGGGGTAATTTTCTGAAGAAAATATTAAATAACAAAAATAAGAAAAAACAAAAAAATGAGACAAATTGTTAAATGTTTTTTCTTTTTGTACTAAATTAAATTGAATCGAATCTTAGGTTTATTATCACTTTAATATTTTGTGGGTGTATATTAGGTTATAATTACAAAAACATGAATATGAAATTATTTTTATATACTTTAATTCAAATTTTTTAATTATAATTTATCAATAATAAATATAATTGCAATTTTTATAATTATATTTATGTAATTATTGACAGGGATTACCTTTTTTTTTTGGTTTGCAATTGGCAAGGAAATGAAATAAATATTGTAGCTTATTGAACACAATACTAAACTGTTTTAAAGTTTTATGGGCTTTAAAGTAAGTAATATTGCTAATACTAGCATTTCATATACCTATAACTCCTATAAGGATAACATCTAATTTAAATAAATTACATTGTATATTTTATATTACAATGTTGTATGGTAGAGATATCTAACTATAATTTGAATTATATTAACTTTTATATGATCAAAATTTAAGTGACTTATTTTACATAATTTTATTCCTTATTACAATTTTGATTCTTACTTTTGGTTTGGTTAAATTTATTCAAGTATTGACACTCAATGAAGTGCTTACAAAATTTAAATTAATTTACATTTAAAAAAATATATATATTATTTAATTAAAAATGCATTAATAAATCACATCATAATTCATTTTAATTTATTTTTCAAATTATCATATTAATTATTAATTAATATTAATGTGTATTATTTGTAAATTTTAATACATCATTAATCAAAACAAGAAGTTCAACCGATTTTTTTTTTAATTAAATTTTTTTTTTTTTTTCAAAATCGATTATATTAAATAATTTAATTAATATACACATTATATATATTATTTTTCAAAATTAAATTATGATTTACAAATAAATAATAATATGAAAATTATATGATTTGAAATCATTATTTTTGTTATTGTTTTTTATTAAATTTATTTTTCTACCCAAAATTATATCCGTAATCTTAAATTTAATCATATTAAATTATATGTATTATATTTTAAATATTATTGATGTTAAATTGCAATACAAAAATATACTTGAATATTTCTTAGTATGTTAATTAGAATGGAAATAAATTATATACCAGTGATATGTAAAATTTAAATTAGATGCAATCAGATAAACATTTTCCTTAATATCTATTTTCATAGTTTATAAATAATGGATTAAAACATTAATTTCACTAGATTGTACTTATTGTACCTACCTAGACATAGTATATATATATATGTATTATATACATACTTAATAATATATTACATTTAAATCGTTTAATCGAATGATAAAATGTAAATTTTATGTAATATATTATGTATATATAATATACGATACATAGATATTAGATATCGAAAAACATATAAAAAAAAATTACATTTAATAAATGGATTAAATTCATTTATTTAATTTTCATAGACATTTAATGATGAAAGTTTATATGTATACTTGGCAGTTAAATATGTTACAATATTTAAAACATTAGATTGAAATTTTTATTAGATATATAGTTATAATAATTAATAGCAGTGATAGAAAACTATTTTTTTTTGTGTTAGATGGCAATATTATAACTTAGTAGTGGTTCTAAACACACTAAAATAGCTAGTACAATGCTACTAGATAAAAATTAAATAATTATTTATTTTGCAATATAAAATAATTACATTTTTATAACGTGTAATTGTTCAATACCAATGATTTGAATTGTAATATTTATAAAATCTAATAAAATGTGTCCACACCATTTAATACATGTGTGATATAACTAATTTGTTAATGAAATATTCAATCGAATAGTTCACGATAATGTACTCAAACTTCTTTAATTAAGTGAAAAGCTATACACTATATATATGTGTAATATGTATATACTCTTACACAGCTACTGAAAGTTAATTTAAACATTATTATTATATTAAATTGAAGTTATAATTCTAACACTGTTTAACAATAATTAACACCAATCATGTAATATCGTAATCAAATGAAACAAATAATCATATACATCATCATTTCTATGTTTTTAATTTCTTCCATTTTTTTTTTTTTACATATTTTTAAATAATTATAATCAACTTTGGCTCTATAATGTGGTTAACTAATAATGTTATTAAACTTTTTTTTTTGCATTTGTTTGTGCAAATATGCGCAATAAAAATAGTATCTATATACCGTTATTTGATATTATAATGTGTTATTCCAGTGTTTAACAGATTTTATCTATCTTTTGATACATTAAAATATAACCTTTTAAAAAATTAATTAAAAAATAAAGTTTAGGTTCATTATACTAATAATTTTTTTTTTAGAATGGAATTTAAAATAATGATTTTTTTTATTATTTTTTTCTTAGTTGAAATTTTAAAAGACCTTATAAAAATATCATGTGACAGAAATATTTAAATTTTCGTATTATTGGTCAAATAAAAAAGAAAATTTACATTTTATGATGGAATTATATATTATCACTCAATAAATTGTTAGTTTGTGCAAAGTTTAGAAGACTAGTCAACTGAGAAGGCCCTTATTGATTGTATTACACATTTGATTATTACCATGTAATTGGATTTTATTTATATGAAATATAACAATTTAATATGACAAAGTCCTCCAAAATTTATTTGAAAATGTTATCCAAATAGGATATGACAGCCAAAAATTTTTTAAAACTTCAGTGGTTAACCCTTTTATGTTACAATAAATAACTTATAGAAGTTTTTTTTTTTGCTATATACGGTATACATTTTTTAAATTAATTATAAACCTCTGTCATAAAATGTATGTTACGGATTCCTGTTCACATCTTCTTATTTATGGCCAGTGCTTGGTATTTTACTGTGTTAATGTAATTCTGTTGTCATATTAAGGCAATTTAAAAAAAAAAAAAAATAGTGGAAAACTAATTACAAACATATAAAAATGACATACCCTAGCTATTTTTCTATTCAAACATATACGAACAATAATCACAATCTGCGTAACTAAGAATAGAAAATTTATAGAGATATGATAATGATGATGATGGTTAAATTGGATGGATGATATTTTTTTATATATAAATGTTTATATATTTATTTACATTCAAGTATATATATATCCATGGATATACTATATACTTGTACATAATAAATTGAAACGGTTTATTTTGTTTAATTTCATTACATATACCTACAATTTATTTATTTTTATGTAATTGTGTGAATGAAAAATTTAAAATAATTAGATATATATATATATATAAAATAATTTTTTTATTTTCTATTCCTAATATGAATAATAATATGTCTGTATTAAGGTAGACATTTTAACCTGGTTCACAATATTAAGTGTCATCAACCATCATGGATATTAGAATTTTTGTAATATTTTGAAATTTAATCCACTATAATACTTTAAGAGATGCTATGATATTAGATCAAATTTAGTTAAGTCAATGTTTAATTTTGATTTTATTTGATTGATTAATTAATTTAAAAAATATAATAATAATAATAATATATGTGATTTCCATTGTCTGGAAAGTTTATATAACAAAATTAATTTTTTTTTAGATATTTATAAATGATTAAAATGTTGAAGAAATTACTAAATCTTAGATAAATCGAATAGCGGAAGATAATGTAATTAATTTAAATGTATTTGTGTTCGGTCTATTAATAAGCGTTACTTTGTTAACAGTTAAATCAAAGATTTCTCCCACAAAAACACAATCAATACTAATTACTAAATTCATTTTGCTGATAAAAACAAGATATGTATTATTACTTTCTACAAATTTTGTCAATCTATCGGACACATTTAAATCTTTTTACTTAATTTTTCAAATATTTTTTTTTAAATTCCTTGATTATATTTTAAATTGTTAAATGCCTTCTATCACAACTTTAGTCTTAATTTTATATTAAATGTTTTTCATCATTTGTACACACAATAATTACTATAACCCCAACAATTTTCCTCTATTTATCTAAAACTTTATACATAGACATTTCTAGATACATTTGATTTTATTTCATTGCAATATCATTAAAAATAATATACGGTATAATGTGGTATCTGTATAATATTTATTACTATTATGCAGGTATTTAAAGATTAAAAATTAACGAAATGGAAATAATTATCATTAACATCATTATCAATATCACATCATCACCATCAAATAATCATCTTCAATTTAAAACTAACAAAAACAAACATAATAATAATAAAAAAAAAAAGAAAAAAAAAATTAAATCTTCATTTCAACATTTTTAGTTTTTAGTGGGTTACCATGTCATCAAATTTGTACAACAGTGTATTAAATATACCCGTATTATGATATAATAGTATAATATATATATATATATATGTATATGTGTGTCATGCTATATATCCAAATTTAATAGCATTAATTTACATATTTAAATGCGATAATATAAAATACTTAAGGCTTGATTTCCTCAATATTCCTTTTATAGAGTTACCAATCAAGTTTGAATTGGTCAGATAAATTTCAATTTTTATTTTTATTTTTTTTGGTTTTGTTTTGTTTTTGGCTGACTACCAGAAAACTAAACAATCTAGACTGACTTCAAGTAGGTAATTTCGTTTTCAATATATTACCTGTTATTTTTTGTTTTAACATAACACCTGAATTTAATGACGTGAAATTTAGGTAAGTCGCGTGGAATTTCTTTTTATTTTCGATTTCTGACTTTTTTTTATTATTATTTTTTGCTGTTTTTTGTTTCTGATTTTTTTGTTTTTGTATTTTGTGTTGTAGTTCTTGTTTACAATAAGTTAAAAATCTACTGAATACATATATAAATAAATTTTTTTTTGGGTTTTTCATTTCATTAAAAAAAAAAAGAAAAATAATTTGAAAAAAAAATTTAATTATGTAAAAAACAAAAATAAATTTAATATTTTACTATTACATAACATGGGTGGATTAAAGTATTTTTTTTTATTTTTAATATTATTAATGTGTTTTTCTGTTCCCAAAAATTAATGTAATACAAATTATACGAAATGGGATGACAAAATGGACGATTTTTTTGTTTTTTAATTTTGACAAATTTGTTTTGATTTATATTTTATTATACTTAAAATCACCGGAAAGTTGTCTTAATTAGGTATTATTTATTTTTTGTTTTTCTTAAATATTATTTATTGAACTTGGAAATATATTTTGGTTGAATTTGATGAAGATTTAAAGAATAAAATAAATATTTACAAAAAAAAAATAAAGATAAATAAAAAAAAGCGTTAAAAAATAATAATTGATTATAGAAAACTGGTTATTTTGAAAAAAAATTTTCTACTTGGGTGTTGCCATGCTTTACTGTTTTAATTGAAAAGCGAGTTTATTTCTATTTTAAAAATTTTTTTTTTGTTTTTTGTACTGAATTTGAGATACCTATTATTTAAGTAACGATACTAAGGTGTGAATTAATTTAATTAAATATTATATTTTTCTTATATAAAAATATGGAAAATGGTATTTATGTTAAATCAAAATAATATTAAAGGTAGGTAGGTGGGTATATGTATTTACAAATATAGGTACTTTTAAGTATATATATATATATATATATATTTATTTATTTGTTCATTGTTGTTCCATTGTGATTGGTTGCAAAAAATTATTACTAAATCAGTTACAAAACTGTCATAACAGTAAATATAATATTGTTATATGAATAAATAAGTGCAACCTTAATGGTTTGAGGAAGTTTAAAATGTTATTGTATTTGAATCTAGGTCAAATTTATTTATAAAATGTTAATTTTCAATCTAAAACAAAGTAATTTATCAAACTCATATTATTGTAGGTAATCTATGCCAGACAATATCATTTTTACCTTTTTAATTCATAATTAAGGCTTTATTGTGTCACTAATGAGAATTGAATTTTAATAATGAATTTCAAAATAAAATTGTTTTATTTACTTTAAAGGTAAAATTGATGGAACAATATATAGTGTAAATCCCAAGCCAGAATTGTTTATAAATACAATAATTTTCATACCATTGAAATTGACCAGCATCATAGGTTTTATTATAACTTTTTTAGAATTTTTCTATCTTTAAAAAATTTAATTTGAATTTGTCGGTGAAATTCAATTATCTTAGCTCTAACATTCTATATTTAAAAGCTAATGAATTCGTCTGTCAAGATAACATATTAAAATTTATTATTGAATTAATTTATAACAGTTCTAACATTCTATAATTAAGTGCTAAACAACTCGTCTGTCGCATAATAAAATTATTGAATTAATTTAAATTTATTCAAATGTAATAAAAATATATCAAGGAAGTTCAATTTCAATACTACTGTCATTACCTCTACAACTGGTGTCATTATTTTATGAACTAATTTGAATATTTTTTTAAATATTAATCGAATTTATGCTGAAAAATTTCCTGTTTTTGAAAATTTTAATTATAAACATGAATTAGAAAGTTGTCAAATTGAGTATGTTATACATTATTCTATAACCTCTAAAAAATATTTAAAAACAAAAAATAGAAGATAAAATAACCTCTAATATAAAGTATATATGTATGTACACACGTGTTCTCACAACCATAACGTCCTTGTTAAAAATTCTTGTCAACTAATTTATTTGTTACAAAATCTACTATTTTTTGTGTAAACTATGCATATTGTATGCAAACAATAATAATTAAATATTAATCTTCAAATGTATCTAATGTTATAGATACAAATTGTACAGAGTCAAGTATATATTTAAAATAAATAAATAATAAAAAAATTAGTTATTACTTATTATAATTTCCGCTTTTTATTTCTTTCGTTTTTTTTTTTCTTCTATTTCCTCTATTTAAGATTCAATAAATAAGAATTCTTAAAGTAGCATACCATTTAATCCCCTTAAGCCTCATTTCAAGATCAACTACATATTATACGTACATAGTTCAAGTTTTAAAGAATGTACGGTGAAATGAAACTGTTATATTGTTATATACGTAAACCAAAATAATGTACCATTTAAAATTGCAATTATATATTGTAATATATATTACTGTTAATATACAAAATAGTAAAAAACATTTAACTAATAGTAACAAAAAAAAAATACTTTAAAATATTTTTGAAAATAGCTTGAAATTTTTAATTGTCATTGTAAACCATTGTAAAAATAATTATAACAGTGTCATGCATTGTGTATAGAATAATTTAAAATATACCTGGATACATTGCATTGTCATTTAATTACAACTGTTAACTAAGAAAAACGACAAAGATATACAATGAATATAATAATATAGAAGGTAAAATTTATCGTTATTGTAGGCGAACAAAAAACAAAGAAATAATTTTAATTACGGAAATCGAAAGTATTATAGTGTACGTTATGTTATTGTGTCGTGACTGTTTTCTTATAGTCAAAGCAAACATAAAAAAAAAGATAATTTTTTTTTTTAACATTGTCTTACATATACAATATTTTTTGACAAAATTTTTAATAAGTGCAAGTGCATATAGCTTTCAACTTCTATCATCGTTTTATTTTTTTTCTTCTTATTATTATTTATTTTTGTTTTTACATGAAATTAAAAAAAAAAAAAAATATTTATGTTTTTGCCTTTATGATATCCTTTTTTAATTATTGCAAAGAATTTTTAAAATGTATTTTAAAGTAGGAGAAAGGTATAGGTATATAATATAAACATATCAAAAATAAAGAATACTGTTTTATGTTTGAGTATAAAGTATAATAGAGATGACAAAAGAAATGTATTATGAAATATTTAAATAACAGTTAAAATTCTAACGGTTTATGTAAAATTCTTTAGATATATTATATATATGTATATAAGTTATACTTTATTTTAATAATTTTTTTTAAACAATTTATTATAATGTATGTATTTGTATATTATAATATATATAGAAGAAGAAAAAAGACAATGTCAGTTTTCAGTATATTCTCATACTTCTCATAAATTTTTCATTGTCTCCTAACTTTTTAAACGATATTTTTTTTTGTTTTAAATCTCTTTTTAAAGTACATACATACTCACATCTTAAAAAAAAAAATTTAAAAGAAATTATGATTATATCAAAAAACAAATTTTTTGTATAAATGATAACAAAAGGTAGAACCTTTTTAATAAAAGTTACATGTTCATCAGTATCTATACAATACAAGTACCTACAATATACATTTTAATTTTTATTATTATTTTTTTTTTTATATACATATTTGATGAATTTTTACAACATTCAATGCCTCATCTCTGATTTCTAGTGTTTTGTATCTGCTTTTTTTTGTATTTATTATTGTTTTATTTTCTTTCATTCTTTCTTTTCGCTCTTTCTTCTTATTATTCAACTTCATTTATTAATTCAATGGATTTTTGATACGATATATTTTTTTTTGTGTTTTAAAACTTTTTATATTATACTTTGTGTTTGTTTTTTTTCTCTTATTATTGTAGTTATTTTGAGTTGCATATTTTAGTATGTAGAATTTAGTATTTAAAACAATTGATATGAAAGAGTATTTATAAAATATGTACTTTTTTTAAATATTTCATTTTAATTCTTGTAAAATATGTATTTATATTTAAAATAAAAAAAAAAAAACAGCAAGTATTCGAATGTAATGTTTTATAACTAAAACAAAATAACACGATTATTTGAGTTTATTGCATTCTGTTTTTTTAATTGTCATTTGAATTTAAGCAGTGCAATTTATATCAAAAACTGAATATTTTTTAGCATTAGCTAAATTTATTGTATATAGGTTATTGTATCTTAGGATTTTTAACTTTGAATTCAATGTTCAGTAAACCTAAGTTTCAGTTAATTCAAGTTTAGGAATTGAATTAATAATTAAATTATTGAATATTCAGTTAATATTCAATTAATAGGATAATATGAAATGAATATATTATATTATTTTCAATTCAATTCATTTATTTCCTTCAATATACTTTTTTTTATTGTTTTTTTATTTTTTTTTTTTTTAAATACAGTTTATATTATAATATAGTTTCTAATATATTTGCTGTTTGTGTGCAGTTTTAAAACGTATACACATTACAACTCAAAAAACTTATAACAATGTAAAGTAAAGTAAATATATATTATCGCTCATCAGTATTATTTTCTAACTGTATTTTACTTCTACCCACATCTACTTCCACAATACATTAAAAAAAAACTGATTTATTCTCTTTCTTTCAATTCTCATTCTTTTATTCATAATGAACTGTTTTTTTTTTTATTATTATTGTTGTTGTTGTTATAAAAGGCTTCAGACCAAAATAAAATTAATATATTATATCTAATTCATTACGAAATACATAGTATCTTGAGGGTTACATAATCTTGAAAGGCCGCACAAGATCAATGATGATAGTTACCAACAAACTAATTTTGTTTTGCATTTGTAAGAAAAAGGGTATGTAAAATGTATGTTTATCATTGAAAAATGGCTATTCGTTTAAGCATAAGCAAATAATACGATATATAAGATAAATGAATACAAATAATTAAAAAAATAAAAATATGAAACAGTAAGCTCTATAATTGTTAAAAACTCTTTTAGAATTCATTAAGATAAATGAATATAATATTTTGTATGAGCACATCATTTTTAATAGAATCTCGAAAAATGTAAAAAAATAATAAAACAAATAATTACAAGAAATAAAATACATAAAAAAGATTATATAGAGTGCAAAAATTTTGTACAAATGTAATTTATAAACATTTGTGATTTTATATTATTTTGAAAATCATGTACCAACTCTGTATTTTTTTATTTGGTTTTTTTTTGAAAATGTTATACAAATTAAAAAAACTTTTCGTTCTTAAATTTTATAAACTAAATTGGAACAATTTAACAAAAACAATTCTTTAAATTTGTTTTCTGAAAGCTTTACCTTGTATTTTTTTTGTGTAATGCAAATTTGTGTTTGTAGGGTAAATGATTAATATAATGAGTTTAACATTTGGTTCGGTCATCTTAAAACGCTTACTTGTCTGTTATTTAAAATTATAAGAACTATTTTTTTTAGATACTTCTGTGACAAAAATTGTTTCCTAATAAATAAACATCGACAAAAATTTATTCTAAAAATAAATTTGTTTATTAAAATAGAAAAATTAGTATAACAATATTTTAAACTTTGAATGATGTTATGAATGAGTATCAAAAACAGTGCTGTATTAGTAAAATAAAATAAAATTTATTAAATTATTTCATCTAAAACAAAATACTAAAATAGTGTAATAGAAAATCTAGTAGATACATAAAATAATTTGCTCACGAATTGTTTTATTTTCTTCAAATAAGCGAAAATACAACAGTCTCGTCAGAAAAAACCAAAACAAGCCTAATTTAAAAACAAGTGTTTCTACTAGACCAAAGTCCACTAGCAACAATTATAATAACCTGAATATGTATACTATACATTTCTATTTTACACTGTTTTGTTTTTTTAACAATGCAGCTAATTCGAGAAGAATAAACAAATTAACAAAGTCGACAGGAACAATTTATTTAATTTAAAATGAGAAATTTAATACAATCATTAAAATAAGACATCATTTTTTTATTCTTCCTAATTATAATCACCTCTAAGTGCAAGACTTTTTCATTTATGTATAGTTTAATTAAAAATGCAGTTAAAGGTTTTGTAAAAAAAATGGAATTCTGCGTACTTCAGAAACATAAAATAAAAATCATTTTTTTGTCAACAAAACAATGGAAGAAATATAATTATTCTTTTGCCTATTAGTATAGTATACTACGTATATAATAACATAATAGTTATTATCACAATATAGTTAAATTTTAAGACAAAAACAATGCAATTTTGTCTATTGTAACTTATCTTGTCATTTGTGTATTCTATTCTAACATTTTTATACCCCTTAGACCAATTATCCTTATATCGTATTTCATACTTTTTGTTTTTTCTTTTCTTTTATTATTATTATTGTTTTATACCTTCTATCTTAACTTTTATTTCCCTAAAGTCCTTATTTTACATAAATAAAAATCAAAATAAGAGCAAAAAGAAAAAAAATAGCTAGCTATATAAGAAAATTTCCAAGTAATTTTTTTCGTTACTAAAAAAAAAAAAACCATAATAAAAATAAATAAGAAATAAAAAACTAGGCATCACGATTGCATTCATTTGTTTTTTTTTTTCATAGCCTCACATCACATTTACAATCCAACATCATTCATATCCACCTACATGTATGTATCGCATACATTTTTATTCATAAACTCGAAATTCCTTTTAAACTAAAATCTTAATAATGTATTTGTAATGTGTAAGCTATATATATATATATATATATATGTATACTAATGTTAAAAAATTGTACAGTGTTAGACAAAAATATTGTTACAAAATATTAATTATTATGGTATGATTATTTATTTTGATTCAATTAAAAATGTTATTGTTGAATTTAATCATTTCAAATGTCATGACATCAAATGTCAAAATCTTTTTTTAACAAAATTTTAAAATTTTAACTTTAAATTTTTCGTAAGTCATAATTTGAACTTTTGCTTATCTGCTCTTTATTTTACTGAACATATTCATATTGATAATGATTAAACTGTGATACGGACTGTAATATCAAAAACAAATTTAAGCAATTTTAATATAAACAATAATATTTAATTTTAAAATGCTTTTGTTCATCCATGATCAATGCAGGAATAATGTAACAGTTCTTATAACTGGGGTAACATTAGGGTAAAAATGAAAATCATCAGTTGATCATCTAATCAATGATATATCGTAGAATATAGGTGCTTACTAATCAAAATTTTCATTTGGATTGTTAGTGTTCTACATTTTGAATGACTATCAGTTTATTGTCCTGTAATTACATTCACCCTATCTATACTATAATTTAAAGACTTCTGTGTACATATTTCCATATCGAGAAACTCAAACAACCCGAATATTGTAATAATTCTTAATTTATATTAAATTAAAAGTAAAAATCAATTTTTTTTCTTTAATATAAATTTTATTATTAAATTATAATAATTTTGTCTAGCATTGTATATAATAATGTATGTATAAATACATACGAATATTTAGACATTTTAATGTTACGGTATGTGGCTCCTTATATGATGGAACCATAATAGTACAAGTAAGTATACATTTTTATGAAACAAAAAAAAAAATAACAAAATAAAATAAAAAATTGCAGTATACTGGAAATCTAATGCACTTAAAAGTATAAAGCACTCACTCTAACGGTAACTGTACAGTTATTTTGTATCTTTCATATACTGCAGCATAGCAAACAAAAAAACAGAAAAAAAAATTACAATAAAAAACTAAAAATCACTTTTTATGTCTTTTATTTTTATTTTTGTTTTTTTTTTTTTTTCCTAAAACTAATAGAGAGCTTGAGGAGCTGTTCATTTCTACACGATATATATAGAAATGAATGTATAGATAAATGTGTGTATAGAAAAAGCATAAAAACAACAAAATATAAAACACTTTTACTATTATTTTCCTACTATAATTTAAAAAATAAAAACAAAAAAATAAACAAAAAAAAATTTTTAAATATTTTTTTTTTCGGTTTTTTATTTTAGTACACCTTAACTAGTATGTATTAAAATAATCGTAAGTAAGAAGAAAAGCTAGAGCAAAAAAAAAAGAAAAATTTATAACACAGTAAAGAAAATTGATATGACTTATGATAATGATGATGATTAATGATGAATTTACATCTTAACCTTTTAGTTACAGATTTTTTGGTATAGTAGGAACGCATTTTTGAATAAAAAAATATATAAATTGAAAAAATAGAGATAGTATTACCTGTATATTGTACAATTTCAACATACTTTAACATTATTTGATTATCTTAGAATTTTTGTCTCTTCTGAATATCTTCAGCCATGTGAAAATTATGAAAATGGTCGATTATGAAAATTCTAATCAAAAATTCAATAATCTAAAACATTTAACTTCGAAGAAAACAATAAGTGTAACCAATAATAGTAATAGCAAATTACCTATTCTTCAACTAAACTCGTATCCATAAAAAATTTTCAATAACTATGATCGACTTTTAATTGAAAAGTATTTACTTTTTTTTTACTTCCTTATGTAGCCAAGAAAATATTATGAAAATTAATGAAAATTTTCATTATTTCGGATTTGAACAGAATTTATACAGTTAAATAAATATGTCTGTAACCGACATTTTTATTAAACTAAGTTTTATGTTTACATCTTCAAACTAAGTTATTTAACCAATTTTGTGCCTTTGTGAATGTAATTTTTGAACTTTCAACCAACTAAAAACTACTTATCAGTTAGTATAAAATTTCTGTTAATTGAAATAACAAAAAAAAAAAATTACACAATCCTAAAATTTACACAATAGTAACAAAAGGGTTAAAAATGAATCGTATAAATTTAGTCCTAAAATTTATTTAAAAAAAAAAAATAAAAATAAAAAACAAGGCCTGATGCAATAATGTTTGTGTTAAATTTTGGTACCTATATTTAAGGTGGCTTAAAAAAAAAAAAAAAAACAAAAACAAAAATAAAATAAAAAACATGAAGGTAAATTGGTGCTTATACTGAATTAAAGAGATTGAAGTACGTTTTTAATGTATAATTTTCCTTATTTTGATACCCTACTTATGAATGTTTACGGTTACTGAATTAAATGCATCCGTATCACATTATAAAAGTATACATATAAGTAAAGTGTATATAAATCGAAAATGTTACTAATTTTATTTTTTGCCATACAAAGTAATTCAACTCTTTTGTTTTGTGTTTTTGTTTCAGATATGAGATGTCTATATAGTAAATCTAGGAAGAGAGTCTATACTTAAATGTATTATTTTGTGTATAAAATTGAATTAATATACGAGTATAATAGTTAGTAGTTAACTGGATAGATTGTTGAATATTGAGAAAATTACTTGTAAAAATTATTTTAAACAAATTGTATTTTTGTATTTTATCTATAAGATTAATATTGTAGAGATCTGTATAGATAAAATTATTATTATTTTTTTTTCCAAATTTATGTTGAGTACTACAAATTTTTGAAAAGAACATTTTTATTAAGATTTTTATTTATTAAAATTTATAGGCATATACATTTGGAACATAATGTAATTGATTATAGTGATTAAACAGTAAAAAATAGATTTCAAGATAAGATTTGAGATACATAAAAATTAATTTTGTAATATGTTATTTATATAAAATGGTATTAAAAGAATAATACAATAATAGTATTTTACGAATATTATATAGACATACTATAAGAAATTATTTTTAGGATTAAATTTGGTATGAAAGTGTTTTATAAATGGTACGTTACAAGAATTTTAATGGGTATGGAAAATTTAATTCTGAATGACGATAGTGAATGTTTTGCTTAATAAAATGACAGTAATTGATAATAAAATAATTTTTTCTACTTAACGTTCATGATATTTATTAATTTCTTGAACTCTGAATTGATACCAAAATACGAACTTAGTAGAATATTTTATAAGTTTAAATTAGTAGAATATAAAACAATATAGAAAAGCTATCTAAAAGCTAATTTAGCAAAGTTTGGGTGAAGTTTAAAAAATTCATAACTTAAAACACCAACAGCAATGTAAATTAAATATCTCATCATAATGCATTAATATTATTTTTCCACTATAATTTATTTCTAACTACATCCTACTTTCATAACACATTAAAAAAAAATTGATTTAATTTTACAATTTTAATTTTTTCATTCATAATTAACTGTTGTTTTTCATTATTATTGTTGTTGTTAAAAAAGGCTTCAGACAAAAACCAAATTAGTATAATATAAGATAGATATAGGTAAAAGTAAACAATTTTTTAGAATATAAAAATGTCAATATAGTTAAGCGAACAGTACAATATTATTACATTTTTAGAAGAGACAGTAATAGGACAGTAAAATTACATTTTTTCGTATTTTAAACAAAAAAAAAAAACAAAAATTCTTATAAAAGCAAAATAAATAATTTTTATTGTGATTTTTCTATGGCGGAGATATTAACTGTTTGATATTATTTGATAATGTAGTATTGTGTCATGACAGTAACGAATAACAAATTGGTAACAAATTATTAACAGTGAGTTAACAAGTTTTTATAAAAACCAACATATTATTATACACTACATATGTGGTATATATGTATTTTTAATCTTCAGTTACTAGAGTCATTAAAATTTCAAATGACATTAAAACTAAACTATGACTGTGAGTTATATTGAGATAATCAAATCGTATTCAACACTTAATTAGTAGAAATATCATTATAAAAAACTACTACTAGATTGATAAAAAAATAGATCATTTCTACATCCAAGTTTTTTTAAAAATTTATTTTGAGAACTTCTTTATATTTCGCAAAGTTTATTTAAAAAATAAAATATCTTGCAGTTCGTGCAAAACAAAAATTATGTGCAATTTAATATTTTTCAACTTAAATTTGATAAGTTATTGAAATATGATAATAGTTACAACAACATAGTGATATTTTACAATTTTATGACCGTATGTACTATGTAGGAGTATTTTTTTTTTTAAACTGTTTTCCGTTGTATTAATTTTTATTTTTAATATTTTTTTTTTTTTATTAAAATGTTATGGAACTGTAGTAATCTTATTACATTTTTTTTTTTTTTTATTAATTCTTTAAAGAGCTTTAGGAATTATTTGTGTAGATAAATGTACATATATAAAGAAAATAAATCGATTTGTTTTTTTTTTTTTTTTTTTTTAGATAAAATTTAATTTTTGTATATTAATATTATTAAAGCAGATAAGTGTATTGAATTTTTGACAAACAAAAGTACATAAACTAGAGAATATTATTTTTACAACATTGCTAAACAAAAAAAAAAAAAAAAAAATTTGTTTTTTAAGTTTTTCGTAAGAAGTACCTATGAATTTTAAGTTGTTGCACATATAAAGTAATAAAGATATCGTATTAAAAAATCTTTTTTCAAAATATTTGTATAGATATTTTTTATTTGTTTAGAATTTTTCAGGATTTTTATGCAGAAAAAAACAGAACAACAAAAATACAAAAACCAAAATGAAATTGTATAGAAAATTTTTTTTCTTAAAATAAGAAACTCAAACATCACATATTAGTATTAAAAATGAGAATTTTTGTATTCGCGTTGTAAGAATATAATAATATGACATATGAGAAAATTCACATATGGTATACTATTTTTCTGATTACATTATATATATATATTATGTATACATATATATAATATTGTTTGTTTGTTTGTTTTCCTTTATTTTATTTATTTCAATGTTGACAATTTAAAAAAAAATGAAAATGATAATAATAAATAAAAGAAATTGAATATCCTGTTCGTGCTCTTGCGGTACAACTCAGTACAAAGTGTTCTTTTAAAATGGAAATATGAAAATACTTATGAGAACATGAGAATTTAAATAAACTTAACTTGTGAATTACTATGATGTATTATATCTTCAGTTAACGAATCAAAAATGGTTAAAGAGGTGATGAGAGATGATGAATAGTGCAAAATTATATAATATTGAGTTTTATGAACAACAGTGTATAATATGTGGACATGAAGGAAGGTGTAACTTCTTTTGTTCTCATTGTCTTGAGAAAAGCAAACAAATACGGTTTAGAAGGAAAATAAAAACATTATTTTAATAATGTGAACTTTAGCACATAAGATCTTCAAAGGTCACCACAGTGTATTATTTTGTTTGTTGATATCCTATAGGGCTAAAGTTAGTAAAATAATAAGTATGTATGTAACAAAATTGATTGCTTTGCTAAGATTCAGTTTCAAAAATAAAATGTATTTGTTAAAGAACTAGATTTGTCAATTAAATTATTAGAATTTGTGTTATTTTTTTTAATTCCAAGGCATAACTGATGACAATGTGGAATGAATATAACTGACTCTTTTTACGCAGAAATAAATGGCATACATATTAACAAACTTTCAAGCAAAATATAAAAACAAATTGTGCTAAATAATCAATTTAGAGCTTCTTGTACAACTTTAAATTATTAAAAACATCACTTAAAATGCTATAATTTGTTTTATGAGTTTTTGATATATCAACTATTTTACATATATGTAAAACAACATTTATTAAAATAGTTCTATTTCATTTTTAGTGATAGCCAAATTGTATTTCAAATTAATTTCAAAGATTAACTGAAAATTGTTTTTACAACATTGATGCATTGAGCAGAATTACAACACGAGATATTATGATTAGTCGTCAGATGACATAACAAAATAGAATAACCATTGTTTTTCGTTTTAATGGATTTGAAATTTTAGGCTTTCATTTTAAGGCTAGTTTAAGCAAATTTATTTATCAATAAAAAAAATATTTATTCAAATTCTACCTACACGATATATTATTTGATTTTTAATTGTTTTTTTGTTTTCTGTAACTAACACACCCTGTAACTAAGTGATATATTTTACCGGAAATATGAATAACTTATGTTGATATTCACAAAATCATTATTATATTTCCGTACACTTTTTTTTTTGTTCATTTCTCTACTCTACTCCACTTTATTTTAGCTAGCTATATCTTTTATGTTTATATATAGTTTTCTTATTTTTACTTTTACTCTTTTCTTTTTATTATTTATTTATTGTTTTATTTTGTGATAACTTTTGTTTTTATTTTTGCTGTTGTTTTTTTCTTTTTATTTATGATTGTGTAACTTTAAGATTTTTATGCTGTTGTTTAACTTTATTGTATTTTTTTTTTTTACATTTATTATTTGTTGAACAATTTTTTTTCTTCTTTCAAAATGCGTTTTTTTTTTTGTTAATATTTTTTTTGGATTTTTTGGAAAATCTTTGAATGGATTGAATATTTATTTAACAGTATTTGTTTTTTTATTTTAAAGTAGATGCATTATGATTTTTACAAAATTTTGAAATTTTGACAAATTATAATGTTGTTTTTGCATAGTTTTTTGAACAGTAAAATAGATTTCGTACTTGAATTATTAAAATAATATTTTACTGTCATTGTAATAATAATTTTTTTTTTTATTTTTTTTTTTTAAATGTCATTTCAATTTTGATAGATGAAGGAAGAAAAATGTAAATGTAAATAATTGGTTTTCGATGCAATTGTATTTCAAAATAAAATCAATATTTCGTATATGGTAGGAAAATATTTTTAAAATTAATTTTTTAAACACCATATGATGTAAAATATCAAATATAAAATGCTACTGCAACAACATTCTTTCAATCATTTTTAATATCCATCACTTCTACTTTTAAAAAAAAAAAAACATTTTAAAAACAAAAAAATTGTGAGATGAAAAATAAGAAATCACTTAATTTATACTATAATATAGTATTATAGATTTTAGGAATGTGATTGTGGGTTGTAAAATAATAAATTATTAATGTATAATAATTATTGTAAGTTAATTTAATTTAATTTTATTAATTCTAAATAAAAAAAAACAAAAAAAATAATTAATTCAATCATAATTAATCATACAACTTTCAAATCATTCATTAAATTAGAAAATAATAATTAAATCAGAACAATTTAAATTACAAATTATTGACAACTATAAAATTCCTGCGCATTGATTTAATTTAATATGAATTTTAATTGAATTTGAGTATATATATATATAATGTACATATATTAAAAAAAAATTAATTGCTTTAAATTCTATAAAATAGTAATTGTGTATGGTATATAATTTAATATTTATTATTTTAATCAAGACATCTAAATTGTATTGCACTTGCACATATTACCGTTATATTGCGTGATATTACGAGATATACCGTTATTAATTAGAAATTACTTGTTTTTATTATGTAGATTAAAACTAAGTATATATACAATATACCAGTTATATTCTCTAATAATGTGAATACCCATCCAAGGACACAGCATTCTTGGAATTTTTGTAATATTTATTTAGTTTTTGTTTTTTTATTACTTTTTTATTGTTTTTAATTTTTTATGAGTGATAAATTATTTAATCACTTGTAAATCTTGAAAGTTATTTTTTTTTTAATTATTATATTATTGTTATTTATTATTATTTGTTTTCAATCGAATTCAGTTATTATAATTTCCATTAAACTAGAATTAATTTAAGAATTTTTAAAGCTTTTAAGTGTTTAAAAGAATGAAATGGTGAAGCACAAATTTCGCATAGAAATAAATTAGTGAGAATATTTTTATAAATTACAGTTAAGAATTTTATTTGTTTAGCTGTATATAGACAATTTACTAGAATAATGCTTTTCAATCAAGTTCAATTTGTATGTATTTTAAGGAATATATTATAATAATTGTATTTAACATTTAAGCTGACGATGGTGTCGGTTCAAATAGTTTTCAAGCATTTTTGTTAATACATGATTTTTATTTTTACGTCATCTAAATAAGCTTGTATGAAAATAGTTGTACTGTAATACTGCCGAAAATTGTAACATTATAATATTAGCTTAAAAGCTATCATTGATTTAATTCGAATAATTAATTTTAGGTTAAACATTTTTTTTTACAAACATTTTCAAATTCTGGAGATTGAAATTTGCTAAGTGACTAGTAAAAATGAAAATGTGAAAAAAAAAACTTGAGACAAGTTAGAGAAGACTAATATAATTATGTAAGAAAAAATTAAATAAATTTATGAGTTAAAAAGTACAAATATTTAAATTTTGAGTTTTTAAAGTTTACATTATTTACTATTTTTGGTCTTTTGCAATATATATTTATTTTTTTTTTTTTCTAAATATTGACTTATTGAAGAGAATATCAGATTTTTTCAAATATTACGTAACTCAATAATGTAACTTTTATTTATTTATTTTATTTAAAAAAAAAAAAACTCAATGTCACATTTTAATTCTTTTGTTCACAAAACAAACAAAAAACAAATAACTTTAATATATTTAGATCAAAAATTTAGACAATAATTATTATAAACATAAATTATTGTTATTGTTATATTTAGCTTTTAAGAGCAACATAGAAATTTACGTGTATGGTATATTATAATGAACACAAATTATGAACAGAAATTTTATTAACATAAAAATAAATGAAATATATTTTCAATATTTACTTCCGGTATCTTAAAATTTTCTTGGATTCTATTATTATATATAATTAATAAGTAAATAACTATAATAATAAATCTTATTTGATTTTCTTGTTTTTTTTTTTTTTTTTGTAAATTTTAAATCATATTATTTATTTAATAATAGAATTAGATATTAATATTATTTTGTTTTTATAATAATATCTATAATAGGTATTAAAAATAATATATAATATTATGAAATTAAATGTTAAGAACAATAGAATTATAATTTTTGATAATTAGTAATATTGTATTATAAAAGTATTTTTGATTTACTCTTTTATATTGCTATTAAATGAAGGTGATATATATTTAATTTGTAATTTTAATTTTTTTGTGTAT
This sequence comes from Argyra leucocephala, assembly GCA_963942445.1. Lineage (NCBI taxonomy): Eukaryota > Metazoa > Arthropoda > Insecta > Diptera > Dolichopodidae > Argyra > Argyra leucocephala. The sequence goes on along the minus strand of OZ012677.1, from coordinate 24,643,202 downwards.
ATGTATATATGTATATAGTTTATAATACAATTACATATATTTTTATTATATTAGAGTTAATTATATAAATATATAGAATCAAATATAATAGAGTTTATATATATATATATAGTTAATAATATAATTACATATATTTTTGTTAAATTTATAATATTATTATATATATTATGAATTACATAATTCCAATAAAAATATTATTATATACCGAAAGTAGTATTGTTTTTAATTTTAATGATTTTTATTATTTAATATTAAATTTCAATATACATGAGACTATTAGTCTCTACAACTGTATATACAAGCATATTATATAGTAATAAATTTCAAAATTCTGTACAGTAATGGCTTAAATAAATTTCTGAATTATACAAAGGACTAATATTATTGTGAATTGCAATTGACGAATTTTAAAATAGTAATAGGATGAGATCAAAAGTTTGAATTTATATTTCTCTTTCAATTAGTAATTTAATTTAAATGATAGGTAGAGCTAGGTAGATTGTTACACGAAAATAGTAGTCAGCAACAATTTCACTCAATTATTTATATTTTATAGCAAAATAAAATTGTGTCCAGTTGGCACTACCACTAACTATGTATAGAAATTATTAAGTAAATTGGTTAGCTAGGCTAAATAATAATTAAGAATAGTTATAGGTGTAAGTACAATAGTATAAGATCTAAAAAATTTAAATATGTTAAAAAATTATGAATATATATCATGACAATGAATAATTAAATAAAAATTTATTGAATATATGACATTCGTATTTTTAACTTTTAATTTAAAGCTTAGATAATTTTTATTTTTTATTTTTAATTTTAACCTTAAGTTTCATTATTGCAGATTTGAATTTCTTATGGTTAGTTTTAAAGTTTGTACACATAACTGAATTCGGTGCATCCAAATCCACTGCAGATTATGTGGTCTAATAAAAAAAAATCTAATCTTTTTAATTACAATTTTTATTTCATTGCAAAATTAATTTCTACTTTAAATATAATGAATTAGAACACAATTACAGTCACAACAAATTCTATCTAAAATGTACCTCTACATATTTTTTATTCACACCCATAAAAAGTATTATTTTAAATATACCATAATTTTAATATGTTTTGGAATATTCTGTAATTTTAACAATAATATCTAATATAAAATTTAGTATAATACTTTGTCACATAATTACAAGTCATTGTATTACATGATAATTGATAGATAGTTGTAATTTGTAGTCATTATTTTAATAGTCATATTATTATAATAACCACAGGGTATTATAAACCAATAAAAAATAATATTGAATTTAATTTTCATATGGGTAATTAAAAGTTTTCTATACATACATATATACTCTCTATACACTACTTCTAGTAGAGCCCTTTTATTTAAGTTTTTAATAAAAATATCATAAAATAAATAAATAAATATATAAATTACAAAGTCAAATTTGAGTAAAATATATTCCCATTGGGCCTATCTATCTATATTATAAAATATTTCTGAATAGTTATTTTAATACTAAAATTAATTCATTCGATTTAAATTAATTTAATTTTGTTTTTGTAATTAAATTATTTAATTTAAATTATTACTTAATTAAATATTTCGGCAAAAAAACAAAAAAAACAAAAACAATTCATTCGATTTATAATAATGTAAATAAAGTAAAATAATTTGGTTTTTTTTTTTATTTTACTTTAAATTGTGCAACATTTTTTAACTACCTACCTAGTTAGTGAATTAAATAATAAATAAAAAAGGATCAAGTTTTCATATTCAAGTTGAAATTTCAATTAAACTATATTAAAATGATGGTAATTTGTAACTAGTATCGGTTGGTTATTTAATTGTATAATTTGTTTTTTTTTTTTTTCATGAGTCTATCTAAGTATTATTTGTATATATATATATGCATTTTTTAATATTTTACTGTATAAAAATTATTTTTTTTTTTTAAAAAAATGCAGTATTTTTTTTTTAATTGTTTTAATGCTCGTTATTTGTATATTATACAATGATATAGATATAAATTTTTTTTCTGTTTTAATTTTTAATTAAAAATTGCAATGAACTTGGTTTTGGAAAGTTGGTTTTCTTTTTTTTTCTTTTTTTTTGTATTTAATGTATTTTTTTTTTGTTTGTTTTCTTTTCTGTTTTTTAATTTATAAACTTCTATAATATTCGTGATCACATGCTCATTCAACTATATTAAAGTTTTATCAAAACATAATGGTAAATATATAATATATATTTTTTTTTACTGGCATTAAAAGAGAAAACTTTTCTCAATTTTATAATAATAATGAAAAAATTATGTTGGATTTTCATTTAGTAATTTTTTGTTGCCGTTTGTTTTCTGATAATAATGAAAAACATTTTCTAAAGAGAACATTGTTTTTTTTTTTTTTTTTTTTGTTTGTTATAATTTCACGTAATTATTTGAAATTAATTTTTAATCTTAAGCGAAATTAATCGAAAAATTAATTAAAATAAATGTATTTTTATGTTTTCTTTTAAAGTATAAAAATATTGACAAATAGAGAGTATTCGATTTACATAATAATAAACGTATATAGCTATATGGCAGTGGTAGAAATGACGTGGTTGTGGATTTGAATAACATGGTCTGATAATATTATGTAGAAAAAATATTCTGAGATAATTTAAAGAAAAAATACACAATCAATTTGTGGTCTTAGAAATTTTTACAGGAACATAGTGATTAAATGAATGATCTAAATAAAACGGTAGATATTGTGTAATGTTTGTTGTAATGAATAAATTCGTTTTTAACACTATTTTTTTTTTATTTTAAACAAATAATTTTTCTTTAGGTAACTGCTATTATACTAATTTTGAAAACTTTTAGTATTATTTTATTACCAATTGATATTCGATATTTGAATGCAATAAATTTATTGGATCTTATAAATGTAGATTTTTACGATATATAATATATACTATAATCAATTGAAACAAGTTTGTTAAATTAAAATTAAAATTAAATAATAATTATATAATATATAATAAAAATTTTTTTTGAATAGAGTAAGCTCATCAATTGTAAAAAAATTGGCCCATACTTTCTTAGTACTACTATAAATCCATTTCAGTACTGGCATACTGATTTTTCATTTTTTTCTCATTTTTCATATAAAATTTCAATAGATGCGATATAAAATCAAATCAAATAAAATCAAAATAGATTAACCTACACAATATTTTTTACTGTTATGATATGTTTAAAGGTGGATCAACTTTTTTGCAATGGAGTAGTATGTACGTCTTGTACAGAGCCAATAATAATCATGCAATAACTTTTCTTTTGAATTTCAGTTATTTAAATTAATATAAATGTTGAAAACTAAATGTATTGAAGAGTATTCATATTCATAATATCTAAATATTTTTAATTTATTTGAGTGATAACTAAATTTTATTCGCATTTAAGAAAATAACAATAATGCCACCAGTAAAATAACAATAATGCCAGGTTTTAACCAACAACTTTTAGGTTAGTAGTGATATGGTAAAACCACACTTAATAACACTAATAATTTCATTCGGCTCATTGTAAATACAAATAAAATAGGTATGCAAACTTTAACTGTAAATTCAAAATGGTTTTTGGAAAAACTTTACCACATTAGAAATTTTCCCAGAAATTTAAAAAAATTCCAAAAAACAAAAAAAAATCAGTTTTTTTTTTTCAAAAATTTAAAATTGATTGAACTTTAATTTTTATTATTCAATTGAATTGAATATTTTATGCCATCCGTGATTTTATTTTAAATTATCTATTAAAAATTTCCTCAGTTAAATGTCAATAATCTAATTATGTTTTCATTATGTTTTTCTCTGTATATCTACATACTCTATATCTATATGTATATAAATCTATTATTTTGAATCTCCTACCTATAATATACGTATAGGAATTTTAAGTTTAACTATTATTTTAAAATTTTTGTTTGCTTTTTTTTTTTTATTTTAAATACCTTTTATATAAAAAACGTTAAAAAAAGTAATAATAATACGTGATCAGATTTTTAAGAAATCTTTTAAAATCAGCAGTAAAGCTTCATTAAACGTTCAAATACCTAAATTTAAGATACTTATGTGCGTTTTTTTTCATTTTTATTTTTTGTTTGTTATTTAATTTTCAATGATACAAAAAAAAAAAAAAAATCAAAAAAACCTATGTGAAAACATTAATTCTATTGCATAATCGGCGAAAGAAATACCACATTTCTTTTCATCATCATTTTATAAAATTGTTCATTTCTTTAGTGTGATGGTATCATTTATTACAATACATGATCTTTTATTATTTTTTTATCTGTGAATTTGAATTAAATTAAAGAAACGGAAACAGAATACCTAGGTAGACTACCACCTACCTATTAATTTTTAGATATATATTTTTTTTATGTGTAGAGAGAATATTTTACATATATAGTGATGGGAACAGATTGAAGTAAATGTCTTATTATATATTTGGATGACTGTATATAGAGTAACAATTTTTAAAGTAAATATGTATAACATTAAATTTAATAATAATTGTAAATATTCTTCGGCTTATATTATATTCATTTATAATATTATTAACATAATTCAATTATTTAATTTCAAAATTATACATAATAATAATGTATAATATTATTAATAATAGGTAGCTATATAGCAGAATTGTTTTGGTTTAATTTAAAAGTAGTTAGAAAAGAGATTTTTATAAAATATTTAAAATTGTAAATAAAAGCAGGTCTTTAAATTCTATTTTCTAATATTTATTTTCTAAGGAAAAATTGAATTATGGTTTTGTTTTAAAAAATATATAAATGAAAATGTCTTAATGGCGTAGCATTTTTGTAATTAATTTAATATCATTATAATATGAAATGAATTATTTATCATCAACATCATTGTCTTGTAACCGTATCCGTTGGACATAGGGTGCAAAATGAACTATTAAATAATTAAACAAAGCTGAAGTTAATTTGTGAAAGGCGCTGGGACCTATTAGTGAATATGAAATTATTTTAAAAATTGAATTAAAAAATAAGACAAATAAAATAAAATCAATTTTAAGTTATGAAGTATGGACTGAAAATATGTATTATAAGTATGTATTGAGTTGAACGATAAGACAAATCAAATAAAATCAATCTTAAGTTATGAAGGACGAACTCTGAGAAATCAAAAATAAATTTGGCTTAGAAAATTTCAACAAGGCTTTTAACTCTGTCATTTCATTCTTTTAATCGATACTTAAATACAGATCGTACATAATAATTTTTAATAATCAATATGATATAAAAAGGTTAAATTATGTCGATCTATAAACAAGATATTAACAATATGATATTTAGTTAGATGCAATATATACCATTCCAGTTTCTTCTGGAAAACAAATTTGAACTTAATTGAGCCTTTTTCATCCCACAATTCAAGTTATATACTTTTTGTCATTGACTACTTAATGGGATAACTTACTCACAATTAGAATCACCTTGTGCAATTGAAAATATCATATTAGATCACCAATACACCAATTTTCCTGTAATAATTCATATTATATTGTTAGCAAAACCTGCACCTAAAATATTTAAAATATATGCACCTGGAAAAATGGCTATACAATTCAATTAAAAACTAAATTGAAATAAAATTAATTCAACCTAATAACCATATAAACTTGATTTAATTTCTGATCTAGAAGAATCTGCAAATATACAATTTATATGTATATGTATATGCCTCCCTTCTATTTAATCAAATAATTATAAAAACCAAAAATCTCTCTAACTATGTATATATATATATATCGTATCAAAATTAAGTGCAATGCAAATAATTAATAACCGGTTTTAATTATATACCGGAATTTAATTATTACTATTTAAATTTAAATTGACAAATTGAATGACCATAAAACATTTTTATTTTTTTAATTAGATATCAAAATCATTGATCCTAAAATTAAAGTTCGAAATCGATTGAAAATAACTTCTAAATAAGGAAATAAATAAAAAAAATTAAAGAAAATCAAAAATGAAAATAATTAATTAAAGAATAATTAAACACCCCATTGCGGTATTAGATTGTTGTGTTTACTAGAATTAATCTTCAAATCATTTTTTTTCAATTTCAAAAAATCATATTTTACTTTCCATTTTTGTTTTTCTGTTTTTTTGTTTTGATTTTTGTGACATATTTTCATACCTCCTAAAACAGAAAAATTAACAACCATTCTCTTATGATGCAATTCAATCATTAATATACATCCAACATAATAACATATAACTGTATATTGTGTAGATGCATCACAATGCAACATACAGAGTACAAAAATTAAATAATAACCTAAATATATGTATGTATATATATATACATTGCATTCAACTAATAAAATTCCAAATTAAGTATTTAGTTTTTGTTTTTTTTTTACAGATTGCCTTTTACCATTATGATGACACGAGTCATCTTAATTCTTTCGCAATAATGTATAATGTATAATGATGATGATGATGATGATGATGGTGTCGTGAAACAATCTTAATATATTCTTTTTTTTCTTTTTTTCTTCTTCTTCTTCTTATTCGTCTATTTTACTATAATTGATTCTATATACCTTTCAGATTCAATTAAATTTTGAAAAATTTAAAATTCAACGTTTAAAATTGAAAGTACAAACATAAAATTATAAAGTTACAAAAAAAAAAACGATACACACATTTAACTGTTAACGTTTTCTTAATAAGTAACTTTTACTTTCAAAAAATTAATACAAAAAAAAAACAAAAATGTTGTTGTTTTTGTTTTCTGTGTTTCTGTATTTTTGACTTCATATTAATTTTGCGTTGTTGGTTTTATTATTTTTTGTTTTTGTAAATGGTATTAACCTATTTAATATGGTTAAAAATGTTGATACAAAGAACTTGAGATTTAGGAAATTTTTAAGATACCTAATACTATACTAATTAAGGATCATTTACATAAATAAGTTGGTGTTTGTTTTGTTATTGAAAATAATGTTAGCAGAATATATTTGTGGCAACAAGTTAACGATGGTGGGTAGTAATAGTAGTATACTATGATTAAAATGAATAGAATTGAGTTTGTAAATAAATATGGTAATTTTAATTGGAAAATTTTGTAAAGATGAATTGTTATTGTTTTTAATTAAATTTTAAATTTGTTTTTTTTTTTAGAATTACTAATTTTCTGAAGATTATAGAATTTTGTGGAACATTAAAATTAAATTAATTATTTCCCATAATTAAAAAAATTTTTGTATATAGAAAATTAAATGGAAATAGCAGTTTTTTTCAAATAGATTTTAATTAGTAGATCATTTAAAAGGTTTAATTGAAAATGATAAGAATGTGTTTGTTTTAATTTGTAGGCTAAAAAAGTTAAAATTTTTAACAAAAAAAGTATTTGATTTGTTTATTGAATTAATTTTTGTTTTGTTGATATTAATTTGAATATTGTATTGTAAAAAAATCAAATTTGCTAGATTATTATAATTAAAAGTTTAAATTTAAAATAATAATTTTTAAATTAAACTAAAACATAAATGAATATCACTAATTATTGTTCTATTTACAAGAAAATATATTTTTAATGAAATTGATTTTGACGGTTGAACCCTATAATTAAATTAACTGTGCTTTTTTAAAGCTATTCAATTCAAAAGACTTAAATGCTTGTTAAGTTTTACTTTTGTTTATTCTATTTTACTGCAATCACAGTGTGTTAGAACTTTAATTGATTGATTATGCCACAAAAATATATATTTTGAATCAATATTTTAATATGATACTAATTAAAGTTGGTTTTTCAAAAACCTGAGAACAATAAAGTTTGTCAATTGTGATACAAATAATTTAAACGTATAAACGAATCCAAGTTCTAAAGTAAAAAATCGATTGAAAGAAAACCTAAAAAATAAAGTTAAGAATAAAATAACGATATTTGGCAATATATTTTGTATGCCAAGTAAATTTGAATCTTATAGAAATATAAAATTCTTTTCTACAGAGAAATGCAATGCAAATACATTATTGTGAAAACGATAAATTATAAATCTTTAATAATTGAAGTAATATAAAATAATTGAATAGAAATGTATTTGCAAAATAATATTATCAATTCAAAATTGATTAAAATTCTAAAAATATTCAAATTTAATGTGGGCAAAAATTGATTAATTCAAATCATTTATTGATTTATTTTTTTATTCTATAATATTATTATTAAATTTTAAAAATATCATAAATTTGTTAATTTAGTTAATTGAAAGAAGTTTTACAATGTTTTTATATTAATTTATATTATATTGGAATGTAAAATGTAGATAGGAAAATAAATGAATAAATGAAAAAAAGAGACATGCCTAGTATCCTTTAGAAAACCGTTAACTACTAAAATATATAGTATAGATTTTTTCAATTACAAGTATTATTTTCTTTTGTATGAGATTGTGAAATTAGATTTTATTCGCCACAATTACAATAGCAGCGCGACTAATATCAATATGATCAAATTCAAATCTAGTATAACACAAATTCTTGTAACACATAAAAATGTTGTATAGTTTTAAAAATTCTATTACTCCTATTCAGTTTATATGATTTAATAAAAATTAGGTATAAATCTGAATTATAATTATATAAATAATAATTGCTATTACATAAATTATTAATACAATATGTTTCAAAAACTCAATTTTAAGATTAGCTCAAAAATCAAATGGTATAATTTGTTTCGAAATTAAAGGATTTATGTTTACACTTGTGATTGATTACTTAATAGAATAATAGATAATATAGAATAGACAAACAAATCAAAAAAGATAAATTTAAATATGTAAATGACTCCTAAATAGGCATATATAATAAATTAATATGTATATACATATGTAATATATTCCTTTGATTGTTACGGTATACATAATAATAATGTAATAATAATGTAAATGATACCATAAAAATGAACAGAAAAATAACAATAACAACAACAACAACAATATAAGTATAAGAGAATTGAATAACTACTGATGAATAATATATAGGTACAATAATTATATAACTGTTATATTTGAAGTTGTGATTTGCAATGGAATAATAATAAAGTTAACGTTTGTTTTAAATAACAGTTTTGTTTTTCTTTAAACGTTTTGTTTTAATTTTTTTTTTATTGTTTTTGTTAACAGTTAATATTCACATAAAATATATCGAGTGTTGTTCAATTCACATTCTAAAATATTTTGTTTTTGTGCATTCAATTTATTTCTATAATTATTTTCACACCTTTAAATAATAGTTTTTTTTTTTTTTAATTTTCTCATTTTTTAACCATTTTTTTTTTTTTTCAAAATTTAATTAATGTGTTTTTCTTTAGATTTTCCATTTTGTGGAAAATTTGTAATGGTTCAGTTATTTTTTATTTTTTATATATATATAATTATACTATATAATATATTTTTTATATAATAACTTTGTTTTTTTTTTTTGATTTTTTTAAATTAAAAAGTTTTTTGTTTGCGTCATCATTATCATCATCAACTTCATCATCATCATCATCATCATTATCATTGTTACGAGAGATTATTACTATTTTGTAAAATAAAAACTATTTAAAATTTATTTCACTTTTTAAATTAATTTTTATGAAAATTATATTCTTATATTTTTTTTTTCAAAACTAAACATTAAATGAAAGTAGATTTAATCCATTTTGAATTACAATTACAGTACAACAGTAAGTTTATAATCACATTTTAAGATGAATAATTAATAGTTAATCCTCTTATGATTCTTTAGTCCATTTTTTGTTTTTTTTTTTTGTTTTAAGGCATATAATTAAGTTTAATTATGCATTGATAGAGTAAATTAGTTAATCCAATTTGATATTTTTTTTTTAAATTATGTTGTTTTTTTTTTTGTTCTTTTAAATAAAATAATACATACCGGCTCCAAAGAGTGCAACAAATATAACCATAAATCTTTTCATTTTTTATTATTAATTTTTAAATTCTTTAAATTAAATTATATATTAATATAAAAAAATTATATATTTTAAATTAGAGTAAATTAATTCAAAAAAAAAAAATTATTTTTAATTGAGTATTTTTTGTTGTTTTTTTTTTTTTGTAAATTAAATTTTTTTTTTGAAAAATTTAAAAATTTCTAGCAAATAATAACAAACGAGCTAAGAAATTCGTTCCGTGTTCAATCAATAAAAAAACTTTAAAACCGACTGTGTGTGGTTCGAGCTCTTACATTCTCTTTTTATACCCAACGAGTTATTTTGTACAAAAATTTTTTTTTTTTTTTATTTTTGTTAAGAAAAAATGGTGGAGGTTTTAACAAAAAATTATACTTAGTTGTATTTGATTTTTTGTTTTTTTTTATATATTATTATTTTATTATATTTTATGCTTTACTTATATATATATATTGTATTTCTCTATATAAATATATATATATATATATATTATTTTAGTTTAAAAGTTTTTTATTTTTCTTTTCTTAATTTTTTTATTAAAGTTAAACTTCTTGAAAAGGCGGTTTATAGCGGTGGTATTTGTGTGCATGAAACACGGAGCACATACCGTTGTTGTGGCGCGCATTTTAACAACCATTTTTTTACACAAATTTTTTTGATTTTTTGTTTTTAATTTTGTTTTTTGATTTTTCTTTTTTATTTTCTTAAAAATTTAAACGAATACTTAAGGTAGGTGATTCGTATTCGTATTCGTAATTTTCATATTATATTCGTATGATAATATGAATGTGTATTATATTTTGTGTAATTATAACAAAAGTCGTTTTATTTGGGTAGGAGAAAATTTTTTCTTCAATTTTGTAAGAAATGGTAAATATAATTATTGAATTCGGGTACATGTATAAAATTAACTTTTTAAGCAAAAGATTACAAAAAACAGAAAAAAAAAATTATAATTAAAAATAGAAAAACAAAAACAGAATTGAAAAAATGTAAAAATTATTTTAAATTAAATAAATGTTAGTAAAATTAAGAAAATGTAAAAATTTTGTTTTTGTTTTTTTTTTGCTTTTTTTTTTTTTTTTGATTGTGTGAATAGAATATTTCTATGAGATGTATTTTAAGTATATTGTTTTGTAAGGATTGTCGATTTGTTGAAAAAATTTTCTTTCCATTTAAAAAAAAAAAATTATTCAAAATATGAGAAGGTTTGGTTGAGAGGTACAGTAAAAGAAACATAAAAAGTGTGGTTTTGAGATTAAATAATTTGATTTGGGAACGAAAATTATTTAGGAAAGACTTAATCCTAATATTTTATATTGCAAAGCATTTTTAGTTTTTATTAAAATTTATTAGTATAAATTCAAAAATATTTGTTTAGCTATCAAATAAGAAAGTAATTAAAATATGTGTCCATAGATTTAAACATTGAGATTGAAATAATTTCTTAATTTAATAATCTTTAATTCATAATTGGCGCTGTCAAAACCGAAAAACTAATCAATTTTCAGAGACTTATAAATTATCAATCTGCCAGTTAAATTTCTTATATTAGGAAGTTCACGTTAAGTTAGAGAAAGATACACAAACAGAAAAAAACTACTTTAGAGTACATATTATTATTAGGATTGTGACAGCCATACGCTTACAATTTCATTATTCGGTAAATTGCTTAATCTTTCCATTAGTTAAACCTAAAGGTTGCAATTTTTTGTAATATATGAGCTTATTTTTACATGTAATTTTTCTATGTAAAATAAAATTGTTATATTGTTAATTCGTTTGATCAATTTTATTTCCAAATACACATTTGTATACATACAATATTTGTCACTGATGATTTTAAAAATTAGATTAATAAAAGGTTTTACAAATCTAAAATTTTGCTAACAATTTTAATTTAAAGTTGTGAAACATTAAGCTTTAGTGTATATAGTTTTTTGTGTATATCAAGCTGATAATGAAGAGGTTCAGTAATGTGGCAACATTTCAAATTTAAATTATAGTATCTCAAATTTTACATTTTTAGGGAATAAAAGATAAAATAAGGGTCTTGGAATAAAACAAATTATAAAATCATAATTAGATCAACTTTAAAGTATGGCCTGGAATATGCTCAAACAAAAAAGGAGTGAAATAAAATGAAAATAGAAGAATTAAAAATTAATATGGCCTTTTGCAAATAAATCTCAATATAAAAAACTAAGCTTCGAAATATTATGTTCGTCTCAGTATTAGTGAAGTTGATTTACAATCAAAACGTAGAAGTAGGTAATTTAGTAGGTTATTTGTTATTTTCATAAATTTATACTAAATATAAATATGCCCCACGGATGGGGTTGCAGGACAATGATGATGATGATGAAATATAAATATAACTAAATATAGAGAAAAATTAAATACTTTAAAAGTATATATAGCGCAGTGTAATATTATTGTTCTGTTATTGATAAATCTTATTAATCTCTATGCTAATAGCTTAACACCATTAACTTTTTTGTCCCAAAAACTATACTCTTCAGTGTTAAGATATCCTACATACACCTCAAAATTTTATTAATGACCATCAAATCATATGACATATCTTACTTATCAATATTTAATAACGTTGATTCATATTTTTGTCTTTTTGATAGTTTAGGGCTTTATATTGAATTGTTAAATTTTAAGAAAATTAATAAATTGACAATGGGTGCGTTCAGTAACATTAACTGTTGGATCTGAAATCCACGGGTCTATGGAACGGTGTGGCAAATGTACTGATAAGTGTATTTCATGGACATTTCATGGATCTGACTTTTTATATGTAAAATTAAAAACAAAAATTTGTATGTTGAAATTATGACATCTACTCACAGAAAAAAAATGAATTTCAGATCCAACGGTTAATGCCACTGAACCTACCCAAAATAACAATTCAGGTAATGTAATTTTTTTTTTTTTTTCTTTATTAATTTATATATTTTTGATTTAGTTTGTAATAATACATTGATGTTTATACTTATAGACTATGAATAATTCACAATTTTTTATTTTTTTATTTATATAAATTTATATAATTTCAGATTGATATGAAAATTCGGTGACCTAAGCTTTTTCGTTGTCTGGTCTTATTGTTATGAATTTTATAGCATTGTAATACACTTGTAAAATTCTATATGTTTATAAAAAAATAATGTTAAGTTAATGAGTAAGAGAAAGAAAAATTAAACAAAAAAATTTAAAAAATAAATAAAATACAGAGTGATCAAAGAAATGAATGCACATTAATTTAATTAAATTTACTGTCAAAATTCTATATCATCTTCCTCTTCTACCAATTTTATCGATATAAATTTTATCGACCATACCGACATTATTAAGCGTTATTATTATTTCATATCATTTTGAAATAAATATATTATATTTCAAAAAATATTTCATACATTTGGCAATCTTTTTTGTTTTATTTATTTTTTTCATCATTCAATATAAAAAAACAAATAAAATCAAAAATTTTATGCAAATAATGCCTTACCATATATAAATACATATATATATATATTTATATATATACATATACAATATATAAAAATACAGCATAATGACGTTAAGAAAAGAAATTGTGAATTGATTTTTAAACATAAATATTTAAAAAAAAAAAAATTAAATTTTTTTTAAATATTAGTTCGAGTCTGATTGGAACATTAAAAAAAAAAAAAATAAAAAAAAAAACTGAAAATAAAAAATATAAATGAAACATTGAATACTCATATATCAATAATAATAATATTAAAACTGTTGCAACGTGGCTGTCAAACAACTATTGTTATGCTTGAACAGTTGTGACTACTTTATTAATAAAACAATAAAAAAAAATAAAACAAATATAAAAAAAAAAAATTAAAACGTAAACATTTTTCCATGATTTTCATTTTAAAAATAGAAAAAAAAGCAAAAATAATCAATGAATTTGAGAAAAAGAAAATCTTTTCTAATTTTATCTATTGAAATTTAATTTATTTTAATAAATTAGTGTGAAAAAAATTAATTAAAATACATTTTTTTAATCTTATCTAAATTATCAGAGTTACAGGATCTAAAGAACTAGAAAAAGTTTAATTTAATTTTATTAAATTTTCAGTGAAAATTTGAAAATTAATTAAAACAATGAGGAATATATTGTTAAAGCTTGACTATTAAGTGTATTTTATTTTAGTAATCATTAACAAGAATAAAGAATAGTACAAAAATAAAAAAAAAAATATGCCGTGTAGTAGAAAATAATTTTTATTTTATTTTGAATTAAAATTTTATAATAGAAATTTATAAAAAAAAAAACAAAAGAAAAACCTTCTAAGTAAATCAAGCACGAACAAAACTAATAACAAAATATCTAAATTAAAAGCAAGTTTGTAAAATTGTAATAATAAACCAGTCGTAGTCTCATAGTTGTCGTTGTAGTTGTTGATACCGTTGTCAGCTACTACTAGCTCGTTTTGTGAGCGATTATGGAATGCAATATTTTTTTACTGCAATATTTTTTTTTTTTTTGTTATATTTTTTTACTATTTTTTTTTTTTTTTTTTAAATACAGATCTTGTTTTCAGAGGGTGTGCTAGCAAATAAAAATTGTTTTTTTTTTTGTTTTTAATATTAAAAAGCGAAAATAAGAAAATGATACATTATGACAAATCATTTTCCTTTTTGTTTAGATTCAAGTATGGATATTTTCAATTGTTAAAAAAAACAATAACATAACAAAAAAAATATTTTTGGAATTTGTCATAAAAATATTGTATACTTATATACATACTTACATACATTATAATAAACTCATATATAATTCAAGACTATGTAATTGAATTGGAACTGTATTCGATAATTTTAATTTTATTATAATAAGAGAGTAAAAAAAATATGATTCGAAAAATTTAAGAGAGTGCTAAAAACAAAGTTGGTTTTTTAAGTTTACATTCTTGATTTTCTTACGTTTTAATTAGAAAGAAAAAAATAACCATTTTAAACTGTTGTTATTGTTGTTAAAATGTTGTTATGATTGAATTTAGTTAAATTTTCAAATAAATTATTAATAAGTGAGAAATGATTCATAATTACTTTGAATTTATTAATAAATTGAAGTTGAACTGGTTCTAAAGATCTTGATGTTCTATATTTTATGTTATATCTACATAATAAAATTGCCGGTGTCTATTTATTCCATCTTTTTTGTATTATAATACTAAATTGTCGTAAAAATATGGTTTATCTATAAATTTTTTAAATTTGATATACATATAGGTAGAATTTGTGCTATTTCATTGTATATAAGTTATAACAATATATGCCCAGGTTCTGCTAAAGAATAATATTACCTCAATTAAGAGCTCTACTTCTATCTCTACCAATAAAAGACCTAAATTGTCTAATATATAGAAAGATATATGGAATTTAAAGTATATCAGTTAAAATTGAGATTTTTTATAATCAATTGGTGCCTAATTTTTAATCACTTAGCTATTTGGGGTACCCCAGAAAAAAGTAATGGTTCAATATGTTTCTAAAGTGTTCCCAGGTCAAATTTGAAAATACTGATATAACCTTTTTGAAGTACAATGTTTTTTATATGCCGTTTTACTTCGAAAAAGTGATCTGGGATTATAAAAATAAAATGAAAGATAAAAATTAAAATTAGAACTTTACATGGCTAACATGATACTTGGTTATGTTGTAACCAATGAAAACAATTTTTTTTATTAGAATCAACTAATGAATTAAATTTGTAACCAATAAAAAAAATTTGTTTTTTAGCAGACCAGATTTTCATTTGTTTTTTAATATCAACAGTTTTGCATAAACTAAAACAGAAGTGATAAGTTCTGACGGAAGTTTATTTCATGCTGTGACATTCTAGATCATGTATAAATTATCTATGACCACTTTTACAATAATTTCCTTATTGTTTCATTAAATCATTACTCATACCTGATCTTGTTAACATATTCTACATTGTCTAGAATTGTAGTGGGCATCATCGACATTGTTTAGAATAGTAGTGATCTACGCATTTTTTGTCTATAAATATTTGAAAGTAGATGCGAATATTATAAATTCTGTTTGACCATTAGCATCTTCAGGATACACATAAATATTTACTCATAATAAATTTTGTTATATTATTTAAAGTCAATATAGTCAATGGCATGAACAATTTTCACCTTTTGTAGTCAATTACTTGCACATACTTTACCCTCCATATATAGAGAAAACTTTTATCTGATGGTGTTGAAAATCTGAATTTGATGCTAATTATAAATTTTTTAATAGGTTTAATGTATTTTGAGTAATGTGCATGCAATGTACGTGTACAAAAATATTATGTTTTTTATTTATAATTTTTAATTTTTAATTACATTTTATATGTATTAATATTATTAAGAAAATTTTATATGAAAATATTTGAATTTTGAATATCTTGTTAAATTTATTTTATACATTTTAAATCATTTTCATAATTATTTATAATGTTCAAAAGTAAAAAACAAAAAAAATAATAAAAAAAAACAAATCTTAAAGGAAAACAAGGAAATTATTATAAGATATAGAAAGAAGGCATTTAATTAATTTTTAATGAATATTAATCAGTTTATAGAAACAAGAAAGCTTTCTCATATAAAATTATTATGAATAATTATTGAATTGGAAAACTGTGTGTGTTTGTTTGTGTTTGAATTTTAAAATTACCGTAAAATGTTTTATGATTTCTAGACTAATTTATTTCTTTCTTAACTAATTCTATAAATTAGTTATTTTATTTTGTCATTTTTAGTTTAATTAAAATAAATAGCATTCTAATGTCATCAGATTGCTTTGAGCATAATTTTGTGTATATACTTTTTTAATATTAGAATTCTAGTTTGTTTTTTATTAAATTTACACATATTTTTTTGCTAATTAAATAAATATGTTAATAATTTATTATTAAAGTAGATTTTTGTGTACATAATTTATATAATATAATATTTCAATATTTTTTACTGTTTTTACAAAATGTATAAATTTTTTTTTTAACGGAGTTGAATCAAAAATTTGATATTTGATATCAAAAAATTGTTTACGTATATTTTTAGTCGAATTCAGCTAGATTTGATTTTAAACATTGTCAAATAACAATATTCTATGCAATTTTTAAGTTTGTTAACGGTTGTTTTATTGCATAATAGTGATGTTCATAAACAAGCAATATTGGCAAAATTGACAAGTATTTTATTCATAAACAAAATGTTGCAAATAAAGTTTGCTCATAAACATTTCTAACAGAAAAACTGCAAAATTGAAAGAATGACAATCAATTGTGTTACTGTTTTTAATTATAACGCAAAACTGTAAAATGTAGAAATTTCAAACTTTAAAAACTCTGCAAAAAAAAATTCTACAGTATTTTGTTTTTTGCACTATCTATGCGATTATGAAAAGCCCTAATGTTTAAAAATTCCAATCATTAATTTGAATTAGTTTAGTGCATTACAGTGCATAGTTTCTAAAATATTATGTTAAATAAAAACTATCAATTAATAACCTAACCTCAGTGTTACCACTTAAATTATTGTTAAGTCTTGTCACATGTCCAAAATAGTATCAAATTAACACAATCCCTTCTAGTCAGAATTGTTGTGTGCTATATTGTATAAATGGTTATTCTTCATACAAACATATATTAATCCATTTATATCTACAATTATTAATAATATAAAATGTTAAATTGTTAAAATTAAAACTAGCTAGTATTGATCTTATTATTTATTTCTGAAAATCTTATTTAATTATATTGGAATTTAAAATTGTATATTAAAATTTTATCACTAAATTAACTGTTCTATTATTATTGTTTTGTAGAATTATAATTTTAATTTTAATGTTAAAAATGTAAATCTATAATTGGTAACCAATACATGCATTCTATATAACAATTAAATTGAAAGAATTCCAATTAACATATTAATTCAGGTGTACTTTTATGGCATTTAAAACCTAATTAATGCTATCCATATTATGCAGAAATATACATACATATATAATATTATGTATATATAATGTACATATTTTATTGAAATTACGTCATCAGAATATCAATTATATTATTACTCATTTTATTTATATTTGACAACATTACAAAAATTTACCACTTTTTCGTTTTATAACCATACATAATAAATGTATAGTACCTAGTACCTATATAGTACTATAGAATTTAGTGTCGTATAATTAAGATAATAATAATTAGTTTGTAGAAATATTATAAGGAAGGTGTATAGTGATAATAATTTTTATAATATTAAAATGTCAATTAATTTTAAATACTATTACGATTTATTCTAAGTATACTATTATTAAACGCATTTTAATAAATAATGTTATTTCATTAAGGTGTGTTCTATAATATGAATGCATTTAAAAAAAAAAAAAAAAAATAAATAAAACAATGTTTGGTGTGAAAATGAAGGTGGTTTTGAATAGGTATTTGAGGTAGGGAGACACAAACAAACAAAACAAAAAAATAATTTCGATCAAATCAGTATGGGATGTAATGAAAATGGTGTCATCAAATAATTTTGTAATTTGAAAATATAGTTTTGGTAAAAGGTGAAAAACATTATACATTACATACGTACATATTATATAATTATATATATATTTACCGTATTGAAATTTTATTATGTAATAATTATGTTGGTATGTAATATTTTGGTAATTTAAGCATGATTTGAAATGTAATTAATAAGTAATTACGTTATTCAGACATAGTTACATTGTTGATAAATATTTGATTGAATATTTGTATAATTGATTTACAGAATTTAGTCAAATTCTTATTTTAGTAAATTAGAAGAATAGATCAACATTAACTATTTACGTTAATTTGGTTACATTTTAATTTTATTTTTTCTACCCATTTGAATGATTTACAATTTAATAAATTAAATGATATTGTATAATGTACTGGCTTGAAGAAGAGTATATGATGATAACATATCACTATTCATTATATTATTTTATAGGTCGCATTGAATTTTACGTTTTAATCTCCTCCTAAGGCATTTGCCCCTCATAAGATTATTTGACAGGGTGCTTGGTTGTATTTCCAATTTACTTTTACACTTTGTGCAATATTTTCATCATGTTCTGAAGTAAACTGCAAATCGTTTTGGATTAAAATATTTGGCACGAGCCATGGAGCATTCTTAAGACTTTGTTCTGGAATCTGTGAATTACATCAATGTTGGATTTAGATGCAGGACTCCAGAGTTGGATTTCTATATGACTATATGGGTTATCCTATGTATGACTGTATAGGTTTTAGTATATCATTATACAATAGCACAAATCTGATTCTTTACCCATTAGCAAATGTAGATTTTTAGCTTTTGTCCCAGTTTGGTTACATAAATAAATTAACAATGAAATACATTTGCACAAGATAATTCATAACATCCATTTTAATTGATACTCATATAAAAACTAGAGATTAATGATGAAAATCAAATATTTATAATGGTTGTAATTGTATATTCCATGTTTAGGAGGAGTATTATGTAATGTACAGAACAATATAAGTATATATATTGAAGTTGGTATAGAACAGTTAATAAAGCAACAATGTAATTAAATGCTGTACTATAACAGGATAGATTTTGAAGACATCTATCCTGTAATAGTACATCATTTAATTACACTGTTGCTTTATTAAATGTTCTACTAAAACTAAACTTTAGACAGCATCAGCTTTGATTTCATTATGCCAGTCCTGATTATTATTTAGCATTTTTTATTTACTCAAAACACATTGTTTAAATTAATGATTGAAGAATATTAAATTTGAGTTTAATGGTGATTTTCCAAAACAATTTACACCTCACTGACTGTATTCTATTTTGTTATTTAATTCATCAACATCAATAACGTTCTCTGTAACTTTGTTTAGATGAACATGGTATTAACAAATTATTTTAGTTAAATAATAACAATTTTATTACTTAACTGTGAAGTAATTTTTCACTCAAAACTATATCTTTTCATTACATCTTCATTTACAAATTTTTATTACATAAATTAGGCTGATTTTTGTTTTTTTAAACGTTTATATACTCTTCCTATTATAAAATTTAAGTTATTCTATAGCTTCAACTTCCAAAATTGCCTACCTTTTAAATTTGAATTCCCTCCCCCTTTCTAATATCAAACTATTTGAATAATACAAAGTTAAAGATGCGCATAATATTGATTTATGTTTTTTTTTTAATTTACAAATAATCAATTAAATAAAAAAAAAAAATGCAATTTAAAAAAAAAACTATTTGCCGGTTCAATTATTTAAAAAAAAAAAAAACATAATAAATAAAAAAAAACTTTGATTCACGTTTTATAAAATAATATTTACAAAAAAAAAAAAAAAAAAAACAAATAACATGATTTTAATCATGCAGAAAGCACACTGAACTTAAACTTTCCTTGGTTACACAAAAAAGTAAAAACAGCAAAAAAATAAAAACGGATAAAAAAAAGAGTTATTACCTTTTTGTTTACATTTTAACAATTAAATGTATAACAAAGAAGTTATAAAAATTAAAAATATAAATATTAACCACAAAAATAGCAATCAACAGTAATTTACCTTTACAATTTCAATTTTTTGCTGTTTTATTATTGTTTTTGTTTTTTTATTATATTCGTAAATTTAATTTATTTAAAGTGAAATTTTTTGTTTTTATCAAAAAATTAATTGGTATTGATTTGGATATAGATAGCAGTAGACACAGCATAGCTGTCCAATAATCATGCTCATAATGGTGCATAGAACAACCCATTTTAGTGCTTTTATTTTTCATTAAAGAAAACATCAAATTAAAAACAAAAAAACCATTTCACTTCCCTTTACTTGATTTTTTATTTCATTTTAATTTTTGTCTCAATTAACCTTCAGAAAAAATATTTAAAGTTTTTTTATAAATGAAATATGACCACTGCCCGATAAACAGTGTTACCGATTAGGTTCAGTGTTTAAATTTATCTAATTAAAATCCATTTAAATGCAATTCGATATGACAGAACTAAATGTTTAAATTCGAAATGAGTCTAAATTATTTAAAAATATAAGAGGTACACTGAAAAGTTGAAAGCTTGTTGTTTGCATAATCAAAAAAATTTCCATATTGCTATTAGAAAGCCCCCGACACCTTCCATTTACATGTGATAAAGATTCCTCTAACAATGATGGATCATCAACTACCTTAATATCCACATTTGAAGTGTCATATTAAATACAACAAATAATACCTCAAGTCAATCGTCTACCACCCAAAAATCAATGAAAGCTATTCTAGTAAACACATAAATTTCAAAATTTTTCAGTGCAACTACAAAAATACCAAAAATCAAATGTCTGGAAATAATCAGACAAAAAGAAGTGGTTATATGGGAAGTAGTGGTTCTAGATTTTCTACAAATCAGTCTATAATCATGATCTTCAGGTTCACGAATACTCCTCAGCATCTCAAAGAAAAATAAAAGAAATGGTGTTGATAGTATTTCAAGTGATACGAAGATCACAATGTCTTTTACAAATACTGTTATGTCTTCAAAAAATTCCCAACAATCAAAACCAGGTAATAATATTGGTCAAACAACATTTGCTGCCATCTGGAGCTTATCAACATTCTGACAAAAAAGTGGACATATTTCAAATCAAATGTCTTCAAGTTTTAACTCTTCGCCGAAGAAAAACTACAATAGTGCCAGCATGAAGTGGGATAATTTGTAATACCAACAATTATGTCTCAACCTCGTAAAAGCAATTCAAATACATCTCATCAAAATACAACTTCGTCATCTAATAATTACAATATTGATAGTTCAAATATGAATTCCTCAAATATACAAAACAATTGCAATTCTGGTCGATCACTTGATCCTATTGGAAATCCAATAAATTTGAGTAATCGTACTGTTTCGTCATCGCCATCTGCTAGAACTATGTCTATGCAGCAACATTATAAAAATCATCAAAACTCAAACATTAAAAATTGCAAGAAATAGTTGGTCACATATCGAACTTTCTTACGGGCCACTGGGACATAAATAAGTATCTGTGTATGTTTGGAAAGGCTTGTAGGTTGTAGATTATGTAATTTCAAGAGGGAATCTGTACCTTACATTATCGAAGCCACAAATGGACTTATTGTGTTTACCCGTGTTTGTCAGTTCTAGTTAGTCCATCGAAAGGCTTACTGTACAAAAATTTACAAACTAGAAGTACAAGAAATAACGCAATACATTTTAGGTATGTAAAAGGCAAAAGTAGGTAAATAAAAGTCAACATCGTTTGTTTGGCGATTTATTCAACTTGGAAGGGCTCCGAATTAATGCACTGAAACGCATACCCTCAAGTTCATTGAAAAAACAGATATATCAAAAACTCCAAGCTCATAATATAAGAAACCAAAGCTCAATTAAGAATCTAACCTTTCTCATCTCTACTACAAAATATTTATCTGATTTATAGTTAATATTTTACTAACATTATATTTTCTCAAAACACGATGTCGATGTTTTATTAACCGTACTGGAAGATGATATATTGCACAATTAATGTATTAAGCTTTAGTCTACTAATAGACAGATGATGTGGTTGATTTAAGCATTAATCTGACTTTACAACAAAAGTGCATAGACAACTGTTCCAAATGTTTCCAAGCTTGAAGAATTATTATGTATCATTAAACCATTTCCTTAATCCCTTCAAGAAACAATAAGGGATCGCTTGCAACAATACTTGATATAATTTCGAACATCAGAATATAATCGAAGAGTATTTGAGATTAACCCGAATGTTTTATCTTCTTAAAATTTTTATTTCATATTTGGAAGTATGTATGAAGTTTCGAATTGTCTATTTATATCTATTAATCGTTTAAGCATCCAGGTTAAAGCTTAAATTTATTAACTGTATTAATATTAATAATTGGATACTCGTATTAGAAACATTTTGATATTGGGTCCTCTTACGTAGTAATGCTCACCGGGCTATTATTTTTCCCGACTGTTATTCATTGCATATAGCATAAAAATCTTAAAATATGTCATATTTAAATGAATGTGGCAACACTAATCATAAGATCAATTAATGATGATAATCAATAACTTTTTGATTATTATTTTTATAATTTTATTGAATTAAAGTAAAAAAAAAAATTGATGTACACCTGTATACTGATAAGTGGCGCAACATGAAAATGAATATCAGTTTTGTATATTATAAACTCGAGCTGACTAAAGAGATTTTTAAATATTGATAATTTGTCATTACACTTTGATCATTTCCGTCTTATATAGCTGCTATTTATTATTATAAGTGAAAGTGATTTTTAATACTAATATACTTATTTTTTTTTGCTTTTGTTATTATTAGCTATATAGCTATAGATATATATTTAAATATAATTCTCTTGAATTAACAGTTATAAAAAAATATATTAAAAGAAAGCTGGAAGGAAGTTTTGACGTCATATTGTCTAGTAATTTAATTTTAATTTTTATATTATTAATTATTAATATTGTCGGTTGATATTTTCTAGATTAAAACAATGACAATCCATATTATTAAATAAAATTATCTATTGATTATCTAGAGATATAATAATGACGTGATCTATTTAATTAATATTTTTTTTTAAATAATTGTAATTATTATTGTATTTGATTAAAATATATAATTATAATTATATTTTTGATTATAATAAATAAATTTAAATAAAATTTAATAATTTTATTTTGTAAAAGAAATTTAAAAATCATTTCAGTTGGGTTGCAATACTTAAAAATGAAAATTTTTGTTTTGTCAATTACCAGTCTAAAATAACATTTTATTGTTACAAAAACAAAATTAGTACTATAAGACTCCTATATGGCTCTCGATAAGCAATAAAGATGTTATAATGATGTTTTTATTGGAATAATGTGATTAATATTGTTATAAGAATGTTCTTATAGCAATTGCGGGAGTTGTTATTATTGAATTTGCATCAAGTGCTACATCAATATTGTTATAAGTGTAAAAGTGCGTAATCCTATATCAGGAGTTAAAGTGTTCTTGTAAGAATAGAATTGCTAGAATAGCAGTAGTAGTGTTATTATTAATTTACTGTGTACTAATAAACTTACTGTAGCTTTTGAATAAATAATTAGAATAAATCTTTTGCGATATCATGAAATAAATATAAACTACATAAAATGATTATTATAAAATAAAAAATAATACCGCTTTGCTCACTCTCGCAAAAATTGTTTCAAATGAATTTCATTTACAGATAAAAATATATACACTTATACATGTGAACATGTGTATACTAATCCTATAACAATATTACAGCAATTGTTCCGGTGCCTTATAGGATTTTACATTTTAGTGCTATAACGTATTTATAACGTTTCACAACAATTTCGGAGGTCTCAAGTTTTTACTAATACTGCAATAAGAGTGCTTATAATGGTGTTATAAGAGTACGCAAGAGTCTTATAGCAATAAAATTGTTACGTGGTATATTATAACGGTTTGCAAAGGCCCAAAGACTAAGATGGGCTGACAACGTAAGTTGAATGCACGAAAGTCGAAATATAAAGCCTGTTCTGAATAGAAAGCCTAATAGTAGCCGTGGTAGAGGAAGACCAAGAAGCAGATGGGCAGAGAGCGTGAAAAACGATGCTCAAACCCTACAAATCCCAAATTGGAGGCAAGCGGCGCAAGATCGACCTTTTTTGAGGAGCATAGTGATGAAGGCCAAAGCTCATCCAGAGCTGTAGGGCTATAAGATGATAATGATGACAAAACTTTGATATTTATAGATCTTCTGAGAAAATTCCCGCAGTTCATTTGCTATCCATCAGTGAAAATTACTGTAAGTGATGTTAATTGCAGAAGTTTATTGGGAAGGATTTTTTTCTAAAATAGAAAAAAGTATATTGGGTTTAATGGTGGATGTCTAGGATTTTTTTCTATTAATAGAATATTGAAGTCGCCGACATTTTGTTGATAAACATTAACGGAAATAATAGAAATGGAGAATCAGGTAAATTTTAATTTTATTTTAATTTTATATGTTTTTTAATATTTATTGTTTTTTATTTTAAGAAAAAGTTTTTAGTAATTAGAGAAAATTGTGAGTTTAATGGAAAATAATATAAAAATTGGAAAAAGTGCCTGTAAAAACCTCTTCTTAAAAAAAATCCGTCAAAACCAAAATCACTTTCACAATTATTTATTTAAAATAATCTGAAAGCTCAAAAAAACGCCAAAATATTTAAAGCTACAACTTAAAACTTTCAAAGAAAATATAAAAGTAAAATGAATTTACAAAGAATTTATATTTTTGACAGAAATAGCAAGGTTTTAGACAAGTCTATTAGTTTCAATAGACATCCGCGATACCAAATTTTTTTTTGATAGACTTTTTAAAGTCTTTTCTATTAAATTTCAATAGACATCCGCAATTAACCTCATAATTCTTCATTATAAAATGAATATTGTAATAATTATTTATTTATTTTTTAATACATAAGCAGTGTTGGCATTTTACGTGTAAATTAACGTTTTTTATGGAAATAAGTATGACTAGTAAACAACTGTAAACATGTAAACGGTAAACATGTAAATTACTGTAAAATTATTTGTTTTCGACAGTTCCACAAAAATTGTGAAAGTGTTTCATTCTAATCTATTGTAAAAAGTACTAATCTAGTTCTGATCGATTATAAAGAGAAAAGGGGGCTAAACAGTGGAACTGGTGGAAAACCCATGAACAATAATTATGAGGGAAATGGGTTCAAATTATTAAAATCAGAAAATTTTTAATTTTTTCTTTTTACTTGCAGAACAACACAAACAAAAAAAAAAAAAACAAAAAAAAATATGGAACTCAAAATTTTTTGCTATGTTATCATTAAAAACAATTTGAAATGGAAAAAATACCTACTAACACATACAAAACCTTTATTAGTTTACACAAAAGAATACTGGATGCAATATATAGTGCAAAAATGAGTATTTCGTGAGGTAGAAAGCAGAAAATAACTAGCGTGAAAGAGCGAATTTAATGATCGATAAGATAATGTATTAGAGAGAAAGGGAAGGCTATACCAAGCTCCTTATCTCCATATTTATTATATCTATGCGCCATACCAAAAATGATATAAATGTTTTGACAATGATTGATGTATACAGAATATAGATTGTAAGGTTAGATATCTTAATTTTAAGGTAGGTTCTTAGCAAATTGTGATTTTAATTATTTTTTGAACATAATCACTTCATATTCGTAAGTTTTCACTTATTATAATATACAATTGTTGCAGCTAAATTATCTATTTTTTACATTGGTTACACACTTCCTAGTAAATTACTAAGTTCTTTACATGTACACAACTGTGAAATAAACTAGACGTAATTTACTTTGCCAACACTGTACATAAGACGATGACTCTTTTAAAGTGTATACAAGTAGTGACAATTATTACAACATTTTGCAAATAAAATTAAGTATTGTATGTAATTTAAACCTTATTGTTGTTCCAATCACATAAGTAATAACATAACTTAAAATCACAATCAATTTATAATGAACTTGAGAAGTTTAGTACAATCAAGTACAATCAAATTATAATGATAATACGGATAAAATATTAGAACATAAAATAAAAGTAAAAATAAAGAGGATTATCTGCTTTCTTGGACTGAATAGAATTTTGTGTAATAAATCAAATAATCGTGTTTTTATAATTGCTGCAGTTACTGCAGAAAAGAAAAGTGAAATAAATTCTAAATAATATATATAGTTGGAAATAATAAGCTCCACCCCAACTATATGAATAGCTTGAATAGTTGGGGTGGAGCTTATTAATTCTTTTTGGTCTCAGGTCACTTTTAAATTTTGCTACGAAAATCATAATAATTAAAAGTATGTTTTAGTTGAGTATTCGCGAAAAATAACCCTAAATCTTATTTACAACTCTCCAACTCTATTTTCAACTAATATTTTTAATTTTTTCGAAATGTTAAAATAGAATGTAAAAATAAAAGTAAAAATTGGAAAAAAAACGTTACGTCAGAGCTCCTGGGATTTCGTTTTTTATTAGTCCTATACATATTATGAGAATAATATATGTGAATGGCGGTGTCTAGACGATCAGTGAACACTGTCAGTTTTCACTGAAATACATGTATTTTGTTGTTGTTTGAAAAATATAAAAAAGTTGAAATGCTTTGAACTTGTCGTCAGTTTTTCGATTTCAATTTTCAATCGAATTTCATAGCCAACTTTTCTAATCTTAACCGTAACACAGAAAAAAACCGTTTTAGAGAAGAAACATTTGAATAATCTGTCAGTTGGAAATTCTAAAAATTAATTTTCATTATTATTGTCTCACTTCCACTTGTTCCATTAATGGCAATTCTCAGTTTTCGCCATTTGTAAATTTTTTTCATTTAAAACTGAACGTGTGGACACTTCTCAGTTTTAACTGAAAATAAAAACTGACTAAATAACTGATCGTCTAGACACCGCCTATGTACATGGTATATTTAGACTTACATATAAATAATAATATAATTTTCAAATAAAATTCAAATAAACTAAAACGATCCTTCCACTTAAGTATGTTTCGTGCCACACTTACTTATGTTATACAAATATGGGGAAATGTGTATAATAAAAATATTAAATTAATTCCAACTTCCCAAAACAAATCAATAACATATTTTTTTGCTACAACAACAGAACGGCAACTCAACAGATTCATTTGAGTAATAAGAATTTCCTAATTAAAAGTAAGTTGGCTACGCATGCGCATTATATGTGTACTAATAACATTGTCACAAACGTCAAGTTTTTTGTAAGCAGTCAAATACACAAATACAATAATACTTGGAATGCAGAGAAGATAAGAATCACATTGTCCAAAATTAGATTTAACAACTATGATACTAATAAAGCCTTTATAATTTATAATGAACTGCCACGACTGCCAGTAGATCTTAAACAAATAAAAAATATAAAAAAATTTAAAAGTAAAATTAATGATTATTTCACATCAAACTATTTCAACATAATTAACTTAATTCAATGTGTTACAACAATAATTTCTAACCGAGACATGAAAAATAATCTTACTAGGTGAAATATTCCAGAAAACTTAAATATTTAAATCAGTTTTAAAACTAAACAAAATATGTAAATCGTTGCCAGGTTTTTATTGCCGCTGACTAACAATTTTTAACATTTAAAAATAAAAAAAAATCATTTGTTTTTGTGTACCATTTTTCTCAAGAATAATGGAGAATTGCAAAGAAAATTCTAGACTACTTGCGAATAAATTTTTACTTCTATTTCGATATTAAACTCGAAAATAACAACAATAAAACAATCATAAATTAGCTAGGTAAAGTCAAAATAAAATTTTCTATAAAAAAAAAAATAAAAACAACAGAAAATTATTAGTCATCTGACCGTGTCGTAGTTTTTTATTTTACAATATTTACACCATCTGTTTTTCAATTTGACAAGTTTAATTTTAAATCTCATATAATAATGACTGTGTGTCAAATAGTGTTATAGGTTTTTTAATAAAGCTTCATATGATAAATTTTGAATAAATATAAATAATATAAAGACACCCCGTTATTTTGAAACTAGAATTAAACTGTTAAATATAATTTAAGTTAAAAAATTAAGAGTATGTATCGAATTTATTTTAGATTTTATTAAGGAAATGAAATAAGTTAAATTTAAAAATTTAAACGTATAAAAATATGACTTTAAATTCAATTCGAGGACATTTAAACAAAATTTCAAAAAGATCTTAACGAAAAAAAAAAATTGTTTAACAAGTTTAGCGCATATGGGGTGAATTCAAGAAGAAAATCTTGTACTTAATGATATCCCAGTATGTGGTCAGTATAATATGCAATACAATAAATATTTCTTTCACTTAAATGTTCTTGAAGATATTAGTATATATTTATATATATATATAAATGGTATCAGAGTAAATGTATTATGTATAACAAAATAAACCTAGTACAAAAAAAAAAACAAAATAAATAAAACTCCAACAACAGCAACATGTAATAACGAAAACCCAAATGTGTAACTAAAAAAATGCAAACAGTTAAGTCATAAAAATCGACCACTTTCTCATATTTCTTTGCATATTAACATCGATAACTTTAGAAAACTGTTGTTCGAGTGTTATTATTGTTATTATTATTATTATTATTATTATTATTACTGGTTACGACACCTTGAAAATTAACTTGTTTTCAGTTGTGTTTTGTTACTCTTTTTATCATATTATGGTTGTTGTTGCTATTAATGTTGCTCTTTCAGTTGTTATTGTTGTTGTTATTGTTGTAGAATTCAAATTTGGCTTACCTTCTATTAATTACTTGCATTTCCCTTTCTGGCATTGTAAGATATCAATATATATATACATAATATGATATTAACTATAACGTACATAACACTTAAGTTGAGAAAAAAACATATAAAAATATTTTATGTTGAGCCAAAAATAAACAAAAAATGAGAGAAAAAAAATATATATGTACATACTGATGCAGCTCAGTAGTATGCAAAAAAAAAATTGTTAATATTTTTTTTTAATTTAAAAATTTAAGCTACGAATATATATTAATATTCCGCGTTATATTTAGCTGGTACATATATCCTGGATTTAACTGGATAGTTTTAGAATATTATTTTGTAGCTTAAAACTGTCCCGTATCTTTAACAATTTTAATGGTGTTTGATACAGCTAAATGCTGTTTAGAATATGCCAACGTGATAGTAAACATACAGTATCAACATCAGATTAATATCAAAAATCAAATTTGATTTCGAATATCCGTTCATATATCCTATGTACTTGGGTATGCACTTAGATAGACGCCTCACTTGGATAACTCACATTATTTAACAAACAAA
Organism: Argyra leucocephala; assembly: GCA_963942445.1. NCBI lineage: Eukaryota > Metazoa > Arthropoda > Insecta > Diptera > Dolichopodidae > Argyra > Argyra leucocephala. Next base: position 24,613,175 of record OZ012677.1, on the reverse strand, counting down.
AACAAACAGTTTAGTATTAAGTTCAATAAATTTTACTGACTGATAGAACGTTACTTCAAAATGTCTTTATAGTGTAAGTTAGCAATATAAAAAGCTGTCATTGGGCCAATCTGGAGTTATGGGGTGGAGCTTTGGGAACCTTTGGTAATTCCAAAGTCGAATTTTTTTTATTGTAGTGTAAAATTGCAGTACCGTTCAAAGCACGAAAAGGTGATTCTACCTAAGTTTCTGTCAAGAACGTAAACAACAAAAAAAAAAGAAGGTACTAGGATCAATTTTCAATGCTCCCTGGTACGTACGGAATGACTGGAATAAGGTTGGATTTAAATATTTTATCTGTTATAACACAATAAAAAATTGCATCACCTAGAGATTTACCCAAATTCATTTGCGCCTCAACTATATTAAAAAACCAGATTTACTTGAGTCTCTATAAATATACAAAATTAAATTTAATGTCCTGAAAAATATTTTGTTCCTTAGAAACATGTCAATTACCTCATATAATATTATACTCATACATCTTTGTTTATGCTTAAGATAGTTTTTTTTTTTATATAATTCCAAGTCTATGGAATGAACACCCTAACTGCTTTTACACAGACATTATTGGAATACACAATCAGATACAAAGCTTTTCTGTAGATGGTATAGACTAATTTAAATATGTGGAAAACTATATCTACTATAGCTAGTATACTTCGCCTTCATAATTAATCAATTAATTTTTCATTTATTTTATTCCAATGATAAAGGTTACTGGACCAGGTCGAAAAATCCAGAAAGCATTTTTTGCTTTCGTCAAGAATCGAACTTGGGACCTTTCGGTTGAATCTACTACGCAATCCAGCATTGTACACAATAAAGATAAAAAAAATATGTTTATATCTGGTGGACGAGCTAGGCGAGCTTCGGCTTTCAACTGAAAGGTTCCATGTTCGATTTCTGGCGGAGTTAAAAAAAAAACTCTTCCTAGGTTTTTTTACCTGTTCTACTTTCTTTTGTTATTAGAATAAAAAAAAATGACAACAAATAATTGAGAGTATAATTTTGTAACAACTTTAATAAAAATGGATTTACGCTATTTAACAAGGCTTAATTCTTGACTACTAAGTTTTGCACATTTAATGAGTCTGTGTACCAGAAATTTGATTAATAGTAAAAATTGAAGCACCATACTTATTGCGAAGAGGTAATCCTACATAGGTTACTGTCGTGAAAATAAAAAAAAATATGAGAATTCAAATACGAACAATACTTAGTTCCACTTACAAGCAATATTTGAATTTTAATTGTAAGCATGCGTTCATTGCAAGACGATTGTGTTATAGCTCAGGGTTATATTTGTTTACGAGATTTTTACAAAAAGAATAAATTATTCTAATAATTTTAAAAAGGACGTCTATATATGCTCCACATAATTTTTTTTCGAAATATGGTCACCTTAGGACATTTATGGGTATATCTAAAATGCATACAGTACATCAAAAAAAGAAAAAAAAATTAAAAAAAAAAGAAAAACCTTTACCGCAGGGGTCTCGTAATTTATCTCGAATAACAGCAACACAAATAACAACAACAACAATAATAATAATAATAAAATATAAACATTTTTCTATATAGTGTGTATGTGTGAGTGTATAGGATTTTTTTTTTTAATAAAAGCAGCAAATAACAACAGCAACAGCAGTAACCGTACAAGAATATAATATAAAAGCCAAACCACTTTACATTTACAAAAAAAAAAAAAAAAAAAACAAAAATAAGGAACAGGAAAAGTAAATTTATGGATTTGTATCTAATAAATTGTTCTTTACAGAATAGTTCAGTATTATACTGTTAGTATGCTAATGCCAGATCGATAATTATTAAGAAAAAAAAATTCTAATTCAATTTCAGGGTATATCAGGGTAAATAAAATGTCATTTCGGATTTAGAGAGAGCTTTTCCGATACGAATACAGGATTATTTCAATGAATCTTTTGTATATTTTATTTAGTTCATCAAATTTAAAATCGAATACCACTGAATATTTGCTTGTTTTATGTAACAGTATATGTTGCATATATTATTGTTTGACTACAGAGGCTAAAATTGGGGTTTCAATACTATTCAATACTCCTAACTAATGTGCGGATTCCAATGTTAAAAATATTAACCAATACTGTGATTTGGAATTGGAACGATGCTGTCTTAAATAAATTAAAATAGGTATACTTAAAAATTATTTGAAATAGTATAAAACAGCCATTTTAACAGACCGCAGATATTCTAGAACAAATTGTATCAAAATATTTTTAATATTAGGGACAAACATACGTGATAGAGTTAATATCTAGAAAGTCTAGAACTGCATGAACACTTCCTTTGTTGTTGGTGTATTTCGTATCGTTACAAGACGTTATACTGCAAAATTTGAAATTTGTTTTAACTAACTTGCCTGTGTGGAGGTTACTTGATTAAATGGTTAATAATTATTAAAACAAAATAGTTCTTTTAGTACGATTTTAGTACAGGAGTTTGAAGAAAATGAATAATTATTCTATAAGATTGATTTAGATTGTGTTATTGTTGGAATAATTCGAAGACTTACACAACATCATAAAAAAAAAATGTGTATAGAATTGAAATAATAAGATAGTTATTATATAAGCACTAAAACACGTTAAATTTATGCCCTTGGCCCCACGGATTGGATTATAGGACAATGATAGACACTTTGAGTGACGTAGTAGGTAGAGTGTTTGTATTTCCACCAAAATGTAACAGGCTCGATTCAGGCGAAGTAAAAAAAAAAATGCTTTGTGGGTTGTTCAACCTTGTCCTAATATCCTTTGCCATTGGGATAAAATCATTGAGATTATAACTTGGATACAAACTTAAATGAAATGGAATTACACTATTTAAGAACGCATAGCTCCACATTTAATAATAAGCCAGAAATTTGATATATAAAAATTAAAAAAAAGAATTGTAGCTAATATATAATGTAGTAAGGTAGTAATGTAGTAAAAATTCGAAGTACCGTACTGAATTAAGCAAGGCAATTCTAACTAAGTCAAGAACATAAAAAAAAAATACGTTGAAAGTAATTACATGTGGAGTACCAATATTTTTATTGTTTTTGATTACTACCATTAATAATTATGTACATCTCCTATCTTCGAACAACATATATAATTCACTAGTAAATCCACCTGAAAAGAAAAAAAATGTTCAAGTTAGTTTTAGTGACAGTATTCAATTGAATTTAATCTTTATCCAAACTGATTTGTTTGTTAATAGGTCTGTTTTTGGTTCTATTATAGATATGCTATACACTAACACCACGCATATGTATACTAACATCAGTATCTAATAATTACAAAAAATCGAATTGAATATAAAGTGTTTTATTTATATATCTACAACTCTTTTCGAATATATGTATATACATAAAATAATCGAAAAGTCTTTCGAAGAAGAATTATTAGAATTTCAAAGGCAGACATTTTTTGTTTTTTTTTTTTTTTCAATTCATTTTTTAAAACATTGAAAAACATACCATAAAATTCATATTATGCATCTTGTATACTCGTTATTTTATATTTAATTGTATTTTAATATATTCACTGAAATATCTTTAGTATATATAAATTTATATAAACTTTAGATATTGTATAAAGTACATTTCCTATTCTATATACAGATTTAAATCGCGGCATTTAATTGTAATAAAATCTGTGAGATACAACGGTGTTTCTATATGGCATCTAGGGTGGTTTTTTTTTCTTATTATTATTATTATTATTATTTTTTTTTATAATCGATATAGACATTTAAATAGATTTATTTAGATCTATATATGTAATTAAAACTATGTATGTGATGAGTTATTTGTCTGGTGGAGAAAAAAAAAACCTTGATTAACAAAAAATAGCAACAACAATAACAACACAATTTAAGTGAAAAAAATATTTTTATTTTTTTTTTTTACTCAAAAAATTTGTTTTTTGAATATTTTAATACTGAGTTTTTCCTCTATTTCCACTTTTTTTTCATAGGAAATATCACTATGATGTTATTGTTATTTTATTGGCTCACCACACATTTTCGAATTGTAAATATTCAAACAACAACTATAAAAACAACATTTAATAAAAAAAAATAAAAATCTGATGCCAATAAATATAATATCGAATAGGAATGGTTTTTCAGGTCGACAGGATTGTAAGGTAAACATAATAAAAAAAAAAAAATATAAAAAAGGAAGTAAAAACGCAAAAACAAAAAAATTATCATTATAACTCCCTCTGGTATTCTCTCTTATATTTATTTAAGGCTTAAAATATCTATGATAGAGCATTCAGTTTCAATAAGTAAATATAGAGCTTAATGAAATTTTTGCTATATTTTTTCTTTTTTTATTATTTTATTATTTGTTTAATTTTTGTTAAGTTAGTTATAGTCAGCTATTTTCAATAAAAGCTGAAGAGTTACCACATGAAATTGTGGTATGCTCATATTGTTTCTGTATGATTTTCTAAATTTTAATAATTCTGTCAACTTGATTGCTTTACATAATAATTATTGTCGCTGTCAATACAGTTTACAATTCAATATATATGGAATTTATTTGGACTATGATTTAAAAATAGTTAATGTTAGGATATTCAGAGTGTCTAAATTTCTAATAAGTAATTCCATTTGATTATTTTCTTTTTTGTACAACCTCAAAGAGATTATTATTAGTATCCCACGAAACAATTTTTTTGCTATAAGACTCTGGCGCACTCTTATAACACTATTATAAACACTATGACTCTTGCGCACTCTTATAAATCTATTATAAACACTAGTATAGCAGTATTAGTGTTAATTTGAGTGCCCCCTAATTGTTGGGTAAATATTTAATTTACTGCAAAAAATTTATCGATACACCACAGCTGAATTTTTTTTATTTTTTTTATTTATCATTAAGGTTAATAATAATTAATAAAATTACATTACTTTTATTAAAATTATACAATCAAAAGAAATTTAAGTTACTATCGATTAAATTGTTCAATTTATGCAACCCATATTATGTTCATTATTATTTACCTTTTATTTTTTATAAATATTACTTTTTATGACTTCTTTTTAAATATAACAACCAAAATCCAAATACCTTTGACCAAATCGAACCAATGAATACAGTTAAATGCTGGAAAAAAGAAAAGAAGGATTATGTCAACTATCAACAACCATTACTTCTACATAACTACAAGTATGACATGGAAGGTGTCGATTTGCATGATAATAGAGTTGCAAATTATCACAGCAATATCAGAGCAAAAAATAGTATTAGCAATTTTGGATTGCTGGTTTGAGTTCTTCAATAGTAAATGCCTGGAAGCTACACTTATTTGTAGCGAAATATAAAAATGGAAAACTTATGCCACAAAAAAGTTTTCGTGTTTTCGTTGCTGAAAAATTATTATTGGGATTTGAATATGAATCATCTCAAGAAGAATACCAGCCTCATAATTTACCATAACAATCAGGCAGACATGTTGTTTTTTTCCAAAGGAGAAGGAAAGTATCGTCGATGTCAATTGGAAAAATGCAGCAAGCCAAAGAAATTCATGTGCAGGAAGTGCAACGTTCATTTACACACTAAATGCTTTGAAAAATATCATGAAAAATAGTTTTTGTATTAAGATTTCATAATGTATAATATTTTATATTAACAATTTTTCTTTAATTATCTCAAGAAAGTTTTTATTTAACTCTATGTCATATTTTCACTCATTGTTTAGCTTTAATTTCGCTGAAATTGAATCAAATTGCTAAAAATATAAACTTAATTTTTGATTTTCATGAACAAAAAAAAAATGTCAAATTGCGGCCAGTGTTCGATTTTTCGAACAGCCCTTTCCCAGGCTCTGGAACGTGCTAGCCTCAATTTGACAACGGACTTAAATTTTTTGGGCATCAATTATCCTAAAACCAATGGGTTAATTAATAATCAAGATATGTTTATTTTCTGACCGAAAATGGGTTAATAGTTTAGCTTCCAATCGGAAATTTATAGCTTTATCAAAGCCTTAAGATATTATTCATAAAATTTGGATATCTTGATTTAAGGCTCAATCAATAGTAAAAATCTGGTTGATGTAGCTCGATTCAATAAGTTTTATATTTGACATTTCCCCGTTGCACGTAGAGCGTTGTGAAAGCTTGTCCTGCTACCTCTTAATATAATAAATATTTGTAATTTGATCAGATTTTCTGTCCGAAATAAAGGTTTTTGGTTTCATACCAGATAAATTTCGCAATTTTATACAGATATATAATATTATCTAATTTTCGGTAGTTATCTGTTTACGTTTTTTTTTGCATTTGACATTGAATTTGTTTTGTATTTTATATAACTCCATTTCATTTTAATTTCTATATTAATTTCATTAGGTTATTAAATTTAAATTTTAACTTTTCACAAATTAAAATTTTTTGTTCAAATTTTCAATTTTAATTTTTAATAATAGATATTACTTTTATTTTTAGGATTTTAATAAATTTTGCTCCAAGAATTTTGTTACTTCTTTATAAGTAATTTATTTACAAGGATTAGTAGCATGTGATGGACCATTCGAAAATTACATATGCAATATAATGTTTCCAAATCATTATATTTAAACTGTAAACTGAAAAAAGTACTGTATAAATATCTGCACTATTTGACAACTGATTTGCATCATTATTCGTTCAAAAGGGTAGAGATATTTAAAAGGAGACGTAGCGAATATAAATATTTTTTGCAAAATTTTTAATTAGAAATTTCAATTTATAATTTCATTCCATGTATATATATATAATCTACATCATAATATACCAAAAATTTTAATTTATCAAATTGCCACAACGCACCCCCTTGCAGCATGAGTTCTTTTTCTCGTCAGAATTACATTTATATTTAGTTTTAAATAAATTATTACATATGCGGTTGTTGTCTCAGATAAATCAATAAAAAATTATTAATTTGCAACTTTAAAATGAAAAAAAATAATTAAAGATATAAAATAAATAAAAATAAAGAATAAATTGAAATGATGCAAAACAATATTCATAATGAAATTGAGTACGATGTTTTGTATAACTTTATCGAATTTCAAGGAGCAGGTTAAGCGGCTATTTTTATTTGATTTTATTTTTTTTTTTTACATATAATTTTAAGAATTTACTTTACTTGACTTTTAAATTGCTCAAATGTTTGATTAATATACCTATCACAATAATTGTAATTTTTTTTGTTTTGCGTGGATTAGTGGAAATCTTCCATTGTGCGTCAGATTTTTGTTGACTAAATCACACCCCTTCCATTAAAACTAGTCCGACGGACTAACCATTAATTTATTTCTAGTGTTATTTTCTTAAAGAACAAGTTTACGAAATTCTATCGTATTAAATCTAGTGGCTTAGTTCTTTTAAGCCTTCTGATATCATTTTGATTATCTAGTAGTTGAGCGACGTCAGCGTTAACATGACACTCCAGACGAACCAAATGCTTTGCTGCATATCTTTTTATTTCATTTGCTATGCAAGGAATTTTTAGATCTCTATGCAAGTCACTGTTGCAAACATATACCAAGGGGCATTTAGCATGTTGCCCAAGACTTTATTTTGAAATTTTTGTACACAAAGTACATGTGTTTGTTTGGCACATCCCCATATTTGTATGCCGAACAACCATATCGGTTTGATTTTCTGATTATATAACAATATCTGTTATGTATAGGTAATTTTGAATGTCGACCTAAGAGCCAGTACACATTTTTCTATATTTATTATAATAATAATTGTAATGCATTTTAATCTTCAACATAAAATATAAATTAATATTGAAAAACATTGATTCGTTCTTTCAACATAATTGAAATCATTGGTAAGTATTGTAGTATTAAAACTACTTAGACAAGCTAAAATTTAAAATTGAATAGATACAAAATTCAAATATAGATTTCAAAGAAACCAGTGTGTGAGTTATAAAAACCAACCAAAATTCTCAATCAATTAACCGTAAATGTTGATAAAATTGTTGTTAAAAATAGCTACATTTGTTTAGCAATTAATAAATTAATTTACATTTTTATATTTTATTAAAAAATATTTCCTTTTAAGGAAAAAAATTGGTTTCATAGTAGATTTTGATATTCATTTTTCGGTAGATTTTAAAACCATTCGAGATTTTGTCTTTGAGATTTTTCAGTTTGAATTTTCTTTTTTTGGATCTAGATTAATAGACTCGTTTTGATCAAGTCACATTTTTGTAAGATAACTCTTTTTTAAAATCTGTTTAGTCTACCCATATTCTATTTGATAATAATAGGAGGACTTGATATTTTCTTAATATTATTTTTTTTTTATTTTCAACCCTTAACAATGGAATATCTTTTTGGTACTGAATAACGTATTTATTTTCTTAAATTTGTGAGGAGATAATCTTTTCAATACATAAAATATATTTATTTTGTATTTAAAATGTGAGATATTTTCTGGGTGGTAACAGAATACATTTATTTTCACTTCATGGTAACATAATGAATTGTCTTATAAATATAGAATTATAAAAATATTTAGTTATTCTTATTCAATTCCTAAAAACTATAAAATATAAGTACTTATTGCTAAAAAATTATTCTCAATTACAACCCATAAGATAAACAAAATAAGACCCCAATGGTTCATGTGCACAAATACATAGAAGAACAAAAATTTTAAAATCAACATTATTATTTTATTCAATGATATTGGTTGGCTTGTTAATAGGGTGGAAATAAGTCCAGGTTGACTTATTTCCTACGCACCTAGGTCTTGCGGTCCGTTGTAATTTTTCCTCTACCTCTCAGTAGACTCCATCGCAATACTACAATGATATTACAACCCACGTAATTACAATAATATTAATTGAAATATTTCCGCATATGAATTAAATTGAAACAAAAAAAACTAACACATACGGTAACACTATCATCAATGTTAACTGTATATTTCAATATTAATTATTGCCTATTCTAATTGTAAATGGCTGAGTTTGAAGATTTTATAAACGCAAACAAAATTACAATTGACAACAATTGCAAATGACAACAAAAATTATTATTACAATAACAAAAGATAAAGTTAGTATAGTATACAAAACTCATGAACTCCTGCAGATAAAATTAGGTATAAGGTTAAAAAGTTACAAAAATTAAATACTAACAAAATAAAAAAAAAATTATGTAAACTAGGTATTCAGTCAGTAACAAACAACAAAATAAATAAACTAAAAAAATAAAAAACAATTTAAAATTTTACATAATAATTACAACAGGTCAAAGTCAGTTCAAGTAAAATGTTTTATGAAATCGCCTGGATTTCAAATTAACGACAAAAAAAAAAAAAGCAAAAACAAAATTAATAGATTTTTTTTTTTTTTTTTTTTAGATCTGAAACCGACTACGAAATTGTAGTAAATTTTGTTTTAATATATTTTTTTTTGCGTTTTATTTTGTTTGTTTTTCTTTAAAATACAGTAAATTGGTTGGTTTTGTAGTTGTGGGTGTTTTAACTAAAACAGTTTTACAACAAAATTTTTTCAATATTTGAAATTTCATTTTATTTTTACTTTTTGTTTTTTTTAACAACATTCTTTACTGTAAACCGGTCGTGGTATTTTATAAGTACTTTTATTACATGCATTCAGAAAATACTTTACAATAAGCAATTTAATATCAAGTATATTATATTATATACAGTACAGCTATATAAGGTACCGGTTGTAATTATGATGAAATATCGAACAGGAATTAATGAATATTTAACGGAAAATTATTTAAAAAAAAAAAAAAACTGTGGTTAACATTTTATTGTAATCGATTAAAAAATCATTGATTTGTGCAACATTTATTCAAGATGTTGAATTTTTGATGTAAATTCGAGAAAACTTATTTTAATTTTTTTATTTTGCGGTAGAATATTAAACTAGAGAGTGTTGTGCTTTTTTAGGATACAGACGTTTTCAGGTAAATACCATTAATATATAATAAATTTTTAATGGTAATAAGTGCAGCAGTATTCTGTATGGATGATTAGTGATGATAAGGACAAAGAAAAACATTTTTTAGTCTTACAATTTTTTGCGAGGATTTTATTTTGTAATGTTAGAAATTTTAAATTTTTAAATGTGTTGAAAATTTAATTTTTTTAAATTACATTATTATTTTTAACATTTCAATTTATTGTAATAATATAATTTGTTTACACAAGATTTTGCCTAATTTGACCTAACAATTAATTAATGAAGTTTAATGCCTAATGTTCCTGAATTTCTGGTCCGTTTGTATATATCTATTTAGTTTCAGTGATAATGAGTATTCATATATTGTTCCATATCACGGTTGAAAATTTAGGTATAAAAATTAATAGGTTTTTTCGTATAAACGTTGTATATATATTTTCATATAAAATTAATATATCCTCTAATTATAAATCACTTTGATCTGATTCTTCTTATATATCTAATATGAAACTCGTATGCAATGTAAAGTAATAAGCTAGTTTATATAAAATTAATAAATAATATTATTATATTTATATTTGAAATATATTAATTTTGATAAATAAAATTTATAAATTCTGTGCATAATATAGAAATATTATTATAATATGACAAAGTTATAAAATAGTATATTTTATTATTGTTTTTTACCAATTTTATAAAGTAAGTTTATAAAACAATGTTCAAAAAATTAATTTATAAAATAATCGTATATATGATTTCTTTATTACATTTATATTTTATTCAGTAAAAATTTGATAACTTGCTCATATTTAGTTAATTTCAAGCGGTTTTTTCTGAATTCTGACGGAAAGGGAAGAGCTAATATAATGTACTTATTAGAATGATAAAATTTCTTATTTGTTTTATAAACTTATAATATTAAATTAATATTGTTCGATTAATACGTTTCTCCTACGAATTTAATAATTATGTACATTATTATAAAGTTTATACAAGTTTATATAACGTAAAACAAATTCGATGATGCAGTTTTCAAAAAGAAGTTGAAGCTTAAGCACTGTTCTTGTGAAGTATTTTAAAAAAATTAAAGTAATTTATTTACAATAAATTAAAATTAAAATGTCTGGAGTATTTTTAACAATAAATATTGGCAATCATTTTAAATTCGTGGAAGTACAAAAATTAAGTGGCGTTTTTAATCAATTACTAGGGGCCCCTGTTGAGTAGTTATATTTCAAGTTGAAGTCAAATTTAAAGTTTTTAAAAAAACAGTAATTTACGTAGTGACATAGACTTCGCACGATATAGCAGAAACCACTCGTGTTTAATAAAAAGTTTTGTGGTTAGTAAGTTTTATTTAGGACACATAAATACACGTTTCTCATATACTGCTTCGTTTCCGATATATTCCCTATAGTAAGTGGCATTTAGTGAATAAAATTACTAAAAATAAAAAATTTTGTTATTAAAGAGGTAGGTATGTATATATATACCTACATAATTTTAATAAAAACTATATTATTACTACAAATAACCAAAATATAGAGACAGTTACTTAAAAAGATAAAAATGAAGAATTCAAATGATTAATTTTTTTGTTGTTTTTATATTTTTTATTTTAGATGAATTTGTTTTTTTTTTGGCATATGTACATAGATTCATTTGCAAGTAAATATGTAAATTTTAATAATTGTTTTGTTTGTTTCTGTGTTTTATTTTAATAAGATCTCCCATATGCATAATGTATTTGCTGAATAATAAAATTATATGAGTACAAAATTTTCAACTGTGGTCGAATTTTTGTTTTATATACAAATTATATATTTTATTAGAAGCTTATTAAGGAGTAGGATAATCGAAATAAAATGAAAAGGTGTCTACTGCGCAGGTCCCTAAATGCTTGTCAATTATAATTATAGATTTTACAGTGACTTTGTTGTAATTAATAGGCTTCAAAAATCAATTGAGGAACATTTATTTTTTTATCTTGTAAATACTTTTATTATTAAACTCATCCCTAAGCAACATATTCTTATTCATTATCCGAATGTTATGGCAAAAATGGGCTCAATCAATAATCTACAATGAGGTATGAATCGAAGCCTCAATATTTTAAGCAATTATCCAGAAATTTAACAAATTATATAAATTTACCCAAAACCTTATCTTTAGACATCAAAACGGCTTTTCTTTGACTTGGGAAAACTTCAACATTATGCATAAGCATAACATTAAACTTGACATGTTAAGTCAATCTAATAAGAAAATATTGAGTGAAATAACTTTAGCTTTAAGAGACTTACTTAGAGAGTTATTGCTTTTGTAGAAGAAGAATTATTAAATTTTTTGCAAAATATTTATATTTTTTTTTTTTAGGAATAAATACATTTTTTTGTGCAAAAAATTTATAAATGTAAAGTTTGATAATTTTCATAACTCTTTTGTAGTCGAACAAGACTAAAATTTACAAAATTTGATTATTAAAAATTGTCCTTCAGACACATTTAAAAAAAATTCATATGAATTTATGGTTTTAGAAGAAATAATAAAATATACATTTTGAAAAGTATTAAAAACATAAGAAAGTTTATAAGAATTAATTTATATAATGAAATTGTATTGCAAAATATAATATATAATGGAATAATACATAATATAAATAAGTTTTGGTAAATTGTTACTTGAAAGAAATTTAATAAAATAAATAAATTTAAATACATACAATAATTTTTTACTTATTTTTATGAGATTCACTTTGGACAATGTTTTTCGTAAGTATTATAATGATCTCATCTGAGGCACTTTGTATGTCATAGAGTATATCAAGTCCCGTGATTCCAAGCCTGGCTCTTATATCAGTGTATAAAGGGCAAGCCTCAAATATGTGCTGTATATTGATTTGGGTATCTGGAACACAGTGACATGTTGGCTGGGCGTTTTTGGTGTTTTGGGGTCCATCAAAGAGATAGCTGTCATAACAACAACGATTTTCCTACTGGCCTGGTCTAACTATTCCATCTGGATACATTTCTTTTAATGTGCCTTAGTCCCGGAGTCCATAGAAATGCTATATGATTTTTACATACCTGCAGCTGATCTTGGATTGCAATCACAGTCGGGTGTTTTGAGGTAGCAGATGAGAGAGCCTGTAGGCTACTAAGGGAGTCGGTGCAAATTATGAACCTTCTCCCCTCATAGCTTCGGCTGACATACTCAATTGCCCTGCTTATGGCACATAGTTCCGCCGAATATACAGTTGTATGTTCGTTAAGTCGGTGTTTTATTTCGTGTTGCGTACATTTAAATGCGCATCCTGCTATTTTGTTTCGATCAATCTGTGCATATCGTTTTGCAGTCTTTATAGGTAGTATTTAGTTTGTTTTTGAATAGTTGTTGGTATTGCGTGTTATTGTTTTTGTTTTTTTTTGTGTGTGTTAAGATCTGTATCAACGTGTGGTAGTCTAAGCATCTATGGTGGGGTTTTGTGTATTTTTGTTTCATCAAAAAGTTTATCTGGTGTGATGTCTAATTCTTCCAGAGTCTGTTTAAGTCTTACAAAAGACGGTTGACATCTTATTGGCCTGTTTTTGTATTTATTATATATTGATGTGTCTTTTATTAGTTCACTAAGTGTGTGACTATCACTTGATAATACTTTAAGTCCGTACATCAATAAATATTTTTTCCGCCTCAGCTCAAGTGGTAGTATTCCTGCGTCACAGATATTGCTATTTGTGGGGCTAGTTCGAAAAGCTGCTGTCGCAACCCTTACACCAGAATTTAATATCGGGTTTAAGGTTTTTAGTCTGGATTTAGTCGCTGAACCTTAAATTTGTGCTCCATAATCCAGTACTGGTAGTACAATTGTGTGAAGGATTCTTAGCAACATCTTTCGGTCCGACCAGTAAGTTGTGTTATTTTAATAAGTTATTTTTATAAATATTAATATGAAATTAACTTATTAAATTAATAAAAATTGATATATCCAATTCTAATACCTACAGTCATATAAATTTAATATGAAATGACTATTAACTTGATTCATACCTATAAGAATTTTAAATTAATATACTGCTAAATATATTAAATAATTTTAACTTTATAAGTTATTAAAATAATCAACAATATTTATTGATTTTAATACGTTCTCTATTTATTAGTTTAATATGATTTTAGTCAGGATTTATATGAATAGGAAAAATTTATTAGTTTTATACCTAAATTCTCAACCGTGTATTTGACAAGTCCAGAACAAATTTTGATCTCATCATAAGCCATAAATGTAAATTTTATCCTATATATGCCATGTAAAAAGCAAATTTATTATGCTAACATTATTTTCACTTACTTCCTGGACTGGAATGAAATAATAACAAAAAAAATTTTTGTCCTTAAATAATGTTGAATTTGCCTAAAATTATACTGTACCATATCCATTGAAAATTTAAGCTTAAAAAATATAGTTCTTAGAAGATTATGGTATATGATCATTGATCAGTAGCATACAAAATTTAAATGATTTTCAGCTGGTGTTTTAAAGTATTTTCAACCTAAACATTCAAAATCGATTTGCTCAAAATTTATTGAATGGCGTATGGGATAAAATAATTCAGCATTTTTGAAAGACCTTGAACATTATCAGTTCAGTATGAACTGCCGAAATTATAAATAATAACGATAATTAGTTTCATATATAGCTAATTCAAAATACAATTTCCAATTTATTGGAATTTTTCATTTTCATATTACATAAATCTAATTTAAGTGCAAGTCTTTCATTTCGATTTAAAAAAAAAAACAGAAACAAAAATAAAACAAATTTAAGTTATAACAGTCATGAATAGCTGTCAATTAGGTTTCTTCTATAGATTAAATAAAAATTTTGATTCGATTATTGCAAATATCTATGGTGGCATCGCCTAATCAATTTTCATTTAATAAATTAGAAAAATAAAATCGATTTTTGTTATAAATATGAAAATTACAATGTACTTATACAGTCGTTGAATCATTGTAGGTAAAAATTGTAAAGACGCACCCATTACAATATCGCTTTTAATTGTTGGTTACGATATTTAAGACTATACGTATTTGATATTAGAAGATTAAAATGAATTGCTCAAAAGTTCAGAATAATATTATCAATCCATAATGTTGTTAATATGATGGAGGAGGATGAGTTGATGACAATTTATATGTGGTATAATACGAAATTTATAGTTTTTCTTAGAATTCATTAATTTTTAGAGAACTAAAGTTTATCATTTAGAGGATGAAACAAATTTTACGCCAATTTGAATGAATGTAATGCAACACCTTAAAACTTTTTATGAATATAATTATTGCATACGATGAAGCATCATTTATAGGAATTAACAGAAAAGTTAAGTATGGTATGCAATATCAAAGATATCAAAGATAAAATTATATTAAAATCAAGGTGTTGAATCAGAAGCTAAAATTTAAAATTCTGTTTATTTTGTTTCTATTTAACGGATTATGTTTGTGTAACAAGAATATTTGTTTGATTAATTTATGTATAATATACTGTAAAGATATAGTGTTGCTAAGGTGCAATCTTAAAATCTTGGAATTTATCGATCTTCACAATTGGATAAAAATAAATTTTTAATGATTCATTTGGATAAGAAATAAGTGAGTGACTGAACGAGTGACATTTAGGAGCGTCACCTTATTGTTTTTTTTTTCATTTGTTAGGGAAAACCCAAGATTATAGGAATAATCAATAATTTTTTTTATTTTATTCGCAATCTGCATATGTATTTTAAATTATACAATAATCGAATTTTTTTTTCTCCTATTACTCCGCGTGAGAGCATAGGGCTTCAATAGTGAACCTCCATTCCTCTCTGTTGAATACTGCTTCCTTAATATCGTCCCAGGTATAACTGTTGATTCCTAATTCTTGATCAATTGTGCGTTCCCATGTGTTTTATGGTCTGCCGGGTCTCCTTTGTCCTTGTAGACTCCACTCTAGAGCTCTTTTTGCTATATCACTTTCTGATTTCGTTAGTGTATGACCTGTCCATTTCCATTTTTTCCTATTTATCTGTCTGTTGATCGGCTCTTCTCCAGTTATCATCCATAAATCCTCGTTGCTAATCCTCGCATATAATTCTCAAGCACTTGTTGATGAATACTTGTAGCTCTTGTTTGATTCTGACCGAAGTGAGCCATGTTTCACTGCCATATATTAATGTTGACTTTGCACATTCTCTGAATATTGTTAGCTTTGTTTTTCTCGATATTTGATTGCTCTGCCATATCTTCATTGGGCTCCCAAATGTTCTTCTTGTCTTATTTATATGGCTGTTGACATTTTCTGTTGTACCTCCTCTTGGTGTTATGATTCTCCCCAGGTAGTTGAATTCTTCTATGTGTTCTATCTGTTGTCCATTTACTGTTATTGGCTCACTATCACTGTTGTTTGTCCTCATTGCCTTGGTTTTCTCGATATTTAATTCTAGTCCCGATTTCTTTGCTTCTTCCTGTAATCTGTTGACTTTGTTCTGTAGGTCCCTTTGATTCCTTGATATGAGTTGACATGAAGTTGCCGAAGAGATCCCATTCTATTCCGTTTATTCCAGTGCAAACTTTTATTAGAATGTCGTCTAGTATTGTGTTGAAGAGAAGTGGTGATAGTGGACATCCTTGTCTAACTCCTATATTGGTGTAGAATGGATCACTGATGTTATCTCTGTGTTGAACTGTTGTCTTTGCATCTTTATACATCGCCTTGATGATGTTGATGATTTTTTCAGGAACTCCCTTCTTTGTAAGTGTTCTCCATATTGCGCATCTCTTGACTATGTCGAATGCTTTCTTAAAATCTATGAATAGTAGATATAGTAGGGCATTCCATTCTACTGATTGTTCAATTATAATCCGTAAAGTATTTGACTGGTCAACATGGCTTCGGTTTGGTCTGAAACCTACCTGCTCTTTCCGTAGTAATGGCTCTAGTACTTCTTCTAATCTTTTCCTTATATCTTATGAATAATCGAATATAAATTGTTAGAATTGTTACTGGCAGAAGAGTGAACGTGGTTATATTAATCTCCAGTGAGTTTAATTTCTTTATTATAGGTTAGCTGGCGTTATACGCTGCAACCTCCAGTATATGTGTTATGCTTCTTATGATCAATGTACTTGCCATTATATTTGGTTGATTATCCAGTCCTCTCTCGGTAATTCCTAATATAGTGCGGAATTACTTCTTGAATCATCTCAATTTTTAAATTTCAATGAATTAAATTATTTGTTTACATAACAAGGCGCATCAACTATTGATACTTAATGCTTAATTCTGGAATCGTCGAATGATTTCAATATTTGACTTTTTCGCTGTCCCCCTTAAAGTTGGATTCCATATGTCCAAACCGGCTTAAGTATGGCTTTCTATATTAATTTTTTGTTATCTAGATCCATCTAATCTGTTATCTAAATCAATCAGCCAGTACATTTTCCTGAACAGCATGCTTAAATAATATTCTTTTTGTAAATATGGGTTTTTGCCGGTCCATATGGATACCAAGATATTTAACATCATTGGATTGTGGTATGATGTTGTTGTTTAGAAAAACAGGACGACAAGTTCCTCATCTCAAGATGAACGTTATGTGTTGCGACTTTGTTTCATTTGCTCTGATTTTCCATTTTTTTTGCCACGCCGATATTTCATCTAAGTAGTTTTGTACTAAATTGCAGCATTTACATTGTTGTGAGACACCAAAATAGCTGTGTCGTCCGCAAAAGTCGATAAAGTTTTAATTGCAGTTTGGGACAAGTCAGCAGTATACAACAAATAAAGAATTGGCCCGAGAATACTTACCTGAGGTACACCTGAGTTGATTTTATGAAGATTTGAAGTTGCAGTTTGTTGTTTGACGAAGTAATAACGATCGTCAGTATAGGTTTTGATTAATTCATAATAATGTTGTGATACAGACATAGTTTTAACTTATAAAACAGACCGATAGGAATGAATTCAAGATTTTCTTAAATATTTCGCTTATTTTCGATTTTGATTGCTGTTTCTAATATTTTGAAAATCATTTCAATTTACCAATTATATTTTTAATTTCTATATTTAGGTCTTTTATGCAAATTACAATTTATGTAGATTTATTCAAAAAAATTAAATATCCTATTATTACAATAAAAGATTATAATGTTTTTGGTATTTAAAAAATTATATATATATATACAAAAAAAAAAAAACTTGTAAAATTTAGCTAATTAGTTATTTTCACCTACAGTTTCATTAGGAATTCAATTAGTAAATTTCAATTATTATGTAAGTTTGTTTTTTTTTTTTGTTTTTCTTGTTTTTTATTTTTCCAAATGTTAAAATTGATTACAAAATAATATGTTTATTAATTATTATACATATACCTACATATCTGTAACATAATTAAAAAAATACACATTATGTTTGTTTTTTTGTTTATAAAGGTGTAGTATAACTGTATAAAAAACTAATTAAAATTTTTTATTGATTTTAAGAGAAATAAATAAAATAAAAGTGCAAAAGTAAACCATTGCCGGCAGTATACTCTTGTAAAATAACTACACACAAATAAAAACACTTTTAATAATTATTAGTAATCGTTTGTAATTAAAATTAGTATCAAAATTGAAATTAAACAATATAAATTCAAATATGTAAGTTTTAATAATTGAAAAAATGTATACCAGAACAGAATATTGGGGGTTAAATGACTCTGCAGGAAGGAGTATAGATTAAATAACATATTTTGTAATTTATTTTTGTGCAATAATGATCGACACCATTTTTGAAAATATATGAACACAGTTCGAAAATATGAGATGTTTGTAGGTATATATAAATTATAAATTCTTTATTTACATTCGATGTTGTCAGACCTCATCGACTATGTTGAACAAGAAAACAAGCTTAATAGTCAAATTGATTGTCCACTATTTGCTAATGTTTTTTAAGAAAGACCTGCGATTCAAAAATAATTTATGTAGTCGTAATTTCATAACAGGAAATATATTACTGTGGTCTATTATCAAATATGTGTTAATGAACCTTCAAATTAATACAAGAAAGGTTCTAATTTAATGGTTTTAACCAACTGAATATTGGGTATACAATTATTTAAATAATTCACGCTATTAGAAATTAAATCGAAGGGACAGTGCAAGTTTTTATTATATTGAACTGAAATGTAAAAGAGAAATTTTTAATTTTATTCTTTAACAATATAAAACAAAAACCAAATTGTTAAGAAGTTAGGAGATAAACCAAACATTTCATAATTATGTACACAAAAGGTGTTAATCGGGAATGTCAAACTAAGATCAAATGAAAAAACATTTTGACAATCAAGCAACAAGAGTTATGACAATGTTGATGAAAATGTTTTTGTTTCAATTGCATTGCAAGTGATTGTTGTTGTTTGACTTTTGATCAGTCATTTTTAAATTCGGAAAACAAAATCCTAATATATAAAACAATTTTGCATAGTGTATTTCTATATGGATTTATCGTATGGAAAGACACTGCCAAAACACAATATTGAAATTACAATACATTTCAATATAAAATGCAATATTGAAATTAATTCATTAAGACATTTTTCAACCAAGAAATTGCATGAATTAGCTGACACTTGCTTTCCTGGAAAGTTGCTACAGTTCAAATAAGCCGCTCATAAGATCAATTTTAGAATAGGTTTTAATTTAGGTTTATTTTTTAGTATGTAAGTAGTGGTAAGTTTTATGAAAAAACATAAATATTCAAAAAGGTTTTAGGTCGCCATTTTTCCTTTAAATAATAAATTAATTAATAAATAAATTAGTCAGCTAGCCTAAGTAATAATTAAGAATAGTCATAGGTGTAAATACAATAGTATAAGCTCTAAAATCAATAGTATAAGCTCATGTATCATGGCAATAAATAAATAAATAAATAAATAAAGTTTGACGGATATGTCAAACTAAGATCAAATGCAAAAACATTTTGACAATCAAGCAACAAGAATGATGAAAATGTTTTTAGTTCAATTTGAATGATGAAAATGTTTATGTTTTTGTCGCAATTTTTTTATTAAAAGAATTAAAGAAATTGATTTTTAAAACAATGAAAACGATTACGGCTGTTTACCAAGAAATTTTTACTAATATGAGAACAAAAAACTATTAGAAAAACAATGAAATACAGAAATTGTATTTTGACATATGAAAAATGTTTATATACCCATACAGCTTCCAACTATGTCTCTTCCGTGGCCTGATCGGTTGGAGCACAAAAATGTGTTTCAATTACTATGTGGTAGTCACGGGTTTGTTTCCTGTGCGAGGTTATAAAAATATAACTAAAAAATAGCAAAATAGTATATAATTAATAAAAATAATTAATATAATTAATACTTTATATAACTAAAAATATTACCTATATATCAATATCTATATCAATAGTCATATATCTCAAACAACACAATAAGTAATATTGGACAAACACTAATAATAATTACACAATTGTCTACAACTGACAAAAGTGTGTGACATGACTTACCTAGTAAACATAGTAACGTCAGGCATCTTAACGTCAAAGATGGATAAATTCACAGCGATAACTTGCAGAAAAAATATGACGTCGGCTTTCCACGTAGGCGCAAATAGAGTTATCAAAGTGGTGTTCTACAATAGGCCAATCCCCTACTTAGACAGTACAAACAGATTAAAAATGAATTTAAACATTGCCTCGGAAATACAAGTGAAATTAGCAGCTAGAAATCGAGTACGATGGAAATGCCAAGTGGAAGTCCTATACTCCCAAAAGGAGTAAGGAAAAAAAAAAATAGTTTCCAACTACATTTTTGTGATTCGAGAGGTTAAAAATTAAAACATTTAAGTCACTTTCGAATGAGTAAAAAAATATTCATAGTAATTTATTTGATTACTTATTGTTATGTATTTAAATAAACATGAAAGAGGCATATTTCAGATTTTGAGCAATCCTTTATTAACACTTTGGATGTTGTTTAATAACAATTTTACTTCAATGTTCTTTTTGCAAGCCAATACCTACCCATACCTACAACAATTTTGTATAAAGGATCCTTTCCTAGTGTTTGGGTAGCGTGTAAAAAAAATATATATATATATATATTATATTCATTAAAAATTGTAAAGCGCTAATTAATGTGAAAATTTAAAACAAAAATTTTAATAAAATTTTTACAGCATTAAAAACTGTGTTTTTTAATTACCTAACATGGTATGTTTCACTCATTATTTATTTTAATACTCAACGGGGGTTCATACAAACTTTTTTTGACTAAATTCAAAGTTCATACAAGATGACAAGATTAAATAATTTTATTGTCTCACTAAATAATCGATTACACTGCAAAAGTTGTCATCTAAGATTGGCATTTAAAGTTACATGACTTAAATCAAACTGCTTAATCGATTGGAATGCATTCGATCCTAGATTTACATTTCCATTTACCCCTAAAGGTAAACTCAAAAACTCGAAAAATAGAAAAAAAACAAACACTATATTTGTGTTGCAATTTCTGCTGGATTCACTGTGTTTAGCCTAGTACTCTGCACTCTGCAGGTCTACTAAATGTTAATTGTAATTTAAAATTTTAATTTTTAATGGATGCCAAGCATTTTTAGAAATATTTTTATATCGATGACTTTTCTAGCTGTGTTCTTTTCATCCGGTTCACGATCTAGGTCAATACTTTAATATGAAAATACAATAACAATTCAAAACCCAGATATTTATCTGGTTTTTATCGATTCATTAGTAAGCACTTTATGTTGCTTGAGTTTGAAATTACTATCGCTCAACAAACAACCTGCATATAATTTAGTTCTAAATATATTGATAGTGTGGTAGTAACGACTTTTTCAGAAAAATAAGTGAATTTATATCATAATATAAAACTTAGGTGCCTATTACACATCTATCATTATATTGATGAAAAGAATGATGACCGATGACACATCAATCATGCACTCGTCAATCTTTTTATCCATTTTGCAATGACATACTGTGGAAGTGTTCTGAATATATTGATAATTTCGATACATAATATGAATATTGGAAATATAATTTCTGGAGGAATGTTTTTGACTTCAGTTTAAATTGAATTTTTAAAGAGTAAGTAAATGTTGTGTATAAAAAACTACAAATTATTTTTTTGCACATTTGAATAATATATCAATTGTTTTTTTACAATAATTGCTATAATTATTAAAATTAATGTAAAAATTGTTCTTTTTAGAATTACATTATAAAGTAATATTATAACCTCATCTGAACATTCCAAAAAAATAATATCTGAACATGCCCCAAAAAGCCATTTTTTTACCTTCGCGGATTTTGACAGCATGATTGATGAGAATAGAACCAACATCAATCATTTCTCATCAATCAACGGTCAATCAACGGTCAATGATTGACAATATATTGACCAATGATTGACCATTGATTGATGTGTAATAGGGCCCTTATACCAATAAAATAATTTTTGACTCATTTCAATAACGATTCGGAGGAGCTAAAACACCATTCTTCAATAATTCTCTAACTTCAGACTTCTTTTATATTTTAAATTTCCACCTTTACCAAATCATGTTGTGACGATGTCAAATTTTGCTGAAATTATCTGTAATTTTCAAAAAGTCACAAATTCATCTGTCCGACCACATAAGGGTTAAATGAATATTTTTGTAATTAATCAATTTTATGAGACAGTTATGAGACGACATTATTAAACTGAATAAATTAAATTTGAGATTTAGTGAACATTTTAATTAAAATAATAATTTTTGTTTTTTTTTGTTTGTTATTGCAGTTTATTGAACAATAAATAATAAATATTTTGGTATTTATTTTTATTTGTATACATATTTACTTAAAATTTGTAAAATTTATTATATCTAGTTTGTTTTTTTAATTATGATAATGGTGTTAATATAATATTTTTGAATTATCTATAGATTAAATTTAAAAAAATTATGAATAAAATATAATAGTAAAGTATAGTACATAATATGTAACAGTAAAACCATTTTCGATGTTTTAATTAATTGGAAAAAATTCTTTATCAATTTATCTAACTTGAATTTCCAGTTATCAAAATTGCAGCTAAACTATAATTACTAATTTGTTGCTAAAAATCGTATAGCCATGTATGTGAAATACTTAGTACTTGGAGGTCAAAATTTATATTAAAATGTATTGATTATATCAATATAAAAAAAAAGATAATCAAGAAGCGAAACTAGAAAAAAATTAAGAGTTAATTTAATTCATGTCATATAAGAGCATTAAGATATATAAAAATAACTTTTTTGAGTTGAACAATTTCAAGTTTAATACAAAATTTTATATGAAATATCAAGATTTTGTTTTGTTAATATTGAATAAAATCGAACCTATATCTCAACGTATATAGTGTAGTAAGGAATACTCATGATTGTTTACAATATTTGGTGATTATGCGGCTATATTGAGTTCCCTTGCAAATCCGAAAACAGCCTCAACAAATTTAGAATTGCATTTGAATAAAATAAATCAATGGTTAAAAGAATGGCAAATCAAAATAAATTAAACTAAATCGGTTCTATCACATTTACTTTGAATAAAAAAACGTGTTCAAAATTGAAAGTGAAAAATATTATCTTGCTAATGTAAAATCTGTAAAGAAATTTTTTTTTTTTTTTATGTTTTTGACAGTAATTTAGGTATAATCACCTTTTCGTGCTTAATTAAGTACGGTACTGCAAGTTTATTCTACAATATCTACAATGTTTTTCGAGCATTTATATTTATCAAAATATTATTGTTAGCATTCTAATTATATCCAACTGATAAAGTGTACTAGACCAGGTCGAAAACCCAATAAAGTATTTCTTTTTTTACTTCATTGATAAACGAACATCGGTTGAAAGGAAAAGGAACTGCGCCACCCAGCGTATAAATTGGGAATGCATGAGGAACTTAACTAAATGAAACACAAAATAACTTAGGGTAAGCAGCTGGCTCGGGCTTAAACTGAAAAATATGAAATAAAATATTACTGTTCAAAAAGCTATAATTAAACTATAATTGGAAATAAGGTTGCCTGTTGTAGGCCTCAGTAATCATTTCAAATGTAAAAATGTTGGCAAAATAAAAAACAAACTTTTAGCAACCATGACAGAGATCTGAATTACCATCCATGACAGAACCTGCAACCCACACAGGAATCTGGAAATTGAAATGGATAGAAAGGAGACTGCAAACTTCAATGGAATTGTAAACAATAAAATCGAATTTTAATTTTTTTGTAATTGAAGAAAAAAAAGATAAAAATGCCCCTAGACTAATAAAAAATTCTTTACAAAAACTTGGAGAAGAACTTCACAATGATGCTAATTCAACTGGCTTTGCTTCGATTAATATTCAATAAAATCGAACCTACTTTAACGTATAGTGTAGTAAAGAACTCATGATTGTTTGCAATATTTGCTGATTACGCGGCTATATTGGCTTCATCCTAATGGCAACTTGATAAACATTACAATTTGCCACTATAATTTATTACAAAAAAAAAAGGAAAACACAAAACTCTAAATATAGATATTTATTTTCTGCTATGACTCACCCCCGAAATGGGTAAGATAAATAAATTAATCAATCAATCAAACAATCAATTATTTCCTACTAAAAATTTTTGTTTTTTCGAAAACACTAATTAAGTTAGTTTATTTATTTCTAATAGCAAACCAGTATTTTTGAATGCAGTCAAACTAATTGTTTTTTTCCGTTTCAGGATGAAGCCCCACATAATTAACATTGAGAATATTTTAAAAAGTTTTGTGATTTTATCAAAAAATTTTGCGTAGGTAATCATTATGTTTCTTTAAAACTCGTACTCATATAATGTTTCGTATGTTAGCTTTATTTACGCAAAGCTGTTTAAGCTTTTTTGGCATAGATGATGATGTTATTAATGTCTCGTCACCGTAGAAAAACTAAAACCACTACGAGGATCGCAATAGGCTGCAAATACCCACCCCAACACCGTTAATATCAAGATAGTTCGAAATTGGTTATGGAAATTAGCTTATGGTCAGAACTTCTAGAATGTGGAATCGCATTCCACTATACAAGCATTCCCAAGAAGGCATAGTGTTTATGTGTTGGATACAAAAATTCAAAGTGAACATCAATATAATAATAGTTCGCAATTCTCCGCTCAACCTTTCTTGTACTTTGTTCTCTTTTTCTTTTCTCTAATTATCGCTTTTTATATTCTTTTGCAAGGCCAACGGAACAAAATTATAAAAGTTTTTCTGATCTTGATGTTGGCTAAAAATATTTAAAAAAAAACCTTAATTTCAAAATTTTAATAAGCATGAGTGTCACAATAACTTTTGCTGTTATAGAGCTTTTGCGAAGTTCCACAAGCATTTGTTTTGGACATGAGATACAAATGAAAGCGCAAAACATTCTGAATTCAAATTTCATGTTGCATATAAAATGTAAGATAACAAGGGGAAGGAGAAGGAGTTATCACACAAACGTTATAAAATCTTATATATATAATACACAAGACAAACGACGTTTGGTGAGTAAAAAAGCAAGAATAATTGAATAGTAAATTAATTACACCAGAAAAATATTAAAATTTTAGCAAGTTCTTGGTGCTGAATACTTAAAACATTTTAAATATTTGGCTCTTCTGAGGGAGATGTTGTATCGGCATAGGATCTAATGACCATATCCCTAGTATAGCTGGAACTGTTAGCTTTCCAAAAATATATATCTGTAGTGGGGCATCTTATCCTTTAAGGACGAAAAAGAAATTAGGTTCTACGCCGATACAACATCTCCCTCAGAATCCCCAAATATTTACACCAAATAGTGACGGTTATTTCCCAGTTGAGCGACATCTGTATTCTAAAATAAATTTCAATTAAGGACAATTTTTAAAAAGGCTTCATTGAAAAACAAACTTATAGCAAAAAGTTAAAAACACAAACAAAAATGGAAAACAAAACAGATCAAATCATACTCTTCAAAAATGATATAATAAATGCTATTTATTTGCTTCTGCTATTGTTTAAAAAAATATATACATTAAAACACGGTCATTCGCTAAATATCAGTAATATTTCTGACTAGTAAAAAAAAAATTGCATCTTTATAAACAAAATCAAATTCAATAAAATATCTTTCGTATAACAATTATAAACTTTATTTTATTCATAAATAGCAATTCTGTTATGTAATCACAAAATACATATTTTTAATAAAGAACAGAAAAAGACAATATATAAATCAGTTTTTTAATAATTTCACTTTTGACTTATTTCTTTGTTTTATTGAAAAAATGGCGTTATATTTTAATGTGACTATAAACGACATCGATTGTATGAACTTATGAAGTTTATTACTTTTTTTCAAAAAAAGTGTTGACTATAACAAAATTTTGACTACAAACATTTTTGACTATAAACGAATTAAAATACATCTTATATATAATACACAAGAAGAACGGCACAGACACAATGTTACTACTTCTTATAAATTTTTTTTTCTAATTTTTGGTACACCAGTTAATGTAAATATGAAAAACTATATCTATTGCTAATGAATTGAACACAGCTTGGTGCAGGCCAAATTTCAGAAGATTTTAATGTCAAAATCGGAATGGCAGCGATCAAAAAATTTGACAACTCGTTTTATTAATCAGAAAATATACTGAATGAATTCGAATTGATTGTGAAAAAGACGAACATATCTTTATTTCAAGAATACCGCAATAGCAATGAACGTGTTTGTTTATACTCCATCAAAAGAAAAGCAAAAATCCATTTTATTTTGAATAACAACGAACATGTATTCCAAATTAATTTCAACGAATAATTGAAAAATTTTTTATGCACCTATACATACATTCATAATATAAGCGGAATTCGAACTCGAAAATATCCTTTTACTATTATACAACATAGTGGATAACATAACCAATACACTATCTTAGTCCAAATTAATGGCTGTCTTTAATACTAACGAATATTTTTTGATTATATAAAGAAGCAAATTTGATGATAAAATTGTTTAAATACGCTTCAGAATATATTCTACAATGAAATACTAAAACCCACTTTGATATCCACGATCTACTACGTTGAGAATAATTTTTATTTTGTTAAATTATATTGAAATTATTATTAATTTCGTCATAAAGTATTAGGTATTATAAAGTATAAAAATATTCAAGAAAACAGAGAACAAAAATAATTATACCAAAACAAATATTTTTTTTTATATAAAATTGTGTTTGAAAGAACTATTTCTGTGCAATTGCACAGGGGATTCACTAGTAAGTATTAATTTAAAAATGTACACACAAATAAAAGATCTGAGGGTTATATTTATTTAAAAATAAAAAATGAAAAAGTATGAAATTTGAAAAGTTCTAATATTCTTTTGACGTGACGTCAACCAAAGATATTCCCATATATCATACAAGTCCGATTGAAATACATTAGTTCGAATTTTTTGCTTATATTTTTCTGCCGAGATATTATATTTAATTTTTTAATTGAATTCATACTTAATTTATACCAACTTCTTTTGTGTTAGCTTGTGAGTAGTTTAAAAACTCTGTACCTAATTTTAAAACTTTTTTTAACTTTAAAAGAACTTGAATTTAAAAAAAAAAAAAAAATCTAACAGAAGTTGAAACTACTAAAAACAAAATCTAACATTAAGCGAAATTTTAATTAAATTGTTAGTCAAAAATGAAAGTGTTAAATATTACACAATTTAAGACAAATAATAACAAAAACAACAACATTTACAAAATCAAATATTTGTAAGTTAATATTCTCTTTAAATCTCTTAAATTTTTATGTGTTAGTATTGCCAGTATTGCGTTAATAGATTTATTCACACTCATAATATATTTGATAATTGTAATTCCATTTATACTCTTCCTATATTTAATTAACACGAGTCCATATTAGGTAATATTATTATTTATTTATTTTAAAATTCACATCATAAGTCAATGAGTTTTTCATAATCTTTCAATCTCGAAAAAAAAAAACAATAAAATCAAACTGAGTAAAATAATTATTTTTGTTTTTTTTTTTTAAACTAAACGGCACGTTTATTTTGTCCTACTTCATTTTGGCACAGCGAATTTTAAATAGATGGAATTTGGCATAAAAATAAACTTTATTGAAAACAATTAAAAAAAAGCGAATCAAAGTTTTATTAATGAAGATCTGGACGATAAAAATCCAAAAAAAAAAAATTATAATAAAAACAAAGTACGAAACTTATGCAAATTAAGATAGTAAACTAAATCATTTCATCTTGGAATTATAATCATACCTACAGTCTGCCAAACAATTTATATTTATTTATTTTCTGAATTTATTAATAATATTTTATTATATTAATTTTTTGGTTTTTTGAATATAAAAATAATTTTGAAAAGCAAAAGAAAAAATGCAGAATGAGGACCCTACACTTGGATAAGTAGTATTTATGTACGCATTTCAAAAGAAATGAATTAATAATACATGAAATTCAATACAAATTTTAATTTAAAATGGAAGTTTCATTAAACGGTTGAGTTTTTTAAAGGGTTGAATTTTATGTTAATTAATATAAGTACTTTTGATCCCATTTGGGACAATTCTGAAGAAAGTCGTATTCGCTGTTACTTATTATTAAAATTATGGACACAATTTTTTTTACCAGTAGTTAAGTTTACTTATTTGATTATAATTGACCTAACGGGTTATAAAGTTATGAGTCGTAAGTAGAAATTTTTGTTGAAAAATTTACTATAGTGCTAGCAAAATTTTAATCATTAGATTTCAACAAAAAATTGTCCGAAGAGTTTAATGATCTACACATGCTATAACTGTATTGTTCTACGTGATGTTTTGTTTGTCCAATTTTTGAAGTCGACGAACAAGCCCAGTTTGATTGTAATCATATTGTTAGTCAGTGTTGTTATCGCAATCAAATTGGTAGAATATAGAAGCAATTCAGATAAGTTTCCGTCATGTAGCTTATCCCTATGTCTAATCATTTGATTCTCTCTCCTTTATCAAGACGGGCTTAATCAACTTTAATTAAAAATAATTTGAGTTCTGAAGAACAATATTTTTATATATTGTGCTTTTGTTGCATTGTTCATTAAAATTGAGAATTTAATTCACAAACTATACTTATATCTTTGAAGAATTGATTGACACTAAGTTTTAGATCAGAAAATATGTCCAGGGTGGTATTTCCCCGAACTAACTACGTGAAAAGTGAATAAAATGTTGAATTTATTATGGCTTTAAGTAGAATGTAGAAAGGGTTTATATGGCTTATAAACTTAAGTTTCCCTAAGGTATATTTTTTTTAAATCTATAGTTTTTTCTCAAAATTTCGTTTTTTAAAATCTCATTCACAATGAAATTTCAGTTCTTTGATCCCAACAATAAGAAAATGTAAATCATGTTATTTAGAAAGAATTTTAAAATCCCATATTCAATAATTACTGGAATCGCTCTTTTATCGTCATCACGAATCAGTAGATTTAGGACAAGATTTAAAAAACAAAAAATGCTATTCTTCTTTTTCGGGAGCTGATTCGATCTGTGCAGTCTCTAGGAAAACATTGTCCTCGTATAACATCAACAAAACCAAATAACTCTTAGCCAAGTCCCGTACTGATATATCAAGAGTAGTAGCCATCAGCACTGGATTGGGCGCTACGAAGCTACACTACCAAACTAGGTATTCTGTTCAACCACAATTATTGCAGCTGCAAAAGTGAACACTTTCTTTGGAGTTGCCCAACATTACCTACAGTAAGACTCCGAACTTTGAGTGAGGCTTTCCGGAACAATATAGGTATTATTGCGGAAATCAAAATTATCGATATGATAAGCTTTATCCACAGTGTAGTTCTAATACCGAGTTCCTTGGGAGAGAACAATTTTTAGAGTGATTCTCTAAGACAACCAACAACAAGAAATAGATCACTCGAGTCGTGCGTGATATTAAAAAGACACAATTAAGTGCTTATTGGTTTTCCAGAAGCAAGTGAAATTGCCACTTCTACCTCCCTACCTATGTTTTTGTGAGTTACAGCATCAAACGGCCGTCTCCTTTTAGTTGATTTTGGCTTTCTTCACTGTTTTGTACTGGACTGAGGAAATAAATGTAAAATTAGTCTTATTATAATTTTTACTGAACATTCAGCTTACTTTCAAATGAAATAAGTCTATATTTTCTGGAACAATGAGATTTAAGGAAATTTTCAGAAAAAAAATTCATAGAAACAAAAATAATATATTCCTTCGATTTCTGCTCCTGGACATTCTGAAATAATTTGTTAACTCTTGGCTCAATTGTCTGTAATACTATCCGCATGCAAGCATCTTATCTCAATCGACTACGTTTTTTTTGTTTTATATCCACTATAGTTGATAACCCTCGTTTCCACAAATATGTGCATGTGAAAGACAGTTTATTTTGAAATGGATGCTTAAAACAATGAGGGTTACTCTGCATGGTGTTCAAAATTGAGACACAATTTTAGTTTTGAAGACAAATTTCAAATTATGATCATTTCATGAGTTCTTACAATATATCTTCGCCAGCTGATGATAAATGGGTATTTTTAGAATTGTTGTATGGATCTTGAATCCATAGTTTGATAATGTGGTTTTCATCATTTGGAAAATATTTATCTATATATTTAGGAAGTTTACATTTTGTTTCCCAAATTGGAATATTCAATCAGTTCTTAGTTGTGAATTGTCATATACATTTGAACCAATTCTTTGGATCCATATTTATAATTTGATTTTGATAGCCTCAATTTTGTTATACATATTAAAAATATTAGATTGAAGTGTTTGCATAGATAAATTTAACTGATTTGGAATAAGCAAAATGTAAACATAAATGCATTTATATAAACTATAAAATCGAAAGAAAATCGAAATAAATAAAAAAACTAAATAAAAAAAAATTTTGTTTTTAATTCACTTTGCATAATTTGGCAGACCCCGGGCAAACTTACAACATTATGTACTAAAACCGAAAAGCATTTTAACTTTTTCGTTTTAATTTTTTATAAAACCTCTCAGTACCGAACTTGATGCACGTAACTAAGAAAAATTTAATTCTAGCACTTAAGTCACTGTAAAGAATATAAAAAAAAGATTCGGTTAAAGTCGATTTTCTATAACCAGATTTTTCTGTGTATACGACATTATAATTGTGGGCTAACGATTTTTTTAAACTGCTACTATGATAGTAGTATTGGTAAAGAACAATACCAAATTTTTTGAATTTGTCTCCAAACTACTTATTTGGAGTTAGTTACATTTTGAATCGTACTCTCTATTTGTTTGAAAGCATACAGTTAAGAAGATTTTTAGCTTAACATCAAACTGAAATAAGAATAGAAAATTTGAATTAAAAAAAAAATTAATTGAAAAAAGCTTAAATTGACCAAATTTAAAACATTAGAGATAAAATAAAAAATATTGTTATTATATTATAAAGACAATGCCCATTTAAGTATCTTTATTAATTATTCATTTTATTAATATTGTGACATAATACTTCATCATAAACTTTCCATAAAGAAATCATTATTTATTGATAAACTGTAGAAATAAATAAATTAAAAAAAGCAAAGTAAAAAAAAAATAAAAATAAAAAAAACATAATAAAAAGTCACATATAAGTCACCTAAGATTGCACATACGTATATGGTGGACGGTATGGAATCGCATGGTATCAGAGATCAATGAACTTTTTTTTTTTATTATTATTATTTAAAGTATGAACTAATAATAATATAAGTTAACCATTTTTAGTAATTTATTAACAATCACAGCAACATGATAAGGTTTAAAAAAAATTTTAAGGTTGTTTTACAGACTTTTAAAGCGGTTTATTTCTTCTGGTAAGTTAATCTAGTAGTAAGTTGTGAAAATATTAATTCGTAAGTATAAAAATATAAACCTACAAATTAAATTTAATTTTCAGCAACTTAATAGAATTACATACTATACTAGGGGCCCCTGTTGAGTAATTATAATTCAAGTTGAAGCCAAATTTACAGTTTCATTGTATATAACTAATAATAATAACTGATTTGTTTGATTTTGTTTTTTTTTTAATAAGAACTCACATACACAATATACATAATTTAGCATATGTACATAGATTCATTTGCAAGTATGTAATTATAATAGCTGATTTGTTTGCTTTTGTTTATTATTTTAATGAGATCTCACATACAGATCTCAACTGTGTGCGCATTATTGTTTTATATACAACTTATTTATTATATTAGGAGTTCATTAAAGAGAAGTGAAATAAAATGAAAAGGTGTCGACTGTGCGCAGGTCCATAAATGCTTGTCAATTATAATTATAGATTGCATTGAGTTTTACACGCATTTAATTTTAATTGTAAAACACTCTATACGAGCTTTAGATCTCTTGAATTCAAAATGAATTAAATAAATAAAAATAAATAAATAAATTTTAAGAAAAGTTTAGAAGTGTACACCCACACTAACGCTAAAAAATTTTAAAATCTACTTACTTTTTAATAATATCAAGAATTTTGTAGTACACCAAGCTTCAATATTTTTTTACCGTTATATCTTACAAACAATATAGCTAACTGATTTTGTCAAAATTTTTACACTTAATTTTGTTCTATTCATTCAAAGTCAAGATCATCGTACTCTAGAAATTAAGTTGGATTTAATTTGTAAACTTTTTATAAACAAAATTACAAAAACGTTGGTGTTGAACTGAGCTTTATCAAATTTGACAGTAAATTTAAAAATATATGATTTTCATTAATTAAAATTAGATAGATGGTTATTTATTTTTGTTCCAGTCCAGACATCTGTTATTTAGCATTTAACATTTTAATTAAAAAACTAGAAGATTTTTGAATGAATCGTGAGCAAAAGCTGTAATATTTGTACCTACTAAAACTGTTAAAATCACTAAAACTTAGATAATAATTATGATCTGTCGACGAATATTAAATTTGTAGGGTAAAGTGTAGGTATATTTTTCTACATGTCAACTTTAGGTATATTTTTGTCTATTTGTCAACTTTTGTATCCTTCATTTTTCATTTCATCAGCAGTCTAAGAAAATTTGAAACTTCAAAATAGCCTCTATTCAAAGAATATCAATTGTGATTATTGCTGGACTATATTCAGTTAATTTGCTAAGTGCATTAAAGAACGTATTTTAGATTTTTATATGTTAAATTTCAGCTCACGATTTTATTCTGTTTTGCTAATGGTTTTGGTAATGTTGATTATAAGCATTCAAAGTAGCATCTATTGTAAGAATACCAAATATGATTATTGCTCCCACTATGCCGAATTGATCTCCTGAATGCAGTAATGAGTTTAGATTAGTTTTAAATGTGTTGTATTTAGGCTCATGTTTTTTTTCTGTTTTGCTCATTGTTTTGGTAATTTTGATTTTATTATAAACATTTAAGTAAAATTTTTCCACCATTATTTTTCATATATTCATATATCATTTCTGCGTTATATGTAGTTTTTATGATATTCTTCCCTTGCCATTATTGTTATTCTAAATAATTTATTTTTTGCGCCATATTTTCAAAGAAGGCAATAAATAATCTAAAATACAATATGTTCACTCATATTCTTGAAGACTCATCGTGTCAGTGATGAAAAAATTGACCCGCGTCCACGTCTAAATAAATTTGTTTTTCACAAGTCTTTGAGAAATACAAATTTATTTAAACGTAGGCGAGGCTCAATTTTTCATTACTGACGCAATGAGTCTTTAAGAATATTGAGGATTATTTACCAAAATTTTGTACATTAGATAGAACTCAATGCTCTCGTGTGTAGTGTGTACATTATACTTAATTTATTTTCTACTTGAATTTTTTTTCCACGAGATAAAAAGTTTTAGTATAGTGTTGAGCCGGACAAGAAGTGTGAAATTCAATGAAAAGTTAGACAAAATCAATCATTTATCTAATTAAAACATGAGTGTGTAATTAAATCAGAGTTTCGGAACAATATTGAAAATTATCCACGATAGAATTTTTGTAAAAGTTTCAAGAGTACTGAATACCACATTATGAATGAATTGCTTATGACAAATGAATACTGTCCCAATTTTTTGCGAATCTCAATTAAACAAATGCAGACTATAGCCAGTATATCGTTGTTTAAATGAATATTGCACCCATGAGTCAAACTTTGTTATTTATTTATTATTATTCTAAAATTCTGTTACTCATATTGTAATATTGTATGTTGTATCATCTTTGAAACCTATTTAAGTAATTTAGACTATAATACAACAACAAAAAAAAAGATAATAAATTTATTATTACTTAAAAAAGAAATATGTGTGTTTAAATGGTAAATAAAATGCCGCTGGTCACCAAATTTTGAAATAATAAAATATAAAGTCAAAAATGATATAAAATACCGCACCACAAATCCAAAATAAAAAGTGAGAAAAAAAGGTGTGCTGAACTTAACAACAACAACAACAACAACAAATAATAATAATAAATTGATGTCTTAAGAAAACAAAAAAAACAACAACAACAAAAAATTCGTACATAGGTATAGTAAAAGTAAAATAAACGTAATCATAAGCCCAACAACACATAATAATAATTATTGTCAAAATATCAAACCAGCAGTGGCACGCTGCGCCACCTCGCCCTCTGCTATATTTATATATACATACCAACATGTATACATGTTAATGTTTATTGAAAAAAATTAAATAAAAAAAAAAAATAGAAATTTAAATTAGTTTTTATGATGATGGTAACACAAAAACAAATAAATGTTATAAATTTTATTTGAAATGTACTAATATATGGACAAATCATTAAAAAGAAAATATAATATGCAAAATTAAAAAAAAAAAAAATAATAATTACAAAATTTTATTTTCAATATAAATTTGATTTCGATTTTAATTTTTGTTTTATTTTTTATTGTTGTTGTTGTTTTAATATGGAAATTTGAAATTTTCAAGGACAAAATTATTTCATCTAAAAATTATGTATGCGAATTAGGATTGACTAATTTTATGTGCATATTTTCCGTTATAATTACATAAATGTATTGTGAGATATTATTTACCGTTCGACATATGTTTTTTTTAACAGTTATTTTAGTTATTTTTTTTTATTATTTGGAATCGAGTTATTGAAATAATTTTTTTATGTTTTTATTTTTTATTTTGAATGATTTCGAAGGGTATTATAAAATTAGTAAAAACTTTGTAAAAAGTTAAATGAAATGGAAATTGTTTTTCAAAATTATGAATAATGTTTGGTTGTGTTGCCATCTGTTTAATTCAGTAGTTTATCTTTAACAAATAATGTTAAAACTAAATTAGATTAGTAATTTAAAAAAGGAAATTAGGTATATCTGAAGATTTTGATTTGGGATAAATAAAGTAAAATAATATATTTAGTTAAGAATAAAGTGTGTTAATTAAGTTTGGGAAATTGAAGTTGGTTCAGAAATTAGTAATCAGAATCAGATATTGAATTCATATTAAGTTTAATATAACACTTATATTGAGTTAGATTCAGTAGGCTTAACAATTAGGTTAATTTAGGTAAGTTAGGTCTAGACAAACAATATATAACATTGATTTTTAAGCCTTATTTTTTACAATACATATAAGAATAAACATGGCGACATACATATTAACAATTACGATAGTGAAATAAAATAAATAGTAAGCAAATAAAATTAACATAAAAATTTAAATTTAATTTAGAGTATATTAAAACCATTTTTCTTTCACTTGTTCTAGGCTAAGTTAATTTAAAGTTTGTATTTTAAAGGCAAATTATAAAAGTTTAAAAAAAAACAAACAACTATGAAGTTAGTTTTAAAATGTAAATTGTGTTCGATATAAAGTAGTACAACTCTGAAGCATTGATAAAGATATAAACCTACTATGTGAGAATAGAAAGACATTAGACTTATTTATTTATAGCTTCGAATCAGACATTTTGTTCTCAGTCTACAAAAGGAAAAAATATTTAAAAATAATTTAAAACTTTTAATAGCAACAATATAAATGTATACATTTCTTATTGAGCATAATAATTAGTAGCTGAGTGTCATTTTATATTAAATATTTTTTTAATTATAATAATACCTTCTCGTTATACTCTATTCAATTGTTTAATGTAAGAAAATTTATTTTTTTTTTCAACGAAAGTCTTTTTACTATGTTCATTTTTGTAATTTTTGTTGTTTCGTAAATTTTTTCAATACTAAGTTTTTTTAACCTTTCCTCTGTGCATTGGGGTCAAATTGAATCGATCTTAAAAGACTCGATGGGGTCAAAACAATCGTTTTTAAAATAAAACAAAAAAACTTATTTTACGTGAATTAAGTCAATCAACTAGTCCATGAAAGCCTCAATTAGTATTTTCTAAACACAAAATAAAAAAACGGGATTAAATTCGATTTTATGTAGTTATCCCCGTTTGAAGAAAACTATACGCATATCTGTGCACTGGGGTCAAAATGACTCCATTTGTTTCATGTATTTTCTATGAAAAATCATAATATACAGGAAGACATCTTTATTACAAAAACTATTTTTATTTTAATCATTTAGAGCCACGTTCAACTGATTATGCATTGCACTTATTCCATCGCTTATATGAACCATACGTTAACGAAGGGCGAAATATAACCATGGATAACTTCTTCACAAATTGTATGCTGACTGAACAGCTATTAGGAAAAAAAAAAAGATTAATTGGGAAAATTCGTTCAAATAAATCTGATCTGCCAAAAGGATTTACCAGCACGGCAGGTATCAAGAAAAGGGATGTGATTTCTTCAGAGTTTTGTTTTGACGAGATTACGTTGGTAAGATACATTCCAAAGTCAAATAAGAACGGCTTGTTACTAACTTTGCACAACGATAAAGGTATTGATTCTGGTTCAAATAAACCCAATATCATATTGGATTACAATTTAACTAAAGGCGGAGTTGATACACTAGACAAATTTGTGATAACACACCCGTGCAAAAGAAAGACTAAACTATGGCCAATGCTTTTATTTTTTAATATGATCGACATCGGTGGTGTTGCAGCGTTTAATTTGTATAAAACTGCAAACCCTCAACTATTCAACCAGCCGAAATCATCTCAACGTAAATTGTTCTTGAAGGAGTTGGCTATGCAACTGATGCAAAAAAATATATTAAGTCGTCTATCTAGCCCTAGAGCAATGAAAAAAAAGTAGTGAATCTAAGACGCGTCAACAGACGAAAAAATAGCTATGAATACAGCCAGTAAACGTCAATGGTATTAATTTTATCCTCGATCTGCTGATGTTAAGACACGGTCATTATGTTGCATTTGTACTTAAGTTATGTTTAGTTTTATCCTAATTATATTTCTTTTGCTTTATTTTGTATTGATATTAAAAAAAAAAATTAAAAATTATTTCAAATTTTTTATATAAAATATATGAAAATACATATGGGGTCAAATGGACGTATACGGTAAAAAAAACTATGCACAGAGGAAAGGTTAATCATCTCTGCATATTCAATTTTGTGGAGAAGTTTTGATTTTGAAAATTTGAACTCAAAATATTTTTTTGAATGATTTATAAAAGCTTCAAAATACCAAATATAGCTTTATTCAGGCATGATAAGAAAACTTTTTGACACTGTATTCAAATTCGGAACGGAATGATGTGTTAAAAAGTGCAGGTGGAAGGGTTGTCTTATAATTATTTCACTACCTGATGCAGTAAAATTTTCTTACTGTGTTTTAATCTGTACTTGTGCTATACTTTCACCCACTTACTTCTTATATCTATTATATAAGAGGTACCGTTTTTAGAAAAGTAAAAGTATCGTATAAAAATAATATATACATGTATTTAACGGCATATATAAAAAATATCATGTCAAAATTGTTCAAAATTATAAAATAGGGCAATCAAAAAGGCTAATTACGGTGTATTTCCAAGAACATTTAAGAAAACCCAAATTAGTAAGAATAAAAGGTATCATCAATTTTAGGTCGGCAATTACTAAACGTATAATTGAACAGCATCATGAAATTTATAAAACTAATTTATGATCAATAAAGGGGGTGTACCTAATATAAATAAACAAATTAGACCCATACCAACGTTTAGCAACTTTGAGAGAAAAGGGTAGATAACAGATTGAATAATGATTTAGGAAATAGATACTCACCGCTATTTAAATGAATATAAATCAATTTGCAAAAGTACAGGTACAAATATGTAACTGTTAGGGATTAAAATATAAAAGGGAAAAAAGAATTAACAAAATTAGTTAGTCACAAGCACTGATGTAGGAAGTATGTTGCTTTCTAAATATTGATATTTGCAATTAAACAATAAAAATGATTAGTGAATGGAATTTAGATCTTATATATATGTTTTCTTCATGAATTTAACGATCCATATATATACACTAGTTAACATGGAAAACCCATGAAGATTACCTTCATATGAGCACAGGTTGAATTTATACTACATCTCAATACGCTTGAAAACGTTGAAGCATTCGCTGGTATGGTGTTCTAAACTGTTTCATAGAACTAATTATGGGAAATATGAACCATTAAATTGAATGATGACTTCATTTAACTCATATAATTTCCGTATTAACCTATTACTAACAAAGCAATCTTTAAAACATAATTTGGGGCAAAGAACATGCAAGCTATGATATCATATGGCCTAAGTATATTTTTACAGATAACATTATTATGTTATTGTAGCTTAAATTATTTTACGTTTTTTTTTTGTGTTATGTTATTCTCTTTTCTTAACTACTAATATTGTAATTTAATTTAATTTAATAAAATTAAATAAATATATATTGCGCTTGCTTTATTCAAGCTTGAAATAAGTGAATAAATACATAAATAAATAAAATGATCCTCGTGTAAAATTACAATTTTTGGTTGGCCTTAATAACATTCTTGTCCTCTTTTTTTACTATTTCTAGATTTTTCGAGTATATTACGATTTTCCCATTAATTTGTTGGTCGGCCTCTACCTTTTATAATCACCATACAGGATTTGCAGAGAATGTTCTGAGCTGGCTTCTATCCTCTCTGGTTCTTGCATGTAATAATTTTTTTTTTATCATCATCATCATCATTATCTTATAGCGCAACAGCTCTGGGTGAGCCTTGGTCTTCATCACTATGCTCCTCCAAAAAGGTCGATCTTGTGCCGCTGGTCTCCAATTTGGAATTTGTAGGGTTTGAGCATCGTTTTTCACGTTGTCTGCCAATCTGCTTCTTGGTTTTCCTCTACCACGTCTGCTATCGGGCTTTCTATTCAGCACCACTGCTTGCTTTCGGCTTTCGTTTATTCAACTTACGTGGTCAGCCCACCTTAGTCCTTGGACCTTTGCAAACCGTACAATGTCTTCACTATCAATCATACTATTGAGCTCGCTGTTGCTTCTGATTACATATTCTCCATTATGTAATCTATTTGGGCCGAGTATTTTTCGGAGAATTTTTCTTTCAATTATGCGCAAGCTATTCTCCTTGGCCACATTCATAGTCCATACCTCGCATCCATACGTCACTATGGGTCGTATGAGAGTTTTATATATCGTCATTTTGGCCGTTCTTATATCAGTTTAGATTGAAGGAACTTTCTGTTTGTATAGTAGCATCTATTTCCGGCCTGAATTCTATTATGAATACAGCATTGCATACTATTATCACTTATTATTGTTGCTCCGAGGTATGCAAAGGTTGTAACTCCTTCAAAACTCCTCTCCAATAGTTATATTCTGAGTATTTCTTATCTGTTCATTTCTTGACATCTTTAGATATTTTGTCTTGTCTTCGGTGATTTTTAAGCCTACTTTTTGTGTCTCCGCTTCTAGTTGTACAAATACTTCTGCCATATATCTGTAATTTTTTGCCATGATTAGTATATGTCATCCGCATGTGCCACTATTTGTGTTGTCATATTGAATATACTGCCTTTCTTTTCTAATTTTCCTATGGCGTAATGTAGTATTAAGTTAAATAAGAGTGCGAATAAGGCATCTCCTTTCCGTACTCCCGTTTCTATTTTAAATTCACGGGTTATTTGGTTTTGTATTACAATTTTAGCTTTTGATTCATGCATTGTCATTATGAGACGATGTTTGATAATTTCTGAGGTATTCCCAAATGTCTATGTCAATTTTTTTTTATATATATGGCAATTTGTCATTATATTATCTTCTTCCATATTGTCCGCTTTTTAATTTAATCATTCCATATATTTTTTTAATTAATTTTTTCATTTTAAACCTTTTAGCATATTTTATTTTTAGTTTCACCAATTTATTTTCATCTAGTTTTAATTTTTTTATTTCTTCTAATCAAAAGTCTAGTAACTAAAAATAAAATTTTAAGGTATATCATATCGAATTTAATTTAATTTAACCAATAAAATTTGAAAGTATACCCGTTCATCAAAAATCAAAGGAAAAATTTCTGTCTAAAACAAATTTTACTGCAAAACGTACATGAGTATAAAATTTTATTACAAAAATCAACTATACTAAAACCGTCAATGAAAATTGAAGCCGTGTAATTTTTTTTTTTTACTAAGTATATTAAAATTGAAAACTCATATACCAACTGAATTGAAGAAAATGGTAAATTAATAATAAAATTTTATAGGTATGCACATTAGTATTCATATAAATATAAAGTCTAAACGTAAATTTTATTTAACAGAACAACCAGTGTCAGACTACCTTGAAATTCATATTCACTGCATGATCTATTATGTCATTCAAATTGTAAAAATGTAAGTATAATATAGGATGAGAATATCAGTCAGTTTGTTTTAATAGTCAGTTAGTTTAATTTATTTACTGTTACAATTTGGCTCTACGTTAGAAATGGTTAGAACCATCACAGAATATAAAAAAAAAAGTTCTATTTTCAATCAATTAACTATTTAAATAGATTTTACATATAGATAGCTACCTATTAATAATGTATATGTATATGTGTATGGACATTGGAATAATGTTTGAAATTTCATTTTTGTTAATTCGGAAAATAGCAACACGACAGTATCATCAATGTTTTTTTTTTTAATTTCTATTTTTTTTCTTCTCTATTAAATTTTTTTTTGGTTAGATTAGTAAGTACCTACCTACCTATATAAAATAAGTCTTCATAAAAAAAAGTATACACCAAAAAAATCAACAAAAGAAAGAGAATTTATTGATGCCATTCAATTCAATTTTAATTCAATTTCAATTCAATATTTCACAATGTAAGTTCAATATTATAACAGGAACCCTCAATTTTTTATGTTTTTTTAATCTACTCAATTTTCTAAAACAACAAAAATAATTATTATAGCTTTACTTTGTTTGTACTAGGTACCAACATGATAATATTCTATTTCAGTTATTTGAGTAAAAGAGTACTGGCATGACACTGAAGTTGTAATGATGGTAATAAAATTTTATTTTTCAATGAATATTTTTATTTTTGGTATGATCCGTTTTTTTTTTTTTTTTTTTGTAAATTTGCATTTATGGCAGTTTGGATTTTTTTTTTGGTTTTCGTAAATATTTATGGTATTGTAATTTTTGATTTAATACTTGTAATGATGAAAGTTGTGGTACGATGTTATTATTAGTAGTAAAAGGTATTATTTTAGTTTATAACTATTGAAGTAATTTTATTAATGAGATGTTTTTGATAATTTCACCGGAAATTTGGAAATGTTTTTTTTTTTTAATGTTCTTAACTAATTATAATTGTTTGGAGATAGAAAATATGTAATTGATTTGTTGCAAATTAACAATGATAGTATAAATTAAAGGATAATTGGACGTAAAAATTAGTAGAAGTGATATTTTTTCATTAAATTATTTTGAAAAGATATTTTAAAATAATGTTGACAATGGAATTCTCGATTATTATTTTCTTTTTTGTATTTTTAAAAAACCTTTGTAAATTTTTTGCTGTTAGAACATTTTGCAATTTAACCTATTTGGTCCCGCGCCATTTTTTTTTCTCAAAATAACGAATAACTTACATTTTCTTATGGAAAACTCAATCAAAAACAAAGTTTAAACTTTTTTTTTATTGCACTTTCAATAATTCTTTGGAAAAGGGGTATATTCAAATGGGTACAATGGGAACATAAGGACACAAAAAAATTTGATTATTAAAAGTAAGTAAAAAACTCTTTACGACAATTTTTTTATTTCATTTTATTTTCTTATAATGAAAGGAACAAAAAAACTTCAACCAAAATAACTTTAAATTAACAAATAACTTCAATTACAACAAAATAATAAATTAATTAAACGGAAATAACAGAAAATGGACACGTTTTTAGTTTTTTTCATGAAATTGTATCAAACATTGTCTTTCTATATAGAGTGTAATATTGCACTTTATGCAACTCCATCTTGCTCTCTGACTACACACTGCACAACTCAATTATTTCGTAATTTTTTTTGGATAATGACCACCTTGGTCATTCCTAAGACTATTTGGGACATTTCTTGACTGTTTGGAGGTCTGACTTTTTGGAAAAGTTTTTAAATAGTGCCTTGTTATATTTCTAATAAAGCTGAGTAAATCCATTTTATCATTACCAACTAAATATACTTTCCACGCGTTCACGACTGCAACATTTAAAGAATGTTTCCAAAGAAGCCACCATCACTTTTTGCCTCGGACGGAAATGCGATAGTTATTTACTGCCTGTTCCAACAAATCAACACCTCCCATATGAGCGTTATAATTGCTGAAAAGGCGATGCTGCAATGTCAATTTATGAATTAGGGTATGTAATGTATGTATATGTACCTGGAAATATTTATATCTTTTGGCATTGCATTCAAATGGAGGGTTACCAATTTTCAACAACTATTTGTTAAATGAATCGTGTCTTGTAATAAGCTATGTCACTGTTATAACATTGGATCTTACCTCCCTGATTAGATTATTTACTCAGTAAATTTAATTTCGAAATATCTATTTCGCATTGTCAGAGTCACCATAAGAAAAAATTTCAACTTCGTCAGGTAAATGAAAAGGAATAGTATCCGCTTTGATATCCTCTTCATCTGCAGCATAAAAATATGAACTAAACTTATTTTTAAATATATCTGAATTCACAGTTTAAAAATATGAATATCTTATCAATAAAATGCAATGTCAAAGATAAAAAATTTGACTTTAATTATTATTACTTTTAACGACTTATACACTAAAACTCATTTTTTAAAATGTGTCAGATATAATGTATTATATTTCCGTCTATTGAACGTCAAACTGGATGAAATTTTACAAGGGAAACTCCCCAACTATATAAAATAAGAATTATTTGCAGCGATGGGTCTCTCGTTCTGTTAATGTATCAAATTTTGACATTTATGATTATGATCTTTTCTGAACTCATATGAGTACACTGGGGCCAAATGGGTTAATCACCTTTTGAGTGTATTTTTTAAAAACATACCTAAGCGAAATATACCTATGGTACTTCATTTTGATGCCAGCTATATACTGCTACTATTTTCATCGTTATTTAATGGGGAATTAATTTTTCAGATTGGATTTTAAGAGTAGATTGTGAGGGATTATATTACAAAGTGATATTGATTTTTGTTCAGCATTAGGTCTGTTGAATAATTTCATTAAATTTTAGTTTATTTGGCTATGTATTATTCAGATCTGCTTTTTACTTCATTGCATATCTAAAACACATATTTAATGTTTCTTTTAACTACTGGTCAGTACTCGTTTGTTCTGGAAATGCGTCAACGTTATGCTGAATCCTAAAAAAAAATAATCCTACAATTGATGTTCTCAGACCAATCAGTTATAGTATACTCTCTGGTATTTCTAAATCTATGCTGTACTATACTTCTTCTTGATTTCTCTAAAGCTTTTGATTGTATCAGTCATAACTTGTTAGATTTTAAACTTAGATCGGCTTTCAATTATGAATACTCTGTTATCACTATTATGCAAAGGTATTTAAATAATAGAAGTCAATTTGTGTACTTAAATGGTGTTAAATCTAAAAATTCGTTCTGTATGGTTCATACTAGGGCTTTTGTTTTTAGTATTGTCAATAATGATTTGTCTTGTTGTTTGTCTGAAGCCCATTGTAGATTGAATGCAGATGTTGCTCAACTTTATATAAGTGGTTTAGTTTCTGATATTCACCACTTGATCACCAAAATGAGTGACGATCTCGACGGCGTATTTTTCTGTTACGCTATAATTTTCAACCCGTATTTGTATCCAAATCCTCAGTCTTTGGTTTTTTATGTTCGAAATATTGAAACATCAAGTCTTCCGAATATAAAACTTAATAATTCTAT
The DNA here is from genome assembly GCA_963942445.1 of Argyra leucocephala. Taxonomy (NCBI): domain Eukaryota; kingdom Metazoa; phylum Arthropoda; class Insecta; order Diptera; family Dolichopodidae; genus Argyra; species Argyra leucocephala. The sequence continues at coordinate 24,568,657 of OZ012677.1, read as the reverse complement.
AAGTAATAAAATTTGTAAATAATGCTAAAAATTTAGGGGTTGTATTAAGCAAAACTCTTTGGTGAAATTTACACATTATTGCTATTTCTAAAAATGTTTGTTTGTTATGCTAAGTAAGCTCTGGAAATTTTCTTACCATATAAGTAATTGGTTTGAAAAAGAAATTGTTTCTATTTTCAATCTTTCAACACATTTGACTTACTATGATATAGCTTATTCGTGGAATAGGTGGATTTTCAAGCTTTCCAGCACCTTTGAAAATGTTTTGAAATTTTGTTGAAATATGAAAAAACTTCTGCTACATGTCCTAACACTGTTTTATAAATGTCAAATTATAGTAATGACAAACACATTTTTCTGTTTTGTACTTCAAAGACATAACACGCATTTTATTTAGCTCTGCTAACAAATTTACGCCAGAATATCTCCATGAGAAATTAACCCATCATGGTAGGTTATCAAGAAGTGCAAGCTTAACTATTCCAAAGTACTCTGTATAATTAAGACATATATTTTTCTTTGTAGGGGCAGGGGCGTAGTGGAATTCTTAGCCCAATGTTCTCAGATAGGAGTTATGCAATTCTAAATTCTATGAGCTCTGTTGAGTGTAATTTAGAGAAAAGTTTTAGCCATAATTAATATTACTTTCTTTACTGTTAAGTTCCATAGATAGAATAAGTATAGTTTAAGCACAATGAATTTATCTGTTTTATCATACACTCTTGTACAGGCTTACCGTCATATGTATTGACAGAATGAAATAAATAAATTTGTTTTTCGATTTGATCATTCGCTTATTATACAAACTATATTTCTATAAAATTTGAAAATATTTCATAAAAGTCTGTATATCTACGTATTTAGATAGAGTTATTTTAAATCTTCTTAGATAGCTTAGAAGTTTCTTTACATTTTTATTAATATATTAATATTTTTTATTACAAATTAGGAAATTACCTTTATTGTCAGCCAAAAACATATTCACTTATTGTATTATTTTTAATTAACATACAGATTGTGTATAAAAAACCAAACAAACAAAAAAGAAAATATTTCTATACACGACTTCCAAGATTCAACAATTTGAATCATATTTATAGCTTCTTAATACTTTGTTTTTATAATTATTATTAGTTTACATTTTCAACGAACTCAAATTTGAATATTACTGTTTTAAATTGCAAATCAAATGATATCATCCCTTGTTATAGTCCCTTATATTTTCTTGGAACAACTGAAATTCCTTTTTCAACCACCCTTAATAAACATTTTGAAGAACTCAAGTCAAATTGAATCCAACATTTATTTTTTTTTTACGCTTACGTATTTTATATTTAAAAATAAAAAACAAAATTTGCAATGATGATGGCATAACCGAAAATAAAAAAAAAAAAAAAAATTCATCAAAGTAATGAAATTAAATTGGTCATATTGACGTTAAAATATTGTACCTTTGAAATTTGATAAATTTATCCAGAAAATTATTCACAAAAAAAAAAAAAAAAAATTTAAAAGAATAGAAAGAAAAAAATTAAACCATTTTTGGCTAGCCTAACCCACCATCACCACCACCATCATCATTTTACTAAATAACCATTTATCATCTTCACTTTGCCATGGTACTTACCTATGCAGTTACTACTAGTCTGATTGAATTGAAATGGGTGAGGTATAATAAGAGGAATTATTCCCAATGTTCCTTTAAGCACTTTTTGCCAACCAAACAACATAAGTACACCATTTTAATTATGAATTTCTGAGCATATCAATTTTTTGTTTGTTTATTGTTCCATTTTTTTCCAATTTTATTGAACAGTCTGCTTTGGGGTTATGTTTATACTGTCTTCATAATAATATTATCATGGCATTGCCTTTTATCAAATATTGTTGTTTTTGGTTTCTATTTATTTCCAAAAACAAATTTTGTCTAAATATATTTTGAAAAAAAAAAAAAAATAATAAAAAATTTAATAAAATTTTCGTGAGTTGAATTCAAATATTGTATTTTTTTTTTTTTTTTTTTTGTAATAAAAGAAAATGGAAGAAAAAGTTCAAGACAAAAATTATTATAAGTGATCAGATCTAGAAAATATATTGAATGAATGAGAATATTATGTACAGTCATAAATCGTTTAATCGTGGATGGTAGAAAAATTGAACTAAGTCACATTAAATAGAGTGAAGTATTTTAATAATTTTAAATTTTAAAATACAGTTTAATTTGAGCATAGCTTTTTGTTAAAATACAATATCGGTATTGAGTCTGGGGTTAATTTTGTTAATGAAATAAAAACACCAAAAAAAATAAAATTTTAAATAGAAGTTTTCAAAACGATTAAAACAATATGGAATATTTTTTTGTATAAGTTCAAGTAGAAGTGAATATTTTAAACTGGGACTGAATGAAATTATTTAGACAGCTTAGTTTGCTACACTTTAACTTAAAAGAAAGACTTTAGAATGAATATTACAAGTAGGAAAGTAAAAATTAACCAAAATATAGAATAATAAGGAGAGTAGGGATATCTTCTTCTTTTGAATTGCCTATCCATAATTGAATGTCAGCGGTCCTAAGTCCTAATAAATGTTTCGATCCGTTGCGGAATGCATTAAATAGTCAATGTTTCTGATGTCTGACCTAAATATAAGTTTACCTTTCAGGCTACCAAAACATTGCAGTGTGTTTCACTGTTAGCAGTCAGTACTACCTACTTACCTGTACCTACCTGATGCCTGTGTTATGCTACCTAACTTTCTAATGTTGCGTAATCATGTTAATTGTTATATTCCAATACCTCTTTTTCCTTGAACTATTGACCGAAGTAGCTCATATTCATTTTCAAACATAATATGCCCAAAGTAGGTGGTTTTTGTTTCTTTATTATTACAAGTAGTTCTCTTTCTGTGTTTGTTCTACGTAGGACTTCTTCGTTTGTAATATCATCTGTCCACGATATTTTAAGCATTTTTCTCTTATTTTTAAAGCTCATGTTTCTACGCCATATAGAACAAAAGACCCAATATAATATTTAACGAATCGTAAGCGAATGTCTAAGTTCATGTTTGGTTATGTCAACAAAACACTTTTTGTGCTTAGGAAATGTATTTACTACTGTTTAAATTCGGTATTTAATATTCTTTTCGCAGCTGCTACCCTCGTGTAACCAGCATTCGAGATATTTTTATGTGAAGTAGAAATACAAAAAAAATGACAGATATTGATAGAGAGAGAGAGAAGATATATGCAGATTATTAGGCATAGAGGAAAAGAAAAAGAATACTAAAAAGTGAGAATCATAAAGAGTCAGTTGACTAATCAATTTATATTTTATGTTTTAGGTTAGTTTGTATAAAAGAAAGTCTCCAATGTGATTCTCAAGAGAAAGGAAGAAAAGTAGGCAAAATATAGAAAAATAAAAAATAGTAAGAATATAGGGAAAGCAAAAGATAAATGGAGAAAAAGAGGGCAAAAAATAAAATATAAGTAAAAAAAATGCTTGATGGGGGAGCTCGACCTGGTCCAGAACACTTTGTCATTATGGGATAAAATGAATGACAAAAACATAATTCAGAGTATAACTGGCTGGTAACAACTTAAATCAAATGGAGCTATTCTATTAAAGAAGACTTAGTTCCTGACAATTATTGAGTTGATAAGCTAAAAATTTGATAAATAAAAACTTAAAAACATTGCAGTTAAAAAATGTGGTAAAACTTGCATTACCGTACTTTAAACACGAAAAAGTACATAAAGCTCTAACCATGAGCTACTGTCAAGAACATAAAACAAAGAAAAAGGAATTATAATAAAAATAATTAGACAGAGCGAGAGACAAAGAAAAGAGTACTAAAGAGTGAGAATCATAAAGAGTCGATCATGAAAAATCTACACAATATAAATATTAACACTCACATAGGCTTCAGGAAAATATTTATCTATTATAATTAAAATGGAATATTTCAAGTAAGTTGTAAGTTATAAAATTATAAATTCAGTTCAAACCAAGCTTTACATGAAAATTTCGGATACAAACTGTGAATTTGAATAAACAATTATAACCGATATTTAACGATAATTAGTTAATTATATAAAAAAGCGATACTTTGACTGAATTACAAATACTTACCTCAAATATTAAGCAAAACTAATTTAAATTTAGACTAAATATTTTTGATTAATAAAACAAATAAACCAATATGTAAAAAACAATCTTTCGGCAAAAATAAAAAGTATGAAAACTTGTATTTCCAACATATAAAAAAAAAAAACAAACAGTTTAGCTATGCTTTAGTATGTTGTTCTAGTATTTTTGGTCAAGTATAAGAGTTAATATTAGGAAGATAATAATAATAATTATTGAAACTATTGTTATTTATTATTATTTCTTGTGATATTAATTTTGAACTGAAATTTTCAATGGCAAAATATGAATATGGATAATTAGTAAAAATAAATTTTTTTTCGTACCGTAAATGAATTTAAAAAAATATTTAAATAGAAAATCAACTTAATTTAAATATTTAATTAAATTTCTATATACATATCTATCTAATTCTAAAAATAATTTGGAAAAATTATTATTCTGAAATTATTATTTATTTATTTTTTTTTTGTCGAAAAAGACAATCATAAAATTTTGACATACATTTAACTTTTATATTATTTATACAATAATATTATATAGGTAAATATTTTTTCTCCTTATTTGAAAACAAAATATTTATTAAATTCCATATTTGAATATAATTCTATATATTATAGAACCTATTAACCCATTAAATATAAAAAAAATTTAATAGCAAAAATAACCGGAAAAAGATTCCAAAAATTGAATGAATTTGGCTCATCAATATTCAACGTGTCAGTAAATTGTTTCACAAAACATGTTATTCGTTTTAAAATTGAATTTACTAAAAAAAAAAATAAAAAATTTATTTTAATTTTTATTATTAAATTCTATTGAATTTTTAATTATGTCATTTTTAGTATAACTATTGTGTAACTATGTAAATTTAACATTTAAATTTTTAAAATTTTAGATCCTGTTTTTTTCTGCTTTTTTTTTTTTGGTATGTATGTTATGAACTCATCATTTAAGATGTAGGTCAGAATTTTTTTGATTATTTCAGAAGTTAATGGATTAATAATTTGAAATTGGCCAGCTATCTAGAATTCTGTTAGTTAAAAAACTTGGACTTATATTTGTTTCTTTTTGGCTTTTTTTATAAAAGTATGTAAATTAATGAATGGCTTAATTATTTTTTACCTCGGTGCGTCCACGTAAATAATATTGTTTTGATTTTCAATGTTTTTGTAAACATTTATTTTATGTAAAATAGCATTTTGTTGAAACATTATCCTCAAACATTATCAGTGAAATATAGAGTGGTAAAAACAATCTTACAATCGTCTCGTAACTGCTATAAGACTTTTCAGGGGCATACATATTATTTGGTGAGTTGAACTGTTGTTCTTAATAATTCGACGCGATTTTTATATTGACTAACCTTTTCAGAACAAGTTTCTTTGAAGCATATATTTTACACTACGTTGTATTCCGGATCTCAACCTCTGTCAGCTGTTGGCTCATTTTCTGCAAAAATGGTCTTTTGGAAATAATTTATAACTATATGTAAATAAATTAGAATATTCGGCTGAAGTTTTCTGGTGATATTCTTTGAAGGTTTTAATGTTTTGCAATCGTAGAAGTGGAGCAATTTTCAGTTGGATCTAGTAGTCTTAATTTAGAAATTTTATCGTATTGGGATCTGTTTGAAAGAAATTCAAAAGCAGTTTTGAGCTTACTGATATGACTTTCAATATTAATTGAATTTTTAATTATGTAAATTGGAAATTTAACACTGAAATGTCGGCATGTTGAAAGCGTCCGCAGTTTTTCTTCTAAACTTACTTCACTTATCGTTCATGCAAAGCCCTTTAATGATGTTAACTATTTTAGTAGGCACACCATAGCTAGTAATAATTGTCTACATAAAATCACGCTGTAAGCTGTCAGAGACCTGTTTGAAATCAACAAACAACATATATTATAATGGTGCCTGGCATTCTATGGCATAATCCTACCCATGTGATTAAAGTACTCCAAGTATTTAATGTATTTGATTTGTGCTCCTTTATGATTTGTAGGGATCGCGTTTGAGTTGAGTGATTTTGTGATACTATGCTTGATACCTCCGATTGTTCGAGGAATGCTGTTCTCCAGTGGCGAAGCCAGCTACGAGTGAGTCCTTTGCATTCACAGAGCAGATTTTTAATAGATTATTCTTTTATTTCATATATTGTATATAAATAGTATTTTGGTAAGGTCTATTTTATAAAGGTGCTTCTTTATTAGGCAGGAGCCGGTTAACCTGTCAAAATACGTACTTTTTTCCTATTGAAACTTAAAAGAGTTTTAGCTTTCTTGGGACAGCGTTTTGACATAAACATATTTGTTTGAAACGTTGTCCCAGAAATTATCAGCCTCTTGCTCCATCCAAAGTTTCAACAGGAGAATCCCGCAGAACGTACTTGTCCATATGAAAGGCGTATCCGATGCTTTTCTTGCTAGATAATATTCAGCTTCGTTTTCTGCTTCGCAAGAATGCACCGGTACCCATATTATTGTGACTTTGTTTGTTTTTTCCGGGGTTTTAAGTATTTCTAAACAATTTCACAGTAAATTTGATATGATGGTATATGAATTAATAGTTTGGCATGTACTTTGTGGTTTGGAAAACTGTTTGAACATGTACTTTGGTTTGGAAAACTGTATTTGTAGGGTCTAGACTTGAACAAATAATTACTCTGACGCTTTTTCCATCCTACTCCCGATTCTATACCATAAATTTTCCAAGAATTGTCAGTATATGCCATACTAATGATGTCTTGTCAAAGGAGGGTGGGCAGCTTATCCACGTTTCTCTGCTAGGCATGATTATATTGAATTGTTTTTGAAAATTATTTCTTGACAAGGATAGTGCTATCGGAAGCGCGTCATCCTTCTGGATCACATACGAATGAGTTTTACGTGTAAAACTTTTTAAATAATGGATTATTACGAGTAATACGTTGGATGTATAAGTAATGTAGAAGTTGTATTTATTTTTTGATTTTAAACTATGTTATCAGGATCAGGCTATGAATTAATTAGAATAATAATTTTGGTAATAATAATTGACCTGATGCTGATGATATTTGATCTCAGATCGTCTCAGCTGTTTAATTTAATTGTCAGCAAAGATGTCCTAAGTATAGCGTTTTAAAAAATATCGTTAATATTTTAAAAATAGTTGCTGTTATTGGGTCAACGGTAAAAATTTTGTTATTTAATAGAGATTTATAAATATCATATTTTGCGAAAAAATATGGCAGAATCTCAATAATATATACCAAAGTAAGGTTAAAAATATTTATTTTCTTTCATGCATAATCAACATTTTGAAACATTTTTAAAATTCTTAATTTAGCTTACTTGTTATTCTATTTTGTTTGGTATGTGGTACAATTATGAAAAAAAATTGTATTTAAATTAAAACATAAATTGAAAAAAAAAATTATTAAAAAATAATGCCAATTTGACAGTTTTTTGGCATTAACTATCAAAAGGTGTAATTATTGGCGGCAATTAGAAGAGACTTCATTTCCTCACAATTCAAAAAAAGCCCATCCCCTCCAGTATAAGTCCTCAAGTTTTGGCTGTACTTCATTTTGGGTGTACTTATGTACAGAAATGTAGTGGTTTGCATTCATTCAGTTTCATTCAGTCAAATCCTTTTACCCTAGCTTGAATCTATCTTTATTGACTCCAAAAGTATTTGTAAAATTTAATCTTAAGTAAAAGTAAAAAGAAAAAAAAACACTGAACCACCGATGGTGTTCTTATAAAGAGATTTTGAAATTTTTTTGTATTTATGGGGATTACGACATGGCCATAAACCAAATGGAAAAAAATTCTTCAGCAAAAAAACTCTTCGAATTTGATACATGGTGAATGCGTCAACGTGAAGATACCACGTTTTCATTGGTTAGATGAAGTAGCAGCGGATATAATAAAAATTCATATTTCCAACTGGTGTGAATCTGCTCGTAACCTCTGACTGCGTAGGACAATATTGCGCCAGACCCAGAACCTTAAAGCTCTGTAGCGCCCATATAAGTGAGTAGATTTAGTATATATTAAATAATTTAACAAATATTTGAAACGCAATATTGACAAACATTAAATTTGTAATATTTTAAAAGTTTAAAAATTGAACGAAGATTGAATATAACATAACTGCATACAGTAGCAAAATGATAAATAATCTCATTAAAATCTCCGTATACGCAGTTATGACAACAATTAACCCTCCTGTTAAATCAATTTATATCTTCTGGAATCGCTGGGTGACCTTGAAAGCACTAATACCAAAAATCTCCACCGCTTCGTTAGAAGCTCAAATTGGTTCAACGAGTAGAGTCGTACACGAGGAAAATTCCCGTGGTATCACAATGAACGTCACAGGTCTAAGTGTGTCGGCGTACTATCGGCAGCTACTACTACCTATACCTACCTAGGTATAAATAGACTTCTTCTTGTATATTGTTTCAAATCTGAGTTGATCTGTTAATTTTTTTTTTACTGATTTCTAACTGAAACATTAATTTAAAACCTTCAGCGCACTGCTCTGGTTATGTAATTTAAATTAACGCTAATTTCTAATATAAGCCTATATAAGCCTCTGGTTGATTTTAAAAAAAAAATTGTTATCTAATATTTTAGATGCAAAAATAATCTTTAATTTTTTTTGTCTTTTTTTTTTGCTTTGTTAAGGTATAAAAGTTCAAGTTCAATAAATTCAAAAAAATTAAAAATAAATTCAAATCAAATTTAAAAATTAAAATTTTATTTATAATGCATAAATTATGACAAAAAATTCAGTTTATGACAAAATTTAAAATAAAATAATTTATTAATAATTAATTAACTTAAATAATTTTGTTAACAAAAAAAATAAAATTTGATTAAATAATCAATAAATAATTTTTGGAACGCGTGTGTTGTCCAATTAAATTGATCTGAACTTAACCAATGCTATAGCATTAAAACACTGTTATTTTATTCATAAAATTAAGACAAGAAAAATGAAAAAAATAAAATAAAACGAGTATGATTAAAATGTTTAGAGTATTAATCTACTAGCTACTTCAGTATACTCAAGAAAGATATCACAATGTGGATTGAATTAATTTAGATTAAAAATTTGATTAGAAAGTAAGCAAATTTTAATTGAATTTTAAATTTTTAATTTATTGTCAAGTATATACATGAATTGATTTGAGTGTTAAATATGATTTTTTGGTGGTGAGTAGTAATAGTATGAATTTACTAAATTAACTATTATGAAGTCATAAATTTAAATTAAACTGAAATGTATTAAGAAGTGTTCGAATCACTAGAAATGATCTGTCATCAGTCAATCATTTCATCGTAATAATTACTTAATGTCATCAATATTGTATTTTAAAAAAATATTTTTGCATGCACGTAAATAAGTTAGTGTTGTAATGATTAATCGGATTAATCGTAAAATACGAAATATATTAAAAAACTGTGAAATCTAGCTTTAAAAATAAATTCAGCAATATTCAAACTTTCTTTAGTATTAAGCTAATTCGTCAACCAATAGTGAATTCAGAATTTTGAAATTTTACAGTGACCCTTATGATTGTTTTATTATGTCAACGTCATTGTACGGTACTTTTGGTAAGTAGTATTCTTAGTACCGTAATAAATTGTAAGACAACGTATTAAAAAAAATTTCAATTCCGTAAATTGAACCTCTAACTTAGAATTAATAAATTGATCCAGAATTTGAGAAACAGATCTATTGTAGAAAGCGGAACTGTTTATCAACAAATTCTTAAATTTCTATAAATTATTTAGTTTGATTAAATTTTAAAAAATTATAATTTCTTCAATCTGGTTTCTGAATCCTAAGTGTTCGAAGAAGTATGTAATACTTTAACAATTTACGATTGATTGTTATATTATCATATTGTAAAGCCTAGAATGAGAGTAATCTCGCAAGCCATATTTTGGTTGAAATAAATAAATAAATAAAATGGCAAACATTTCATGAACGCTTATGTCTGAAATTGATGTTTAGAGAAAAGTCATTGGCGAACAGTGTATCACCGGTGAAAATTTATTTGTTCACAGCCCATTAAGTCACTGGTGACACACATTACTTTTTCTTATCTCCCATAGCCCAACAGTGTTTGAATATCATTTGAAGTTGTTGTACCGCAATAATATTTATATATGTCTTTTGCATTGAATAGAAGAATTTTCAGATGTTAATTTAGTGCATGTTCACTCGTAATACTTCATTGCTAATAATTTTAGAATATTTTGATATTGGTTGTGTTTGTGTATCAACAGTGATGAATGAAAATGATCAAAAATATTTATTTAATTATTTTATTGACGTAAGAGTATTTGACTAATCATAATATGGAATATGGGTAGGTACAAAAGAAAAGGAGTACTAACATCTGAGTCTTTGGCTCGCTCAAAAACATATTTTGGTTGTAACTAAAACAATTCGATGCAATGAATGTTATAAAGATTAAAGATTTATCAAGTCAATCTAGATCTAGTGGCGCTCGTAAAAGGTCTAAACGGTGTATATTGTGGACAATGTGATCCAAAAATATGTCTTCCCTCAAAATATTTTCAAATAATTTCATCGATATTGCTAATCACCAATATGCATCACCGGCGACTCACTGGTAGTCAATGTGTTAAAAATTAAAAAAGAGTTCAAAAATTAAGTAACGGGACTGTAACAGATTTTGTTTTTTATAAAATCACTTAAATTATGTAAGCATTTGAAATCTAAAAATCATTTTGTAAAAAACGCTGACGTTGTTGTAAAATGTTAATATTAATAAATAAAGCTTTGTAAAAATCGTGTAACAGTAAAATAAGCCATTAAAACACTCAATACGTTTGTAAATGTGTAAAATATTTTATAAATTTTGTTAAGGACGCTTATCAATGTGTAAGTTTTTATGGCTAATTGTACTGAATAAATTAAAATATTTTAAGTGAAAAAAGCTATTATGGTAAAATATTTTTAAGGTCGTATTGGCATAAGCACAAAATTGACCATATCCAATGTGGCGCTCTGTGCAGTTTTGAATAATTATTTTAACAAAAAATTAATGTGCTAGAAGCCATTTCTTCGTGATTAAATGATGTAGGCTATTTAAAGGATCTTAATTAAAAAATTATATTATATTATTCTTTTTAGAGAATATACAATAAGAGAAACATTAAAATAGCGTACCATATGGCTGTATTTCATTTGCCTGTATAGTATCATTTGCCTGTATTTTATTTGACATGGATATGCTGGATACTGAATATTATGATAAATGTAATGAATATAATATACAAGATTCTGAGTTAGGAGAAATTTTAGAGTTGGGTTGAAAATCAAAGTTGTACGCCTTTTATACAATATTTATGTAAATTATTTTTATGAGTAGTTGCTGTTGGATTAAAACAAAATGATTGAATTCAAGTCGGACAGTGTAATTTTGGGATTTTGAATTTGGGTATTTAGGATTTTGTGGTATTCCCAATGCATAAATTGTACACACAAATGTAGGCAAATAACGTACAGCCAAATGAAAATACAAAAATGTGATTTTACCCCTAAACAGCGAGTATTTAGAAATTGAGTATTTTCACCAAGACCGATAAATTTTATTTCCATTAGATGAAGTTCTTTTGCATAATGAAATATTGATATCTTATTTATCAGGCACTCTGTGCAATGGCACAACTTGCACCGTTTTTATTCATCTATATCATCGGTGTACAAGCGAAATTGACCAAGCACCAAATTGCGAAAACTGGGTTATAATGATCAAATGATGAAAACATTTTTTTACAGGAAAAATGGATTAGTCGTTATTGGTATAGTAAGAATGAAAAATTTACACTTGTTGCGAATGCATATGTACTAAAGATCTGTTTTCGTCCAGGAGTAATTATATATGTGCCCTTCGTCAATATTTCTAGCTTTTTGAATTGACTATTATTGAAAAAAAAACATATTTTCTTTAAAATCTAAACATTTACTAACTTTTCAATAAAATGCACATTTGTATCAAATACTACTCTAAAAATGGCATCTAAGTCATTTATTAAAAATTTAATCAAATTAACTGTAAAAGTGTAATAAAAGAATAAAAATGGCTTAAAACGTTGATTCCATTCATTGAACAACTTCAATTTGGGAGATGGTCAGTTTCGCTTGTACGTCGACGATGTATAAAGAAATGGGAGTAGCTCAAAACAGTAAGGACTGTGATAAGCACGCTACTATCTTCTATTTTCTATAGAGCAACTTGATAAAAAACCACTAATTCTAAAATGAAAGCTATTCTAAATTTTTAAAAAACGCTTATCAATTTATAAGTTTTTATGGCTAATTGTAGAAATATATTTAAAACATGTCAAGTTAAATAAGTAATTATGACAAAAATAATTTTAGGTTATAAGCGCAGAACCGACTCTATCCAATATGGCGCCCTCTTTAATATGCTAAAATCCATTTCTGTGTGATTAAACGATGTAGGCTATTTTAAGGAGTTTAATTTTTGACAATATGGCTCTAATCTTAACATCAAGAACTAGATAAAGATTATATATTCTCTTTTAAGAGAATATACAATTACAGAAACAAATTTTAGGAATTAAGTATTTCAACTAAAACCGACAATTTTTTTTATTTCCGTTAGATGAAGTTGTTTTATATAATAAAATATTGATATCTTATTTATCAGGCGTTCTGCGCAATTGCACAACTTGCACCGTTTTTTTCATCTATCTATATATAAAACAATGGGAGTAGCTCAAAACAGTTACCACTGCATGTTACAATCTATTTTCGATAGAGCAATTTGATAAAAAAACCACACCAAATAATGGATTTATGTTATTGTAACAATCATTCTCCTCTCGTATGACTTTAAAAAATCTGAATACCAGTTAAAATGTTACTTAATTTATTCTTCTTTACATTTTTTCAATACTTAATTTTGAACTTCTGATACAGAAACAAAATCTGTGAGAAGAATATTTAAAAACCCTTTTGTTTGTTATTATGAATAATTACAGTGGCAGGTGTGATATGCATAAAAATAAATTGTTTTATTTTTGTTTTACAGAAATTTACAAAACAAAAATGACAATAATTTAAAAAAAAAACAAATTACAAGATGAAAAGATTTGGAATATTATTAACGAAAATAACTTATTTTAAATTTTTATTTTCTTTGTATATTTAAAAAATTAATTGACTTAAATTATTTAATTTTTAGACATGATTTTAAAATGTATCTATAATTAAAGTCAGTTAAATTGTATGAATTGTAAGATGGTCGTGTTCATGAATTCAAATATTACTTCAAGTTTTGCATACGAGTTGTGTATAGAATAAGAATATACTATTTTATTATTGATGATTGATCTGTGATTATGCATGTCCAAAAAAATAATATTAGTTAATATTAGGTATCTTGGATTTGATGTAAGCAATGCCTCAACTATTTTGATTTTGATTTATTTATTCATGTAAACTAAAAGAGCCTAATGGCTCGTATAGGGTGTATATAACTGATATAGATTTAAAATTGAAACAGACAATAGAGAAAAGAAATTTTAGTGCAAGCTAACAACTAAAATGAAATATAAAAGTTAATTCGAATCAATATGGTGTAATTATTAATGTTATTAAATATCAATAGACACAAAGGAAAGGAAGAGAATAAGGATAAAAAAGAACAGGAAAAGAAAATACGATTGAACTAGAATTAAAATGTCAAACTGAATTTACTTATTATTATTTTTCTTTTCTTCTGCTTCACTCCCTTTGGAATCATATGGGCTCCATAAAGCTCTTCCATTTGACTCTGTTCTGCGCTAGGTATTCAATTTCCCTACATGTTCTATTGTTATTCTCTATTTTTTTATGGACTGATCTGCACCATGTCTCCGCGGTCTTTGTCTTCCTCTTTTACCCTGAGGATTCCAATTTTTTTTTTTTATACATAGCCAAAACACTAGGTAGTGGTACGTTTGGCTAGGGTGGGAAAGGAAAATTAGGAAAGGAGAATGGTAAAAGGGAAGGAGGACAAATACGAACGAAGGTGTTAATGTTCGTCTTGAATTTTTTTAAGTCATACTATTTGTTATGTTTTGGGAACACATAAGATGGAATTTGGTTCCACATTTGGGATGTTGAAGTCATAAACGAATTTCCATAACTTGTCTTTTGCCATCTAGGGATTTCAATGGTGTAGGGATGAGCACATGCTGCCCTTCGTATGTCGCTGGGAAACGCATAAGTGGAGGTAATATAGATTTAATTTCCACTGAGTATCAGCCGATGCCTACGAGATATATATAAAAAAGAGAGAGACCTCCGACTATACGACGATGTCCAAGAAGAGCAAGATTCATTCATAAGACGAATAGCCCATTTTTGGACTTTATCCAAATGTTTTAACGCAATACTAGAAGCGCCAGCCCATATATGAGAATTGTACTCCATTTTCCAGAAGTAAGCCTTGCAGCGGCTAAGAAAACCTAAGCATTTGACTGCGTTTTTTGCAATATCAAATATATGATCATTCCGTATCATTTTTCGATTAAGGTGCATACCTAATATACTTAAGCTTTCAAACCGCTGAAGCTTATCTTCCTTAAACAAAAGAGTAGGATCAAAAATGGAAATTTTTCGGGAGATTATACAGCTCTGAGTTTTAGAAGTGTGAAAGTGAATCTAATGCCTTCATTTCTATATTGTTCGGATGCCTTCTAAGGGAGTCGCATATCTACCTCCATCTGCTCTACCTCTTCTCTGCTCTATTTATGTGCTTATTAGTGCTTGTTTGACCATTTCCCATAGTTCATTGTTTTCAATTGTTCTGGGACAGAATATTTTGCATATTAGCCGCAAGCATTTGTTATTCAAGATCTGCTATTTCCTTTAAATAATTCTCGCTTATCAGCCATGTCTTGCTACAATAGGGTTGATTTCATACAGGCATCACGTAAGGCCGATAGCCTTCCCAAACCCATTCTGGCTAATTTTAATCAATTTTCTATCTTTTCCTGACTACTACAAGTAGAGTAGTAATTATACTACTCTTCAGTGACATCTTCTATTATTCTCATGTTGATTGTACTGACGGAGGTCAGTACTATTTCTTGAGTTAATTCTAAAACATTTTGTTTTGTTGGTGTTGATTTTGACCAACTTCTAAAGCATTTTTTTCCAAACTTCTTGATATCTCTTGAACGTTATATAGGTACTTATTATTATACTCAAATACTAATATATTTCTAACTGATTTTTTAAGTTTTTTAATAACACAGCGCTTTGATGTCACATGGAACAGTATTATAAAATTTGATTGACTGTTTTATTATTAAATTACATTCTGAGATCATACGCAGATTACTTGCTGCGTTCTACTGTTGTAGTTATGAATTATATTGAATTATATTTTTTATTTTTATCCTATGTATTCGTAATATTTGAGACAAATTTCTACTGTATTCCACGTTATAAGTATACGATTAGTAGATGTTCTACGGCCAAGCTCATTGCAGTTTTTGATTGCTTTGTTTTGAATTTTTTGTAATTCATTCACTCATTAATTGTCATATTACAATTCAGAGTATTAATGCAATGCTTAATTCTAAAAATGTATTTGTGTTGTGTTATAAATTTTGTTTTAAATATGAACCTAGTATCGGCTGGCTGGTCTTATAATTTTTAAAATACAGAAAATATTTGTCTGTTTAAAAAAAAAATTTTGGAATTCTTATTTAAATAACTATATACTTTTTTATTAGAATTTCTATGTTCACTTTATTCCTATTGTATATTTTAATTTAATTTTTGATTTGGATTTATTTTATATTTTGTTTTATATAATATATTATATGTTTTTTTTTTTTTATTTTACTATACGTCCTCATAGAAAACAATCTTTTTTTGATTAACTTTGTTAAATTTAACTGATAAGGCCATACAGCTTATGCTAAGGCCTATATCCTTCATATTTTCACCTAATTGGTTTCATATACTTATGTTAATGAGGTCAATTAATTATTTTTTATAAATCACATTGTAAAAATATTGTTAAGTTATAAGGTAAATAAATATGAATTCAATAAAGAAAAAAAAAAAAAATTGATTTTATATTTTTGTGAAACTCGCTTTCCAATTTTTTTATATATCCCATCTGTTCTTCGTGTTTTCTTAATTAACTCATCAATTCTAATTTTTATTTTCATCAAGAACAACACCTTACCTAAGTATTTATCCTAGTATGCTTTACCTTTTCAATATGACATTTATTGTAATTTTATTCTTTGATACAAGGTCTCGGAAATGTGTTGTTCAGTGCCCACATTTTCGTTGAGAAATGACTTATCGACCTATATGAAAATATTTTTGATCACCAACTGAAGAATATTAATTTGTGGTAGAATCAACAGCTTCATTGAACGCAGAGTGTTTACCGTAAGTCGGTACGTAATTGTAAATGTATATGAATTGGACAAAAATTTAGTTTACTTTTAAATATAGGTATTATAAGACCATATGAGAAGTATAATAAATCTACTGAAGTATAGTTATGTAGTTTTCATTGTATCTATAAATTCAAAAAATAATATAAAAAGAAAATTATTATGCTTAGGGACTCATATATGATTTCAATAATTAAACCTTCATGTCAAAAAATGACATTGAAAACGAATCAAATTTCAATTCCGCATTTTTCTTTTTGCACTTTTTGACATTAAAAAAAATGTTCAAAATCATTAAAATATGCGTCAAAATTAAATCTTATTAAAATTTGAATTGCAATTGAAATTGAAAATTGTTTTGAAGTCATAATTTTTAAGTACCAAACAAAAACAAAAATACAATGAATGTTTTTTTTTTATTGCAATTACACTTAAAATGTTTAATAATATCTTCAGATGTGAATGGCATTACTTTTAAATTTAAGATACATTTTTTTTATTTTATCTATTCGAATTCAGTTAGAAATTGTTGCAACAAAAAAAAATGAACAAACAAAAAACAAAACATTAAAAATCTTGCAAAATCTTGACCTTTCTTGAAAATATTTATGAATCTTTTTAGTAATTTAATGACACTAAGTTTAATAGACTTTTTATATTAAAATGGCAGTCGATTTAAATTACAGTATATTTGTTTTTAGGTTCATATTTTGACTTTATCTGAAAAAAAAAATTGCCATTTTCTATAAAGTCTTTGAACTGGTGATGATGATGAGAAAATGAATAAAAATATAACTTTTTCTTTATTTTTTTTTTGTATTCAATAGTTTTTGGCCTTGATTTATTCAAATGAAGTTTGATGTTTGAAAATGAAATTTCATTTTAAGATATTTTAGATAAAATTATTTTTCTTTGTTTTAAATATTTAAAATATACTCTTGGATTTCTTAATTACTCGGTTTTAAGTTTATGATTTTTTTATAAACATTAAAATTAAATTTATGAATATTTTATAAGTTAAAAATGTAAAAAAAAAAAAAAAAACTAACTGTGAGAGTTGTTTCCACCCTTATCAGTTACTTTTTTAACAAATTTATATTGCTTTAAGTTAAGACTTGAAGTGACTATTAAACATACTTAGATAGGAACTGTATAGTAAATCATTTTTTTTATTGCAGTAACTTCAAGGTTCATCGTCCCCTAAATTTGTAAAAAAAAAAACACAATGTTTATCTATAACTGGAACATGCTGTTTTTTAATGAAAGACAAGATTTTAGCAGGTCCAATACATTCGAAATCGGTCGTTCAGAGAGTATGGAAGTTAGAAAAAATATTTTTGATACACCAATTTGAATTATTCTGCGACAGGTTTTCCTTCAAACAATATTATTACCTCAGGCGTTATTATGCGAAGTTCAGAAAACAAATACTTTTCTACAATCTGCTTTACGAGGTGTCTCCGATATATTCTTTGAAGAGACTGAAACAGAAAAAAAATATATAAAATAGTACGACAGTTTATTATACCGTACCGTACCGTGTGAAAAGTGATAGTTTTTGTGTCCATTTTATGTCAAAACGCTACTTTAGAAAGTACTTAGCTTGAAGCCGCAATCCTAGATTCCAATAGTTTTTTCAATTTCAGATGAATTCATTTTAGTTGGGTTATATATATTATTAACAGAAAAGTTCAGGTTAGTCTAAGTAAATTAAAAGTCACAGGTGTAAATACATTAGTTCTTAATTATTAAAATTAGCAATAAGGAAAATTGTAAAATGAAATTAAAGCATAATAAAATAATAATATTAATAATAATATTTTATTTGGTTTTGTAGTCTAAAAGTAGAGTCCATACAGATCCAATAATCTTATTACTGGTCATCGATAATCTACCGACAAAAACTGAACAAGAAAGATAGATTACAATCAGACTTATAATTAATGGTTTATGTTCCTCTATCAAAACGAAAATGTCGAATGACGATTTTTGTGATCATCTATGCTTTTTTTCTTCAACGCAGATTTAGATTGACAAAAATAAAATCGACGACGAATATTTCATTTAAAAATTCAGAAGTTCACAGTAAGATTGATTTATTTTTTATTTATTATAATAGTTTTTTAGATAAGTCTGCAGGCCAACTATATAAATCCCGTTTTCTCTTTCGGGATTTGGGACGTTTTAAATTAATTAATTTGTATTAATTTTTTACAAAAGACATTTTTCTTATCTCAATATGAACATGGTTTTGATAATTTTAATTATACAATCATATAGCAGAGCTGGTGGTATTACAGATTATTAAGTTTGACTTTAATATTAAGGATGGTCAAACTAACCGAATGTTATAGCAACACTATACGAAGACATAAAAGATTATACTTGAATAGTTAACACTGTGTATTAAATTGCACATTCTATTTTAGGTATAGTTAACTTATATTTTCAAGTATAATGCTTGCTGCCATGGTATATAGTTGTTATATTATCTGACTAACACGGAAATCTTGCGAACAAGCTCGCATTAATGTTGTAAAAATATTTTTTTAATTTTAATGCTTAAAATTAGTTCGCTAATTGTTAATAGAGTGGTCCGGTTTAGAGCAAAAATATTTTAAGAATAAACCGTTCACGTTTTTTCTTATTTTTAGGTTTGTAGATAGGTCTGTAGGCCAACTAGATAATACAATTTTCTATTTTGGGATGTGGGACGTTTTAAATTAATTCATTTAATAGCATAGCTTCATTTTTATACAGGGTGGTCCCATTTAGAGCAAAAATATTTTAGATCATTTTATGTTATTCAAGACTATTTTAGGAAAAAAACTGTTCTAGACTAGGGGTTAATTTTCAAATTTAGCCTGGCCTAGAGAGGGTTAAAGCAAATCGGATTAGAAAAATTGTGTCTAAACAATATCCACTACAGATCCGAAGGAATTGAAACTAGAGCAACATTTTTTTCATAACTTTTTTTTCAAATGAATACACCTAATACGGTATGTGTTGGATGAGAATCAGACTTACCGTTTTTGAATAATAGCTGCATAAAATTAAAATTTTGCTTTTAACTACAAAAAATTTTGTAAAAAATGTTGATAAACTCGAAAAAAAACTGCTTATTTTTGTTTATACATCATCCCCTACAACTTTTTCATATACATCTTCCATATCAGAATTTTCGTTTTCAGGTAAAGTAATATTAAAGTAAAAATTCGAGATAATCAAAGTTTTTAACAAAATTTGCAGTTGTTAAAAGCAAAATTTTAAGTTTATGCACCAATTATTCAAAAACGGTAAGTATGGCACTCATCCAACATACACCGTTAATTAAGTTTTTAAAAAAAAGTTATGAAAAAGATGTTACTCTAGTTTTAATTCCTTCAGAGCTATAGTGGATATTGTTTAAACATAATTTTTCTAATCCGATTTTCTCTAACCCTCTGTAGCCCAATTTAAATTTAATGATAGACCCCTCGTCTAGAACAATTTTTTTCCTAAAATAACCTTGAATAACCTAAAATGACCTAAAAATTTTTTCTCTGAACGGGACCACCCTGTATAAAAATGAAGCTATGCTATTAAATAAATTAATTTAAAACGTCCGACATATCGAAATAGAAAATCATATTGTTATTTAGCTGGCCTACAGACCTATCTACAAATCTACTGTTATAAAAAACAAATAAGTAAATCAAAGCCGAATTTTCTCTATATACTATATTTAGATTTCTATATTTAAATTATTTCAAAAGAAAACTTATATCGTCTGTATAATAAAACTTTGGGTCGTTACGGTTTTAATCCCATTGTAAAAAAAAATATTTATACATGTTGAATCAATCGCTTAAAT
Organism: Argyra leucocephala; assembly: GCA_963942445.1. NCBI lineage: Eukaryota > Metazoa > Arthropoda > Insecta > Diptera > Dolichopodidae > Argyra > Argyra leucocephala. The sequence goes on along the minus strand of OZ012677.1, from coordinate 24,548,200 downwards.
TTCAAAACGTAAATTCGTTTCCAATTTTTATTTTACGACAATTAAATAAATAAATAAAACAATATTATTATTTTATCTTACTTGTGTATATATTTTTTTTTGGCACGTGGGTAATTTAACAATTTAATTTTATTTTAAGAAAAAATTAAATTAATTATGTTTAAACTTTTATAGATACCATATATACCAGTATTTTTAATAGGTGAATCTGATGTATATTAAGAAAAAGGTGTACACCTTGATTAATAAACACCTTATGATTAAAAATATTCAAAAACAATAACAAATAACAAAATAACTATTGAATATAATGTGATATTAAGCCTCTTAAGTAGTATTTGCGAGTATGATGTATATATTTTTGTATGAAAATTTACTGAGTAGGAGTTTGTACAGTTGTAATATATCTTAAAAATATTATTCAAAACAGAATAGCTATTTTGTTTCATCTTCATTATATTCTTATTGTTCATTATTAATTTGTTTGTGTATTTAAAAAAAAAAATGTCATGTTGTACATAATATCTTAAGATATACCAAATTCACATGATTCATTCAAAATTAAAATTAATTATTATTATAATATTTTGTTGTTTTGTTTGTTTTAATCTTCTGTTAATTTCTACTAAGTATCTACGTGGAATAAAACTGCGTACCACTGACCTTGACAATTATTTTGCTATTTTTTTTTTTGCTTTAGTTGTTGCTCTTGTTGTTGTTTGTTTTTGTTTCTATTCATTTTCTACGAATTTTATGCATAACGAGATTTAAAGAGATTTATTTTTAAACCGACAGATTCCAATATAACAGTGTGGTTTTTTTCTGTTTTTTTTCTGTTTTTTTTTTTTTTTTTGTTTCAATGAAGAAACTATTAATTAATAATGTAGCATTTTAATTTTTCAGATTTTAAGTAGAGATGTTGTGATATATAGATATATGTATATTGTATACATATATATATAAGAAAATAAAAAAACACATTATACTCATTATGCAAAAAAATAAATTTTGTTTTTAATTTATTTTTTTTTTTAAATAGCGAAAATAAATTAAAAAAGAAACGAATTATTTATGTACCCACATTGAAATAAGAAAGCAAAAAACAAAAAAAAAAACCAAAATTTTATTTATATTATTATTTACTTCTATATCTATCTTGTGAAAAATCCAGTTTTTGGAGAAAATAAAATTGTGATTACTATCGCAAACAGTTTCATTATCACTGGCGGTTTCAGTGGAGTGAATTGAAAACAGAAATTGTAGAGTTTTAAGATATGGGTACTCAGAAATTTTATGTCTGTGTTATTTCCGGTATTTTGTGATTCGACACAGTGATATTTTATTAATATAAATAGCTATCATTTTTATCAAGACAAGTTAACATATTTAATTTTTTTTTTATTAATGGAACAATGTTTGCACATCAGATTTTGTCCCTGGATTTTGTTTGATCTAATTAAATGTGTGTTCAACAAAATTTGACATCAAAATCTGTTTAATAAAAAAATGAATATATTGATCAATATCAAATATCTGAAATATCGATTCGCATTTTTATTCTTTTAAATGATAGACATTTGAAAGGAAACGTAGCGAAAATAAATTTTTATTAAAAGTCTTTTCAATTTTTAATTAGAAATTTCAATTTCAAACTTCACCCCATGAAGAAGTATACACATTCATCTAAACATACAAACATTTTAATTTATCAACTAAACTCACGAATGTACGGCCTTTCTTTTAAAGAATTAAATTTAATTTTTTTCTTTTCAAATAAATTATTACATGTGGTTGTTGTCTAAGATAATTCAATAAAAAAATTATCTAATGCCAAGAATAAATTGAAATGATGGAATTCTCAATGAAATTGATTGAACCATCGCGTACAAGTAACTAACATAACAAGTACTTAGTTGTAGTCTAAGGCTAGACCAAATACGGGTACGATCATCTTATTGTTTACTGTCAAAAACTACACCAGAAAGATCAGTTAAACTCATACTAATAATTTTGATGATGCGATTCGCGAAACGAATACATTTAAAAATTTAACTGTAAATTTTAATTATGAAAATTATTAAAAACAGTTGACCGTAATGAAAGAAGATCAGTTCAATCGATTAGACACGTTTTTAAAAAAAAAATTTAAAAAATAAAGGACTTGTTAATTTCACAAATTTATTTTATTCCAACACGTGTTTCGGCCTTTCGGTCATAATTATGAATCATAAATGGATACGAAAAAATAATAAAATAAACTAAAAATAGTTATGGAAAAAACTTTAAAGAATGAAGGCTTGACAAAACCCAATCTGGTTGATAAACCCATAATAAAGAATTCTTAAATAAATAAAATAAATACAAAAAATTAAACAGGTAAAATGTACAAATGTAAAAATTTTTTTAAATTTAAAGTGAACTTCGATTACAGGTAAAAAATAATAAATTTATTGATAATTGAAAATACAATCATAAAAATAGCAAAAGAATTTAAATTATTAATTTCTATTCGATTATTAACAATGTTTTGTTTATTTTTTATTGCTTTCTTAATTTCTAAACCTTCATAAAAATCTAATTTCTTTCATTTACTGATTTTAAAGTAAAGGTTTTAAATTACTTGAAATGTTGTGGTTTTCGGATATACAATGTTCATTTAACCATGTTATTGTTTTCCCTTGGTGTAGACACATTCTATGTTTTTTCATCCTAGTATTAAAACTCTTACCTGTTTGCAGTGTTGGCAAAGTAAATTACGTCTAGTTTCTTACACAGTTGTTTACATGTGAATAACTTAGAAATTTGCTAGGATGTTTTTTTTGTTGTAAGTATGTAAATAGATAATTTAGCAGTAAAATTTGTACATTAATAAATGAAAACTGACGAATATGAAGAGATTATGTTCAAAAAATAATTAAAATCACAATTTTCTAAGAACCTACCTTACAATTTATTAACATATTATCTAACCTTACAATTATGCATTTTTAGTATGGCGCATAGATATAATAAATATAGATTAGTACCTTGGCTATACCAAAAAGCTATACTACTTTCTCTCTCTCTCTATTACATTATCTTATTAACAATTACGGCATTTTCAGCCAAATATGAACATTATGTTTTGCGAAATTTGATATCATTATCTACGTATTTATTTGACGTTGACGTTTTGTTAATTTTAATTGTTGTTGTTTTAAATCAATATTATTATTAGCAAGCATTTAAATGAAAATTATTAATGTTTCGATTCGATGATACAAATCCAGCTAAAGAAAACATTGAATTCGAAGAAGGTCTACTAAAAAAATTAGAAATGTTAGAAAAAAAACATGATATTTTTACATACATCGGATTATTTTGATTTAATGTTGGAATACAATACCATAAAAAAATTCATTGTATTAACGAAATATTAATTAATTTTCAGCCGATGAATATATTATTACTTCCACCATTGAGCCTCCTTTTCTATAATCCATTAGAACTATATTAGAACTTTTTATAATAGATTAGAACGAAACAAATTAAAATTTTTTGTCGAACTGTCAAAAACAAATAATTTTACAGTAATTTACAGTTTTTTACCATTGTTTACAGTTTTTTACAGTTATTTACAGTTGATTACTTGTATTTTACACTTCTTTACGTCAAATATGTAAAGAATCATAAAAAACGTTAATTTACGAGTAAAATGCCAACCCTGCCTGTTTGACTGATGTATATCGCGTCACAATTATCACAATGAATTTGGTAAACCCCATTTTGTTGCAGTATTTGTTTATCTTCAATTTTGTTTTTAACTAATTTTCTGTGAAGATTATTATTATTAGATTCCATAGCGAATATATCATGTGTTTTTTTTTTTTTTTTAATATAGCAGAAATTTTATTTCTGACTTTCCCCATATAGTTAATCGAACAATCGTTATTGTTTTCATCACACTTTCCGTTGTAAACAAGACTTCACGTTTTTTCGTATAATTTTCGTCTTCGAATATTATTTACAATACATTCGTCATAGCCGTTATTTTTAGCGATAATTTTAATTATTGACAATTCCTGCATCAAATCGTTCTCTGACAAATGAATATTAATTAAACGCTGAATAAAACTATTAAAAGCCGTCAATTTTATATAATAAGAGGGCTTAGAGTCTGCAGAAATAACTGGATTAAATCGTTGGCTTTCTATATATTTTGTATGTTAAACAATTGTTAGACACACCCAAGGTGAGATCTAAAAAATTTAGTACATTTACTTATACACGATCTAAAGCGTTATCTATTGCAATAAATGTGAGTTCACTTCAATATCAAATAAGTAAAACAATCATAGTCAAAAATAAAAAGAACGTATGAAAGAAAAATACAATGGTATGCAATATAACATGCCAAGATTGTTGGAAATTATACCGGATGTTCCAGAGCATGTATCACCTTTTTAAGAGGGGAAGAAGCCGTTATTTTAAAATTTTAAAAAAGTTTGTTAACTAAATCGAGGGTGCTCTATCGATTGGTATTTTTAATTTCCGGAAAGGATCTCAAATCGGTTTTTTAGGACCAAAAATCGCCAAAATTGGCCGAAATCGAGATTTTCAAATAGGAAGGGGTACTTTTTTATGCAAATTCGGATTCTACGTCAAAAAATAAGAAACTTTTGTAAAGTAACAAACTGATTTTTAAATTTTAAAATAAAGGCTTCTTCCTCTCTTAAAAAGCTGATACGCATGCTCTGGAACACCCGGTATATATAAGACAATCAAAAATACTAAATAAAGTGCTGTTTCAAAAATATTTAGGGGCCAAATTAGCAAGAATTAGCAAGAAAACGAAGTACTTCTAGTTTTAGTTCGGCAATTGATAAGTATGTATTTGAAGACCATAATAAAATAGATAAAACCAATAATTTATCATCAATGAAGGAGGTACAGAAAAATAGCCTGACAACAATTAAATTATTAATTATTTAAAATACTAGATACTAAAAACAAAAATCCGATTAATAAAGAAACAAAAATTATAGAACTAAAGATCATAGTGGTTTTGTTACAGTCAATCTACAGTGATAACTTCAAGAAAAAAATAGGATTACCCAACATTTTGGAGAAAATTAAAGAAAATGAAAAACTTCTTTCACAATAATTACTGTTTCTCAAAAACAAAAAAATAAAAGTTATAACTTCATTATCAATGATCTGATTTTGTTTTTCTTTTTCAGGTGAGACCATATAGTTGTGGGAGGGAGGAGGATTCGCTTCAAAATACCATTAAAAATTCAGAAAATTATTTTTCTTTTAATTTTTGTTGTTTATTTTTATCTTTTTTTTAAATTTTACTACAGAATGAATTTTTAATTGGTGTGATGGGTTGTGGCCCGTTTCAGTTGATATCATTCAGTAATGGTATAATACAATAGAAATTGAATATTTTATTTTTATTAAACTCGCACGTATTACAATGTTAATTTGTAACAATTTTTTTTGTTTTAATTAATTTGTTTTGCGAATTGCAGGAAAATTTTTGTTTTTCTCTATTTTTTGTGAATGTAACAAATTAAAAAATTAAATATCAAAACAAAATTACTATTATACGATAAAATTAATTATATAGATTTTAATTATATTAAAATTTTTACTCTTAATAATGACAGTAAATACATATGTGTATATTACACTGAATACAATAATGATATTCGGATATTCAGTTCGTTTATTTATTTTTGTTGTTGTTTTTGTTATTAAAGGAGTGAAAAACTTAAAATTATCAAAATATAGTTGTATTTTGTATGAATTTTAAATTATATTAATTAATAGATATAATGAAGGTTGATGATAGGCACCACTAATATAATATGTGTTATTTAAATTTTGTACTTTGTGGTAAAATAAGAAGGTTTTTATAATGTATAATGAAATATTTACCGAAATAAAACTATCATTATAACATTGTATTGAAATTAGGTCACATTAACCCTTTTAATTACTTAAATTTTAGTATAGTGAAAATCATTCTAAATATACTTGAAACTAATTCAATGATTATCAAAATAATAAAGTGGACCCTTTAAAACAATGTCTATATTGAAGTAGTTTCAAAAATAAATAAATAAATTTAGATTCTGAGATGTGTGAAGGTTGGAATGGAAGGAAATAAACAAACAACAAAAAGTTAATTCGATATATTGTAGTTGTTATAATATCAAAATGCTTCAGTATAGCATAAAATTTAAATTCGTTAAAAATTGAAATTATTTATAAGAAAAATCTTATCGATTGAATCAATAAAATCATGCTATATTAGAACATGTGAACTACATAGGAAAAAATTATCAAAAACAGCAAATTAAGGGAAATTTTTTTTGGATCAATCAATTAAATATATTTTTGTTTAATTATATTTTGTTTTTTAAAATTGCACAGGAAAAAAAACTGATTAAATACTTGAATTAAAAATAAAATTTTCTGTCACAAATATGTGATAGCAACTGATGTCACAAATATGTGTCTGAAATATACGACACATATATGTGACATCGCAGTAAATAAGAAAAAAAAGATTCCAGCACACTGATGTCACATATACGTTTCAATAAAATTTTGTATGGTAGTTTTTGGGAAACTCCGTTAAAAAGCTTTAGGAGAGAATGTGTGTTAAAGTATTTTTAATTAATTTATATGGTTATTGACATAATATGTTCATTGAGTTATGAATTTTACTTTGCAACTAACAGTGTGTATCTGGTTTAGATTATTTTGATGTTTTTCTAATTAAAGGCGCTTTTCTAACCCTACTGGATGATATATATAGACCCACTTATGTGCTTTATATAAGCCTTAATCTGACAGTGTATTTATTTATTTGTTTATGCTTTATTCAAACATATTACAAGTTACAATATCTTAATCTAGTAAAAAAAAAAAATAAAAAAAAAATAAAAATTTAAAAATAATAATTAAAATTACAATTATTACAAAAGCTTACCCGAAAAAAAATAAAATAAAATAAAATGAAATAAGAAAAAAAATAGAAAGTCATTAAAATATAGAAATTACTATTAAAATTAAATTACATACATATATAAATATTATTACAAGTACAATAATAATAGATTATGATAGATGTAAATATAAAGTTTTCTTTAATTTCAATTTACTGAAGGAAAAATCAATAAAATCTTTATACTCTATAACAGCCATAAACATTCTATTAACTAGTTCATATTTCCTATATAGTTAGCTCGGTGAAATCCCAAGTTAAAACAACTTTCCGATCGGAAACGAGTACTTGTATTTAAATGGGTGTCGATCAACTGCTTAACGGCCTGCGAATCAATTTCCTCATTTACAATTTTCATTAGAAATACAATACCAGAAACAGTTCTTCGGGACTCCAACGTATTTATTTGTAGTAGTTTTAGCCGGTCTGTATAAAGAGGGAGAATAAAAGGGTCACGGTAAGCTACGAAGAGCAAACCGAAAAAACTTTTTCTGAATTGCTTCAAGTCTATCGATATGATTACAATAAAATGGTGACCAAACTGGACTTGAATATTCTAGATTTGAACGAACAAGGCAAATACATAAAGCTTTAATGATACAATATATCATCAAACTCTTTGGACCACCTTTTAATGAAACCTAGTAAGGAATTAGTTTTGTTGATAATGACATTATAATGGTGTTTAAATCATAGTTAATGGTATACATTAGCAATAACTATGCTAATATTGTATACCATCCTGTATGTATAACTTTTCAATATTAATAAAATTTACAAAAAAAAAAAACGAAAATATAGACTACCGTGAACAAATAAATATCATTTTATGTCTGACATATTTGGTATAGAGAGAAATATTTTCTTAAAGAAAAAAAAAATATTTTCTTTTTCCATGTTGACTTCCTTATATTATATTCCTTTGAGAAAATTTTCATCCGAGACCGTTTATGTAACATATTTTTGATGACAAAACATAATTTTATATATTACATATAGAACAAAGAAAATTTTTTAATAATTTTATTAAAATTCCAGAGTACAAAATTTGGTTGCATAAGAAAGTAGAACAGTTAAAATAATAATTATAATAATAACAAAAATAATGATAATAATAATAATAATAAAAATAATGAAAATGAATAAGACAATAATACCCAGTTAAAGCCAGCCATTTTAACCTCAAACTTTAAAAATGGTATAATAATAATAATATGTAAAATGGTTTTCATGTGGTTATGTTCATTTCATTTCCTAACCTCTCTCTCTCTCTCTCTCTCTCTCTCTCAAAATGAAAATATAAAACTATTTTATCCTCTGATATGAAAATCCTAGAAAATTTGTTAACATTGCAATTCAAGTGTTTTTCTGGGTTTTGAAAACTATATAAAATAATGGAAAAAAAAAACTCTTTAATCATTTAACATATCCTTATTTGTAGAGAATTCTGTAAAATTCTTTTGACTTTTTGTTGATTTTTTTACTTTTTGTGCTGTTTTTTTTTTTTTTTTGGCAATTTTGGGTGCAAAATTCATTTTCGAAAATCTCCAGCTTTAGATGTGGTTCTTTCAATTAGCTGATAATTTTTATTTTTATTTTTTTATATTACCATACCATACCAGTACCACATTAGTTTACATATATATATATATATATATATTATGTTGTAAGGCTTATGCCCTATGTGTGTATGTATAGGCATGCAAGACAAATTATTCTAAAGTTGATAATGTTAATGTGGTCAGTCGACTCTAAGCTAATAATTTTCTATATTTAAATAAGAGAAAATTTTAATTTTTGGAATTTAAATGATGATGATAATTCGAAAAGCAAATGATTGGGGTGCTGATATTAACATTTAGTGTGGTTATTGATTCTTCCTATAACCATTTGTAACATTGTTAAATATAAAATAACAAGAAAAAAAAAATACAATAAAATTCTAGAATATATTTGCACATTTTGCTTTATGTAAATTTTTTTTTTTTTTTTTAAATTCGTAGAATTTCCAATTATAATGAATTAAATAGAATTGAAATTGTACAAATTGCAGTAAATTAAAATATCTTAAAAGAAACAAAAACAAAATAGTAATAGCAAAAAAAATTGAAAATTTACGACATTTACGACATTTCAATTTAATGGATTTTTGTAACCACAAAAATTTTAAATAAAATTTCAAATACATAATATGTATATATGTATATTAGGAAAATTATATTATAAAGGGCGCGGGTGGGGGTTAAAATAATATCAAATTGGAAATGTTAATTGAAAATATTATGTTAACATTTCAACTTTCGTTTTGTTTTTTTTTTTTTCAAATACGATTTTATTTGAAAAGCAAATAATTAAATAGAAAATTTGAGAAAATTCTATGAAAAACATAAATAAAAGATTCAATTAGGAAATTATAGTGATTTTCATATCAATAAAATTAATTAATTAAAATAAATTAACCCATTTTGAGTAGTGTTATAATTTTGAGACGCAATTTATTTTTATTAGATTATTGAAATTTGAATTTGAAATAATTTTTTTTTTTGAATTTCAATAAGTGATACAATTTTAATTTTAAAATTAAATTGCAACTCACCAGTCACCTATAATGTCGATTTTCATATTATATTGCGTATGTGTATTTTGCAAATTTCATACTTCTAATGGATTGTATAAGTTCACCATTTGATTATCTTCAGTTGTAGTATAATAGCTTTATGATAATACAAACCAAAAAATTATTATTCCCTTTCTATATTCAAAATTGATCACAAAACGTGATATTAGGTACAAAAATATAATGGCTTACATATATACACAACAAAATGTACAAAATACTAATCGTGTGGTTATTGTTTACTTTTGTAAAGGTAATCGATTGTGAATAATGCTATGGATTAGATGACAATGATTAAGCAAAATTAGAAACAGATTATTTGATTAAGCAAACAAATAGCATATTCCACGTCATACTTGTACGTATTTTTTTGTATACATATAAGCCGTGATATTTGTACGTAATATCACGTTTTGTGATTAATAATTGAATATAGAAAGAGAATAATAATTTTGGCTTGTTTTATCATCAAGCCATATTACAACTGAAGATAATATTAAACAATGAACTTAAATGATTCATTTCAATTTTCGAAATTGTCTAATTATTTTCTTCTACTGCGATCCGGGTTTGATTAAATTTTGAAAAATTGTCTTGGAAAATTAAGAGACTAATCTATATTTTGGAAATACTATAAATTAGTTTAATTTAATTTATTATGCCTTAATTTTTTTACAATTACTCATTACTATGAACTTAAAAGCTAATTTACAATTATATATACTAAACTATGATGTATGGCTTTTTGTTTTGACACATCATTTAGAGGTTTAGAATACTCCTAACAATATGGATTATTTGTTTTTTTTTTATTTATTTATTTTTTTATCACATTTTTGTTTTAGCGAAAACCTGCATACGGTTTGATGTAGTTTTGTTCTTAACACTGACTAGTAGACTTATACTAGCTTAATACTAATTTTAAAATTTAAAAGAAAATATTTTAGAGGGAAATGAATGAGAGAGAAAAAAGAGGAAAGTATTTAAGTATAATTGGATTGAATACGTGTTCCATTGATTTCTAGGACTGCTTTTTTTTGCAATGTTTCTGGGACCCTTTCCGCTAGCATTTCTAAAACATATAAGGGACGATTTTTCAATGTTTATTTTAATCCCCCATTTTGCATAATAATTTGCTAATAGTTTTGCGTGCTGGTCTATATGTTGTAATGCTACTTGAGGGTCTCTCCCATGACTAGTTATTGATAAGTCATGTGCATAAAGCATTGCAATTGACTTGATCTTGTTGACTTGTGTTTTGGGTGGGGAATATCGTGCAAAAAAATATTAAAAAGCTTAGGTCCCATGATCGAGCCTTGGGGCATATCACTGCTTACTTTTATTTTGTCGGATTTTTTCGTCCGATTAAAAAGCTGCATAGAATTCTAAATAGTGGATTGTGAACCCTTTCGCTTTGTAACTTATAGATTAAGGCATTTAAAAACCTTTTCACAGTCTAATGATAGCATCAAGGTGCACCTTTTCTCATTCAAATTGTGAGATCAAGTGTGCTATTTTCCATGCTTTGGATAAATAGCAGTTGTTTAAGCAATTAATGAAAATTATTCTCAGGAACATTATGACATTTGTCATTTATGCCGACTTTATGCCATCCGGTCCACTTAATTTCTTTCGATTTAAATTTTTTACTATATTTTTTAATCTAACTGTATTAATAAAGTTACAATCTGAGGTGAAGAGAGAGTCTAGTTTACTTGAGAATTCTACTCGACCACTGAAATTTTCAGCTATAGCATAATGTCGTACAACCATGTCTACTGTAGTGTTTGTCAAATACTATAAATATTTTGGTCTACTGTGATCCAACTTTGGTTGAAATCTGGAAAATTATTTGCTGATAATTTGATTACCAACACATAATTATATATATATTTGAGATGCAATTAAAAACCAAAAATAGAATAAATAAACACCATGAAGTGGATGTACGCACTTAGAAGATATAGGTCTAAAATTTGTAGATAATCATTTAATTGGAATGTACAATATGTACTTGAAAGAAAAGTAGTTGTATAAGAAGTTTTCTTTTGAAATGCAACGTGTAGACAATTAATCATTTTTATTGCTTATAATGTTTTCTTATATTAAGTACTTTAAGTTGTTCTTCTTTTCATTAAATGATGTTTCGATTCGCAAATTATTTTACCGCGGACAGCGTTTTACATCCCAAATTACAAAACATTACGAATTTTTACCACCTTCATTGTACTTCATCCTATTAAATTTATGCTGTATGAAGTCGTAATCTTCGTTATCTCCCATTTCCTTCATAGGGAATGTATTTTTGGTTTCAACGTTCCGCACAAATTGATACCAGTCATGAGGATGGTGAGTTTTTATAAATGTTTTGTTTTGCTTTCTTTCTATTGAAGCATATGGTCAACATCGCATGTTATGTAAGTAAACCCCCACCCCCATTTAAAATAAAAGAATATGACTATTGGACCGAGAATTACAAATTTGTGATGTAATTATTTCAAATTGGAATCATTTGATTGGGAAGTATTACCTATCGAATTATATTTTATGGGTATATTATTATCAAATATTTTTGCATTTCATTTTAGATCAGGGAACATCTATTGAAACTTGAATCAGTTTTGAATTAAAGGCCAACGAAATATGTGTATGATTAAATTATCTACGGTTTAAAATATTGAATAGCTTCAAGTTTCGGTCACCACTAAAATAAATTTTAAAATTTTTTGTCTCCTTCTTTTAATGTTATTTCTGTAAAGCAGAATTATTATTTTACATTGAGATAAGTTAACATTAGCTCATGTTTTAATCATTATTTTATAATAATAAACACCACTTAAATTTACTAATTTATATTAAAAACTTCAAAGTTCGCAAAAAAATATTTACATTTATGAATATTACGACATTTTATTTCATTTGTCATTATTGTTATACGCTTTCAATTTGCTTTTCAATCTCAAAAACTATTTTCGAAGCGGCAGCAAAGTTGGTGACAATATATATTGTAATACTGCGAAAACGATACATACAAAATGTAAATTTTGAGCATATCTCGACTTATACTGTTATTCCGTTTTATCACAGATTATTCTAATAAAAGAATTCAGAATTAGAGTAGTGCCAAGATTTGAATAACCTAAATGAGAGTCAAAGTCGTACACAAAAACGGTTTGAGAGGAAAGATTTTGTTAAGACTTTACAAATAGCTGCAGTGATCAGTCAAAACATAACAAAAATTTATTCGAATAACTCAACATACAAAAAAATGAATGTCATACCGTGTTTGAAATGTTTCTACTTGGTGTTCCAGAGCATGCGTATATCAGTTTTTTAAAAGGGGAAAATAATTTAATGTAAAAAAAAATTTATGTGATATTTCAAACTTCCGAAAAAAGATCAGAAATACTTATTTTTAAAGCGAAAATTCGCCGAATTTAATATTTTCAAATGGGAAGAGGTAGTTTTGTATGCAAATTCGGATTCTATGTCAAAAAAAAAGATTTTTTTTTTTATTTTATAATAACGGCTCCTTTTTCTCTCAAAAAGCTGATACGCATGCTCTGGACCAACCGGTATAAATTTTCGAATAGATTTGCGCAGGGTTAAGCTTACATCATAATTCAATATGCTTATTAATTAAAAAATATTTATGTATTTGATGTGCCATTTAATTTTATTTTTTTTGGTCTCAATGTGCTATATAATGTTGTAGGCTACTTTCAGAAGAAGTTTGATTCAACACAGTAGGTTGTTAGTATATTTCAGATTATTTTGTAAGCAATATATCTAATCCTGAGAAACTTTGTTTACTATTAAATCATACATGGGTAGCATGAAATAAAAACAATATGTCGATATAGCCAAATCCTGATAGAACATTCAATATGTTGTTCTAGCACTTTAGTTTGTTACAAACCCTAATATATAACCGGAATCGTTCATGAATTTAAGTCAACATCTATACAATACAAGCTATATCTTCCTACTGTTAAATTAAATTTTTTTATAATACTATGTCTTTATTTTCACTTAAATCTAGTAAGAGTGAAGAAGTTTCGTCAACATTTTTCAATATCAATTTAAACAGATATATTTTAAAGGACACAATGAAAGAAAAAGTAATAAAAACTGCTAAAGCTGGAACATTATATTATGAACTAAAGTTCAACATAGAAAAACCAACCGTTAAGAAAAATTAAATATATTAAATTTACTTAAATTTATTTACAACAATGTTTAATGAAACTGTTCCCAGAAAGTTCATAAACAAAACAAAAACAAAATTAAATAATTTATTTTGCAATATTATCATGGCAATTCAATGAAAAATGAACCTAAAATTAAATTCCATTATGTACGTTGTTAAATTCTACAAACATTTTTGCACTGTTCCAATTTTTCTCCAAAAATACAAAGCACATCAAAAATAGCTCTACCTACAAATCTTTTGATTTCTGATTATTGAATTACAATTGAATCCTTATTATGTCATCAAATTATAGTGTCGTCGTAAACAAAATAAAATATAGAATAATTGAATAATTTTACAAAACTATTTGAGATTTTGTCATTTTCTTTTCTACTCATAAAACGAATAATACCGTAACGTGAGTGAGATGATTCAGGTAAAATGTAAATTTTTTTTTTTGATTTAGTATTCCAATCAATTATGAAAATTTTTCGTGGAATTTTGTAGAATTTTGTAGATAGAAATTGAATTTTAATTTTTCAAAAATTTTTAAATCTATTTTGACGATGTATTATAAGCATCGTGGAAAACTAAAACTGTTATTTACAAAATTATTAACGAATATTAAATATTAATAGAAATGAATTGAAACGCATCAGGTTGCATATTAATATTTGTATTAAGATATGGTCCGTAATGGATTCAGATTTAATACAGGTGTATTGTTTGATTATAAATTCTGATAGATGTGGAAATTAAGTAATAATGAGAAGTTAAAATTTTGTTAGTGCCTTAAAGGTTGAATCATTTCAACATTATTATGTTGTATAATCTAAAAAAAAAATTAGAAAAATCGCTAATAACATTTTAGTTAGATTCTATGAAATGGATGTATCTACTTTATAATATTAGTGTTGTGTATTTTCCCACAAAAGATTATGATAAAGTTGCAAGAATAAATTGTGTAAAATTCAAAGCAAAAAATACTTCAATTTAAATTTACAAAATATTGAAATTAAAATTCGAAGAAAGCGGCTCGAGTCTGATTACTTTTAATTTAAATTTTTAATATTTGATTGCAAATATCGATATTTCGGAAGAAATATACTTCCTTCATCAGATGCTTGTGACTACCTAATTTCTTTAATTATTATTTTTGCCCTTTCTATATTATTTTTTTTTTTTATTTCAAGTCTAAATCAAGCAGTTACAAATAATATTTACTTAAATGTACGTTACAAATTTAGAAATTTGCAAATTTTAAAAAGCTACAAAAAAAAAATAAAAAAGTTATATAATTCTAAATAAATTTTATTTTTAAATTCTTAACATAAATTCTTAATATTAAATGACGGATTAAGTTGTAGGGGAGAGTTGTTTAGTTTGTGTATTGGTGCAGTTGTTTTTTAATACAGCCTTTGAATGAGAGAAGTCAATTACGGCCTTGTATTTATTTCCCATTATTAACATTCTATTAATGGGTTCAAATCTACCATAATTAGTTCCGTGATGAACCAGGGTGAAAAGATTAACGGATCTGAGTCGAGAATTATTGTTAATGAAAATTTTATTAAAAATAGGTGGAGAAATAATGTTACCTTTAACAATTTCAACAACAAATGTTACATCAGCAATTTCCCTTTTTCTGTGGGTGGTCAGGGTGGTCAGATGAATTAAATTTAGACGATGTTTGTAAAGTGGCAATCGAATCGGATCTTAAAAACTTCTTTTGAATGATTTCGATTCTTCGTATATGAACATCATAGAATGGAGACCATACCTGGCTTACATAATCCAAGTTAGGTCGAATCAAGGTTGTGTACAGAGCTTTCAAGATATAGCGATCAGAGAATTCTTTAGACGAACGTTTTATAAGTCCTAGCAAGGAATTTGATTTATTTATGATGCAGTTGAAGTGTAGTTTAACCGTTAATTTATCGTCGAAGTACACTCCTAAATCTTTAATGGAATTAACTCTTAACAATAATTCAGCATTAAGTGAATAATTGTAAAAGATTAATTGGGAACGACGTGTATAGTACATTAAAGCACACTTTTTAATATTAAGTAGTAAATTATTATTGTTAGACCAAAGATAGAAATATAATATAGATAATCTATAACAGTTATATATTTTACCTGTATTTTTGTAAATTATATTATATTATTTTAAATAGCCATGCCTATCCATTTATTAAATTTCTGTTCAATCTGCTTAACTTTCGTATGTGTCTAATTTGCTTATCTGACTTGCTCCTTTATTGATGGTAAATTGATTTGGTTAATTTTACGGGGTTCTTAAATTATATGCGCTTAACAATTGTAAATCTAAAATTCGTAGTACATCTTATTCTTGCTAATTTGGCTTCCTTCAAATGCTCTTGGGATTCCACCGTAAAAAGCCTTTTCGATTGCCCTGTATTATATAATTTTGGACAATTTTGGAATAATATTTTATGTATGTTTTTATATTATATTTGGTTTTAAAGTCTTATGTCATCTACATTTTCCTGTCTATTAGTAGTAAATTGCGAAGGAGGTTTGAAAGCGTTAACCACAATATTTATTGATTTTAAGCATTTTACATTGGCTTATTTTGTGAGGAAAAGTAGTGCTACAGTAATTCCTGCTTTTCTATTTTTTTAGCAAATACAGGAAATAACCAAAATATGTTGCTATGAAATAACTGTTGTAGGAAATTTTGTATTTTTGAATTATTATGAAGTGGCATTTCAAAAATGAAATTAGTTTTTGGATTTACATATCCAAACACATTTCAATATTATCCTAATATTATTGTTTCAGGCCATAAAAAAAGTCTTAGGATACAGTTATACGTAAAATTTTTTGTTTTCTATTTTACTGTAGCTGTAGACATTGACATAAATATAAAAATAAAACAGCGGTAGACGAAAAATAAAATAAAATTGCAGGAATGATAAAAATGTACTCAAAAATAAATTCAGTTTCAAATTTTATCAATTCATATTTATAATTGCAACTGTAAAACACAATGAAGTCTTGTAGGTCTGCAAAAGATTAAAATATTGATTACAAATTTATAAACTTTAATTAGAATTATAAATAAGCTTGGTGCAGGACTCATTCATTATTTCAATGTGATAATTATCTAATTGTGCATGACTTCTATGTAAATGCGTCTCATTTGCTAGTAATATAAATTTGATGAAGATTTAATTTTAATATTTGGCTTTAAAATTATTTTGTATAATTACTAGATATGCCTTCTAAATTTTTGGCGTTACCAGTGATCTGCGATACAAAATTGTTTTATGTTTGTTTTTTTAAATGATTAACAGAATCATTCTATTGCTTTTTTTTTCTAATGGAACGATTTTATGCAATTAATAGAAAATCTGATAAAAATAAAATACCATTGGCTTAAAAAACTGTATTATAGGAATCTCAAAATATTTATTGTGGCATATAACTCACATTTATGTTTGGTTGTATTTTATATCGCATCCTTTTGTAGTTCACTATAATTTCATATTGTATTAACTATCAATGACGCACTAAAGCAATAACCATATACTCATGAAACATACTCATGAATATCAACGTGACATATGATGGTTTGTCCAAAGCAAAATGCATTCACAATTAGTAATGCTCCATTTAACAGGTGCATTGCTGGTGCACATGCGTAATACTTCATTCAAAACAAAGTACATTCACATTTATTAAGGCTTCATTTAACAGGTGCACTACTGGTGCAAATGCGTAATACTTCAGTCAAAACAAAGCGTATTCACAATTACTAAGGCTCTATTTAACAGGTGCATTGCTGGTGCAAATGCGTAATACTTCCTTTAAAACAAAGCGTATTTAAAATTACTAAGGCTCCATTTAACAGGTGCACTGCTGGTGTAAACAATTGCATTTGTGGTAGCAGCGCTTACACTCAAAAGGTTGCACTGCTTGATTTCAGCTTATAGCTTAGGTCAATACCAGGCAAATGCGACGCGAATGAATATGTGGTGATCTCACTGTGAGGTATAAAAATCAATTCAAATTTCGAAATTTCATTAAATCGATTCAATCCAAATATATAAAAATAAAAAACAACATCAATAACATAATCAGCTGACAGTTATACACAAAAATAGTTTACACACGCCTATATATGAAAATGTTTACCAATTTAGATAAATAATATTAAATTAAATTAAGCTTCGAATAAACATAAACGTACAACTGCATATGTGTATTTTAAATGAAACACACAGCAAAACTCAAATTTCTGGCTTACCAACTCATTGAATGTGGAAAACTACTATACCAGTATCAAAAACTAAGTCTTCTTAAATAGCGTACTTCCTTTTTTATTTAAGTTGTTACCAAATTATACTCTCAAATATTTTTGACATTACTATTGTATTTCAATAGTACTAGAAAAGGTATAAAAACTAATGAAGCAATTTGTTTGCCACCTGTCACCTGTCACCATCATTGAAAGGTCACTCTACCTATTGCGCCATCCACCGTGTCCCAGCGCCACCCAGTTGGATCTTATGTAATATAAAATTGACTTAAAAGCCTGTTTATAAGTCAGCGTTTATTTTGTTTTACCATCTTACATGTAAATATTCGAGTACAAAACACTGACGAAGTCTGCAAGTAGTAGACGAAATAGCTGTACTCTGTATGATAAACCTATCAGTAAAATTAAAAGGAAAATAATCGACTATTTTCGACAATTATGTAAAGATTGATCCTAATATTTCACAAAACTGTCGGATATTTGAATTTTTACTAAAAATTTTTATGTACTGTTTATATTTTAATTTTTATATTAAAATAGTAAAGCTTGTGTGACATTGACGTGCTTGCCAAACAAAACCAGTGAACATTCGGAAACTCTTCTTCATCAAAGTTTTCTTCTCTTCTTCATCTGAAAGCTTGGATTGACAATAAAAGTAATTTATTTTCATCACTTCATTTTGTAAAATTTATATACAGTTAATTTGTAAATATAACACAGCTCTGTTTAATTTTGTTTTGTATTTCCTGGTTCAATTGCAAATTTTTATTTTTAGTTGTTGTCAATTTACCGTTACTATTTAATTAACAACAATCAATCGTTAAAACTTTCATTCATATTCATATATTGTATTCCAAACAAATTCACTGATTGTCAATTATTTAAAATTTGAAAATTTTTCAACCACGCTAATGTGAATTCGTGTAATTGGAAAGATTACTGCATAAAATGACTGTTTTAAGATTACTATAATCTAAAAATGTTCAACACCTTGATATATTATAAATTTGGAAATAAGTTAACAGATAATTTAAATTTTTTTTTCTCCATAGCTATAAAAAAATATAATATGTTTTACTATTTACACTACATATACTCACATATGTACATACTATTATGGAATTCAACACCTACGCTAAACAAAAAAAATCATAAATCTTGTTAACATTTTGTGAAAAATCATTGGAAATATTTTTTATAATATAAATTTAGTATATTATTATTATTACAATAGCGCCACCTTTTCCTCACATCTTCAAAAAAAAAAAAAAACAAAAACAAAAAAAAAATTCATAATTTTATTTTTCTGCATAGATGATTTACTGCTGCACCTTATTCAAGTCATCATATTTTTTTTGAAAATTAACAAAAAAAAAATGCATGTCATGAGTTTAAGATTCCTTTAATTAATCAACTATGATTATGTGATTAATTAAAGAAATATATATATGTTAGTATACCTATATAATATACTTTCAATAATTATTATTATTGTTTAAAATACTTTTACTTTTGATATAAAAAAAACAATTGATATGACAGAAAATAACTAGAAAATTGATACAAAACTCCCGCGTTTTATGAATATTGTTAAAATGTAAAAAAAAAAAAAATTAAATAAAACAGCTCTAAACGTTGGGGTTTGGTAACGCATCATAAATTTAAATCTCTTAAAAAGTCAAATAAATAAAAAAAATAAAAAAAACAACATAAAAATATTTGCCACAACAAAATACCGTTTATGTGAGTATATCGAAATAAAAAGTTCACGCTGATGAATGTCGTTAACAACATGACATCAAATTAGTAAAAGAAAAAAAGTCGATCAAAAAATCATAGTGGCGCATATCTTTAAATACATTCATACAATTATTTTGTATTATATGTACGTACATATATGTATAATATTCAATTTAATTATGATTTGACGTATACCTACTCTATTGTATCAGTGCTCAGCAATTTTTTTCTAATTTTGATGGGGTATTTGGTATATTTTCTATGGGGCTTAATCTATATATAAAAATTAATGTTTGTATGTATGTTTATTGTCGTCCCATAATTTCTTCAAAACGAATACCAAATTTTACAGGAAGGTATTTTGTTACATGAAATCGAACCCGTGAAATGTGTTTTAAAAAATTTGGACTGACTTCGATACCTGCCATACAACTCCTGTCCTCCATCAACAATATTTCAAAAACCAAAGGTTTTACAGAACTGAAAACTCGTACTCTGATACTCTATTGAAAAAAAGTAAATATATTTTTAACCGTTTCCAAAATTGGAACTGGCTGGGAGAGTTCTTGTATAACCTAGCTTCGGCTAAGAATATTAGAAAAACTAAAGCCGTTACAGACCAGCAACCGAACTGTACTCAGGTATTGTATCAAAAATAAACAAATACGCCAAATACCGTCTCCAGGATCCAGGGTTTGATCCTAGCCACCGGTTGCTTATTTCAATTGATCTTTTATTCACAAAATATTATAAATACAAAAAAAACATTTACACTGAATTAAACACATTACATTAAACACTGAAACCCGACCACCGGTTAATTATTTTAATAAAACATATTTTAGTAAGTAATAAAAACTCTAAATTCACGATAAAGAATTTGCATAACACCGGGTACCTCTGCTACTAGATTATAATAAAAATATGACATGTATTTGACAATTAATATATAATCCATTGAACGCAAAAAAAATTATAAGAGCACAAAGGCCTTTTCAAATCTGAAATAGGATAATATTAAACTTAAAAATGTATAACACCATAATACAACTAGTCTTAACCTGCGTAGTCTGCACAGTGACATTTACCAATGAAAATAAATTAAAAGTATATTCAAAAGAACACAACTAGTCTTAACCTACGTAGTCTGCACAATGACATTTACCGATGAAAATATATTAAAAGCATGTTCAAAAGAAGACAATACTGAGAATTATTAAAATTAAATCACGATCATGAATAAAAAATAAGATCGAAAGAGGAGATAGAAGCATTAATTGATGGACATAATATTGTAAAATTTATTAAGACCCAAAAACTAAGATGGGCAAGACATGTTAAATGCCAAAAAGAATATTAGACGCAGTACCGAACAATACTAGAGCAACATAAAAATGTCTGGCCGATATTGAGGACAACACTATTTGAAGAATATTGAAATAAACGGAAGGAAGATAGTTGCACAAGATGGAGAAAGTCAAAGGAACGATGTAAAAGAGATTAAGGCTCACGTTGAGTGTTAAAACCAATAGATAATGATGAAATTAATCCCAAGCACTGATAAAGAAAGTATGTTGATTCCGAAATATCGATATTTGAATTCAGATATTAAGATAATAATGATTATAATTTTTTACAAGTTGTGGGAGATCATTTCATTAAACTTTATACTACGGAGAGGAAGAAAGATGATCAAGATGCGCATTTGATGTAACTTGTGAGAGTTAAAGCAATTTTTGTTCTCATTTCACGCCACAAGTTATTGAATAAGCCGCATTCACGTATAATTGTTCTTTTTCAGGTGTTATAGATAAATAGATATAGGTGAAATAGATCATTCAAGTTATATAACTTGTCAGTTGTTGTCTAAAGCAATTATTTGTAGCATATTCGTTATTTTATTTTCGTATATTCACTCATTGTTGTATATAGCAGTTTTGGTTTATAAAATTTAGCAAAATATTTTCAGTATTCGCCAGCTTATTATATATTTTTGTTTACTTCTTTCGTATCACAGGTATATGGTAAGACACTCATGACAATGACCTAAATATTCTTACATCGAGTCAAGGCTTGATATCGGCAAATCTTTTCAAACATTCCGCACCTTTTTCTGGCGTTTAATTTCTTCAGGCTCTTACGTTCAATCACATAAACAGGTTTACAAAAAAATGATTTTTAAATTTTATAATAATTTAATTAGGAAAATATGTAAATAAAAATTAGTTTAGTTCGTATAGTTTTTACCAAATATAAAATAAATCAAGTGTATAAATCTCTCCACAACAAATTACCTATTCAATGAGTAAATCGGTATAGTCGTGCCTAATATTATATGTGCGTATCTCTTTCAGAGTGATATTTATTGTATACCTCCTAGCTTGTCAATTAGATGAGATTATAAATTAATGCCGTGACAAAATTACATAGGACAAAATTACATAAAGTGGAAGACAGCAGAAATTTGGCTCAAACATTATAAATAGTTTACATGCAAATAAAAAATATTATTACTAACAATGAAATGCATAACTACTACACTAGGTCGGCAAATAATCTGCGTATGATCACAGGACATAACTCAATAATAAACCAGTCAATTAAACTCTATAATACAGTTCCAGATGACATTAAAGCTTTATCGTACAAAAAATTTAAAAATTCAGTCAGAATCAATTGTAAAACATAATAATTATATACACTTTCTACGAGCCATTAGGCTCTTTTAGGTTATTTGAATAAATAAATAAATATGCACAAAATTATATTATTTATTATATAATATAATTTACACGCTGGGTGACGCAGCAGGTAGAGCACATGTCTTTCAACAGAAAGGACCGAGGTTCGATTTCGGATGAAGCAAAAGAAATGCTTTATTTGTTTTTCAACCTCAGGTCTAGTACTCTTTGTCATGGGGATATGATGAATGACAAAAAATAATTGAGAATATATATAATCTGGTAGCAAATCAAATAGAATAAAACTATTCTATTTAATAAGGCTTAGTTCCTGACAATAGCAGTAGTTTTCCACATTTACTGAGTAGATAAGCCAGTAATTTGTTAAAGAAATACGCGTATAGATACTGCGATTGCAGTACCGTACTTAACTAAGCACGAAAAGGTGATTCTACCTAAGTTACTGTCAATAGTGTGTAAAAAAATATATATATTCAACTGCATCGCATTTCTTGCCCCAAACTATACTATATTTACAACTAAAGACGAGCATAATTCTTTTAACGAAGTAACAAATACATACAAATTGTATTTAAAAATTTATTTTAGTATGTTACAGTGTTAATCTAAAGGTTTTCCAGCACTGTATTTGAATGCTAGGAGCGACTATATATACCAACGTAACATATTCATAAAAGTAAGTAACGATTACATTATATTAATCCAAGTATATTTTGTCTACCTATATATTATATATATACAAGTATAATTTTATAACTTTAACAACCTGTCTGCCAATTTTTGTTTTATATTTTTTGTTTTTATTTTGCTCTTTACTTAATGATGACACTGTGTATGGCTTTAAATGGCATTTCTTTTTCTCCACGGGTTCATTTGAAATTTTTGATTGAAATAAAAGAAAAAAAAAATATTCGAAGCATAAAATTTAATAATTTTGAAATTTCGAAAACAAAAAAAAAAAAATAATAATAACAAAAACAAAAACACTAAAAATAAAATTTCGCCTTTCTTTCTAATCTCTTTTAATTTAATCATCCGTGCGAAAATTTTTCTTGAGCATAAATTTAGATAAAAGGTGTAAGATTAAAAAAATTGTAGAAGCTTATAAGATATTAAATAATACTAGATTATAATAAACATAGCATATTAAATCAAATTGGTTTTCAAAATGTTTGTTAATAATATTAAAAATTCAGTATTAAGGTCTTTCACACAGTGCGACGATATTCACTTATGGATTATTGGCTGCTTAAGTGTTCCCATTTCTAATGCTAATGCAGAGGACTATACTTTGTTTAATTCATAGTTATTTAACATTGTAGACAATATTATTAAAAAGCTTTCTGTAATTCCGAAATTGAGAGCGTTTAGTAGGATTTATATTCTCAATTTAAAATATATTAAAATAAATACGACGTCGGCAACTATTCTTCTGGATTCAAGACTGTTTAAATGTAAAAGCTTTAGTCTGTCTCTGTAAGGTCCTTCTTTTAAATAACTTCAATCCTATTGATATGTTCAACGTAGTCATACTGGGCTAGCATATTCTAGATTTGAGCGAACTAAAGAAGCAAATAGAGATTTAATTACATAAGGGTCATTAAATTCTTTTGAACATCTTTTAATAAAGCCTATTATTGAATTTGCTTTATTAACGATAATGTCATCAACAAACATGACCCCGAGATCATTAAAACAACTAACTCTCTTGATAACCTGGTTGTTTTTTGATAACCTTGTATTATTCGAAACTATCAGAGAAATACGGCGAGTGTAACTGATTTGAGCACATTTCTCCACGTTCAATTTTAATCGAATGACGTCACATCAGCTTAAAAATAAATTAAGATATTCTGGAAGTAAAGTAACTTCATTAGGTGAATTAATTGCCTTAAAGATTTTGATATCATCAGCATATATGGATACGCTGCTTTTTCTCAAAATTGTTGTTACGTCATTAATAACGGTAATGGTCCTAAGTAACTGCCCTGCGGAACTCCATAATTGTCATTGTATGGATCAGAAATAACTGATATAAAAAGTACATTATATGTTCGGTCAACTAGATACGATTGAATCCAATTTATGAATGTTGGTGAACAATTATGGTTAGTAAGCTTCTTAGTAATAACCTTGTGTGGTAGATTTAATTTAGCAATAGGCCTGTAGTTAGTAATTATGTTTCTGGAGTCTTTTTTGTCCACTGGTCTGATAAACGACTTTTTCCAGTAGTTTGGGAATATGGCAAATGCAAAAGAACGAGTGAAAAGAATTGACAATGGCATTAGAAGTGATTCAGAACAATTTGTTAACATGATTTTAGGCACATTATCTGACTCGGGAAAATAATCATTATTTAATCGATTTAAGTAGGATTTAATTTTTAAGCTTGAAAAGTCAACTTCAGGTAATTCAATAATATGAGAGCTTACAGCCGTTAAAGAAACATAGCTGCCCGACTCACAAGTGTTATCTTCAGAAGAATTTGAAAAAAAGGTTTTATAAAAATTATATAGGGTAAATGAAAGTCATATAAGGTAATCCTATATGATAGAATTCTCTTTTTAACTATTAATCAGTATTTAAAGACAGTATTTAAAGACAGTAATTTGAATAAATCTTCAATTCTTGAAACATGGTGAATACACGTGCATGAATTTTTCCGTTGTGTTGATATTAGGAAGTGTTTAAGTAACAGGATTTCATTCTAATCAATTTAATGCAGTAACTGCTTATATACTTCCATTATGTAACTGCTTCTAAAGTTTTACTATTGAATCTAGGCTTAATTTGTATTGTATATTCGCCGTCCGCATACATTTGAATTTGATACAGGACACAGCTTTAAGCAAAGCAGTTCAACAATTATTAATTATAATTATAATGCCTGAATTAATTATAATACTAATAATTACTTATTAAACTTTAAAAATCTGGGGCTTAATTTCGCGGATAATGTTTTCGAAAGAATTCTGTTCCCTTAGAGGCTTAAAGCTTTTTTATATGCATATCCAACGAGTTACTTGAGATTTTAATAACATTTTTTTTTAATTAGAACTATGCATATTACATCCGTTGTTATGATCAAGCCAGGGAAGACGACTAAGTTAGATTTTTTTTACTGGGTCCAAATACCGTTAGCATTAATCTTTTTCAATAACTTTGGGTTTATAGAACTCTAACATAGCTCAGATATTGTGATTCTCAGACTGTGCTTCAGTTTTAAATAATTATTAATTTGACAGAAGTAGTTAAATTGGCCTTCTGTTAATATTTAGTGTAACTTGCGCTAATTATCTTCTAGTAGAAGAGATGAATTTTATCTGCCAGTTGATTTGAACTAGGGCTTATATGAGATTTGAACCACATCGTTATATTGCATTTTTTTAAACTTTCCATTAAGACTACCGACATATATTTACCGTTACACTATTCATCATATATGGCGGATGGGGATTAAACTGGATGTTTCTGATTATACTTATGGTTGTTGAAATCTGAAAATCGGTTTGGTGGACAAGATAATATAATGTTGAATTTTAACAATCATAAGTTTCATAAGTCTCCTAATCTAATCTCCACCAATCATAGATACATGATATTTTCTTGAAATGAATTTAAATATAATCAGAGTGCTTAATCTTTCCGAATTGTAAAAAGTCGATATTTTCGGTTTACCTAATAATACTAAATAATGATATATATGTATAAACGTTGTCGCACATTCTTCATAATAATAATTTTCAAATGTAGCTAGAATTGAACAAAAACAAAAAAATTTCAAAATGTTAAATTGTACTGTCATACCATTATTGTTCATGAAGCACGGGTTTTTGATATCTTAAAATTTATTTTATCTTTTCATGATATCACGCCAAACTAAATACAAGGATTTAAATATGTTGATAATATTATGTATGTAAATAATATAAATATGTAAGTATTTTCATTTCAAGCTTATTCATCCCAAAAATTAATTTTGAAAATAATAAAAATAAAAAAAAAAATAAAAATTAAACAAAATTTAATAAGAAACAAATAAGAAGAAAAAAAATGGCAACACCAAACCCAGCTCATCTGCATAAAATAGATTTTTATGTAATATTAAATTTTTGAACAAAAGTAAAAGCAAAAAAGATGAAAAATTGATGTTAACGTCTACTCTGACTACCTGCATTTTTTATTTAATTCCTTAGTGACGTATACACATAATAATATTATATACATAATATTTTTAGGTGTTGCTATTTTTTTTTTTTAATAAATTAACTTAAAATCATTTACATTAAAGGTTTTTATAAAGGGTGTACTGCTGTCTGTAAAGATATTACTAAAAAAAAGATGGAAACGATGTAATTAAAGTCTTTTGATAAAATATTGAGATTTTTGAACATTTTCTGGAAGTTGATTTTTAAATTTTACCAGCTAAAAAATTATGAATGGAAGTAAATAAAAAAAAACCAAAAACAATGATCTTCTATGAGGTCTATATTAAAGATTTGATGTACAGCAACGTTTAAATTCACTGTTCCTGCATAAAATATACAGGTTTAAACGTCTCTGATCTCATCCAACCAGTTTCAGAGCGTCCGACTACCCAATCATTTGGCATTGTGTCTATAACATTTCTCGGTGGTCGCAAATAAGGAAACACTACAAATGGTAAAATTCTTCCGTCCGCAGCAAACACCAAAAGAACTGTCAAATTTTCTTTTTCGTTTGAGAATTTAACTTGAAAGACATTACGATATCCTCTAGGCGCAATAACTGATCCTGTTTGAGGAGCGAAACTGAAAGTTGTTTCGTCTCCATTGAATATTCGGGTGGGATCTTTCAAAATGTCTTCAGAGTTGTTCTCTTTCAAAAAATGCTCTAGATCAAGGAACCAATTTCTAATGCTACCTTCTGTTATAGCTGCTCTAACTCCTTGTGATGGTTCAAAAAATTCTGATACCATTTCTTCCCTGGTCTTTGGTTTTTGAAAGGTGTTTTTCTATTATCTTCCTTCATAATTTTTTGAGCCACATCTAATAATTCATTTAGATTTTGTGAAAAACCACATTTAGATAAAGCGATAAGCCAATCGGCTAGTTTTTTTTCTTCAATTTCGGTGAGAATGGTTTTAGGACCCATTTTTGGGACACCGTCCGGTACTTTGTTTCGAATTCTATCATGAAGAGAAGTCACTGGCACACCAAATTGTTAATTGCTTACCTCAAGCACATAGAGTTGCTCCTAACATTGTGTAAGGCAGCAGTCAGAGATTCTTGACTGTATAGTTGATAACGTTTCCGTTTAATTTTTCTGCAAAATTAAATTTTTTTACCTAACCGTTATTGGCACCTTGAGTGAATCCATTTTTGTATTGATTTTTGCTTTATTATAATATACTTGTAGACAATGTTTTATAAGAAATAATTATAAATTTTAATTCATATTTTTCTTTAATCAACATTTTTTCTTCATCTTTGTGATCATCAATGACTTTAAAACGTGGCTTTCCTAAATAACATTACGGTAAGCAAAATAAGTAATTTGATTGACTTTCTCAATCGTACAGGTTGATTTCACTTATTCTATACCCTCTCTATTATATAATAATCCATGAAGACAAATGGGTTACTGGACTTGTGGCATCAAAAATTCTCAACTTGGTGGTGATTGTCCTTCAAGAAGTAGCTAGATTAGTAACTTCCATATTTGTCATAAAAAGATGACGATTTTCATTTTGTTTTTTTTTCTTTTAGATTGGGTTTCGTCATTTAAAATGAAACCCAAAACAAAACTCATTAATACAGAATTCTGCATAATTCGTCATTTTACAATAAAAAAAATAAAAAATAACAATTATTTATAAATACACATACAAAAATAATCTAATAATTTTGAAACATAAGATAATGTAGGTATGAATTTGAATCATTCATAATAATTATTTTTTTTTGATACCGATCATCATTCTTGCAATGGCAACACTTCTATTAATTTCAGCAGACTTTCATTACATGTATTTTTCTGTTGACTTTTGAAAGTCTATTCTATTTCATTTATGTAGATTTACATGATTGATCTCTAGTTCATTTTTGTAGACTTTAATGATTGACATAATATCTGAAAATTGAAAAAAATACAAAAACCTGATCCATTTCACAACCTATTTTTATTAATATTTTTTTTAAATGATAGATATTATTAAAAGGAGATGTAGCGAAATAAACATTTTTTGAAAAATTTTTAATTTGCAATTTGAAATTTCAGTTTTAAATTTAACCGCATGATACTTATACATACATACTACACATACATTCTTCTTTACTTCACCCGATTTAAATTTAAATTAAATTTTTGTTTTTTTTTTTTAAATAAGTTATTATGTATGAGGTTGTTGTCTAAGATAAATCAATAAACCAAATAATGTAGTATTCAAAATAAATTTAAATGATGGAAAACAATTCATAGTGAAATTAACGATACTATAGTTTCACTTTATTGTAGGTGTGCCTAATAATTAAAAACTAAAAAAAAATCAATTTAAAATTTTTTTATTATTATTTTTCCAAACTAACTATACAAAATGATAGAAGTTTCTAAATAAATAAAAATGTTATGCTACATATGAAACATTATGTTATTATGTAGATATTGTATAATAATTACAATAAAATTGAAATGGACTATCAGGTTATATTGTTTTTCATATTAAATAATCTTCTGCTGTGTTTGGGTTCACCACAATATTTGTTCAAAACTTTTTGAAAGTAAAATATCTGTCAATATAAAAATCCTTTTGAGTATACATTCAAACATACAATGAATATGTATAATATTTATTAATACCTAAGTATTTTCAATATTTTAGATATTATCAAAGTGTGGATCATTAAATTTTACTAAAATAGAAGAAATATTATTTATTTATTATAAACAAATATTTAGAGATATTATAACTATATATATTGACAATATAAACCAAACAATATCCTGTTTTTGTTCCTCATTCATTTTTAACACAAAAAAGAAAAATAGTATAAAGGGTTTTGATTGAAAAATTCTGGTAAATTTTTTTTATAATATAGAAGTTAGAATATTTTTGGAAGAAATTGATAATATAGTGTCTAAAATAGGATGAGTGTAACAAATCAAAAATTGGGTTAGGAAGTGAGAAATTAACCTATTTAGATTATTGGTTTTAAACAATTTGTTCACTGTCGGAAAACTTACTTGTGGCTTAGATTTTGAAAACGTTAATTTTTTGTACTAAAAATGAATTGAAGTTAACTTCTAACACATAATCCATTTGTATTATTTTTTTTAAAATTTATAGACTTCAGAATATGGTTACAAATGTTTAGGATAAAAATGTTATAATTATGTCATGTTGTTATTGTTCATTTAGAAATTTTTGGGTTCAAAAATTGAAACGAAGCTAATTTTTAAAAATATAAGTAAAATCCAATGTTTTGAAATGCTTATTTAATTTCTATTTCGATCCTGAACATCATTGCTTTAGAAAAGATGGTGATTTTTTCTAATTTATTTGCTGATGTAACTTCAACACGTAGAAAATATCAATAACATTAGAGTGTATGAAAATCACTCTATAGAAGTATAAACTCATATTAACCCATTAGCAACGGCTACCAGGACACGTTCTCAGAAATTAATAATTTTTTAACAGTGATATATTTTAAGTTCCAGATACCCAAATATAAAATTTCATGACGCTGTTGTAGATCCTGAAATCTAGCCTGTACTTTATATAGTACAACCGTTGTGAGAAGTAAAAAAAATTAAAATTTAAAAAAAAAAAGCAGTTTCTTTGTTGTTTTTAGACAAATTTTGCAACTATACATGGTTTTTTTTTTTTTTTTTTCTTTGTTTTGTTTTCAATAATACATTTTGTTTTATAATTCATGTATATCAAATACCTAATAGATAATTAAATTTAGTTTTATTGATATTAGCTTATCTACTAAAACAAATTTGTAGATCAATATATAATTGCCAAGTTAAATAGTTTCCTTTTTTCCTGTTTTTTTGTCTTAATTATCTATAATTATAATTGACAAGCATTTAAGGTCCTGCGCAGTAGACACCTTTTCATTTTATTTCGATTCTCCTACTCCTTAATGAACTTCTAATATACATAATATATAAGATTATATATAAAACAGAAATGCGCACACAGTTGAAAATTTTGTACTCATATGATTTTATTATTCAGCAAATACATTATGCATAAGTGAGATCTTATGAAAATAATAAACAAAAGCAAACAAATCAGTTATTAAAATTTACATATTTACTTGCAAATGAATCTATGTACATATGCCACAAAAAAAAAAACAAAAAAACAAATTAATCTAAAATAACAAATATAAAAACAACAAAAAAACAAATCACTTGAATTCTTCCTTTTTATCTTTTTGAGTAACTGTCTCTAAATTTTGGATATTTGTAGTAATAATATAGTTTTTATTAAAATTATTTATTATGTAGGTATATATATACGTACCTCTTTAATAACAAAACTTTTTATTTTTAGCAATTTTATCCACTAAATGCCACTTACTATAGGGAATATATCGGAAACGAAGCAGTATACGAGGGACGTGTATTTATGTGTGCTAAATAAAACTTACTAACCACAAAACTTTTTATTAAACACGAGTGGTTTCTGCTATATCGTGCCAAGTCTATGTCAGTACGTAAATTACTGTTCTTTTAAAAACTTTAAATTTGACTTCAACTTGAAATATAATTACTCAACAGGCGCCCCTAGTTACATTATAATTCTTTAATTTTTTTTCACACCTTCTAACACAATTACAACAACAATATTGTTTCCATACGATTTTTATCATAAATCATTATTATTACCATTACATTATTATAATTATAACATACTTTATTATTCCCTATTGATTTTGATTTATTGAGTTTTGATTTAATATGCTTCTGTTATGGCGTACCACACAATGGAGTTGAGCTTTTAATTTTATTGCAACATGGTGATTTATTTCCTTTTCTACTTGAGATGGTGAATTCCTTTTTTTCTCATATTTTCTTCCTTTTGTTTGTTGCATAATTTTTCGCACAATAAGTCTATAGGGAAGTTAAGCTGGCTATTATATTACCAATTTTTGCTCGAAAGCAAATAAATTTTCCACGCATTAACCATTGCAAAATCAATGGCGTAAGTAAAAATAACCCACCACCATTTCTTTCCGTTTATCGAAATACTGTACGCATTTATATTTTGGTCCACGTTATCTACGTCTCCCATATGAGCATTGTAAGTAGTATATACGTGTGGCTGTTCCACTGGAATTTTTTGATGAGCTTGTTTAGAGCAGCGTTGACATAATTGATTGGTCTTATATGATCAAAATTGGTTATGGTTTTGCAGACACTATTGTCAATCCATTGCACAGCTAAAAAATCATTTTGTTGAAAAATTGAATAATTATCACTCTTACCTATATAATCAAATTTTCCATCAGGTTTGGTTTTAAAAGTTTTATTTTTTTTTTTGAAAGAACAAATTTGAAGTCGGTTTTCTTGAACAGTAGCTGTGGCATTAAATTTCATTTCCTTTAAAACTTTCGTTAAAGCATGTGTCGTAAAGAAATTATCAAAAAAAAACATTATGCGGACTTGGCTGTGGTATTTTTAGAAAATATCCAAATCGTAGAAAACTCTAACCATATTCATCACTCTCTCACTTTATACATTTTGTCACATGATAAATGAGTTTTTACATTAAGTGCCAAATATAAATACCATTTAGTTGATAAACAGTTACAAAAATTACCAGCCAAATATTGGTCAAATCCAGACGCTCTAGCTTCATTTGTACACGGTATTGAACTTGGTCCAGCTCTATTAAATAAACTTTCTTTATGCCTAAAATACATGTGCAGAACTATGCATGCATCGCAGCAAAAATAAATTAGAATATATGGTTTTATATGGAACCAATTACATGTAATTCTGCACGCAGTGCGTTTTGATGCAAGATATCTCTATTTCGAATTTTTGCTGCGCAGCGGCAGAGCTACCAACATGAAAGATTGTAAAAATTGTCATTTTACTCATACTAATACAAAAATAATGACAAACGTCATAAAAATTATTTATATAATTTTCTGCATTTATCTGGATGTTTGTAAGTTCGACGGAATACTCCAATTCCCATATACAAACTACAATATATATACAAATTGTGACATCATGTAATTGTCATAAACATAGTATCTGTATATGTAAATTTTGCACCTTACTACAAATATTCTGTTTATATGGTAATTAAAAGCATTCTAATAATTCTAATAAAGGTATGATATAAATTAGTAAGCAAATACATATTTTTCTTAAACTTGAAATGAAAACTCTAATGAAGGAAGACATGCTAGAATTTATTTGCTTCCGTCATTTATGGCGGGTTACAAAACTAGTTATTTAATATTTACATATTTATTATTGTTTTTTGTGGGAAATAGATTATAACCAATTTTGTAAACATTTATTTTAAATTTGTTAATGGAAGAAAAACTAATTAATTTGAAATGAATGAAAATTTTCCTAATCCATAGTCTAGATTTTCTTCCTTTTTTGTTGCAATATTCATCATAAATTTTTAAAATATTTAGATATAACAAAATATATGCACAACAAACTAGCATTAATTTATTAAAATAATTATATTTTGTTACAATCATGATAGTAACAGATAGCAAAATATGTGATTAAAATTTTTTCAAAAATTATTAAATTAAAACTTTTATTAAACATTTTTAATAACTTTTAACTTTAAAATTTTTCGAAAGGTATTTTATTTTGTATTTTATTACTATACAAACAAATTGTATGTGTATCAATGGCGGCAAAACAAAACAATTTTCGACAGATAAAATATGCACATGTGTCTGGCACGCAGTTATGCATGCATATCTGCATGCAGCGATGCATGAGAATTCTGCCCATGTATTTCCCACTATACATTTCTTATTTTCTTCTTGAATATCTAACTCAACAGTACCAAGAACATCTCTTGGCATGTTGTTTTCAAAAATATTTTGTTCATCTATTTCATCATAATATCCGTTAAAAATCTAAATCTGGTGGAAAAATAATTACAAAAATTTCTTCAGAATAATTATTTTCATAACTATCTTCTTGCCTTTAAATTGATTTTTTCCATAAAAATTTTTTTTGTTTTCATTGAAGTGCTTTGACATATTCTGAAAAAAATGAATACATTTTTTTTTTTTTTTTTGTATACATTTGTAACGGTTGTACTTTTTATAGTACACCCAACTTTATTGACGTAAAAAACTTTTTTTTATTCTTACATTTATTTTGTTTATCTTTATTTATCAAATTTAATTTATTTTGCAAAATAATAATGCTGTAATTAATTTTTTTTTTACTGGTTTTAAATAACGCCTCCACTTTTACACATACTTTAAAAATCATCTTTTTCTACGTCAAAAAAATGACTTGTATCTGAAATCAAACCAGTATTACTTCACATAATTTTATTTTGTATATTTTTAGCTTTATTTTAATGCAAATTTTCCCTAAAAAAAAATAACAATAGCTTAGTCACAATAACTTAAACAGTGACACCTATTTTGCTGTACTATATATAGTACAACCGTTGAAAATGGGTTAAACAGTTTTGAAGCTTTCTTTTCAGAAAAATATCACTGTACTATCACTGTACATATTATGTTAAATTAAATATTTAAATAAATTATTATTTATTATTTAAAAATAAATATTGTTTAATAATACAAATATTGTCTTTTCTAATATTATTATCATTATTATTGTTATTGTCGTTCATAAATCCAATTCTTTTGAAATGCATTCAGATATCAAAACTTTATTTTCATATAACAAATTATTGTCATCACTTTCTATTTGGTATTGAATATTAAATAATAAATTATATTTTTGGAATGTAGTTCTATCAAATAATTAATATTACCAAAATTATTATAATAATTATTATTACTTTAATATAAGATTCAAATATTGTGATGCATCCATGTCTAGACCATTATCAGGAAAGCAAAGTGGTATAGTCACAAATATATTAGAATATTTTATTGAATTTACAATAAATGATTTATTATGAATAATAATAATTCAATATTGAATAAATTTATAATAAATTAATTATTATTCAATTTATAATATTATAAAAATATCAGAAATAAAAATAATGATAATCAATGGTCCATTAATTTATAGTATCATATTTTTGTTCATATTTGAATAGAAGTTTTGATTGTGTAGTCTTTAAATTTTAGTTTGGAATACAAAAACACTTAGATACCATATATACCTATATAATAATATATAGTACGTACATAAAATACCTATGTATTTACCAGTATTTTATATTAAAATACCTATGTATTTACCAGTAACCAGTATTTATAATTTTTTGAGCTTTAATCCATCAAGTGCTTGTAAGTACGAAAATTTCAATTTACAAAACTTCTTTATATACTAAGTCTGGTTAGTATATACTAAGTCTAATATATATTAAGTTATCACAATGAATCTTACCGGTCTAAGTGTGTCGGTGTACTGTCGGAAGCCACTACTACCTACCTAAGTCTGGTCTGCTTTATTAAGTTTTAAATCTTTTTATTTTATAAAAATAATAATGTAAAAATAAAAATTTTTAAAATATACTTTTATCGAAACCAAACTAGCCCCCTAAAAAGTAGAAAATAAAACTAGTGTTGGATGTTGAGCATTTACAACTACTATAAGATAAGACACAAAAGTACATAATGAATCTTGCTGGAATATTGGTACTTAAATATAACACTGATGGAAGCTATATAGATGATATTTGATAAAATAATATAATTCGCATCATCATTCGAAATATTACTGATCAAGGTTTGATTTAAAACTATTTTTTATATATTACTAGCAAAGTTACCCGACGTTGTCCGGGTCGACCACAAAATGAATCGAATTTATTTCAATAAAGTTTGATTTATGAATCGAATTGAAAAAAATTGGTTTATCAAAAATATTCTAATATTTTTTTTCACTACGATAAAAAAATATCAACAATACTCCAACTTAAGCTATACTTATATTAAAATTATTTCTTTGTAAACAATATTTTGGTGATCTTTCTTTGATGAAGTATAAGCAAATACGTTCCTTGCTGTTGAGGTATTCTTGAAATAAAGAAATGTTCGTTTTTTCCACAATCAATTGGAATTTGTACTTAAATGAAATTAGGATGCCAAGTTCTTATTCTTAATCTAGTACCGTAGTTTTAGCTTCTTCAAGTTTCGTAGAGGAACAACAACTTCATTTTCATCGATAACTGTATCTATCGATTTGTACACATGGACCCCCTGGAACACTCTGCAGTATTTTCTGATTAATAAAACGAATTGCACATTTTTGTGGCTAATTTACATAGCCACTTCACATAGTCATGTAAAAATTTTATACTGATTCCTAAATTCGAAAATACTTTTTCAGGACAATACATGTTTTTTTATTTTTCATAGAATACCTATGAATAAATTTTCAAGTCTGTAACACAATTTTTTTTTTGAAACATTTCTGATAGAGTATGTAAGTGTAAATTTTCATGCCTGTAACACTATTGGTTTTTATTCCTGAGACATACATGCCAAGAGTTGTACGGCAGCAACCCGAACCAGTCCAAATTTTCGAAATCGGTAACAGTCGAATTTCTTTATTTGTGAAAGAGTATCTAAATGTAAGTTTTTATGCCTGTAACACAATTGGTTTTTGAAATATTCCTGAAACGTACGTGCTAGGAGTTGTACGGCAGCAACGCGAACCAGTCCAAATTTTCGAAATCGGTAACAGTCGAATTTCTTTATTTGTGAAAGAGTATCTAAATGTAAGTTTTTATGCCTGTAACACAATTGGTTTTTGAAATATTCCTGAAACGTACGTGCTAGGAGTTGTACGGCAGCAACCCGAACCAGTCCAAATTTTTGAAATCGGTAACAGTCGAATTTCTTTATTTGTGAAAGAGTATCTAAGTGTAAGTTTTCATGCTTCTAACACAATTGGTTTTTGTAATAGTCCCGGGACGTACGTGCTGGGAGTTGTACGGCAGCAACCCGAACCAGTCCAAATTTTCGAAATCGGTAACAGTCGAATTTCTTTATTTGTGAAAGAGAATCTAAATGTAAATTGTCATATCTGTCACACACATGGTTTTTAAAATATTCCTGAGTCTTGGTAAGAGTTGTACGGCAGCAACCCGAACCTGTCATCTGATGGCTTTGTAAAGTACCGCGTTATTTGCATACCGGTATCATGAATAACTGTGCAAAATTTCAGAACTCTATCTTTAAAACTGTGGGCGTGTATAGCGAACAAACAAACAAACAAACAAATAAACAAACAAACAAACAAACTTTCCCTTTTATAAGTATAGATTAGGACTTATTCTTAAAAAGAAAAAAATATTAATAAAAGCATGAAAAGCAGTATATGCGCATTGAAGCTAACTCCAAGTGAGACTATTGCAATAAAATGCCACCGCATGTTCCACTAGGCATGTCTGTCGGATTGGCTGGCAACATATAGGGTCCATGCCTGCAGTGTCAACAGTCATGTACTAAGCCTCTACCTCTAATTATCCGTACCCCTAGTCGGCCTGCACAGAATTCCGAGAATCCACAAGAAAAAGCATTAAACCGGCCTCGAAATGAATTGAAGCATACCAACCCGGTCAGAATTTATTCGGCAACAGGTGAAATTCCCCAGTCATTCAAAAATACTACGTCTATACCTCCAACGTTTGATGGTTATGTCACCGTAGGATATGATTAGTATATGGAATAAGTAGTGAATTTAGTCTAAAAGAGTCCAGTCTTATAGTTTGTATTCAGCACTCCTTAATAGCCGTATAAACCTAAACGTGTCCATCTCAACGTTTATGTCAACCCCCATTAGTACTACAGTAAGTCTCATTCATTCAAATTCATATTAATTCTCTTGACCTTTATGGTAGCTGCTTTCTTGCTGGTGGTCAACGGCGAAATGTTCTATGTTATAATAATGGCCGTTAATTAAAATTAAAATTAAATGAGTTGATTATTTGATTAATTTCAAGCATTTTTGAACAGTAAATAATTTAAATTTTGATGTAAGATTAGGATTTAACAAACAACCCTAATCTACTCTATCGACTACCTGATAGTCTAGCAAATTTTTCTACCAATGCATTTGGGTGGTTTCCTAACCAGGTACAATATGTTCTAGTGGTTATTTTCTCTTTTACTAACCTCAAATGTAAGTCTTGTGATTGAATTTTGAATTTAGCGCGTGGAAGATTACTTTAAGTTGCTGGAAAACGTTCTATAATTTCTATATTTGATTTGCTTTTGAATCCCACAACTGGACACGTAATATTGAATTCAGTATAATATTGAAGCCTACGATCTTGTTTTATAAAGACTTGTGATTTTCTACCAATTAGCATTAAATTTTCAGCGTAGTTTTTAATTTATAATTCAAGCGATGGCATACAGACTTAACAACTAAAATTATAAAAATGAAAAAAGAATAAAAAACTGGAATGAAAATTAAATTTGTTTAAAAATTTAAAACAAAAAGAAAATTAAATAATTAAAATACACCAAAGCAATAACAATTTTGTACAACGAGGATTTTGTGGATCGATCAAATTTGTTCTATCTAATAACCAAACTGTAATACCAATACACTTGACAGAAAAAAATAAAGACAACTGAATTACTTTTATTTTATGTAAAAACATTCACTCTTTTAAATGGTAATCTATTCTAAAGTATCAATCAATTAAACAGTGTTATCAGCATAATTCGAGATCAAATGATATTAGAATATAACAATGATCAAACGAAAAAATTCAATTAGATCAAATCATTCTGTAATCGAACAATTCCACTTCTCCACTCTCTAAGTCATCTATAATTACATACACACACACACACCAAATTTTTGCGCATGTCATTAAGGTTTAATAATTTTTTATTTTTACTTAATTTGTAAAAAAAAGCCGCTTACCGTTTGATATTTTTGATTTAATTTGCAAAACCATTTAAATTTATAAAAAAATTATCGAAGATGATCATTTCACTAAAATTATATCATAACAAAATTTACTTTTAAGGTTACTTACATTGTCTTATATAATTTTATTTTATTTATTTTTTATATTAATTATTTGAGTACTTTCACTGCCTTTAGTCAAAAATCTCATAAACAAAAATAAATAATTACCAGTATTGCAGTCACTTTGTACCTATAGTATACCTATACTGATTACGATGTGATAGTGTAAGTTCAGAAAACTTTTTATTATTTTCTCTTTAGCTTAAATTGTTGTAAATGACATGATCTTAAAAAAAAAAAAAAAAAATTAAAAATAAAAAAAACAAATTTTTTTAAAATATCAAAATTTTAAACAATAAAAAAAAAGAAAAAAACTAAATAAAAAAAAAATAAAATACTATTCATAGATAATAGAATTATGATTTTCTAATATTTATTAAATGTTTAAAAAAACAACAACCGTAAAATTAAAAAGCGTAAAATTTATTTAGTTGTAACGAATTATGATAGTTAAAAATAAGCGAAAGTATGATGGATATTTTTGAATGTTAAATCATCATCTTTCTTTATTTCATTTTACTTTAATTTAATTTTTTTTTTTTGTATTCTTTTAGCTTAAAACGCTATAAAAACGTTGTAATTTGAAATTGTAAACAGGTTATCATTACTGTTATTATTACAACTGTTATTATTTTATTATCATGATAAATCTATTGATACCATCTATTTTAAATTCTGTATACAGTAGTTAAGAGAAATTATTTATTTCAATTATTTAAAAATTAACTTTTATATTTTTGATTTCCTTTTACAGCTTCTTTTTAATTTTTTTAATTTATGTACATAAAAAACCAATCTTATTGTAACTGATAGTTTAACAAACAAGTGCTCAGTGCTGAGATGTTTCAAGAAATTAAATTTTATTATTTCAACAGCAGATAAATGTACGCAAAGATTTGGGACCCTATTCAGGGTAGAGTGCAGGTCATATCTCTATCACAAATCTTATATCTCTACTTATTTTATAATTTAATGCTAATAGAAAGTATTATATAAATGCAAACAATTTCAATATAAATCTAATCTAATCTAAATCTAATCCAAATTTAAAATCAGTCATGTTTGTAGTCCAGTGACGGGGCGTGGAATTTTCAACTGAGGAAGCACTATAAAAAGAAGCATCAGTTTGCTTTGGCTTTTCTTTTTCTATTGAAATTTTTGCTAATTTCGACAGTCAAAATTTTTCACATCTATTTCTCAAAGTAGTTTTAATTCTGTTTAGGCAGAAAAACGATCGCTCAACTAAAGTAGTTATTATGAAGTGTTATTCTAAATTTACAAAGTTGAGAATATTTATTAAAATAATTCTTTAATTATGTTTCAATTAAAAATGTTAATATTTCGAAAATACTGTTTTTGTTATTAAAATTTTCATCTGAAAATATAACTTAAATTTAAGCTCTGAAAACAATGTAAAAAAGTGTGAATATGAGTTTTGTATATTACTGTTAGAAAATACCACGTATACGAATTAAAAGATTTTACTGAAAAATGCTAATCATTTTATTGTTGTTGTTGTTATTAGTAGAGCAAGCATTGGCTTACCATCTTCAACAATTATTAATTTTTCTTCAAAACTTCTAACCGAAAATGAATTTTTCTTAAGCTTTCAATAACACAATCACAATTATCTATTTTAATTATTTATAAATAATAAAAACAAAAATGTTTTAAATTTTTACATTTGTTAACAAATTGTTTCAAAACTGCATAAAACAAAATTATTGCTGAAAATAAACAATGTAGCATTCAACAACAAAAAACTACAGAATTACTTAACACAAATCAATACTACTCACTAAAAAAGAACAAAACTGCATACATTATTTATATAAATATTAATTGTCATTTAAGTCAACAACCACAATAATGCACAAAATTAATTCATTCCTTGCTACTTTTTTTGTTTGTAAATTCATTTTGTGTCATGCGATATTTTGTTGTTGTTTCCCTAGATAATCTATTTTCTATCAGATATTTTATAATTATATCAGTTAGATTTGGAATGAATATCAGCGACTCATTTAATTTTTTTTCCTTCTAAGATTTTATTTTTTTGTCGCTCTATTTATTATTTTGTTGTTGTTGCTAGAAAACTAAATAGAGACAGTGTGTTTGAGTGGATGCATATTGTAAATGAGAAGAGATAGAAAACTGGAGGGAATGATATTTAACTTATCATTATATTTTTATGCAATGTATAATTATTATAGCTATATTGGTAAGAGAATAATGATTTTTAATAGGCATTATTTTCAAATGTTTTAAATTTGTGCTTGTTGAATATCTCTTGTTGTCTTGTATGATTGAAAGAATAATATAAAATAATGATGTTGATTAGTTAATATCTATGCATATAATTTTTGCTTGAAATTTTTTTTTTCATTCGATTTGAATTTTTGTAGTTAAGTAATTTTTTATTAAATTAAATATAAATTTTATATTAAGTTGTAAAAAATAATAAAAAAAATATTTTATTTGTAGAAGCACTAATTCAACTCAATATATGGACGCTTCGTGCCTGGTTTGTACATATCTACAAAATGATTAGTTTTTACTTTTAGGAGTTTACCCTGTTTTTACTTTACTTTAAAAAAAATTAAAATATTTAAATTAAAAAAATGCAAGAAAAAAATTTGTAAATAGGTACTCGTAAATTAAAGTAGACCAATATGTAGGTCAAAGATAAATGTATACTGATCAAAATTTAAATTAAGCGTTAAGATCGGCAACATTTTTGGGAAAAAATTTGGAAACGATACACAATAGGCAAATGCACAATTAAACCCATTATAATATAGGTAGATCATATAAAGGTAGATCAACATTCGTGTAATTGGCTATTCTGGATTAATATATATTGTTGGATCAATAATACATTTTTATATATATTTTGTTACTTTCTTAGTTTCAATTTTTCTTTTGTATCAAGGTTACATTGAAGTTTATTCAATTATTAATATTATTTATTGATTCATTTTTTAATACTTTATTTTGATTTTATTTTCTAATTTTCATTGTTATATTCTAATTACTATAATTTTCAATAATTTTTTATTTATTAATATTTAATGTTTACATAATTCTTTAACTTTTACCTTTTTTTTTGTTATTCTTTCTTCTCTATGATGTGTCATCATTTTTTTTTCTTTCTATAATCGAAAAAAGGTGTGGTTTAGGTAATTTCAATGACAAAAGTACCTATCGTTTAGAAGATAATTGAATTATTCTGAAGGT
Source organism: Argyra leucocephala (assembly GCA_963942445.1). Classification (NCBI taxonomy): domain Eukaryota; kingdom Metazoa; phylum Arthropoda; class Insecta; order Diptera; family Dolichopodidae; genus Argyra; species Argyra leucocephala. The sequence continues at coordinate 24,506,242 of OZ012677.1, read as the reverse complement.
AATTGTGTGGTACAGACCCACACAGATATAAAATGTAAGTATAGTGTTATAAAAATATATAATATAGAAAATGTAGCACGTGTAAGGTGTATTATCAAAATATAAGTACAGTTCACTCACCCGGAAGAATAATGACGTAAGTGCAAAATGAATGGTTTGTCAGAAATCACGATTGAATTTTTATAATATTTTATAATTACATTAACTTCATTGAACAACTAGGATATAATAACGGGATATATTCTATTATAAGTAATAAATTATTATAAGTAAATTTACACTAGTTTTAGGTTTTTCGAAAAATATTAATATCTAAGGTCCGTTGACGTGGTTGTATCGTATTAGCATTTATGACACTAAATTATTGACGCAAAGACACCATATTTTGTAATAAAAATTAAAAAACATAGCTAGTTATTGTAAAATAAATTAACATTTCATACTTTATTAAAAAACTATAATTTAAATGAGCATTTCTCTAAAACGTCATTCAGAAAACCAAAACAAAACTGATTGTGAAATAAAAATTAGCAAACAAACACCTGTTAAAATACAAAAAAATAATGCATTAACAATGACTCAATAAACATTTATGCCGTTGTTCCACTAATTAATAAACCACTAACTAATATATTTCATTTATATTAAATGACACAAAAAACAATAATGTCATGGTTTCTCTGGAAATCGATAGAATAAAATTCAAATTTTCAAATACAACTGTAGTTTGTATCAACTGTCAGTATCCTTTTAAACATTTGACTCAAAACTAATTTTGTCAAAAGTGAGACAACTGCAATTTAGCGGCATTTATATTATACTCCAGGTATGTTAATGTTGCACTAGAAAATTTATTACTTTTGAGGGCGTTTGACATAAATAACTAGAAATTGAAAAATTTGCACTTACATCACTGTTATTTCGGGTGAGCGAGTTAGGAAAATATTTTTTAAAATTAATATTAACAATTTTATTATTGATCGTTATATTTTAAATTTTATTAGGTAGGTAGATAGTAATGGCTGCCGACAGAACGCCGACACACTTAGACCGGTGAGGTCAATTGTGATAAATAATTGCATTGAAAAAAATTATTTTTCATAGAATGATTCACTGCTTCCAGTCATATTGTCTGATGATCGTCAGATATCACATTTATCCACCACATACTTTTGGGCAACATTGAGCTAGCCTTTGAGATTTAAGATTACTGATTTGAAAGAACTTATCGAAATAATTTTAGAACTGATTTATTCAACATCCAACATCCCTAATAAATATGGTATATTTGAGCCAATCATTAGAATGGACATTGAAATTAATTTAATTTTTTTTTTTTTTTATCGTAACTAAGTGTTTTAACTTTTAGCTACTGTTATAAGTTTTGAAATAAGTGAAATACTACTTTTATGTCTTACTTTATTTATTTTATTTCATGTCTTACTCTATTATGTATCTCATTTTATTCTATTAATGTATCTCTATTAATGTTAGAGTGATGTTCTATAACAATCAACAAAAAAAAATAGGCCGCACAATTAAGTGCTAATAGGTTTGCCGGAGGCAACTAGAATGGACATTTCTACCTATATACATACCTACCTATCCAATGTATAGCTGTATAAATATATCTAATTCTCAAACCTATATTAACATTCAAACTCTGAGGCTGAGCTATCGTTTCATAATTGTAAGTAGAATTATCATTCCTACAGTAGTGAGAGAAATTTTATAGAAAGGTCACTTAAACGATATGTGTTTGTATTACTTAAAGCATATTAAAAGAGCTTAGTGCCTTATTGACATTTTTTCTTGATTTCAAGTGCATAATGCTTATGACATTTCTTTTTTACTTTGTATGGCCCAGCATACACTGGTTGGAGTGGGGTTCTAACACAATAATTTCTAATGAAAACATGTGTGCTCTCCTTTAAGGAATTGTGAACAAAAATAATTGTTTTGGCGTGATTTGTACTTTCGATAGGCCTTAGCTTACCAACATTTTTTTTTAATTCATTTATAAAGTCACATTCGAACAATGTTGGAGTGTTGCTCTAAGATGTTTTGAAAATATTATTGAAAAAATAATTGAGATTCGAATTGACGACCTCTGTCGATGGTAACCCTCAACGGTACCCCAAATCTAGAAATACATGCAGAAATAAAAAGCCTGGTAACTGTTTCAGCCGTTTTACAATCGATTGCAGCTAGCTTTCGTCTAGTAAGACCACTGATGTACCTGCTCTAAACATTAATTTGATATAATTTAAATAATTACTACACCCAACTAGTTCCTACTATCAAATAAAGTATGTTTTACATTATATGTCGATGCAAATACTCTCTGGAAAATATCGTTGCAGTGCTTCGGGTTATTTGCCGTCAAAATTCAAACTCTACCACTTTTAATTGGTGCATAGAATTATACACATAAAGAATTAACTTGCATGGAGGTAGATGCAATTAAATAAACTCTTGCTAAACCTTACCCATCATTTCATATTTGATCAGTTTTTGCAAGAAGAACTAAAAACAACACAAAGATAAAAAAACAATAACAAACTATTTAGCAAAGTCCATCTGTATATAATCATTATAACTGACAGTTTAAAAAAAAATTAACTCCTAAGGTGATTCATAAAATTTAAATTAAAAAAAAAAATGCAAAGAAAAAAGAAAAACTGAAATAGGTACTCGTAAAGTACAAATGAAGCGGAAAAAATAGAAACTTTGATTCAATAGAAGTTAATTAGTAAACAAAAAGTGAAAGAAGGAGCAAAAAAATAAATCAAATTCCTACAGACTTTAATAGAAAAACTGTAAGTAAATTTTAGAAAAACTGAAACGGAAAGAAAAATGAAAATTAAAAAAAAGAAAAATAAAAAAAAAAAAACCATTTTTATATCATCAGTTTTGCGAAGTCAGCGGGTAATCTAGGAATTATAAAAGTTTGTATTTAAGTTATGTCACATTGGAATATTGTCTATTTCGTATATAAAAATCTGAATTATCCAATTTAAAATTTCTAGATAATCTTACTGAACAATGGAAGTTATAAAACTTTGCAAAAGATTTCAAGAGTTTTTTCCGAGATAACTGCAATTGATAGTAAGTTAAAAATCGTTGTAATTTACAAAATCGTTTTTTTTTTTTCATTTTTATTTTTGAAAATAATGAAAGAAAAATAAGTCAAGTCAAATTCAAGCCAAATGTATTTTTTAATGATAGATTCAAGAATACCAATTACTTATCTTGGTCCGAAATTAATAATAAATTGTAAAACTGACGACAATATACAAAATTGAGTCAACATTCTGTGTGTGTTTTTTTTTTTGTAAATTGAGATAATCAAGTCAATTATTATACTGATACTGAAAATACAAAAGAGATATTGTAATGTTTGCAATAGCGCAAACATTAAGATGGACTGCCCATGTAATTAGAATGTATGAAATTCGAAAACAGGTAGTGGTGTTAAATATACGATAAGTAATATTTAAATAATTTGAGAATAATCGTTGTGAATGATGTCCAAGCCCTGCAAATCCCAAATGAAGCGGCGCAAGATTTAGAGCAATATTGTGATAAGGGCCAAAGCTCACTCATAGTGTTGTATTCCTATAATATGATGATAATGAGTGAAAATACAAATCAAATGGACAGCTAACAAAAATCATGAATAACAGTATTGATTTAGTGGAAATATGAAAATTTAGTATAGGTTTGCTCAAAAGAGAACCTTTTCCACAGTGGTTGATATAAAAGAGAAATTTAGTGAAAATCGTTGGTATTAGGTTAGATTTATTTCAACAGGTAGAGATATGTTCATTAAACAGCTGTAAATTAGATTATTGTAGTTATCCTTATTAATACAAATTAAGCATTTTATTCGCTGAGGGTGCATGATTTAATAATCAAGCATTATTTAACATTAACATAATCAACATTATTTTTCAAATGACGAAGTCTACTACTAGAGAAACGATATCGTATTCGCAGAGCAAATGTTTAATAGATTCTTTCTCTATTTCACATTTATACTGTACAAGTTATTACCGATAAGTCCGATTTTATGTAAATGCTTTTTTACTGGTAACCCAACAAATAATTTGCGACCGATGAGAAACATGAAGCCGCATGAGACCTAAATTTAAGAGTAAAATTTTTTTGTAAAATCCCACAAGTTTTTTTAGTCTCATGCGTGTCAATGTTTAAAATTGCATTTCAAAACTTCTAACAGTGAATTACTTAAACTCCTTTCATCATTTTCAATTTTTTTGTTTTTTTTTTTGTTAATAATATTATTGTTCCCGCATATTGACATTTTACTACTAATGTAATACAATACTAAACATGCGCGAGCGAGAATATATATGAATACAAATAAATATGAATTGAATTGAAAAGTACCAGCACATGGATGACTGATGTGGGTGTAAGTTATTTATATATTTTAATACAGGTATGTAAATGTAATATAATTTGTAATAAAAGCGTTTTTCAACTGAAATCCAACTAAAATAATATTATGTGTACTACGGGTAAATATTATAATTTTAATATAAATATGGATGAAAATGGCCACGGGTTATTGGGTCCACATCGCCATGCCCCATGAATACAATAAAATTATAATCTCAAATAACCTTGAGACCATGGACCCATTTATCCGTTAGAATTCACTGTATTCAAAATTATTTTGAAAGAAGATTTTAATACATTGATATAAGTTTTAAAGGGTGTTTTCTAAAATATTTTAATGTAGATATGGAAATCCAGTAGTAAATGGGTCGACGCGCTATATCCCATGAGTACAATAAAATTATAATTTAAAATGTTAATAATTTTAGTTTATAATTTTGTATACCTACTCATAAAACATAGACATTGGACCCATTTGCCCGTAGAAGCGCTGGTAGAAGTGTTGAAAAGTAACTATCGAAACAAAATAAGAATGGAAGCCAAAGAACGACCCGAAGCACCGGCATCGACAACATTGCAGGCATCTGAAAATACTACTGATGAAAGCGATTCATTTAGTTATTTGTGTTTTTGATTATTTATCGGATTTTGTTTTTAGTGATATTATAATTGATATTATAATTTTATTTCAATTAATGTTCTTTCTTTTCAGTAATATTTTATTTGTATTTGATTGCAATAATTATTTAAGATATAACTATTTTTTATTTTTATTTATATTAACTTTAAATAAAATAAAACAGAGTAACAAGCAAATATATATTTAATTCAATATTTTTTGGTAAACTATACTTTAAAATAAAAATAAAACACATGTAAAGAATTAACAAATACTTATTATTACTTTAACTAAACCCTAAAAGCTATAGAGCGCCAATCTAAAGGCATGAAACGCTATTTGCTGGTCTCTTGTCCATCGAAGGAGTGCATCGCATTGATAACTCATAAGTCCATATAAACCCTCAAAATATTGTGAATCTCGATCACAAAAGATAGTCTTGCATTCAAAATGCGACAACCCGGACCCATGTAGCGGTATTTTCTGACTCTTAACCAAAATTTATACGGAAATGCGATGACATATGTTGGTCGCATTTTTGGGCACAAATTGAAAATTATTTGTTGTGTAAGTGACTAGTTATTATCACTGCTTTGATGGGAATCTGTTTCCTTGTGGAAATTTAGAAAAACATATTTTCTAAAGTGAGTATTTTGTAAAATAAATTTATGTAATTATCAATTTTTTTAAGGGTGAAATATCAAAATTTCCATGTCATTTTACTTTTAATAAAAAGAACAAATTCGATTTATTAGTTAATATTCAACATAAACATTTTATACCACCATTATATCTACAAATATAATTATTATTTGTGTTAAACAAACAAATTATTATAAGGGATTGTTTCGTTCATCATAACACTACTCTAAAACTCATTAGTAGGTATTTATAGTGTTAGACTACCTATACAACTCCTATTTTCATTTTGGTTGATTTTATAACTTATTATTCAATAATACATCTGTGAGTTATAAAAATTAACCAAAATTTCAATGTAAAATGTTATTTTTATATATAATTTACTGCTTTGTTTGCCAGAATACCCTGATACCCACATTATTATGATTCTGCTTATTTTCATTAGTCGTTGAGATGCGGTATGGCCATTTTATGTGAAGAAACGAAAATATATCAGTTAAAACGGTAGGTAGCCAACAACAACAGGATGGACAGAATCGACAGAAATATTGTTAGATAACATATAGAGAGGATGCTAAGAAGAAAAGAACTTGTAAGAAATGCTAGCTCAAGATAAGAAACTTTGTAATCTGAGAATAAGGTTGGATCAAAGCCGACTAGTATATCCTAAGTATAATAAAACTGCTATTGTATTCATTAAAAATTAAATTAATTAATATACAGAAATTTGGTAGTACTTTTGACAACAGTTCACTGTTACCATCTTCTGTTTTTTAACTAGAAATATATACTGGACATTGGTTGTTAAATAATAATAAAATTGGTTTTTATTGTTTGTTAAATTTTAAACTTTTTTAAATTCTCAACAGAGAAAAACAAAGAACGTCCTGTTTTTATTCAATTCACTACATATTCATATTCTTACTACTACCATTCATTACTTACCAATAAAATACAAATAACAAAACAGTTTTACCATTTGATTTGTAGAATTGAAAATAAAAAAAAAAAACGAATTAATTTTATTTTTGTTATGTTAATAAAATCACCTCAATATCTCTGCTTTGATTCCATTTGACGTTGATGAAGAATAGATAAATTTCCTTCAATTATTTTACCTCATAAAATGATTTCCGTGCTTCACCATTTATATTATTCCACATGATTACCCAAAAATAAAAAAAAATAAATAAATAAAAAAAACAACAAAAAGTAAAAAAAAAAGAAAAAGAAAAAAGCGAAGAGACGCAAATTTATTTCATCGCTTAATTTACTAGTTTTCCGCCTCTTAAAGTAATCTTCAAACAAATTTCAAGATACAAATTACTTGTGATTGTTACTGGTACGTTTCGTGTTATTTACACTTCACCTTGTTCGCATGGCGTTTCTTTTAAAGGTTTTCAATTATTATTTTTGTTGTTTTTGCTTTTTTTTTTTATTCTATCGCGATTCGCGGTATTCAATTTATTGTTATTTTTTTTATTTGTTTTTTTTTTCTTAATCTCGTTAAAAACAGTATGGAGAGTTTTATGAATGAAATTTATTCACGTTACGTGACTACTTCTTTACAACAAGAAAATTGATATGATGAGGATAATTTGTTGTTGTTTTTTGTTGTTGTTGTTGTTGCTGTTGTTCTTCTTGTTAATATTATTATTGTTGGTGCTTTGCTTTAATTTTCGCGTTTCTCAGTTAACTCGTGTTTTCTTATTTTGATATTATTGTTATTGTTTTTGTTTTGTTTTTTTTTTATTTCCCTTTCAATAGTAAAAGTTTCAAGATACCACCTCAAAAGAAACGCGAAAAAGAAAATTCTTAATTATCGTATGAACACAAAAAATAAAAAAAAATAAAATAAAATAAAACAAAAAGCACAAAACAAAAATAAATTTGCGAGTATTGAAAGAAAATGAAAGCAGACTGCAAATACAAATTAAAATGAAAATGTATTTCTTTTTGTTTTTTGTTATTGTTTTTTTTTTTGTTTTATATTTTTTATTTTTTATAGAAGCAAAAAAAAAGTTATAATTATGATAAAATTTTTTTAATGTTTTTCTTAGATTTATTGCAGTACAAAAATAAATAATAAAAAAATTATAAAATCCGCAGACAGAGTTAAAAGGATAACAGCTAAAACGAACCAACAAAAAACCAACGTACTATTTTTTTTATTTTTTTTTTTATTTTTGTTTTATTGTAACAGTTAAAATACAGTGAAATTTATAACCAGGATTTGAAATCTTCATTATATGTTAGGTAGGTAGGTACCTTACTAGATAACTATAAAAAAAATAAAAATATTAAATTCAGGGTTAAAATTTACGTGACTTGAAAATATTTTCTTCATAATATACACGTGAGTTCAGGTGAATTGAAACTTACCTACTGTTTGTTATGATGATCTTTGTTTTTAGTTTTTATTTTGTTATTTGTTTTTTTTTTTTTTTTTAATAAAATTTACTATTTAAATAAAATATGAAATAGCTACATTTTTTTTTGTACTTTAAAATAATAATAAAATATTTCATGTGCCAATTATTATTATCATGATTATCTTGTTGTGAAGAAGAGATGAGCTTAAAGGTCACATATAAATAAATTAAGAGTTAAAAGTTTGGCTGGAGAATATTTTGTTCATGCACTAATTAAAAATTCTTAGAAAATATTTTTGTGTCGAGAGTTTTAATAAGTTGTTTGGCATTAAATTTAATTTGTGATTTAATAAAGTTGAAGATAAAAAAAAAAAAAAATTTTTATTATGTGAGTCATTGTAAAAGGTACGTGCATTCGGAATTTTTTTTAAATCATAACAGATTTAGAAAGACTTAACAGAGACACTATAATTTTTAGTTATGTTTTTTTTACTGCTGAGGTGTAAAGGATGTTCTTATAATAGGTCTTAATATAATATGTATAATAAAAACAATGTTTTGAAGTTGTTAATATCCACATAATATTGGCTTTGTGTTTTGTTTTTAATTATATTATTTAGTGTAAGTTTGTTCTATTTATTTATTTAGCTCCCTAGAAATAACTATAATGATGATAGAGACCATATTCAACTAAATATGTGTAGTTTTACTTATTATTGGTTTACCAGTATTTTTGTTTTTTTAAATAACCTTTGGGTCTTAATTGTTAATCTGAATGACTGATATTCTACTTACTTACTTATATTATAATTTAAATTTTATATTATTCTAAATACAGGTCCGGCTCAAGATAAAAGCGAGCAAAGCCCTTAACTGGGGCGCCAAAACTACTGCCATTACGTAGGGCATTGAAATTTCTTAAATATGCCAACCAACATACCGAAAATTGTAAAAATATTATTGAAAATTTATTTTTACTTCTGGGTTAGTAGTTAAATTTAATACTATAGAATTATATATATAATTTTCTGCGTTTATCTGGATGTTTGTAGGTCCGACGGAACACTCCAACACATATACAAATTGCAATATGTATACAAATTGCTTTGGTGCTCTTTTTTTAATCTGAACCTTTGCAGGAAAAAATACCATTGCATGAAATATATTTTTTTAATTTAATGTTAGTCTTCTTCGCAAATAATAAGGAAAAATAAAAAATAAAAAAAATAATATAAATAAAACAAACAATTTTTTTGATTTATAATAATAAGGACTAATAGAAATTTTATCAATAGTTTAATATGGTGTAATAACCAAAAGGCAAACAGCATTTAACATAAATAAAAACATAATGCACTTAAAGGTTATTCTTATTACTTAAAATTATACACATATGCATATTTTTTTTATTTTTTTTAATTTTTTTTTTTATTGTTATGATAATGATCATAGCAACATAGTTTGGCTACCGCATGCATAGCCTGTATAGTACTATAGGTATATATATATACTCTAGCCAGAAATGTGATGCGATGATGAGTTAAAATTGTTATTTATTTTTTTTTTTTTTATTTATTGTTTTTTTTTAATATATCTATATGATATATAAATCTATGATCGTATATAATATTTAGTATGCATTAACAGGTTAGGTTTTAGTTCTGCTGATTTACACGTAAAAACAATAACAACCTACACATTTTTAAAGAAATTAAATGAAATTTTGTACTATTATTTTTTATTTCTTATCTTTGTAAATTTATAATTTTTAGGTATTTTTGTAATCTCCAAGTGTGTAGAAATATATGTTGTAGAGAGTGATGAATTTTTTTTAATATAGTAGGTAGGTATATATAGGTATCGGTTAAACCATATTGATTGTTGTTCTTCTTTTTAATGTATGTTATAAATAATAATTATGTATGAATTCCGATAATGATTTTTTGCAATGAAATGAAATTTTAAATAACCGATCAATGGTTCACAAGTTATGAACAGTTTTGTAAATACCTATTTATTTGCAGTAAATTTTTTTATTTTAATTTTTTCTCCAACACGAGTTTTTATTTTATTCATCAAAATAAATATTATGTGTACCTACAATATTATAGTTTTTTTATATTTACAATTTTATTATTTAGATAAATTAATAAGCAAATACGTATTTTTCTTAAACTTGAAATGAAAACTCTAATGAAGGAAAGAAATGTTAGAATTTATTTTGCTTCCGCAATTTATGGCGGGTTACAAAGCGATCCTAGATGTCTATGACTTTTAACAACAGGAAATGGAATTTATGAGACAACAATTTGAATTTTAGCGATTGTCGTGGCCAAGACTACGATAATGGGGCAAATATGAAGGGGGAAAAATAAAGATGTCCAAGCTAAAATGCTACAGATAAATCACGCGTTTTTTTTATGCCATGTGGTTGCTACTCATTAAGTATACTGGTCGGAGATGCTGTTGCTTCTACAGTTGCATCTAAGACATTATTTGGCGTGTTGCAAAGAATATGTATTTTGTGCTTCATCCACACAACTACTTAAGAAATATGTTACAAATTTAACAACAAAACCATTAAGCGAAACGCGATGGGAATGCAGAATTAGTTCAATTAAAGCTGTGGTATTTCAAACCGTAGGTTTTAGACATGCTTTAAATGATATTTCTGAACATTATTCAGATCCGAAAGCAGCATCAGAAGCTTCTTCATTAATACAAAACATTGAACATTTTCAATTTATTGTATTGTTAAACATTTGGTTTGATATATTAAGTATGATTAATGTTGCTAGTAAATCGATGCAAAATTCTGATTTTAACATTAAACAAGTCGTGGATAAGCTGAGAATTTGCGCAAAGTTTTTGGAAGAATATAGAATGTCTGGGTTTGAAAAGCCAATCGAAAGTGCTAAAGCTATTGCATAAAAGCTTGACGTAGTAGCTGATTTTACCGAAACCAGAAGTAGAAGGAAGAAAATGCAATTTGATTACAATCCGCAGCAAAAATTTAAAATTCATAATTTTTATGTTATTAGAGACCAATGTTTAGTCTCAATGACTAAACGATTTTCTCAACTAAAGAATTTTAAAGAAATTTGGGGATTTGACAACTACAACTACTATTACTACTACTACTAGTACTACTACAACAACTACTACTACTAGTACTACTACTAAACTGATAGTAGAAATACAAAAACACAAAATAATAATTTTTAATGAATCTTCTAAATCAAAACAAATATTTTGGTTATGTCGGTTTTTGTACAGCTTCAAAACTACATTTTTTAAGACTAAGTATGTAAGTTTGTGCTCAATAGAAATACATAATAGGATGTATAAATATAATACAAAAATTGGGTCTTAATAATTATTTAATTAACATGTACACATTTAATAAGACTATACAAAATATAATTAAATATTAATAACTGTAAATTACTGATATAATTTATACTGATCAAGTTTATCATCAGAACATTATTATAATATCTACTTCTTTTATGAATTCCAATAATTTACTAAAATAACATAATTTCACGTTTAAATTTAAATATGTATTATGAATTAAAGAGATCCATTTTGAATAAATTTAACATTTCATCATATATCATTAATAATATTGAAAAATCCTATTTTATCTTTCATATAATTATTTTCAAGAGCTTACAATAACATCCGTGTTTTTACACAATTTTTATATTACAATTTTTTTTTACATGTAAATTAACATTGTAGAAATTTTCATTCAAAATTTACATTATGTTTTTGTCTATATTATGTATATAATTATTATATTATTAAAAATGCATATGGAAAATAATGTCTACTTATAATAATTTTTCATCTAATTTTTCAAAACACAAACATTTTATTATTTTATTATAAATTCTAATAATATAGCTTGTAGGAATGACACAATTATTTTTGAAAAAAAAAAAAAAAATGAAAAACAATATAAAAAATATTTACAGTGTCATTGAGCAGTGCGAAAAATAATGTAATTGTATACATTATTATGCATACATTATTATGTGTTAGGTATCAGGTATATAAAATATGTAATAAAAAAATATATTTGCACCAGCAATATAGGCTGTAGGTATATATAAAATATAGCTAAATAACAAAAAAAAAATATAATTTCTTTTATTTTGCGTAAATAGGAGTGTTAGAAATTATTTTTTTTTTTTTCAGAAAATAAATTTAATTTTAATTTAGAATTAACAGGTTTGTGTCTAGTCGATTTAATTTAATTTGAATAAAAATTGGAACAATTTTTTATTTTTAATTTAATTTATATATAGCTAATACCTTTAACAACTACATAGGTGTTTTATTATAATTTTAGTTTTTAAAAATAATGTCAAACGAAATATCGCTTAGGTAGATTATGAATACTTGTAAAATTCTTCGCTAAATATAATTACATTAACTTCACGCAAAAACATGAAGAAGTCTGTGGAAGCTACTTTGAAACACCTATTATAGAAAATATTCAATGTAGTTCAGTTCATTTAATGTATAAAACTATTAAAACTTCAATGTCACTTATGCTAATATTCAGAATTCCTTCTAATACATAAATTTGGAGAAAAATTTAAAATTACTGGAAAATTATTAGTAAAATAACAAAGTTTAAAAGTGGTTTTGACATTGCGTCGAAAACGATACTTTTGGGCTTATAAAATTCTTTGAGATATCTAATCGTTTTTTTTTTTCTTTATTTACAAGAAATAATGTTTACATTATATACATTTGTATTTGTATAAAAAATTTTATCCATTGAATTATTCATTATTGAAGAAAAAATTAATATATAGAAAGATTCAGACCTTAGCCTAAGCTGTATAGCTAGTTACATTTTAAGAGTTATCAACAAAATAAAAAAAAAATAAAAAAATTAAGTTTTAGTTTAAAATAACAAAAAGCAGATTTTCCTAAATATTCAATAATACTAAATTTATTAATATAACTACCAGCATTCCAACATTCCTTCCTTATTACATTATTTAGTTTATTTGAATTAAGTCTTGAAGTTTTAAAGTTTGTTTCCTTTTCTTTCACACTTTTTTTACAATATTTTTTCTTTAATTTTTAATTTTTATTCCTTATTTTTATTTTTTATTTTTATACCGCAAGTAAGTTTTCGATTTTCACTTTAAATAAACTGTATGAATTTATATTTTTTAGGTCGTCCGGTAGAGTGTTAAAAATGCTTAAACTGTTGTATACGCAGTTTGCTTTTTGTATATCTGATCTAAACAATGAAAGATAAAAATTAGAGCGATTCCTAGTGTTATGGCTATGTATGTCTATATTCCGATTGAGTAAAAATGTATGTTTAATCATATTGTTTATAATTTTGTATACAAGATAGTACATTTCACGTTTACACATGTTATTTAAACTTATGTATCGTTCACTATATAATAATTCCGTAGGATATCTTGGTGGAAAGAAATTAATAATTTTAATAGCTTCTTTATGTATGACATCCAACTGTTTGAGGTATGGTTGTGGAGCGTTACTCCAAATGGGATTTAGGTATATAATATTAGAGGATATGTATAAAGGGTATTGGTATTAATATATTTCTTCAGCCTTCTTAAAATAAAAATGTAAGGAGTGATTTTTTTAATTACATAATCAGTATGTTGTCGCCATTTCATTCTTCATAATTAATCCTAGGTAATTGAAATTTTTTGCTATTTCTATGGTTTCATTTTTGTGTGCTATATTTACGAAATTGTAGTATTTATTACTGAAAAGCAATATTTTTGTTTTCCTAACATTTAATCTCATCCTATTTTTTTGTAGCCATTCATCAATTAAATTGAAGTCATTTACGATCGAGTTTTTTAGATCTTCCTCGGTATTGCAAGAGTAATTAATAACAGCATCATCTGCATAAAGTTGGATGATTCCATTAAGGTTTAGCATGGTGATGTCATCGATATAAATTTTAAATATATCAGGCCCCAAGATATATCCCTGTGGTACCCCTTGTTTTATAGTTTCTAAACTACTATACACGTTGTTGCAATAAAACTGTTTTCTATTGGTAAGGTAAGATTTGAAAAATTTTAATTGATTTTCATTGAATTTTAGTAGCGATAATTTAAACAGAAGTACATCATGATCAACACAGCAAATGCCTTTTGTAGGTCGATAAATAAACATCCAGTATATTGTTTTTTATCTATACTTTTAGAGATAAAATCAGTTTTGGTTTTGATTATATTTTTATTTAAGAGTATTATTATAGAGGGTAAAATGGAAATAATATTTCAGAAAGCAAGAACTCCGATGTAGGAGTGGTAACAGTGGTGAAATTGATAGGAAGAAAGTGATACTTTACATTGAAAATGTTTGGCTCTTCTAAAGAGATGGTGTACCTGAATAGGACTTAATCGCTATATCCCAATGATACCTGTTGTTTCACTCTTTTCAAAAATTATATCTTTAATTACTCATCTTACCCTTTAAGGACGAAAAGGACATTTTGAAGTATAATTTTTTTTTATATAAAAGCTTATAAAACAGATAATTTTTTGTTCAGTAAAGCTTATATATTTCCGAAGAGAAACAGACTCTTCTAATGAGATAAAAATATTAAGCGTTTCCTTATCAATATTTTAAATATCTGGTTTTGAAGAAAAGTTATGAAAGATTGTTCTTTTTTTCAAAAAAATTTCAATTTTGAACTACAATATGAGTCCAACGACAACACCTATCGTCATCATATAAACGTTAAAATATTTTCAGATTGCTATCTTAAGATGGATTTTCATTGAGCAATATTTACAATCTTAAAAATTTTATTGGCTCTATAAAGGGACATAGTTTATTGAATTTTTATGTAAGAAAAAAATAGACCGTTGCAAAGAATTCTATAAATTTCTATTTGAGAAATTTATTTTATACACAAAAAAAAACAACAATTCAACCGTCAAAACCATCTGTTGAAAAAAATTATTTTTTTAAGTATAAAGAAAGTATCCCCGATATTTTAAAAATATACTTTATATCTCAAATATCCCAAATTTTTTAAAAATATCCCCAATTTTTGTGAAAATATACCCGGTAAATGATATTTTTTGTTCTTGTCGTACACAATGAGCTCTCATATAAAATAATGTTATCATTTCATGTTATCTCCCTTTTTAGAGTCGATGAAATTTTTAAGATTTTAAATATTGGTCAATGAAAATCCAGCTTTACTGAATACATATATATATATATATATATATATCTTATAGATCAAATGATACAAAAAACCTTGAAACGACTAGGATATTTATTTTATTTTAATTTATTTTATTTATTTTCAATTATCTTTGCCTAAAGAGATTTCTCTCATTTCAAGGCTATACAAAATAATTTAATTCCCAAATTTACCAAATGTACCAAAAGTTACCCAATATTACCAAATGTCCTTTTTTCTTAAAAGCCTAAATGCATTTTTTTAGGAAATATATGTTTAAAAGGCGGTAATACCAATTAGATACAGTGATATGGTCATACACTGGTCTAAAAGTTAGGTTGGTAAGTAGAAGATGGCCATTTCAATTGCTTCTGGAAAACCATTTAGTACTTAATTGCACCTTTTTGCTACTACGACTCGACTCACCTATTTCTTATTGTTGTTTGCTATAGGAGATCATTCAGTAATTTTGACTCTCCCCAGGGACTCAGTACTAGATCCACCCTGTGTGATGGTCTAATATTTGGTCTAATATTTACATCAGAATATTGCTACTTCGTAAAAGGCGCATTCCTAGATATAGAAAAATGGTAATTTTTTTAAATAAATTCAATTATTGTTTTCTAAAATATTTGAAATAGACATAAAATATGTATGATTAGTTATAGGAAATTAGAGGGAAAGGGCTATGTATAATATTGCGGATTGTAAAATCTTTTATAGATATTTTGATTTTGAAAGAAAGTTAGATAATAGAGATTGTTTTTTTTTCAAAATTTTTTTATTTTATCTACGAAAACGGCAGCACCTATCATCATCAAATATATGTTAAAATATGCTTCAGACCTTAATAAATGAAATATGTATGTATATAAATATATATATTTAACAAATCAACAGTTATAACAGTTTATGTATAAAAACATCAAAACAAAAAGGATACTATAAAATGTCCTTTTCGTCATTAAAGAATAAGATGCGCCATTAAAGACATTTATTTTTGGAAAGCTGAATATACTTTGCATCTTTGGGAAATAGTTATTAAGGTATATGCGGGTATAAGTCACCAAATTTTTATTTAACATCAGATTATGTATGACGGAAAAAGTGGAAAATTATTGAACTTTCATCAGATTTTAGAGTATGACGGAATTTGAGTATTAATTGATTTTGTTGCTCTAATTCTAATAAAATTATTGTTTTCAAACACACTCTGCACATGTGCTATATTTGATATATATAGTCTAAAATAAAATATTACAAGAACATTAAAAAATAATTTGAAATGTTAACAGACATCAAACTTTATCTTAAATTGAATTATTATAAGCTTTGTCTGACGTGTAAATTGTACATTTTAACAGCAGTTCTACCAGCTTTAAAAATCTTGTCTGCAATTTTATAAGGAAGCAACTAAACCAAAGTACTGACATGAGTAACATTAAAAGCTACGCAGTTACGAGCTCCTGCCCCTCATTATACATTCTTTTGTTTGCTTAAACATTTTTAATCACCTATGATTTTTAATTTTATGCTCTCGGTACACATACTCAATTACTTAATTTATATAGAAATTAAAATGAAAATTTAAATACATTTTATCTCTCGCATGCATATTAATTATTATTGAAAAAGAGAATCTTTAAATATTTTTGAATATGAATAAAGTATAAAATAAATATATATTTATATATATATCATTATTATATATTCACGCACAAATACTATATTATATAAAACAAAAAACAATTAAGTCTCCTCAATCAATTACCAATTAGTTAACAATTTTGTTCATTTCCTATGTATTGTTTATCAATATTTAAAAAAAAAAAAAAAATTTCAATTCAAAACTTTGAATATTAAATTTAAATTCATTTAATTTAATTAATCATTGTCCAACAAAACCATTTAAATCATCATTAATGCACATCATTATGTTTATAATATGTATATAATATATTATATAATATTAAAAATAATTCATTAAAAAATAATTTAATTTTTGTAGTTTTTCTCTTTAAATCATTATTCAACCACATTAGTTTTAATGATTCAAGTCAATGTCAATGTTGATTATTCAAGTTTAAGTAATACTGAATGGGTAGTCATTTACAAAAAATGAAAAAAATAATAATAATAAGAGTTCCAGTAATATTTATAAAAGATTTTCATTGGAATAAAATTTTATTTTATTAAATATATCATGTCTTAATTTTTATATTATTATAATACATGAGCTACTCATATTTTCTATTTTTTAACGACGTATTGTTCAAAAAATTATGCATTTTTATTTAGTTTTTTTTTTTTTTTGTCTTTTTCTATATTTAAATCGCTCTGATATTTTCACATTGAAGAAAAGATGAAAGAAAAATAATAACTTAACATTATAACCACAAATAATCGCATCATTAAATTTTAATTGTCGTCATGATGGTAACTATAATAATATGTCATAGTGTATTATGGTTACTTATAAATATATACATAATATTATTATATTTTTATAATATTAATAATTAACCCTTAAATGGATAGTGTGCATTTATTAGAATTGATTTAATATAGGTACTTAAATTTAAAAGATGAATTTTTGGATTTATTTGAAGTAGTTGGTGAAAATTAACTATGCTCTCAAAGGGATTAAATAATGTGAAATAAATACACATTTGTCGATCTAATAGAAGAATATTGAGAACATTTTAGGCTAAAGTAAGTTAATTCAAAATTGAAAAATTTTTTTTAATATTTTTAATTTAAATATCTTTTTTTATTTACTTTTCTAAAATTAATTTAATTTTTATTAAACATGTGGAAACAGATAATTGATAATGAAAACCACTATAATACACATGATGAACGATGGTGATGAGTAAAAATGCAAGAATAATTGAATATTAAATTACTTTACCATTTTGCTGAATACTTAAAACATTTTAAATAATTACACCAAATAAATGACGGTTATTTCCAAGTTGAGCGACATCTATACTTTAAAATAAATTTCAATTACGGACAATTTTTAAAAAGGCTTCATAAGAATTCTGTCATTTTAAATAAACACACAAACTTACAGAAAAAACTACAAAAAGCAAACAAAATTTGAAAACAAAACATAAAAACAAAAATCAGATCAGATCATACTCTTCAAAAATTATATAATAAATGTTAGTTCATTTGCTTCTGCTATCATTAAAAAAAAAATATATACAGTAAAATACGGTTATAGTCATTCGTAAAATTTCAGTAATATTGCTGACTATAACCGTTTTGTGACTATATACAAAACTACAAAATACTATATACAAAATCAAATTCAATAAAATATCTTTCGTATAACAATTTTAAACTTTATTTTATTCATAAATAGCAATTCTGTTATCTAATCACGAAATATACATATTTTTAATAAAGAACAGAAAAAGACAATATATAAATCAGTTTTTTTAATAATTTCACTTTTGACTTATTTTTTTGTTTTATTGAAAAAATTGGCGTTATATTTTAATGTGACTATAAACGACATCGATTGTATGAACTTATGAAGTTTATTACTTTGTTTCAAAAAAAGTGTTGACTACACAGAATTGTGACTACAAACGTTTTTGACTATAAATGAATTAAAATACATCGATCTACTACGTTGATAGTAATGAGATATTATTGTGGTAAATTAAATTGACATTAGTATTATTTTTCGTCATAAAGTATTATGTATTATATTTTGATTTCATTATAAAGTATAAAAATATTCAATAATCAAGCGATTCAGAAAACAACTACAATTTTACCAAAACAAATATTTCTTTTATATAAAATCGTACCTGAAAGAGCTGTTTCTGTGCAATTGCACAGGGGATTCACTAGTAGATAAATAAAATATTTGATTTTAAAGTTATTAGAATCAGTACGATTTTGTGTGATAAAAGACTGGTTGGTAGTATTATAACTAGCATCTATTCAAACATTTTATTTTAAAGGGCAGACATTTTGAATAGATTTTATTCTTTGAATGTGTACATCAAAAACAGGAATATTATTTTTGCTTGACATATTCCGAATAGACAGAAATGTTGTGTAAAGGTTTTTTAAAATATATGAATCAGACAATATTCTTTGGACCAACGTTTTTTTAAGCTTAATAAGAATTTTAATTTATGTATAATGTGATTATAGTGTATTTAAACATTAACTTATCATCGAAAAACAGTCCAAGTCTTTAAATAACTCTGATTACTAATTGACCATTATATGAATAATTTTGAATGAATGGCTTACAAAATATCTGTAAATTAGACGGAATCGAATCCAATACATATACAAATTGTTTTGAGCTGGTTTTTTAACATATTATGTATATATATTTACATATTTATTATAATATATTATATAGTAAAGAATATACAATACCAAGAAGTCTCATCTGTAGGGTGGGTGAAGGTGAGTAAAGTATTTTCTACTTAACCCTTAATAACTGAGGCGAAATAAAATTTGTATTCTCAAATATTTCTTTTTTTTTTTCAATACTTATAATATTGTAACTTAATATTGAAAACAAAAATTGAAAAGTACACAAAAGAATTGTAATTATAATTTTGTTAACATAAAAAAACATAAACAAAAAATAAATACAATATTTAGTTCATCCTTCTAATACTATTTATGTAAATTGCCTTCAAAAAGCATGCATGAATATGAGTTTACACAACATACAATAATAATATCAGAGTAGAATAATACGCGTTCTCTGAGTATTCATCTTATATATTAAACAATTACGATCTTTTTACGAGTGCATACTCTGATTGTGTGTGTTTGTATTGTAAATATTCCATTTCGGTATAGAATTCGGTATTGAATTTTGTGTGGATCAAAATATTATTTTATGTTTGCATTTTGATCAAATATTTTTAATTAGTTATTAGCTCAGTTGTTTAAAACGTCATGTTAATATCTCAAATTTTTTGTAAGTTCAATATTCTCTGTTGAGTAACATTTTTTTATCTTTATTTCTTTATGCAACACATAGCAAGATTAGCAAAATTCTAGCAAAAATTCAGAAAAAATTCACATTTTAATTTTTCGCGAAAATTAAAATCTGAATTTTTGCCTGAGTTTTGATTATCGGAATTTTGATTTTCTGAATATAGTAAACCAAATATCATAGTAACGTATTTATAATTGGTATTATCTATATGGGTCATTGCCGCAGTTTTTTTTTTTTTGTGATTTTATGGGATAAAAATAAAGAAAAGTTTTAGTTGTTTTAAGCAGTTTTAAGATTTTTTAAGATTTATGATATGTTTTTTATGTTTAAGTTTCAATAAATAATTAAATTAAATTTCTGAATTTTATTTTTTAAAATGCTGCCGTTTTCTTAAATTATTTAAGTGATCGCGTTACAGAGTACCAAAATTATTTAGAGTCGTCTTTGACTATCGCAAGGGTGGCTACCGCTTATCACAATACAGGGGTGGCAGCACGTACCTATTTTTTGTAACAAAATTTTATTACGAAAATAAAGTTGCCACCCCAGAATTCTACTAAACCTAACCTTCTTCAAGCTGGATTTGCACAAAAAAGGGTCCAGAGCGTTGTAGAACAGTTTATTGAACAAACCTAATAATTATTGAAAGTATTAATGTTGCAGAAATACATACATAATGTATATTTATAATGTATGTACATTTTTGTTAAATTAAATAAAAAAATTAAAATCATTAATTTTTGTGTTGAAAGTTTGTTATTATTATTTATAAGAACTTTAAGTTATAATAAATAATAATTTTTTTAATTGGAAAGTCGTAAATATTTTATTTGAATTCTTACAAAAATTCTGACTGTAAAATTTTAAATTAACGGCAATGGTTTTTGTCCTATGCGGTTTTTAGTCGAATTTTTGTCATTTTCTTAAAACGTTTTATCCCAAATAGGTTCCAGGCATCGAAATTTTGACCCTCCTAAACTATTTATACAAACTTTTGAAAAAAAAAAAATCAAATAGGTCTGAATAGCCTTACTACAGCAGGTGCTTTGTCGGCATCACGATGTAGAAGGCGCGAAGGTGCCGCCGGTCTCTAGTGTAGATATATTTCAATAGTTTTTCAAAACAAAGTTCAAAATAATAAAAATAAAAAAACTTAAACACATACGATCTCCAATCAATTTATGCACGTGTATTATTATTTTTTAATTTATAAATTTTTAGCAAACAATATATTTTTTGATTTTATTAATATTGTCTGTTTTTAATTATCAACTAGCTTTGTAACCAGTTATAAATAACGGTAACGAAATAAATTCTAGCTTTTTCTTTCTTTCATTATAGTTTTTTTTCGATTTTTCAGCAGCGGTAGTTTGTTTGGTCAAGTCAAGTTTAGTCAAAGCTTGAAAGAATCAATCGAAGTTTTATTATTATGGGTAATATTTTTGTCATATGTTTATATGGCATTGTCAGAACTTAATAATAATGTCGTTAGTGTCATATTAAATTTTCCATTTTATCAATTTTTTTCTTTTGTTTGTCTTATTTATATCAACTTTTCTAATCTTAAGATATTATATAGAAAAAATTCTAAAAATATAATAATCGAAGTTTAAACTTATATATAAGAGTGATCAATTTATTTATTAATGTAATAATTTATACCATACCATTTACATAAAATAACTTACAGTGCTCGCAGAGAAAATTCACTGTATCGATGTTTTCTAAAAATTTTAAAAATAAATAACAGTAAAATAGTATTTAACAAAAACAAAAAATTTATATCAAAAATTAAAACATTTTTTATGTTATCTAAATATATTATACATATACAAATTTTTTCTTTCGGAAACATAATATAAATTAGAGGGTTAATTTTTTTTTCACAATATTATTTTATTATTAAAAAAAAAAACTGTGGCAACTTCAAAATGAAAATTTTCATTTAATTTTCCCAGTAAATTTTCTCACTCATATTTTTAATATTATTATTATAAGGCATTATGGGAAACAAACATACATAAAAATAAAAAATACAAAGTCATATATATATACAGATTATATGAAATGTATACAATTATATATATATAGTATATATTATTAATATATATATAGTATATATTATTATGTATAATAACATATATACATATAGGTGTACATAGAAATTCAACAAACAATGTTGCAATTAAAGAGAGGAAATTATTACTGGCCTCAAGAGCGGATATTTTCAAATGTTAAAATGCGGTCAGAGAATTTTCAAAAAGTTTTGAATTTTGAAACTATTTGGAAAGAGTTAAAATTTTATTAAAAAACAAATAAAAAAAAAACTTCCTTTTTAAAAAAAAAAAAAATATTTTAGATATTATGCATTATTATATATACACCAAATATAAATGCATAAAAATCCTTACATATATGAGTATTTCTTTGAAATCTTTTTAAATATTTGTACAATAGTTAGTTAACATTTTTTTTGTTTTTTTTTTTTTGTTTTTGTTATTGTATAATGTACTTTTAAAAAGATTTGTTATAAAAATTATTAAAAGAAGTTTAGAAAAATTATTAAGAAATACTTTTTGTAGTTAAACTAGAAATTGTAAGTTAATATATTTTCTATGAAACAATTCATCTTTACTTCAGAAATACTACAGTAAGGTAGAAATTGTGTCGAAATGAAATTTTGTTATATCTTGATTTTTAAACTGAGACTACAAAATTGAGTTGTATAAGAAACTATTTCAAAAATACATGCTGCATATTCTATTCGTATTCCACAATGTCGTAATCAAATTTTAAAATGTATTATTCTAAAATTTTATTCATATTCTGTAATCAGAATCTGGTTTTAAGCTTAAACTATTATCGTAGTACAAACTTGCGGTACCAAACTTTAATTATGTACGAAAAGGTGATCTACCTAACTTACTGTCAAAAAAAAAAAAGTGAATAGAGTTTTAGACTAGTATTGAAAAAATATGATATACATTTGATAACAGATATACATTTGACATTTGATATACATATATATGTGATAACAGTCTATACAAATCAAAATAAGATTAGATTTCTTAAGTTAGTTTTACTAAGCTTTCAAAAGTGGCTCAGTCAGCTTCAGAATTGGTTCGAAAGTTATGTGGTATAAATTTAACTATTGTTAACGCTGAAATAAAAATTAAATTGAAAATTAATTAAATTTAAGATTTAAAAAACATTTAATACATTTATTTATGCAAACGAATACACAATCATTTCTATATTATAACCATTGAAGAAACTGAAAACTAAAACATAATTCTTTGACACAAACTAAACATATTGATTAGAATTTTAGCTCAATGATAAGAAAATGACTGAAAAAGTATTCATTGTTTGATATTGATACTATTACAATAAGACAGGTGAACTCTGACGGGCATAAAATTAGATTTTAGAAAACTTCCTATTAGCTATGTTTTGTTCTAAAATTGGTTCAGCTTAATAGAAAGAGGTTAATAGGTCGATAATGGGTATATTTACCAGTTAATAATTGCTTAATAAACACTTAATATGACTGTGACTAATTTAAGCTTAACTAAACCTAACTAAATGTAATAGATTAAATAAATGTTTTGTTAATATGTTTTTAGGGTATTTTTATTAACATTTAGGTTTTACTAAGTAATCATTTTATTTGATTTTTATAACTCACATATTACTTAATTTGAAATATATATAAGAATTGAAATCTAATATAAGAGTTTTGCAACCACTCAAATAAGGGTTGTTTAGTTATGTTGTAACATTAAGTAAATTTATACTTACTGATGAGTGATGAGTTCATCAGTAGTATTAAAAGGACGAAATAAACATTGCACTTTAAACTAAGTAATTGTGAAACAAATGAAAGCAGAATGATGAATTTATTTCGTTAAATTATTTAGTTTTTACTTCTACTCCGGAATTGTTAGATTAATTTATTCATGAATGATAGCTCTCGTAGCTATTAAAACCTCGCTGTAAAATTTTAATTACATGTTAATTATACATTTACTCGTTTTAATTCCGGAAGAAGATTGGGGTTAATTAATTTAAAATATATATAGAGTTTTATGATGGGTCCATCAATCTCCTGGGGTTTTGTCGAGCCCAAATAATGTTTACATTTCATTTATGTTTTTTTTTTCTTTAAATCAAAACTAATTAAC
Source organism: Argyra leucocephala (assembly GCA_963942445.1). Taxonomy (NCBI): domain Eukaryota; kingdom Metazoa; phylum Arthropoda; class Insecta; order Diptera; family Dolichopodidae; genus Argyra; species Argyra leucocephala. The sequence continues at coordinate 24,481,803 of OZ012677.1, read as the reverse complement.
TCATATTACTTTTACTTACCTAAAACTAGTTTAACAAAATAATAATAATTCATTTTCTATTTCTACACACCAACAAATTAGTTATGCCTTGTTTCATGTTAATAACTATACTTAAAAAGAGAAAGGAGAATTTTCCTGCAGACTCAGTTGATTCTAATTTCAAAATTCACAACCCTATGACACCAAGTGCGATTCTTCACATATGGGACAAATCTCAATAATATCGTGTATTGTGATGATGTATCCTATATGGAACAACTACATGTAGTTTTGTTTGTTTGTAGGCCAATAAAAGAGATAACTGTGAGGTATCCTGCTATGACCTATGCGCAGTCTAGTTTATTATGCGGGAGGTTTCACGGTTTAATTTTTGAAGGTTTCTCCATTTGAATACATTCGTTTTGCAAGTTTAAAGGTAAATTTCTACATGTGACAGTTTTACCGTTACTGTCGCTGTTTCTGTGACGGTTTTTTGAAAACGATTTCCACATACGACGATTTTCAGTCACGCATACTTTGAAGCATTTTATAGATTAAATAAATATTAACAACTGAAACAAAATTATTTGAATTTAAGTATGAAATTTAGAAAAACAAAAAAATTGACTACCTTAACTTTCTAATTGTATTGTAAATTTAATCTTTACCCATTTCAACTATTTTAAATTTTGAAGTTGGTTATTAAAATCTTTAAAATCTTTAAATCCTAAAATTGCTTCACTTTAATGAACTTCAAAATTTTAAATACTTAAATAATTTTTATTGCTTGCATCTAAATTTCTTAGTATGCATGGTTATCGTCACGAAAAAGGTAAAGTTAATTTAAATTTCTGGTGAGACGAAAATCTGGCGAGACGGTCGTTGCTAATTTGTTAAAAGCGACCGTGACGGTAAATCGGCACATGGGGAAATCCAGCTTTAAGCTTATTTGTAAAATATTCATTTTCCCATATTTAAGTAAGTTTTTCCCATACGATTTTTTTGCACAGGTATTTGCGATCCTGATAATATAATTTGTATTCAATATCGAATGACTCCATTATAGTAAATCACCTTGTCGTGCTTAATTAAGTACGGTACGGCAAGTTTATACTACAATATCTACAATATTTCGAGCATTTATTTATCAAATTACTGGTTAATCCATTAAATGTGGAAAACTTCTTTCGCCAATACGTTAGCCACTTCATATGCACATACATTTGGCTTACGTTTGGCATACATTTGGATTTTGATGCAGTAGCTCCTGAGTTAATATTATTATTGTGGAATGTTTGGTAGTATGGGATGAGATGGTCAGTACACAACTCTTATCTTTGTAGTTCCGGCTCATATATTCAACTGATTTTAATATAGCACACAATTCAGCGGAATATGCTGTCGTTTATTCGTTTAGTATACTTTGTGAATTAGGGTAGATTGTAATTACTATTTGTTTATTTAGTTCGTATTTGGTCAACGCTCAACGCGACATTTGTTTTGAAATTGTTTATGATTCAATTAATAAATTTGATGTCCAATTAATAAAGAAATTCAATTTTGTTCAATTAATAAAGAAAACCAGAATACCCTGTAAAGTAAACTGTATATTCGAATTAAAATAATAAAAAACAAAACTTGTAATATCCTATTAGAAAGGAAGTTTTCAAACTTATTTAACTACTTAATACCCCAAACCATAAGCATTATAGTACCATCTACAATATTAGTCCAAGTCCTACTGTCACAATAACAACTTTACCGTAAATTTACAATGTATAACTATGTTTAAAATTTCAAATATTTTTTAAGTTTATTAATTATACACTCACACATTATTTTACGAATATATTGTATACATACAAAATATATAATGTAACGACAATTATTATAAAATAATAATATATTAATACTAACAATATTTGCATTGCTTATACGGTGTTCTTTACAAATTCTTATAGTAAAAAAAAAAAAAAAAAAATTTCTATTGTTATGGAAAGTTTTCTCTTATATATTCTCTTGCTCTTTCTATCTCATTCATTTTTTAACTTATTGTTAGTGTCAATGTTGCAAAACTTTTGAACAAACTTTTATTTTATTTTGTTTAGGATATGGTTGCATTGATTCATTTTCCTTGGTTCTACAACAAAAAAAAAAAAAAAAAAATTATAAAAAGTAATATTTCAGTTCTTTGGAAATTCTATTTGAAAAAAAAAAAAAAAAACAAAAAACTTTAATGTCGTTTTGGAATTTTTATTAGGAATTAAAAATTAAATTGTTGTATGGGAAAATAAATATAGTCTTAAAGTTGGTATTGAAAAAAAAAAAAACAAAAATGATTTTTCTTTAAAAGTATGGTAATTAAAATTATTTTAGATAAGAAAGTTTAGTTTTCATTCCATTTTTTTAGAAATCGTTATTATTTAATTGGTAATAATCTCAATAGTAAAATCGAAGAAGATTGAGAAATTTTTAGAATTCGGTTAATTAAGTTAGAATCTAGAACGAAGGCAAAATTATTTTATTTTTTCTATTGATAATTTTTTTGAATTAATAAAAATATTTTTTAATAAAAATTGGTTGCAATTTTCAGTTCAAACTGGAGCATAGGACATTAATTTGGTTCCCCTATTGTTTTCTGTTGAACGCTGTTTTCTTTATTTCCTCCTAAGTTCGGTCGTATCTGGTTAGTTAGTTAGTTTAGTAGTCGTAGTGTGACCCAAGGTGTCTTTGGTTCTGCTAATTTCGGGGCTACATTCTAGGGCCTTCCTAGGGCCAATCTGGTAATTATTATTTGGTTGTTTTCTTAGAGTGTGGTCTATCCATCTGTATTTCCTACGCTTATAATTTGATACATTATCGACTCTTCACTTGTTAACTGCCATAATTTTTGCTAGAATATTCTGCCTATACTTCTTTGGCACTTATCCGCAAATACATTAAGCTTTTGACTTAGGTTACTTATCGTCATCCAAGTTTCACTGTCATACAATAAGTGTTGACATTATATTGGGCCAATTTTTCATATTGGACTTGATTCAGAATGCGCAGTTCTGGCCTTGCGAAATCTTTTGTTTACATCTACTTCATCGTTTGTTGTTAGAATGTTACCTAGATAGGGGAAACTTTCCACGTATTCGTTTGTTTGACCTTCTATTGTGATAGTGTTTGTATTGGTGTTATTTTTATCTTCACGGATTTGGTTTTATCTATATTAATTTGTCGTCCGACTCTAAACACTGGTTGTTGAAGTACATTTGCTTTGTGTTGAATGCAGCAGAATATATTCGCTGGCAGGTTCTCAAGTTTATTATACCGCTTACATTATATCATCTTTTACAAGCGTGAGTAGGTGAGAGGAGGACATTTATGTCTTACTTCGTAATTTGTGAAGAATGTTTCACGGCTAATTCTGCATCTTCATATAAAGCTTCTGTTGATCTTATTAACTTCTCGGGAATTTTCATTTCATATTGCAATGCGTTGAAGCGTGTCGAAAGCCTGGTTGAAATCGACAAACAAGGGGTATATAATGGGGAACCCCATTCCAATTATTGTTCTATGATCAAGCGGAGTGTGTTGGTGTGATCAATTTTCTGGGAGAAATCCACTCTGTTCGTTCCATCTATTTTGTTCTATTTAACGCTGTATTCTCCGATTCGGTATGGTTGCGATAGCTTTGTATACGATGTTTAGCAGTTTTATATTTGTCCAGTTATTGCAGTTTTTTAGGTCTCCATTTTTGGGAAGTTTCACAATCAGGCCATTTTTCCACGGGTCCGATAGTCTTTCCTTTTTCCTCTTTCGTATCGAATATTGAAATATCTTTAAATGAGTTTGCAAGTCTAATGAGGAATAAAATACGCTGCATGGAGTTATTTATTTACAATAGAAATTGGTAAATAAAACTCGTTCATATCCGCCAATTAATAATGGCAGTTCACAAGGTTCAATATTCACTTGCCTAGTCTGTTTCTGATATTTATAACTTTTCAATCCAATTCATGGTTTTGAGAACGATTATATCTTTGATGTTACTTAAAATGAAGCAAAATGTTAAGGTTCTCTGAGCCATTGCAAGACGTATTTTTCTCGCCATGATATGTTAATGTTTGTAAATCCTATATATGATCCAAGATGGAATACAGTTAATTTACATATTAAAATTGTACGTAACGGAACCGCATTACTTTTTCAAAAGGCTTAAAGTCATTTTATTGACAAATGTGTATGCGGTTTCTTGTATTTAAGTAGAAGATAATTGGAAGTATTGTTTTAACACGTCCCTACTCTTTTTTATAGATATCTCGTACATGGTCTGACGAATTAAACGTAAAGGACTGCACTCCAAAACTTTTATCGAAGAACAAGAGAGACTTCAAGTGCTCATTCCTACTCAATGAATTCGTAGGTTCTTCAAAACCATCTATAAAAATCCGTTTGTAGTCAAATTTTCCTAAATGTGATCAAAATTTCACACAAAATAGTTGCAAAAATTCAATAATCAATCTAAATATAATTTTCAAAGATTCAAGAAGAATCTAAACGGCTTTGTTCAAAATATGTCGAATGATATTCCGTCTTCCAATTCTCCGACAGTTGTAAATTGTGCCGAATAGACCAACGTTTTTGCAAAAAGCTCGTTTATTATAGATATATTTATTGAAATAAAATTAAAATGCGGATTAATTATAAAAAATGATAATTGAATTTTGATTGAATAATAAATTTCTAAATAAATCTTTATAATCCCGGAATTTAAGTCTATTTAAGTCTTAACGCAATGACCATTTAAAACACAAAAAAACAAAATAAAACATTTCAAATATCCAGCTGGTCTACCAGAAAATTTTTCCTAATATCATAATAAATTTTTAATCCAATAAAGCAAATCCTTGAAAATCTTTCTAAAACCATTTTCATACGACATTTAACATCATTAATAACCGCAATATAATATTCTTTCTCTTTCACTCCCACTTCCATATTATAATATAAATGTTCATGTATTTATGTATATGATGAAATCTAATAGAAACATAAAATATTGACATGAAATTCTCTCAGGAACAGCCTGCAGAAAGCGACATTTTTTTTTCCAATACATTTCACATCAATTTTTCTTTAAAGTGTATATAGTCAGTTATTTAGTTTTGTAATGTAAAAACAACACCCACCCCCCCCCCCATATCTGTTCTAAATACATAAGAGAAAAATAAAAATAGAAAAAAAATCATTTCAAGTATCAATCAATGCAGAAAAATTCTAAGCTATTTTCAAATTATTAATGGTTTATTTACTGTTGTGACTTCTTTTTAATAAGATTTCATTTCAGATCACAAATGATTCGTAAAAGCGCAATTATATGTGCTGAAATTTTAAATATATAGAAATCATTCCTAAGATCTTGATTTAATCTGTCAAAGATTAATGATATTAGATTGGAAATTGAAAATTTCAAGGTTGAAATATTATTTTCTATGATGTTTGTATGTTTGTGTATTTGTATTATAAGAAAAATAAATACCACATGCTGATTTGCTGGAAAATTTAATTAAAAAAACTTGATTCTAATTTCGAAATTAGGTGTTGGTAACATTAAGGATTTTTAAATTTTGCTTTTTTATGTTTACAAAATTTAATTTTACTCGAAAGTAGAATTGAGATTAAGAGTAGATGTAGACAGCATTTGTAAATTGGAAAAATCAATAGATTTCAGTAATAATAATAAATAATAGTTATAGAAGTGTATTATATTAAAATCGGAAAATATAACTCACAAAAGAACTATTTTATTAGATTATATTATTATACACTCTGTAAGAGCAATTGGGCTCATTTGAGAGTTCTTAAATAAATAAATAAATGTCAAAAGTTTTACCTTGATTTTATTACATTTTTCAAGAATACTCTGTACATGTACTCTGCACATAGGCTTAAATCTTCTGATTTAAGATCCGTGATTGTTTCCATGACACCGCACAGTGTTCAAGGCTAATTTTTTTTCCTCTTTCGATCATAGGTATTTCACTTGGCATTTTCATTGTACTCGATTTCTAGCTGCTAATTTCAGTTCTATTTTCGAGGAAATGTCTAATTTCATTTTTAATCTGTTTTTACTGTCTAAGTAGGAGATTGGCCTATTGTAGATGACCACCTTGATAACTTTATCTGCGCCTACGTGGTAAGAAGGTTATTTATTTATTTTTTTATGGATTATAAATTTTATATAATATTTTTGCTTTTTTTTTAGTTATATTTTTATACCCCCTACAGGAATCGAACCCGTGACTACCACATCGTAGTTCAAACACATTTCTGTGCTCTAACCGATTAGGCCACGGAAGGGTTAATTACATATACCTATTTGGTGTCTTCGAAAAGAAAATTTTTCAACGGCTATCCTCTGTTGTTCGGAGGATTGACTTTATGCTCAAATTGTTAAATAATTAGAAATCGTACGGTTATTCTACTATTATGATATTTTCCACATATTATCATTTGCGACAGAAATTTTCTTCTAGAAAGAAACAGATTTTACTTTTACTAGACTTGAACTTGAATTTGCCGGATTGTTTAACTACAATTTTCTTTTTCACTTCTGCCAAGAACACAATATAACCTATATGCTCTGATGGTGATCTGCAAAATTATGATTGGGTTTAAAGTAGGAGATGTAATATTAAAGTATATAAGTTGTATAATAACGTGGATAATGCCACGAAAACGGAAGTGAAGATATTGTAAAAAATGCTTCAGTCAAATGAATTTTCAAATGGCAGAAGCCACAAAATGTTTGTTGGAAAAGTAAAATATTGCAAAACGTTAAAAAATTTCTAATCTCTAATGGCGAGCAAATAATCGGCGATTTTCAGAAATAAAAAGCTATAAAATTATTTACCGATTTTACACAATAAGAAATAGTCTTTCATTAGGCACACACCTTAAGATACTTGAATTTGTAAGATTATTCACGGTTTTTGTGAAGTAAAGATTGAAAGTTTAATGCTAAACTAATATATACAATATACGCATAATACACACAATAAATATACCGACTGGTCTATAGCATGCGTATCATTTTTTTAAGAGGAGAAGGAGCCTTTATTTTGAAATAAAAAAAAAATGGTATTAACTAAATCGCGGGGGTGCTTTGTCGATTGGTGATATTTTCAACTTCCGGGAAAAACCGGAAAAGTGTTTTTCAAGCCCAAAAAATCGCCGAAATTGGCCGAAATAAAGTTTTTCAAATGGGAAGGGGTATTTTTTTTTGCAAATTCAGACTCTACAATAAAAAATAAGAAACTTTTTATGTTAAATAATTTTTTTTTGGTTTTTTCAGTATTTCTCTTTAAAATTAATTAAAATAAAACAAAAATCCATCATATTTTCCTTTGGTTCCTACAAAGTTTGAACTAAAAAAAAAAAAAAACAAAAAAAAAAAATTACTTTAAAAAAGTTTCTTATTTTTTGACGTAGAATCCGAATTTGCATGAAAAAGTACCTCTTTCCATTTGAAAATATCCATTTCGGCAAATTTCGGCCATTTTTGAGCTTGAAAAACCCTGTTCCGGTCCTTCCTGGAAGTTGAAAATGTCACCAATCGATATAGTACCCCCCCATTTTGGTTAATACCATTTTTTTTAAATTTGAAAATAACGGGTCCTTGCCCTCTTAAAAAGCTGATACGCATGCTCTGGAACACCCGGTATATAGGGGAAACCAAAAATTTATAGAAATTCCAGCTTACATATTTCGTAAAATTAAAGCTTATTTAATTTTGATATATTCATTTTATTTAACATTATGTATACTAAATGGAACAATATTAACTGTACTACATAATTAAGGTTTTCTTAGTTGAGCTCTGCGGGACGTTGGGGTCTGTTGCATGCATTTGCATAATAACATAAATAGAAGAAACTTTTAATGTCAACCAAAATTTACGTAGATGGTAAGTTTGTATTTGTAGTTATAACAGCACTCTTAAAGTGGTCCGGTCCACAAACATTGTACAATATCAGTAATATTTATGCTCGTCTACTACAGACATTAAAAGATTATTAAAAAATAATTTAATTATAGTAAAATAAAGTTGTAACTAGATTATCCATGGTCCAATAAACCGGGAGAAATTTAAAGGGTTTTTTTTATCATTTAACCGAGCTTTCGCTCTATTTTCGTTACGATGGTCTGAAATCGTTACTTTCGTTTCATGAGTTTCTGGGTTCACAATATATTATCCGTACTTTTTTGTTTTCTTTTAATTATTTTTAATATTTAATATTTTGGGTACCAAAATATATTTATTTTATGTTCATAAACACGATTGTATTGAATAGTTAATTTTTTTCACAATGGTGGTACTTTTTGGGTCCACAATATTTTATTAATTTGATCTTCTTTGTTGACTTTCAATTCCTTTTAATATTTAATACTCTGAGTACCGAAATCTATTTATTTTATGTTTAACAAAAAACATACCAAAGTAATTTGTATATTTATTGGAGTATTCCGTCTAAGTTATAGATATATGGCGGAATATATTCTAATATATATATTATGTTGTACACAAAATGTGTCTATACTATTTATATAGATACAATTTCTAAAAGTAAAAATCTTTGGTCCGCTTCATTTCATTTTACCAATTTTTTAGAATATGAAATTAATCAAATAATGACGAAGACAGACTGCATCTACTTTTGCTTGTGTTACCTACATAGGTATTGAATATGTTTATAGTTCAACCATCAGAATCTAGAAACGGTAATATATAAAATTAGGAAGATCAAGAGATGGTTATCAGTTAATTAACTTTGTTTATATAAGTTATATTTTTATGTGATAGAATTTGTTGTAATAAACTTGTAAAAATTAAAATATTCATTAAGTTAAATTTTAACTCTGATTAGTAGTGATTTACTGAATTAAAAATAAACATCCTATCAACCCAGTCCCGAGCAATCCGGATGATCAAGTTTAAACTGTAAATTAATTTTAACCAAACAATTATGTTATAAACTTTGCTATGTGTAGCTATAGGATTAGATGTGCACAAAAATAGCAGTTGAATGAAGAAGTATGGGAAAATAAATATTTCTTATCTCAGTTACAGAAAAACAAAAAAATAGAATTAAAATTTGAAAACAACAAAAAAAAAAGAAAACAAAATTGAATTACAATATTTATTTAAAATTTACCTTTGATCACAAGATTCAATTCATCAACGTAATTAGTATATTTTGAAAGAGTACAAGAAGTCTGCAAAGTTTAATTAGACTCCTTTATCAGAATAAAACTATATATACCTACTCTTTTTAAATTCTATCAATAAGTTCTTTCAGTTTAGTTTTCTACCTTGTAATAACTTTTGAATTCACTAATTTCATGTCAGAGTAATTCATTCCTTTTGATCCCAAAATATTTCATTTAAAACAACTAAGATTCAATACCTATAATAGGTAAATTAAAATTTTTATACAAATTTTTCTGTCGACCATTGAAATGAAATGTCAATCTTATATTATGTGTATCCAAAAAATGACTACCTATTTTCTCAATTCTTTGATTTAATTTTCATTTTGAGTTTTTTTTTTTGTAGTTTATTTAAAAAACAAAATAAAATAAGAAATAAAGCTAAAAATACCAAATTTAAATAGAAATGAAAACATTTAGGACAAAATCAGAAAAAAAATATATTTTCAAAAGAAAATCTATTGCGAATGGCAACATAACCTAGTAAATAAATATTTCATTCTTATTTGTTGTTTTTTTTTTTTTTTTTGTTATTTCTGTCTTAATTTAAAGTCGCATTTGCAAAGTAGCTTTCTTTTCAGTTTAATTTTATACTAAAACCAAACTACAAATACAAAAAAAAATTGTTTCTAGTATATGTCCTTAACATTTTATATACTAAAGCTATTCATCCATCAAATAATCCATTTCAATTTTCTGATGATGGTGAACAGGGACGGGTCGAGTCATAGCGAAATCTTTTTGTAAAATTATTTCGTAGCATTTTTATTTTGTTGGTACTTCATTTTGAAACCATCTCATTTACTCTCTCAGGCAGATTAGAGATTTAGGTATTTGGTGTAAAAGAAATGTGAGGAAAGGATTGCTGAAGCGCATATACGACACTGTACTTAATTGTGTATTTGCACTTTAATATATAAATAAAACTGTAAAAGTATGCAAATCATTAAATGCTGCATACAAATCAATGATATTGCAATAAATATGCAAATCATTAAATTACACCTATGCTTACTATTTATACACTTATATTTCAACAAGAATCGATTCAACGTGATTCTATGCCCCATACAGATATAAAATATTTTATTATATTGACTAGTGAAAATCCATAGTACCTAATGGTTTGTATTTTTTTTTATGATCTTGACAGTAACTTAGGTAGAATCACCTTTTAGTGCTTAATTAAGTACGGTTCTGCAATTTTACACTACAATATCTACAATAATTTTAAACATTAAGTTTTTTTTCATCTTCGTTTAAAATAAATAGTTCAGATATTAACCCACGTAACAATTTTATTGACTCTTGCACACTCTTTTAACATTTATAACACTATTATAACAGTATTAACTATTACAATATTTATTCACTATTATAAACACTCTGATAGCAGTATTAGTGTTAATTCGAGTGCTCCGCAATTGTTGCGAAATGTAAAATGTTGTAAATAAGTTATAGCACTAAATTGGAGTAATTGCTGTAATATTGTTATAGAATTAGTATACATATGTATTAGTGTATACATGTTTTTATTTTGAAATGTAATTCATTTGAAATAATTGATGTTATGCGAGAGAGAGAGATAGATATTATTTTTTATTTTAATTATATTTATAATTATTGTGACCAAAAGATAAAATTTGGCTGATAAAGAAATATAATTGTCATTCATTATAATAATACTTCAAATAAATACATTGCCCTTCAAAAATAACCAATTTTTAAATAAATAAAACAAAATATATTTTTAAATTGCACATTTGAAATATGTACGTTAATTAATGCATAACATAAAAGTTTATATTTAAATAATTATTCTTTCAAGTAAAAATTATACTTATATGAAAAGAATGCAAAATAAAGCTTTCTGTTTATTTAAAAAAATTTTTTTTTACCATGTTTGTGGAAAATAATAGCCGAATTTATTCTCAATATTTATACAGAGCAGTGAAATATACAGTAAGTTTACTAGTGACATTATAGGAATACAATAAAATAATAAAAGTGCTACTGCTATTCTAGCAATTCTATTCTTATAACAACACTTTAACTCGCTTGTTATAAGTTTACGCACTTTTAGACTTAACAACATTACTGTATAACTTGCTGAAAATCGCCTCATAAGAAACTCCCGTAATTGATATAAGAACATTCTTATAGCAATATTAATCACATTATTCCCTACACTACCGACCATCCCATAAAAAAACATTCGGGAGTCATATAGGAGTCTTATAGCACTAATTTTATTTTTATAACAATAAAATGTTATGTGGGAATTGATTTAGATGGTTCTATAAGTCATGGAATGGCCTCCAAACGGTAGAAGAACTAACGCACGCAGTGGAGGATAGAGACAGCTTCAAATGTGATCGCATACATCCAATTAATAATGCATATGCAGCTGATTCTATATCCTTTTGAAGTATCTTGCAGAGTTATACGTAATTGAGCCTATGAAAAAATACACTTTAAGATGTTTATAAATGATGGCTTGCGATTAACCTGTACAATTTTGTACAATTTTGATTTCTAGTTCCAAAATTTTTTAAAATATACTGACTTTGCCTCATTTGTATTAATTTTTTAAATCCAGAGCCAATTTTAAATTTTCGTAAAATGATATTGTAATTTTATTGATTCAAAGTGAGCATTGAGCTGAAAAACGTAGTATCATGTATTTAGATATAAATCAATTTATAGATAATCTAATTTGTGTATAAAAATTATCCTAGATGACAAATAAAAAGAGTAAGAAAGACAAAAGAAAAAAATCCCATTAAATTACCGTCAATGAAGGTTTAAGTTATAAGTCAAGAATAAATTTCTGTTGTTAGAAACAAATATTGAAGGCTGTTTGAAAGCAGTTTAAACGAAGGTTACACATTAAAATTCTATTAAATGATAATATAGAGATACTAAGGGCCCCTCTTGAATAATTATATTTCAAGTTGAAGTCAAATAAAAAGTTTTTAAATAAACAGTAAATTACGTACTGACATAGACTTCGCACGATATAGCGAAAACCACTCGTGTTTAATAAAAAGTTTTGTTGTTAGTAAGTTTTATTTAGGACACATAAATACACGTCCCTCATATACTGCTTCGTTTCCGATATATTCCTTATAGGAAGTGGCATTTAGTAGAAAAAATAACTAAAAATAAAAAAATTTGTCATTAAAGAGGTATGTATATATATACCTACATAATACATAATTTTAATAAAAACTATATTATTACTACAAATAACCAAAATTTAGAAACAGCTACTTAAAAAGATAAAAATGAAGAATTCAAGTGATTTGTTTTTTTGATGTTTTTATATTTTTTATTTGAGATGAATGTTTTTGTTTGTCATATGTACATAAATTCATTTGCAATTAAGTACATATTTAAATTATAATAACTAATTTGTTTGCTTTTGTTTATTATTTTAATAAGATCTCACATATGCATAATGTATTTGCTGAATAATAAAATCATACGAGTAAAAAATTTTCAACTGTGTGCGCATTTTTGTTTTATATACAACTTATTTATTATATTAGAAGTTCATTAAGCAATAAAATGAAAAGGTGTCTACTGCGCAGGTCCCTAAATGCTTGTCAATTATAATTGTAGATGTGGTGCCCTTTATTATTCAAATTAAATTAACATTTGTTTATTACTCCCTGTACCATTTTTGTATTTAGACACCATTGGATTGAGACTGTACTATTATTTGAATTTATATTTACAGTTTTTAATTTTGAAAAAATAAAAGAAAAAAACAGTTTTGCTCTGATTGAAATAGTGACTGGTGTGTTTTGAATATCTTTATTAAAATTTGTTTAATAACTAATTAGAGTAGACTTGTATATTGTCCAAAGCTGAGAATGAATCAAGAAGTATTTATTAAAATATGAGTAGCCAATGCGAATAACATAAGTGGCTTTCCAATAATTTTTGGTTTAAATCTTTCCCAGCTTTCAATTGTGAATCCTCTTTTCATTCTATACTCATTTTGAAAAATCAATGAAAATAAGAATAATATTATTACCGTTCATTATTATCACCATTAACATTATAACCGTTTACATTTTGATTTTTAAGAGATAAAAATTTTAAAAATGAATTGCAGATACATTTGGCCTGCATTAAACTGTGTGGTATTATCTTGTCACCACTGATCTATTTTTTGAGATAAAAGAAAATTTCTTAGCCTAAATTCTATATATATATATACAGAATGCATATGAAGATCAATATAATAGAAGAAATGAAGAAATTCTTTTAACTCAAAGTCATTTCAGTTGTTTATAAAATCATTCATTTTATATTATATACTATATCTATTGTATATACATATTATATATATGTATATAAGTGTAATGTATATACATATTTGTATTTTATATTCAATTTACACCATTTCGTACCAACCAACCAATTCAAAAAAACTAATTCAATATCATTTTAGATATTATTATGTCTAGAATTCAACTACTATCGTATATATTTAAAGATTTTACTGTTCTATTCAATCATGTAGGTATGTATATAAATATAGTATCATGTCAAATTACCAGCATACGAGTAAATTTGTTATAAATTGTATTTGCATTGAAACTATGATGTTACTGTATTTTATTATGTATGTATGTATATTGGCTGGTTTTTTTTTTTTTTTTTTGTAATTTTAAAATGACATAGTAGTAAGTTATACAGTTTAGTTGAACAGTAAAATGTTTTCAATTGAAATGTTATACTAATCCTGTTTTGTGAAAATGACGACAGCACAATTGTCCAAAAATAAAAGAGATTAATGAATCAACCCATAGATTTACTTTTCTATCAATGACAAATTTTTCAATTTAGTTTCAAACTCATTGTTGTTGTTTTCTTTCTGCTTAGTTAAATTTTTCTCAGTATTTTTCTATTTTGGCGAAAAAATATTCTTAATTTTTTTTTTTTTTTTTTTTTTTAATTTATTATTTGAAAAATACTTTTAAAGCTTGAAAAAAAGGAATGAATTTTCTTTAAAGGTAGAAATTAAGGAATTGAAATGAATTTAAATTTTGTTTAGGTTATATTTGATCTTTAATTACCTCAGTTTTTTTTTTTGTGAATATTCTTTGTTGTTGGTAAAAAAATTTTCTTCTGTACTTAGATATTTTTTTTGTTTTATTTGTTAAATAAAAAATTGTTTACATTTTTCTCAAGGAATATTTCTAAAGGAAAATAAATTGAAAAAGTCTAATGAAAATTAAAATAAATGAAAATTTAGGTAGCATAAAATTTATTGAAGTGGTTTTTGTTTTAATATTTTTTTATATAAAATCAAAGAAACACAATTGAAATTTATTTAAAATGTAAGAGTTCAAGGATTACTTTTTGTTTTTGTTTTTTGTGAATTTTTATTTAATAAGATTTTCTTAAAGTAGAAGAATAATAGCCTTGTCAATGGTATAAAAAAATAATTACACAAAAGTAAAATAAAGTATGTATGAGATTCTGATGAATATAATTAAAAGTATATATATATATATATATATAATTGGTATAGTATATGGTGACATGTGATTGTTTGAGAGATTTTTGAAACGTAGGTGCTTGTCAGAGACCTAATTTGTTAAGAACATTAGTCCGGTTTACGGTTCGTTTAGCATTGTGGTTAACATTCTGGTTCTTTATTCATAAATTTCGCTTATGTTTCAGTCGGCACCGATTTGAGCTCAAAACCAGTTATAAACTAGTAAACATTTCAAAGGAAATAAATTTCTATAAATATTTTATTTAATTAAATAAATATATAATAATAATTAAATGCAATTAGAATAATAACAGAATTGAAATAATAGTTGTCACAAAGAAGATAAACAAAATTAAAATTAAAAACGAAAAAAATACTTTCCAGGGCAAAAGTTGTTCTGTTTAAGCTCATCTGTTTTCAAGTCAATTTACAAGCTGGCGGATTGGAATCAAGGTTCGAGTTTAGCGCGGCACTTGATACATATATCCCACTCTTTTTCAAACTGCAGCCTATACCATCGAAGTATCGGCATATTACAATGAAGGAATACAGTAAAAGAGGGCACAAAGATACCAAAATATACATAATTTGAGATAACCAAGCTGTTTTAAAAGTGTTTTAAAAGTGTTTCTGGCTTCATTAATTTTTATTTTAAAGCTTATTTATATTTGTTACAAAAGTTTAATAAAATTAGCGTTACTCTTATGTGAATATCTGGGTATACAGGAATACACGGTAATGATAAAGCAAAAATATTCTTGTGCAAAAATAAGCGCTAAAAGTAATTTTTCAGGACCGGAACCAAGTATTTGCTCGTTGAAACGCTTACTTACGAAGAATTGTTACTAAGTCTGAAGCTGCAAGAACCCAAAACACATGAAATAGTTGCCAAGAACTTACACTGTCTAAAGTATTTTTCAAACTAAGTATACAACGATTAAATCACGGAGACTAGATCTAACGTCAAAACGCTGATATTGGGTCATGGTTTATTTAACAAGCATATGTTCAAGATTGGTAGATGGAACACACACAGGTGCGGATTCTACTTAGAAGAAGAGCTTTATATTCTATTTTTTTGCGACGTCATAGCTAGAAAAAGACATAAATATTACCAGGAATGCACATCGCCTGATTCTAAAATTTACATCAATGCAATAATAGTCAAGAACATTACTGAAGATATATAATTCTAAGATAATAAACGGGAAGTACAATAGATCTAAAGAAGTATAACTTACATAGAACTTGCCATTAAAAACAAAAAAAAATGTATATTCTATTAAAAACAAAAACTAGTTTAAGTTGAAAATGGATATAGTTTAGCTTAAATTCGTCTTTTTATTTATTTAACACTTAATACTTTATTAGATTTAGAATGGAGCTTTCACTGTATAGCGCTGAATTTAGACTAGAGTATCTCTCTTTCAATCGAAAGGTTCCAAGTTATATTCTGGCATAAAGTAAAAAATGATTTATGCGTTTCTCATCCTGCTCTAGTATACTTTGTCATTATGATAAAATAAATTAAAATTTCTTCTTCTTCAGTTGCATGTATCTACTACTGGATATCTGCGATCACATTTCTAAGGCTCTATATAGTGTCGCAAGCATTAGCTCTCCCAAATTTTTATGCTGGCTTCAATTTTACTTGGCAGAGTTCTGATTCATACTGGTCTACAACTGTGTAGAATATGATATTTGTCATGTTTTTTTTGCATTTGATTGTTAATAACAACCCATTGGATCTATCTATTCAACTTAGAACCTTATTATTGTTCACTCGATCTACCAATGACAGTTTCAGTATCCTACGATATTCCCACATTTCAAATGCTTCAAGCTTCTTCATGATCGTTATTTTCAGTGTCCATGCTTCAATACCATACAGCTGGAGTATCGACCGCACGTAGTATTTAACGAACCGGATTTTTGTTTCGAGATTGATAATAGGGTTACAAATAAAATTTTTTATATTGCAGAAAATTGCTATACAAGCATTATTCTATTCGACATTTTATTTCTATATCGGAATTCCAGTTTTCATTTCGCCAACGTCCTAAATATTTAAAGCTGAAGACTCGTACAATCATACATTCACTATTTTTTAACGAATTTAATACGAGACAACTTGTCATATCAAGATTTATGAAAACAAATTACTACGTTTTTATTTTTATTTTTTGATAATGACAAGACTATAAGATGAACATCCTAACTGCTTGAAGTCGTTCCATCTTGTTTTAATTTATTGCTACTATAACTCGTTAGTTGTTGTAAAGTTCATTCATTACGGTGATTTTTATAGTATCTGTTACTGCACTGTTTTCTGTTCAGCATTCAATGAGTGCTTGATTGTACAACGACATTTATTAAAAAAACATTTTAATACACAGAAATTAAATTTGTTAGAATAACACAAGTGGGTCTTAGATGACGAATAATTTATTAACGGTAATATCTAAACATGAATACAATTATTACAATTATTATTCACGAATGGATTTGTACACAAAACTAAAATGCAAATATCATCGTTATAAAACTAGATCCTCTTGATTTGAAACACTCTTTAAAGAACTAATATCAGACTTTCCTGAGATGGTAAGCATTTACATTATATCCAGCTTTTCAATTATCACTTGTAACATTTTAGTTTTATATCTGAAGTAGTCCAAAATATCTGAAGTAAAAATTGAATGCATAGGTCTTTAATCACCAGTTTACACTTGATTCTAGATATCACCACACATTTATTCTATATCTGCATATTCTATAATAACATGGCTTTTATGGTGCAGATCAAATGAAAATGAAAATAATTATATATCAACTATAAGAGAATGTTTGTTGTTGTATAAGAAGTAATATATTAAATATATAGTATGTTATGATCGCTAAAGGAACATGGCTTATTAAATAAATTGAAATTAGAGGAAAAATCATTTGTGAAGACATGATCAATGCAGGAATTAGATATAGGACTTGTAGTTGAATTTTCGCAAAAATGGTAATCATTTGACTCTATAAGTGTCTTGTATTTTTGTATAGTAGCATCATTTACATTCTTTAGATCGAAGTTAAAATTACCTACAACAATTGTATTGTTTTTTGATGTTTCGAGTTTTTTTTTTCGAGTAGTTGGAAGAATTTATCAACAAGATAAATATTCCTATCTGGAGGTCTGTACATTGCTATGATATTAAATTGTTTTTTAGACTAATGTTAACAAATGCTATAAAAATCATCAAAGTACACATATTGTGTTTGGTACAGCAGATCTTAATGAATAAATATACCTACATCGCCGCCTCTTTTATTTTTCGTACACGAAAAGATTTTTGAATATTTTTTCAAGGTAACATTTTCAATTTCATTATTTGTGATCCAAGTTTCGGTGAATATTAGTAAGTCAATATTTGTGTGCCTATTACAGGTGTCACACCACTTTTCCAGTCATTTTTCCCAGTCACCCGAATGAAATTTATTTTCGTATTACAAATCTCATCCGACAGCAACAAATTTCTGAACGTATTTTTTATGTACTTTGACAGAAAAACTCATTTGACGTTTGAATTTAAAAAAAATATTTTTAAAAGATACAAAGTTGGTTGATGTGTTTTTTTTATAAATTTGTGAAAATTTTTAATATTTAAAAAAAAAAATGTTTATATTTACAAGTGTGGATCATTACTTTAGTGATAGTGATTCAGAAGAAGAAACGGAGAATCTATGTATAAAGAGAAAGATTCTTAGAAATTCTTCAAATCCGTTGGAAATCGATAATGAAAAGTAAGTAAATAAATTTGTAAAATAATTAATGTAGAAATATGTGAAATATAACAAAATAATTTGTTTTTAGGTTCGTTAAATATTTCCGCTTAAACAAATACGCTTTTATTGCTTTGCTTGAGGATTTTGAAGGGAAAATTTAAAAACTCAAAATTGAATTCATCTATTCCCGATATTATAAAATTGGCAGCATGTTTACGTTTTGTAGCTGATGGCAACTATCAAAAAAGTGTTGGAAACGATTACAATGTACTTCTAGCTCAGCCAACAGTTTCAGTAATTCTTACTGATTTTTTAAATTTAATGGAAATTCATATTTGCAAAAACTGGATTTCTAAAATGAATGCTGAAGAATAAATAGAGTGTAAGAAATTTTTTTACACTAAATACCGTTTCCCGGGAGTAGTAGGATGTATCGATGGAACACATATACACATAGTTGCCCCAAAAAAAGAAATTATGCATTTATACTATAACAGGAAAGGATTTTTCAGTATAAATGCAATGATTGTAAATATATACTTAATTGAAGTATTTTTTAATTTTAATTTTAAATAAATATTCATGTATATTTTAGATGTGTGATGATCTAATGAGAATTCGTTTTATTGATGCTACAAATCCTGGTGCAAATCATGATTCATTTGCATGGACTCATAGTACCTTACGTAATATTTTTCAAAGGGAATTGGATTCCGGGAAAGAAAACTTTTGGCTGCTAGGTAAGTAAATAAAAAAGATATTTCTAATTTCTTCAAAGGAAATTTTAAGTTTAAAAATTTATTAATTTTTTTTTTTTAGGAGATTCTGGTTACCCATTATTACCTTTTCTAATGACGCCATGTCGAACACCTCAAAGTAACAGTCTTGAAGAAAATTATAATAAAATTCATTCAAAAGCTAGGAATATAATTGAGCGGACATTATTTCTGTTATTTCATTTATAAACTCTTCTTGAGAATTTTGTCCCTTTTCCAGGAGCCTCAATCTTTGATCGTTTCTGCTGCTTCGTGATGTTCTTGTATTAGTATTTGGAGTATCGATTCTTGTATTATTATTGTTATTTGTGAAATTAATATTATTACTTGTATTATTATTATTTGCACTATTAATATTTGTGTTATTATTATTATCATTTGGATTATAATAACTGTAATATTATAACTTTTAGTAATATTTCTACTACTATTACTATCATATATTATTATATCATGAAAAGTATTATTGTTATTAGTGGTATTCACATTAATATTATTGAAATTATCATTATAATTATCATTATAAATCGACTCCCCAAAACAACATCCAGCTGATGCAACCGCTACCGACAATGACAAAATTTTATCAATTTCCTGCTCCAATGGTGTTAAAATGGAAAAATTATTGGGACCTCCGCCTGTAGATCTAATTTCTTTTTTATTTTTTCCTAATTTGTCTTTAACCTTTCTTTTCATGTCATCCCATACCTAAAAATTTAAATTAATATTCGTAAGCTAATAAATTTAAAAATAGTTACTTTTCTCCACTCTCTTTCAGTACAAATTTAATTCCTCTGAAATTTCTTTCCACTTTTAGTCAACCTCATACTTTGTTCCTCCAGCTTTAAAACATTTTGCAATTTCTGGATTATTTGCCAATAATTCAACCATTTTTTGAAATTGTGTTTTTGTTGTTTTTTTTAAACTAAAATAAACAAAAATGTTTATCATTCAATTTTTGAATTAATATATTCAAATATATATTATATAATATAAATTCAAATTCAAATATATATTATATATATAAATTATTTCAATAAATTTGTAAATATTTACATACCCTTTCTTTTCAGAATCCATTATTTAAATTTATAGAGACACAAAAAATTACAAAATTACAGGCAAACGGAATCCTGTCACATATAAATTGGAAGTGACAATTGAGTCGCATTTTTCAGTCGGCGCGTGACAGTTGTAATAGTAATTAGTGCTGTCACTTGAAATTACTCGGATCCGACAAAAAAAGTGATACCTGTAATAGGCACATTGATGTTTCTTTCATCTAGCAAATTATTTTTAATATCATGTATTTTATTTCGAAGACTTCTAATATTCATATACATAATTTTTATTGAATTATTTCGTTCAAAATTTATTTGATTATTATAATATAATATATTTTTGTTTACATGGGTATTGGGATGCAAACTATAGTTTAAATTAATTGTAATTTAGATCAGATTCAGCCAACCAATTTGGTCTTACTATTTTCAATTTTTCTAATAAAAACTTTTCCATCCTATATTTTATAATATTTTGTCTCTTCAATTCTCTAGCTTTTTTGAATATAAACGAGAAGTACTTCGTTAGAAGTTCATTTATATATATTGTATTGGTAGATTCAAGTGATTTAGAATTACATGGAAAGTTAAATATTTTCTTTGTTGATAAATTTTTTTTCTTTTTAGCCGCCAAAAGTTGACATTTTTTTTCTTTACTATTTAATTTTAACAAAACATTTTTTTACCCACCAGAATTTTTCAAGTGAACTCTACCTCTATATATGTATTTTATGTCATTGACACCGATTTCCACACAAATTTCTTCAGCAATTTTTTCACATTTTCCTTAAGTATATCTTCTATTTCATTTTTAGCTTCTGGAATACCGGAGGTTTCATATATATTTGCTGTATTTGTATTGCCTAGTTTTTTTCACTAGAAATCTAGTGTATTGGATGTTATTTTTTAGAGCCACGTTATTACTTCTAAGGGATGTATTCTCTTCAACCAAGCTATCCAGAACATCTCTATAACTTTTTAGTTCAGCCTTCAGTTTCTTTATCTCAGCTTCAAAAGTGATTTGGTTTTTTAGGATTTCGTCTAGTTTTTGCATAACTTCACTGGGCTTTTGAGGAACAGCACTATTTTCTTTATTAATAGATATATTCGGTTGATTATAGTTAACAGATTTTCTTTTGTTCCTCTTCTTTTTGTTATTAAGTGCAAAACTAAAATTTCTCCGTATCCGCTAAGTAATTAGCAAAACCTTCATTACTTACCTCACTGCAAACCTTGATTCTTTTTAAAATTAATTTTTAAATTACGCTGATTACAATTATTGTTTAACACCATTTTGAGTTGTAAAAACAAAAAAATCAAAAAAATCTAAAAATTTAAAAAGATAAGAAAACATTGAATCAAGTAACATTTAAAATTTTGTAAATTATAATAAAAAGATTAACAATTATATTAATATTGGCTAAAACAAAGTCTAATTGATAGTATTATTGCAATATGACGCATTCAGAATGATCACCCTTTTGTATCATTAACAATATTTCTGGGACTTTTCAGGCTTAAATATAAATTTTTTAAACTAAAGCTTGAGCAATTAAGTCAGCTAAATTATCACGTTAACAGAGAGAATAATAAATAATTTATATAAAACAATTTTGCGTAGTGTATTTCTATATGGATTTATCGTATGAAAAGACACTTCCAAAACACATATGCAATTTTTGCAAAGAAAACAAAATGCAATATTGAAATTAATTCTTGCAAAGCCTAGACATTTTTCAATAATAAATTAAATTTCCATTCCTTTAAATAATAAATTAATTAATATATAAATTAGTCAGCTAGCCTAAATAATGATTAAGAATATTCATCATAGGTGTAAATACAATATTATAAGCTCTAAAAAAATTAAAATTGTTAAAAAAAAATATGAATATGTATCATGGCAATAAATAAATAAATAAATAAAAATAAATAAAAAAAAATAAACAATGTAATTAATTAAAAATACTGCAAACATTTTTATTTGACTCTTCTACAAACCTTCTACAACTGTATTGCATAAATAATATTTACAAATTTTAAAATAAAGCTTCTTAAATTCTCTGAAATTACAATAATTTTTTGTACCTCAACAATTTTTAAAGGAAAACTTGTCTAATTTACACTTAATTAATTTTACTTTATTAAGTACAAACATTTTCAACTTTTGAATATCGTGTCTTATATTCACTATGATATTTCCGATAAATAAATTTTATAAGTTTGAAAAATTTCAATTTTTTTTTAATCTTTTAAACAAGTTTAACATTATAACAGTTAGCAAACTTTACATATAGAACCTATCTATTTATTATCATTTAATTTAGCAGTATATTCTTTATCTTTATACTTCTTTTTCCTTATACATTTACATGGCTTGTTTTGTTTTTTTATATTGGTTTTAGTCCCCAGATAACTTTTATCCATTAAACATGAAACACTTTTGTAAAACTCATTTACTAAAAAAATATTTATAAAATGAAAATGATAATGACAATACGCCATTTTATTTTAAAACTCTAACGTTATGACTTAAAAATATCTTCTAAGAAAAATAATAACAATAAAAATAATAATATGTAATAGCTTTTCTTATAATTCATTAACCTGCTAAGTACTTGATTCTCAACCCTGGTAACCTATTACTAATCCATATAATTTAAATATAAGTATTACAATCATTTTCAATGATTGTTGTTGTTGTTACTACCCTTTTTGTATTGTGTTTCGTTTTTTTTGTTTTTGTTTTTTTACATGTAATGTTTTACTCTATTGCTCTGAACTCATTCAATACTCAATATGAAAAATCAGCTGTGAACATAAAATAATATGCTTTCTATTTTTCTATGTAGAAATCACAGCTCCTGTATTATATTATAACATCCATATACAAGTATACATTCATAGAAATTTTCATTTAATTTGTTGTCGTATTTTTGTTTTTTTTTTTTTTTTTTTTTTTTTGTTTTATTACAATATTATTCTGTTCTGACTGATGCCTTAAGGAATAAAGCAAACCATCATGAGGATTTATTCAAAATGACTTGGGTTAATACATATTTCCATATTGAAAGTGTTTTATGCCCTATTGCAGAAAGTTAAAATTAAAACTTTAGATATAGGGTGCATAAGTTGATAATTATTATAAAAAAGTATAGGAAAATTTTGGAAAAATATTTTCTTTTCTATATTAAGGAGTTCAAATATAATGTGGAGTACGAATATAATATTAAATTTTTATTCTACGATACGCTACATTAATTACGATATGATTAGGCTACGAATCAAAAGGCCCAGAGTTAAAATCATGGATGTTGTAAAATGATTTATAATTTTTTCTGTGAAATTAATACCAACTTGGCTGACACCAAAAATAAAATGGAACTTTTAATTGGTGAATATAATATCACACCTTAGAGCGTACTTATTAGTACGTTAAGACACTGAATAAAAAGCATTAAGTATGTTCATATCCTAGTATTTGCAAAAAAAAAGAACAACACATTTCAATTCTGAAGTCGAGTATAAAATACCGATAAGCAAATTTAGTGAAATTTAAAGGAAAATATTTTACTATTTTCAATAATTCCGAATGTTATCGGGATCAATTCAAGGATTTCTGTTAGGTTTTGACTGTATAATATCGCCAATCGATACATTCATACAGTTTAATTTGCCTGTTCTATTACTGTTACTATAATTAATTTATAATATAAAGATTGGATTAGCCGATGTAAAGGTTAGCTGTAAATGGGCTTATTTTGATTGCTTTCTATTAACACAATTTTGTATCTGAGTTCTAAAGAATGTTGGATTGAAAGATTACACTCAAGACATTCTTCAGTGGTAGGCTTAGCAGCTCCCATCATTTTTTTGACAATTTGGTTTTAGTTTAGTTTATTTTAGTTTAAATTGTCAGATATGTTAAAGTTGCTCAGCTTCTTGCTTTAGCAAAATTTTGATATTCTTTATTGTTGGGCTTAAGTAAATTGCGTTGTAAGTACATAGTTAATGCGAAAACAGGCTGTAATTTGCAGTTTTACTTCTGTTCTATAAAAATTTTAATGAAATGACAACAATCATGATACCAAACAACAATCGAACCAGAAAAAATGTACTTTAAAGACAAGATTTGTAGAAGATATGCTAAACTTTTAATATCTTGGGTCAATTTTTAAGTTAAATGATAATGATAATAAAATTTAAAACATTACATTGCGGCGAGCATGGGGTAAAGTATCATCATCATCATCATTGTCCTGTAACCCCATCCGTGGGGCATAGGGCGGAAGTAAATTCTTTCCAACGGCTCCTATCTGCGGCTAACCTCTAGAATGTTTAGGATGCGCCGGAGACATCTATTGATGTACGCTTGGAGTTTCCTGGTGATGTTTACTGAAACTTTCCATGTTTCGCAAGCGTACAGGAGAACAGATTTTACACTTGCGTTGAATATTCTTATTTTTGTGAGCAGAGATATGTTGCTTGCCTGCCATATTTTCGAAAGCAGTACGGGCTTTACTGATGCGGGCTTCAACACGATGCTGCCCAAGTAATTGAACGTAGTCACCTCTTCGATTCGCATTTCTTCATGGAGGATCGGATGTTAAGATGTGTGAGTTGTGCTCATGATTTTAGTTTTAGCTGAATTGACTTTTAGGCTCGCATTTTTTCCAGTGTCATACAGCTTTTGGCACATATCGTTCAAACCTCCATTCGTATGTGACAATAAGCACACATCGTCGGCGTAATCTAAGTGGCTGATACGTTCGAAAGGACGCCACTGGATACCGTTGCTCTCGTTTAAGCCTACAGTAGTAGTCATTATGTCATCCATTACTACTAAAAACAATATGGGTGATAAAATACAGCCCTGCCTTACTCCCGGACACACCTCGAAGCAATTTGTCAGCTCTCCTTTTTTTTTTAAGTAAATTTTTACGTATGCGGTTGTTGTCTAAGCTGAATCAATAAAAAAATAATATATAGTATCAAATGATGAGTTGAAATGATCGAAAACAATTATTCATTATGAAATTGAAAACCTTTTTTTAATCCTTTTTTTAATCAAATTTCATCGAATTTCGAAAAGCGGCAGAACAATAGTTAAGTTTTAAAAAGAAAAGAAGTTTGTCTTCCTTAAAATTATTTTTATATACCCTGTCCAATTTTTAGGTGTAGAAAATTTTTGTTCACACAAAATGATACCAATAGAGTATTAGTATCAATGTTGATGATGCTTTTAAATGTGCGATAAATGAAATGAAATAAAATCAACAATAATAACAAACAACATCAGTATAAAAAACAAAAACAAGAAAACAAAATAAAATATTTTATGGTGAATACTAATCGATTTTAAGCCGAAGAGATTATTTTGTGAAAAATTTACAGCTTGTAAGACACCATTGAAGAAATTATAATACAAAAATAGAGCAACAAATGGAACTTTATTGTGTCCCTAAAGGTATAATACTTCAATATATTAAAATCTTTAGACATAAATACTCGTACATAAAGCTTCGCTTTTCCCCCCTCTCTGTCTCTCTCTCTCCGACTCATCTAACATTTCTCATTCCATTTGTCTAACCATCTTATTTTATATAATTTTATTGCAATCTTTCAATCTCTTCTTTCATCTTTCTCTCACTCAACACTATAAGTAAAAAGAAGAAAATTTATTTGAAAAATATTTAAAAGTAGATGATGATGAGGATAATATTCATTGGTTGTTTCATTACTAGGATTTACAAAAAAAAAATAAAAAAGGGAAATAAACAAAAAAAAAGAAGAATTTTCAGTAAAACAAGATAAATATAATA
Organism: Argyra leucocephala; assembly: GCA_963942445.1. Taxonomy (NCBI): domain Eukaryota; kingdom Metazoa; phylum Arthropoda; class Insecta; order Diptera; family Dolichopodidae; genus Argyra; species Argyra leucocephala. The sequence continues at coordinate 24,455,618 of OZ012677.1, read as the reverse complement.
ATAATATGAAGAAAAAGATTTGATAGCAGTTAAAGTTACAGAATATATTTTATCACATGATATAATATTATTATATTAAACATTCCGATATGAGATAAGATATAAAAAATTATAACAGTATCAGAATGTTATAGGTTACAACATTCTATTAAATTGTATTTTAGAAAAGTTTTGTTTTATTTATTTCTGTTTTGTTTTTTTGTATTTTAACACAAATAAATGTAGATGTGTGTTCAATTACACAATTAGACAATTTATTATAATATATGCAAGTACAATGAGTGTTAAAATAATTCGATTACAGTTTAAATTAAATTGGATTTCAAAGTCTTTAAATATTATATTATGTATCTAGCAGGCACGAAGCGTCCATATATATTGAGTTGAATGAGTGCTTCTACAAATAAAATATTATTTTTTACAACTTAATATAAAATATATATTTAATTTAATATAAAAATTACTTAACTACAAAACTTCAAATCGACTGAAAAAAATGTCAAGCAAAGGTTATATGCATAGATATTAACTACAATATGTATGTTTAGAAAATAATGCGTATATAAACATCATTATTTTCTATTATTCTATTAAATCAAACAAGCCAACAAGAGATATTCAACAACCACAAATTTAAAATATTTGAAAATAATGTCTATAAAAAATCATTATTATCTTACGAATATAGCTATAATAATTATACATAGCATAAAAATATAATGGCAAACTAAATATAATTCTCCTAATTTACATACACTCAACACACCGTTTCGATATAATTTCCTAGCAACAGCAAGAAATATTAAATGGAGCGAAAGCGACAACAAAATAAAATCTTACAAGGAAAAAAATGAGTCGCTGATGTTCATTCCAAATCTAACTGATATAATTATAAAATATCTGATAGAAAATAGATTATCTAGGGAAACAACAACAAAATATCGCATGACACAAAATGAATTTACAAACAAAAAAAGTAGCAAGGAATGAATTAATTTTGTGCATTATTGTGGTTGTTGACTTGAATGAGGTTTAATATTAAATATAAATAATGTATGTAGTTTTTGGTTTTTTTTGGAGAGTAGTATCGATTTGTTAAGTAATTCTGTAGTTTTTTGCTATTGAATGCTACACTGTTTATTTTCAGCCATGATTTTGTTTGATGCAGTTTTGAAACAATTAATTTGTTAACAATAATGTAAAAATTTAAAATATTTTTTTTTTTTTATTATTTTTAAATAATCAAAATAGATAATTGTAATTATGTTATTGAAAGCTTAAGAAAAAATTATTATCTGCTAGAAGTTCTGAACAACAACAATAGAACGGTGTAATCAGCATTTTTTAAATAAATCTCGTATACGTGGCATTTTCCAACATTAATATAGAAAATTCATATTCACACTTTTTTTACATTGCTTTCTTAAAGTCAGAGCTTAAACTAAAGTTATATTTTCAGATGAAAATTTTAGTAACAAAAACAGTATTTATCGAAATATTAACATTTTTAATTGAAACAGAATTAAACAACTCTTTTAACTTAATGCGATCGTTTTTCTGCCTAAACAGAACTAAAACTACTTTGAGAAATAAATGTGAACAATTATTTTAACTGTCGAATTTATCAAAAATTTGAATAGAAAAATAACGCCAAATCAAACTGATGTTTCCTTTTATAGTGCTTTCCAAGTTGAAAATTCCATGCCCGGTCACTGATTAGTAACATAAAAATTAAAATGAAAACAAGAAATTATTTAAATCATTAACATAGCCTAAAAAGCTGATTATGGTTCTTTTAACGTTCTTTTGAATCTCAAATATTCTAAAAATTTCATTAACAATATATTCCAGCAAGTTTAATTTATCTTATAATAGTTCTAGAATTTAAAAATTGACCACAATTCATTTTATTAAAGACTTTTTAGAAAGCTATAGTTTTGTTTCTATCTAATTTTGATCTAGGTAGAATAAGATCAAGATGGCTAGACGGAATGGGGAACAACTTTTGAAAGATTGGATGTAGTGGATAAGGGACAGTTACACAGATGTAGAACCAATAAATGATGATGATTGTTTTGTTTGTATAAAAGTATAATGTTCAAAATTTTATTTTTACATTATTATTCCATTTGTTTTTTGTTTTAATATCAAAATTGACAAAATATCAAAATAAAAAAGAGTATAATCAAATAACTAAATTAAATAATTTAATTGTTGTCAGATATCCATTCACTAATAACACTATTTTAGTATTTGATTGCAAATACTAACGATCTAACTGAGTCGGTGTCACAAGAATCAACTCAATTTAATTGATTTGACTTATTTCAAATCAACAAAAAAAGTCATGGTATCGCGAGTATCGATTTTCAACCAGTTGACTTATTTTCAATCAGTTGATTCAATTTGTTTAAATTTGAAATTTTTGACATTCCAAATCAAAAATTTTGATATACCTAAAATATCAGTTGGAGTTTTGCTTTATTTTAAAAAAGTCATTAACAATTCAATACGAACGATTGGGCTCATTTCTAAAAAAAAAAAATAAATAAAGAGTAAAAAACAAATAAATAAGTTCATTTTATTAAATAGATAAATTATTAATTCAAATTAATTTTTAATTATATTTTTATTTCAAAAATTGGTATTTTCCTAAAACCTAATTTCTAAATTTGTTTGATATATTTTTATTGTTAGTACCTTAGGTGGAACTTTTTTGTGTAGGTACACTAAGTACGGTACTTCAATTAATAGTCAGATGATATGACTACTTCATATGGATTGGTCAATTTTAAAACAATATTTATTGGAGCCCGATTATTTGGATTTTATTACTTGAATTTTATCTTTAACGTTTTTTTTTTGTTTTTAGTGAATTTAAAGGCTATTTTATTTTATTTGATTTTGATTATATGTCTGAATTTAAATTTTGTAATTATCTATCTAACTATAAATTTTATAAATTTTGTTTTTATTTTATTTGCGAATCTTAAGAAATTTTTGTAGTATTTCAATTTTATAAACAGTAGTATACTAAATTCTGTATAAAAACTTATGTATATTAATTTTACTATAAATGTTACCTTGAATTTATTGTGAAATAAGAATTAAATTTGAACTCGATTGTATATAATGTTTCAATAATGCCAATCAGGCGATGAAACAATACTAAAATGTATAATAACGAATTAATAAAAAATGAAAAAAAAAAAAAAAAAATTGATTGCAAAATTGATTACAAATTGATGAAAAAAAATTAGGTTTCACTCTCCAAGACAAAAACAAATTACCTTAACCGTTTCAAAAAATACCTGAAAAACTAATTAATTTCTTCATTGGTTACAAAAATAAAAATTTATTAAATATAACTTACTCAATATAACAAAATTACAAGACTACCTTACCTACTATTTTACCTACTATTTTTTTTTTTACTTTGTTTCTTAGATCGGTCTATACTCCATAACACCTAAAAATTAGCATAAAGGTTTTTATTTTTGTTTGATTTTTATATCAAGAACTTACTTGTGCCCATTTGTCCATACGTTTTCGTCGGGGGGCAACAATTTCTATTTCTCGCCAGCTTCTAAAATAATATTAAAATATTCAAATAAAATTAAAATTCCAAAAAATATTTATAATTTTTCTTACCTCTTATTTCTAAATTATCAATTTTTTTAATATTTTCAAATCAAGGATCAAAAATCCCTTGTTTGAAACCAAAAGTCAACTAACAAAAATGTAATTGATTCACGCGACACCGACGATTGAATTAAGTCAATTTTGATTGAAATTCAATTTTTTTTTTTTTGTAATTGTAAATATTATTGTAAGATTAAATTCATTATTGTAACTTGTTTGATTTAAATTTGTTGCAAATAAATAAATAAAATTGATTCTCGCGACACCGAATTGAGATTTAGTCAGAAACACTGATTAAGGAATTATGTTGCTTTCGAAATATCGATATTTGGAAGTCAAATATTAAAAAAAATTATTATTAGTCAACGGAAACCTGACAACAATAATTGTAATAAATATTTAATTTAAAATATCACTAAGAAAAATCTGAGTAATAAATTATAAATAAGTAAATAAATAAATAAATAAATAATTAAATAAATTAATAAGTAAATAAACAGATTGACTGGCAATTCAATATTTAAAAGTGAGGTCAAAAATCCGCCTCTGTCAACAAATTTTTTTTTTTTGCTTAAATTACCAATGACCAATAAAATCAATCGGAGTCATTTCGAATTAACCCAAAAGTAAATTTAAATTTCAATAGAAAATACTAACGTCCTTGTCCTGAGTGCTCTAGTAGTTTTTTAACGAACAAATCAACATATTGAACAATTCAAAGACGTTCAGTTCAAAGGTTTATTATTTACCATTAAGCTTTGAAATATTCTCTTAGCTCCTTGAGTTATGCAAATGAATCAATCATAATGTTATTTTTTTTTTTTTTTTTTATTAAACTTTATTTTACCCATTGTACAATCTTCTAATTACTTAGTCTAGATAAAGTTTACAAAACATAGCTTTTGTGATATTATTATTAACATGTGAAGTAATAGTTTGCTTTTTATGCTAATTTATGTTATATCATTATTCTTATTATTATTGTTATTATTTAGTATAATAAAAATAATAATTCTTTATTTCATTAACAACTTAAGCTAACTTACATACTAAATTTACAAAATTATATAACAAATTAATTCAGATTTCTTAGCCTAGTGTTTAGTTTTAATTTACTTATATAAGTCTATTGGAAAAAACCTGGGATGTAAAAACCAATAAATTATCGTATTATTTAAGATAATTCTTAACCGAACTAAACCTACTAACCTAACTAAAACTGCTTAAACCTAGTTAAAACGAGAAAAAAAATATGTATTTGTAATACTTAGTGCTAATTATACGTATTTTCCAACCTACAATAGTCTCTTTTTATAAATATATCTTTGTCCGGTATACATATATCATATCTCAAATTTTCTCCATTAATGTTGCCCGGGTTTTACTCTATAGTTTTACATGTAGCCCATCTACTATAGTGATATAGTGTAGGGACATGATTTTGATTTTGAATATAACCATTTTTTATCAAAAAAGATAAAGCGCTCAGGGAATATAAGGGCTTTTAAGTTGTGGCAGAATATATACGATATTAAACCATTTTCTGGAAATTTTGTGGTCTGACATAATATTTTCGAATAAATTTTATTAGAATATTGTCGATTAGAGTTATGCTTCCTTGTACAAGTATTTATTGGAATAGTAATGCTTGTAGTCGGAATTAGGCTTTCTATGAATATTAGTACATATACTCTTATACGCTTTCTTTCAAATTTTCGTAGTTTTTCGATTAAGCTTGCACTGATGTTGTACCATATGGGTACACCATATGCAAATGTTGGTCTGTTGGTCTGTATCTGTCTGATAACATATTATTTTTTTTACATTACGTTTTTGTTGTAAAATAGTTTTTTTGCCAACATGAAGGACTTATTGCCTTTAGCTATTGTGTATTTTATATGCTCGGAATAATTCAGATTACGGTAAAGAAAAAGATTTCCAATGTTTTTTTAAGTCTGAACTTGTTTTGTCCACCGTGTTACGGAATAGCACGGTTTCGCATTTGTTAAAGTTCACTTTTAGTATTCATATCTTGCAATAGTCCACAATAGTATTAAACATTTTTTGAACTTTGTATTGTATATTACTAACTTTGCTATCCGCAGAATAAACTATTATATCGTCCGCATCAAAGGCTAATGCAAAATTATTACCTTTTACTCTATCTAATAAGTGGAGTAGATCTGTTATATAGATTGAAAAAAGGATTGGTGCATTAACAATTCCTTGCTGTAAACCGTTTTCGATAGGGAATACATTATCTAATGAATTTTGATAGATCTGAAATTTATTTCAATATAGCAGGCTTGAATTAGCGCAATTAGATGTGATGGGAATTCATATTTTATTAGTTTAAATATTAAACCATCCAACCATACCGAGTAGAAAATCTTTTCAAAATCGACCAAACAGACATCTACGCCATATTTTTTATTTATGAACCAGCAGATATGTGATGTAAGGTTACTTATTGTATGAGTGGTTCCGTGCTTGTGCCTGAACCCAAACTGATTTTCAGATATAATATTTTTTGACTCTAGGAAATTTGAAATTTTATCGTTAATGGGTGTTTTGAATACTTTACTGATGTTAGGCGTTAAACTTATTGACCAGTAATTCAGTTAGGATCAGTAGGGTCTTTGCCTGGTTTTTTTTAGCAATATAGTTTTCGGTACTTTCTATATTTTCATAACATACGAACATTTAATTGCGTTGTTGAAGAAAATAACATATTTTGAAATTATTAGACTACTTAAATTTTTTACGATTATTAGGCATATTATCGACACCAGAAGAAGTTTCAATAATAATGTTATGCTCAGTTCAATAATATTAATTTCATTTATTATATTGTAACCGAATATTTAATAAATTCACTGTATTAATATCTGCATAATAAATATGTATATAATAATATAAAATAATAATATAATATAATATAATAATCCAGTTGTATAACACTAAGGAATATCGAATCTGCTGTTTCTTAAACATTACTTGTAATTGAATTTAAGTAACAGCACACATATGAGTTATAAAATTTTACAAGATTGTGTACTACTCCTGTCTACTAACTTTATATAATTGAAAACAAGAAATAAATAAATACATGTATCATAATATCCTGTGAACTAAGGATGCATGAATGCAAAGAAATTAAATAGAATAAAAGAAAAGAAATAAGATAAAAAATAAAAATAAATAATTTTTTTTTTTTTTTTAAATTCAATTGAGGGTAATATGAATTTATAGAAAGATTTACGAGAATTAATCAATAAGTTCTCGATTTGTTAGGTATTGATGACTTTGATATTAGTATTTAGTTTTTTTTTGGGAAAGTTATACATAACGATTAATTTACTAGATATATTTTTTTTAATACCACAATTGTAGAACTAACAATTTTCAAGTTTTACCTAACGTTATTGTGATAGAGTGAATATTTAACATGGCACAATAAGCTTTACGTTATTTTAAAAACTGTTGAAGTCAGCTACACAATTTGAAGGCAGTGGCAAGGCAGTCACTATAATTCAATTAAATCAATATTGAAAGGAAGCCTTTAGGACATGGTATGATATGATTTTTTTGGAAATGTATGATATAAAAACATGGCTTAATTAGTGCAATCATTATTTGAATAATACAAAATATTAGACTTCATCTGATTTAGAAATACAAGCAGTTTTTGAACAAGTTAAATACAGAAGAATTTGATTAAAAATAAATTTTTGAATCAAACTTTTTGAAAGGTCTTTGGGAATAAATAAAATTAATACATTCTTATGTATTAATTCTAAGTCTACATTTATTCAAAGTTATGACATTCCCTTACAGAGACTGTATGCGTGAAAAAAGAGACAAAAATAAAATAATATTCGTTAGTACAGAACAATACTTCCAAATGAGAATGAAAAATTACATTTGCCTAACACTTTCAATTTTGTTCTTTTTTTTTTTTTTTTGTTTTTCTTTTTAATTAGTTTGAGCGCGCTGTGAAATAACTTTATAAATTTGGCAGATATTTTTATGTTTTAAGTTAAAAGTTTTAGAGCGTTTAATATAAATAAAAAAATATAAATTTAATATCAAAATAAATTTTAGAATTTGTTCTTTAATTATATAAAAAAAATATTACATAAAAAAATATATTTTAAAATTGTTTGTTAAAGAAAAAATTGTGCTGATTAGAAATAATTTTTTATGTGTTTTACAGTTTAACTCTCTTTTGAAAGGCGTAAATATTTTTTTTTTTGTTTCAAATGAAAAGTTATATTTTAAATCAATTTTTCTATAATAAAACATTTAAGTATATAATATTTTTTTTTTACTATTCGATCTAAAAAATACAAAATTTTAATTTCTTCTTAGAACAAAACTCGAAATAAATTATATTTTTTCAGTTATTTAGACTTTAAAAATGGTCCTTATTTTTCCTATCCTATCCTGTATAAATAGGGACCCAAAAAAGTATCCTCTCTGGAGTGTTACGGCTTGTAATATGTAGACTTAGATTAATGCCAATGATTATTCATTGTATGAAACATACCAGACATGCAAATCAAACATAGCCACACCAAACATGTAAATAAAATGTATTAGTTTAGTATTTTTATTTGTTGTTAAACATCCCAACAAACCATGAGAATCGTAAAATTATCGCGGAAGTATCCCCTAGAAGAATGTATTTGTTCGCCGCGAATTCATATTTTATTCTTCTGAGATTCATTAGTATTATGAAAAGGTTGACATCGTCGTGACAATCGTAAATTGAATCGCATTAGCTTCCCCGAGAAGAAGAAAATACGAATGTTTAGAAGAAGATAATATGAGTTCTCATATATGAAAGAAATGCGAATATTTAAAGGAATAAAAATAGAATTTTTAGAAGAGGATAATATCTGTTCCAGGGACTTATAAACTATAGGGACTATAAAACTAATAATTTCCAATAAAATTCATCAAAATTTAATTATTAATATTTATTTATTATAAATATTTAAGGTTATTTTATTTTTAACATTTTTTTATACATTAAAAAATTTTGAAGTTTGTACTTAACACTTCAGCATTAAAAAAATAACTGAAATTATTTTCATATACATAATATGAAAAATAGATTCAAAATGGAGAAAACAAAAATAAACATTCTTTTACTGAAACGTAAATTATTCGCTTTTAATTCTTCCAGGCGAACATTCACATAAAATTCACCCGGGGAATTTGTATATGTTTCTTCTTGAAGAACACGTTCTTCCTATGGTTTGTTGGGATTATACTTGTATCATGTATCGAATGTATGTATGTATGTATGCATGTATGAACATACATGTATTATAACAGAATTGACAGTAGTGTTTGAACCACAGTTTCCAGCGATATAAAATATATTAACTTCTGTTTTTTTGTAATTTTCAGATCTAAAAAATTGGTTATGTTAAAATGGACGAATGCATCAGTTGGAAAATACTGTAATAGTTTTAACATGTACAGAATTTGTATCTCTTCAACATAAATTAAACAAAGTATTGTTCTTTTATTACTTTATGTACTATTGTTTTTCACTACTTTTATTACCAGTATTTCTTAATTTTATTCAAATTAATCGATTGAAATTTTTTTAGCTGTTGCAAATTATTTAGATTAAGAAATTTTTCTTGTAATGGCTCATAACGAATTCCAACTTACCTCCGCCATCTTAAACGTATGGAATTATATTCATTGTCTGATCTTTGAACGATTCCAGATATCTCTTTTATTTACCAGATTTTTTCAGGCAAAATGTCGGCCCAAAATAATTTCAGAACCATTGAGTTCACATTTTCTTCTGCCCTAATGAATATGACAGATTTGGGCCAACCACTGGAGTGTTTTGTAAAGTTAAAAATACTTCTACATTTTTCTGACCGCCAATTAAATTTCTTAACTCCCAAAAACAGATAGCGTAATAATGAACGTTGGCTGTAAATCCATGGCTATTAATCCATAATTTATGCTTTTAATTTTTCTACTGATTGTTTCTATCCAACTTTTTGAAGTACTTTAATTCAATTAGTTAGTATAATTACTAACACATATGTGTGTTAGTCAATCCAATCCACAGAAAGACTGCTATTTATTCCCAAAAAATTAACTACAAAATAAAAATAAAAATAAAATTTCAAAACTAACTACAACTTCCTACAATTCATAACTTTATCCTGCATATATTTACTTATAATTTTTATTCCAATCATGTATCTGTATTAGTTAATAAATTTTACCATTTTATTTTTTTTTATTAATTAACGTTTTCACCGTACCTTATAATTATATATTGCACAATAAATAGACATCTGATGTCCTTGCTCTTAGTGTTATTTTTGACAGTATAAAAAAAACCCAGCTCTACAATAAGATTTTTCTTCAAAACACTCAAAACACTGAATTTGAGCTCAAAACATAATTTGACAATAATTAAATTAATATATTTTCAGTGCAAGTTGTAGAGTGAATCAAAATCAAATGAATATAGCTATTATTATTAAATTTATTGTCAAATTTGAAACACATATAAAATATCTATCAGTATTTTATTAACCAGTAATAAACGTTATGTGTATAATAATAATTATTTTATAGATTTTTTTTTTAAAATCTTGTCAGTAATGACATTTTCATGCCGAGAAGTTATTGACTGATTCTTGTAAGTATGTGTTACACAACATGTGAATTTTAAATTAAAACCAAAAAACAAAAATGAAATTAAATAACATCAAAATCTATTTTATTATTAGATTTCTTTAGAAGGCAGATTGTGGTATCCAGTGATTAAAATTAAATTTATTATTCAGTTTTAGAAAATTATTTGATTTTGTAAAATTCATTTGGAATTTTCTTTTATAGTACAAAAACTACATATACAATATATTATATATATTCTAAAAGTAAAATTTTACAAGTGAGATATTTTGCCCTATTGAATTTTAAAATAATTGTAAGAAGCAAATTTTATATATATATATTTTATATAATATATATATACATATGAATATAATTTTTAATTAATTACAGAGAAAGAAAGAGAGAAAAACGTAAAGAAATGAAATTATTTAATATTAAAAAAAAAAAAATTGTATCTAAATATGAAATTTATAAATTCAGTTACTATACAGTAACAAAATATACATTAGAGATTTAGACATTGACACTATTGCATTAATAATAATAATTGTCTAATATTTATGAATTATTGTGTTGGGAAATATTTTTATTGAATTTAAGATATAAATACAAGAAAACATATCTTATGATGGTTTTACAATAATTTATTATTGACTTCTGAAAATAAAAAATATATATTTTTGTGGAATAAAATATAATAATATATAGTTAATATAATTCAATAAATGTAAAAAAATATTTTGAATAATAAAATTTTTAGTTACAATGTTTTTAATTAATTTCAGTTTATTTTTAGTAAGTTAAAGTATAGGTATTTTGTCGATAGTATTGAAAATAATAGTTAGGAACTGAATTTGAAAAAAAAAAAATCCTATTTTAAAGGAAAAACTATAATAAATATCAAAATCTTGTATGAAAATAGTGGTCTAGCAATGTATTTCACTTTTTTTTTAAAATAATTTTGGGCTTTCAATAATCAGATTTTATCAACATATAAAAATATGTTGTTAATCAAATTGATTTCATACAATATCAGTCAGCTGTTGTAATGGCTTCAAAAATAATTTCAATCTTAGATATAGGTCCGAATCCTTGAAATAATTTAAATTTAAATGTTCTTAGGATCAGGAAGGACGTCACGATCTCTGTAATGCCAACTAACATTTTTACTTATCACAATATTTTGAGCATTAGTTTTTTAGTTTAAGTTTTAAATTTTTTTATTCTCATATTTAAAATTACAAATTTTTTAAAATAGTACATGAGCAGATACTTCAAATCCATATTATATTCTAACAATTTTTGTTTTCTTGTTTACTTATTTCAAGTTCAAATACATTGTAGGATTGCAATTTCATTTGTAGATTCTATACAATACAATTGTACTAGTTACCCCTGTGCAATTGCACAGTAGTAACTTTATTTAAAAAATCCTGGTTAACAACATCATCAAACCAACAGTGCTAATGTAAAATATTAAAGTAAATTTAAATTAAAATTAATTAAATAAAAGCTTTAAAAAAGTGATTTAAAAATGAAATAAAAGTGTAAAAAATTAATGTATTTTTAATATTTTGTCATATATAGTATTGGAATTGTATGACTTTTTTATGCTATTAGCATATCTTTATATCTCTTTAATATTAATGGAAAATAAATTGATGTATTAATTTGACATCAATTACAGTAGAAATTGACTTATAGTCACTAATGGTGATAGGCATAATTCACTTAAGGTCAACAATTTTATTGTCATCATCTTTTTTTTTCTTTCTATTTTACTCCGCACGTCGTTCTATCATATTATAATATAAGATTTTGCAAACGTTTACAGAATTTATTTTGTAATATCTACCATTATATTTTTGTAATTATTATCAGTATTTAATTATATAAAAAGCAAGAGATAAACAAAGAATAAAAAAAAATTATCACCGGTTAAATTCCAGATGCAGTTGTTAAACACAACTGAATATATAAATTGATGTAATGATAGTAGATTTGAAGTTAGATTAATTTAAGTTCAAAGTCAATAAACTGATTTCGATTTAAGTTTAATTTGTACATTATCTGTTACCATTATTGTTATCCTAATATCTACTGATATACGGCTTAAATATCGATATAATGTGAACACTATATTAGGTAAAGAAGTACAATGCAATGCAATTTCAAAGATGTAACAAAAAAAAAAATTATTTCATCTTATCAAAATTGTTTATAAAAACAAAATAAAATTTTTTTTTCAATTGTATCTATTCGTAATGCTTGTAGTGAAATAATACAATTCCACTACAATAAATTAAACGAAGTATAGCGTACAGAAAATTGCTATATATATATAATGTGCAGACTGCTATACATAGAAAAGGGAACAAAAGCATTAATGGCGTCCAAAAAATGTTTCTATAATAAAATTATCAATGACGGAGTAAAAATTTTAGCATACCAATATCTTATTAGGTCTGTAATCAAAACAAAAAATTAATTAACCATCTTTACTACTGAATTAAATGTAAACTAATTAAATTTATATACATGATATAATTTCTCAATAATTGTTACATTTTTCTATTTTGTAAATATTCTATATATTTTCTTACTATATTTTTTCTTTTTTTGTAATATCATATATACTTTCTACTTGTTGTTTACTATGATGTATATTTAATATTTAATTTAAAATTTAAGTACTAGTAATCACTCTGTATGAGTTAACGCTCTTTTTAACAATAGAACGAATAAATAAATAAAAAAAAATATATATATGCTGGACCCATCTGGTTCAACATAAGTGCAATTGTCTAATGGAGCAAATAAGGAAATTCGAACGTAAATGCATAAAAGAGCTTGCGTAAATCTACATAGAAAGCTTGAAATGGGCTACAAACATTTTTATTCCAATTAATGCTTGTACCGTAGAGGTCATATTATCAGAATTGATAATTTTTTAATAAAATTAATTCTAAGTCATTTCGATAGATGTCTGAGAACTCCCGAAATAGGTTTAGTATCCCATATTCATTATCACAATGAAGACTATATTAAAAACAGTTGAAAAACGAGATTTATTCAACCATTTCATTTACTTAGACTTCATGGTTTATATTTAAAACCACTAGTATATCCTCTATTGTATTATTTTAATAGAAGGGCCATATGCATAGAATATAATCCTTACAGTGTGGAGATAAATTTGTTTAAATATGACATGTTTATCCCAGAAAGTGATAAAAAAATTATTCTACTGGTGGTCAAACGTATACCACTCGTATAACGGATAATTGATCTAGTATTAGAATAAGTTTAGGTTAGGTTGGTTTAATTTTTTTTATAAAACAAAGTTTAGAAATTTTCAGTTTTTTCTTAAATTTATCCAAAAAAAAAAATTTTAAATACGTTATGTGAAAAAACAAAAGTAAAAAACAAGATTGTTAATAAAAAATAAAATCAAATATACTTATATACTAAAATAATAAAACATAGTTATTAAGCAATTAGAATAAATTTTAGTTTTCTAAGGCTTTTTGCTAATATTGTAAGTCAAGATGAAATTAAATAAAGATATCAAAAAGTAAAAAAAAAGGATTATTAGCTATACATAAAACTAAATTGAATTTGTTTTTGCCTTTCAAAAATAAAGTTCAATGGTTACAATAATGGAAAATAATATTTGTGATTAGATCTATTTATATTGTGAACATTAAAGATCAAACTTTAGATACGTTAACTAATCTATACCTAAACCACAAATTTATTTTGAATTCAATTTGATTAGAATTTTTTTCATTATTTTACAGGATTAAACACACAGGACTTGAAATCAAAAAGACTAAACAAAAACTATTTATCTAATAATGCTAATTAATTTTAGTTTAAAAATGTAATTTTAATTACAGAATTCATTCTAAAGTTTCCATAATTTGGTCAATTCACCCATCCACACACCTGCACATGTCTATTTAAGTTTAAAAAAAAAAAACAGTTTGTAAATAATTATCACTTTATTATTAAATATATTAACCATATTTTATATAATATTGTGTACTTATTTACAGTGGGTATAAAAAGTAATTTGACATGTTATCAACTTAGAATAGCTTATACTATAGTCTGTAGTGAGGTCTATTATAATTATGTTTTAAAGTATCATACCGCTGTGCGATTCTTTAACACATCTTTTGAGAGTTATAAGTCAATCAGGTTCTTATATTTAGTCCCTATTACCACATCATTCTGCGGATAGGTTCATTCATACCAAAGAACCAACACTCATATGAAATACAATAGTGAAGATATTAGGAAATTCTGACAGAATTAGGTATAAATGGGCATGTAATATCCGTTTTTACTACTTGGATGATGATAATATACATTTACATATGTATATACATACATATATATATATATACTCTTATATATTTTATTGCAATGTAGGTAAATACTAAATTTCAAAATTGAAAACTTTAAAATTATTGATTAATTTAAAATAATATTTTTATAAGATTGTTATTAGAATAAAATTTAAAATTTAAAATATATAATCGTTATACCTTAATAGTTATGTAAAAAAACAAAAATATTAGGAAACCAGACAGCTAAGGTTAAGGTAAGAAAAAAAAAATTAATTAAACATAATTAAATAATTATCCTATATATGTAATGTTAAATAATAAATAAAGAAAAAAAAAATAACATCAGCAACCTCATGCCTAGTTTTTAATGTAGCAAGTTTAATCTGTGTTCATATATGAAAGCAGAATAAGTGGATTAGACCAAGATACGTCACGAAATGTATATCTTATGAAATTCTTTTAAAATGAATTCATAATAGGGTGACCAAACGTCCTGACTATAGCATATTCCGGCTGTGCTCACAAGCATTGTATATAGAGATTTTTCGATATAAGGGTCATTAAATTCTTTAGGCCGTCGCTTTATAAAACCTAATATTGAGTTGGCTTTACTAATAATATTGTTATAGTGAAAGTTAAGTCTAAAGTGACACTAAAAAATCTTTAATTTACCTAACTATTTCAAAAACTTGTCCATTAAGTGAATATAATATATTGTTGCAAAAACACTGGTACGCCTATGACAACTCATCACAACACATTTATTCGTATTAAGTATATAAGGTTATTGCTACGGCACCATGCAAAGAAATTATCGAATTCATTTTGAAACAAACTTGAGTCTCAAAGTTATGTGATTTGATTAAAAATTTTCATATCATGAACATAAATTTGAACTTCACTATATTTGATTACTGATACAACATCATTTATTTGAATTATAATAAAAGGGGATTTGAGTGGCTTCGTTGAAAAACTCCTGGATTTTCTTTGAACGATGTTGAAGTAGCTGCTTTGAATTTTACAGCGTACTTTCTATTAGCCGAATAAGTTTCAATCCATTTCACAAATGATGGTAGAAATCCAAGTTTCGGTGGTTTTAAAAGAATGACGCAATGTGAAAGAAGATTGAAAGTTTTACTAAAATCTGCATTCCACTACCAGTGACTGTGAACTTGTTTTTGATAAATCCGTGCTGGTTTGAAATTAAAAAATAAGTGCAATGATGATAATATTATTGATCAACTTATTTCTGCTTACTTCTTCTTCTACTTAGGTAACCAACAGACCATGTAGGTCATGGGCCTGACTCATCAACGTACTGCATTTTTGTCGGTCACGGCGGATTCTCCCCAGTTGAAGATGCGAAATTATTTGAAATCAGCCGATACTTCGTCTGTCCAACGAAGGTTTGGTCTGCCCCGACGTCTTGTACCTTTGAAGATTCTCTTGGCTAGGTGCCTGAGTCACGTCTACCTCATTGTACAGCTCATAGAGTTCGGCATTATATCTTCTCCTCCAGACCCCTTCGTCGTTTTCAGGACCATATATGCGACGAAGAATTTTCTTCTCGAAGACATCAAGTACATGCTCATTTGCCTTCGGCAGTGTCCATGATTCTGAACCGTAAAACAAAATCAGTAGTATGAGCGTTTTGTAGATTTGTACTTTGGTGTTTCCAGAAAGGAGCTTTGACCCGAGATGTTTTGACAAACCGAAGCAGCATGGATTTGCAAGGGTTATTCTTCGATCTACCTCCACATTAATGTTGTTTGTGAGATTAACGCTGGTTCAAAGGTAGGTAAACTCCTGAACTATCACAAAATTATATGTGCGGACATTGATGTTTTGACCAATATGATGTTGAGAGGCCTTTTTATTTGTCGACAACGTATATTTTGTCTTATCCTCATTTACTTTGAGACCCATTCGTTCCGCTTTTTCTTCAATCTGGGTAAAGGCCTAGACGGCGACCCGTTGTGATCTGACGATGATATCAATATCGCCGGCATTACCTAGTAGTTGAACAGATCTGAAAAACTTAGTGCCGGCCTTGGTATTATTAATCAAAGATCAAATAATTTAGGAACAGTGTTACTAACATCATTTTTGAAATTATGCACTGATGGTTTAGTGAAGGATTTTTTCAAAAAAGAGGGAAACACTTTAGAAATTTAAAATGTTTGATAGAGATAAAACCAGCAGGTAATTCGAACAATTTTTCTGTATAATTTCTGGGACACAATCAGGACCAAGGGATTATTGCCAAGTTTGTTCAAATACTCCATAGCTGTAGTTTCATTTAAGCAAAAAGTTGAGAATGTTGTCTTAAAGTAATCATTAAGATGAGAAGACTTAGGTAAATAAGCCTCGTTTTCAAATAGGAGTTTTCAATTTCAAACAAATGATTAATTTTAGTTTTCGAGTTATTACGTATATTGATTTTGATTACATATGCACGTAATTTATTATTGTAATAAATTGGACATAAAAGAAATTGTATTATAGGTTTTTCACTTCTAATTCAAGTTTTTTTATTTCAAATTCAATTTTATTTATTTCAAATTCAATATTTGTAAATTTTGTTATTTTTATTTTTAATTTTTTGAAAGAAAACAAACTAAATATACAAACAAAATAGATTTTTTAAACAAACAACCTTTTGATAAGTTTTAGCAATTGCAGTAGTCTTGTTAATCTAAAAAATGAATAACACTTCACCCATAGAATCGAGTCCTTTGATCAGTCCCGATGGAAGGACTTATCGACTAATAATATCTTCTGATGATAGCAGTGTAGAAACTACACCTAACTTGGTTGTACGTCGTAGAGGGTACCATAGCAAACCATACAGTAAAACTAGTTTATACAAAAAGCAAATTCTAATAAAAGGTTATGAAGAAGACCAAAACCATAATTGAGTCAATCAATAAAAATACTGCCATGTCTATAATAAATCGTTACAAAAAACTGCTATAACTGATAATAAATCGAGTACTGCTGCTCATATCATAGTACTAACTGTAAGAGAGCGACATGTTTCATTAATAGCAGCTATGAATTTACATGAAATAATATATAGTCAAATAATAGCAAACTCATCTGTTAATTCAAACAATTTTTATTACATTCTTGATGAGTTATTTGTTAAACTGGCTGAAGCTAACATAACAGGAGCATAGCTGGTTTTGGGCAATTGCACAATCCACAAAACTCTAGAAGTGCGCGAAAAAATTAGTTCGACAAGTCATAATTTAATTTTTCTTTCTCCATACTCACCGATGTTCAGTCCAATTGAATAAGTAATTTAAAAAATAAAATTATCAGCGAAAGATTTTTTGGCGGATCGACAAACTAAAATAAATTTGGTAAATGTAATAGAAACATCCGTGGCAACTGTTACGTCAGCCGATTGCAATAATTATTATACGTGAATTGTAGTTGGGCAAACATTACACTATGTTACACGTAATATACTTATTTAAAGTTTGTTTGCTTAAAAAATCTATTTTTGTTTATATACTTAGTTTGTTTTCTTTCAAAAACTTAAAAAAAAAAAAACCAAATTTACAAATATTGAATTTGAAATGAAAAAACTTGAATTAGAAGTGAAAAACCTATATTAATAATTTTAGTTTCAAACTATACTTTTGTAAATTTTTAATTGAAGTGACAGTTATAATTATTACTAAAATATGATTACTTTAAGCTAAGTATGGTGCTAGTATGTTGTTAATATGCAAAAAATTAACATTATTTCGTGTAATTTGTTGTTGTAGAAAAATAGTAGCAAAATTTTTTTATTATCAGTTAATTTAGTATACTGAGCAAAAAAAAAAAATTAAGTTCTTGTTTTGACCGCCAGGTATTAATCTTCAAAATTTTTGCTTCTCATTTATTTACAAAATTTTTTTTGCTCGGCAAAATTTTGACATTAGACAATAATCAACGTTTGATCTAGCAAAATAAAGTGAATAATCGAAGTATACATAGTATAATAAAATAAATCTAAGTAAAATAAAATAAATCTTAAAAAATATTATTTAAAAATAATATTTTAAAGGTTCCATTTTTAAATAATATTTTTTAAGGTTCACTTAATTATACTTACGATTTATTTTTTTTTTTAAATAGTTTATTTAAATAATAGATTAAGAATAGATAGATTATTAATACTAATAGGTTTATTTAAGACAAATAGCTAGCTAGATTTTATTTTCACACGTTGTTGATTGTCGAATGAACAAATAATGCCACCTGTTATTGATTAAACGAATTTCTGATAAAATTTTGCTACCCATTTTGCAGTAGTTTTTGTATTCATTTTTTTGCAGTCAAAAATTGTTAACAGCATACTTAGCTTTAACCATTATCATTTGAGATTAGGTAGAATTGTCAAAAAAATTTTTTTAATACGTACTGTATGAAGAAAAAATATTTCAAAACTATTTAAAATAAATTGAAATTATTTGAAATTATTAAAAATTTAATTGACCTAAAATTGGTTTAATTTTTCAAACCACAATTTTGACCATAATAACACAACTGTATATAATATTTCATATACATATATATACATTACATATATATATATATATCTAGTACATATCTAAGAATATATTATAATTATTATACATAATAATAATTATGAAAGTATCTGAAATATATAAACACATGGTGTCATGAATAATCATCCGTTATAAACCACATTAGTTTTCAATATTTTAATTTTACCGTAAAATTAATTATTCACCATTAAAAAAAAAAAAAGAAAAAATTAAGAAAAACAAAAAAATAATTAAAGAAAAAAAAAATTCTCTAATAAGAACAGTAGAACGTTTCAATCGATATTATAATATTTGTATAACATAAATATACATATATGTAGCTATATAAATAATTATATACAATTTAAGTAAGTATAATAAAATAGTGTACATAATATAGTATTATATGTGTGTTGGTTTCAAATATTTATAGAATAAACATGTACAATATTCAAATTTCATTAAAAATTATGTATCGGAAAATTGAAATTAAAAATAAATAAAAATTTTTGAATTCTGATCAGGGAAATTTTTGTTAAAGCATACTAACACATACTTATATAGTATTTGTACACGATTATATTATGCTGAAGTGCATATGGTTTTATAATAATATAGGTAGATATTATAACAGTTTGCATTGTCTACATTTTTTATTTTATTTTTTTGTTTTGAATAATTTAACTTTACATTTCACAATGAACAAAATACAACTGTCATAATTATCATTAGTATTCGTATCCATAATATTATTCATTATCATGACTACTATCATTACAATGATCAAAAGTTTTTTTTTATTTTAGGTTCCAAATTAGAGTCCCTATTATAATATAATGAAAAAAATTCTATTTGATAATAGAATATTGTGTGGCTAATTTAATGAATAATTGAATGCTAGTAATTTTGTTCCAATGAAAATATGACAGAATTTCAACAGTATTTGTAATTAAAGTTTTAACAGCAGTAAATTTTAGATATTTCTGTATCTAAAATAGAAAATTTGGTAGATTGTTGGTTAAAAATGTCTCTTATTTAATGAGAAAATTTTTTTTTTATTTTTATATTATATAAGTTATACATAATTTTTTATACAACATTTTGTAAGGTAAATATGTATGTCCGGTATTATGCAGTTGAATAAAAAAAATAGTAGTAAAAAAAAGTACTTAGTGATCCTCTTTACATTAAAAATAGAAATAGGCGGTACTTGTGTATTATGTATGACAAATATAACATTTCAGAAACAATAATATATTGCATAATTTTATATATTATTATATTGTGCAATTTTTTTTTTTTTTTTGACAGTAACTTACGTTGAATCACCTTTTCGTGCTTAATTAAGTAGAGTACTGCAATTTTATGCTACAATATCTACAATATTTCGAAAACTTATTTAACAAATTACTTGCTTATCTACTCATTAAATTAAAGCCAATAAAGTATTAGTGACACATTACCTCAATATCTCCAAACCCAATATTTTATTCATTTTCATGCTAAAATTTTCTTCCTCTGTGCATTTTAACAGAAATTGGAAAAACAAATTGAATGAAAAAAATGTATATTATTGATGTGGTGAAATTCAGAAAAATATATACCAATTCTGTATGCCAACTAAATTAAAGAATCTGAATAACTTATGGAAGCGACGATGCGTGACTTCGTTAGATCTGTGTAACTATCAAAAAACAGGAAAATGAACAGGGAACCTCTGAGATTGTTAAATTGGTTGGCGTCGTGACATCGCTATAATGTTTCAACTTTTCTTTATGTCAAATGATATTAGTGAATAATACACACATATTAGTACACATTATTGATAATATGATAATATGTAATTCGATGCGCATCCATATTAATAGACTAGTTTTGATTGACTAGACTAGTTAAAATTCACATAGAAGCAACGGTTTGCCTTCACAAAAAACCATACACAAATATTTTCCATGAAATATTTATTTCCTATAAAATCATGTTTGATACACCATTTCTGTGCAATTGCATAAGAGATCTACTAGTATCAATTTAATTAATAACTACCATTTTTATTGAATAAACAAACGGAAAAGATACGATTAAAAAATTTTATTGTACTAAGAAGAGCCCCTATAAATAATGTATAATGTTCTTTTAACTTTTCGTTTTTTTTTTATCTTCCGAAAAAATGGAATACCACTGTGTTTTGGTATAATAGTGCTGTCGTTGTGCCGTCTAAGTGCGGTGACTGGTTGACTGGAAACTTTGTAGAAATATTCTTTCTTGGCATAGAAGATCACTGGTTTGTTTGTTTTTTCACTGATTGATCACTGGTTTTTGACCCCTTCCGACACGTCAATCTTGAAAAAAACATAGTTGGAGGGGCTTCTATGGTCTTAGAAAAGGTGAAAAACTAATTTTTATTGAATTCCAATAACCCGATTTGCCATGCCAGTCTAATAAGTTTTTTTCGTTGTTATTGCCCTGTCTCAATGCCTTGATCGATGTTTTTCAAACACGGTAGAAATATTTCCTCTACCAGAGGAGCTCACTGGAAAACCGCTCGGGCACATCGATTTTTCAAAAACTTTGTTGCAAATGATTTGTTTTTACTTTCAAAAGAGAGTGCTATAATTTAAAAAAAGTTAAAGCCAAATTTTGTTCAGTTCTGTTAATTCCTTTTCGGGGCAAATAGAAAATAATGACATTAAGAAAATTAAAAAGAAAATAAGAGTTTCGGCGAGATGTGTTAATATCAATTCGTATTCCTTTAGTATGTATCTTTATCGCAAAAAAAAAATACATAATATTAAGACATTTAAAAGAAATGCTTGAATATAAGGCAATATTTTCTTATTTCATCAGTTTAATTCACGCAACTACCTACAACAGCCGACCAAGCCTTACTAAAAGAGAAACATCAAATATAATATTTTCCGTTCCAAATTAAAAACAAAAAAAGCTCCTAAAACTTTCCCAATATCTCCGGCAACGTTGGGTACTCCGCTAGTAGCTTATTAAATCGTCCAGAAACAGAATAAGAAATATTTAGAATTTTTTTCAAATTTGCGCCGACTATGGGAATAAACATACGCAGTTCTTTTTTCAATTCAAATTATATGGCATAAACACTTTACAACCGAATGTCTCACCTCAAGTCCGAGGTCTAACTGTGCTAATGTTGGGAACTGAAAAGAAAAGATTCAAGAGTTTGCAGCTGCGACAATGGAGATTGAACGAAATATCTAGTTTGGAAGCATGGCTTCCTATCGACCAATGACACGTATACTACCCTTGAAATATCAGTACAGTTTTAGTTTTGTTGATGTTATACGTGGGTCATGTTTCGATAAAAATATTAGTCTGATCTCTTTTACATATTATAATTTGCAATAATATTTATGGTGTTATTTTACATTTTTATTTTAGATTAAATTTTTGGATTGAACTCTTTCAATTTCTCATTGTGGAATCTAATCATTTTTTTGAAAACTAAATTTGATTATTCACTTTATAGAATATAGAATTTATTTAATAAAAAGAAAACAAACAAAACAAAGCAAAAAAAAACTTATAATGCAGAAAACTACTCTATCTGTAACGGTAAATCTGAACTGAGCACAAATGAATGTCTCCAAAGGAACCTTATTTTTTGTTTTTATTTAAGAATTCTGTTTTTGTTTTTTAACAATAAAATTTTCTATACATGGTTATCCTATACTATATAAATATCTATATAGAATTTATATATACAAGTAGCTACAGGTAAATAACGTTATATTAGCATTAATTCTCATCATTCAGAACCTCAAATTTGTTAAATTTTTTTTTTTTTTTTGCTCTCTGAATGTGCATGACCATACAAAGAAAATCTATTCATCAAAATATATTTTTAGTATGCATTCATATGCATATGTGGTTATGGCCAATAGTTCAAACATATTGTATTGAATTTATATGTGTTTATAATATTCCAGTATATATAGAGAATATTGAATAACTGTTAACGGATTACATAAAAGGTGAAAGATACAGTTTTTTTCTCTTGTTTTTTTTTTTTTGTTTTTCGGTTTAAATAAGTTTCTACATCACGTGATTAGCTCATTATTTTGACTGACGACCTAGCAATAGTATGTATATAAATGAAAATGCCACAGAATTAAAAGTAAGTGCATTGGAATTTTTGTAATAAAAGAAAAGAAAAATAAGAAAAAAAAACTATGTTTTCAGTTTTTTAATTTTTTAAAAGAACCGTTTTTCAGATAATTTTATTGCATGTGTATGCACATAAAATAATAATAGTTAAATAGGTATGAATAGATAGGTATACATTTTATATGTGTTGTAGATGATTAGTTAATTATACAGTGTAAATGATTGAATCGTAAATAATTGATGAATGAATATGTTTAAAGCGATAAACATTGTATTAAAATTGAAATTGTGATTAGTAAAACTATAATTATTCTACATTTATGTATATAATACTATGTATATGTTTACTGTTAAACTTGTATGGATCAACGTGTGTGCATAAATCGCAATGTACATTATCTATGTATTCTTATTATTAATTAGAGTTTATTTTATTACTAGAAATAAATAATTTGTATATATGCAATTTATACAATTATTCATTTTTTATTAGTTTTGATTTACAGAAATTTATATTTATAATTATCCCCTCTTGTACATTCTATTTATAAATAATTAGAAAACTTTAGATAAAATAGTGACTTCTAATCGTATATATTATATTTACATTAAGATAACCTTCAAATATTTTTTTAATTAACTGATTTTCATATTGAAGTATGGTAGAAGAAGTTTGCAAATGATTTAAAAATTTAACAAATTGTTTACACTGACTTGCAATTTCGACTTGAAAATTGAAAGAGATGATATATATAACCGAAATTATAAATGATATTTGATTACAATTATTGTTAATTGATTACAATGGTCGTAAAAGAAAAACCGAATTACAAATGAAATATACATTTTTTGCGATTGCTTGAGCCTGGAGATAGCTAGGATAGATATATTTCTAATCTTTCTACACATTTACCTCTACTAAGTGTAAGGTGCCTATTACACATCATTATTTTTATCAAACTTTTCGTCAATATATTGACACTATATTGATGAACAGAATGATGACCGATAACACATCAATCATACACTCATCAATCTTTTTATCCAAATTTTGATATTTTGCAAGGACATACTGTGGAAGTGTTCTGAATATATTGACAATTTTGAAAGATATATGAATGTTTTTGACTTCAGCTTAAATTGAATTTTTAAAGTAAATGTTGTGTATAAAAAACAACAAATTATTTTTTTGCACATTTGATATTATTCAATTCATCAATTGTTTTTTTTACATAAATTGCTATAATTATTAAAATTAATATAAAAATTGTTCTTCTTAGAATTACATTATAAATTAATATTATAACCATTACTAAACATTCCTTAAAAAGCCATTTTTTAACTCCGCTGATTTTGACAGTAATATTGATGGGAATTTTGACAGCATAATTGATGAGAATAGAACCACCATCAAGCATTTCTCATCAATCAACAGTCAATATATTAACTACATATTGCCAATACATTGACCATTGATTGAAAATTGATTGATGTGTAATAGGGGCTTAATGGGTTACATTTCAGTTTAGCTTGTACGATTACGTTATGGGTGAATACTATGTGTGACAAATAGCTGCCATCTTCATTTGAAAATAATCAACTTTAACTATCAGTGACCATCCTAGTTGCTTCTGGAGAATTAATTAGCACTTAATTGTGCCTTTTTGATATAATGTTATTTAACTACTTACTTATTTATTTATTGTTATTTATGTAGATTTTTATTTATGGCCTTTAGCTCTCTGGTATACAAATTTTTTACTGGTGGGTTTTAATTTTTGGTCGTTAAGTAGTGACAGTAACATTAAAAACATAAACTGTATAAAATATTGTTATGACAGCAGCCTTAGATTCATGTTCACAAAACTAGCAAATAATTTCGATGATGGTGTATCGAATTTATTATCCGTACTTCAAAATTATATGAGAACGCGGACAGAATTATTTGCTTTAATTTTGTATAAATTTTTTTTTGATTAGCTTTTAGATCAATATTTTTTTTTTTATACATAGCCAAAACATTAGGTGAGATTTATACTGATTGGTACGTTTGACTAGGATGGGAAAGGAAAGTTGGAGAAGTGGTACATAACGAACGAAGATTTCAATGTTCGTCTAGAATTTATGTAGGTCACAAATATAGAATTGATCATATTTCGCATCATAAGATGGAATTTAGTTCCACATTCGGTAATTGATAAGCCGAGTAGCCTATTTTTGGACTTTACCCAAATGTTTTAACGCATTACTAGAAGCGTCAACCCATATGTCAGAATGAAACCAGAATGTCCATATGTCTTATGAAACCTTTAAAGATTTCCTAAAGAGGTTATAGGAGGAGAAGTACTCGTTACAGCTGCTAAGAAAACCTAAATATTTGGCAGAGTTTTTTGCCAAGCCAGATATATGATGATTTCAAATTCTTTTTCGATTTAAGTGTACACCTAATATGCTCAAGCGTTCAAACCGCTGAGCTTATCTTCCTAAGACGAAAGATTAGGATCAAAAGGGAAAAAGGGATGGGAAAATTTCTGGCAAATTTTCTGAAGCTCTGAGTTCTTGAAATGTTAAACTTGACTCTGTTTTTTACGCAATACCTACTGCAATCAAATCATGGCTGAGGGAACTGGATGTCTCTTTTCGTTGGTAAAAAGTGATAAATGTTACTTCAGATTTGTTATGAAAATCGTTGGATGATACTTAAGTGCTATGGTCTCGATTCAAAGTGGTAGATTTAATTAAATAAAAAGCCTTTCTTTTAAACAATTATCTTTATTGTTGTTTCAGTGCTTATTAATTGGACGGACATCTATGCTTTCTTAAAAATTTTGTTAGTTTTGATCTACAATCAAATATTAAAGACAGTCTGGGCATACAATGTTCCAAACTATTCAAACGTTTCAAAACAAAATTTTAGCAACATTTGAGCAACATTGTCAATGCTTTTTGGTATGTTCGTAATACTGATATTTATAGAGATCTCAGGATGCATATCATAAAGGACGAAATAAAAAAAAAACTGGCTCAACAACACGTACAGTTGTTTTTCTTAATATGTCAATTGTGGAAGTATTACGCAATCTAGAACAACTACGATTAGGTGGCAATCATAGGTGTATTAGATTACTTTAGCTAACAATGAAAACTTTGTTAGACAATTTTTAAACGAATGAAACGGTTCAAAATAGTGTCGGATTAAAATATTTTACTTCTCAATAATTCCTGGAGGAATTTTGATTGATCAAAAAGGTAACTGAAGTGAGCCAAAATTATATTTTCTTCTATCTGAAAAAACAACAACAAATTTATATTTTCATTATAATTATTTATTCTTAAAGACGAATTTTGTTCCGAATCTAACGGTGAAAAATATTTATTTTTAAATACACTAGAGTTTTAAATGTCAAAATATTCTTAAATAATTATTGTTAATGTCCAAAAATATTTCCCAAAAAAACAATACAGAAAATCAATTTAACTCCAAATTTTATTCTACTGCCGATTGTAGTAGGAACTATTGAAAAAAGAAAAAAAAAGATTATTTTCTTTCTCTGTCTGTCTCTAGACTATATATTCTATAAATTTTCACAACTATTAACTATTATTATAGAAGTATACTTGTATTTATTGCCAACAAGAAAACACTTCTTTTTATTTCGTTGCGTCCATAAATCAATTGAATCCAACTAAAGTCAATTATTTTGTTACGACAGTTCACTTGTCTATTGTTTTGATTTTTTTTTTGTTTTTTTTTTTTTTTATTTTTCAATTTTTCTTTTGTATAATTTTCTACGCATAGAAATGATTCTTTAAAATATTATTTTTTGTTTCATTTATTAAAATAAAAGAGATTCTTTCATTGTTACTCGCACAGTTGCTTCCTCAATTACAAAAGTTTCTTAAAACATAAAAACAAAAAAAAAAAAAAGAACAACAATTTTTATTTTTTATTAGAAATAATGGTATTACACTAAAGTCATTTTTTTTTTTGCCTCTGAATTGAATGTGGTGAACTTTTTACATTTTGTGAAGTACACAAGGAAAGTGTGCTTTAGAGATGATTTTTTTTCCGGTTGAACACTAAATCTAAATGTATGAGTGTTTTATAGGAAATAGGAATTTCCTGGTGGGCGAATATACTCAAGAGGATTCTTTGGTAGTTGGTGTAAATGTTGCCTTATTAATTATGTTCAATTTTGTGTTATTATTTGGTTTGTGCAAATGCAGAAGCAGAATACAACATTCATCTACTTCGAATTTGCTTCGATTAAAAAAATATATTTTTTTTTGAATTAACTGCTGTACTCTCTTTGTTTACCAATGCTTTTTTAACCACGCAAAATTCATCATTGTACCGAAACGTCTTTTGAAAACGAACACCAGAGTTGTAATAAAGTGAAGTAATATTTCATGCCTATATAACTGTCATATTCCTTTGCAACTTTGCTTAAAAATTTTTTTCGAGTTGATTTATAAAAGATCTTTCAAACATATTATATTTTAAATTTAAAATAGAGAACAAAAAACTTTAATAATTTAACTTAAGAGTTGAAAAATTTAATTTTATGCGGTGTTTGGAAATTGCATTCGAATACCACATTTTTTATCATATGAAAATGTTTTCTGGTCATACTAACTTTCAATGACCAGCATCAACTCTGCAACGAAGCAAATCAATTATATACTTCATCGATTTAAAGAGGAGAACAACAACAATTTCAACTACACAACTTTATAAAAGTGTAAAAAAAAACAAAAAAAAAAAAAAAACAAAATGAAAAACTTTATTTTTATATTTTTTTTTTCTGAATTGAGTATGAAATTTTTTTTTATTTTTTTTTTTAAATTTTAAACCACAAAAAAATTTTCTTTATATTTTTTTTTTTTTTTTTCAAAAATATGTGAACGAAATTAAGGATATATAAAATGATTATATCCTTTTTATAAGGAAAATGAAAAAATAAATCCCGCTGGGTTTTTTAAAACTTAGATTTTATTTGCTTTGCTTGTGTTTATTGCATAATTCAATATGAAACTTGAATATTTGTTTATTTTTCCATTGTTTATTGGGAACGCATTTTTCAGCACAAATTTTATAAATTCAATTTGATATGAAATATTTGTCAGTCCATTGGTTTTAGGAACAAAATTCAGGATGTTTTAATTGAAGTTGAATTTTTGTAATATTATTTTTTTGCTCTTTTTTATTTCTAAATGGTCAAGGCCTACATCATTATGAACACACAATAAATTCGTCGATTATTTAGAACACTTTTATTTGTCCCACTTGCTTCATAAACTTGAATTGAACAACGTGAGTTGAAGTATAAAATTTACTGTTGTTTACTTTTAATTTTAATCCAATTTATTCTGGGCACTATAATTTGTCTTTTTATTGATTTAGCTTAGATAACAACCGCATACATAATAATGATTTGATCATTATATCATATGATTTATGAAAATCGGTTTCATTATGAACTATTTTCCATCATTTCTATTTATACTTGACACTATATTTTATTTTTAAATTGATTTAGCTTAGACAACAACCAAATACTTAATAATTTATTTGAAAAAATAAATTACATTTAATTCTGCCGATGGGTGAGTTGCGACAATTTGATAAATTAAAATGTTTGTATATTAAAATGACCTTAACATATGGGGGTGAAATTTTAAATTGAAATTTATAATTGAAAATTGCAAAAATTTGAATAAATTCGCCACGTCTCTTTATAAATATCTATCATTTAAAAGAATACTAGTATTCGCCGATGATCGAAATTTGACTGCTTGAAAATTAAAAAACCTTTTTAAAAAATATTCGAATTCGCCACGGGTCTTTTTAAATTTCTATTATTTAAAAGAATAATAATGAAAATCGGTTTTGAAATGGTTCAAATATTTATATCGTAATTTTTTCAATTTATAAACATTAATGTAACAATAATTGTACAAGTGGTTGTGATCCACTCTCCAGATATAATGTCGTTGCATTTTCTTTTAATCATTTGAGAAGGATACTTGTATGCTTTCGAGCTTAAAGTAAGCATCGGAATATTTTCCCATTAAATAAATATTGAAGTTTAATAGTATAAAATATTATATCATTTAAAAGTGTTTGCGGCCATCTATGTGTCAAATTTGTAAATTATATTTGAAAGATAAATCTCGTAATCAAAAACATAATATTAAACATATTAAATCGTGCAGGTATCAGTTTATATTGGACACTCTATATTCAAAGTCAAAATTTTTACTGTTATTTTTTTATCTGTATCTTAGCCTTTGACTGTTTTTATTTGATCCAACAGTACAGAACTATGCATGAGCGCTGGTTTGAAGCTGGCCGAATTGGAAAGAGATATTAATAGTTTTTCTTTGTTAATTTTTTCACTCTCATTATTTTTCTCTATACTTTTATGCATTTGGCTATTATGAAGACATTTTTTTTCGATAAAAATTGACATTTTTTCGATAAAAATTGACATGCATTTGACAATTAAAAATAGAATTCACATCAAGCAGCACAAAAATATTTCTACGCACACAAAAGCCTTGTTCAAATTTAACATTTTAAGCAGGATAATTATGATGAAAATTGTATAACACGAATGCTCCACGGATGGGGTTGCAGGACATTGATGATGATAATAATACGGATATATAATTCAATGTATAATACAATAATGGTCTCAGCCATTAGTTGCAAGGCTTGGACAATGATAATTAAAAATGAAAATAAATTAAAAGTATTTAGCCTTGAAATAAATGACGATGTTAAATACCAAATAGAATTATACCAAAAACATTGAAGCACTGAATTTATGGACATAATATTTCCAAATTTATGAAGACATGAAAATTAAGATTGGCTGGATATGTAATGAAGATGCATTATTAAAATATCCCAAAATAGATATTAGTTGTACTACTATACAATTTAGAGCAAGAGGTAGACCAGTGTCAAGATAGCTGAACCAAATCAAGGACAACTGTCGAAATATTAAAATTAACAAATTGAGGATAGTTGCACAAGATAAACAAGAATAATGAAAACTAGATGAAAGCAAACCCGAGATGTCGAACTAAGAGATTATGAGGATGATGAGGAATGAATCTTGAGGTATATTTTGTCTTTGTGGATAGAGCAGAATGGCGGAAAGTTTTTGTGAAATATAAAGTATCACTAACACTATAATGTAATTCTAATATAATGTGGAATGCAGACTAACACTATATAGCACATTGTAATTATAATATAAGTCCGTATAATAAAGCCTATCAAACAATATACTACAATTTTAAACGAGGTTAAGGCTCGTTCCAAGTTAGAGAGCCAACAGATAATAAGATTGTTTAATTAGGAATCTTAAGGGATATTTTAGCTTTGTATAACATTACCCGTAAATATAAATATGAAATCTAAATAAATCATGAGGCCAATGAGGAGTATCAGAATGGTTTAGAACGTTTGTTTAAAATGTTCAACTATCTAAAGAGAACATCTATTCTATTTCGTAATTGATTTGCAAAAGTGAGTACAGTACAATTTTCAACAATTTATTCACACATGGTATTCTTTACTGTTACTAATATTTTTTTTTTTGATTATCTATTGTTTTGTATAAATTGAAAAGAAAATCTTTTTTATTTCGTATTCTCAGCAAGAAATTTAAAAATCTTTAACAAAACAAAAAATAAAAGTCAATAAAAGTATGACAACACACAGTAAACTGGAATAAAGAAAATATTATGTAATTTCATTAATATAGAAGAGAGAAAAACAACACTGACAAATTTATCTTAAGTGTTAAACCCTTGCAATATAAATTTTCTTCCTCACATATACACATGTCAGCCACCCACCCACTTATATACCAATAAGGACTTCTTGTTTACATGAACATTTTTATTTACTTTATAAATCCAAAAATTTTAAATTTCAAATCGTTAAATATTCGATCAGTACGCGATAAATTTTAAATAGTAGTAGTAACGACAACATAGTAGTAAAAATAACAAAAATGTGAAAGATTAAAAGAAAAATAAAATAGAAAAAAAAAAAAAAATGAATTAAAAGAAAACTTAAGAATGAACAATCGTAATAGAAATGGACATATCAGAATTAGTAAATTTTGAAAATTATGACAGGAATTTTAATCAGATAGCGGATAACATAAGATAACTATGATTTATGAATCTTAAAACTAAAAGCATACGTTTGTCATATACATGTTTAATACCAGCTAATATTATGTATAGTATGGGTGGGTTTAAATAGCATGCATGTCATGGTGCCACTGGTGAGTAGTAAAGTGTACTACTCTGTAAAAAATATGTGAATATAAAATTGTAAGAAAGTCGGGCCTTCAAACATGTAAAATGATAATGAATCCAGTTTCAGACTTATATTACATATAGCGCCGCATAAGTTAGTATATGCAAGCATTGCAATCTCAATCAGGAAACAGTCTTAACATTTTATTGAGCCAATATAGATTGAATGGAATCATGGGCTTTGTAAATAAGTCTTTACTGATTTGAAGCGTATTTCATAAATTTTTTCGAACAGATAAAAAAATGATACAATAATAATTATTATATAGCTATTATTTAAGCCAAATAGCAATTATTTAAGCCAAAATAAGATTAAATTTGAATGTGAGACGGAACTTTTTTGGTGTTTTTACTAACTTGTTAGCTTAATTTTACTGTCATTAATATAAGCTGTCTGATACGAGTTCAGAATGTAAAGTTTATTTTTCTTTGCGAAATAATAAATTTACTATATCATAATACCATATAGGTTTTAGATATATAAATATGTTTACCGAATGGTTTAGATTCAGCAAAAGTGTAAGATTTATTTAATGTTTATCACAGGGTTGTCATTTGTGTTAGTGGTCAGAACAATTAATTATAATTTCACATTTTGTAGTAAAATTGGTATTATTTTCTATAAATTACATTTCAAATTGGAAAATAACAAAACTGGTAAAAAAAAGTTCTAAAAAAATTCAGGAAGTGTCATTATGAGAAACTACTATTTTAATAAATTTGTAAATTTGGAGCGCATCGACAACGGGAGAAGTAATTTTAAAGTTTACGATTATATACTCTCTATTATTATTGATTTACACTGGATGGTATTGATTTACTCATTTATCTTCCCACATCTTTTTATTCAATCGATTTATTACCAGAAGGATTGCCTAATTGGGTTTTAAAAAAAAAGGTTGTTTCAATTTTTCAGGGACGTAAAAAAATCTCTGACAGTAAACATAATACTATTTCGATTGATTTAGTCAAATTTAGAAATTGCAATTTTAGAATGTACGCAACCGGGCGAAGCTGCAGAGACTGTTTAAATGGCATATTATAGGATGAATTCAGTAAAAATAGATATTCATCACATAATTATTATTAATGCATTAATTCATTTTTTTTTTTTTATGTAAATACTTATTTAACATTTAAAACGTTTAAACATATTTCCCAATAGTTATAATTCTAGAATTATAATTTTTAATAATTTTACTCATTTATGGGCTAAGCGCAGTTTCTGCTTATGTTTCATTTTGATATTTAGAAAGCCCATTTCTCAAGCCTATAATAATATTTAGAATTAAATAATATTTCGCAAGCCCGCATAAGTTTATCACCACCAATATATTTGCTAAAGCAAATGAAAAATTAACCTAAACTAAATCACAGCTAGTTTTACTATCGTTATACTGTAAGATTAATGCTTGGAGCAAGCACATCTATTACTAGACGAAAGTTTGCTACATTTGATTGTGCAATATATCAACATCCAGTAGGGTAAGTAAAACCTTTGATTAAAAAAATCTTAAAATAAATTAAACCAGATACATTATGCTGTTGCTGTTAGTATAAAATAGAAGTCAAAATATACTATAATATATATAAAAATACTTCAAAAAGTTAGGTCAAAATAGTAAATATCGAAGCTAGAAAAAACAACAATTGTTAGTTAGTCTCAGCCGTACATTATAATGTAATCGTTTTATTTTAGAGTTAAAGTATTTAGTTGTCGATCAAAAGAAGTAGAGTTAGAATTTAATTAACTTAGTATTATTGTTATTAACCCGAATCAACCATATTCAGTAGGGTGGAAGGGAATGTAGAACAACTCAACAGTGCTGATATTATTGCGATTGGTTCGTGTTCCACCAAATAATTTGAAATTTTCGGGGCTAACGTCTTTACCGAAAGAATCTGATGAATTAAAGAGATACATATCTGCAATTACTCGACGATCATACAATGACTTTAAAACAGTGCGAATAAGGTGGAAATCAATGAAATGATTCCAAGAAAAATTACTCAAAGCGAAATGTAAAAAATTTCGGTGAACCGGTTCAATTCGCATTAATGTTAGTCAAGTAATGTGGGGATCATACTTTACAGTCATATATTCAAGGGTACACCTTTCATATTTAACATAAAGATGTTTTGTGAGGTAGGGATCTGAAAATTATTTAGACCATCCTTTAATGAAACCTAAACAAGAATTTGTTTTGCTCACTATTTTATCACTTAAAGCGCAGTTTAGGATCAACTGTTAATCCGAGGTAGACACTATAATAGATTTTACTCTTGAAAGCAAACATCCATTTACTTGACAGGTGAACCAAACTATCCGAATGGATTTTCTCCTGGAAAAGGTAATAACTTATCATTCAGAAGTATTTAATTAAAGTCCATTTTTTGAACACCAAAAAGGGAAATTGACTTAACATTCTGATCTAATGTTGGTACCATTTATCGAACTATAATTTGTGTTCATGTTGTTACTATTTTGTAATATTTTTCTGTTAGTTAAATGTGAAATCTGTATTTAGACTAAAATTGTTAGTATCGACTTGAGTCGCTAATCGATTTAACCCTTTCAAACCCCCAAGCAAACACTTTCTTCGATTGATTCTACGCTATTCTACATAATCTATGTATCACATATCTACATATTCACATAATCTACATAAGTAAAAGCTATATGGATCAATGATTTCGGACTTTAAATCAAAATATCAATTTTTACGGAGTATAAAAGCATTTCTTTACATTATACAATCACTTAAAGTGGGTCTTAAAGGATTAAGAAGAATTTATTCTATATAGTTTTGAACCAACACAGTTTTATGTCCGAAAAGCACATTTATTTTAAATCTTTTTATTTTTTTATGCCATATTAATACATTTTTTTTTTTATTATGAGACATGGTTAAGCTATTGTGTATCTATTACTAATACAATGAAAACAAAAAAAAATGTTAAATAAATGAATCAAGTTGTAAAAATCAACTTACTTAGGTATACGTAAATTGTGTCTAAAGGATTTAAACAGTTTTACATAATTTCTTTAAATTCTTTCATCAGAATTTTGCGTTTTGAATATTTTTACTTATATTCTGTTCTGTGTATATAATATGTATAGGTATCTAAATTATATATTCCAGTAGGTTAACACATTGATATACTATAATCTATAGATATTTATATATGGATTGATGTATATAATAATAAATATTCAAATATATGCACAATGAATACAATTGGAGCGAATAAGCAAAGGTGGTTTTAATACCAAAGTGCACTTCGATTCTTTTGTTTTGAGAAATTTTGTTTCATGCCAAATGGAAATTTTACATATATCCTTCACTTTATTATTGTTATACTACATTTCATATTAATGTTCATCGTCATCGTATCATTCGTAAAAATGTAAATGTACATTATATTTTAAAATTTGATGAAAAATATGAACTAATTCAAGTACACCATTACCCGTATGATAAGAATTCAGTATTGATAAAAAATATTGAATGTAAAATATTCAAAAAAATTTCAAATTTAAGTCTGATAATTTGTATATACAGTTATACAAGTGCGAAAAATAACGAAGTCGAACGAAACCCATAATAATAATTATTTGTGTAAACAAAAATATCGAATATTTGACAGATATATAAATGCAAAAAATAACGAAGTTGAGCTAAAACCATAATCATAACTATTTGTGTATAGAAAAATATCGAATATTTGACAGTTATATAAATGCGAAAACTAACGAAGTCGAACGAAAATCATAATTATTATAACTATTTGTCTGTACAAAAATACTGAATATTTGACAGTTATACAAATGCGAAAAATAACAAAGTTGAACGAAAATGATAATCATTATAACTATTTGTCTATACAAAAATACTGAATATTTGACAGTTATACAAATGCGAAAAATAACAAAGTTGAACGAAAATGATAATTATTATAACTATTTGTCTATACAAAAATACTGAATATTTGACAGTTATACAAATGCAAACAATAACGAAGTCGAAGGAAAACCATACTTATGTTAACGGTATAATCGAATATTTCAAACTGCAATCAAATGGAAATTGCACACATTTGACATTCAATGCGTTGGTTGTAGTTTGACAAATTTGCCATAATTTTTAATATTTGCATATGGTTCTATTACTGCCCAAAATTTTGACATTTTGTTGTCTGCATTTAAAATCATAACGATATTATTTTATATTAAATAAAAATAAAAAAACACAAATCAACTGTAGTAAAGATAATTATATATCTGTATCTAAGTAAATAATTTTAAAAGAATTAATTGTACAATATATGGAGCATAATAAATAAATAAAAAAAAAAAAAATGATATTATTTTGCATGAAGATTAGATAAATTAAATATTTTAAGAATTTGTTAATATAAAAAATGCTAACAATAACAAATTAAATTTAAATTATTAGTATAGTTATAGTTAAGTTAAATTATTACATAAATTAATTAATAAAAAAAATAAAATTTGTAAAAACTAAAAATATTTAATTTACTTTCTTGACGATCTTATTTTTGAAATTTTCAGTTTTTAGCATTTACAATTTTTCTGCAATTACATTAAAATTTATATTACAAACATACATACATCAGAACTCTGGTAAATGTCATTACGGCTTTGTTTTGTTATTAAACATTACAGATGACTCACACTCTTCTCAAATAATTTTCGCAAGATCTGTACAGATGAGGAAGAAAATAAAACCATCTAAAACACCTTCTCCGTATTTTCTATATAATCTCCGATCTTTACCAAAAAAAAAAGGTATTTTTTCTGGACTCACTAGGTAACATTGAAGGTATAAAATGGTAAAATTCAAAATTATTACTGATGCCTTGTAAGAAAATCAAAATAGCTTAACAAGTTGGTTTATGCGAGAAGATTACCTCACAGATATAATAATTGTGTCAGAGTATTGTTGACAGGCACTTATACCTATTTACATACCTTGATTATAATAATATAAGGCTATATTAAGAATTTGTGTAGGGTGTCTTAAGGATCCCACATTTATAGTATCCGATTGCTGATTATGAACCATACAATAGAATATTTTTCTGCTTTGTTTCGTCAAACATTTTCGTCAAATAATGTTAATGTTAATATAAAATATATGAAGTGTATTTGAGAATTATAAATCCGTTTTTTCCGAGTCTCATTCTCAATTTCATAACTATATTTGTTTTTACAGGATAATATTATAAATCGTATATCCAAACCTGATTTATTTTTGACGCAATAGGCAAATACATTAGCAACTAAGCATTATAAAGTTGTCATTTTATAGGTAAAAGTTGAATATAAATACATTATAACAGTCATATGTCTAATTTGCATAATTTAAACACAATAAATTGGCATTATTACATCATTAATGCTTCTATAATGCTTAAATTATTACTTGGGTTGTCTCGTTTGCCGAGACCTGCTACATCGTACTAAAGAGTTCTTATGGGGAAATTTTATAGAACGAAAATATGTTCATTGAGATGAGGTATATCAAAATTACCAATCTGTTTTTGATGACAGAATAGTAGAAAGTATCACATAAAAAATTATTACTAACACATTTAGCGCAAATTCAGGGAATACAGAAACGTAAAACAGCTCAACCAGACAAACAACAAAATATAGTCAGTCGTTGTTGCAGCACATCACTACATTACTTTTCAATAACCCCGATGGTAAAATAACGGTAACAATACCAAAATTTTTATGAATATATCAAAATTTCTAATAAATAACACGGAAGAGCTAGTATGAAATTGAAACAAACTCAAGAATAGAATATTTACCAAATTACTAAAGCTAGTCTTTAGCTGTAGCGCCACAAAGGAAAAAAGCCAGATTTGAGATTGAAAAAGTATCATTATGATTATTACAAAATTCAAAATATTTTTGTTATTAATCCTGATGGGCATTATTAACGAATGTTTTTATTTGTATGAAGCATTTTCACCGTTAATGATTTTAATAATACCCATGGTGTTATTTAACTTTTATGATACCTATTAAAAAATATCCTGTTTCACATGTAATGCTATTTTTTTCTTTAATTTTATGAATCCATATACTGCGATGGAGTATCCATCTCTTTGGAATAAAAAACACAAAAAAAAAACGGTATTGTTTTAAGTGCAATTTTTAATATTTACCTATATACAGTTAGATTAGAATGAAATATTGTGAAATCAAATAATGTCTGAATTTTCTTTTTTTTTCTTTGTTTCTTTTTACCTAATTCATGTGTGTATTTTTTTTTTCATTTACTAAGTTACTATGGAATCGTCATAACGTTTTTTGTTTTTTTTTTTTTGCAGCTGATGGCAGTTATATTTTTTTTTTGTCCTGATCCACATTCAATGTTTGTACGTACCCGCATCCATAAAAATGTACAAAAAAAAAAAAATTATATAACAGATTTGAGTAGGTACCTACAGTTTCATTAAGAGAAAATATTTCAAAGTGAAAAATGCAAGGTGATATTAGTAGAAAAGAAATAAAAGAATTTGAATTTTTTTTTTTTTGTTTTTTTTTTGGAAGTCAAATGAATATTTATTCTGCTGCAATTCATTTATTTTAAAGTATAAATAAAGACAGATTATTTAAACTCTATATCATTTAATTTTTGCTGGTTGAAATTTGGTAGTTTTTGTTGAAAAATTAAAATATACAAAAAAAAAAGTCACTGAAATTCTAGAATTTAGACATTAACGTATATTATTTTCAAAATTTTATTACAATTATTGTGAGTATAGTTATCAAAGTAGGTAATTGAAATTAGAACAGTTTTTATTTTAAATAATTACGAGTTGTGTAATATTGTATAGAAATAATTACTCTTGTATTCGATTTCAGTCGTAATCCTGTTGATAATAGTATCATATTATAAATAGTATTCTGCAACGGTACAGATCAGATTAAAAGTTCGTTAGTACTAATAATTTAAACAATGGTATTGATTTTTTGAAAAATGTTCATTATCATAGGCTTACTTCAGTTAATCTGGTTGTAAGTTATAATTTGTGTATACATTCAAAATACTCGAATTAAATTGAATCAGAACTGTAGTGGTAGATTTCACAGATTATATTACAAATATTATACTATAGTATAGACTACACTAGAACATTTGGCACACATTTGTGCCATTATTGTATAGTTGAAGCACTAACTATTTTTTGTAAATATATCGTAGGAGTTGGCACATTCTTGAAAAAAATAAAATTATTACTTCCAGTTCTAAAGTAATTCTGTGGAGGCATTCGAGATGCTGCCAATTCCCTACACCGTGGAAATACCAAGATGTTTGAAGACTGGTTATGAAAATTTATTCATAGTAAAAATATCTACAGTGTGAAATAATATCCCACTGCAAAAAAAAAAATTCTCTAGAAGGGCTGAATTTTTATTGTTGTTCATTCTAATTTAGGTAAAATTACTGTTTCGTACTTATAACTAATTAAGTACGGTACTGAAGTTTAAACTATATATTTTACTATAATGTGGTTGCGATTAACTTATATTCAAAATATTTGGTTTATTAAATGTGGAAAACTATACTACTATTCTCAGAAATTAAGTCTTCTTAAATAGAATAGTTTCATTTTATATTTAAGTTGTTACCAGATTGTATTTTTAATTATTTTTTGTCATCTATGTTAACCCAAAGTAAAGTGTACTAGACCATGTCGAAATTTTATTTCTTGTAAAAGCTTTTTTCCCTTTTCTGATGATTTCATTTGTCATGAAACATATTTTCTCTAAAAACTTCTCCGTTCCGTTTTAATGGGCCGAATTAAGTGGCTTTAATAATGTATGTAGAACTCTGTAATTTATTTAAAAAACAAATAATGGTAATATACCGGTTGGTTCAGAGCATGCGTATCAGATTTTTAAGAAGGGAAGGAGCCGTTATTTTAAAATGAAATATTTTTTTAAACTAAATCGAGGATGCTCTTTCGGTTGGTGATATTTTCCGGAAAGGTTTTTTAACCCGGATTTTCTGCCGAAATCGAGATTTCCAAATGAGGTAATTTTTGATACGAAATCGAACTTTTTTGACAACTTGACATTTAATGGGAGAATATTAAACATTTTGATAGACGGGCTCATTTCTTTTTCTAATCCAAATCGATCCGAAAATCTGCTGAAATGTTATTAGTATTACTTTCAGAATTTTGTAAATTAGTCCTAAGCCATCAGGATATATATACTGTATACAGCAATTAAATGTTTTTGATTTTTGTATATTCCACGTCCACGACATAACTATTTTAAGTAATCCAAACAGGTTTCAACCACAACAAGATATCTGATGGAAGTTAGATATATTTTTTTAGTATATATTTATCAGGTATGTAGTAAAATTATTTAATAAACTGTCAGTTATGTCCTTAAAATAGCGAATTAATACTCCTTTGTGCAGTACAAAAATATCCACTGAATTTTTACTCAAAATTTCTCAATTCGTTTTCGTTCAAATTTAAATAGAATAAAAAATTCAAATTCATACTTGAAAATTGATGTGTACTAGACTTGTTTCATTAACTTTTTTATTTAAGGCCCCTTAATCTATGCTAGTTTATGGTAAAATTTGGGTGTTGTAATACAATTGACCCAGATTCATTAATAATTTCAGCACTCTACAATTGCAATCATAGACTCAACATTACAATCTTCCAGAAAATTAAAAAAATAATTTTTTTTTATAAACAAGAATGAATGGACTAACAACTATTATTATTTGCTCCTTTTTTTTACGCAACACATCCCATAAAATTCATAATACGCTATGAATATATCATAGAATTCTACATAACAATTCAAAAAATTTTTAATGACGTAGGCAAAATAAAATTTTAAAAATAAATTAAATATATATTTGTTATTATGTTCAATTGTAATTGTTTAAAATTTTAAGACTCGATGATCGACTTTATGAATGCATGCACTATACACTTGTCGTATATATTTAAAATATGAGCTCTATGTATTCAAAAATTAAAAATTTAATGAAGAAATGAAAATTTAATTATGTACCTACTTCTGAGTTTAGAATAAAAATGAAAATAAAATTATAGTCATTATATGAGTGTAAGTATAAACAGAGTGATTCATAGGCATAGATAGCATATTGTTCGAGTTAAGCTAGATACACTTCTGATATGACGATCTAAATTTATAGTATTTTGGTTGTGTGGCTGATTTTTTTTTAATTTCATAACATTTTTTATATTATTCAAGCCGTCAAATCTAGTAGCAGAGAAAAACGTAGATGAGGTTCATATCTTGTTGCATACTCGTGTATTTCAGAACCAATAATTGTTATATCAGTATTTGTTATGTTTATTCTGTATGTTGTGTATGTGAGATTATTTGTGCCCATGTTATGAAATCATTGGGTTTTAATGTTTGCAGGTTTTTGTGCATTTCATTTGATGCCAATGAATTTTTCAAGCCTGAATACATTTTTAATGGCTTTGTTTTGTATTCCTTGTTTATCATTTTTTTCGTTGCTCCTCTCTGGAGCTTAGGTCTTTCATTTGACATTTCCATCGTACTAGATTGCCAGCTACTGTTTTCACTTGTTCCCACACTATATTTGTTTATTCTAGTTCTTGTTTTATGATACTCTGCCAAGTGAACGACCGCGTCTTCTTGTATCTTGTGGGTTCTATTATAAAATCCTTCGCGCGATATTGTTTGACGACTTTCTGAGTGTATGGTCTATCTATTTCCATTTCTATTTTCTGATTTGTTTCGATAGGGGTACTTGTCTGGTTGGTATCGAAAGGTCTTTGTTGCTTATTGTGTTTGACCAGAATATTTGGCAGATTATCATTAGACGTTTATTAATAAAGACTTGTAACTTCTTGCTGATGATTTTGTTTTAAACAAAATTTCACAGCCACGATTATTAAACATGACACGCGGAATATTCCAAGTTTAGTTGCTATGGATATTTGGCTATTACTTACAAGTTACCAAAATTTTAATTCAAAAGTTTTAAGGAAAAGACTATAAAATATTGCAATTTTTTCTCTTTGAGTTTACGTTTTCCTATATTCTTACTATTTTAATGATTTTTGACTTAACTTTTAAGGTATACAGATTCCAATCTTCATCGATTTTCACCCCTAAATTTATATTTATACTTACTGGCTTTTTTATTACTAATTAGTTTCCATTTTTAGACTTAATAAGCATTGACTTCTTTTTTTTTCGTGTTTATAGTTAGTTTATACAAATTCATCCAGCTGAATATCATTTTCATATCAGAGATATTTTTCCACATGCTCTGAAAATAGCTGTTGTTATATACCTTTGCATAAAACAGGAGATACTTTATTATTTAATAATTATAGGCCTATATTTCCTTATTATCAGTTTTTTCAAAATTTTTTGAAAAAGTCATTAAGTTTAGAATCATAAAATATTTGAATAACAACAGCTTTTCCAGCGAATTTCAATATGGGTTTAGAAGTGGTAAATCAACTGAAGATGCCTTATTAAAATTATGTAGTGAGCTCTACAAGTCCTTAAATGATTCCGAAATTCCGGCTGCTTTATTTGTAGATATCACAAAAGCTTTTGACCATACCTTATTATTAAACAAATTGTTTAGAGCTGGATTTAGAGGTTTTATTTTGGATTGGTTTAGTTCATACTTTAAAGATCGGATGCAAATAGTAAAATGTATACAGTTCCGAAAGATTGATAAATGTCGGAGTTCCTCAAGGCTCTGCACTAGGCTTAATTCATAATTCAAATGTTTTTTTTTTTAAATTGAATGTTATTTAGTATAAGTTAAAAATGTAATCTGAATTATTTTAAATACTAATTTTTAATTTGAATTAATTATTATTGAGATTAAGGATACATTGTACAAAAAATGAATTTAATTTGTATGTATTCAAAATTTGTTACTAGCTTTGTAATTCTGTTGAAATAAAAAATATTTTTATTATATTATTCATTATATTATAATTTATTATGTTTTGCAGCTCTGTGGTGTTTTTTTCTGCATATACAACAACCAAATCATCTGCGTGAAGATGAGATTTTTCTTTTAGTTTTCATTCTTCTACCTCTTGGTTTGTTTTTCAATTACTAATAATGATCTATATATGAATAAAAATTTTGTATTAAACAACTTAAACAATATTTAGAACCAATAACTGATGCTAATACTATTTTTTCTAATTGGTAGCTATTAAACGTTATTTATTTATTTTAAAAACAATGGCTAAAGAGAGTTATCTCATTACAGACTATATAAGTTTACATTTTTAAAATTAAATTTATAAAAATTAAGTTAGAAAAAAATATATAATGAAAAAATAAAATTGTAAAACTATAAAAATAAAAAATAAAAATTTAAAAATGAATTTAACAAGCATAATAAAATAATTGCAAAACATTTAAGGAAATTAAAATGTGTTTAGTGAAAGAATAAAAAATGAAAAGAGAAGAAGAAAAATTTTTTACAATAATTTCTATGTCTTAAGTCTATCCTATACATTTAGAAAAAAAAAAATTATATTTGAGAAATTAAATATTGATAATTACTATAGCTATTTATAAATGATTCTATTAACTCATTTTAGGCCACTGTACCAAATTTGGCACAGTCAAATTTAGCCTTATTTCTCTGGTTATACTTATCCCTGGCAATACTTTAATAATAATTTGTTTTTTGCTACCTATTTAACAAAAAAAATTTGGGGAAGAACCAAATTTAGAGTTTTACTTATATAATTAGAAGGTTTCTTGTTTCATAGTTTTTTAATTTTTTTTTAGTGATCGACTTATAGTAAGAGTGAGAAGTACAAAACCAAATTAAAATTAAGGTATTGTAGTGTAAGTGTCAAAAATAAATTTGAAAATAAATCTTTAAAAACAACAATAAACATTTTGAAATTTTTTTTGGAATTGGTAAGTTTTAGAAAGCGATAAAGTTTAGTGTGCCAATTTTGGTACACTGGCCACATATGAAAAAAAAAATTAAAAATTATTGTTTGTGTGTAGGCAATTTATAGCAATGGCGAAGAAGTTGTTTTACGGAAAAAATGATTTTCAAGGACTGGAGGAGTTAGTGGATAATTTAATAGGAAACGAACTGACTGAAGTAGATTGTGTCATTGTTCCTCCACCTGTTGATGTTGTAACGGATGAAGAAGATATTGAGGAAAATAATTTGTTTACAAGAGAGCTTCCAAATGATATTCCAGGCACAATAGAAATATTTGTTACAAACGATATAAATGATAGTGACAGTGACAACAGTGATAATGAAGATTTAGCTTCAAAAAGACAAAAACTGCGGAAGAAGAAATTAGACAAATCAGCAC
This sequence comes from Argyra leucocephala, assembly GCA_963942445.1. Classification (NCBI taxonomy): domain Eukaryota; kingdom Metazoa; phylum Arthropoda; class Insecta; order Diptera; family Dolichopodidae; genus Argyra; species Argyra leucocephala. The sequence continues at coordinate 24,411,532 of OZ012677.1, read as the reverse complement.
CTTTCCAATGGGTAAAAACATTTCCAGAGTATTCAAATTTTACTGACGATATTGGAGATCTCACAGAAAAATTGGAAAAAATTCAATCAGAAATAAGAAAGTTAGCTCCACAAAAAATTTTTGAAAAATTTTTTGATAAAGAAGTTATAGAATCAATTGTGAAACAAACCATTATATATGCTTCGCAAAATAATAACCATAATTTCAAAATCACAAGTGACGAATTAAAAACTTTTCTAGCAATATTATTGTTTACAGGTTACCACCAACTTCCACGCCAAGAAAATTATTGGTCACTTGATGAAGACTTTCGTTCAGAGTTGGTAGCTGGTTGTATGTCTAGAAATCGGTTTAAGGAAATAAAACATTTCTTACATCTAGCAGACAATTCTAAAATCGAGGAATCAAATGATCGAATGTATAAAGTGAGGCCGCTAATGAACATGCTTTGTAAAAAATTTTGCCAGAGGGGATATTTTCATCGAGATTTGTCAATAGACGAGTCAATGGTAAAATATTTTGGACACCATAGTGGAAAACAATTTATAAGGGGAAAACCTATCCGCTTTGGGTTTAAAAACTGGATGTTAGCAAGTAGCACTGGTTATTGTTACAAGTTCGATACTTATTGTGGTAAGAATAAAGTAAATATTGGAAAAGATAAAGTACCCTTAGGAGCGAAAGTTGTTTTAGAATTGATCTCTGAAATAGAAAATCCATCATGCCACATTTTGTACTTTGATAATTTTTTTTCGGGCTACAGTTTGATGCAAACTTTAAAAGAAAAAGGTTTCAGAGCTACAGGAACTTTAAGGGATAATCGCACAAAAAAATGTCCAATTACTTCAATTAAAGAATTTCAAAAGAAAAACCGAGGCTATTTTGAATATATGTTTTCAAAAAACGATGAAATTTTTGTGGTAAGATGGAATGATAATAAACCATGTACGATTATTACCAATTGCGGCTATATTGAACCAGTAGCAAAAGTTAAAAGATGGTCTTCTTCAGTTAAAGCCAAAGTTGATGTTGATCAACCAGCTGTATATAAAAATTACAATAGTGGGATGGGTGGTGTAGACGCCCATGATCAGGCTCTGTCAAATTATCGAATATCAATTCGGGGCAAAAAGTGGTGGTGGGTACTATTCACAACCATGTTGGATACAGCTGTTGTAAATGCCTGGAAGATTCATATATTATTTTCCGAGGGTGAAAAGTTGGATCTGCTGAATTTTAAAAGAAACATAACTAGGTATTATTTGCTAAAATTTAAGAAAAATGTTTATCAAGTGCCAAAGTCAGCGCCTGGTCCTATAGGTTTAGCAAAGGATGGGTTGAATCATTTTCCAAAAAAATTAGAAAAAAGGCTTCGATGTGTTATTTGTCACAAACGCGGATTTTGGCAATGTGAAAAATGTACAAAAACATTATGCATTGAAAAAACTTGTTTTAAAAATTTTCATATGTAACTGGCCAGTGTACCAAATTTGGCACACCTCTCTAAAAGACAAATAAATGAATTTTTTTTTATTTTAATTTTTTTTTTTGATTTGGTGCCATCAAATTTGTTTTATTTTTATAAAATTACTACTTTTCTAACAACAGAACTCGTGTGGCCTTTAATGGGTTAATTATTATTTTTTAAATTTGTTGAATTTTCTTGTTTTAATTGTGTGTCTAGTTTATTGTACAACTTGGTATCAGTGTATAGAGTTGTGGAATATCCAAATTGTAAAGTTCTTATTTTATTCAGATGTATATCCTTCCTCTGCGTAAGAGTAGACATTATATGGATATTATCATAGCAATATCATGTATATGCATAATTAGTTTAATTTCAATAAAGTCTCTGAATTTTAAAAGTTTATTATCATTGTGTATAAAATCTGTTCTTTCTCTCCATTTATAATTATGTAAATTTTTTATAGCTTTGTTTTGTATTACTTGAATATTTTCAATATAATTTTTTGAATTAGTACTCCACAGTTTAACACCGTAACTAAGATGACTATGAAATAAAGCATAATAAACAGACTATTTGATTGCACTGTGTAAGAATTTAGAAATTTTATAAAATATTCCTTCAGCTGATTATAATTTTACCATTTATTACTTTTATATGTGTATTCCATATCAAACTTCCATCAATCCATATACCAAGATACTTATATTTTCATTCTTTTTCTAACTTATCATTAGAAATGCAGATGTTGAATTCGGGTGTATTACTACCAATTATTATATATATATATTATTCTACATTTATCTGGATGTTTGTAAGTTCGACGGAACGCTCCAACACATATACAAATTGCATATGTATACAAATGCATATATATACAAATTGGTTTGGTGCTTTTTTTTAACCCCTGTCTACCATGCTGAACCTTTGCAGGAAAAATTTATTGCATGAACTATATTTTTTTAATTTAATGTTAGTCTTCTTCGCAAATAATAAGGAAAAATAATAAATAATAATAATAATATAAATAAAACAAACAATTTTTTTGATTTATAATAATAAGGACTAATCGAATTTTAATCAATAGTTTAATATGGTATAATAACCAAAAGGCAAACAGCATTTAACACAAAAAAAAACATAATTCACTCAAAGGTTATTCTTGTTACTTAAAATTATACATAATAATACACATGTGTATCAGCATATTTGTATTGTATAATATTATACATTATACTACTTTATTGCTTCTACCTTTTATTTTTGGCATTATTGTGTGCGTAACTCACTTCACTGAAAAAAAATTATTTTTGTTTTTTTTGTTTTTTTTTTATTATTTGCTGTATCTGTATTCTGTATGTTCTATATGCTCCATTCCAAAAATATTATTTTATTTTCAGTGTTAAGTGTTCACTTTTCACTTCACTGTTCAGGTTCACTATTCAATCAATAGAACTTGATAGAAGTAGAGTAGGATAATTAACTCTACTTCTACGCCGGATAATAAAACATTGTTTTTTTTAAATTGAAAATTATTGATGAAAATGTTTTTGTATTTTTTGTAAATCTTACCAATTTAGATACAAAATTTTGAATATTTTTTTAAAAATAACACAATACCATAATAACAGTTTATTCATATAGCAAAATAAGATCCCTATACATTATACAAAAGACAAAATTTATATGAAAATAAGATCCCATTTTTAAATTTGCTCTCCCGGAGGACTCAATAACGCTAATACGGTATAATCTATACTTATAAAAGGGAAAGTTTGTTTGTTTGTTTGTTTGTTTGTTTGTTTGTTTGTTTATTTGTTTGTTTGTTTGTTTGTTCGCTATATACGCCCACAGTTTTAAAGATAGAGTTCTGAAATTTTGCACAGTTATTCATGGTACCGGTATGCAAATATCGCGGTACTTTACAAAGCCATCAGGTGACAGGTTCGGGTTGCTGCCGTACAACTCTTACCAAGACTCAGGAATATTTTAAAAACCATGTGTGTGACAGATATGAAAATTTACATTTAGATTCTCTTTCACAAATAAAGAAATTCGACTGTTACCGATTTCGAAAATTTGGACTTGTTCGGGTTGCTGCCGTACAACTCCCAGCACGTACGTTCCGGGACTATTACAAAAACCAATTGTGTTAGAAGCATGAAAACTTACACTTAGATACTCTTTCACAAATACAGAAATTCAACTGTTACCGATTTCAAAAATTTGGACTGGTTCGGGTTGCTGTCGTACAACTCCTAGCACGTACGTTTCAGTAATATTTCAAAAACCAATTGTGTTACAGGCATAAAAACTTACATTTAGATACTCTTTCACAAATAAAGAAATTCGACTGTTACCGATTTCGAAAATTTGGACTGGTTCGGGTTGCTGCCGTACAACTCCTAGCACGTACGTTTCAGGAATATTTCAAAAACCAATTGTGTTACAGGCATGAAAACTTACACTTAGATACTCTTTCACAAATAAAGAAATTCGACTGTTACCGATTTCGAAAATTTGGACTGGTTCTCTGGTTGCTGTCGTACAACTCCTAGCACGTACGCTTCAGGAATATTTCAAAAACCAATTGTGTTACAGGCATAAAAACTTACACTTAGATACTCTTTCACAAATAAAGAAATTCGACTGTTACCGATTTCAAAAATTTGGACTGGTTCGGGTTGCTGTCGTACAACTCCTAGCACGTACGTTTCAGGAATATTTCAAAAACCAATTGTGTTACAGGCATAAAAACTCACACTTAGATACTCTTTCACAAATAAAGAAATTCGACTGTTACCGATTTCAAAAATTTGGACTGGTTCGGGTTGCTGTCGTACAACTCCTAGCACGTACGTTTCAGGAATATTTCAAAAACCAATTGTGTTACAGGCATAAAAACTCACACTTAGATACTCTTTCACAAATAAAGAAATTCGACTGTTACCGATTTCAAAAATTTGGACTGGTTCGGGTTGCTGCCGTACAACTCTTAGCATGTATGTCTCAGGAATAAAAACTAATAGTGTTACAGGCATGAAAATTTATTCATAGGTATTCTATGAAAAATAAAAAAACATGTATTGTCCTGAAAAAGTATTTTCGAATTTAGGAATCAGTATAAAATTTTTATATGACTATGTGAAGTGGCTATGTAAATTAGCCACAAAAATGTGCAATTCGTTTTATTAATCAGAAAATACTGCAGAGTGTTCCAGGGGGTCTATGTGTACAAATCGATAGATACAGTTATCGATGAAAATGAAGTTGTTCCTCCTCATCAATTGGAATTAAAAGTAGTAGCTTCAATATTGCTTCTACGAAACTTGAAGAAGCCAGAACTACGGTACTAGATTAAGAATAAGAACTTGACATCCTCATTTCAGTTAAACACAAATTCAAATTGATTGTGGAAAAGGCGAACATACCTTTATTTTAAAAATATCGCAATAGCAAGGAACGTGTTTGTTTATAGTCTATTGGAAAAAAACCCGAAATATTGTTTACAAAGAAATAATTTTAATATAAGTATAGCATAAGTTGGAGTATTGTTGATATTTTTTTATCGTAGTGAAAAAAAATATTAGAATATTTTTGATAAACCAATTTTTTTCAATTCGATTCATAAATCAAACTTCATTGAAATAAATTCGATTCATTTTGTGGTCGACCCGGACAACGTCGGGTAACTTTGCTAGTTTATAATAAATGGAACCCAACTAACGAATTATAACTAAATGGAAGTGAGTACGAGTATACCATACAAAAATACAAACATTTTATACAAATTTGTTGGTATGGTACTTCTTTTTCTGTTATATAAAAAAAAAAAGATTAGTGTTAGGCCAATATAAACATAAATAAAAATAAATAAAAAGTGATATAAACATAAGTACTGTAATTTCGGAATAAAGAATCTAATGAAAGAAAAAAAGAAACTAGGATTTATTTTGCTTCCGTCATTTATGACGGGTTACAAAGCTAGTTATAATATATTTACTTTTCATTGTATTAATAGTTAGTTTATGTGTTTGCATCCATTTTTGTATCTTTTTAATCTCCGTATTCATTTTAGTTTGCAATAATACATAGTTTATATTATCTGCAAATAAAAATATTTCAGCATCTAAATTAATTTCTTGAAAACTCTCCATATATAGCGTGAACAAGAGAGGTCCAAGAATGCTACCTTGTGGTACCCCATAATTTATACTTTCTTTAATTTGTACAAATTGTGTGCGATTGCTCAAGTATGACAAAAACTATTTATAAGCCGATCCTCTGATTCCAAAATTATTCAATATTTTAATTTACTTGAATATGTCAAAATGATTTTTGATTAAATATCATTTAATCATAAAATTTAAAAACCTTAACAAAAAATTGAGCTAAAAAAACAAGACAAAAGTAGAAAACAATTACCATTTTTTTCTAAAACTATAAATTTTCGTATGCAAAAATAACTAAAAATACCCAATAATTGCATTTTATTATCAGTTTTCAAAAGCAAAGGCAAAAGTAATTTCCCATGAGCGTAATAAATAATTTCCCAGTCGACAAAAGAAATTGACAGTAAATTTTTGTTTTTGTTTTTGTTTTATTGTTTTTAACTTTGCTATATTTTGGGGAAGTTCATGTCGGTGGTTAACGTGCCAAATAAGAAGAAACACTAAAAACACTCTAAGAAAACAAATAGAAAAGAAAAAAGGGATAGTAATTCATGATGATACAATAATTTTGATACTTACAAACCTTAATAATAGTTTTTAAAGGACTCTCGAGATATTATATGAATGTGTAAATTGGTTGTCCTTTTTTTCATATTATTTTCTCTTTTCTTATCAAAGAAAAAAAAATTTATTTCCATTTTATTTCTTTCTTTGATTTGACTTTTAGTCTCAAATTTAAAATCTCATGTGTCCCATATTTAGAAAAAGATAATTTTGATTTACCAATCAAACTTTTCGTTCTTTTTCGTTTTTTTTTTGTTTTTAGAATTAGAATTTTGTGACATGGAATAAAAAAACGGAGATAATAAATGGGTTAAATCGGAGGGGGTAAAAATTCTATTCTAATTTCTCATAATATTATTATTCTATTATTTTAGTTTTACTTAAAATCTATATAGAATTTAATCTGATTTTGTGGTTAGAAAACTTCAGTATATTTCAAAATGAAAAATATTCAATAAGGAAAGTTAATTGGAATATTCATACGAGTATAGATAACTTTAATTTAAACTCTCAATATATGGTGGCATTGAATACATTGGCCATCAGTTGAGGGAAATTTCCATAAAAAACAATGCCCATGCAACTAAAATATTTACACATTAATGAAAAAGAGATTATGTCTATGATTCTATTTATACAAAAGGTACAATTCTGGCCATATGTCACCGCAGACGCAAGTTGGCTTATTGGGATTACCCGTATTAATGATATTATGTATCTGAGTTCATAAAGTTGCCTGATTTAGTGAATAAACTCAGATTATTCGGTATTTAAGATTATTAGGGAGTTTTCACCGTTCCTAAATAACTTTGTCTTTTAGTTTTATGTTCTTGATAATAACTTAGGTAGGAATCACCTTTTCGTGGTTAATCATTGTATTGTAAGTTTATACTACAATATTTAGAATGTTTTTCATGTATTTATTTATCAAATTACTAGCTTTATCAAATCATTAAATGTGAAAAACAACTGTTAGGAACTAAGCTTCATTTTATTTAAATTGTTACCAGATTATACTCTTAATTACTTTTGTCATTTATTTTATCACTTCGGCTTAAGAATAAAGCATTGCACTGTGGAACAAGTTCATCGAGTTGTGAATCAAATAAATTCTGACTTGGAGCAAAAAAAATATTGTTCTGCCGCATTTCTTTATATAGGTCAAACTTTTGATAAGATGTGGCATTTAGGCTTATTATGTTAAAAGCCGTGCGATTTCTACGAACTGCTGAGAAGTTATACAGGAAATCGTACGTTTTATGTTAGACAACCGGATTTTTACACAAACCTTATTTTTACACGTTCAATCTGGCGTGCCCCAAGGAAGTGTGCTTGAACCCACACTCCTTCTTCAATAATTTGTCAATTTGGTATTTTGCCTTAATTTACACTCCTTATGAGCGATTACGCTCCATTTGAGAATTGAATAAATATATTACTACTATTACTATTACCTCATCTATACGGCAGATATCACAACGACACCAGATGTGAAAGCAGCAACTTTTGGATGATGATACCGCTATTATGGCTTCAGACATCGATCCATTACGAGCTTCAAACCTTTCCCAGCGGAACCTCAGTCAAATTCAAAGCTATCTCCACAGTTGAAAAATAAAAGTCAATGAAAACAAGTTAACCCATGTGACACTTACACTGAAAAAAGGTAACTGCCGCCCCCAGTAACCTTGAACAATACAGTCATACCTCGGAAGTATTATGCCAGATATTTAGGGATTCATCTTGATAGGCGTTTTAACATGGAAAAAACACATAATTTGTAAGGGCGCACGATTGGGACAAAAGCTGAGAAGCCTATATTGATTAATGAATAAAGGTTCAGAATTCTCTAGCTATTCTTAAACCTATATGGTCGTTCGCAATTCAACTCTGGGGTGCTGCAGCTAAAGCCAACATTGATGTAATTCAAAGATTTCAAAAAAAAGTCCTGAGAATGGTGGTCGATGCTCCGTGGTTCATGCCAAATAGTTTAATCCACAACGATTTGCAGGTACCTTCAGTACATGATGAAATATCAAAATACTGCTCAAAGTACAAAAGTAAATTGAAAGTACATCCAAACATCCTGGCAAACAATCTTATGAGGGACCCAGGCCCCAGAAGATTAAAACTTAAAATTCAATACGACCTATATAAAATAATATAATAAAGAATACATAATATAAACTAATATAATATAAAATAAGTAGTGAAGTGTTATAACATGATACTTCTCTTCAAGCCACTATAAAACACAAAGTTATTTAACTTATTGAATTGTAAATTATTCGTATTGTAAATATTAAATCGAAGAAATCTCTACGTCAAATATTATTCTGCACAAATTGTTTTCGGTTATGCAGATTATATCTAGATGTTTGTTTACTAGACAGTGGTCACTTATTATCCCAGTTATAATGCAAGTCTATTTTCTCTTGAAACTCAGAACAATTTAAGTTTACTGTTGTGTTGTGTTTACTTAAGTGTTGGAATGAGTATTTATGTTTGCCGTTATGAGTTTAATTTTGTGAGTATTATGGTTTTGGTTCATGCTATATTTTAACGTACATTTTGGTTGTCTTTGGAGAATTTCCCATGACAGGCTTACTCTTATAAAAAACTCTACCGACGCTTTTCTCATCAGGTAGCCGAATACAACATCGTTTGCAAGGATGCCAGATTACCCGAATACCCACAATATTTTTTTTCGCCACAGTTTTTACCTCTACTTCATCTCGCATCAGCTTTGATGTTGTAGTGTATGAATTGAAACATTGTATTGCGCTGCTTCGCTATCTGAGAGAATATAAATTTTATATTTTTTTGTAGTTTCTTCTCAAATTCTAATAAAGTTCAATTGCCTGTATTATTACTTACAAAACGGTATTTTTAGAATCTAGACTTGAAAGAGTAGGTGCTCTGAGGCTTTTTCAATATATCCCTGATCCTAACTACATTAATTTTTTTGACTCGTCAATATACCATACTAATGCTGCCTCATCAACAGATGTAGAGCTTACTCAAAATATTTTTTTGTTTGGCAGGATAATTTATAATAGTTTTTCAAAACCGTTTCATAGAATACAATGGCCAACAGATCTTTCTAAAGAAATTTTTACAGCCCGCAAAAATTGTACATGAAAGCATCATTTCCTCATCTCATACAGCTAATCTTGGTAATTCTAAGAAAAAAAGCAAACCCACATTTTATAAATTTACCAATAAGAATCGTGTTAGTCGGTAATCAGTTAAGGATTTATTTTTCGAAAGTGTGCTAACATAAATGATAGCCATTTATTTTGACGAAAAATCCTTAGATTGCTTAAGCCAAAATTTTGTTCTGTATTTTGGTTGTGTTTACGGGAATTCTGCATATGATGAACATTATTTTCTTTGAGTCGAAAATCGAGAATTAAATTTTTGGAGCATCAATTTTATTTTATAGCTATCTCGTAAGTATAGAAGTATTACAAAAATCGAAGTAAAATCAACAATAGACGCATCAATTGAAACAATAGATACATCAATTGACAAGATCCATATGCTAGATGGTGGTTTAAAAGAAATTCGTGTGAATATTCACATATTCTGTAGATTGTGAAATTGTATCTTGATGTGTACCCCTAACTAAACGATTTTCGTGTAATCTACCTAAATTTGAAAAAATCGGGACATTTCTTTCACAGTTTTTTTTTGTTTTTTTTTTACACAAAGCTAGAAGACTAGGTGTGGGACCTTTTATATCGATTACTAGAATGGGAAATAAAAGTTATCAAAGGAGGATGATAAAACGGAAGAAAAACAATTAAGAATTAAGGGGGAGATTGTAACATTCCTGTATTTCATTTACTGGACTGGATACTGGATATGATAAATGTAATGAATATTTATGCGGGATTCTGAGTTAGGAAAAATTTTAGAGTTGGATTCAAAATCAAAGTTGTACGCCTTTTACAGAATATTAATATAAATTATTTTTATGTGTAGCCGATGTTGGATACAAATAAAATGATTGAATTCGAAAACAATAAATGGATTTTGGTATTTTGAATATTTGTATTTTATATTTTTTTTTTTTATTTGATATTTAAGATTTCGCTGGCAACGCATAAATTGTGCATATTAATACAAATGGCCATCAAAATGTTGGCAAATAAAATACACGCAAATGAAATGTAGTCAACTGAAATTTAGTCAAATGGAATACTTGCATGTGATAGCAACCCGAATGAAGGTGCTAAAATGTTCGTCTTGAGTTTGTGTAGGTCATAAATGTAGAATCTATAATTATAATAGACAAACATTTAAGGACCTGCGCAGTAGACACCTTTAAATTTTATCTCGCTTCTGCTTAATGAACTCTTACTTAATATGTAAATAAGGTGCAAATACAACAGAAATGCGCATACGGGTTGAAAAAATTTCAATTTTGTTTTATAATATTTAAACTTTTGAATAATAAATAGCTATTTGTGTCATTCAGCATCTTATTATTTTGTATACATAATTAAAGGAAATTTATTCTATAATTTTTTTTAGGTAGCTGTCTCAAATTATTGTTTTATATATTTTGGTCATTTTTAGTAATCATAATAGTTTTGGTGACAAATATGTATATGTACCTCTTTAATTACAAAAAATTTTATTTTTAGTAATTTTATCCATTAAATGCCACTGAGTATAGGTAATATATCGGAAACGAATCAGTATAGGAGGGAGGTGTATTTATGTGTCGAAATTAAAACTTAATAACCTCAAAACTTTTTATTAAGCATGAGTGTTTTGTGCTTTATCGTGAGAAATCTATGTCAATACGTAAATTACTATTCTTTTCAAAACTTGAAGTATAATTACTCAACAGGGGCCCCTAGTCATATTATAATATAGTAGATCAATCATGTTTGTGTAACACATAAAATGGAATTTAAATCAACATTCGGGATGAGGAGGTTATAAATGAATTTCCATAACTTGTCTTCATCAGGTGCTTCACGAGGCAAGCCTTTAAGTGGAGGTGATAGAGCTTTTTACTGACGATATTTGCTCGTACAACTCGTCTCAACTCATAATATACATTCATAAATAAAATTACTAAAGCTTAGTTTGTTATTTATGAAAAAAAAAATGTTTATTTTTAATAAATAAAAAACAATTTAAGATCAAACTCTATATTAATTGTGAATGTAAAGTTCAATGTCATCAGCTATTTTTCATAAGACAAAACTATTTAATAGTTTTAAAAATACGTTTTTAATAACAGGAATTCAATACTCTTCTAGATTGTAATATGATTCAAAGGGTAAATAATAAAACAATAAATAACAAACAATCTTTTTCTATATTAAATTATTCATTAAAAAAAAGTTTAGTATAGGTACCATTCCACTATAATTAAATAATTATCAGACTAAAACAAATAATATAGAATAGGTGTAAACACCTTAAACTTCTAACACAAATTCTATTTTAACCCTCAGATATTGCATTAATATTGTATTCTTTAAATTTACCACAAAAATATATTTTTCTACGACATTTAGGTACGTACATTAAACCTTTTTTTGCTTGTTTCACTCACTGTATTGAAATTTAATCCCTATAAATATTTAGATCGTTGCATTAGAAATGTTACATAACAAGAATTCTGAAAGCTTAATTACGTATATTGAACTAAATTTTATACTTTTATAATGTCTAATAAAACATTAAAATAATCTAGATGATCTTGAATAACTGTAAGAGTCAATTATTGGGTTAGTGAACTGATTTTTATAGTAGGTTATTATTTTGATTTATTAAAAAAAATGTTTAAATTGGAGTTTAATGTTAACCCATTCTATGCAATGATACCATATGATACCAGCTATATAGCCTCTCACAAAAATACGATTTCTCATGATTCTCAGCGCGAATTCAAGAGTACCGTTAAGAATTTATTTTTGGAATACTTTTTCTTCAATTTAATGTGTGACTGTAATTAGTCAGTAGCATTTTATCTGCTTTAGTGGTATCAAGTTAAAAACTAATGTTTTATTATGTGTTAAAAAAATGCTAAATATGAGCACGAGGAAATTGTAAGTCTATCAGCACATCTTTCTTAAAAAATTCTAATTAAATAAGAAGTATGTTAAAAGTACACATTTTATTCTATATTTTAATATACTCCGTTGATAAAATGATTGCAATTAATATATTAAATCTTCATATTTAAAAAAAGTGGGAACCTATAAAAATAAATTAAAATTTTATAGATAAGTTATAAATGACATAGAAGATAATTTTGTAAGGAGATTTCAAGATTTCAAAATATTTGAATCGTTAATTAACTTTATTAAATATCCAGACAACTTCGAGTTGGAAACTACTAAAATTAATCAATTAGAATGGTTAAAGTTAGAGAATTTAGAAATGCAATTGGCAGAGTTTCAATCAAGCTGTATTTGGAAACAGAAATTTGTAGAATTGAGGCATGAAATGGAAAATAATAAAAAAAAAACATATTAAATGAAGAAAAATACGAAAACATATAGACAATATATTGTCGAAGACATGGTGTTTGCTTCCAGAGACATGTCGTTTATAGAGACATTTAATGCGTTGAAGAAATTGTCTTTATCTAATCATACAATTTTTTCATCAACGGATAGCAGCTGTAAAAGCTTATTTTCGATAATGAATCACATAAAATGTGATGTATGAAACAGAATTTCCAACAAATCTGGCGAGGTTTGCATCTTGTATTTCATTAAAATTGTCAAGCTGTCATTTCGATATTGATGGATTATCGGAAACTATTCAACAAAAATCTCAATAAAAATTATGTCAGCTAGTTAAAGAAATAAATGTATAATATAATTTTTTAAAAAGGCACGGCCACGTTTGTATATTTTCATTTTATCAAAATAATTTTTATAGGCACGCAGTCAAAAAAGGTTCGCCATCCCTGAAGGTATGATGTTTGAATTAACTAGAGGGCTATTTAATTAATTTTTTAATTTACTTTTAGTAACATAGCTTAAGCTTTTCCATTCAACAGTAGCTTATTGTTAATTTGTGTTTTTCATGTATTTCGCATATTCTAAGAAATTATTACGGTGTCAACATAATATGGTACCGGAAGATTCCAGCAACAGTACACATCGTGGAAAAAAAACCAAGGACGGATTTGGATTTCTGAGATCAAAATTAAGAAGCATTTTATAAAGTTTCATAATTAAATTCCGAAAAAACTTCTTCCGCAATGATTGGGTTAAGTTATCACGTAAATAAGTAAATACACTAAAACAAGGTTTAATTTAGCCTCTGTGGAAATTTTGGCTAAATAATCATACTTTTTGTTTTTATTAACGATGGATAGTTCTATCTAAGTGTGGCCTTTTCATATCTGTTTTATTTCCCCGTTTGATTGTTTTATTTTGCAGGTCAATTTTGTTCTTATTGAACGCTATAAATGCCAATTTCCGAATTAGGCGATGTCTACGTCTGCAAGTATTCTAAAAACGATGTCTGCGTCTGTAAATATTTATGTCTTTTGCGAATTTTTATGTCGCATTCGAGAGGAGTAGGGTTTTTCTTTTAAGCAGAATCTATATTTGTCTGTGTTCGACATGTCAATTTTGAACAGATATTTTGTTGAATAATCTATGGCTTGTGATAAACCAAAATAATCATAATCATAAGTGTTGTATTTATTTTCCAGGACCTGCATGGTCTGTTGGCCACCTAAATAAGTAAGCATAATTGTAGATGTTTGGTTAGTAAATTTGTTATTATTATAAATTTTACGATAAGATTTTGTTTTGAATTATTTGCTATTAGATGAACACCCTAACTAGTTTTTACGCGTATTGATTATTAATATATCAATACGCGTAAATACATAATTTTAATATTTTTTAATTTTTGACATTTCTATTAATTTAAATGTGAAGAGATGTTTACAATATTCATCTCCTGACCGGGATTAGAACCAGGGAATATGAATATAATAGTCGAATGACATAACCGCTGTAGGATATCAGTCAGAAAATATATTGTTTTGTACGATATTTGGTTATTGTGAAACCATTTTTAAGGCAATTTGAAATCAAATTAGTACAACACTTTGAAAACTAATGATCACTACTAATAAGGATAGAGTTCTGATCCTAATTAACTTATCAATTTTCATAAAGTTTATAGAATTATTTATAGAAATGTTACACATCTGAACTGGTTTTAACAAAAAATTTACCACCGATTTTTATTTTTGAATTGTTAACGATAAATTTTCTTTATTTATAATAGAAAAAAAAATAAAATATTTAAAAAATTTTGTGGTTGGCCCAGATTATTGATGTATTAATATAAGATAGAATTCACAATTAAATATATTCATATTTACGTATCAGCAAACTATTAACATAATTAACAAAATGACAACAAAAGGTAATCCAAGGTTTTTTTTAATCACCTGATAGCAATTGCAGTTGGTTATAAATTTAATATGACATTAATAAAATCAGTAAAATTTAACTATGGTTTAAAAAATCCAAGTAAACAAGTTCGATATTCACATATAGAACGATTATTCTAATATTAATTAGGTATACTTATTTCGAATATACTACACCACTCTTATTTTGCAAAAATTTCTTCTTTGTTTTTTTTTTCTTTATTTCATACTTAAGTCTACTTTACAAATCGTTTAATTTTTCGCTTAAAAATAATTTTTAAAATATGTAATGATATACATTTTTTTTTCTTAAAATTTTAAGTGTAAAAAAATATAATATCAAAAATAAGGGGTTGCTATAGTATGTATTACCTTATACCGAAATTCTCTTTGGTTCATGCCAAATGTGAGTAGTGTAGTAGCTAAATCTAATATCAATTCCGGCACAATTTTCGACTTCAATTAAACAATTTGCCCTCAAACAAAATGAGTAATGAGACCTTCAAGTCCGAACAGGATATGAAAAATTACGTTTAATTTATAAGTCATCACTAAAATAAGTACATAGATAAATATCTTCTATTTGGAAAAACTTATATGTTCACAATAGAAAATGCTTATGTATGGTGCTACTAAAAATGAAATCATAAATGTTTTCTTAATTTGTATAGCTATGAACATTTACAATAATGTAGTATGTAAAACAAAGACTAACCAGATGAGTCAACAACTAATATGAACAGCCAGTTCGATTGTGAAAAATATGGTTTAAAAATCAACGCTATAAAAATAAAATAATAAAATTTTAACCTTTTCGCAGCTGTTGGGATACATGTATATCCAAGCCAATGTTTAAAAACGACTGTATTTCAAAGTTAATATACATATAATATGAAATATTTTTGGCTCGAATCGTCTGTTTAAATGTTACCTAACGGTATTTAGTTTTGTGTGCATGTCTTTAGAGTTTAGTTTTGTATTTTAAATTGTGGTGCACAGTCGTAAATTTGGATTTATGATTATTTTTCGCAAATAAATATTAAAATTGTCAACATAGAGCTATAAATAAGCTCGATATTCACACACAAATTGGTTTCTCTAAATTATATTCAAATATTTTGTTGAATAAACCTTGTTAAGAATTTAAGTGTATATTTTGAAGATGAAGTGAATATAGTAATTATTCAAAGTATTTGTTGTAATTTAAGTACAATATTCTAATATTCTACCGTTGTTTTAAGAGTTATTTTGTTGTGGGACATATGACCTACATGCCTTTTTTGGCGGGACATATTCGCCTGAACAGTCCTGTAAATTTTTAATTTTTTTAAAATTTAAATATTTTTAACAATATTTTTTAAAGTCATCTGACACCTCAGCCATCAGTAATGATCCTTTTGAAAGCAGTGGCAGTGAGATTGATCCAGATTTTCATCCTGAAGACGACTGTAAAGATGAAAGTTGTTTGTAGTTAATTTTTGTTTCACAAAAGGCTTTTGGGACTTATTTACCCCAACATAAAAGACGCACGGAATATATTTGTCCCACCCTCTTCTGCCATCTCCATCAATAAATTTATAAATATAAACTGGAATAAATAATATAACAGATTTAGCAAAAATCATGTACAACATAAAAATTAAAGCCATTGCGAACGGATTAAGCTGAAGCAAACATAATACATGAAACTAACAATAATTAGTTCTAAAAATGAGTCAACAACATAAAAAATCGATGAGATAAAATGCAAAAGTTAAAAATAAATTTAAGAGTTTTTAAAAAGACAAAAATAAGTAATCGTTAGAAAAAAATATCAAATTAGGTCGAATACAAAGCAATGAACAAGTTCGAAGTAGTAGATAAAATACGCATTTCTGTATGATAGCCATTTTTAGTAAAATTGTCGAAATGAAAATATTCTATTACTTTGACTAAATTGGCAAGATCTAAATTCGCAGAGAAAGATCGTAGAAAAAGATTAAAATAAAATGCACAAACGTTACAATATTGCCAATTGCTATGAAATAAACTCAAATTGAAATCCTTTATAAATGTTTTGAACATCTAAATATACGTGTTTTATGCCAGAAATCCAATGTTAGCGACACGACATTGTGGTCCTAGATTGTTGACATAGGATGTTGTAAGTCCACAGCGACATTTTCATTTTCAAGCAACATTTCAAAATAACAAGAAAAACATTTATAATTTAACGACTTAGGGCGTTTCCGAACCTCTCGCACTTACACTTGATACTCGCACTAAATCTGTCAAATCGCACTAAATTTAATAATTTAATTTTGCGATATCTAAATGTACTTGAGACTACACTAAAATTTTGACAACAAATGAAGTGCGATTTGACAGGTTTAATGCGAGTATCAAGTGCAAGTGCGAGAGGTTCGGAAACGCCCTTAGAACTGTGAAAATGAAATGTCGCAGGGGGACAACGAAAATTGAACAAAATTTTGTCGCCGATTTTTTCGTGTCGTACTATTAATTATGATACCATTTAAACGTATTTGTTCAAAATGCATATTTTGTCGACGACAATGTCGTATCGTTCTCTTTGGACTTCAGGCATAAAACACGTATATTTATGGATGTACCAAAATTATCCAAGACATTTAATTAATGATGTACAAAATCCTGAAATTTGGTATTGAATGAATATGATAATTATTCTGTATAGTTTTATGTTCAAGAGAGAGAGAGAGAGACAGAGAACATGTCATTATACTGACCGTGAGTTTAAACATAATCAGAAAGTTGTTGGGACTAATTGTAATTGTTTTTCTGTCACTATCTAACCTATTTACCCACATTATATTATCTCTAAAATTTCTTGTTCTTCGCATATTTTATACAAAACCTTGTAATAAGTCTTCTTATAGGTATAACCGGAAACGTATGTCATTTCAAGGATACTTTTCTTTTAAATAATATACATGCAATCATATATATCTAACTATATATACAATCATTCTCAACTTCAATTTATTCCAACAATATTCATTCGTTTCGAGTGTATTGAACTATATACATTATTATAATTGATATGGTTTAGTTAAAAAGTTGACAGTTGTTTAATGTGATTTAGTCTGGTATTCAGGTAATCAGTACCCGTATAAAATAATAATAATAACCTTGTTACAATGAAAAGACAAAAGATATATAATATATACGTATATGATTTTCAAATAAAGAAAATTATATTTTACCAAAAAACAAAAAAATAAAATGTTTTTTTTATTTTTTATTTTTTTTTTCGTTTTTACTACCATCATTCACACCCGATTGACATTTAAATTCTGACATTAACGATTATAATCATATGGGATAATATAATATATATACATTATTATATATAATATATCATTCTATAAAAATATTATATAAATTAAATTGATGTTATGTTATAGCGAAATAAGAAAATTATAGCAGAAAACTGGAATACAATTTCTTTCATAACTTCACCTTAACTTATGTGCTGATAGTAATTGATAGTTACCAAGAAGGTTAATCTGATTAATTTTGCATGGTTTGGTATATAAACTCAAAAAAGAAGAAAAAAAAAAAATAAAAAATAAATAAATAAATGAAAAAATTGAAAAAAAGTAAAATTTGAACCCATGATTCATGTGACGTTTTCATCTTAAGTTACAATTTTCATTTTACATTTTTTATTTTTTTTTTTTTATTTATTTTTGTAACCTTAAAAGATTTATCCAGTCAATATAAAATGTCACAAACAGGCATGAAGAACACATTGGCACAAACTTATTTATATTAAGTAAAATCTACAATGCATATTATTATATGGTTGGAATTAAATACGATTAAATACGAATATATTTTTATGTATTATTATATTATGTAGGTATTGATAATAAATAGTGTTGCCAGATTGAATATTTTTTTTTGCAGATAATATTTGAAAATAATTATTATGTAATGAAATATTTTTAATGAAGCTTTTTTTGCTTTTTATTTTCTGTTATTAAATTAGATATTTTATTGAGAATTGAGATTTGTTCCGTAAAGTTTTTCTTCGTATTCCAATATTAAAATATTTAAATATAAAATTAGCTTGACAAATATTTTTTATACATTTATCGATTTGAGGAAGTAAAGTCAGTTTCATAACTATATAATCTTTCATCATGAGAAGACTAATATACATTTTTTGATTAACCGATGTAGTATGGTTTTTGGATTCTGTGCATAAAAACTTCGTAATGAATTAAAATAAATTAAAAAATTGCCACATCGATTAAGTTTTTTCAATTTTTTGATTTAACTCATGAAAAGTGTGATGTATAAATTTTGCGTCGTGTTCGAAATGTCACTTTTCAAAATACCGTTTGATCAAAATATCGTCTGATCTCGGGCACGCTAATATTAAGATTTCGTCACAATTAAAAGTTTTGAATTAAAAATATTTTTTTAAAATGTTTTTTTTATTTTGATAGATAGATAGATAGTTCATTTATATCCAAAATTTGTAAATAAGTTAAAGTTTCAAAAACTTCAGTTAAAGTTTAGATTATTACATTATTAGTATCTTAACAGCTGCAAGTTTCATTTTATTCTAATTTTTATTTTGCATTACATTTACAATTTATTTTAATTAATACAAGGAAAAATGGTGGAAAATTACAAAAACCTTGTGACTACTTGCATTTTTAAAAATTTTAATTAAAAACTTATGCCTAGACTTAAACTAATTTATAGCTAAACAAAGATATCAAAAAAAAATTTATTTTGAATTTTACTAAACACTAACAAATTAAATGAGATCAAATTCAATTTTAACAATTGAAAAACAGAGACAATAATAGTACGTAAACAGCATTTAAGTTGTGAATTGAATATATAGGGTGCTGTTTTTAGAGCGATGGAGCTTTAAATTACAATAAAACACACTTAAATTGAGATGGTAACCAAATTTTTTTTAATTGAAAAATATAAATTTATGACATTGCTCTGAGAAACCGCATTTCATCAGGCCTATTTCTTCGAATAATGCAAACCTTATTTCATCAATAGCACAGGTTATGTTCCAAAGCATCTGTTGTTTTTGGTTGTTATACAACAATGACTGATGGACATAACCTCAAAGAAAATAATCCATTGGTGTTATATCGCTTGATCTTGCATGCCAATTAATTATACAATTTCTGAAAATAATGTAATTACCAAATCTTTCTTCCAATAAATCAATTGTTGTGGTAGTAGTATAAGGTGTGGCATCATGGAAACAAAATACTTCCTGGTCGATTCCATTCAAATTCTGAAATAAAATATCATTGATCATCGATCTGTAACGAGCACTATTCACTGTGATATCAGCTCCAGCATCGTTTTTGGAAGAAATATGGACCGGTGATGCCTTCAGCTTGGAAACCACACCATACGATGCATTTTTCAGGATTCAATGGAACCTGCTGAATCTCTTGAGGATTTTTTTCGCTCCATATACGGTTATTTTGCTTGTTAACGTAGCCGTTCAACCAAAAAAGTGGATCATCATTTGTCATAAAAATTTACCGAATATCTATTTTAAGTTTTCGTCCAAATTTTTAAAATATTAAGATAGATTGTAAATAAACGTAGAAGTAATAAGAAAAAATATATATATATATAAAAAAAAGTGGATCAACTTTAATCTGTTCTAGGGCCCAATCGGTAAACAAACGACGCTTATTATGGTCAAGTCGCTTGAACCAGTTGAATTTTATATGGGTGAAAACCAATATCTTTATCAAAAAATTTTCATGTGAGGGTTGCACACTTTTCAACTTGTTTTGAACGTCAACGAATAGACAAATTTGGATCTTCATCAACATCACTAGCTCTTACAGCTAGCTCTGTTTTCTTCTGTACGTACAATTCTTTGTCTTGTTGTTGTTGTTATTGTTGCATCGATATGATACGATGTCCGAAATCTATCAATAGTTCGATCAATAATCTGCTCTGATAGATGATTATTTAAACCATAAATTACACGATTTTAAAAATAAATTTCAACAATTTGAAAACGTTGTTGCGGCCTTAGTGAAATAAAAAATTTGCCTTCAATATTAATTTAAATGCGTTTTATTTGATTTTGAAGTTTTATCATTCTAAAAAAAAAACTCCCTTTATTTTCGAATTTCTAAGGTTGGTATTTTTTGCGTTTAAAACAAGCGTTTCAAAATAATTGAGCTTCGTAAACTTATTGGTATTTTTGAAAATATTGTCGAAACGAGCAAATTATAACATTTCATATCCGGCATTATTATATATTATTTATTTTCATTTTATATCAAAATTATTTAGAATTATTTAGAAATATGGAATATCTATTTATTTTTATTTAAAGCAAACATTTGTATTTTAATAATAATTAAAGTTAAAGCGCAGTGGAAGCGTGCTGGCTCCATAACCCTTGTTAGTTCTAATAATATTTATTCAGAAGTAAAAGATTTATAATACAGTTCAATATGATATAAATTATATAAGTGTCATCTCCAAATATGACATGATGATGTATTTGACACAAATAAAGAATTGCCATATAGTCGTAAAACTACTAACAGTTTAAATCTTTGATTCTTGTTTCTATAGCAGTTGAATGCATTTATTTAAATATTTTACTTTTAACTAAATGTTTATTGCTTATTAATTTTATTTTAGATATAATGAACTCTAAACAGCTGACTTTTGGCGTCAGTTTTTGTCATATTCACCGCTGATAGGTACATTTTACCAATTACTTTATATTACCCACGTTTAGAATAATAACAAATTATCATTCGCGAGTTGAAAGCATTTCAATTCAATTTGATTAGCGATTGAAATGTCATTTTCAATAATAGACACGAATAAATCAAATAGTTAAAAAAAAAACTAAAATTATAGTAAAAATCACTAATCAGTATAATTTGCTCACAAACTTTTTTTATAAAAATAATTCATACAAATCAATGACCATATCAATGACAATCATTATTTATTTTCAATAGTATTTAAATAAAAAAGAAAAGATTAATAGAATTTTTATTTGAAATTTTAAATTGGATAAGTAAAATTTACTAATATTGTTACCATTAGTTAAATAAAAATAATACCTTTTTTCATATTACAATTTATTACAAAGAGTTTATTTTGATGATCTAAGAGTTTTAGTACATCCATCCGCTATCCTCTACAATGTATATTCTTAATAATCCAGTTATCTTATAATACAAATATAATAATTTCACTAAATCAAAAATTCATAAATTGACGAATTACACAAATGCAGTCGCTGCAGTATATTATGAGAGTCTAATCTGAATAACTTTATTAATTACATATTTTTATTATTTTAAAATATTTTTAAAACGCATTTAATAAATCATCTAAAAACATTGAAAATAAAATTATTTTATCAGTGGTGCAAAACAGTCAAATCTGCAGGCCTACTCTAGATATATAAATATATATTTTTTTATTTTTTATTTAAACTTAATTTTAACCCTTATAGATTTTTTTTATTTAAACTTAATTTTACCCATTATACAATCTTATTTAGTCCAACTCTAGATAAAATTATTTCAATTAATAAAATTGCAGTATAAAATCTCATTCTTATTTCCATATAAAAAAATATTTATTTTAAATCACAGGCACTATCTGGCAACATTGATAATACGCAACATTTACAATCAAATACAAAATATTGTAAAAACAACAATTTTATTTTTCTTAAATGGCAATAAAAACACATGAATATGCGAATGTAAAATTTAATTAAATATAAATTCTCAAATTCTTGGTAAAATATTTTTAATAAAAAAAAAAAAAATAATAAAAATAAAAAGAAATAAAACATTATTTCTAAAAACGAGAAAAATATCATTTCAAGTTCGCGTAGTAACAATTCAAGTGTGAAGTAGAAGACTTCAGGGCAATAATTCTCGTTGTAAATGTCGTTGTATAACATAATTTTAAATATATATATATATATATTTATATAGTTACATATACCTAGCTACATAATAATAATATAATATAGGAAAAATGAATTGATTTAATGGTAGTGGGAGTTTGTTCAACCAAATGTAAAACATATATATACATAAATAAATCTTAAATAGGATTTAGAAAAAAAAAAAGAAAAAACAACAAAAAAAATACACTTCTTTAAGATTAAAATACTATATTGAAAGCATTCTGTAAACATGATAAATGTCATCACAGTATGAATTACCTACATATATACTTTTGTGTATCGAAAGTAAATCTTTCATTTTCTTTTGATTTTAACAAAAAGATTAAATTTACTTCTAGACTTGGCAAAAATCAAAGCTAGCTATATTATATCAAATTCAGTTGTAATGGACGCACAAAATGTGTGATATAAGATTTTTTAAAAATTACTTAACGTTGGTCAATTATTTGAGTAGATATTAATGTGCCCTAAGTTATCAACGTCGTCAATTAAAAGGTGCAAATTATGTTTGGTTTTGTCAGGGAGACTTGTGGGTACAAACAAAACATATTATGCGTAGTTGACCTTGTGTTATTAAATTGAATTGCTTAAACTTAGATCAATTTTTAATTTAAATTTAAACAAGTACCTAATGCTTAGACCTAATTTATCATAAATTATATCTAAACGATAATCCAACTGACTGTATTGATATTTACTTCTGTATCCCATTCATAATTTGTCCAGTTTAAAAAATAGGGTTCTATATTCAGTTCATAGTTTGTCAGGCTGATTAAAAATTATTTTTAAATTAATTTAAAAATTTGTTGATTATCTTTTATGTCCAATGACAATAGACATTATGACAATGACCCTTATTTATAAATTGATTGATATCAAATACAAAAGTTTAAAATGAAAATTAATCGAGTGTATCCTCATCATCATCATCACTATATCATCATCAATCTCAGTATCATCACTCATTATCATTATCATCACTGTTGTCTTCTCTGCGACTAATCTCTTCAGTTGAGGCCACTTTCTTTGTTGGATGCTTGCTTCGGCTAATACTTTTTTTTTTCATTTATTTCTTGCCCTTCGAACATTACGTATATTCTGAAAATAGAATTCGAAACATTGTTTCGCGATATTGTTGTTAGGTTTCATCAGAGTATGTCCGATACAACGCCATTTTCATCTGACAGAGGAACCACGACTATTTATTTTGTAATTTGTTTTTCATCACAATATTCTGTTGGAAATGATTTGTAACAAACAACAAATTTGGATGACCTAGTGGCATCTATGGATATAGGTACTCTTGAAATTTGCTGGTGGTGTTGGCTTTTCATTTTTGGCAAATTATGTTCATGGTATAGCGAAATTATGTGAAAGCAGAACCCTACCTATCTTGGAAATTATTGTAAAGAAAATATTATACACATGTTCAATTTTGTCAAAGCAATATCTTATTCACAACGTGTGTCCTTTTAATAAGAATTAGCTTTTTCGAATTGTCTAATATTTCTTTCAATATAATTAGGTACTAATATTTGAAAAATATATGACTTCAGACTTTGTATTGTTTGTACGTAATTTATCGTAAATTATACCTGAACGATAATCCAACTGAATGTATTGGCATTTATTGGGTATACAATTTAACTAACAGTAATGGGATTTAATTTCAAGGTAGGTATACCTATATATAGAAAAAAAATAAAACTGGGATGAAATTTACGAATTATTATTTTCTAATCTTGGATTAAAATCCATTTATTGTATAATTTACTGTATTTAATTTATTGTAGATATTATCAATGGAATGGTGATAGTGATGGGACATAAATGCGATACAACAAATGATTTTTGGTTCATATTTTTGATTTTTGTAGTGTGGAATGCTTTAAATCAACTTTAAAACAGAAATTTTAGTAAATTGCATCACAGTATCCAACTTTCAAATATAAATTACCAATACAGCAGTAAAAAGGACGATCTAAATATTTTCAAAGATATTACATTTTTATTTTTAGTTATTAATTTTTGAAATAAATTTGTTTTTTTTAAATAAAAAAAAAAAAATTGTCATTTGAGATTTCTAAAAAAATTTGGTTTTAGGAAATAAATTATTTGAATCAGAACAAAAAAAAAATAAACAAAATTTCATGGAAAATTTATCTGTCAGAGGTGAATAAACTGTGTCTCTTGTAAATACACATAAAGAGATTCAAATTTAATTTCGAAAAAATTGAGTTATTTAAATTCAATTTTTAAATTCGGTTATATTTTAAATATTTTAAGGAATATTGAACGACATTTGAACAGTTCTTATTTTTTTTTTTATTCTATTCCTGGTTAAAAATATTTTACAGTACCTAGATATTATTTGCGAAAACAATTTTTGAACTTTTCTGTTTATAAAAAAATAGATTGTCTTTATGAGTAGAATATAATTAATTGAAATATAAATATGTACATGCTATATGATGTCTTAATCAGTTTAGAACTAAAAGATTGCTTTTATTTTAACTAAATTAAATCAAACAAACAAACAAAAAATAGAAAATTCTAATAAATGAATTCAACTCCAAATCTCCATCGTATTCCATTTTTAATATTTTTTTTAACTATATTTAATTATATTGATTCTAATTCCATTGATATGCAGACTGTTAAATATAAAAGCTGTGATGTATCTTAAAAACAACCCATATGGTTAAATTCATATGGGTTGTTGAAATGTAGTTGTATAGAAATATGACTATAATATCATACTATGTAGATTATGTTTTAAATAACGAAGCTCTTCGTAGAATTCATGAAAACTATGAACTTCTTACAAGTGTAAAACGTAGAAAAATTGCATATTTTGGACATGTGATGAGAAGTAAAAATACGATAATTGTGCAATTTCTACAACTAATTGTGCAAATTACATGGTTACGTAATATAAGGTACTGGACAGGTATATCAGGTATCAGTGGATCAAAATAATGCAAGAAGTGTTTAGATAACATCTAAAATATATCTATCATATATGACTGCACAATCAATAGTTGTATGCTCAATAGTATTCAATATGCACCGGTGAGGGAGAAATGTAAAGATTTTATTTACATGTAAATTTTCCAAACAAAAATTTTGTAGGACAATGATTCAAAAAATTGCTTTTAAATTTAATATACGGTAAATTTCTACCATAAATACATTATCTATTAATTTTTTAATTATCTATTGACATTATGTATAGTATTTTACTAGTCATACAGAATAGATGTGGGTATAAAAGAAAAGGAGCATTAACCTCTTGACTCCACCATAAATAAAACTTTTATACTATATTTTTACTAACCTACTAACCTAGAGTTGAGTTGGAATACGCTTGCTAACTTTCAGCTACAAAAATATATTTTAGTGTTGTTATACTAAAACATTGTAACTACGTAATATAGGTTATTACTATTATTTTTTTGAATCTAAATTTTATTATAGCTTTTATTCAATTGCTTTTATAATTTGTAATTTAAGGTTATGTAAATTAGATTAAGGTTTTGATGAAATAAAAACATTATTATTATTATTATTATTATTTTATACAGATATTATTATTTATTATTATTTGTATAATTGGCTAATTGTTATCTCTAACCAGACTTCTATGTAAAATTTTCCTAAGAAAAAAAATACTAAAAGGATATGCTAAGAAAGAATCAAAACTACAGTTCATATTAACTTTCTCAATCTTGTTTTCCAGTTCATATCAACTTTCTCAACACTCTTGGTTTTAGAACAAATATTTTATATAATGATTTCGTTTATTTTATTTGAAAAAATTTTTTCTGTTCGTTATTTAGGGAGTAAAAATGATGAAGATGATCTTATAAAATTTTGTCAAGAAATCGTCTTTTTGCCTCAATGAAAACTATACACACAAGCTACGATTGCAAACGTACTACGAAATCAAATAAATTTCATACTAATTAGCTACCTATCCTGCAGCTAATGCTCCGTCTGATAACAATATACTTCTAATCTAAGGTACAAATCAAGCTGGTAAATGTATAACAAAAGCCAAAGTCGGATAGGTTTAGAAAAACTTAAAAAAATATATCTTTATATGTTTCATTTATTATAAGAAAGCATTTGGCGATACCTACTTTCTAACAAAGATATTTGTTTGGATTTGAAATTACGTTCCGTGAATTTTTTTTGTATGGTCAATATTATTATATATGCTAGCTACAAATTGAATAGATGAACAGGGTGGTGTCATTTCAGTTATTGGTCTATCGGAGAATACTCAAAATATCTAGGGACCCAAGGAATGTCAAAATGTTGAAGTTTGCAAAGACCCGAAAATTACTCCAAATAGTGAAGAAGTGAAAGACTGCTTACTTTGGTAACATCATGTGTGGATCGAACTATAAAGTAAGAACCACCCAGTTGATAGTTCAATGGAAGATAAATTGCAGTTGGGAGGATACAAATGTCGTGGCTGCGCAACATCATAAATTGGACGGGAATATCCATAGTTGGGAAACTGGTTGCGACTGCATTATCGAACAGATCTGAATTAAAAGAAATATTATTGGCAACATATATGTCACACAAACGCTTTTAATCGTTATCTCACTATTTCAGTATCAAATTCTGCAGAAGATGATGAATGTGTTGGAACCTATTGTAAATAATATGACAAATAATATGATATGGTTGTAAACAGTTGATCAGTTCAAAAAACAGCCTAGAATTGAATACAAAGTTTGGTGTGTAAGCCGGTTGACAAAGTAAGTTAAATAATATATTGTAAGCCATTTGACAAAGGGACTGAAACTAAGTTTAAGCAAATGTCTTTGTATTATTATTATTGTATTTTCAGATGTATTGCAAGCTGTGTGCCAATAAAGATATAAGTATTTTTTGTCATAATTAATTTGAATATAACCCTACAGGTGTATGAACACAGAAAGGTGATAGATTTCGAAATTTATACGAACATTTTTTTTGAAGAAATGTCCAATCACCATATGGCTTTAGAAAAACTGGCAGCTATTTTAGTTTGTAGGATAAACAAAATTTCGAATAAGTAATCATATAATTTATCATTTTTAGTTCGATAATTTATTTACTTCAGTCAATTTATTATCACATCTACTTTATGTTGTATGAACTCCTACAGATGGTTGTTCAAGGGAAGATAGAAGGGAAAGAAGAAGATGGATGAGGAGTTGGAAGGAAATAAAATTTCGTGCCTGCTTTGTTGGTACGAAGTTTATGAATTATGAGGATACAGAAATTGTGTTACGGAGTTGTGTTAAATTATGAATTTCGAAAGATGTTTTATTCCAATTGCCTAATTACAGTTTTATTAAACGTGCATGGCATATATATCGAACCTTCCGCATCAGTAAAAAGATATTTTTCCGTAGAAAAATATTTTAAATGTTAAATATCCTGTTGCAATAATGAATAACAAATGTATGCGCGAACTGATAGGATGAATGAAGACGTAAATGCTTATAGAATTGGTATTAATGGAAAAAGTGGTAACTAATAACTTGGATTTTTAATGTTTATATGAATGTCACTTTTATGGTCTATGAGCGCGTGAATAACACAAAAATTAGAAATCTTAATTTTCGTCGCTCCAGATTAGTTATCTGCTTCCAAGAATCTACCAATTAACTTTGCCCTTGCCACATCAGTGCGATTCAGAATCCCGGTACCAGTCCAAAAAATGTGTTTTGGTATTTGCATTTCTTATTTTATATTTACATTTTGACCGCTTTCATACTCAAAATAATTAGATTTTATTTCTAGAAAATAATGGTTAAAATTAAAATAAAATCTAAAAAGCGTATATTATCTTACGAATTTGTCTTATATGTTACAGATAATTTTCCCGTTTTCCGGAAAATTCTGCGCAAAACTTTCAATAAAAATATAGAAATTTTCAATCATATCTCTTAGACCCATCGTTGACGAGAAGAAAAAATTGATCTCGTCTCGTTGAATTTCTGTTAGACATTGAAAGCGACGCGATAGAATATTTGATTTGTTGGTAGTGGCTACTGATAATTTTTTACTGTCAAAAAAAAGTATTGGTATATAAGCAAAATATGGTTTATAAAATTTTTGGAAAGTATTAGCGGGGTTTAGTCTTAAAATATTTTGGCGAGATACTCGAATATGGGTATATATTTTAGGTAATTTTTTTTAACCCTTATGTTAGTGACATTCAAATCCACTTCATTAGGGTGGTGGGGTACTCGTGTACCGCCATATATTTTGTATGAACAATTTTTTTTTTGTACCTATATATTGTAAATATTCATATTTACGTATGAGTATTATGGATATAAATATACATTTATAGACATAATAAATCTATAATACAATATAAATAAAATAAAAGTATAATAAAATAAACATCCACATTTACACAAAGATTATTTTATGTTAATATTCTAGTTAATATTAAATATATTAATTTTCCTTACTAAAAAATTTAATGAAGCATTTTTGAATGTAAAAATGTTTTAAAGGGAGAACTTTTGCCTCTTTGAATAGTGGCCAGCAATTGAAATACCTATTTTTACCGTGAATAATGCGTAAGATACATTTTTGCGCTAATAGAATCGATTCAAGTATATATTTGAATAAGTACCACCCCAGCTTTTAATACCATATTGCAATTTTTAATGAACTAAGGCACAGTAAATTTTTAAAAGTAGTTGCAACGAGCAGTATTTTTATAATAAGTATAAATTTCGTTTATACTTATAAATTTTCCTAATATGTACTTTTAAATTCAAATGTTTATCTATAATTACACCCAAATATTTATAGTTTTCTACAACTTCAATATCAAAACAAGTTGACGAACAACTTTGATTAAACTGCGATAAGGTAAGATGACAATTATCTTTACTATTTACATACAATACTGGAGCAATTGGCTCCATGAAACCTAAATTTTATACCAGGGTCTAATGTACTTTTTACTGAATTTAAATTGAAAAACATTAATTTTGTTTTATTACTTATTATAAGTTTATGTACCATAAACCATTTTCTAAGTAAAATTATATCTATTAGTATTGCAATACTATTTTGTAGAGACAAAGCATTTATATCATTATACGAGAGACAGAGTAGTCATCAGCGAAACCAGTGATATTACCAGTGATTATAGAATAAAGAATTAATATAAATTAAAAATAATAATGGACCTAAAACCGAACCTTGTGAAACACCCGAATTAATAATTTTGGAATCACTTAATACTCCACCAACTTTCAATTTATACTTTCAGCAATACAGGATTTTCTTTGAAGGCAAATTCAGCCTTTAATAACAAGCAACCAACAAAAGAAAGACTATACTGAATTTAGTACAACATTAGAAAAATGTAATAATTGTTTCGAAGTCACTGGTAATAATTAATTTTGACTTTTTTGTAAATTTAAATTTTTTTCCTAAATTTTTTATATTACATTCTTTGTAATTATCATATTATCTACTTTGAAATAAATTTTATATATGAATAAAATAAAATTAAAAATAAAATAATAATATTTAAAAATAAAAGTAAAAATAGCTTTAAAAATAAAATATTATCAAAATAAATAAAAACAAACAATGTATAAGTAATAAATCCATACAAAATGCAAAGAGGTACACAGGTACCTCGTCACCCTCGTGAAAGTGGTTTTTCAAAATAATGGTAGATATCGACTCCCATTGATTATATAAATCCAAATTCTTTAAAATTCCAGAACCTTCCAGAACCTTTTTTTTTTGTTTGAAAATGCAAAAGGTACCCGGGTACTTCATCATTCACATAAGGGTTAAATAAAAATAAAATTTTGCAGGAAGTAAAATTTCCGTAAGAAACAGACTAGCATCTAAAAGTGGATTGGCAGAAAAAGAAGATGACCTCACCAGTGGCGTAACTGCAAAAAATTGTATTGTTAAAAATCGGGATCACCCCATTATCTGCAAAAAAAAAATTTCGAAAGAATAAAAATCTGGAAAAAAAAATATCTCGAAAAAAAATTCTGAACAAAAAAAATCTGGAAAGCAAAAATCTTGAAAAAAAATATATTCAAAAAAAAAATTACGAATTTCAAATCTCGAATTCGAGATTTTTTAATAACATTTATTTACATAATAAAATTCTTTACATAAAAAAATCGTTTTCCAATTATAATATAAATAAATTGAAAAGAAAATCCAAATAAATATATTGGAAAAAGTAATTATTTAGAAGTTTAATATAAAAATAAAATAAGGAAAAAAAAAATTTTTTTTTTAGAAATATTTGCCTTCAATTTAAGCGTACTAAAACTACAAAAATAAACTTTAGAATCGCAGCTTGATATAATGTTTTCATAGCAAGTTATGATTGTAATTACGGAAAAAGCAAATTAGCCGAAATTCTAGGAAGTCTTTAGATGAGATTAAGAGATTTGGTAAAAAGTTCGGCTAATTTGCTTTTTCCGTAATTACAATCATAGCTTGCTATGAAAAAATTATATCAAGTTGCGATTCTAAAGTTTATTTTTGTAGTTTTAGTATTTTAATACTTAAATTGAAGGCAAATATTTCTAAAAAAAAAATTTTTTTTTTCCTTATTTTATTTTCGACTTTTTAGTGAAAATATTTTTTTAATGAAAAATAATATATTTTCAAAGAACCAAACATATAATCAAATGGCACTAAAATTCACTCTAACGCAATTTGGTTATTATTGCTCATACTTCAAATGTGTAATTATATTTTATATTACTGTAACAAATTTTATAAAAATATGTATATTTTTAAAAAAATTTTGGAGATTTTTGATTAGATACATTTGAATATTTTAATTTAAATATTAAAAAATTTTCACCAATAAAAAATTACGCACTTTATAAAAAGAAACCCTGTTAAATACAAAAAATATTTGACGTAAAACCGTAGATTAAATCTGAGAAAAAGTCTGAAATGTAAACACCCATCTGACTATATCTACGATAAAATTCGATTTTGTCCGACGTGTAAACGCTGCCTAAGCATAAATTGGCATATAAAAGTATAATATATACATGCATAAATCGAAATTAAACTTTTTTTACATTCGAGAAGTCATTTCTAACTGAGTGATAGATAACTGATAGGTTCAAATTTTGTTTTTTTCCATAAATAATGTTTGCATTTTATTTTCAATTAAACTAAGCCATATGATTATGTATGTAACAAATGCAAGCCCTATATGACACATGTATGTACATTTACATATACTTAGTCAGAGAAAGTGAAATAATAAAAGAAAGAGATTAATAAAAGAAACCAAATTATAAACACAAAAAAAATATAATGAAAATGATGATTGAAAATAATTGAAATTGAATAATAATAGAAAATGATTGAAATATAATGATAATGATTTGTATTGCACACATTTATTTTGTATTCCTTTTTTGTTTTTTTTTTTTGCTTCTTTACACCATAGAAATGTCAATAAATATAGTGAATTTAAAGAGAAACCAAATTTTAACTTTATCAAATATCCATATTCCATTATTAGTACACACACATATGTAAATTTCACGTTAGTTGAATGCAAAGAATATCTACAATCTATATTAACAAGAATATACACTCCCATTTTACGACAATCTAATTTTTAAGAAATATCAAACCGAGCAAAATATCATTAGTTAAAAGAGGTAAAATTTACATTTACTTAACGTATACCAAATTCTTAATGAGAGAGAAAAGGTACAAAATAGATGTTTGCCTTTTGCTTTATACTGTAAAAAAAATTGCTTTGCTTTCTCATTATTCTTCTTTGGATTTGTTTACATTATTTATATTGGGCAAGGTGGCAAAAAATGTTTGTTCAAATTTAGTTTGTTCCCTTATACGATGATTGATTCTGATCTTTTATTATTTCAATATTTATGTTTTAAATATTATTATTTTCTTATATACTTATATTAAAAATATTAAATTATAATTACATTACAATAATATAAAATATTGTTAACATTTTGGTCAGTAATAATTTGGAGTTACAAACATTATTATTTTTTATTAATTATATTAAATTATAGTAAGCCTAAATATTTATTATATTGGTATACGATTATAAAATAATACTGAGGACAACATCTATTTACAAATCACAGAATTTAAAGAATATGATAACGCTGTTTTAGTTAGGTCTCCTAAAAATCTTATGCATAGTTGATACAATTTAGAAAATAATATTGTTAAATATTTCAACGAAAATTTTTGTCGAAAATATTTTTCAAAATTATAAACTTTATTTATTTAATTTCAGCCAACTTTTTTTGTTACTCTCTTTGGTTTACTATATTTTTTCTTTTTCTTACACGTAAAACTCTTATTATCGTCTATTTCTGACAATGTTTATCAAATTTGCATATGAATTTGTGTGCAAACAAATGAATACATACATGAGTTCTTACTCTTTTTATGGATATACTTTGGTTAAATGGTTATTGAAATGGGTATTTTGTTGAATTGAAGCAAATTGAAACAAACATATAAAGTCCAAGGCAAGTTAATTAAGGCAAATATAATAATTAGAGGGAATTAAAGAGTAGGATTCAAAATAAGCCAATCAAAATATTACAGGGTATTTCTTTCACTAGAATATTTATGCTAGATCCTGAACTAGAAAAGACTTTAGAGTGGGACTCAAAATAAGGATATTTCTCTATTTCCAGAATATTTATCTCAATTATTATTATGCGTAGCCGCTGTTGGATGCAAAAAAGGGGATATATTCCTTTTTCCAGAATATCTACCATAATTATTTTGGAAGTTTGGAAATTGAAAGTTTGGATTTTAATATTTGGATTTTGAAAATTGGATTTTAAAATTTGGCTTTTCATACAGATCTAGAAATTTCATAATTTCTGTCAGTAATAACGGAAAGTAGCTTTGTATAATTTTTATTTTACAAATATTTTACCTTATTCGATATTTTTTTCTTCAACATTTTGTTTTTCAATATTAAAAATTAACTTTATTTACTTAAGTGAATTTAGACGTCAAAATGGCAAAGTGACGTAATGAATCCCTAATGCCATAATTGCTAAACGATACTTTGCAGAACTTAATTCGACGTCATGACGTGCCTTTTTGCTAAATTTCAAAAAATTCGGTTAAGATAGTTTTTCGTATGTATACCCAATGCGTATCCCAATATTTTTTATTCGAGATTTTTTTTTTTTGAGATTTTAGTTAATTCGAGATTTTTTTTTTTCGAGGTTTTTTTTTCAAGATTTTTTTCATACGAGATTTTTTTTTCCGAGGTTTATTTTTTTCGAGATATTTGTTAGTTCGAGATTTTTTTTTCGGGGGTGACCCTTAAAAATCTTCATTTCATCTTCATCGCCAGTTTTTATTTGAATTTTTTTAATCAACGTTCTATTCCAAAAAATATATAATATTGATCTGTTTCTAATTAACTTTCATTTTATTTAGCCAGATCTAACCTTCACTATAAAATAATTAAAGTAAAATTTATTTTATTGAATTTTGCTTTTCAAAATCGGTATTTCAAAAACATCTCGATTGGACAAGGAATTAATACATCAAGGACACATATACAAGTTTAACTAAATCTTTTTTAGTTCAATTTTTGCTCAAAACTGTTGTTGTAATACAACAAAAACAAAACAAGCAAGGTTAAAATATATCTCTTCTAAAGGTTCTCCTCTTTTATAAGTCAACTTTTGGCATTGACATATTTTATTTGTTTGAAAAACTATTCCGGTAATTTAATTTTGCCGAAAGTAGATATTTCATAATAATAATAATTATTACAATAATGGTGATATGGTATAAATATATATATATTTTTTTTAATCTTTTAAACAAATCTGAACTACATTTTATTTTTTATTGATTAAACAATAATAAAAAAAAAAAAATAGCAACAAAAAAAAATTAATTCAAAAAAGTCATTTTAAAATGTTTGAAGGCCAAAAGTTTCCTCTTTTACCTATACAATCATATTATATAGTTTTAACGATCCTTGTTTTAACACAATTTTCTTTTAATTGTTATTCGATTAAATTTTCAATTGAAGTAAACTTGAATATAAAATCAGGTTCTCATTCAATTTAAAAAATCATTGATTTTTTTTTTTTTAAAGTCTTTTTGCCCACTAATAGCGATTCTCATTTGTTTTTAGTACTCTGTGATGATTATATTACTTAACTCAATTATAAATCCTTTGGTTGGTTCTGTTTTACTATAATGGATGGAGCAAATATTGTATATATATACATATATATAAAAACAATAACGAAAAAAATTGTAATCTGAATGAATGGGTATATAAATGAAAGAACTTGGGAGTAAAAATTATCGTTGGAAATTCAAGTCAATAAATAAAAATTTCAAAGTTTTGAAAAATTGAGAAACTTGTTGATGAGTTCAATGAAATTATATGACCTAAAAGCAATCAACGATTATATAACTTTTAAAAAAAGGGTTTTAATTTTTTATTATTATTATTTTTTTAATCAAATTTAAAACTTGTTTTTTTTTATATAACTATTATGAAAGAGGGAGAAAATAAATGTTTAAAGGATGTTGTGCAAAACCTGTTATCTGAATGACAGTACCTAAATTATAACTTGTTGGATTGGTTCGTTTTTAGTAAAATGTATATATATATATGTTTATTAAGTAAACTTTTAATGTTATTGATCTAATTAAAATTTTTATAAGAAGGGTCATGAAATTTTTAAATTTATTATGTTGATGGTACTACAATCCAAGTTTTTTATTATTTTTTTATCAATTTTTTATTATTTACTTTGTTCTACAAAAAATACAAACAACAAATCATAAATTGTTTCTTCTTTTATTTTAATTTTTTATAGTTATTATATAGAGCATATTGTTGCAGTTTTTTTTTCTTTTGTATTATTGTGTGTGTATCAAAAATTATTTAAGTGAAAAATATTAATGTGGAGAATGTGTAATTATATAAAAAGAGGGGAGAGAACTTTGAACAGTATACAAAATTGTAGCTTATAAGATATTGTCAATGAATAAACATGGTGTTTACGTAATAAAAATGTTAAATGCAACTTGATTGATTTCGTTTCTAGGGTAGAATTTGTGACAGCAAATAGTCTGATTGCTTACTCAATATATCCAAGTTATATGGGTACATTCAGCCGACATACACGAATAACATGTTAAATGCTTCGATATATACGATCTTAAATTTCTGATATCACTTTTCAATGTTTAGTGTGTAGAAAATATCGCCAAAAATTTATATCATAGAATTTTTGTTTTCTTTTGATTCGCCATTTTGTTTAAAAATTGTAACAAATTTTTGTTATTTATTAAAAAAAAAAATATTCTCTCAGTGTAGACAAAATGATATCTCCACCCTAAATTAAGCTTCTGGTAAAAAGGGTGTGAAAGTATAGGTAAAGCTTTCAACGCGTTGATATCTATTTTCATACGACCCTAACGGAGACGGGTAAACAAATATCTGTTAACCTGTCCGTATATTCTGTACTAACTATTCTATTCTATTCTATCTTAATTTCTTAATTTCTAGATTTACTACTCATTACTATACTTCTTTTGTCTTCATTTTAATATTGCTTAAATTCTGCGAAGGCAGTTAGGGTGCTTATCCCATTATTTTGGTCTAATATAAAAAAAGAAAAATCCTTATTAATTCGAATTGCAAATTTTAAAAATATTTTATAAAGGTTTCAAAAATTATACGATTCGACTTTATGTTATTACTGACAGAATTTAGGGATTTGCACGAAAAGCCAAATTTTAAAATCCAACTTTCAAAATCCAAATATTAAAAGCCAATCTTTTCAAACCTAAATGGGCCAAAATCAAAACGTCCAACATTTTTTGTCAAACTTGGCTCTCGTAATTAACAACGCTTAGAAAAATTGTTGGAGTGGTCCAGTGTCCCAGAAATTGGAGGTGACGGGGCTTGAAAATTTCGTGCCATGCGTTATTCATTACGAAAACATGTCTAACGTAATGAATAGCGCTTAAAGAAATTTTCAAAGAGTTCGAAGTCCCAGAATTTAAGGTCAAAGGTCCTTGAAAAAAAAATTTTTTCCAAACTTGCCACATACGCAATTAAGACGGTTTAGAGACATTATTGGAGAGGAGAACTCTGGAAAAAGGAAAAATCTTCTGTTTTGTATCCAACAGCGACTACGTATAAAAATAATTGACGTAAATAAATATTGTGTAAAAGGCGAAAATAACCCTGATTTTGTAACCAACAATAAAATCCCTTCAAATCCCATCTGGCATATATTTACGGAAAAAGAGAATACCCTTATTTTGAATCCAACTCTAATGTGTCTACTAATTCAGGATCTTGCATATACCGGGTGTTGCAGAGCATGCGTATCAATTTTTGAAGAGGGAAAGAAGCCGTTATTTTCAAATTAAATAAAAATTTTATCAATTAAATCAAGGGTGCTCTATATCGGTTGGTGATATTTTAAACTATATTTTAAACTTCCGGAAAGGACCGTTTTAGTTTCATATTTTTTGATGTAGATTCCGAATTTATATAAAAAAGTATTCTTCCCATTTGAAAATCTCGATTTCAGCCAATTCGATCTTAAAAATATATTTTCCGGTTCTTCCCGAAAGTTGAAAATATCACCAATCGATAGAGTACCCACGATTTAGTTGATAAAATTTTTATTTAATTTTAAAATAACGGCTCTTTCTCTTCTTAAAAAGCTGATACGGATGCTTTGGAACACCCGGTACACTTGCATAAATATTTTGGAAAAATGGAATACCCTATAATACTTTCTTTAGTTTATTTTGAATCCTACTCTTTAATTCTCTCTAATTATTTTTATTACATATACATTTCCACATAAAAGCACTTATAACAGTGGGAGTTGTCACCTCAAACCGCCTCTAAACATTATTATTGAATTTCTTATATTGTTTATGTATTTCATATTTTGTTAATGATAAAAGCTGATTTGTGTTAATCTCTAAAATAATACTAAGTAGCTTTTTAAAAAAAAGGTCAAAAACATTTTTTTCGTCATTTTCTTTTTCGAGAACCGAGTTTTCAACATTTTTTTTTTTTGACATTTTTTTTTCAACATTTTTTTTTTCGACAATAGGACCGTACAATAGGACATACAAATAAAAAAGAGAGCTACAAATAAAAAAATAAAATACCAACAAAATTTTAAAACCGAAGACAATAGGTACATTTTAAGGTACGACATTTATATAACAAATAAAGATTTTTTAAGCACTGATAAGTATTGGGGGCTGGAACAGAATAATGAATACACTCATAAAAACATAGGTCATCATCATCATTGATCCTGTCGCTCCTCGTGGGTACATGTTGCATCAACACATTTCCTCATTCGAACTCCTCGAGTACAACCACGCTTTCTTTGACCCAGCGGATTCCCTTCAAGAGCTGCTTTTGAAAAATATCCTACAGGTCGGCGAAGTTTGTGGCCGATCTGTTTCCGTTTTCTGCGTTTAATTATTTCTCTGATTCCTTCATTTCTTGTTCGTTCCCACAATATCTTGTTAACAAATATCTACATGCGAGACGATTCTTTCTCTTGGTTTCCATGTTACACATTCATATAAAAGAACTAAGAGAACGTTATATCTGAAGAATTGAAGTTTCGGGTTACGTGAGATGTTCGGAGATCTTCAAAAGAGTTTCAAAGTACCATAATATACTAAGCGTGTTTTACGAATAAGGCCTTCCACGTCTGCGTCATCATCCAGACAAATAAAACTGCCATAATAGCAGAATTATGTAACCTGCTCTACGTTTTCACTACCAAAATTATATTATATATGTAGGTATAGTTAGGGTAAATATAAGGGTAGTTGTAAATTAGCTATCATTAGGTGATAGAGGTTAGACTAATAGAGACTAAAATAGTGTAGGATTTTATAAAAGCAAAATACAAACTAAAAATTGATTTTTAATAAAAAAAATGTCCAATTAAATTGTACAAATGAAAAATATACTTGTATAAGGCATTAATAAAATAATAATAAAATAGCTAAAAGCTGACCAAATAGAATAAATTTTTCAAATACTAAATCTGAGAGTACCTTTCTCAAAATACCATTAAATTTGGAAATAAAAAAGAAAAGATGATTTGGTTTAATTGCGGTGTTTTGTACAGATATAAAATAAAAGAAATTAATAAAAATAAAACACAACAAAAACAAAGTCTACCTTTTGTTCTTGTGTTTAATATTATTTTTGGCATTCTTTTTTTCACCATTCATTATCACCACATGTCCTAACCATCTTAGGCTTTGTGCCCTAACAAATTTTACAATATTGTGTCCATCAATTATTGTTTCTAGCTCCTGGTTTGATCTTATTTAGTACTCCCCATCGTATTTGATGTGGGGCCAAATATTTTTGTTAGTCTATTTCTTCTGTTGACTTTTTTTGGTATATTTTCATCACTAAATGTAATTGTGCAGGCTTCATAGCTATAGGTTAAGACCGGTTGTGTATTATAGTCTTATACATTCTTAGTTTAATTGTCTTGTGTAAAATCTTTGGTTTGAATAGTCAGTGATTTTGAAACATTTTTGTGCTGCTTGTGACTCTATTATCAATTGTCAATAATGCATGCCGTTCTTATTATTTTTTAAAGTACATACAGATGTATACAACAGTTTGTAGGTTTATTTAGTGAATACCGTTTTCACATTACTACAAACTGTAGTTTCACAGTCTCTAAATATTTTTTTCCAAGGCTAACCAATAGAAAAAAATTATTTCGATTGGAAAAATCGAATTCTGTTCCTAAAAGAAAAATCACGAATTTAATGGAGAGATTTGTGAAATAAAAATACTATACTCAGTAATCTTTAAAAATATTCCTTATGTATTTTAAATAAAATAATTTAAATAAAATAATTATTAATACTATTCGGATCTACCTAGTGCACATTCATACATTTTGAGATATGTGTAACAATAAAAAGAGCACCTACTGCGTTGTAGAAAATTGTATATAGCTAAATCAATAACGTCTGGGTAGAGTGAAGATGAGAGAACGACCACCTATAACAACCGATAACACGAAATAGGTCACTCGAATCGTGGTATCAAAAAGGCACAACTAATTGCTAATTGGTTTTCCAGAAGTTGCTGGAGTTGTCACTTCTACCTAACTACCTACCTAGATTAATAACGAAATCAAATCGAACATAATAAAACAAATTTTAATTTCAATCTCGCGTTATGGTTATCTAATATAAACTGGTTATTAATGTCGCAAAAAGAGGATGTATAGATAGTAGTACATAGTATAACAAGCCTAGTAAATTTCAATATAACATTTCAAAGAGAACTTAAAATAAATTGCAATATGTCACAATGCTGATGGATTCAGCATGTAAGCTCTTACCATTTTAGCTGTTAAAAAGACTAAGCATCCAACGAATGTGTTACATTATGTCTGTATTGTATTGTGAAACCATTGTATTTATTTTGTATTATAAATAAATAATAAATCAAAATCAATTATATTCGAAATTCAATTAAAAAATTTATAAAAGTACAAAAACTTATAAAAGACAACATAAGAAACCAGAAGACAATAAGCTCATATAATATTAATTTATATGTCGAGTTTTTATTTCATTTACAAAACCCTTAATTTTACTTGTTTATGAAACTTTTGACTTAATTATTGAATTTGTACTGTCTTTAAAAAGTAATCTGTGTCACAATTTAAAAGTTTTTTACTTTAAAAATTAAAAACAAGGAAAAAAAAATTAAATTACTGTCATGACAGTAATTGATTGTTTTCGTTGTTTAAAATAAAAGCAATCAACGTAAACTTAAACGTGTAAACTTAAAATCAAAATAAATTGCATAACTTTTGGAGAACTTTTTATCGTTTTTTTGCTGACAAAGTTTCAGAAATTTTTTTTTTGTTTTTATGATAAAATTATCAGACAGTAAAAAGGAGGTAACTGTGTATTATCAGTCTTTGAAATTATGTTGTGACTGAGTATGACATGACTATTTTAATAATGGTATTAATAACGTATATTGTGGCATTATTTTTTTGTACTAGGATTTCCATTATTAAATGTAATTTTAAGATTTCGGCCTTTTTTATAATTTTCAAAAGGATTCAAGATGGTTAAACCGAAAAAATTAGATATCAATATTCATTAACATTAATAAAATACTATTCGGATATTAATTTAAAAGAATATCAATTTCAATCGAACTCTAATACACTGTAGCAATATTACAAAACATAGTAAGTTCTTTGTGGGGAGTTTGAGTTATTAGTGTTTTCATGAAATATTTTATGTGCTGAATAGTCAAAATATAGATACTTTTCTATAAATTACGGATCAGTTAAAAAAACATCGAAAACGTAATAACTGCACCTTACTTATAGTAGGTACAAAAATTTTTTGTAATCTGCTCTAATGAGGTATTAGTAAAAATTAAGTAACTATACTAGAGTCTAGTTTCATATACGACAATACTATTACGAATTTTCTAAACTATATTCGAGCATATTGTCGTAAGTGAGTACCTAATGCATTCAATTCACTACCTACAGTATTGTAATAAATAATAAAACTGTTATACAAAAGTTAATCTTTAGCATTATTATTAAAGCATTGTACACATAACATACAATGTTTGTGATGTGAAATCTGTACTAGATGATACTAGTATTGTATAATGTAATTACAATATGGCTTGTATTATAAGTAGTAGTGTAGTAGTGTATTGTAATTGAAAATGTTTACTAGTATTGTTAGATAATTTATAGTATTACAGTTAATTAGCCTAGGTGCTATCAAGAAATGGTTTGATATTGATCTCAGTTTAAGCTGATAAAATAAAATTATAGAATTATTGATAGATCTAACCGAAGGCTGAATATCATACGCCCAGCAAAATTTTTCAATGAGTGATGGCCGAAAGTCAATAGAGGAAAATGCTTCTAATGAATAGAAAACAACTTGGGGACAATAACTGTTATACTAATATGTTACTGTTTTCTTAATAAGCATGCGAGACTTGTTTTTACTGATACCTATCAAATCTGTAAGGGTTAGTTAGTTAGTTAAGTAGCCGTTCTGAATATCTACAATTTTGTACCTTCAAGCAAAAAATAAAAATGTAATTTACAGCAAGCATCAAAATATTACAAAAAGCTTTTGGCTGATACACTCTTACTTCAAAATGCATATGTTTTTCTTCTTAAAAAGGGGAGTTCTTTGTAAGTGCGAGAAATATTTTACTTCCCAGTTTATTATTTTAGAATTGTAGGTCTATGTTTTTGATGAACGCTATTATTACTTTGATGTCAATTTCAGAATCAAGTGATGTGGTGTATTTCTGGAAATATTTATATCTTTTTTGAGCTATGTATGGCGTCGCAAACAAATAGAATGTGAGAGGAGCATTTCCTTTTTTTTGGTTCGATTTTACCAATCCTGAACAAATGTTTGTTAAATGTGCCATGACCTGTGAGAGACCATGTCAGCATTTTGACATTGAATCTAGTCTCCCTGATTACCTAATTCAATCGTAAAGTACATATTAAAAGACTATAACAATATTAAAAATGACTATTTGCAAACATTTTGAATTAAATTTGGCAAATTTAGTGTCTCGTCTCCTTAAATCAATTTTAATATCTAAATAATAAACTCAATTCAGTTAATATTATTTTGATAAATTTTTATTACTGTTATTGTTTTTATTTTTAAAAAACCAACAAGACATTAACATATTTGAAGTGACATTTAAATGTAGTTGGAGTCAATAAATGAATGGAATGCATGACATTATTTTTATGTTGTTTTATTGTTCAATTTATTTTTTTTTTTTTTATTTATAATTTTTAATGTCCCTTTTATATTTTTAATTGCTTTATTTTCTATTTAAATTCATTCACAGAATAATAGTAAAATACGAAAATTTGTTGAGTTCGTCCATTTGTTTCATACATAGGTACATTATGATTATTTTGGTTGTTAATTGCATGCAAAATTATTTGTTGTAACTCAAAAATAGTTCGCTAGGTGTAAAATTTGTCAATATTTAAAAAATTTAAATAATCGTGTTGTCGCTTTAAGCCAAGAAGCAAGAGTAATATTAACAAATAAACTGATCAAAGGAACATTTTTCTTTCTACAATCTTCAATTAGTCAAAGCTATGCCTTCGTGTATTGTTTAAAACTTAATGTTTGGCTTAACTTAAAAAAAGCAGTATTATTTGAAAGTATTTTGGCTGTTTTAGGTCTTATTTAAAAGTATGTGGGCTGATTAATTTGTGCACCACTATATAAAAAATGAAAATATTAACTATAATAAGAACTTACATTTTAAAAATGAATACTAATTGTTGAAAATATCTGATGACATCCACAGAAAAATAAATAAAATAAACTAAAATATAAAATAGTGAGCTGAGCTCAGTACAGTTTATTGGCATTTGAATTAAATTACATTTAAATAACATTTAACAGAATTAGTCAGGCAAATAGATTGGAAAAACATAATATGTTGACATTTTGTTTGTATTTTTTGTTATTGTTTTTATAAAACTATAGGTAAGTTCAGGAAATTGAGTAAATTCGTAAGTTTCTACTTGCCAAAAATTAGAACTACTGAACAATTTGAATTTGAAACAATTAATTGGCCAGAATGTATAAAATTGATTTCTAACATGTCAAACACTAATGCATGCAGCAAACCGGATAATATGACTAAAAATCTATAGTCAAAATTTGTAAGAATGAAATAGCTGAAAACCTAACTAAATCAAATTAATAAATCATTAAGTCAAGCAGAAATGCCAAAATCTATTAAAATATGTAAAGTAATACCTGTGTCAATGAATACAGGTAGTACTGACTATTCTGAAGATTTAAGATCAATCGCAATATCATCAGTGTTCAGTAAATCTATATTTAAACTGTCGTAAACCTACAATTAACAAACTATTTAAAAAGGACAAATTTGATTAGCAATATGGCTTTAAAAAGCAATCCAGTACCCAAGCTGCACTATTTGATTTGATTTCTAATATACATACTAGACTGGAGGAAAAAAAAAAAGTTGCAGCTGCCTTCTTTGATGTACAAAAGACATGCGACACAGTAGATTTTATTTATTTATTCGTTCTATTCAGAGTTCGTTCATACAGAGTGATTATTAGTACTTAAATTTTAAATTAAATGTTAAATATACATCATAGTAAACAACAAGTAGAAAGTATAAATATGATATTACAAAGAGAGAGAAAATATAGTAAAAAAATAGCTATATAGAATATTTACAAAATATAAAAATTTAACAATTATTGAGAAATTATATCATGTATATAAATTTAATTAGTTTACATTTAATTCTGTAGTAAAGATGGTTAATTCAATTTTTTTTATGTATTTTTTAAAAGTTTTATAATCTTTATTTTTAATTGTAGTTGGTATTTTATTAAATTCATTGACTGATTGGAAATGGGGGAAAGAAAACATATGGCTTAAGAGTTACTTACAGGCAACAGTATGCTGAATGTGAAGGGACTAAAAATGGTACTGAACAAGACAATTATGGAGTAATACAAGGAAGCTCACTAGGGCCTACATTGTTCTCTCTATACATAAGTGGATTACTGAAACTACACTTGAGGGGTACCCCATATATTTATGCAGATCATCTATAATAGTGTATGCTGAAAGTTCAATTAAAAATTTGGAAATTATTATACAGCAGGATATGGAACTAATTAAAAATTGGAAAAATTGGATGGATCATCATAAACTGAATATAAATGCAAGTAAAACAAAATGTATAATGTTTAAAAGAAAGCCTACTGATCATCTAGAAATATATTACAATGATTATCAATTATAGAAATAGTAAAAACGTACAAATATTTAGGTGTTATAGTTGAGAAGAATTTAACCTGGGAAATTCAAATATTAATGCAACTAAAAAAAACTATAAGAATTGCGGGAATATTTAAACTAATAAAAAATAGAGTCCCCAATCAGTTATAGAGATCATTATATTATAGCATGTTCATAACATAATAATATGGGGAAATACTTATAACAAATATATTAATCTTACAAGTTTGACAAAATAAAGCTATAGTAAATTTGTTGGGCTATAAAAACAGAACGTCAACAAAATTAATTCGTAAAGAAAATAAAATATTACCAATAAAGCTTTATATAAAAAGCAAACTAGCAATGCA
Source organism: Argyra leucocephala (assembly GCA_963942445.1). Classification (NCBI taxonomy): domain Eukaryota; kingdom Metazoa; phylum Arthropoda; class Insecta; order Diptera; family Dolichopodidae; genus Argyra; species Argyra leucocephala. Next base: position 24,366,627 of record OZ012677.1, on the reverse strand, counting down.
GGTACATTATATGATGACAAAAAATATAACAACAATGTTGAACCACCGTTAAAAGTCCACACATATGCAACAAGAAATGCAGATAAAATTAGAATAAGATCATCGAAAGCGATACAGTATATAATACAGCTTATAAAATTTATAATGAAATACCGAGTGAAATAAAAGAAATAGAGAAAATAAAGTGAATTTAAATATAAAATTAAAGAATTGTTTTTAGAACAAATTTGAGAAGGTATTTAAGATTGTTTTTCTTATGAATTTTGTGATTTTTCTTATTGTTAATTTGCTTTTGTTAATTTTATTTTTTTGTAAATCATATTAAATTGTATGTAGTTTGTTTGCATCTTATATTTTTTAATTATATTTTGTTGATGAAAACTTATGAACTTGAATTAAGAATTATGAAACACTTTGTACCAGCCTTATGGCTCTTTTGAGTTAAAAATAAAATAAAATAAAAAAAAAAACATATATATTCTCCCAAATATTTTTTTTTTGTACTAAATATTATACAGCCTTGTCAAACACCCTTGATTTTATTTATATAATATATGTTATATATATTTCTATGTACTTGAAACAAATAAAATTAACTACGAAAATTGCTACTTCAAAAAATATAATGTATGTCTTACGTCAGCAAACAAAAAAGTTCATTGCAAACTCTTCTAAGTTTCAATAGAAAACAAATGCGTATCCTAGCAGGCATAATAACAGACTACTACTGAGTAAAGAACCATAAAATGAGCCTAATCGAAACAGTTAATGCAGAATATGTGAAATAGTGGAAGAATTCATATTGAACATTTGCTCTGTAAATGCAAAGGGCTCACTGGAAGCAAACTTCACCACCTGGGAACAGCATTCTCCGAGCAATGGGACCTATCCAGCAACCATTGAAGAATATTCTGAGTGTAATCACAATATCAAATGTCCTAAAGGACTCAGATGATTAATAGTTAATACTGTTAATACTGTTTAACATAGATAATCACAATAAACCCATATGCAACTGCGGTGATACAAGGACCAGATGCCCTTGCGAAATTTCTTAATTTGTACAAATATTACGTCAGGAGTTAGTATGAATTTTCTTCTTTATACCCATACAGATTGTGAGCACAAATTATTTCTATTTTTAGAGTGTATTAAAATTTTTTATTTATTAATTTGTGCATATACATAAGACGATAAGTCTTTACTTTAATTGTATACAAAGTATATGAATAGCCGCTATAAAAGTTTTTGTCTTGGACACTATCTGTTGTAAGCTGGTAAAACAATACCAAAACGAACTTGAAACCGTTTTTCGACTTTTAGCCAGGTTCTTTACTGATATATCAAGAGTAGAGTAGTAGATATCAGTACGGGCCACTGGGCGATTGTAAGTTATGGCTGCAAGACAAAATGAGACAGAAGCTCTTGAATACTTCTTTCAGCTTCTCAGCATTAGCCGGGAGTCAGATTCTGAAATTTAGATGAGACTTTTTTTAACATTAGAGGTATTATTGCTGGAAGCGAAGTTGGTAATGTGATGAACCTTTTCAATTGCCCAGGGTGGCCGCTACCTAGTACTGAGTTCCTTGGGAGATGAGTAATCCCCTTTAAATAACCCAAAACAACATAGGGGACTTGAGTCGTCGTATCAAAATGGCACAATTAAATGCTAATTGGTTTTCTAGCAACAGCATGGTCATTTCTACTTATACCTATCTATCGCTATTCTTTAAAATTTGATTTTTTTTGGAAATAGATAGAGTTTGATGTAGCAATAAATCTTAAGTGTGATATGCTGATTTTGAAATTTTCATTGTCTATTTCTAGTAGGATATTATATATTTCTTTATGCGTGTTAATATTAAGACTGCCCTCTGGTATCACAGTATATATAGATTCTCAGAAGAAGATAAAATTTTTGTATGAAGAAAATGGCTTAGAACTTCAGAGAAAATATTCTGTTGTATCACCTGTTGTAAACCTTTATTTGGATCATCGATTTTTTACATTTAAAAAAACATAAAAAAAAAAACATATTTTTATTTGTAGACCTTAATCTATATTTATTACTGTTATTTTACTGTTAGTATAAGTTGTTCGTAAAATTACTGAACAAATATGTCAAGCTTACTACCGAAATTCCACTACAGCTAAATATATTTTAACAAATTGGAACCACCTTCATTACATATAAAATATCAAAGAGTAAACTTTAAATTAACCTAAAAAAACTGTGTTATTGAAAGTTATACGATAATTAACAATAACCGTTTTAAATTTCATATAATTATGGACCGGATAATAATCTAACCTACTTTAGGTAATTCGAATTACGATTTTTACAATTTTTCTCGTCATTCTTTCCATTGTGTCATCATAAAAAAAAAATTTTTTTTAGTTTTTCTTTCTATTTGTATAGGTATGTATCTCACACATACAAAAGCAATAATATAACATTCAAAATTTGTTCAATTTAACACTGCCTTTTTTACTCACCATTCAAACATTTGTATTTTTTATTTTATATACATATACTATACATACTACATACATATTATATATGAACACATCATACATAAATTGAATTCTATGAAGTTATTTTCAGATGTAAAAAAAAAAAAAATTAAATAAAATAATAAATAGTATAAAAGTAGAGAGTAAAAAACAAAAAAAAAAAAACAGAAAAAATTACTGTTAAATTGAAATTGTTTTATATTAATGCTAAAATTGCACAATGCCACATAAAATTATAAAATGTGCTCGTTAAGTGCACATTTATCATTTAATTCAGTTGAGTAAAAAGCGTATATTAAAATTTATTCACATATGGACTCTGAAAAGAATGCAAAAAAAAAAAATAAAATAAAAAAAAAATAAAAAAGAATAACATTAAAAGGATAATACCTTTACAGGAATGTAACGACGCCAACACAATTATATGATAAAAATGTAACAAAAAAAGCATTTGTTTTTTTCTGTGTTTGTCCATTATCATTTCACTCTCGTTATTTGGGACTCATAATTCGTTTTTAATGCTTAAGAGAAAATTTTTAAAATTAGTCAGAATTAATTTGTATTATTTTAAAACAGTTCGTAACTCTTTACTATTATGACTATAGGTGAATTATTAAACAGAAGAAAGATAAGCAATTACATCACTATAAACTGATTAAATCAGGTAATTAAGAAGAGTAGATCCAATGTTAGAAAACTGGCATGGCTTACCACAGGACACGATCGCTTCGACAAACATCTGTTCAAGATAGTCTAACATTGAATGATGAAATCCTGGTTACAGGAAGATGTGAGTGTGCTTTCAACTTCTATTTGAATGCGATCGCATACGATATAGAATATGTTACATACGGTATGCAATGTTATCCTTAGAATATTCTAATTAGCATTACCGTAATAATGGCATCCTATGTCTTTTGGGAATATACTATTATTACGGTTATCATATATTATAATAGAGTTAGTTGTCAACATTTCACCTCAAAATTATTCAATCTATTCACCAAAAATGAGAGAAAATAAATCCACATCACGACCCGACCTACGCCAGTACACCATCCTATTTATACAAATTTCAAGAGAGTGCATAGCATAGGTAGCATATGAGTTTTATTTTGATCATAAAATGGTAAGGTATGTACTTAGGTATAGACAATGTAATGTGTATCGTAGTAAGTTGTAAACAAAATAATTATTAAAATTATTATAATTATTATAAAAAAATAAAAGATTCTTGTTAATTTCACAAAGTTATTTTATTCCGACACTTGTTTCGACCATTCGGTCATAATTATGGATCATAAATGGATATATTCCATTCATTTATGATCCATGGATCCAATCCAATAAAATAATTTTGTGAAATTAACAAGAGTATTTTATTTTTTTAAAAAATGTTTATAAAATTTCACCAAGAGTATTCAAGTGAAAGCATAAAAGCAAAAATAATTATTGTTTTTTTTTTTTATACCTATTCATTGATAGTGAAAAATATCAGTATATTTAAATCCCTGTTCTGTTAAAAACGTTAAATTTGGCTTCAACTTGAATTATAATTAATAAATAGGGGTTCCTAGTAGTATTATAGTGTTACACACGCTGAGTGGGATAGTAGATATAGCGTCTGTTTTCCAACTGAAAGGTTACAGGTTCGATTCCTGATGAAGCAAAAAAAAAAAAATGATTTATGGGGTTTTCGACCTGGTTCAGTACCCTTTGTCATTGGGATAGAATAAACCAAAAAAAAATATTTGAATTTATAATTTCGGCTCAGTACTGACAAGACAATAGCAGTAGTTTTCCACATACAAGTACACCTCTATCATAATAGACTAAACAAAATTACGGGTTTCGTATGTGGCGATAAATACAACATTTTGGTATCATATTAGACTTTTTGTCGAATAATTCTGCCTATGCAAAAATCCATTACGAACATTTTTACATTTAGAGTTAGTTGTCAACATTTCACCTCAAAATTATTCAATCTATTCACCAAAAATGAGAGAAAATAAATCCACATCACGACCCGACCTACGCCAGTACACCATCCTATTTATACAAATTTCAAGAGAGTGCATAGCATAGGTAGCATATGAGTTTTATTTTGATCATAAAATGGTAAGGTATGTACTTAGGTATAGACAATGTAATGTGTATCGTAGTAAGTTGTAAACAAAATAATTATTAAAATTATTATAATTATTATAAAAAAATAAAAGATTCTTGTTAATTTCACAAAGTTATTTTATTCCGACACTTGTTTCGACCATTCGGTCATAATTATGGATCATAAATGGATATATTCCATTCATTTATGATCCATGGATCCAATCCAATAAAATAATTTTGTGAAATTAACAAGAGTATTTTATTTTTTTAAAAAATGTTTATAAAATTTCACCAAGAGTATTCAAGTGAAAGCATAAAAGCAAAAATAATTATTGTTTTTTTTTTGTATACCTATTCATTGATAGTGAAAAATATCAGTATATTTAAATCCCTGTTCTGTTAAAAACGTTAAATTTGGCTTCAACTTGAATTATAATTAATAAATAGGGGTTCCTAGTAGTATTATAGTGTTACACACGCTGAGTGGGATAGTAGATATAGCGTCTGTTTTCCAACTGAAAGGTTACAGGTTCGATTCCTGATGAAGCAAAAAAAAAAAAATGATTTATGGGGTTTTCGACCTGGTTCAGTACCCTTTGTCATTGGGATAGAATAAACCAAAAAAAAATATTTGAATTTATAATTTCGGCTCAGTACTGACAAGACAATAGCAGTAGTTTTCCACATACAAGTACACCTCTATCATAATAGACTAAACAAAATTACGGGTTTCGTATGTGGCGATAAATACAACATTTTGGTATCATATTAGACTTTTTGTCGAATAATTCTGCCTATGCAAAAATCCATTACGAACATTTTTACATTACATGATCATCGTATTTTCAATCGCCTTCAATTATTAGGCGACAATATACAATTTTTAAGTGTGCTATAGTTTTAAAAAATAAAAGAATTATTAAAAGTAAATTAATGTTATGTAAATAAAAATTAAAATATTAAAATTATTGTTTTTTGTTGTACCTAAATATAAAAATAAAATTTTAAAATAATAAAACTTGAACCTTCATAAATAAATAAACACAATTACGTAGGTATTTTCAAATTTTTTTTTTATTTTTATTCACTTTTTAGTGCTATTTCACTTCTTAATGTTTTAATTTTATTAACTTTGGTTTAAATAATTCTAAAATTCCAATCCAGAATTGTCTACATACCGAATAAGGAGACTGACATTTAAAAATATGTATCTACTAAATTGTATAAATAAATAAGTGCTGCCGGTTCAATTAATTCATCTTATTTATTATGATACCAATTTCATACGTAAGTGATTAAATTATAGTCATGTGAATCGCATCACATAGTCATTATGACAGGGGTAATAATGTGTTGATAAACCAGTAATTTAATAAATAAATGCTCGAAAAATATTGTATTTAGATATTGTAGTATAAACTTGCAGTACAAGATCATTTAATCAAGATGATTCTATTTGACAACTATTTCATATGATATAAGTTTTTCAATTTCCCAATCGAAACAATTCTATGTAGGTAAGCGTTTGAGCTTGCAATACTAGACGCTGGTCCTAAAAGTTAACTCGTCGCACTTTTAGCAAGAGCAACTATAGTTTTAAACAATCAAACGTGTACTACGATATAGATTTAAAAAAAAAAAAATCGCATTGACATAGAACCCACCATCATAAAAAAAATACCATGCAAGTGTTGGTTATTAATTTTAACAAAACGTTCTATAAGATATCTGATGTCGACAGCAGGCTCTCAAATTCTAATGAGCCTATATATGAGCCTATATTATAATGAGCCTGAATAACCCTGAACATAGTTTAATTTTTTAAATGTTGTTGTTTCAGGTGTATGTAATTATGACCCTTCTTCTTAACAGTTTGTTAGGGAAGTTCGAATTCGAATTAGGTTATTTTCTTTATGCTCAAATCGTGTAATTTCCACTAATTTATATTCTAACTATTTGTATATCCTAACAATAAATTAATTATTGAAAAAAATAAATTAGCATAAATTTCCTAGAATTGCTCAGATCAACTTAATTGTTCCTTGTTTTGAATTATTGTATAAAATTGTTTTTATTGTAAAAAATAAGGCTAGAGATGGCATCACTCGAGTACATTATAAAATGCCTGTAAATTTATTTTTATTTTGTTTTGTTTTTTTTTTGTTTTTTATTCCATGTTGTATTGAAATGGCACTCAACTAAGACAAATTAAGAAGTCTTTTGTTATTTTCTACATTTTAATTAACTTTTAATATACAAACATAAATGAAATAATTCATATGAGTTTTTGTTTTTGTTTTAGTTTTTTGTAAATTTGTATATTATGGAAAATTAAAAATAGTCACAGTAGGTAATACGCATGCAATGATAAAAATGTCATTAACAATATTGTGTTTTTTTTGTTCTCTTGTTTTTCTTTTTATCTGAATGAGGTGAGGTGTTAGATTAATTTTGTCGTTAGAATTAACTTAAGGCCATTATAAAAAAAATTAATGTTCAATTCGAATTCAACAGTTTATTGTAAGTTTTATGATATTAAAAATATTTATTTACTTACGAGATTAAATCAATGAAGTTACATTATAATGCTTTATACTTAATTAAATTAATAAGTTAGAATTAAACATTGTAAAACTAAAAAAATAAATAAATTAATAATAAAATTAACAAAAATTAAAATTTTATTTAATAAAATACCTTAGATTTTTAATCATTTACAACATTAAAATAACTTCAATTAAGAAGACAGACCAAAAATTTATTGCAAATTTCAATTACACAAAATGCAGATTATTTTTTAATGATTGCTTAGTTAGGGAAAACTTAATGTGGAATTTATATGTATTACAGACAGGCATCATCCCATTAGTTGATTCATATTTAGCATAATTAGTTCGATAAAACTACAAATTAAACATATTAACAGATCTTAGTCTAGAATGCAAGCAAAAATTAAGTTTAATAAACAGTTTAGGTGACAAAATGTTGTCTTTACTTAATTCAATGAAGAATACAATATCAGCAACTTTACGACCTTTTTCAAGAGTATTAAGATGTAATAAGTTTATTCTATATCCATATGTGTGAACACCGAAAAAAGGGTACCACTTGAGTCCTTTTATTATTATAAATCTATTCTAAATTAGGCCTGACCAAGCAGGAATAAAGAGATTTTAATACATAAGCATTTTCAAATTATCTTGCCTAACGTTTTCAACCCTAATTAACCTACGGCATCTTGGCACATTTCATTTAATTTTAATTTAATTTCATTAAAATATTATTCTTATCATATAGATATATGGTGTTATGTATTCTATTATTTATTTATTACTTATATAAAAATATAATTGTTTTTTATATAAGGTACGTACACTTTTGTGTTAGAGGTTTTATAAAAATGCAGCATAAAGTACTACGATGTACCTGCTAAGCACATAAATTGATATTTTGAAGATAAAAGTATAAAAAAGTAATATTATATAGAAATTTAAAAAGAAAATGGTTTGTTTTACAATAGTAGGCCATCAATTTCTTTGCAGCAAATGTAAATTTATTGTTATACTAAAGAAAGCTGTAATACAAGATATAATAATGCGCCAGTATTTTCGTATTTCGATACTTTTAACAGAATGTTCTACCAAATTAACTCTACACATTTTTTGTTGTATAAAATATATTATAACAGCTAGAGGGGCAAATACTACAAGCAATATGGGAATATAATGATAATGATGCCATTGAAGTACGATAGTAATGATGAATGGGAATCTTCTGGTTCCGTATACCTTGGACAAGCTTCAAAAGCAGATGAACAAGATGTCAGTGATAGCAATAATGAGTTTGCAAAATATCTTGCAGCAGAAGTTTTTATAAGTAAAGAACGGAATGGAAAAATTTGTCATATAATGAAGGCAGAACTAGAGTCCATAATATTACAAGAGGAGGGTTAAGAAAATTAATTTTACCAGCAGGAAAATATTATATAGAAGAACAAAATATAAATTTAATTGTGAATAATACAAATCTGGAAGCTGTACGAGATCAGAATAATAAATGGAAACTTATAGATTCTATTGAGACTAATGATATGACTTTTATAAGCTATGTTAAAAAAAAAAATAAATCTGTTGTAAAATCTGTAAAAAGAACCTTCGATAATAAAATATTATAATTCAACAAAGGGTGGGGTAAATACTTTAGACCAAATGGCACATCCCATTTCGGCACCACGTAAGACTAATAGATGGCCTAGTGCAATATTTTACAATTTAATTGTTGTATGTTGTATAGCTCCGAATATTATTTTGTTGAATATAATTTGTGTATACATATTAATTAATTATATAATTAATTTTATACTATCAACAGGCTTCGTTTTCATAATTCTACAAGAAATATTATATATATATACCTCAGAGACACTTCGCAGTACTTCATGTTCAATTATACACGTAGGTTAATTAGGGTTAATAAAACCGAGCATAGAATTTGCTTTGTTTAATATATTAGAGTAATGAAGATGGAACAAAAACTTACTTAGAAATTGGATGTGTAAAAGTAATAAAAAAGCATATTTCTTAAAATCGAGCAGAAGATTATTGTTGGAACACATTATAAAACGATTCAGATCTGATTATAATACTAATGCCTCCGCATATGCAATTTTTTTTTATAAATTTGTATGTCATCTAACTAGATTTTAATGTGACTAGTTTATTATAAAGAAGAAACATCATTAATAGAAATAATGAATAGTGAAGGACCAAGAAGCACCCCTGTGTTAGCTTAATTTGATTAGTAAGAAGAAAGCAAACGAAATATGCAGAAAAAACAATATAATGCTTGTCAAGAAAAAGAACTTTTTAAAGTAAAAAATTAGTGTAAAAAATTTGGGTTTATCTCATGAATTTAATGATACTTTAGAAGAAGTTGAATATATAATGAAAAAGGGTATGCAAATGCTTAAAAGTTCAGGTACAAATCCTAAAATTGTCGAGAATGGTGTTATGAGCCCTAAAGAAATATCAATTAGAAAAGATTTATTAATTAATTCTAACACAAAGAATTTTATCACCAATGTTCAAAAATTCACCAGCAAAATCACATTTATCAAGTGGTTTCTATTCAAATAAATCAAATATTACAGTTTTATCTGAAAAATATAATACCAATAAATCGCCTTCGTTTGCTCAAAAAATGTTTTCAAGCAAACATAATATAAATACACCAACATCTAAAAATTCACCATCATTCATTAACAAAACAATAGCAACAAAACCAGCTTCAGCTAATAAATTAACAGCATCTGCAGGAAAAAATGTATTCAAAAAACCTACTTGCACAACACTAGTACAAATAGAATACCACAATGCAATAATAATAATAATAATAATAATAAAAAATCAATTTATGCTGATGTTATTAGTTCAGTTGGGTTTGTTCATATTAATAAATAAGTTGTTGATAGAAAACTAAAGTCGGTAGACATTTTAGTGAAAATATTGGTTCAAATGTTTAAAACATTTTTTATTTTGTTAAGACCATAATAATTAAACTATGATGTTCACTTATTTATTTTATTCAAATAATTGTAAAAGATATATTATTAATAATAGATTATAATACATACTTTCTTCAATTTGTAAATAAAAAATATTTAAAACTGCTAATTAGTTTTGAGCGGGAATTAGGGACATGTAAATTTAGGTTGTACGTATTTACGATCGACCGGGCGAAATTAGGAAATTGATATATCGAAATAATTAAATAAGTTATTCAACTATTTTTGATTATATAAGAATGCAACTGGACAATTTTAAATTGAAATTGAACAAACTAAGCTGAACCTAATTACGACCTATAAGTTTATTTTCGCATATGTGCTACAACTAAATTTTGTGTTTAATAAAAATTTGTATGAAAAAGCGGGTCGGTAATACGTGCCCTAATTCCGAACTAAATATGCAGATGTAAGCTATTTTCACTAAATTCATACCAAGTTTTATACTTAAAGAAAAAAGTATATTTTAATTATTGAAAATAAGCGAATATTTTCCTTTTATTAGTAGACGAAATATCACAGTATCTCTATTATAAGCATATTTAGTAAAATTTGAAAGAAAATATTCGAGGCGTCCATTATAAACCAAAATAATTAATTTGTATACATTTCACAATCAGTTAAATAGAGGAGTGAACCATGACCATGTCTGACACATTAAAAGAAAAGAAGATATTCTATAATATTCAGACAGTGACATTGTTTACAAAATTAAGCCGCCAGTTTTAATGAACAGCAGAGGACAATATAATGTACCTGAAATCATACAAAAAAAAAAAATATGCCAAAACTAAGAAGTAGTAAATGTGATTTTTACTTTGTATGTAGCTATATGAAATATTTTGTATTTTTATTTATATATTTTAAATTGTTATAATATTATTAAATTAATTATGTTATATTGAATTATTTTTGTTTGTTCGAAATACTGAATCTTTGCATTGTTAAATTTTTTTTTAATTTTCATATTGAAATAAATGTATATTTTTATGTGTAACAAATAATTTTACTTACATTATAACTATTATTTTTTTTTTTTTCAAATTACTTATAGTAATATTGATTTTTTATTATAATAAATATTTTTTATAATTTAACTACTAGTTAATTATTTAAAAAATTAATTATTAATTTTACTCTTAATAATTTTTTTAAATAGCTTTTTTAAATAAAATCGTAAATAGGTACTGTGAATCGCAAATAGGTTCCAAAAGCGGAATTGAATTCATATAAGGGCGGAATTAGTTCAGATTGAAATTGTCGAGCGGAAATACGATCAAACTTTTTTTGGCATTTATTTTTTTTTTTTTTTTTTTTTTCTCCTATTACTCCGCGTGGTAGCATAGGGCTTCGATAGTGAACCTCCATTCCTCTCTGTTGAGTACTACTTCCTTAATATCGTCCCAGGTATAATTGTTGACTGTTAATTCTTGATCGATTGTGCGTCTCCATGTGTTGTATGGTCTGCCGGGTCTCCTTTGTCCTTGTGGATTCCACTCTAGAGCTCTTCTTGCTATATCACTTTCTGATTTCCTTAGTGTATGACCTATCCATTTCCATTTTTTCCTATTTATCTGTCTGTTGATAGGTTCTTCTCCAGTTATCATCCATAAATCTTCGTTGCTAATTCTTGCCGGCCAGAATTTCTGCATATAATTCTCAAGCACTTGTTGATGAATACTTGTAGCTTCTGTATGATTCTGACCGAAGTGAGCCATGTTTCACTGCCATATATTAATGTTGACTTAACACATGCTCTGAATATTGTTAGCTTTGTTGTTCTCGATATTTGGTTGCTCCGCCATATCTTCATTAGGCTCCCAAATGTTCTTCTTGCCTTATTTATACGGCTGTTGACATCTTCTGTTGCACCTCCTCTTGATGTTATAATGCACCCCAGGTAGTTGAATTCTTCTACGTATTCTATCTGTTGTCCACTCACTGTTATTGGCTCACTGTAACTATTGTTTGTCCTCATTGCTTTGGTTTTCTCGATATTTAATTCCAGTCCCGATTTCTTTGCTTCTTCCTGTAATCTGTTGACTTTGTTCTGTAGGTCCCTTTGATTTTTTGATATGAGGCATACATCATCTGCGTAATCTAAGTCTTCTAAGTTTCCGAAGAGATCCCATTCTATTCCGTTTATTCCAGTGCAAACTTCTCTTAGAATGTCGTCTAGTATTGTGTTGAAGAGAAGTGGAGATAGTGGACATCCTTGTCTAACTCCTATATTGGTGTAGAATGGATCACTGATCTTACCTCTGTGTTGAACTGTTGTCTCTGCATCTTCATACATCGCTTTGATGATGTTGATGATTTTTTCAGGAACTCCTTTCTTTGTAAGTGTTCTCCATATTGCGCATCTCTTGACTGTGTCGAATGCTTTCTTAAAATCTATGAATAGTAGATATAGTGGGGCATTCCATTCCACTGATTGTTCAACTATGACCCGTAAAGTATTTGCCTGGTCTACACAGCTTCGGTTTGGTCTGAAACCTGCCTGCTCTTTCCGTAGTATTGGTTCTAGTACTTCTTCTAATCTTTTCTTTATAATAATTGCTATTATCTTATGAATAGTATTTAGAACCGTGATTCCTCTCCAGTTGCTGCAATTTGCCAAGTCTCCTTTCTTAGGTATCTTGACAATCATTCCTTTCTTCCATGATGGTGGTATATTCTCTTCTATCCATGCTTTCCTGATGTGGGGTTCAATTGTTTTTGCGAATAAGTCAGGGTCCAGTTTGGCTATTTCTGCTGGAATTCCATCTTCACCTGTTGCTTTGTTGTGTTTCAGGATATTGATTGTAGCTTTGATTTCTTCTATATTTGGAGCTTGAGTAGATATTGGCAGTCCCTCAGTTGGGTAGATATTTGCATTGTCTCTGTTTCTTATGTCTGCTTCATTATTTGTACTTTCCTCGTTGCTCAGTTCTTGGAAATGTTCTCTCCATCTCTTTAATTGATCCTCTAAGTTTGTGATGAGCGCACCATTTTTATCTTTAATTGGTTTGTTTTGTTGTTTCGACTGGTTAGTTAAGTTCTTGATTATGCGATGCAATTCTCTCAGGTTATGTTGCTGTGCTGCTTTTTCTGCTTCTCCGGCTAAATTTTGTAGAAATTTCCTTTTATCTCTTCTTGCTGCTCTTTTTACTGTTTTCGCTATTTCTTCATATTCTCTTCTTGATGCCATCCTGTTGTTTATCATTTTCTTCATTTCACCTCTTCTTTTAATCAAGGCCCATGTGTTATCGGTTATCCAGATTTTTCTTTGTGGTTGTGAAATTCCAAGATTTTGTTCGCTTGTTTGGTTGTAAATTTCCAGAATCTCTTCCCAAGTGTATTCTATATTATTTCTAATATTTTCTCGTAACGCCGTAACTATGTCAGCTCTTACTTGCGGATTTTTTAAGTTGTTTATATTTATTTTCTTCTTTCTATATCTTCTGCCTCTTCCTTGTTGGCTTAGTTTCATTCTGAAGTCCCCAGTTAGTAATTCATGATCGCTGTGTATATCTGCTCCCCTTCTATTTCTCACATCTAACATTGATTGTTTCCACTTCTTGCTGATGCATATGTGATCTATCTGATTTCTTGAGATCCCGTTTGGTGTTGTCCATGTGTATTTGTGGATATCTTTGTGTGGAAATAGACTCCCTCCGATTGCTAGGTCGAAAGTCTGACACAACTCTATCAATCTTTCCCCGTTGTTGTTTCTTTCTCTTCCTAACCCGTGTTTGCCCATTATCTCCTCAAGTCCATTGTTGTTAGATCCTATTTTCGCATTCCAGTCACCCATTAATATTATGATATCTCCCCTATTTATGAGTGCTAGCGTTGTTTCTATTTGTTCGTAGAAGTCATCCTTAATATGGTCTTCAGCGACATCTGTTGGTGCATAGCATTGAATTATTGTTACATGTCTTGTCATATTTCGAAATCGCCCTATAACAATTCTATCCGAGACTGCCTTCCACGAAACCAATGTTTGTCTCAATTTCTTTGATATTAGTATTCCGACTCCACTTTCACCCCCTGTTTCCCTTCCACTGTAAATTACCATGTTTCCATTCTCCGTGTTGATTTCTCCGGTGTTGTTCCATCGCATTTCACTTATACCTAGGATGTCTATGTTGTAAGTAGCCATTTGAGCTTCCAATTGCGAGAGTCTTGAAGCTTCTCTAAGTGTTCTTACATTCCATTGTGCAATTCGGGTCCTTTTGTGAGTGCCAAAGGTCGTTATCAAGTAGTCATTCGTGTATCCGAGGCTTCTTCTTCTATTATTTCGAATCCATTGATTTACCGATTATGCGGGTGATTGGCCTACAGTAACCGGTCCTAGGAGATGGAGTAACCATCTACCGCTGCCTAGAAACAACGTGGCGCTACCTTATTACCGGTTCGATCTCAATTAATGATTTTCATTCGATTAATCTCGAAATTTCAATTAACAAATTTAATGATGGATTTTTTTTTTTATAAATCGCCACCAACCAGGTTCGAACCGGGGTCCCCTCGGTCATGGATCCTGTTACATAACCACTGCGCCACCGAGGGGTAACATTTTGGCATTTATAATATTTTATTATTTATTTAGAAAAAATTAAATTATAATTAGATGAAAATATTTTTTTTTTAATTAAAAAATACTAATTATTGTAATTTGAGAAAAAAAAGCTTATATTTTGCTTACTTTGTCCACTTAAACTAATTTTTCTTTAAGGGGGCGGAAATTGGTACATTTACGAGCAAGAAAAAATAAAATTACTTTTAACCAATAATAGCGGTAATAATACTGGATGACGTTAAGTTTTATCTTATGCTGGTTATGCATAAATTTGTTTTTTTTCATTCGTTTTACATAACAGAAATTTAAAAATTGAGACAAATTAAATTATTTGTTTTAGTTAGCTACAGTCCATGTCTTCTATCCAGAAATAATTGTTTTATTTTTTTTTTTGGTTTGCTCTTGTTTTAAATATCAAAACTAAATTTGATATTATTGTTAATTTGTCTTTTTGTAATTTTCTTGATTTCCTTATATAATATAATATAATATAATATTTATAAATTGAAATCCTAATTTAACTTTGCTGAATTGAATACATACCAGTTTAAGTGAACTCGATTTTTATATAAATGTGAAAAAGATTTCTATATAAATCCTTTTTTTTTTTTTTGTTTTTGAATGACATAACGGTACATACAATAATAAAAAAAAAAAAAAAAACCAGCAAAAAAAAAATTTCTTCCTTTAGGAATTTTCATCATTTCCTTCACCAGGAAGACAGGAAAAGTACAATATACAAATTTGTATTGAATTTAGTGTTTTATTTATAAAACATTTTCAAAGGAAATCAATTGTTTCGCTCGGGTTATTCGTTTTTGTTGTTGTTGTATTTTTGGTTGTTATTGTTGTTGTTGTTGTTGCAAATATTGTTTTGCTCCTTCCCAATTTAAAAATAAAATTTTTGATTTCATTTCTTTTGTATATACTTATAAGAAAATAATGTAAATAAAATATTTTTACCGTTGAATGAACTATCAGAATTCAAAGATGAAATATTATAAAAATGACTTAGATATTATCTTCTATTTGGCTTACTTTTGTTTAAGTTAATTTTACCGTTAAGTCCAATATCAAGCATGATTTACAATTTAGCCCTTTGTAATTTATCTAGTTATGTTTAGTAACCAAAAGTAAAATATTTTTGATAAAAATAATGTTTACTTAATCGAGCTTTGAAAATAAATAAATGTTATTCTTCTACTCAAAAGATATAAATTGCAAAGGGGTTCAGTTATAGAAGTTATACTAGATATTGGAATAAAATTGTACAGATTTATAAGATTTATCATTTCATAAAAAATATTCGTGTATTTATAAGTGTTTATAGATTCGGACTAAAACTGAATTGCAATCATAATAACATTTTACTATTTGGTGCATTCAAATTAAATCTGTTTGATTTTCGAACAAATCAAATTTTAGAAGACCTCTTTTTTTACTTCAACTATATTCTAAGATTTTGTTATTCTCTGATCCTATTCGTGACCTTAAGTATATGTACAAATAAAATATGTGGGTTTAAATTTAGGAGGGTGGAAAAGGATGAAATTTATTTCGAATCAGAGTGTTACAAGTAAAATAATTTGAAGTAGTTTTAAGTAATGGTATTGGGCATATGCGAGCATTTTGATTCCATGTACATTTTTTTGGAGTTTGATATAAAGAGGTTGCATTGATTTTATATTATTTTTTTTTATTTTTTTTTATTTCTCAAATGAGCTCAGTCGCTTGTATAGAGTGTATAATATAATAAAATAAGTATGCATGTTATGTGCAAACAAATACATATACATATTTAATTTAACAATGTAACAATATAATAAAAGTAGTATTTAGTGCAGTGGTGAGTTGTTCTAGCAAATTTAAAATTTAAAAATATTTAATATTTTTCCATTTCATTCTTGTTCCCTAATGTTATTTACCTGCGGAATGAGATAAAGTTCGGCATAGTAAATTCCAACATTATCTCTAATGTATTGGAAATCATTGTTTTTTTCAATTTCACTTAAACTAGATTTGCAGTTCATCCGAATAAATGTTAATAGCACCAACGGAATCTATTTAATAAGAAGGTATACATTTGATAGAAAAAAAAGGTGCGGGACGAATGCGAATAATTTGTAGTTCATTCGAATAAATGTTAATAGAACCAACAGAATCCCTAATAAGAAGAGATACATTTAATAGAAAAAAAAACTATTCGGGACGAATGCCGATTTTTCCAAATCCCGCTTTTTTGAAAGCCCACTTTTCAAAAATCCGCTCATATTACAAATCCCGATTTTCTAACAAAAAATTGCGTATTTATTTAATTTATTGTATATTTATAGTCGCTGTTGGACCCAAAAAAGTGAATATTTGCCTTTTCTAGAATATTTCTTTTAATTTATTGTATTGCTGTTGGATACAAAAAAAGTGAAACAAAAAACAGTTAAAAAAGCGGGCTTTTGAAAAGTCGTTATTCGGGGCAGACCCAGAAAAAAAATCTATCGTTCATCGTTAAACTTAATTCTTGTCTGGTGGCAACAAAATTTTGAATGCATTGATTCTAGTGTAATATATCGTGTATTATAAAACTTAATTCCTTTCTAGGACCGACAAGACTTTGCTGGCATTGTTCTTAGCATAATATTGTCTTCATTTCATTTCATTTCATTCCATTTACATTCGAATGCTATATACTCTTGAATATCCGTTTTTATGTATTTTTATGCTAAACTGAATAAAATATTAAGAACTTGACAGATGAGCACTTGTAAGTACAGACAGTTTTTAGATTATTGTAATATTTTTTTTTATTTATTTATTTTTTTTTTGTTCTTTTATAAAATGCGTAACATATAAAGAGAATAGAAGGAAAAAATAATAATAATAATAATAAAACTCAAATATACATTGAATGATATTTACTTGTTAACTGAACCTTCACAGGATATACAAATTTGATATGAGATTTGATTGCTGTTTTCGATTCAATTCACATCAACATAATTACGTTCTTCTTTCTTTTTTATTTCAGTGCTTTGTTTTTTTTTTTTTTGTATTATTGAGTAAAGGAAATCTTTAAGGATCTTATAATGCTGCTCCAAGTTCAAGTTGTGTTGTTTATATGATGAGAGCAACAAAAAAAAGAAGGAAATGAGAAAAAAATTATTAACTTTTAGTTGATAAAATTTAATCGTTTCATATTCGTTTACATGCATATATACATTACGATTACATAATATTATGTATTTGAACAATCTATCAATATTCTTAAGAACAAGAAGGATATAAAATTCAAAAGAGAAGAGATTTATATAATATTATATGTAATGTACCAGGAATATGCTGTTCCTTTTCTGATCAACATTTGAAATGATTTTTTAATATAATATGTATTGTGTATACATATTACAAGTAAGTATATATAGTTAAGGAATATTTATTATTCTTATTGTTGATAAAATTATTATTTATATTTGATTTATTTAATTAAATGAGCATATTATATGGATACATATATATCTATTATTTGATTTAATGGATTGATAAATGGAATTTTTTAATTATTATATTATAATTCAAGAGTATATACTCTTGTAAATAAAGCTAATTTGAAAATCTTTTCAAAATAAACTATATAATTAGCATTTATGTAGAATATATGTATATAAATTATCCATGAGTAGTTATTAATTTTTTATTATTCAAAAATCAATAATTTATTTAAGAAAGCGAATCCATTTTTTTTTGGTACAAGCATTGTAAATTGCTGCTCTCCTTAGTTAAAAATTATCTTCTATCACATGTACTGCAAAATTTGAGTACGTCAAATGCGAACATTTTATTTAAAACAAATACCTGAGATAATTTGCGTAAATAAAAAAAACATATATATTATAATATTATATATCGTCGGTCGCAAGCTCGGTTGATCCATACGCCATTTTGACATTTTTGACATTAGTACATTTCTTGGGGTTTTGCGACATGCTCTTTCTTTCTGTGTTACCCGTTTTCTTCTTTATCTAATACTTTTTGCAATGAGAGGTAACCATATCCACTTTTTTTTATAATTTTTTATGCAACAATTGATCTATATCCAAAATTTTGGCGTTTGTATCACAAAATATATGAAATATCCTACGACTATTGAAATTCTATATGCTTATTTGATCCACGTTATCGTATAATACACATGGACCACTAATTTATAATTTTTTAATTTCAATTCAATTTTGATCCACAACCATTATTAGTGTAATAAGCTATCAAATTTTGCAACCCACATGGACCAAAAATAAACGGGTTTTCTTAATGTCAATTTGATTAATTTACAATTAGGGTTTCTGAAAACTCGGGAAAATAAAATTCGATGAATCCGAGTATTAAATTTCGAAATTCGTCAAACCCTTCGAATTCGTAAAATTTTTATTAAATGTAGTAAAAAAAATAGTTTTTATTAAAGTAATAAGTTCTGTTTAAATATTTGATTCAATTAAGTATTTTATTACATATAATATTAAACAAAAACAAAAATATATTTATATTTTTTCTCGTAAGTAATAAAATTTTAAAAATAACAACGAATTTAAAGATTTATCAGATAATTTCGACCTTATTTTGGTGCAAAAATTGGAAGAAATGGAAAAAGCTCTTTCAGAGTCCGTTGAAGTGGGTTTAATTGAACATAGAGCGTTGAACAGTTTTTGCAAATTTTCTGTACGTTTGCCAGCCTTTTTATACAGAGTAAACTCTTGTTTTAATTTGTCAAAATCAGTTTTCTCCATTGGTTCCTCATTCCCACTTTTTAATATTTGGTTTAGTACCTCCTCAATCATCATCATCATTGTCCTGCAACCCCATCCGTGGGGCATAGGGCGGAAGTAAATTCTTTCCAACGGCTCCTATCTGCGGCTAACCTCTTCAATTGTGGCCACGTTCTTTGCTGGGTGCTTGCTTCGGTTAAGACAGTTGTTCTCCACGTTTTTCTCGGCCTTCCGACGCGACGTGTACCCTGAGGATTCCATTCGAAACATTGTTTCGCGATGTTGTTGTCAGGTTTCCTCAAAGTATGCCCGATCCAACGCCATTTCCTCTGTCGGATTTCCACGTCTATTTGTGTTTGTTTCGTTTTTTGCCACAGCGTTCTGTTGGAAATGGTTTGTGGCCAACGAATGTTTAGGATGCGCCGGAGACATCTGTTGATCTGTTGATGTACAGAAACTTTCCATGTTTCGCAAGCGTACAGGAGAACAGATTTTACACTGGCGTTGAAAATTCTTATTTTTGTGCGCAGAGATAGGCTGCTTGCCTGCCATATTTTTGAAAGCATCCCGAAAGCAGTACGGGCTTTACTGATGCGGGCTTCAATATCCAAATCGGCGCCTCCATCTGATGACACGATGCTGCCCAAGTAATTGAACGTAGTCACCTCTTCGATTCGAATTTCTTGATGGAGGATCGGATGTTGTGATGTGTGAGTTGTGCGCATGATTTTAGTTTTAGCTGAATTGACTTTTAGGCTCGCACTTTTTCCAGTGTCATACAGCTTTTGGCACATATCGTTCAAACCTCCATTCGTATGTGACAATAAACACACATCGTCGGCGTAATCTAAGTGGCTGATACGTTCGAAAGGACGCCACTGGATACCGTTGCTCTCGTTTACACCCACAGTAGTAGTCATTATGTCATCCATTACTACTAAAAACAATATGGCTGATAAAATACAGCCCTGCCTTACTCCCTGACGCACCTCGAAGCAATTTGTAAGCTGTCCTCGATGTAAAACGCTACATCTTGCATCTTTGTAGGATTCCTTAACTATAGCTATAATTTTTTCTGGAATGCCTCTCCTACTAAGCGATTCCCAAATATACTCTCGGTTTACTCTATCAAAGGCTTTCTCAAAGTCTACAAACATGAGATTCAGCGGTGCTTTAAATTCAGTGGATTGTTCAAGAATTATTCGTAATGTGTTGATGTGATCCACACACGAATGGCCACTGCGAAAACCTGCTTGGTGTCTTTTGAGTGTAGCTTCTATTCTGCCTTTAATTCTTTCGAGTATTATTCTAGCCATTAATTTCGAGAAAACTGAGAGTAGAGTGATACCTCGCCAGTTATTGCAATGATTTAGGTTACCTTTCTTTGGTATTTTGACAATAACTCCTTCCTTCCATTCACTTGGATATTTTTCTTGTTCCCATATAGCCTGGAACAAAGGTAACAAAATATCGGCTGATACATCTGGATCAGCTTTTAGGAATTCGGCGGGTATCTCATCTACTCCTGCTGCTTAATTATTTTTTAAAAGGAGAATTGCTGATTTTATCTCGCTTTTACTTGGGGCTCCCACATCGATACCCCTAAATGATCTGCGCATGGTTGGCATAGGAGAGCTTGTGGATACATTTTGTTCTACGAATTGCTCGTTTAACAATCTGCAGAAATGCTCCTGCCATCTTTGCAGTTGATCATCCATAGATACCAACAGCCTTCCACTCTCGTCCAAGATTGTTTGATGCTCTTTACTGTTACGTTTGGCAATTTGGTTCGTAATCTTGTAAAGAGTTTTGACATCTCCTCTGTTAGCAGCGCTCTCAGCTTCCTTTGCAAGATCTTCTATATTTTTCCGTTTGTCACGTCTTACACTCCTCTGTGCAGCCTTATGTGCTAATCTATACTGCAAACGTAGTTCTTCTTTTTTTTTGCTGATTGGATTCGGCATTGATTTTCCTCTTTAAGGAACTACGTTCGGCAATTTTATCCCATGAGGTTTGTGATATCCATGGATCTCTTTGGGTAGATAGCGAAGGTACTGTTTCGGAACCGGATTCTATAAATGCTTTTTTCGTATTTTCCCACATAACATCTATAGATGCATCTTGCTCATTTTCAACCATCCATTTTGTTACTTTGTCGTTGATGCTGGCTACCAGATTACGACATATGGTGGGGTTTTTTAATGCTTCTACATTGAAATGAGCTCTCCTTTCCGGTCCGATTCTACGTCGATTGACGGCTGACGTCCTCAACTGCATACACGCGAAGACCAAATGGTGGTCACTACCGACATCCGCGCTCCTTTTGTTTCTTACGTCGCAGAGCGATTTCCTCCATTTCTGTTGTACGATTATATGGTCAATCTGGTTTTCTGTACGACCATCCGGGGATATCCATGTTTTCTTGTGGCAAGTTTTGTGGGGGAATAGGGTTCCACCAATAGTAAGTTGTCGTGAGTTACAAAAATCTACGAGCAGCTCTCCATTGCCATTTCTTACACCTATTCCGTGTTTCCCCATGACTCTCTCTAGACCTGAATTTTCACATCCAACTTTGGCGTTAAGATCGCCCAGAATGATCTTAATGTCAGCCTTTGGAGCATTGTCATAAATGGTACTTAGCTGTGTGTAGAAAATGGATTTTTCTTCCTCATCTGCGTCTTCAGTTGGAGCATAACACTGGATGATGGTAATATTTCGTACTCTAGATTTCAATCTGGCAGTGATAAGTCTTCTGGATACTCCTCAATAGTAATTTCTTTTTGTTGTTCAGGTTCAACTAAAACATCTATTTGCATATTAGATTCATTTTCGTTTACTACTAAAGTTGGGTTAGCTTTAATTAATCTTTTCCTTATATCTGTTGCAAAATTTATCGCTTGTTTTGATGGAACATTATTTGTATCCTTCAGGTATATTAAAAGATTCATCAAATTTACATTTATGCGTTCATCAACACGCTTGGAAATATTAACCAATAACGCAGTGCTAATTTGAGTATTAAGCTCCTTGAGTTTATTTTTCATGAAATTTATAGTAAGGTCTGCTGAGAGCAATGTAGTATATTTTTTTGCGAGCGTTTCAATAGTTAACTTAATCGGTTTTAAGGCTTCACTTAGGCTTCGTTGAGAAGTTTAAATTTTATGTTATCCAATAAGTTGGTTGCATTCAAATCAGCTGCTTCTTCTATAAGTTCCCGAATTTGTAAAAAAAACTTCAACCATGTTTGCCATTGAGTTCCAACGTGTTTTAATGTCCAGTATTAGTTGGCGTTCATGGGAAATTTTTTTTATTATTTTTACCTGTAGAATACTGCTTCTTATTGTAGAATATCTGAAGAATTTTACAATTTCTCGGATAATTTTAATATTGTCATTAATATCAAAATTATTATAAAGCATTTCTTTTTGGCAATCAGTTTCAGTAATATTTAATACATCTAAATCATTATCCTCAAAATCGTCGTCATAGGAATCTAGTTCATGACCATTATGGTAATTTACGTCTTAAGCATCAATTTGATCACGTGTTGTATTGTATAATATATCACATACATGATACACCTAAGTGAATACAATGAGTGAGAGACATAATTGAAATATCACAGGGCATTCTCGGCGAAACTTTACCATAACCTTGGGGCCATCACTTGTTTTATTATTTTTATTTATTTTATTATTTATTTATTCATTTTATTTCGTACATATACATGAGACGGTAAGTCTCTATAGGAGTATATAAAGTATAATGTGTAGCAAATTCATAATTCTTAAATTAAATTAAATTAAATTAAACCTTAACCTAAAGAAATTAACAATAATGAAAATAAATTTATAAAGAAAATAATTTATAAAGCGAAAAAAAGAAAAAAAAAAAAAAATAATTAAAAAAAAAAATAAAAAAGAGAAAAAACAAGAACAAATTAAAGTTAAAACTATAAAATACGGAAATAAAGTAATAAAATAACAAAAGTCCAAAAACAAAAAAAAAAAAATCTCTCCTCCAAACAAAACTATCTTTCAGACGTCTCACACCTAACAAGCATTATTCTACAAAATTTTTATTTTCTTAATTAATGACTACAATTTTTCCTTAAAATATACCCAACAAAGCTCAAGGAATTTAGAAATAGAGAACTCACACCTGACTACGTTCGGCAAAGAATTCCACAACCCGACAGTCCTTACAAAAAAGGATAGATGTCTTAATCTACCAGAGTGTATAGGAATAGGTAAATTTGCACTTCTTAATGATCGTCTAGGGGTTATTTTCTTAAAAAGATATACCGGCGTATTTTTAGATAGGATTTTTTTCATAAAACAGATGTACTTATAATTTAGATAGTTTTCGAAAGTACAGTCAAGCAAAACTTTAGAAACATCTCTGATGCTATCGAATCTACGACGGTTAGTTACAAATCGAGTGCAAACAGAATTATTTAATTTGATATTAGGAAGATTAGTTGTATCAATATTACGAACATAAATTAACATAACGTGGGATTTTGACGGATTTAATCGAAGAACATTGTTTAGAGACCAGAAAGCAACAGCATCAAGATCATCAATCAATTTAGCAATAGAGTGGTTAATATCCGCTATAGGACCACTGATGTAGAGTTGAGCATCGTCTGCATACAACCGGCAATGAGATTCAGACAAACAACGGGGTAAGTCATTAATAAATAGACTAAAGAGTAAGGGACCCAGTATGGATCCTTGGGGTACCCCGCACAGGTAGATTATTAGACTTAATACCATTTAGAAACACAAATTGACTTCTATTATCTAAGTAACTTTGAATGAGAGTAGTAGCAGAAGATTCAAAATTAAAAGCTGCGCTTAGTTTTAAACATAATAAGTTATGATTAACACAATCAAAAACTTTTGTGAAATCAAGAAGAAGCAATAATACAGCATGTTTGCTATTGATTTCATAGTATATGTTATCTGTTAATTCTAGGAGTGCTGAGGTAGTCCTGTGCTGCTTTCTGAAACCTGATTGGAATTCGTATAAGAGATTATTAGCACTTACGTACTGACTCATTTGTGTGTGCAATAACCGTTCAAAAGATTTCGAAATACCGGACAGTACGCTAATGGGTCTAAGGTCATCAATCGTTGGATTATTTTTTTTAGGAACGGAAACAACTTTGGCACATTTCCAAGTTAGAGGGTATTGACCAGTAGTCAAGATGAAATTAAATATGTGTGTAATATAAGGTAGCACAGAAGGGATAATCAATTTAATAAATTTCAAAGGAATTAAATCTGGTCCTATAGCATTGGATTTAACCTTAAAAATAGCATCATAGACTTCATCATTTGAGACATTTCTAAAAGAGAAAGTACTAGACGAATCAACGTTTTCAATATTGGATAGTAATGAAGTAAAGTTAAAAGATGGAGTTTTAAGTTTATTGTTTAATTCGTTTACATCAAAGCTATCCATATTATCCATTTTGTTTTCTTTACTGATTCCAAGTTTAGCGGTATTAGTCCAGAAAGATTTTGAAGGCAGCCGAGGATCGAGTATCTTAGAATAGTAATGTTTTTTAGCTTGTCTAATCTTCAAGTTTACCACGTTCCTAAGCCTTTTAAATGAATTTCTGTCAACTTGTTGATCCAATTATATCTCTTTCAAAATCAATGTTAAAACTAGCTAAATAATTAGTGACCAGTGTAACTAATTGAATGGCAGAACAAGTTCCAAATATTCTCACTAAACCCAGATTACATGGTTCTTTCTCTTCAGCACAATGAACATTAATATTAACATACCCTTTCATCGTCATGCTTGTCCATTAATCCAGAGTAATACTGAATCTCTTGTTTTGATGTATTTTTTCCTCGAGTTCATGTATTATTTCTGATTTTTTCACCATGTAATGTTTGTGTACCAGGTTGATTACGTTGGTCTCGTTCTTTGGGAGGCCTTTAGTACATTTTCCAATTGAGTCTCTGATGAATTCTGATCTTGTAATGGCTCTAATTGATATGCCATCCACAGCCGTCAACTTAGAAGCAATTTCTTCCAAACTTTTGCGAATAACAAAATCCATCATCGTTTTTGGAATTTTGTTATGTCCTATTGCATACGATTCGTCAGCAACTGACCTTTTTTAAAAATCAATTTCATGGATAATATTGAGATGTCTCGACATTGGAGTTGTGGATCCATCAGCATTGGATATTAATGTATTGCATAGTTTACAACAAGCTTTAGTATGCTTCAAGCTTACACCCGCAGAAATTGTAAAATAATTTCATACTTTTGATGTTTTATTATTATTTGAGATGGTTCCTGTTGTATATTTTTTTTTTAAATTTGTATTATAAAGAATTTATTCAATTGCTTAAAATCGTTTTTTTTTTTTTATAATAATCTTGACAGTAACTTAGGTGAATCACCTTTTCGTGCTTAATTAAGTACGGTACTGCAATTTTACACTTCAATATCTACAATAATTCGAGTATTGATTTTAACAAATTACTGGCTTATCTACTCATTAAATGTGGAAAAATACTACTATTATCAGGAACTAAGCCTTCTTAAATAGATTAGTTTCATTTTATTTAATTTGTTACCAGATTAACTCTCAATTATCTTTTTGTCATTTATTATATCCCAATGACAAAGTGTACTAGACCAGTTTGAAAAACCAATGAAGCATTTTTTTTTTTGCTTCATCGGGAATGAAATTTGCATCATCACTTTATTTTAGAAAATTATAAAACAGTTTTCCACCATAAGTTTTATGAGTCCGAAAACTTTTCAAAATTGCTTATGATCCCAGTTTTTGTGAAAAATTTTAAAAGAAAGTAATATTTCCAATTTTCCATAGTTATTATAACACTTGTGAAAATTAATGATATTATTATTTATATTTTCCATAAAAAAAAACATTGTAACATACAATGTTCAGCCATCCTTAAAAAACCTTTTAAATCTTATAGAAAAAAAAAATTATTTATTCAATAATCATATAATCACACACCCTCAATTAAGTCAATTCTTAATAACTCAATAAATTTACTTTTCCTCTTCAAAATTTAGAATACAAATTCAAAAATTAACACATAAAGAAAAAAAAAAAACAATAACAACAACAAATTATCTATTTACATTTAAATAAATAAACAAATTTCCAGAACAAAGAAACAAATATTAGAAAGAGACATATAATAAAATAATTTACATCATAACCCTTTACGTTTATGAATTTATTCTCCGTATTACCATTTTTGTATAAAACAAAAAAGAAAAACAAAAAAAAAAAAAGAAAGAAAGTAATAATAAGAAAAACAACCATAGAATTCCTTTCAATCAAAAAATCATAATATGTATGCTAAATAAACTAACAAACATGGATATGTATTTAGGCACAACAAGTGTAGTTACCCCTTCCTTCTCTCTCATTTCTCACAATTCGTATTTGTATTATTTTAAATAGGTACTACAGTATGCAGAAAAAGTCTACGCGCAGTTACATAATGAAACAAACTAGCTATTTGCAATTTCCAAATGCCATATTAATTTAATATCCAGAAATTTGTATACAGAGCTTCCAGACTGTGTGGTATTACTACAACTGATGAACAAAAATTAATTAGGAAATACAGGTCTATTTTTAATACCTACTTTATTTGGAAGCTATAATTATCTTATATAATGAAATCCGATATCCTGCTGCTGTTGCTGCGTTAGCGTGGCAATGGAGTAGTTTGATATGAATTGGAACCGTTTATTTTCTGTATAGAAGTTTAGAAGACTTTATTAATCAAAATATTTCGGTCTTCCTATAGATTAATGTCAAAAGTTACCTAAAAATAAACAAATAATATTTTTTGGTTCAAAATTTTGTTCTTTCGGTCCTGCATAATATCTAATAGCATCCATGATCACAATACACTATATTCTTGAGACTTGTCCCAACAACAATTATGTAAGAATCGAACTCGGTATCACAGGGTTAAAAATTCTGAAATTAGAAACAACTGATGCTGCAGGAAAAGTTAATTTAATTCTTGCAAAATCATATCTCAAATATTATAAGACCAGGGAGCGTTTTATTCAAATCCCACTTTTCCTATTAGGTTGTAGTTATTATTAACAGAGAATAAGACAATACTAAATTTGGGAATGGGCAGAAATAAAAAGTGAGTTGATAAATTTTGTTAAACTAGTTTTAAATAAAATTAATATGAATTAATTAGTTTTGATTTTAACAAAAAAGTAGCTTTGGGTCCGAAGAAACCAAGTCCATTGTTAAACTCTCTAAATTAATTAATTAATATACAGGTTGAAAAACTTATAAAGCATTTTGTTTCGGGAATTGAACCTAAGATGGATCTTTAAAGGATACTATAGAACCGATTGAAAGATAGCATCTAAAGTTAACAGGTTTGTTGTTAAGGTGATTTAATTCCAACAAAAATTCATGATCATAAATAAAATGTCTCACAATATTAAGAATGTAAAAAATTATAATAAGTAGTTTTAAAATTAGTGACGTTAGAAAAAGAGAGAGATAAAAGACAGAAAATATGAAATAAAATACAATTTTAACAAAGTTATTAACTAAAATCAAACCAACATTGCAAAATACAGCTTCAAATGATTGATTCTAAAGGATTTCAAGAGCTTAAGCCTCGTGTACCTCTTGAAGATTGTGGAAACCAAACCAACTAAATACTTTTTTTCTGATATAACCAATCTACATCTGTTCTAATCAATTTAATAACTTTTTTTTCGTAAATTTTTCAATCCACGCGATCTTAGTAAATTTTTATAGCAATAGTTTTCGTGGAAGGTTTCTATCAGGAGGAGCATCATATCACTTTAATATTTTCCGTTAAAAAAACTTGCACATTGATACAGCTATAATTTCCGCTTTGCAAGATTATTTAAATATATTAATTTTGTACAAAGGAAAATTATTAACATTATCATAAAATTTTCCATTTTAGGTACCTAGTGACCGGCTCAAAGACTTTTGTTCTCTTAACGAAAAAAAAAACCGATATTGTTACTGACATTAAAAACTGCTACCATTTCCAATTTCACACGAATTTGTAGTCACTGATTGTGTTTTGCTTCATGGTTTTTGATTTCAATTCTGATTTTATCAATGTGCAAGTCAAGTGGGTCTTTGTTACGTTCATAATGCACTAAAATATAAGACTGGACATTTTATTTTGAAATTTTTGCAGCAGTGCGAAGTTGGTTTTCTTTTTGCATAGTGCAATGATTTATGTCCCATGATTTATGTCCCATGAATATACCATACGTCCACACTGGTTTTAATATCTGCTGATATATCAGAATTCCGTACTGATAACTCAGAATTACACTAAACTAATCAGTACAATTTTTGGTATCGGTTGTGTAGCTCTTCTTTTGTCTTTCTTATATTGTGTTGTTTCTACCAGCATCATAGTTTAGCATCTAGGCGATTGTTGTTGTCGACAAAAGTCTTTTTCTTCTTTCATCTCTTTCATTTGCCCAGATATTTTCTTCATAAAAATCGGTTTTTTTCAGAAAGTATTGTTTTCCTTGTTCTGTTTGTTTTAATGTTGTAGACCGAATTTATGCATAATATTATGTAAAAACAAAAATTATCTAACAACAATTAAAATAACAAAGTAATTTTCAATTTTGTTAAATTACATTTTGAATGATGTTGGCGAGCTTCTGAAGTTTTGGTTTTTTGTGATTTAATTGTTCTTATATCACAGTTTTGTGGAGTAGGTACATGGTATTATTGTTCTATTGTATGATAATATTTTCAGCATTTTTTCAACTTAAATTAACCAAATTAAGTCTGTCTTACTTGATTTGATACTTCACTCATTTTATACATGAAATATTTTAAAATTTAATTCTAAGAGTTCTACCCACCTTTTAGTCATGTATCGGCCATAAAGCAAAATCGTTTTTTCTTCAATTTTGCTTACAGTAGTAATATTTGAGTTCTAATCTATACATTGTGAATTGAATTTGTTCAAGTTCAATTGGAACGATATCTAAAACATTTTTCTAAATTTGACTTTTGTAGTGCAATTTTAGACTACAATTAATTCCAATCCCATTTTTGTACATATCAAACTTTCTGTATCTCCTCCTTGCATTTGCAGTGCTTCTTTAACATTATTGTCCATGATGTTTTTAATTTTTTAATTTTTGTTTCGGATTAATTCGGAAATTTACTTTTTACTTTTTTTTATGTTCTTAACACTAACTTACGTAGAATTAGTAATTACCTTTTCGGGCATCAAATACGGTATTGTTCAATTACAAAAGTAAAAAAGAAATAAAATTAAAATTTTAAAATCAACTCCAAAAGATATTAAATTAAATTCAAAAGATTTAAATACAAACATAAATCAAGCTAATATCTAAATAATAACCCTAACTAAACCAATAAGTCCATCAAAATTAAGAAGCCATTGTTTCATGTTTTTATTAAATGCATTACAATTTCTAAGTTTTCTGATATGTTCCGGTAACTGATTATATAGTCGACATGATGTAACAGTATAGAAATTACGAAAAGTTATAGTACGGAAATTCGGAACAACCACAAAAAATCTAAAGTTGCCACGAAGGTGGCGAGAGTTCCAAATTCTATAATTTAGGTGTCCTGATTTATAATAAAATGTTTTAAGAACCTTAAAACAGTACAAATGACGCACAGGAAGAATATTCAAATTGACAAATAACGGAAAACTATGACAAAAACTATCTTTATTACAAATTTTCCTTATAACATGTTTTTGTGGGATAAGCAACATTTGAAGTTTTTTACTATGGTATTTTTCGGCTGAACATAGTACACCATTTTCAAAACTTTCAAAGAACAAACATTTTTCAAGCGAAAGAAACTTCTTAGAACCGAACGAAAATATTGAAATAATGTATTAGTATGATCTACGCAACTTAATCTGTTATTGTTATGCCTAAATATTTATAGTTTTTAACAATCTCAACATTAAAACAATTCATACACTACAAATCTTGTCAGTACAGTATCAACGCTCGTCATTACACACAAAACAAAATTTATTTCTAATCTTAAATTTATCGCATTTAGGTGCATGAAACCAGACATCAGCCTCAACTTCATTTAGACTTGAAAGGGCGAAATACATAATTTTAGATTTTTTGCTAACATCACCAGTCTATGTACAATAAACCAGTTTCTTAATAAATTTAAGTCGTGATTAATATCCGAAATTAAATTGAGTGGACTCTCTGACCCATACGCAAAACCAATATCGTCAGCAAATGCATTATTTACAATTACTCTTTGCGATCTAAAATTAAGATAAGAGGCAAACCAAATTATACATTGATCCTCTAAATCCAGTATTTTCAAGTTTTTTAAGCAATATATCATGCCTTCTCGAACGTTTTTGTGATAATAAACCGGCTGTGTTCCTTTTTTAATCAAGATTACCATAAAGTTCTGTACAAAATATCAGTAGAGCATCACTTCTGTTGATTTCCCTTTTCGAAATCCAAATTGTACAGGGCTAAAGAAATTAATATTAGTTAGGAACTTAAGAATTTTGTTTTGTAATATTTTTTTTCAAACAGTTTACTAATCGATGGTAGAAGACATATAGGCCTATAATTGTTTTCTTCTTCAGAATTGCCTTTTTTAAAGAGTGGTAAGACATTAGCACATTTGAGTTCATCCGGAAAAATACCATCGCAAATACTCTTATTAAAAATATACACCAGAATATGTACAATATTAAAAGAAATTGATTTAAGAGTATAATTAGAAATGCCATCAAGCCCACATGAATTCGAGTTCTTTAAGTGTTTTATCTCAAACAACAGTTCTGACGGAGTAATTGGCTTAAAGAAGAAACTATTTCTTTGAAAAGTTTTACTATATAAATTTTTCAATGGAACAATATGAACAAACCTGCAAATTAGAAATATTCGTACTCACATTAACAAAATATTCATTGAAAGTATCAGCTATAAGTTTTTTTATCTGTAATGACATTATCACAATTTTTTTGTATAATTTGCTTACCAGTATCACATGCTTTATTCACAATTGAATTCACCAATTTCCATTCACCTTTAAGATTACCCTTTCCATTTAGCAAGTTCATTTTTATAGAAATTTTTCTGACAATTATATATTTCTTTTTTTAGTTCTTTACATAACTTATCATAACGTTACCTATATCTCCTATTGTGTTTATGTTTTGAATATTTTATTTTGAGTTTATTTTTATAATTAATTTTATCTAATAACAATTTATTTATTCAAGGCTTAAGTCTTCTATCTCGTTTCGTTAACACTACATTCTTCAATATATTTTCTTAAGATTACACTAATATTGTTACGAACTTGGGCTTCTTAAATAGCATACTTTCATTTTGATTTATGTTGTTACAAAAATTATACTCTCAATTATTTTTTATAATATATTTTGTCCCAATGGCAATAGGTCGAAAAATCTATAAAGAATTTTTGGCTTACATCGGGAATCAAACCTAGAAATTTTGAGCTTTTAAATTTTTACCATTACATTTTTCAATACATAAATATATTCCCTTATTCATAGTAAATTTTTATAATATTATTTAACAAAAAATAAATAAATCTTAATAGAATAAAATTTTCATTGCAAAAAGGGTTAATTTTTCATACACCATCAGTGTAAAATTTGTAACAAACAAAATCTTTCTTATAAAATAAATTTTATTAATAAATTATTCATAAAATGTACACAGGCTTTGTCTGTTTAGTGTATTCAGATTTGTTAAATTAATGAATGCGTTTGTGTGCGTATACAAATGAATATGACAACATTGCAAAGCACTCACTTAGGTTAGCACTCTCAGTGGAAAAAAAGAAGAACAAGAAGAACATGAAGAAGAAGTGCTATAAAAATGTTATAAAAATCTAATGATATGCACACATAATTTCCACCAACCCATTTGTTGTTTTAGTTTTTGTTTTTCCTTTTTTTTTTTATTTAGAAAAATTTATTTTAACCTATATAATGTTTAAAATAAATATTACAACAAAGAAGGAAAGAGAAAGCAAACAAAAAACTTTTTGTTTGTTGTTTTTTATTTTTCCATTCAGAAATTTCAATATTCACAGAAGTTTTCCATAAATTGCGATCATTACAGACGCAATTTATCAGAAAGTTTTTCCATTGAAGAGAATTTATAAAATAACAGTAATGGCAAAAACAAAACGAAAAAAAAAAATATATAAAAAAATTTAAAGGACAATTCATGTCCGTTACTTTTTCCTTTATTTTTACTTTTGTTTTGTGTTCCTTTACATTTTACACAAAATAAATAAAACAAAACAACAAACGAAAGCTTAAAAGGCAACGGTTTTTTTTTTTTTTTTTTACTGTTATTATGGAATAGAAAAGTTTTTAATTTTAACTTTTTGTTTTTTTGTTATGTTTGTACAAAACAGTAACAAAAAAAAAAACACCAAAACATAAGAATAAAACAATAAGAGAAAAATAATCAGGAAAATAAGGAAAACCCACAGAAACTATATAAAATTGGGAACAAAAGATTGAGACTATGAAAGTAAAATATAACAAAGATAAAAAAAAAGGATATTACGATTTGACAGGTTTTTGGTTGTTAACAAAATTACTACTATTTTTTTTTTCTGCTCTCACTTTTTATGTATTTCTTTACTTTAAAATGATGAATTCTCCGTCTTTTTGATTTCTCAACCATAGTTTCTCGATTTGTCCTTTTGAATCTTTCATTCAGTTCATAGTCGATATTGTGTTAATGAATACTCGAAGATTTTGTGTTATATAATTACAGCTGTCGTTGTGTTAAAGATAAGTGTTTAA
This sequence comes from Argyra leucocephala, assembly GCA_963942445.1. Lineage (NCBI taxonomy): Eukaryota > Metazoa > Arthropoda > Insecta > Diptera > Dolichopodidae > Argyra > Argyra leucocephala. Next base: position 24,333,240 of record OZ012677.1, on the reverse strand, counting down.
TCAATTCAAATCAGTGATGGGGTTGTTGTATATTTTTTGTGGTTGTTAATGAATGCCTGTATTATAACAATAATTATAGACTGGTTTGTGTTTTCACATTTTTAAAATTATCCAAAATCCTTAATAATGATTATATTATTTTCTATAACGGTACAATCTGGTATCAGTTTTTGCCTTCCTAGTTATAGTTCTGATTTAGATCAAGCTTTTTAGCATTTTTGTGCTTTCTTACAGTAGATTTGCGTCGATCTTTAGAATGCTACAATATTCAGTTTTAAACTGCACTAAATTAATTTCCAATACTGTTGATTTGACGACATTGAAATTTTAATACTTAATGCTTTGTGCAGAAAATTGTGCAGATTCTTAAATTTTGGGACACGCTTTTTTTGTCCTGAACCGTTTTTCGCTATCTTTTACAGTTTCGGAGATATTTAGTTCTGGATTGACCCATATCCATCTTTGCCATACTTTGTTAATTGTTAAATGACTTATAGGCCAATTTTTTGGATATGGGTCATTTTTGTATGAAGTTCAACGTCAAAATTGGCTTATTTCTGAAATGCCCCATATCCAATTTTTAGGACAGAACAGAATTGAAAATTTCTCAAGGCTGGCTTAAAAACTGTGGAAATTTTCAATTTTTAGGACAGAACAGCTGCAGTGGTACATTTTTTTACATTCGTCACCGCACAGAATTATTTGGTCTTTTTTAAATTAATATTTTTGTTGCACTTCGTAATAATTGGCAAACTGATATATTTGCCATTTTGCATTAATATTCGAAATAACATTTTGAATTATTGCTTAAAAAATTGTCTTTTAGCTTTAATTCCTGCACCATCTGAATCTTTTATGAGTGTAGGCCAATGTCTTTGCGCAAAATTTACCATGTAGTGAATGGACAGAACCCAGATTTCCTTCAGTATGCACTTTCTTTCGGCGTGTTGGTGTTATTGCATCATTTAGAGAGCATTTGATATGAAATCTTTTTTCAGTTCGACGGATGGGTTATTCATATGGACGGTTATGTGTGCTATAAATATCACGAATGTGTAAATGTTGCGTGAATCGAAGACTGATTTTCAAAGTAAATTATAAAATATAATTTCCTAACGTTGTACAAGCGTGAATAAGATTTGCCATATTTGATTCATGATGATTGCCAGAGTATAATTATGTAATTTTAGAGGAAATGGTACAAGAAGCACAATTAAAAAAATTATCAAGTGAAAACAATGAAAGTGGCATTAAACCCGATAAAATATCTATAATTATGTTACACAGGACAGCTTTAATGTTTGTGAAAATAGTTCTGCTTATGAAAGTTCTGAAGATACTGGTTTCGGAGCTCTAAGTGATGCTGAACTGATAGCACAAGCTCATGATGTGATAGAAGAAATTCCTTTGGGGGATACTCGTTTATTAGAAGAACACGATTTAACGTTCTTAATCAGCTTCCGGTGGATGCTATTAATGAGTTCTTTACAACAGTTCAACAAAATGGACCATTAGAGCCAACACAAGAGAAAATTGATCCGAATTTATTGGAAAGTTTTTTAGTTGATAACTTAAATGCAGATATTTGCACCGAAATTGTATATTCACCAGATCTAATTGATATAGATACAAATAATTTATTGATAGAAGCTGAAAGTACCGGTAAAATGGACAGTAATAGTTGCAACGATAATAATTCAGCTACTACAATTGATATTCGTAATCTTGTGCAGACTTAAATTACAAAAATATCATAAATGTCAAAAAGGAAATAAGGCGTGACGGCTCATACGACAGTTAACCCTTCCATTAAAAATAAATAAATTTTTAAATTAAATGTTAATTATGTTGTTATATTAATTAATCTGTATATGTTTGCATTTTGCGGGTGTATAAAAAATATGTTCTTCAATTTGGTGGAATAATTTTACGCATGGATGACGCAATTGATACAAAATACCAGTTACTACGTCACTGTTTAATAATTATGAATCCAACTATAACGAATTTTTTATAATAATATTCACTTTGTGTGTTGCTGCATGTATTTTTAAAAGAATGAAGTAGGTTGGTAGCATATGGTAAAAAAGATGTAGATCAAAGGTTAGAGTCATAATAAGCTTTAACCTATATAATATTTTTTTTTTTATATTTCCAGCGTTCTTATCTAGAATCGAAGAAAAAGAAAAAAAAATATGTATTTATGTATATATTCTTTTTATCTTACAGGGTAGACTTTTATAAGAAAAAAGTTTTTCTTTTTGCGATACTCCGCCTAAAAAAAAACTTTAACAAACATTTCGTTTTTAAATGAAAATAGAAATTTTCATTTTGTATTATTTTCTTTTTTAAATTAATGGAAACCATTTTGTTTTTTTCATTTTTAACACTTTCATTGACATGGAAAATTATCATAAATGAATTTATGATTTACTTTTGACTTTTTTTTTTTTTGTAAAAAAAGAAGTGAAGGTAGACAAGAATTATATTTTTTTAGATGCAAATTTTTATATTAATACCAGCAGTTATTTAGGTTGGTTGCGTTTGTGTTTGGCAACTTATTAGCAATCAGAGTTTGAAGTGAAAACTTAGGTAAATTAAGCTTTGTGGAATTAATTAAAGTTGAAATGAAGTTGACTGGTACATTTTCTTTGAAATTTATTTTTTATTTATATCTAGTTGATTTTGTAATTTTTTATATCTAGTTAATCGACCATCTGTAATCTAATCGTATGGTTGTAAAACAAATAAATTGATCATCAATTTGATCCTAGAACTAAGATAATGACAACTGGATTAAATTAAATGATAAGTTAAATAATTTATAATTCGAACCCATATTTTTTTAACTGATCTTGTATTGAAGGTTTTTCAAATGTAAATCTGTTTTCCAGGTATTATAAATCGAATATATTGTGAATTAAATCGATTTTGGACGAAAATGAAGATGTATTTTATTAGTTAGATGTTGCTGAGGTACAATTAGTTATGAAATTGAGTAGAATTAAAAAGTAAGGACTTTTATGAGCCCTTACTTTCTTAGCACTGCTCTTTAAAAGTTTGTTGTATTCCAGATAACATCATGTGACATGCAAATTCGTTTTACAAAATATAGCTGATACTTTCCAACATTATCTTGTCATCATATTCGAAACTATGCCTCTCGGGTTTGGTAGCAATAGACACATATTGTATCGGTGGATTCTTCTGTTTAATTTTTATTTATAAACACTGTCAACCTAAATTATAGTTGTTACATTATCTAGACTATTAATTAAAATGTCTGGGCTTAAATCTTGCACTGGACATGGATTATTTACATTTTTATTTAATTATTCGTAAAATAATTAAATTTTATAAAAGTAGTTGAGTGTAAATATTGGCAATATTTTAAATAGAATCTAGGTTATCTAAGAAGCCTTAGTTGCTAAGAATTATAGCAGCTTTCCACATTTAATTTATTAGAAAAATAAAATATAAATACATACTCTTAAAACATTACTCGTTCCATTTATTGTAAATAAATTACAGTACTGTTCTTAATATACAAAAAGCTATTCTAACTCAGTTACTAGGCAATAAATTAAACATAAGGTTTAGATCAATTTTAAAAGAAGTAACAGTACATCATTGCTAGAACAATACCACATCGCTACAACATTAAAACACATATGAGCTCCCTTACAGCATAAGCTGAACGTTGACAAATTTATAGATATATCGAACAAGCATATTTTGTAGATATCTCCTAAGTTATCAAATGTACGTACTAGGACCAAGTAAGCATTCTAGGATCCATCCAATACTTGCTTATATAACGCCGACATCCTGATAACACCACAGGTCGAAACTTCAGTATCTGCAGTGATGATACGGTGCACTAATGGCTATAAGCGATTTGCAAAGACAAGTAAAAGAGCAACTTCAGGAAGGGCTAGATAAAATAAACAAATGGACCTAAAACTGGGAAATTAAACTGAACCAGCAAGAATCGGTTCACATTACTTATGCATTAAGACGAAAAGCACCATAACATTGTATATATAAATGAAATTTAGGTACCAAAAGGGGAAACAGTAAAATATCTTGGACTAGAAGTTGACTCGAAGTGAACTGGAAGTATCACGTTAAACAAAAAGCAATGCAAACCAAAATATGAACTGGCTAATAATGAGACAGTCTACGTTTAGCTTATACTCCAAGTTGGAAGTATATAAAACCAAATTAATAAGCCTATTTAATTGGTACAGCAACGTTTTCCACATGAAACGTAAAGTCAAAAATTATAATTGATTTGTTTTTAATGAACAATAGTGTATAAATACTTTGGTTGTTTGCGTACTGGTCATCAAACAATGGCTGTTTATTTTGCTTTTATTTAAATTCTTTTTCTTAAATTAATTAAAATCTGTAACATAACATTCATGATGGAGTAGAAACACATTTTTAGGTTTCAATTTGTTTACATTGTTCAATTACTTGGTTTGTTGGTCAATAAAAATATTGATAGCTGTTTATTATCGCGTAAAGTACACAATAACTCTAATGTCTTCGATTTTCACATTAGTAAGTCCAAACTAAAGAATCTGCTTTATTCAACAGGTCATAAGTTTTTGAAGGACATGTAATACATGTAGTATACGTAGTTGTTCACGATGAATCAGTAGTATTTCATACTTTTAACATGTATACATAAGTGTATATAAATTAAGTTAATTTTTATTATTATTATTTTTATTTTTGTGTCTTTGACTAATTGCGTTTTGCATGTGTTGTATTTTTATATACGTTTGAATATATATTTTTTTTATTTTTTTTTTTCTTTCTTTTTCTTTTCTTGCTTTTTTTTTAATTTTTTTTAGTTTATACCTAAATAAATTGACTAATGTTTCTTCGGCATAATTTAAAATTGCAAAATTTTGATTTAGCCTATCTTGACATGTTGGAAGATAGTCTAAATCTATGATATAATTTTTTAATTGATTAAAGATTTTAAATTGCTTCAACTTTTGACTTGTGAGCATATTGCTTATTGATTTTTGTTCTTTGATTTTCCTTGACATGTTGGAAAGCAAATCAAAGTTACTAGATTTTTAACCGTTTTTTCCGTTTATGGATTTTATTTTTGTTTCTGTTTTTAGTATTCTATCAATTTATTACTAATTATTAATTTCCTTAATCGTGTTTACTAATTTACCCCTTTTTTTTTGTTCTGTTTTGTATGCTTGTTTTAAGCATTTCCAAACATTCTTCATTAAGGGTTATCACGTGCTTGTATTCTTTTTTGAATATAAAAATATAAAATGTAATAATGAATATTAAAGTTTAATAAATGAAAGTTCATTGAGGGTATGCTCGTCACAGTATTACACACTGAATACTTTAATTTATTAAAATCTTTCTATACTTTTAATAAGAAGAGATTTGCATATGACACTCCTAGTCATATGCTAAATAATAATTATAATGAGAATGGAAACTCCCCGCGTGCGCGTGCGTACGGGTGGGGTAATTGGTCGTTGGGACATTATTATTATTATTAGTAAATTTTAGCTATATTTATTAAAATTACGATTAATATCATAATTTAATTGACGCTTAATTCAATAAGATTTTATTTTCTCTTCTATATAATATTCTGCAATGTTCCAGAAGTGCTCTCTTATTTGTTTAATAAAGCTTATTAAAAATTATGCTTTGTTGTTGGTGTACGTATTCTACTTTTTCAATAACGAGAGATTTCTCCAAATTTATTTGGTGTAAAATTATTAGTTAGTTGATGATTAGAAGTCTGACAGTTCATTTCTATTTAATATATATTTATGTGTGATAGCCTGTGCTTACCTTATGTTGATCATTACTAATTCGAACTCTTCTTTTCTGTCATTAATTTTTAACAAACTTATCTTAAATAAATCGGGGCTCTTCTGATGGAGATGTTGTATCGGACCTAATGACCATATTCCTAGAATAGCTGGAATTGCTAACTTTCCAAAAATATATATCTTTAGTGGCGCATCTTGACCTTTAAGGACGAAAAGGACATTTGAAAGTATCCTTATTGTTTTGATGTTTTTGTATAAAAACCGTTATATCTGTTGATCTATTAAATGTATGTATATATATTCTAGAAAGATAACGGTCTGGAGCACATTTTAACATATGACGTTATATACATTCCTAGTTTTCTATAGAAAAAAAAAAAAAAAAAAAAAAAAACAATTTGTTTAAATAAATGCTTATATCTTCTAAACTATTTGACGTAGACATAAAGTATACATGTATGAGTAAAAGTTGAGGGTGTTTTATGGTAAGATATTGGTGTAGCTATTTGGTTTTTAAAGTAAGAAAATAAAGACTGTTTTTTTTTCTAAATTTTCTACTTTGAACTTCAATATCTACAATATATGAACTGCCGTAAGAGCAGCACCAATTATCATCAAATAAATGTTAAAATATGCTCCAGACCATTCTTTCTAGAATGTATAACTGAATATATATATATATATATATATATATATATATGTCTAATGATTAAACAGATCTAACGGTTTTTATACAAAAATATCAAAACTACAAGGATACTTTCAAATGTCCTTTTCGTCCTTAAAGGACGAAATGCGCTACTAAAGATATATATTTTTGGAAAGGAAGCAATTCCAGCTATCCTTAGAATATGGTCATTAGGTCCTACTCCGATACAAAATCTCCGTCAGAATCCCCTAAATCAATTTTTATGAGTAGTAGGTTTTGGTGATTATTATAGTATTATAGTGATTACTAAATTTTATTTCAAATTAATTTTAAAGAAGGAATATGAAATATATGAAAACCGTCATACAGATGCCTATAAGAGAGTATTGTATTTAGAACAACGGTCGAAATTAATTATAGCAAACACACTGAAATCAAAGAGTTTAATAATTTTGAATTTTATGAACAAAATAAAAATAATTTTGAACAAAAAAAAAATACATTTTAAGACTTCAGTTAAATGGAAAATATTTTAATTTTTATTGTACTGATCACTCTCTTAACTAAAATTCCATAAAAATACTCAGTCAATTTTAAATTGCAGACATTTCAACAAAATATAGTAGGTACTTTAAATTATTTTCTACTTTTTCTCTATTTTTTTAAATAACACATGACTCAAGTTATTTATAATATGCTTTTGTTGAAACATTCAATATTATTCTCTCTACATAAATCATCATTTAATTTGTTCGTATATGCATCATATTTATGTCCTTTTTTTTTTCTTTATACAAAATAAAAACAAAAATAAAAATGCAATAATAAATAAAAATTTTCCTTATTTTTTACCCTAAAAGAACCAATCATAATCATTAGAACTCTAGAATCTAAATTTAAGATAGAATATTTTAGATAAAAATTTTTTTGTTTAGGTTAACTCCATATGATCTCTAACTACCCTATCTATGTATAATAATAGAGAATTTTGTATGCAAAACGGCTGTAAACAGGCGAAGATAGATAGTTTATTTAATCTCATGGGTAATATTTGATTATTCAAAAAAAAAAACAAAAAAAACATAATAATAACAAAATATATTCAAAAGACAAGTCAACCAAATAAAAATGTAGAATTCACATATTAAGTGTACAGAATATAGTATGCAAGTATATATGTACATATATTGTATATTATAATATATAGGAATAAAACTGGTAAAACTTTTTCAAAAATTTTTTGGGTTGTAGTAATTGTATTCATATTGTTCTTGAAACAAACTATCATCAGCTATATCATCATATATCATCATCATCATCATCAACAAACATCAACATCATCATCATTATTGTTATTTTTCTAGTTTATTCTTTATGAATTCATGCAATAAATGAAGAAACAACTACAACCAAAAAACAAAAAAAAAATCAGAAAATTTCTATTTTCTAAGCTCATCTCATCATTTTTAAAAGAAGGAAATTTATTTTTACGAATTTTGTCTTTTAAAATATAATATGTGAAATGCTACGAGCTGAAAGCATCAGAAAAAATAATTTTTATTTATAGAAATATTTTTGGGAACATTGTTGTCCTTGCATGCCTATAATCTCTACATAATATATATATATATATATTAAATTACAATTTATAAATATCCTCATAATATATGTTGTATTATTTAAAAACAAATATGCTATATATATATATAATATATAATGATGTGTATTAATATACAGGGGCACTCAAAAATGAACAAAGAAAGTGGTTTTTTTTAATAAAAGAAATCCATGAACTGGTTTAGCAGTAAATCATCAAAGCGACTTCTAGTCAGAAAGGACAATTTTAGGGACAATTTCATCCATTAAAAACTCCTATCATTATTTCAACATGAAAACTAGTCTTGCAGACCTGATTTCAAATTGATAACGAAAATAATTGTGGGAAAAATTTTTTTTCGCAAAAATTATTAAGATTTAAACATAAAAGTTTCTTTGGTGGCAATTGCATGCTGTTATAGATAATTTAATTTAATTTTATTTAATCATTTCAACTGGGTCCAGCCGAAAATAACCTATGCAAAATATGTGAAATAGAGTAAAAATCTATTGAATATCTGCTCTGTGAATGCGAAGGGCCGTAGCAGACTTCGCCACTTGGGAACAGAGTTCCCCGAAGAATGGGAGGTATCCAGTATACCATTGAAGAATATCCTGTATGTCATTACAAAATCAGGTATCCAAGGACTCAGAGACTTAATAATAAAAAAAAAAATATCACAATAAGCCTGGATCCCTCTCGGAATAAATTAAGTCTAATCTAACCTAATCTAATCAATTCAACTTTACCTTTTTCCAGGTAGAAAGTGGGCCATTTCTATTGTTATAGATAATGATAAGCATTATGAAATAGTTTGGCGTATAACAAAATTATAAATCTGAACTATAATAGATAAGCTATGATGAATAAAATTAAGTGATGGCTAACATGGTTCCTTGACCTTGAAAACATTTAAAAATTGTTAACGATCTAAAAAAGACAAAATGTTCAAAATATTGGTAAAATACAATCCATGATAATTGGCCAGACAACAGGCCAAATAAATTATCTCACTATTGTTATCAATTTTCACGACATGAACGACACAATTATAGAATAAAAAATAGCAGCTAAAATATGAAAACTATTGAAATAACAATATTAAACAGTGGAAATTATATTAGAGTCATATAAAATGTATTAAAGTCATACTGGCAAAAAAATTAGTACATGTTGAGTCAACTTAAGAGCACCTCGCTTAAAAGCATAAACCCCTTTAAGTGCATTATATTTCGAAAGCAAATTGTTTGCTTTATTTTTTCATATAATTCAAATCGTTTAACAGCAAAACATAAATTTCTGTTTAATATTTTATAAATTTGTATATTTTGCGTTGTTTAATAGCACATCATGCCAAATTTTATTAATGTGTTGAGACAACACAACATATGCGGGCAGCTTTAGACTTAATAAAAATACGAACAATTTACTAATTTTTGAAGTGTTGGATATCATACATAATATGTACAAATATAGCTACAAAAATTCAAATATAAATGACATATGTTATGTACCCAATATACTTCACATACTTTTTTTTACAACATAGCACCTATACATAATTAAAATTGATCTAAAAAACTTTTTCAGGACCTATTCATTTAAAAGCACAACTTCCTTAAGTGCAAAAATTTGCCTGTTATCTTCGATGTGCTCTAAAGCGAGTCCGACTGTAACTGGATACAAATTTGATATGCGTTTACGTGGATGGTGCAGTCTATTTGCCAGGCCTATTGTTCTTAAAAGTAACTATATTATTTCTTAAAACAAGCTGAAATAATCATAGAAAAGTTTAAGGTGATAAAAAAAAAACAAAAATTAACCAAACAATTTTATCAAAATTATGTCTTAGGACTTTGACGAAAAGCCGAACTTGATATCAAATCCCGCATTATCAAATCCCGCACTGCTTTTGCGATGTTCTCAAGTATATTGTAGTCGAGCAATATGTATCTCTGGCATATCACTAAAACAAAACTTTTTTAATTTAGTATAGAATCAGTTCCCAAGCATGTCTGCGAAACATAGAAAGTTCACATCATTAGTAAAGTTAATCAATATTGATGCCTTCGGCACATCTTAAATATTCGCTTGCAACAAATTATTTCCAACAGAACATTGCGGTTTAAAAAAAATAAAAAATAAATTGAAGTGGAAATCCGGTAGACCAGATTACCTACGTTGGATTGGTAAATAGTGGCTTAATAGACCTGAGAATCACATCGCGATACAATATTTCGAATAGAATCCTTAGTGTACACGTTGCGTTAAAAGGCAGATAAAACATGGTGAAGAACATGTCTTAGCCGAATTCAGCATCAAAGCAAGAATGTTACTGCAAATGAAGAGGCTAGCCGCAAATAGGAAACGTTGAAAGGAATTTATTTCCGTCGTATGATGAGGATGATTGCAAAATGTTTAAATCTGTTAAATAATATAATCCAATAGGATTATATAAATTTTCGAGTTGACTTTTCATGTCACGTTACTCTAAGTCATACAAATTGTTACTTTCATATTGCTTTAAAGATGTAATTATATTTTTAAGTAGTACCACTACATCGATATGCTAAAAAAAAAAAAATTAAATTAAAAATCATTTTTTGTCTTCTTCTAATGAAAATAAAATCATCAGCATTTGACGTTTTCAATTAACATTTTGTTCAGAAAACTGAAGTACTGTTTTTCTATTTGTATTCGATTTTTATGCAATATTTTGATATTGTATTTAATGGGATCTTCCGGACGAATTATGTAAATCTTGTCTCTGTCAACTTTTTCATATTTTAGTTGGAAACAAGTGGAAAATTAGATGACCATGTCGTAGAATTTCATTGTGCTAATTTTGTGGTTAAATTCATCTTGTTCTTCTTTTTTATAAAGTCATTTACTGCCTGTGCTTTTCAATATATATATTTTCTCTTCAATTTTGTGATGACAATATTAATACCCTATATTTGGTGGTCTTCCTGGTAGACATTGTTTTTGCCATTCGTTACTACCTCAGTCGATATTCTGCAATTCTATTTACATCATCTATCCAGTTTCTTCGTCAACTCCAACGGACAATATCAACATCAAGCGTCTTTGATGTCGTTGCTACGTTTCTTATCTCTCAATTTGTATTAATTTAATATTTGCCTCAGAGTTCGCATTTTATGTTTTAATTTAGATAAGTCCGCAATGGTCTCAATAGAGTACGTTAGTATGGGCTGAATACCGCCTTTATATATATATATATTTTTTGTATTAGCATGTTTTTGTTTTTGCATATAACATCTCGGGGCTAACCTTAAATGGTAATACGAATTATTTGCCTCAGAGTTCGAATTTTATGTTTTGATTTAGATGTGTCCGCAATTATCTAAATAGAGTACGTTAGTATCGTCCGAATACAGCTTTTATATATTTGTGTTTTTTTTTGTATTTGCATGTTTTTGTTTTTTCATATAACATCTCGGAGCTAGACTTAAATGTCTGCGGCTTTTCTTGCTTGGATTCTTATTTCTGTTTCTGTGTTACGATAGCTGGTAATATTTACGTTCAGATATTTAAGATCGAGCACTCACAAACAATGTACATTAAAGATTGTCACAGATTTGGTTTTTTTATGGATACCTTCATGTTATTTAATTTACCAATTTTGCTAAATCTGACTGATAACCTTTGCAGATCATCTCCATTCTCTGCGATTAGTACTAACTATGATATATCGTTTTTATCGCCAATTCGATATTCCCAAGTAGTGTTAACTATGTTTCTGATTATTTTATTCATCTCATTATTAAAATTAAACAGAATCGGACTAACACTATCACCGTGTCTGATACCTGTCGATGTTGCGATGTTTGTTAATGTGTTGAGATAACATAACATAATGTGGGCAGCTTTAGAATTAATAAAAATACGGACAGTTTAGTCATTTTTGCAGTGTTGGATATCATACATACATACATAATGTACAAATATAGCTACAAAAATTTTGATGAGCACATTATTTGATTTGATTTTTATTTTATTATTTGTATACAGATCTTGTATTAGGCCTATTAAACTGTGATTGGCATCTTTTTCTCGCAATATTTGGATCACATCATTCAGTTGTACTCTGTCGAAAGCTTGACTCAAATTTACGCAGTGGCTTAATTGATAATAATAATTATACTCGATAGTAATTTTGAATAGTGAGCTGATCTGGATGAAATAAATAATTGTTCAGAGAACCTATAACCGACCAAAGGTTGTACTATTCATTATTACTTTTCCTATACTGATCCAAATCCTGAAATTATTAAAAATTTATCAATAAATAAATAAAAATATTATTTTATACATTTCAAGATTTAAAAACGACAAATTGTATTAAATTTTTGAATATTCGAAAAAATATTTAATTTTCGCCGAAAGAAAAACTATGTATTTTTAAAGAATTTTTTTCTTTTTTTTTTTATCTAGGAATTGTCTAGAAAAATTATCTTTTAAATAAAATAATTGTTTTTGTTCCATCATTTTGTGATACCACTGCTGTATCCATAAGTGTACATTAAAATTTCTTAGTATTCACAGGATAATATCAAATTTTATATTACAAGTTTTTTAGTTATGCTTTGTTTTTTTTTTTTTTTGATATGCAGACTCAGTAACGTCTTTGCTCGTTTGTTGATGATATCTGTTGGTTTTATTGTTTTTTTTTTTTTGTTTTTGTAATTGTTGTAACAGTATTTCAACAAAATGGTTGTAAACTGTTTCAATGTTTACAGATCACTTTATGACAGACTTGAGCTTTGATTTTCATCAGAGACACAGAAAAAAAGTAAAAAAAAACAAAAGAAAAAAATTTGTGTGTTTATGTTTTTTTATTGAAATTTTCCAACGATATCTTCACATCATGTTTACGTTTTAAACATAGCCCTTAACATGATCGATGTCTTTATATTATGTAAGATATTGAGGGAGCATAATAAAAAATAAAATACCAAAGAAAACAAAAATTTTCATATAATTTTTTTTTGTTTTTTTATTTTTTATTTTTTTTCATGTTCTTTTAAAAAAGTTTACAACAAAATATACAAATTTTACATTCATTGATGTGTTTTTTTTTTTTGTGAACGTGTGTGTACGTATTTTATGCATCATAAGAATAAATTTCTATAAATAGAATTGAAAGTTGATTTTATATAATAAAATGGTGAAATAATTTAGGACCCTATGGGTTATCTAAAATTATCTTAAATTTTTCTTTTTTTTTTTTTTTTAAAGAATTTTATAACTGTTATATTACGAGTACACACAATATATGTACATGTATGTGGGGATATGTATTTTAAAGTTGAGTGAAAAAAATATACACGTGCATTAATATTGCTTACATAAATTATATATATATATATATATTTATACATGTTATAAAATTGTAATAACATTTTTGTTAAGGATATCATAAAGGGAAGTTAGTTGGTAAAAGGTTAAAGTTACAATAATATAAGTTACTTATAAGTTTAAAGTTGAAATTTATATTGTAGATATTTAAAAGTTGATTTAGTTGTTGAATTTTTTTTGGTTTTCTTCGTTAAGATTTTGAATTAAAAATTGAAGTGAATATAGACGATATTGGCATTACAGAAATTAAATTAATTTTAAATGATTAATAATGAAGTGATTTTTTTTTGGAAAATGAAATAATGCTTGTTTAGGAGTTGCAAATAAAAATATTTTATAAAATTTTAAAGTTAACTTGTTAAAAACATCGTTTTGATTGTTCGATTCATTTTATGTATATTGGATAAACCTTATACTTTGTAATCTGATTTTGTATAGTGGTTATTCCTTATACCTTGTATAATGGTTATACACATACACTATGTAATCTGACTTTCACATACGGTACATACGGGACAAAATAAATATACACATTTTTATAGTTCAATAACTCTTTTATTTAATTATATTTTACCAATTAACACAAGTTAAAATTATAGCATTTTTTTAAGCCAATATCGCCAATAATATAAATTAGAAACTCTGTGTATGCTTCACACAACTTTGGTTAATATTTTAATAGTCAGTCTATCTCTATACTTTCCAGTATATACACACGCTTTTTCTAAATCGATTTCCGCTTACTTTCTAAATTTATCTCATATGCAAAGTATTTATTAAAAGAAAGTTACATGCAGTATGCATGGGGTTCAGTAGAGATTGATATCACCCATACCTGGAGTAATTTTTATTTGTGAGGATGTAATACATTGGTTAGAACATCAAGGGACTATTAAACAGAATGTATAATAACATTTATAGCCTTTTAATGGATCTTGATAATACAAAATCTGAAATAGTCACAAAAACTAACCAAATAATTGCTATAGTAATTCGAGTGCCTTACAGAATATGGCTAAATCGTTTGATTCACTATGCTATAATACTTTCAGCCATATTTTTTTTTTATACAGTTCCAAGTGTATGGGATGAACACCCTAGCTGCTTTTACATAGAGATTTGGAATACACAATTACATACAATAGCTTTTTCTGTAGAATTTTTATGGTATATACGAATGTTAATCGAGAATGTGATATTTCTGAATTGTGTTCTAATCTGAAAAACGATTTATAGTCGCATCACTGCCCATCCATTTTCGTGAAATGAAAAATCAAAGCTGGTCCTAGTCACTTTGATAGACAGCTAAACTCAGTTCTTTTATGGATAGAATGGAATCACTGCATTACTCGTAAAATTCTATTCTGTTAGATATACTGGATCAATTCAGTAAAACACATAAAAATATTCCTTAAGCTTACAAAAGAAATGAGTACCCAAACTGATCGTGAAAAAGTACAGACTGATTTTTATAACCGTGCATACCGTTTCTAAGATTCTACACGCTGATCCTGTTGTCCTGCAAAAAACGTGGAACACAAGAAACCGTAGATGAATTGAGTGATAGGATTAAAAAATTTAACATTGGCCATTATTCTGCAATTAAAACAAATAATAAAACATCTATATTTGTGAAAGGCGTTCCTTGTTCATTTAATGAAGGTAAAGTGGGCAAATTTTGAAAAGATAAATTTAACATAAGTTCTGCAACCTGTGCCAATTTAACTCTAAAATGATTAAAAGAATGATTAATAAGAATTATTTTTGCTTTAGTTTTTCTTGGTCCATTGAAAATATGAACAAATTGCAGTATACTTACCAGCAATATCAAGATTTGGAGTAAAATTGCAGCAGGTATTAAAATATTTAAGCCTCATGTTAAAGGTAACTTACGGGTACATATAGATCATTCTATAAAAGATCATAAAGTAAATACGCTAACTAAACCTTTCAGCTAGTTCTGTTATAAAAAATTTACTTCATTTATCTTTTCTTATACCTTCGCTTAATTTTTATAACTTAAATAATATGAAAAACATTAAAATAAGTACTAATAAATCTAATATTAATACTAAATGGTTCTAATACAACTTCTATTTTGAAAATTAATACAAATAATAACTTTAATAAGGTCATTCCTATAGTAATCCTAATGATTTTCTTAAATTGTCTAAAAATACTAAATTCTAAAGTCGTATTTTTTTCTAAACTTCCTAAATTCTAAAAGTCGGTCTCGGATAAGTCCAATAATTATAAAAATGTTGTTCAAGGCGACACCCTTATGCCGCACACTAAACCTGCTACATTAACTATAAGCAAATCTTCTTCTAAGCACAGAACTTTATATTTTATTCTTTTTCATCTATACATCCTGAATCACAAGCTAATCCTTCTTTAGGTAACTCACAGGATATTTAAATATATTACTAAAATACAGCTTCACCAATTTTAAATCCTCTTTTGTCACCTGCTGTGCAACTTACTCTTCACGGAAATAATAATAATAGTAGGTACGTTTTAGTTAGACTATAAGAGACAGTAGAATTTTTGTCAATGTAAGACTCTACCTTCACAATAAGTCTATAACGATGTATGTATTGATGATAAAACAAATACTTCGCTAAAAATATCGATTCAAACAGAAGGACTACTCATCGATATCCAAAGACTTATGTAATATTTTTGTTAAATATCATGAAACATTCAACATGTCAGCTGAAAATAATTTCACTGATTTACAGGCCTTTGCTTCACATATCACGTTCAATAGAATTAATTATCTTCAACGTGTAATGTCACCTTTTACTCACCTTACAAGTGAGCAAAAGTCTTATTAACGTTAGTCTTGTACAAGCTACTTCTACTAATAAAGACAGTTTTATATTAACGGTTTATTATCAAGAGGTCTACGCACGAAATTTTTTTTCTTCTTGCTTTTTTGTATCTCCTAATGTTGATTCAGCACTCTCTTTATCGTTTATATTTTCTTAAATCCAATTTTGACGCTATCAATAACTATTTGAGCTCTTATGATTTTTCTTTTTTGACCTCTTCTAATTTAAATATCGCAATTGATCTTTCTACAAAATTATTAAATTGTTTATTTCGCAATATGTGTTCAATTTTCTAATCACAACAGTCACGAAAGCAAACAGGTTGAACTTTTTTCAATTTTTCTCAACCTTTCTCAATTTGCCAAAAGTCTTATGAAGACACCCGGACCCGAACGAAGCAAACAGAATGAAAATAGTCTGGATTTATCCCTAACTACTCATCCAGATTTACATTCAATCTCTGTTAACTGTCCGCTAAGTGGCTCCGACAACTGTCTTGTAAGCTTAAGCTTTGAGGTAGGCACAACAACAAATTCTAATAGTCCTCCCAAAAACTAGTTTGGCATTACCAGCAAGCTAACGGCGAAAGCCTCAACATTTTTTTAAAGGTATCAAACTGGTTCCGATGTAAAAATATAAACTTTTCTGCATATAAGTATGACTATCAAAAGAATTCCATTCGGAATGCAAATTTTCATTTCAAATAGCTTTAGAAGAATAAAAAGGAATCTTTCAGGTTGGTTTAATGACTTTTGTAGTAAAGCTCTGAGTGTCAAAGAAGAAGAGTAAATGCAAGTACTGAAAGGCTTATAACCTAAGAAAAATCGATTTCGATTGTTGCACCATCACGAGAAGACTGATAAAGTATTTACACTTGTGTTATAATTTACAGTATTTTTTACATTTATACCAACTGTAATAATTTTTATTTATTACACTATCAGGAGTTTTATAAATCTAAAGTATTCAGCTGAATTGGATTACATTATATATGCTAATGATAATAATTTATCCTATTTGATAGCGAGTATTTGAAAAAGTTCTTCGAACATTATTTTGACTTTACACTTTGAAAAACGTGGAGTGCTCATGAGGAACCATGAATTAACTAATTTTTTTTTTTCAATTCGACAAAAATGATTAAAAGATCATTCATCACTCTATTATTTTGGGGGTAGATCGAAATATAGGACTATGCTTACATTAACGCATTAAAAACTACACTATACCTACTTAAAACTAGTCTTTAAAACTAACTGTTATTTCAATTTAGGCATTCTTACTTCAGATATCTTTGATTCTAAAAGTTGGAATAAAAAATTTGAAGTTCAGCACAGTTCGAACGATTCCATTTCGGACTTGGATCGGACTTATGTTGTCCATTCATATTTTGATTGTCAACTTAACAGTTGCTGAGGCAGTTTTTAAATGTAGTGGAAGAATTGAAGAAGAGCTCCCAGAGTCAGTTCATCAAATCAGAGCAATCAGAAAAAAATCTAAAGTTAACTAGGAAAGAAAATAAGACTTACACATTGACCAAAAATGAGGCAAAAATTTTGCATGGGAGTCACGGACCGAATAAATGAAAATATCTCTTATTACGGAATTAGAATAAGAGTGAAGAAATGGTGGTTTTTGAAAATTCATATGGGTCCTTTATAGAAATTCTATATCTGATGGACCTTAAATTATATTTAGACATGAAATTGCTCAGAAATATTTAACTAGATATGGAGCTCATGCAATATCTTGTGGACGAATACCGACTTCACAATTCAGTGCCAGACATCCTAGGATATCTGTTGAAATTCGGTGCGATAGAATTGACCATTTTGTTGAGAACATCACATCAAGACGTCGTTGTGCTGGAGTTTGTTGCAAATCATTTGCCCAAACACAATGCTGAAAGTGCAATAAAGGATTATGCATTTTTTGTTTAAAAAATTTCCATTAAAATTAAAAAAAAAATAAATTTTTAATAAAAAAAATAATTTTTTGTTTTTTAATTATAATTTTTATTTATTTGTTTTTGTTAATTTTTAAGCTTTAAATATGAAATATGTTTATTTTTATTTTCCTATTGATTATCTTTCACTTCACCATCTCCGATTTTCCCCATAATAACGTAGGTATACAATAAAATATTGGAAAAATTTACACTGTATGCGCTAAGTGATGCCGTATGGTATCAGGCTGTATTATTCAAAAAATACAGTTATTTTTTCCAAAAGCGACCTAATTCAATGTCGGGAACCTAGATAGCTGAACATCATCTTTGCAAAAAATACATTAATGTATCAAAACAAATAATTTGAGTGTTAAAGAGTTAATATAAATATTATATATATAACGTCTTTGCTGCAAAGAATAGAAAAGAAGGAATAAAAAATTATAATATCGTATCATTGATATAGATATGATTCTAAGCTGTAAAAGTAAAAGTATGCAAAATTTACACCTCTCTCTAACCTTGTTAGTTACATCCGATCCTATGTATAGTTTTTTTGTTTTGTACCTTCTTTGTTATTTCATGAGCACTATTCTTTTTCCATGAGCACCTATTGCTTCAAAAACAGTATCAATTTATTTTACGAAAAAAAGGAAAGCCTCCTTTTACCTTCTATACCATTAAAACTGCAAAATAACGAAATTAACTGGGCCGATACAATTGAATACCTTAGGTATTACCTTAGAGAAAAGGCTAACCTTTCAAGAGCAAACTTCTATTACTATTAATAAAATTAATAAATGTCCTCGCATGTTGTATCCCCTTATTAACAGAAAATCAATATTATCCGCAGAAAACAAATTGATACTTATTAAGATAATTTTTCAGCCAATAATGATACATGCGGCACCAGCCTGGGGAGATTGTGCAGCTGGTCATATTAAAAAATTGCAAATTGCGCAAAATAAACTTTTTAAACTTGTATTCAATGTTCCCAGATTGAACACAATCTTCCCAGATTTTGGTATTCAACCAAAAAGCTGCATGAAAAAGCCAGCATAAATACAATTTTAGAAAAAATAAGTTATTTAACTGTACAGTTTCACTCGGAAATGTTCATGTCAGAAAATCCTCTGATCAGAAATTTAAATTAAGTTAAAAAAAATTACGCTAGTTTAGTTTGTAGGTAGGTTTTACTGTTTAAGTTGGCGTTAAGTTTTACAAAACTAAAAATTCAAAAAGGTTTTTCGTCTACAATTTCCGTTAAAATTTCTAAATAAAAATAAAAAAATACAAATCAACTGTAGTAAAGATAATTACATATCTGTATCTAAGTAAATAGTTTTAACAGAATTAATTATAGAATTTATGGGGTATAATAAATAAACAAATAATTAAATAAAATAAAGATAAAACAACTGTCCAAATTTTCTTCCATGATGATGGATTTCAAAACCCTTGCAATGCTCTAACCATGGCACAATATTGTCCCATATTTTATTTAAGATTAAAATTGCAGTTTTTAATAATGTCAGTACGAGTTGTTTCAATTATCTTTTAAATTAAAAAAAAAAAAAAATAACAACAACAACAACTTTTATTGATTTTAATTGATTCAACCGATCAATATTAAAGTAATTTTTTTTGAATTGATTTGACAATTCACTTTTTGCTTTTTTTTTTTATAAATTTACAAATACTTATTTTAAAATAGTTTAGTCATACTACAGGTACTGAACTGATCATATTACAATATGCAGTTTTTCGGGAACCAAAAACACATGGAGAGTCATGTAAATTTAATTTTAAAATCAGATCACGAAAAGGTACTGTCATAGTTATCAATGTATGTCAATATATCCTATGTACGTACTTATAAGTTGTATTACAAGGTATTATTATACATGTATAAATAATATAAAAATGTTCTTAGTAGACAAGAGGGGAGTAGAAAAAATCTAGAATGTGTTCAAAACTGTAAAAGAAGAAAAAAACAAAAAAAAGTTCTTTTGTAGTTCAAGTTTTTTTCGTACAACATACTCGTATTTTCTCAATGAGGTCCCGAATCTCCGATAAATTGGAATAAAAATTCCAAATCATTGCATTATCTTTCAAAGTGGAATTTAGAAAAAAACTTTTTTTTTTTTTTTTTTTATACTTATTTTTTTTACAAAAATAAACACAGACCAACAAATCATGACGAATGAAAATAATAAAAAACAAAAAAAAAAAAAACTTAAAACAAAAACCGGAGGAGAAAAACGAAACAAAACAGCATGCTGGCATAATAAATGAGTTGTTCGTGATGCAATTTGAAAACTTTTTTGGAATAAGGTAGCTATCTATTTTTTTTTTTTTTTTTGTTTTTTGTAGATTATATTATTTTGTTATGTACTTGTTGCTTAATATTAAATTTTTTTTTTTTTTCATACACATTGGTATGAATGCGTAGTTATTGTGTAATGTATAGTTAATATCCTTTTTTGAATACTAGTTTTAGAGTAGCCAACTTCTGAATAATATGAAATATTAGAGAGAATATAAGTGATAGGAAATGAAGCTCAACATTGGATTAAAATCGTTGAAATCCAAAATCCATAATATTCTCTTATAATATAACAACTGATAATAGGATTATCACGTAATAAATTACCTTAGAAAAACATATTGCACACAAGCATAATTTTATTGAATTTATCAGGCGGCTCCTAGTCCAAAACTGACTGCGAAATTTCAGCTCTAAAAACTTTCTTGGAATACTATTTGCAGCCTCAAAGTAGTTTTTATTACCAATCGTTAAGTGAGATAACTCTAATGTGTCAATCACAGTTGAAAATATTGTTACGATAACCGATAATTTTGCGATTGCAATCCCTAGCAAAGTTCGGTTGTGATAGCTTCGGACAATTGGCTATGATAACCATCGTTTATGGATTTTATATATTCGAATAAGCTGATATAAAGTCAAACAAAATAATTGCTGTTACAATGACAAACATTTGATTGTGATAACCGAGGGATACAATCATTCGGTTTTGATAACCAACTGCTGGTCATGACAACAGAATGCCACTAGTTATATGTTATGACTCTGAATGAATTGGTATTTCGTCATAATTATTTCATCAGTTGCAGTTCAGTTATATTTCATTTTTATTCAGTCGCACGCATATCGTTGTTTCAATTTCATCATTAATTTATTGCTAAGTTTTAAGGTGTAAAATAAAAAAAAATTTATTTTAATTTAAAGTAGAAATAGTTAGTAATTAAAAACATATTTCACAATACTTTTAAAAGAATTATATTGTAAACAGACATTACAAATAAATTTAAATAAGATTGGTGGTCAATATGTTATTTGGGATAACTTCATTTAAGACATTTAGTTTGTTCAAAAGATTTCTTTTCATAAAAGTTATAATAAAGAAAAACAAAGAAATTATTGGCATTATATTTTATTTTATTTGCTTTAATTTATTTTACAGTGTCTTAATTGAAATTCGTAGTGTTTAATCCATAAAACAGGTTTTTTATTTTTATTTTTTTTTTTTTTTATTTTTTTTTTTTTTTATTTATTTTTCAACATCAAATATTACACCGAAAAAAAATTATTTACAAAAACGGTGGCTATTTCCTTATTTAACTAACTTAATTTTAAATGAATTTTTTTTTAATTTTCGTTCAGATTTTTACTTTAATATTTTTCTTATAATTTATATTTATACCAAGTTTCCACTTAACTTATGTATTTTTAATCTTTGCTAAATATTTATTTTTGGCAAAATTTTACTAAAACCCAAATTAATTCTTACAAAAAAAAAATCTTATAAACTAAAATAAAACTTAACTTATCCTAACCTAAACTTAAAACTACTTTGTATAGTTAAACTATCATAATCTATTTAATGGAGCTTCCTCCAACCACCAGTAATCCACTTTATATCTTTTGTCCCTATCCGGGATGACTATATCAAATTTTAATTGATCCTGAATTAAATTTCTAGGATCAAAATCGATAATTTTACATGTAGCCCATCTATTATAGTGAAATAATATTGGGACATAGTTTTGGTTTTGTATATAACCATTCTTATCTAGATAAATAAAGGACTCTGGGGACACAAAACCTTTCTGTAGGCTATTTTTTATATATTCATCATTATGATAATATACATGTGATATTAAGCCCCTTAAATACACCATTATACAATTGAGCTGTAGTATTCTTTTTTAATACTATATAGATTTGGCTTTTTCATAATATGCTAAATAAAACAAATCAAGTCTATTTCAGAAAACTGTTAAATTTTAATGATAGCCCTACTATAGGTGGGATCAAAACAGCATATAGAAGTTACAAGAACCATTTCAGAGGTGGTTTTCATCACTTACATCAATCGGGTTGATACGTCTGATTGAAAGGTACGAAAACCTAATGCGAAGGTATTATACCTACCCTACTGGAGTTATGAGTTCCAAGATGAAGTTACCAAAAATTCGAATGTGGTCATGATTACCTCCTTTAAGATGTTGTTGTTTCCAACTAAAGATTACAACAGACTCAAAGCTGGTTACGATAACTGTCTCTAAGAAGCTACTCTATCCAAATGGATGCCTTAATTTCTCCTTGAAAGTCTACATAACTTTGCACTAATGGTTACGGTAACCAAATTAAAGTTGGCACAGCCGAACTCTCTAATCATATAACATCAAAATTTGTGGCTTCAGCAGCCGTAAAATTGGGGGATGCATTTTTGTAAGCTATCATAACCTTCCCAGAATTCTTCGTGCAGGTTTGAAAAAAGAGTGCCACACCTTTAAAAATTGTATAGAAAGAGGAAGATCCAAAACGAAATAGATTAGCCAATTTCTGATATAAACAAAAACGAAAAAAGAAATGAAATAGAGTTTGTATACAATCTGAAAGATCAAATCATCTTTTCTATTCAAGTGTGTTTTTGTGAATTTTCAAGTTTTAGGCCGTTCATATTATCAATCAGTAGAATAATCAAGCTATTGTGTTGTATTATAGGAGGGTAATTTGGAATAAGTAACTTATTTTCCTAATAATATTATTAATTTAAATATTTTCTTCAGTAGGCTTTGATTATTTTGTACAAAAAAAACATTGAGCTCGAAGCAAACTCTCGTTGTACGGTGCAGAATTGTGGAAATAAATTAGTCAGGCAAAGTCAACGGCGTCAAATGACATTTAAAAAACATCCATAAAATTAAATAAAACTTTTATAAATTGTAAAGCTTTCGCAGAACTGAATTTTCCAAATGTCAACGTTTTTTTCTACCATTTTTCAAAACACTTTATTTACAATTGACAAGCATAAAATGTTGTTCTAAGCCGAAAAAGTTGAAATGGAATCAACTTTTCTTTGTAACTTAACTTGTTTTGGCAGTTCACAGATCACACGCCGTGCAGACAAGTATATGCTTGTAGCTTTATACTTTTCTTATTGACATTGATTTGAATCGTGTTAATTTTTTTCTTTTTAATTAGTATTTATTTTTTATATTTTACTGTGTAGTCTAAATTTAAAGCCTTTTTTTATATTTCGAATATTTTACAAATACTTATAAATTGTTTTGTGAGCCATAAATTATTTC
The DNA here is from genome assembly GCA_963942445.1 of Argyra leucocephala. Lineage (NCBI taxonomy): Eukaryota > Metazoa > Arthropoda > Insecta > Diptera > Dolichopodidae > Argyra > Argyra leucocephala. Next base: position 24,309,389 of record OZ012677.1, on the reverse strand, counting down.
TCAATGAGCCGCGGGTTTGCCAGGCCCGATGTATGTAGTTAATCTTTTTCAATGTTAAATTTTAAATTTTTGTTTGTTCAGAGTTTAATTGGATTCGAATGGCTCTTGCTGAGTTTTTCAATAATTTAAAAAATTTAAATATTTGTAGGTTAGTTACCAAGTTTTTTTCCGCATTGTCTGATAAAGTAGTAAACTGAAAGGAGAGTTTTGTGGTATACCATTTCATATGAGCCTATATTTATTAGCAAGAACTGTTGCCCAGAGAAAAGTGCATTAAATTTTTATTTTACTATATTTAATATTTTTTATTTTTAGATGAAATAAAGTCTGTTTTATTATTATTATTTTTATTAATATTTGCAAATCATGCTTTTATTATCTGTAAGTTTAATCTACTATGTAATCGAAAATTTTTCGATCCGGCCAATTCTGAGTTATTTTGAATTTTTAATTATAGCTATCTAATTTAAATTAAATTTGATAATTTTTAGATAAAACTCAATGGAGAAGAATTACACATACAACAATAAAAATAGTTTCTGAATATAAAATAAGGTCTCATTTCGGAAATATCACCCACAATAACATGTGGGTATACCGCAATAATCTGACTTTACTCTATTTATGATTTATTAATAAATATTTTTGAATAATATTGCTTTTCGTAATAGTTTACAATACATAAGGTACACCTATTTCACTAAAATATTCACAAAAAATATCATTATGTATTAACTCGAGTTATATAAAATAATAAAGTTGGCATCACAGTACAGGCATTTCTTTTTTAGTTGTAAAATAATTTTACATAAAACAATTGAAATTGGAATTGGTCGCAGTCAAATTTGCAAATTTTATACATGTATTCAATTATTACACTCATGTAATTTTTACATAATATTATTTAACATGTTATGTTACCAAAGATGAAAAAAATTGTGGAATAGTTTGAGCAACACGTTTCAATGAAATTCGATCACGAATTTCTAAACATAAAATTTCATCTTAAGTGTTGCTATTTTGTTGAATAGTTTTTTGTTTTTTTTGTTATTGTTTTTGTAATTCAAATTTAAAAAAAAAACAGACCAAAAAAGAGTTTTAGCGAAATTTAGTTTTCATATTAATAATTTATTTATTCTGAGTTGGTTTATATAAACTTAATTTGACTCGCCTTTAAAATGAACAAGTGAATATTATACTTAAATGTTAAAAATATAATGTTGTGGCAATAATGTTCAATAATTTTTAGATATTTAATATTTAATGAGATTTCAGTTGGTAATTTTCGGCATTCTATAGTTTCAAATATAGAAATCAATTATTTTTGAAAAATCTTTTGAAAAATTAACACAAGGATAAGATTGAAACAGTGAAGTGCTGGTTGAAATAACATGAAGAATTAATTTAAAACAATAAGACAGGTTAGTGTAGAGATTTACGATTTTACAATAATGAAGAAGTTGAACATTTTTTTTTAATTGTATCACACATTTTTTTTTTTTTTTATTTCCAAAATTTATTTACAATCTATATTAAGTATAGTGGCCCCTGTTGAGTAATTATATTTCAAGTTGAAGTCAAATTTAAAGTTTTTAAAACAACAATAATTTACGTACTGACATAGACTTCGCACGATATACCAGAAACCACTCGTGTTTAATAAAAAGTTTTGTGGTTAGTAAGTTTAATTTAGGACACATAAATACACGTCCCTCATATACTGCTTCGTTTCCGATATATTCCCTATATTAAGTGGCATTTAGTGGATAAAATTACTAAAAATAAAAAATTTTGTCATTAAAGAGGTATGTATATATATACCTACATAAAACATAATTTTAATAAAAACTATATTATTACTACAAATAACCAAAATTTAGAAACAGTTACTTAAAAAGATAAAAATGAAGAATTCAAGTGATTTGTTTTTTTTTATTGTTTTTATATTTTTTATTTTAGATGAATTTGTCTTTTTGTTTTTTTTTAGAATATGTACATAGTGCATAATGTAAATTATAATAACTGATTTGTTTGCTTTTGTTTATTATTCTAATAAGTTCTCACATATGCGTAATGTATTTGCTGAATAATAAAATCATATGAGTACAAAATGTTCAACTGTGTGCGCATTTTTGTTTTATATACAATCTTATATATTATATATATTAGAAGTTCATTAAGGAGTACGAGAATCGAAAAAAAAGAAAAGGTGTCTACTGCGCAGGACCTTAAATGCTTGTCAATTATAACTATAGATATTATTAAACAAATATTTAAGTGCTAACTATAATGACCTAGAAGTACATAATATGTCGTGGCATATGTAATATTCCGTATATGGAAAATACGTGTAATTGCCAATAATCGACATATGCGGCAGTTATGTTTAATTTGACATTTTGTTAAGTTTTCGTTAACAAAATAGAATTCTTATGTTAAATCATCCAAACCGAACTCGACATTTGTTATTTTTTGTTGTTGTTGTTGTTGTTTTTCTAAGATATATTTTCTTATGTTTTTTTTTTTTTTTCAAGGCATCAACTTGCCTCCTCCATTGTTCTCTGTTGTACGCAATGATCTTTATCTCCTCCCAAGTTCGTCCATATCTTGTTATCTCAGAAGTCGCAGTTCGACGCCAGGTATTGTTGGGTCTTCCTCGCCTTCTGCTCCCTTGGGGGTTCCATTCTAGGGCCATTCTCGTTATATTATTTGATGGTTTTTTTAGAGTGTGCCCTATCCATCTCAATTTCCTGCGCTTAATTTGATGCATTATCGGTTCTTTATAATAAAATTGAGCCTTTGTTAATTAAACAAAAACATTGTGTACGTATTATTTGTAAGATCAGTCGTAGAACTCCCAGTTTTTATTTTTTCAAAAATCTAAAAATTCGTCCATTAAGACATCTATACTATTTTAAGGTACTTAAACTATTTTTTTTTGAAATCGGGCTATAATAATTCGAGATTGTTGGTGGATCACAATTTGCGTGTAAATAATAGAAATGTTGTAAATGTACCCAAAGTTAAAAAAATCTCATTTTCGTCACTTTTTTACTGTAACTGCACCTCAGCTGTTTAATAAGTTACCTGAATCCTTTAGAACCGAGAGAATACAAATTAGATTTATAAAACAAATAAAATCCTGGCTCTTTTCATTTTCTCATGCACAAATTGAATCAATATTAATACCCATAATTTAAACTTACTTTTTATCTGTTTTCTTATTTCCTATTTTTTTATTTTATTTTTTTTTCTTTTTGTTATTTCTAATGGCTTTTATTCAGATCGTTATTCATTGTACTATCCTATATTTTATTTTATTTTTTATTAAAAACTTCAAATCTTTTTATATTTTACAATTAAATTAAATTCATTATTCTACAATTAAATAAAACATTATATTAAATATATATTATTCTCCATTTATCTGGATGTTTGTAAGTTCGACGGAACGCATGTATACAAATGCATATATATACAAATTGCTTTTATGCTTTTTTTGAACCCATGTCTGTCTACCATCTGAATCTTTGCAGAAAAAATTGATTGCATGAACTATATTTTTTTAATTTAATGTTAGTGTTCTTCGCAAATAATAAGGAAAAATAAAAAATAATAATAATAATATAAATAAAACAAACAATTTTCTTGATTTATAATAATAAGGACTAATAGAAATTTAATCAATAGCTTAATATGGTATAATAACCAAAAGGCAAACAGCATTTAACACAAAAAAAAACATAATTCACTCAAAGGTTATTCTTATTACTTAAAATTATACATAATAATATACATATGTATCAGCATATTTGAATTGTATAATATTATACATTATACTACTTATACCTGCTTATACCTTTTATTTTTGTCATTATTGTGTGCGTAACTAACTTCACTCAAAAAAAATAATTTTTTTAAGGAAGGGTGTGGTTTAGTAGGTAAGAAAGAATCCTACATACAGTGTCAAGCAGTGTCATTGTATCTTTCTGAAAATCCCCACCAGCCTACGAAAAATAAAAAAAATAAAAAAATTGGCAAAGTTTTGACTACAAAAAAAATATTCCTTTTATGTGTTTTAGAAAATTAAAAAGTGATATAAACATAAGTACTGTAATTTCGGAATAAAGAATCTAATGAAAGAAAAAAAGAAACTAGGATTTATTTTGCTTCCGTCATTTATGACGGGTTACAAAGCTAGTATTAAATAATTCTACACTAATTTTATATTGTTTTTCCCCATTAATACTATTACATCTGTTATTTTAATAAAGTAAGACATTCGTCTCTTGCACTATGGCAATAGAATGTCTTTAACTATTTCATTCAGAACTTGAAGCTTAAAATTGATTAATTAAGGTTATATTATGTACAATTTTTTTGATTTTTTTTATATTTTCTAATATGTATATATATTTGTAGTTTATAATAATTGTATTAATCTTTTACTATAATACATATATACTGTACATTTGTGAACAATTATTAATTCTTAATTCATAATTCAAATGTTTGTTTTTTTTTTTTAATAGTATATAAATTAAATGTTATTTAGTATAAGTTAAAAATGTAATCTGAATTATTTTAAATACTAATTTTTAATTTGAATTAATTATTAATTTGATTAAGGATACATTGTACAAAAAATGAATTTAATTTGTATGTATTTAAAATTTGTTACTAGCTTTCTAATTCTGTTGAAATAAAGACTATTTTTATTATTTATTATATTATTATTCTTCACCTGTTATCTGCCATAAGTCCTTATTGCTGATGGTGTTGGGCCAGAATATTCTGCATATTCTTCTTTGGCATTTGTTCGCAAATACTTGAAGTTTTTGACTTATGTTATTTGTCGTCATCCAAGTTTCACTGCCATACATAAGTGTTGACATTACACATGCTTTGAATATTCTAATCTTTGTTTTTCTAGTTATTTGGCCATTCTTCCATATTAGACTTAGTTCACCGAACGCAGCTCTGGCCTTACGTAGTCTGTTATTGGCATCTGCTTCTGTACCTCCGTTTGTTGTTAGAATGTTACCTAGGTAAGAGAAGCTTTCCACATATTCGACTGTTTGATCCTCATGGCCTTGGTTTTGTCTATGTTAATTTCTAGCCCGACTCTACGTCTGCTTTATGTTGAATGTCGCAGAATCTATGCGCTAGCAGACATATATCATCCGCATAGTCAAGGTCCTCAAGTGTCCCGTTTGAAGAAGAACCCGTTCCCACGGAAGAACCCGTTTCTTTCATTATCTCATCTATTACAAGCGTGAATAGAAGTGGTGAGAATGGACATCCTTGCCTTAACATATTTTCTTATGTTACTATGTCATTATGGGTCGACATATTGCCGGGTGAGTTCTTAAGTGTCCAATATCATACGTTACTTGCATATAAACTAAACTTGACGCACTCTTTCTAAATTTTTAATCAGTTTTGTTCTATCTATAATAGTTTTTGAGATATTTAATTTTGCTTTTGTTCAATATCATACAAAGTGAATTTTTTTTTTTACATTTATAGTGATTAAGTGTCCAATCTGCAATTAATATGATATTGGACAAAAATGTCAAAAAATATTTTACGCTTGAGTGTTCTATTTCAAATGAACTTTTTGTATAGATCAAGGCAAAGGTTTGTTTTTCTTGAGAGAGTTTTATCAGTGTGAATGTGAATGAGAATAATCGGAGAGAGAGAATAAATTTGGTACAAAACACAGAGTGGTCGCAGCGCAAATGACCTGGCCAGTGTGTTAATTAAAATTTTTCCAAGTCATTCTTCTTGATATTCCTGATATTCAGAACTTTATTTTGTGGTCAGACGCTTGTGTTCCACAGAATAAAAACCGAATAATGTCATTAGCAATTTTAAAATTTATAGAAAAAAAATAAAGAAATAAAAACTGTAGTTCAAAAGTTTTCTGAACCTGGACACTCTAGAATCCAGGAAATAGATGTTGTTCATTCAGTTATAAATCGCCATTTAAAACACATAAGTGTTTGTAGTCCACTCGCATTACTTAAACAACTGACCTTGTTTTACAATATGTTAAGGAAGATTTTTGGAACTATAACGCAACTAGTTTGGGGCTAAATTTTTCAGCTGTTAAATATAACTCTGCAAAAGAAATAATTTACAATAGGAATCGTTTTCATACGTATATAATATTTCAAGAAGATTATGGAGAATATGCGGAAAAAATTACCATTCCAGTATTTAAACAAAATACTCGAAAGAAAGGTTTGGTAAGACAAATTCCTAAAGTAATACATTTAAAAACTACAAGTTTCATTACACAAGAAAATTGAAAGATATTGTATCCATGTTTGATTACATGCCATCTGAGGACGTGTTATTTTATAAGACTATTTTCAAAATAAAATAAAAATAATATTATCACAACGAAAATTTTAAAGGCTATAAGGTACTAGATTTTGTCATAACATAAACAAGAAAGGCTGCTTAGATTTATTTTTTATGATTTATTTAATAATTTTTTTAATACAAATTTTTTGTGATTTGTTTTTTAGTTTTAGCACTTTAGTTTAGACTGTTTTGTTTTATTTTTATATTATTTAATTAAATGTGTTTGAGTGTTTCTCCTTAAAATTGAAAGTCTTTGGTAGTTTTATTTTTTGTTCCCAAAACTGGAGAAAAATGTTCAGTTTAAGTTCTTAAGTGTCCAATATCAAATGAAGTTTTATAAGCTGTGTTAATTCCCCATAAGACATTGAACATTGAAAAAAATATTTCAAAAATACTTCAAAAATCAAAACGTATGGGTGACAAATACGTTTTTGTCCAATATACATTTGGGCTTTTTTTTTTTAAATTTCGAATATCAACAGAAATATATAATATTTTTAAGAAATCTAAACATAGTATTTCAAAGCTAACAAATTACAGATTGTGTCACAAAAAGTTTGATTTTCTATATCCTTAAAAAAATACGTAAAAATTGCTTTGAAACTTAATGCGTTTTTTCCCATTTCATTTTTCGGTATATTGGACACTTAGGAACTCACCCGGCGATATGCTTTGACAAATACCTATGTCAGCTTCGTTAGGCAATTTGACATTTATATATGTAGTTTTATGTCATTATAGTTAGGGCATTAGGACGTAACTTATTTATTTTGAATTGTAGAAGCGTTTTCCATCGAAGACCTACTTTTGGATCAATTTAAAATCAGTTTTTTTTTGTCTTATAAATCACAAGGAGTCCTTAATTTTAGCCTTCTCTTCTAACTTCCAGTTCTCATTAGTTTGTGGATTAAATTGTTTGGATGAACTTGCAGGTTTCTGGTGTTATATATATTACTGGTTCAATGTTTAAATCGTGTTCGACGACTTTATTTGGACAATTAATTCGTATTTTCTCATTTATTTTGATCTGATTTGCTTCGAACAATAGTTAAAACTATCTTAATCTAACAATCAGTTAAAAAGTGAAATTAAGATTTAAGCTGAGTGGCCTTTTAATATTTTCTTTATTAAAGACTAACCCACATACATAAGTAGTACGGGTAGGTTGTAATAATATCGTTCTATCGTTAGCTAAATCACTATAGTGGATGGCTATTTCACCGTCCACAAACCGACCAAATCAGAAGATGACAGATAATACATGCACTAAGCCAAAAACATAATAATTATATTATTTATATAATAATATATTATTTATATATTATTTAAATATTATATTATTTATATATTTATATAATAATTATATGTTGTAATTGTTTCTCTAATTGTAATTAGTTTATAAATACTTGAACATACAAGTTAATACATAAAATATAATTTTATAAATATAAAATTATTTTTCTAAATTATAATTATTGGAATTATTTTCACGAAAATCCCGCAATGTATGACATATTCTTGCAAACTAAAATGGTATGCGTTAAAATAAAAAAAAATGATTTTGCAATTGGAAATAAATTTTACAATAAAATTTTCCACCATAATTATTTCAAAGATGAAATTTACAAATATGTTCAAAATGTCTAAAAAAAATAACAAAAAGTTATGACGTTTGTTATAAAAGAATCTTAAAAACAACTTAAATCGATTCAAAAATTACTTGAAATCACAGTTTTTGAAACGAAAACTAAAAATATTTTATGGGAAAAATTAGCGGAACCAAAACATTTTGAAATTTTTTTAAACGTCTAGAAATTAAAATTAATCTATCTTCTATAGTAGTTGTTCATGTCTTTACAATATTAAAATAAAAAAAGGAGTTATTTAACTTCAAAAATCAAAATATAATCAGTTAAAATATAGTTATAAGATATTAGATATTACGACGATATTAGCAAGTCGTCGGTATAACGTTATTTTAACGACCATCATGTTTTAATAATCGATTGGCAGTTGTTTTTGCAAAGTTTGTATTAATCCGCCTCGAAGGACCTAAATGTTTTTGCAAAGTTTGAAATTATTTTAAAATAAATGAAACACTATAATCTACAATTAGATATAGCTATATAATAAATTATTCATTTATTTCTTGAACGGGACTTGCTTATTAGAACTCTAAAACGGAAGAGAAACATTAGAATTTTATTTTCCTAACAATTACAATTATTTAACGCAACTTATTAATCTAAGTTCAATAACCTTAAATATAACGAATTCCATTTAATATAGAATACACTAGTGTTTAGTCTATAACTTATGCATGACTAATTTACTGACCTTGAAAATAGAAATATAATTCAATGAAATACATAATGTACATATGTTATGTTTTGTATAACAGAATGCAATAAAAACTTGACTCGATATAGTTCCTCAAATTAAATATCTCTCAACACTGTGATATTCAAAAGTATTATAATTATAGTGGAGACTTAAGATAAAACATCAAAGTGACAAAATATTAACTAAGATAACTAAAAGTAAACAAGAAGATTCCAGTAAGTACAATTAACCCTTTCGTACGAAATCGGAACATATGGCATGGAAAAAATTTTTTTGCTATTTTTTGGGTTATTTAGGCTTCAAATAGCACAAAAATTCATTTTTTTTTGGAATTTTGTTTTTATTAACGGTAATACAAAGTGTACATTATAATGTACATTTTTCTTCAAAGGCTGTACTTCACCTTAAATTTTTCTGTATTACTTGAAAAAATGCACTCTTCCTTTTTTTCATCTAATTTCTAATTATATTCTTTTTTGATTTCTTTTATTATAAAAAATAAAATATTATGCTTAAATATAATATTTATAAAGCATAAAAGCATCAAACATAAAATTATAAAAATATAAATTGAAATAAACCTGCAAATTGCGATGACATTTTCTAAAACAATCGTTGCTTTTTGTTATACATAAATGTACAATACATTTGTCCTACATCATGTGTGTATTCTACCCTTACACATTGGCTTTCTTTTTTTTTATGTTTTTGACAGTAACTTAGGTGGATCACCTTTTCGTGCTTAATTAAGTACGGTACTGCAAGTTTTATACTACAATATCTACAATATTTCGAGCATTTATTTATCAAATTACTGGTTAACCTATTAAATGTGGAAAACTACTGCTATTGTCAGGAACTAATCCTTCTTTAATAGAATAGCTCCATTTTATTTAATTTGTTACCAGATTACATCTCAATTATTTTTTGTCATTTATTTTATCCCAATGCTAAAGGGACCAGGTTGAAAAATCCATAAAGCATTTTTTTTTTTTGCTTCATCGGAAATCGAACCTAAGACATTTCGGTTGAAAGGCAGGCGCTCTACCTACTGCGTCGCCCAGCGTATAATATTTAGTTTTACATCTAGTCGCTTCCCTTTTATCATCTATATGAGGCATGTGTTCGTACACGCTTAAAGGAATATTCGTAGATAATCTTTTTTCAATTGCATTCCGTCGAGGACAAATTACAAAATTTGGCTGAGGTCTACCTTTTTTCGCGCTGGTTGTTTTTCCGACGTATATCAAGTTATTGATAATATTAATGCGGAAGTCTAATAAGTCCAAGGAACACTTTTGATGGATGCTGAAATGGATTTCAATGTGCAAATCGTACGAATGGTTTAAAGATTATTTAAATATTTAATATTTAAATAATATCATTAAATTTACATAATAATGGTATTAATATAAAATTCTTTCTGATTACAGGATAAATACTGGACATAATGATGCTGATGAACATCACTGGAATGCTGTTGATATGGAATTTTAGGTAAGTGTTTTTGTTTTTATTATGGTAGTATTAAGTGTACTTCAAGCGAATTCTTTTTCGTTTGCTTTTAGATGCTGTGGACCTGGACCTGTGCAGCCTTGCCAGAACAGCAGTTGTGAAAATGTAAAAAAAATTGTGACATAGACATAAAATAACTTTGTGTCAAATGATAAAATAAAACGTTATATTGTATTCGTGATGACGAATGTAAAAGTTGTAATTAATTTTTACATTTTTCAATATAAAGTTAATTTTTTTAAATTTACGACTTTATAATGACGATGATATTGAGATATTTAACGTTATATTTATTTGGTGTTACATGGAATATTATTTATAATTCTAATCAGTAGACGCACCATCTACCTATGTGACATACTACCGCATGTGACAATATACGGGTATGTTCCATGCAGTCAATATCGATCAAATGTATTACATTACCTAATTCGAGAATGTATAATTTACAATATTTTCAGTGTTGATATACAAAATTAGTTTGATTATTAAAGTGATTTGAATTTGAAGGGCCGCCATAGCTTTCGAAATTTATTAGTTTTTAAAATTATTTAAAAAGTGAAATTTGGGTTTTTTTTCAATGCCTATGCTATATTGAAGACATTCAAATATTTTATTAATTAGGATTATACGAAATATTTCATTATTACTTAAATCTTGCTTTTATTATCTGAGCCAACAAAATATCATAACCACTTAAATGTCAATATAAGAAAAAATCGAGATAAAATAACTACGCTATATTCAGAATTTTTTAAAGCATTTCCTGTCAAAATTTAATTTACTTTGATTCTTATAAGTCACATTTTTGCTATGGGCTAAATGGGCTAAAAATGTTTTTGTTATAATGCTTATTTTTGATTTAAAATATTTTAAATATATTCCTATAATTAGCGATATAAACTTATAAATTGGTAAGCATTTTGTACAAATTTGGAATATTATTTTAAAATTTTGTAACAATTTTGTATGCACAATTGTGCTTAAATGGCATATTTTATTTAGACGATTTTTACAAAATTTTATTTATAAATAACAACAATGTAAGCGTTTTTTAAAAATAAAGTTTTTGAATATCAATAATTTAAGCGATTTTAAAAAACCAAAAATTTGTAGAGCCTCGTTACTATATTTTTAAAACTTTAAAATTGATTTTAATCGAATAATCATTTTCACGCATTAACCGTTTTGACTTGTTGCCACAGATTGTGGGTTTTTTGTTTGTCAGATTTTGTTGACTTCGTAAAAGTTTGTAAAAATATACTTAGATGACATTGCAAACAACAGCATGAAACTTGGCTATTTCAATCTGAAAAAAAAACTCACCAATCCCAGAAAAAAAGCATGAATTTCATACCTGTTAGAATATACAATTTTTTTAAAAAAGGTTAATGTTATCACTTCCATTAGTATAGAATTTTTAACTAAATCTTTAACTAAATTCAAAAATTCTTCATTTAATATTCACCATAATATTCAAATAAAAAAATGTTTACCCTAAATTGTGATTCCTATATAAAAACTAAACCGAAAAAAAATAAAAAAAAAAAAACAAAAACATTCCCTAATTATTTCTTTAATATAATCCTTTATTAAATTTTAAAAACTTTTAATTTGCTAACAATAACTCTCCCATTTTAAATTTTAAACAGAGCAAAAAAGAACTACATTTAAAATTTCACGTCTCTACGTCAAGTGTATTCCCGCTGTTTCTTTCTTCAATTTAATAGAAGCAATTCAGTAAAAGCATCAACATAAATTGTCAACGTTTCAGTATTATCATCATCATTATAATCATCATCATCATCATCATCATCATCATCATCGAGCATCATTATCAACATTATATTATTATAACGTTGTTGTTGTTATTGTCAAAACAAAGAAATATAAAATAAAATCTTAACCTAAATATGCTTACTCATACAATCACATTTTTTTTTTTTTTTTTTTTTTTTTTTTTACATACATATCTGAGCGTAAACAAAAACTACAAAAAAAAACAAAAATAATTGTAGATTTTCCATGTCAAAAATCACAAAATATAAAAAAAAAAAAAACATAAAAAGAGAAAATATTTTCTCACTTAAAAAAATAACAACAATATACGATAGTGTATGATTAAATAGCAAAGGAATGGAAAATGTGATGCAAAACGAAAAACAAACATAAATAAACAAACAAAAAAAATAAAATGGAAAATTTTTTTCACTTAAAATTTTGATAGAAAAATATGTTTCCTTTAGGACCCATTTATGGTGTTATCGTAAAATATTTATCCATTTGTACCACAATCATAATATATATATTATTTATATATGTATATTATATTATATATTGTATAAAATGATTATTTAGTTTTCAGTTATATGCTTTTAACGTTATATATGTACATTATAACTATATGTATATTCATGTTTACTAATGTGACTTTTTTATCTATAAAAAATTACTATGGTATTCTGTACACTACCAAAAATAAGAAAACAACAAAAACAACAAGAATAATAAGCTAAATTCATTGTAGATATCTAATATACACAGACTGAAAATATCGGTTAATGATAGTTTGTTACAATCTTCTCTCTATTATTATTATTGTTTCTTGGCATATCGGTATTATTACTATTATATGTATATTATTCGATTTGGTATTACATTATTCTTCATTAGATTTATAATATCTATTCTTATTCGTTTTTTGTACATTAACTGTTTTAGGTGTCTTCTATCATGATTAGTAATTTTTATTTTATTTTGTTTAAACTATTTTATATATTTTTTTTAAATGCTAATTATTTAATAATCGATATAAAAAATATCGTAATTGTTTCGAGTTAGTATTGAGTATAATTTTCAATAATTGGTAGTCTTCCGGAAGTTTTATATATTTTTTTTTAAATGCTAATTATTTAATAATCGATATAAAAAATATCGTAATTGTTTCGAGTTAGTATTGAGTATAATTTTCAATAATTGGTAGTCTTCCGGAAGTTTAGGTGGCACTCTTAAATAACATAAACTATCTTTTTTAGTATAATAACTATGGTAACAATGTTCAATGTACGCGCAAAAGTAATTGTACAGAGCTCAACATCAATTGACTCTAAAAAGGTGTAGGACAAAATATGAGGAACTTTCATCTTCATTATTCAATATGATGTTGGAACAAGCTATACAGGTTAAATCTTACAAAATCATATAAAATTTTTGCTTACGCTGATTAGTGATGACATCGTGATTGTTTAGGAATTTTAAAAATATGGTAGAAACATTCATTAAATTAACTGGACATATTTTTTACACTCAACATCCATATTTACTCTTTTATTAGCCAATTAAAATTACATTACAATTTGACTATTTAAGGCACACCTTTATCAACTTCAAAAAAGTGCACCATATACATAAACAAGTTCTATACATATGTATGTACTTAAAAAAAAAAAATTTCCATACAATTTCAAAATTTAAGGAACAGCCTTTTTTGTGCCATCCATATGATCGTTATTCGCTAATCACTATGCCACTGCCATGCCATATCAATATTAAACAAAGTAGAATAAGAGATAAACGAACAAAAAATATTTTTTTTTCTATAAGATAAGATTTCAATATTTAAGGAACAGTAACTTTATTTTGTGCCATCCTTCATGTTACAATACAATACAACTTCATCTTTAATAGAAGTGATTAAGAGAAAAGTAAGGAAATTTTTTTGTGGTGAATTGCTTTTTTAAAATGGATATAATATGTTTATTGTATATATGTTAAATGTATATGCCTTCTTAATTCATCATTATAATGTTGAATCAGAATTAGTTGAACATAAAGAATGTTGTTATGAAACAAAAATTAAAATAATGAAATTAAACTTAACTAAATTAACTCTCAAAATCTCAACTGAAACCGCTTTGCACAACCAGATGGAAAAGTCGACATACTACTTTAACTAGACATACTACAGAAGCTGCAGGTAATAATATTTTAAAATTTGAACTTATTTGTTCTTTAGTAATTTGGGTTAAAATCTTGGAAAAGATTAATATAGCAAGTAAATATTTACAAAGTCCAGGAATCTGTTTATCGACAGTTGCTAATATTTTACTTTCAACTAAAGAATTTTTAGGAAGCTTGAGAACAGATGAAAGTTTTGAAGTTATTGGTGAAGCTGAGGAAATTGCTTTAAAGTTAGTTATTAGTCCAACTTTTCCATCGTCTTCAGCACTTAGAAGCCGTAGAAAACCATCTCTTTTTTCATACGAAGTCGGTTTTGTTACTAAAATTAATTTAAATTTAAAATATAAATTTTGAATTATTGTTATATTCGTCTTAAATTTTTAAATTTGTTGTTGAGGATTTTAACTCCGCGGGACACCACTTTAAAAAAAAGCATCAAAAGTTCTACCTCAAAGGATGTTTAAACGAACTTATCTAGAATGGCTATCTGAAGAATTGCATCGGGGTCTGTTAAAAACGAACGCTGGGTGGCGCAGTAGGTAGAGCGCCTGCCTTTCAACCGAATCGAGCTGATTCCCGATGAAGCAAAATCAAAACAAAAAAATGCTTTATTGATTTTTCGACCTGGTCTAGTACCCTTTGTCATTGGGATATAATAAATGACAAAAAATAATTTAAAGTATAATATTTAAGAAGGCTTAGTTCCTAACAATAGCATTAGTTTTCCACATTTAATGAGTAGAGCCAGTAATAATTTGTTAAATAAATAATCGAAAAATTGTAGATATTGTAGTGTAAAATTGCCGACCCGTACTTAATTAAGCACGAATAGGTGATTCTACCTAAGTTACTGTCAAGAACGTAAAAAAAAAAAAAAAAAAACAAAACGTTAAATTTGGCTTTAACTTGAATAATTAAAAAATAGGGGTCTTTAGTCATCTATATAACATTATTAATGTATATTCATTATAGGTTCATTGTGGTGTAGTTGAAATAGGTCTTTTATTGCCTTATTTTGCATTTTTTGAAGGATGTGGATATTTTTTTATAAATGTGTTATCACAAATTGCTATTCCATATCTAATAGGGCTATGGTGATTTGGTGTTTATGGGCGTGCCGTGATAATAAATTCATTTATCCGCCCTATAAATAATAAATAATTATTTTTGTGGTATCACAATGAACCTCACTGGTCTAAGTGTGTCGGTGTTTTGTCGGCAGACACTACACCCTACTTACTATCTACCTAATAAATGTTTTGTATCCTATAGTTAGCTACAACAATATTTGTTTTTTTTTAAATCTTTTTTCAATTCTTCAATTTTTCTTCTCTACATGTTTACTATGATATTGTGATTAAGTTTGTTCGTAAAATCTTAAAAGTATAGTAAACTTTCTCCCCCGGACACATATATTATAATACATAATAATTATAATGATGTATTCCCATATAAATACGATGGTAGTTGATAGGAATATTTTTTTTTTGTTATTTTGTTTTTTTTTTGTTGTTTAATGTATGTAAGTGTAATCTTAGAAAAATTAATATCTAAGTTATTAAAGCTCACTTCAAAGATATAAATTTTGATGCAATAATTTTTGCGTTAAATTTTCCACTGTTTTGTTTCCTTTTCCTTTTTTTTTGTTTGTTTTTTTTTTTTTTTTAACTATTCCCATGTGTCTACTTTATAGCAATACTTTTGGCATAAGTTCTTTCTATTTCTTTTCGTAGTGTAGTTCGGTGCTTTAGAACGAAAAAACTAAATAAATATGGTTGGAGAAGCATTTAGATAGAAAATTACGATATGTTCCCTTGTTTTATCCTTTATTTTATTTTTGTTCATTTTTTAGTTTTGTTTTTGTTGTTGTATTATAAGAAAATCATATTTTTAATCATCTAATGGAACGCGTTTATTTCAAGTCAAGTCAAAAGAAAAGGAAACCCATCAATATGAGGTTTGTTTTCTTTTAGGGAGTTTTTCGTTTTTTTTTTTAATATTCTTCTAAGAATTTTTTAGTTTTCGTAGAAACTTTTCAGATATAGGATTTTGTTTTTCTCTATTTTCTTTTATATATTTTTTTTTTTTTTTTTTTAATATTGTTTATCAGAGAAAATTCTAAATAAGAATAAAAATAAAGTTTTATAGTTGTATAAAAGGAAAATGATGTCTTTTTATTAAATGTGTATGGAAATTTTTAAAGAAAGTCACTTAAATTCAAAATAATTCTCTTTTAAAATAGTTTCTAAGAATTCAAATTTTCTTTTTTATAATATTTTTTTTTCTTGAAAATCTTATTTTTTTTTTGTTTTTGTAGTCAATCAGTTTAAACTTTAAATACATTAGATATGAATATGTAATTAATTTAAATTTTATTTGAAAATTTTTTTTTGGGTAGATTTAACCGAAAATAAAATTTTTTTTTTTTTGAAATTTTGATTTTAATAAATTCGGAATTTAAGAATTATGGTTGATTTGATTTGAAAAGGATATTTATAAATTGAAGGATCTAAGGGAATAATAAAATTTTTTTTTTGTTTTGTCTTCTTTCAAAGTATATTTTTGAAAATTATAGAAGTAGCTTCTAATCCAAAAAAAAAAAAAATAAGTTTATTTGACTTTTGGAAGACCTTTTTCAAGTGCTTATGTTAGAAACAAGGTCATTTCAAATTGGTACGACGTTGTTAATATTAAAGTATATTTTGTAAGAATTTATCTTTTAAATTTTAATAAAGATAAAATTTTTATTCTAAAATTAAATTGAAATATTTTGTTTGAAACAGGACATCATCTCATGGTAGTAAGTGTATAACAGAGACTGTCTGAGAGATTGAATGTGATAAAACTGAGTTTAATTTTCTGTGTATAAATATTTATCAAAGTGTTTTACTAAGCTTATATATGTCTGATATAGCATCTGCGGCAACAAATTATAACCGCTTATATCTGAAATTGATGTTTTGCATCAGTACAATCAATTTTAAAGTATCAAAACTAGTGATGTGCGATATCAAAAAACAAATTGATCGATACTTATCAAAAGAAAATTATATCAATGCATACAGAAATTGGAACCAGATAAGCTAGCTTAGGATCTATGCATAATATAACATCTGTGACACCAAATCGTAACCGCTTATATCTGAAATTGATGTTTCCAGTCAAATCAATTTTTTAATATCAAGACAAGTGATGTATCAAAAACAAAAATATATCGATACATACAAAAATTGGAACCCGATAGATTTGGTTTGATTTAAATCGAGAAAATAAAATTTCTAGATTTTGAGTTGATGATTGAGATATAGATATATAGCGATTTCTTGCAGAAGTCAATATTGAAATAAAACCAACTAACTTAACTCTATCTTAAATTGGTTTTATGTATAAATTTTAAAATTAATTATATTACTGGTTATCATAAATATTAGAAAATATTAAATAATGTATTAAATCACTTTTGACTTGTTGTACTAACTTTATTTTATTTTTATTTTGAAGAAACACGCAGGACAAGGCTTTAAAAGCCAAGACAAAAATTTTAAGCTGATACGAAATGAATGATTTTCGGATTAATATATTTCCTTGTTTTTTTACTGAACTTATACTTGGTTGACGTTTGTATAACAGTTTTCAGTAAAATTGTAAACCATTTAAAAATTAACAACATAAAAGTATAATACAAAGTACAACACTTTTATAACCCAACAATGTACATTTATTTGGATGTCAAAGTGTGAAAAGATCGATGCATTCAAATAATATCAATGTATTCAAATATTGCCAACAAAAATATCCAGTTAAAATCGAGAAAAAATTAATTGGGAGGTGGGTAAGCTAGCCATTTTTTTTTTGTCTACGTGGTCTGCTGGAATGATACACCTGCCTGTACCTATAATGCATTTTATATGAATTTTTGTGTTAAAATAAGAAAATATTATTTTTTATATAACAGAAATAATTTATTATAACAAATTTTTTTTTATATACACATAATTTTACATTTACATAAAGCTTATATACGGTACTTGGGTACCCAAAGGACAGTTCATCATCAAATATGACATAAGAACAGTTCGCTACCTAATGATAATTTTCTTATGAAAATGAAACAAATTTTTCGGAGCCTGAAACGTATATCATCGTCAGTTGTAGGTACATGAAAAAAATAAAAATTCTAACGGTACTTGGGTACCCAGAAAATGTCTTATCATCAAGATATAAAATAAGAATAGTTCGGTATCTATAATGTTGCATATTAAAATATTATAAAACTGTATATTTGGTACCGTTTTTTCTCTAAACTTGTTTTTATGATTTTTTATATGTTTTTTTAGTAAATTTCTATGAAAAAAAAGTTAATGAAGAAACCGGCACTTTTTTTGTAATTTCATGTATTTTGAACACATTTTTTGCCTAAATTTGAAAAAATTAAATAATATTTACAATTAAATATATAAAATTTCAAAAATAGGTTTTTTGATGAAAAAAAAACACATTTTTTGCGTGTTTTGTGTATTTACGACAAACCATATAATTGACTTTCCTTGCTACCTTAGCGGCAAATAAAATTTCAATATTGTCCATCTGGTTACCGAACTTTATAGTATGATCAAATACCTTTCTAGAACAATGTTTTTTTATATAATATGTTTTTTTATATATTATATATTATATACAGAAATGCTTAATAGACCCTTCTTTTTCCTAAAATAGCGTTATCTCCAAAAAAATATTTTAGAGAATAGATTAGTAATAAAACTAAATTTAAGAGTAAGAGAAGTAACACTAATACAAAAATAGTAAAAATCATAGTAAAATCCATACAAATTGTTTGAAGGTACATATGTGAACCTTTCCAGTTGAAGTAAGGGTTTTAAAATGCCAACTGAATAAAAGTTAAATATAATAGCTCCATTTTTATTTAAGTTTTTTACTGATTATACTCTTACTCAATAATTTTTATTTTATCCTAATGATGAAGGGTCAAACCATGGGCCAGATCGAAAAATCCATAAAGCATTTTTTGTTTGCTACTGCGTCACCCAGCGTGTAAATTATACAACATCATCAGAAAACTGATAGAGTATTTACATTTTATGTTTATATTTACAGTTTTTTTTCTTTTTTAAATTATACTTTTAGTATTATTATTTATTTATTACAGTTACAGAGGTTTAATAAATTTTAAGAAATTTAAGCTGATAAAATTTCATATGGTTACAGGTATGTTAATAACCTACCCTTTTGTTCAAAATGTTAAATTTCCTACTGTGAAATACTTTATTTCTGAAATAACATTGTTAAATAAACTATAGCAATGACTAATAGTATCTACCTAGTCACTGAACGAATTAGTGGGCATTATAATCTGCCTAATAATATTCATTACAAGTAAACTCAGTAATAGAAGAACAATATTCAAAATTCAGCTTAATAATATTGTGTTTTAGATTTTAATAACCAAAATAATTCTTGGAACCTAGCTCTAAAGCAAATAGGAAAATCTTAACATTCGTAACGATACAAAATTTTATTTGACTCGAATTAGCCCAGAAATTTTTTTTTTTAATTCTGTGATTTAAATAATATATTTAATTTAAATAAATATCCAAAAATAAAATTTAATAATTACGGTTTAATATTTAGAAAAATAATGCAACTTATTTTTTCATGTTATCCATTTTTCACAATTTTTTTTTTCACTAAACTAAAACTATGTACTGCACTATTTCTATTTATGTTGTTTCAATTTCTTAAGCTTTGAAATATTAATATGAATAAGTACATATTAATATGAGTAAGTACATATTAATGGGTAAAAAAAAGTGCAATACGACTTTTTATTAAAATAATGGTTTTTATATTAATAAAGCAAAATTACCTATATCTTAGATGTTGCCATATGGCAACACTGGGCTAATTCGGGTTAATTAAGAAAGTTGGATTTATAATAATACAATGAGATTTATTTAAAATGTATTTTTAATGGATAATTTTTGAATTTAATCAATTTTCGTATAAACTTTAGTAAGTTGTACTTTGTGAAGTAAGTACCAATATATTACTACGGATTTTGCTGTATCGAATTTTTCCAATAAAACTAGATATTAAATTAAACAGAAAAAACCAAAAGTTTCATTTTATTTTACTAAATTTTTTATTTATTTATTTTTTACCTAAATACATTTGATTTAATGAAACTATGAAAATTCAGCATATTATTATTATTTCTCGTAATTTCGATTACTTGTAAAAATAAAAAAAATAATTTATTAAAATAATTATTATTATTATTACATTGAATTTAATAAGTATAAAATTAAATTATTGCTACAAAAAGAATAATCGTATTTTACTTCGATTTCCGGGAAAAATGGCTCGATATAAAATTAATAACAAGAAAAGTAGGTAGCATTTTTGCGTTTGTAATCATTTTTGTATTTGTATTTGCATTAATCTCATTTTGTTTGTTGGATAATTTAAATTAAAATATTATTTTTTAAAATTCAATATTCAACACCCAAAATATTTTCTTAATTAATTAAAATGTTTTACATGCTACTTTAGATGTTTAAGTAATACATTTATAAGTTAACAAGTTTATACTTATTGTAAATGTTTAAATATGATAAATTTTTAATTTTTGTTAATTTTATTATTAATTTTTTTCTTTATTATTTTTAGAATATTTAATTTTACCTTCTAGTTTAATGAAGAATAAATCATTGCATCTTGCTTGAATTAAGCTCGTAAATAAATAAATAAAACAAAATTTGTGTTATTGAAAACATAAAAAAAATTTATTTTTGTACGCTAGACAGCTCACTATCCATACTTAAAAATCTAAATGCAGTAACAAAGAACGACAGAGACAAAGACAATATTATAACAATGAAGGATGTATTGAATATATATACACAGATTAACTTAATTATTCAAGAAAGTTATTATTAAATTAATTGCCTGTAATTAAATTTTAAAATAGTATTGTTCGCAGATTCTATTATTCTACTGAAATATTTTACATACAAATTTAATTACTATTGCTGTATTTAACATTTTGATACTATAATATTCAAAAACTATATTTGTTCTGTCTGTATAAAGCTGTGTAAACACAAAAATAGAAAAAAAAAAACTAAAGTCATTCACAAATATGTTATTCAGTCCATAAGGTTTATGAAAAGGTCACTATGTAAAGACTGTTTGAATAATAATTTTATATAAAGCATTTTAGTAGATATACCTATATAGGTATGCCAATATACAATATAGTGCCGAATTTCATTCTATATATTATATTATTTTTTGTTAACTACGTTTAAATTGCTTAACTGTCAGTAATATGAATAGTATAACAGTATTAGTGTTATCTATTTAATAGTATAAAAATATATAATTATTAGTGGCCAAAATTGATGTGAATAATTATTTAGAGAGAAGCACAGCAATTATTACTACCACATTTCATATTAAGTAACATTAAATAAAATTTACATAGATAATAAATTTTCTATGTAACATGTTTTTTTTTGTGTTTGTTTTTATTTTATTCTTCTTTTTACTATTAATTGAGCATAATTTTAAAACCGAAGGTATATGTTAAAGGACGAAAAATTAGTATTCGTATAATATAGAAAGAAATAATAATAATAATGATAGGAGCAACGATGTGTCTGTGTATGTGCTTGGAATGTATATGAAAAAAAAAAGTTTTTCTTTGTCCGTGATAAAATGCCATCATGTATTTTTTGAGTTTTTTCCTCCTATATAAATACGCTTCTACTCTTGTTTTATTCTATTTTTTTTTAATGATTTTTGTTGGTAAATTCTTTTATGAATTAACACTTATGTGATACCTCAATGAAAGTGTGTGTGTGTGTGTGTGTGGCTGTCCATGAATTAAAAATAAGGAAATTTATTAGAAATGTGTTTTGTATTAGAAACTATACAATATGGTGATAGCCATATATGGTAGAGAACTGTTTTATTTTATTTTGTATTATATTGACAAGTTTAAGTTCGTAATGACCGTTTTTTTGTTAAAATGAAAAGTTCAAATATTGACAAGTTGTCATATAAAATTTTTAATTCTATTTCAATTGATACCTTTAATTATAAATATTATAGGGCTCGAGCTTGTTTCATCAAATTTGAAAATTATTGGTGATTAGTTTATTTTTTGCAATATACTTAAACTACTAAGAATCAACTTGAGTAATAATATGATGAAAATTTATTTATTTATATTAATATTTGTTAAAATTAAAATTCTTATAAATATATATTTTTGATTAACTCTAGCTGATTGGGTTATCGGCTTAATATGCTAAAAAAATTGTACCGGGTGTACCAGAACATGCGTATCAGCTTTTTAAGAGGGGCCGTTATTTCAAATTGGTTATTGGTGATATTTCCAACTTCCGGGAAGGACAGGGAAAGTATTTTTTAAGACCAAAAATCGCCGAAATTGGCCGAAATCGAATTTTTCAAATGGGAAGAGGTACTTTTTTATGTAAATTTGGATTCTACGATAAAAAATAAAAATATAAACAGCTCACAGTTTTTGATTGATAATGTTAATTTTATTCAGGGCTCTGTGATTCTACATGTACACATTCATCTTAATTTGTCAGATCTCAAAGTAAATTGTAGAACAAATTTGCATAGTTTGATGACCGCATTTGATAAATATATTATGTACTTATAATAAAGAAGTCTTTGTGATATAAGTTATATCTTGTGTACTTTATATAATAATTATAATTTATATACATTATACATTTATATTGTAATACGCCAATCTCATGATTCATAACTACTATTACACTCAGAAATATTTAAACTTTTATTCACCAACTTTTTAAATTCAAGTACAAAGTTTCTCGATAATTTAGCTTCGGTAAAAAGCATTCTTATTCTGATCCAGTTATAATTGAATAGTGACATTTATGAAGAATATATTCTTCGATATAGCTAATTTTGTATCACCTACAATACTAAAAATGAAAAAAGAACATTTACTTACTTACTTTTTGGCCGCATTAGGTTTTGAAGATTCTGGGATTGGCGTAATATTGTGCTCCAGTTAGTGCAGTTACGAGCAGATTCTATCCAATGGAAAATACATTTTTATCACATCCACCTTTCTCTTATCTATTCAACAAACTATCTTGCGCGACGGACGGTCCCCATGCTTTAGATTCAAAAAGTGTTTTAACTGGAATATTTTCTTTCATTCACTCTACATGGTTTAGTAAGTAAAGAGGCCTTCATTTTACGTAGTTTTTATTTAGTTTTTGGCTAGGTTAGGTACAAGTGGAAGCACCAAGCCAGACATTGAAAATCGATTAAAATTAGCCAGAATATTTTTCAGAAGACTTTGCGCCAGAGTGAGACTGCGGTGACAATTAACAATATTGCCAGGGGGACTGACTGTAACACAAACACTGATAAACATAAATCATATAAGTAAAATGTAGGCCCTCGTTAATGCTTAATGCGTTAATGCAAATAATATAAAAAAAATGTTTTAGAATTAACAATTAATAAACTTTGGAGAATGAAAAAACAAGAACTTATAGGCGCTCAAATAAAGAAGAGCAAATGGAGGTGGATAGGCCACAGCCATCAGAAGACTTTCGAATAATATAGCAGACAAGCATTAGATTGGAATCCGAATGTAAAAAGAGGAATACGTAAACCACAGAAAAAATGGCGTAGATCAGTCCATAAGGAAATACAAAAATAACAACATAAAATGGAGTGAAATTAAACTACTAGCGCGGAACAAAAGCAGATGCAAGAACTTTACGGAAGCCCTATGCTTCAAAAGGGATTGAAGCAGGAAAAAAGTCTTAATATCTTACGATTACAAGATACACATAGGGTTGCAAACTTAATTTAATAAATTTAATTATTTTTAAAAAATTTTAAGTTAGTTCTATTATTTAAGTAATTAAAATTACAAAATTTTCCAAATTAACGTTTTTTTACAATATAACGAGCAAACAACGGAATAACAAATCAAAATAGCATTTTTTCGGGTTTATGTATTTTTTGGAAATTCTATGATCCCACGTATATATTAAAGAAGAAAAAAGGTCAATGAACAAAGTAGCAGTTATAAGTAGAAGACAGTATTGTAGGTATACAGTATTGATATAGGATAGAAGTAGTAGCAGTTGTTCTAAATAGTAGAATCCTACACGTAAAGGAAAGCACGAATGTATTTGGATAATTTTATTTTTCTCAACAATTTGTGAATTATTCACACTATTTTTTGATGGTCGCTTATTTCACACGACTTCTATTATTACATAACATACATACCTATCTACATGTCACTACCTATACATGTATTGTATTGTAAAATATATCAAAAAACATATAGACGATATTTTACAATTATTATAATGCTTGAAAAATAATAGTTTGTTATGTAGTAGTGGTAACATATGATACATTATATATGTATGGAAAACATGTAAGCAACCCTAACCTAGGTTTTATTTAGTAATTTAAAGATACCGATTATTAGATATTATTAATTATTTATAGAAAATACAGAATATGTTGCAGCTGCAATTTCTGAATCACTGCCAATATATTGAATGAATTTTAGGATGTAGTAACGTGTAATTGAATGGTTAAAGGGTTTAGATATTTAAAAAAATTGATGATTCATTTTTTTAAATTAATATTAAATTTAAAAAATATTAATTAAAAAAAAATAAATGTAAAAGAAAATTTTTTTTTTTTTTGATAGTGGTTTCAATTGAAGTTCACTAAAAGAAAAGATATGCAATGATTATTGCTGACAAGTAAAAGCATTCCATTTGTATGCCTTCAAATCAAAACATCAATTTTGTTTTGCATTCTCCGTAGCGATTTTTCTATTGACTAATAAATAACAAAATTAACTAGAACAGGGTGTATCAAATGTTAGGAAAATCAGATTAGATGTACCAATAGGAAGTGTTCTAAAGCCGATTGCTTATTTGTCGTTTGCCAACTTACCTCAGACAACAAATTCAATTTTAGCAACCTTTGTGGACGGCACAGGTATTCTTGCGCCTCTCAATGATGAAAATACTGCGTCGGAATTAGCACAACATAATTTTAACATCAATAAATATCAGGATGGCTAAACAAATGGAAAGTTAGAACAAATGAAACGAAAAACTTGTTCTCCTGTATTCCCAAACAACTTCGTCATACCACAGTCTTATGATATAAAATAATACTTTCGTATACAACTGGATCGACGTTAGTACCTGGATAAATTATATTTTTACTAAAATATTAGATCTTAATATGCTGTTCAGAATGCATTGTATTGGCTAGTTGACAAGAAATCACAGGTGGATTTGGAAAACAAAATCAGAATATAAATATAAGGCCATTGTGAAAGTTGTTTGGATTTATGACATCCAACTTTGGGGAATAGCAGAAAATTCAAATGTTGAATTTATATAACGGTTTCATATTATATCATTACAAATAAAAGTAAATGCTCTGTGGTTTGTGACAAATAACTAAATACATAGGGATATAAGCATAATGATGATGCATGGAGATTTAAGAGTTACAATCTGATTTTTGAAGAAGAGTTAAAGACTATATAAATGTAGTATTATTAAAAAAATTATTTAACCTAACACTAAAGTAAACTGAAGGTATTTAATTCGCAAACTAATTTAAATTATTAGGATAATGCACAACTTGATACACAAAGGGTCCGTTTGACTATCGCATGGTCAGTACAAGTAGTATTAATTAAATACATACACCAGCACCGAGAGATATTTTTGAAAAAAAAATATTTTAGAATTCGAAATAGTCAATAGTATTTTAATAAATTGTGTCTATATATACTGCGAAGGTGAGGCACGATTAAATAAACATATGTTGCCATCAAGAAAGGCATTTAATAGTCATGACATAAAAATAACTGCGTTTCGGTAACGTTTGCGTAAAGTTTGCGATGTAGAAATGTTACCGACCGATCCAATAACAATATAAAATTTATTCAAGATGGGTAGGTAGGTGTAAGTGATAATTAAAACTGCTTCTGCAAATTCAATTAACGCTTAAATGTGTATTTTTTGATGCCACGACTCAAGTATTTATGGTTATATCGGTTAATTGTTGAGTCAAATATTTTCCTTTTAATTTTAGTTCAAATTTTTATCATACATATATATACGTCTATTTCATTTACTAATTACAGACTTGTTCAGTGTTTTGTAGTCGAACTCGATTGAAGAAGGAAATCCAAAATCGTCTTATTTATTTTTTTTTAAGCAATTTGATCTTCTTCTGTAGCTGGTTAGTGTTGTTTATTATCGAATAGAATAGCATAGACAGAGGGTTGAGTAATTATATTTTTATTATTCATAATATTATTACTAGTTGTGGTCTTATTGGTTCAATTACATTTTAGTAAAAATTTAAGCAATGAAGATTATTCATCATTGCCTTGGTCTTTATTTAGGAGTTTTATAAACTTCAATGCTTTCAGCTGAATCTTCTAGAATATCTTAAGTAATTTGCGATTACTATGTCTTCTTTCGAAATATTATAGCTCTCTTGGATCTACTATTTTGCATCTGAATTCGGTAAAATTCTTCTTCTTATAACCAATTTTGATTCTTTCAGACGTCTCTTGACTCGTGTTTACATGTTTCCTCTAGTTTTTACTATATAACTTTTTTTGCAATGACTGCAAATGATCTTGTATATTATTGGTTTTTTCTTTTCATCAATTGGGTCCTTAGTTCATCCTAAAAGAGTCTTGAGTTGATTGGTTCTACTGTTATTTGTTGTTTTAGGATATCACTCTCCCAAGCAACACAGTACTAGAACCATCACTGTCCGGTTGAAAAATTCAATCAGTTCATTAATTTTGCTTTCCGTAATGATTCCTATATCGTTAGAGATAAGACTCACCTAAAATCCGGAATTTGACTTTCTACTTATAACTTATGCAAACTCAAAAATATTTTCATTCCGATATTTTCAATCTTTTTATTTTTTTCTTTCTTTTCTCTTTATATAATAATATGTAAGATAACATTTTTTGAATTAATTTTTTGGACCTAAATTAGCTAATAAGAATTCATATATTAAGTAATTGAAATGCTACTTTAATTTTATTTTGTGCTATATATACTAGTATAGATAGCTCTTAATACCAACAAAATAAATACATTTACTTCATGCTCCTCTCTCTTTTTATTCGTACAGTCTGCAAAATTAGTAATATTTTTAATGAGTTATCATACGTTCGAAATTGCATTTAATACACATTTTCATAAAATGCATAAAATTGTAGATTGGTCTCTCACTACGCCACACCACTGAATGCCTGTTATAATAAACAAAATTATTTATAGTTGAGTGGTGCCGTAATGATGTTATCGCTTTAATTTAGTTCTCAAACCAACATTTTTTCTTAATTGACTTAGGTGATGACCATTTTAATTTTATACATATATCCATATTTAAAGGTAAATTGATAACACTATTTTACATTACTGTTACAAATTATTAATAACAGACGAAATTTTCATTGTTTTATTTTTTTTAATAACATACCCAGTTTTTTATTACAACCAATTTTAATGTACACTTTATTGAAAAGTTTTGGTTCTAAGTAAAATAATTAAAAGTTAATGTAAGCTAATTATTATGTCCGTATTAACTTTGTTTAAAAAAAAATCATATTTCATATTACTACATACACATTGTATATATCAGAAATATATAATTAAATTGTTATTAAAATAAATTAAGAATAAAAAAAAACAAAAATAAGAAAAAAATGTTCTCTAACAAATTCTAAATTTAATTCTATAATTTTCTTTTTTATTATCGCATTTCAAAATAAGTTACCTTTAAAACTTTACTAATTTATATAAATAATAAATGAAGGTAAGTTCATCAGAAAATTATTACAACATTATAATAAAATATACCTATGGCATTTAATTTAAATATGAACGCCTTTTGCTTACTAATTAATTTTCTATTTTTACATTTAATTTATTCTATTTTTCGAAATTGAAATAAAAAACCAAAAATAAAATTATTTTTTGAATTTTCAATAACAGATGTAATACACTAACTAATATAGTTATGTATTTAAACAAGACTGTTGTCCATTTAGTCTATTATATGATCGAAAATCAGGTCAAGGACAATCAAAATACATTTTCTGCAATTGAATAGTTTTTCATAGAAATTTCCAAAATGAAATCAGTAATAATGTCATCACAGTATATGTTGTGATGATATAAACATACCTACTGTGCAATTGTATAGATAATATTTGATTTAATTTTTTATTAAAATTACAATTTAATGTCATTATTGAATTTGTATTATGTAATTGTAATGTAACAAAATTTCGTAATTGAATGCATTAAAATTTTTACAAACATTGATTTTTTTTAGATAAAAATAATAAAGTTATTAAAAATTCTGACGGATTTTACATATTAATACAAAATACAAATGCATAAGTTCGATTTATTTATTTACAATTATTATAATATAATATAATGTATAGATATAGACTTCATATCAATATTTTATCTAATAATTATTACAGACTTATCGTAACTTGTTTATATCGACAATAATTACTTATTATTACACAAATGATTTCGTTCATCATAACACTATTTGAACTCATCAGTAGATATTTGTAGAGGGTTAGACTACCTACCTAGACTACGTATACGATTCCTAATTTTTATTTTGATTGATTTTACGAGTATAACTTAAATTAATTTAATTTAATTAAACAGTGGACCTGCAGATAAATCTGCAAGACAACTTGAGGTCTTTTTCCATTTCGGGATGTAGGCATTTTTAACAAAAAATTAAAATTTTTACAATTCATTAGGATCCTATATCTAACTTATGTACTACAGGAGAATTAAATAAAAGAATAAACTAAAAATATAAGAATAATTAAGGGTAAATTTCATTTTGTACTTAGTATCTAATTTACGTACTAATTAACGTTATATTACTAACTCTATTTTCATAAAAAAAAAAAAAAAAAAAAAAAAAAATCTAAATACATTTCATTTGAGCTTTAAATGTAAATTAAAAGAATTCCATGTAAATTGTAAATTTAAAAAGGACTAAAAACAAAATAATATTAATTTATAATAATTATAAAAAACTTTAATTAACAAAAACTTTGCTAAAAACATAGAGAAAATTTTTTTATCCAGGCCACTGAGCCTAGATATGCAGTGGATTCTATGCTACAGTAACGCTGTTTTTTTCATTGGTTAAGTTCTTTTGAATTGCGAATTGACTGAACGGTGGCGTGCTATATTTGTTCCCAGATGTTGTGGTGGGTAAGGAGTGCTTTAATTAGGGATATATGAGATGAATTTGAAAATTGTAGGGTTGTAGCTGGGTGGAGATGTATTGCGGCGTGATTGGATTATTGGATGGACATTCTGTAAGGATATGTTTTATTGTTATGATTTCGGGACAATGAATACATGTCGGGGTGGTGATCTGGTGTAAAGGTGTTTGTGGTTTGGGAAGGTGTACCCTAGGCGTACTCATGTGAGTTTTACACCTAGGGCGCGGGATTTAAATTTAATTGGACCTGGGATATTATATGTTGTGGGATCTGGCAAATCGATTGAAAGAATTCCAGGCTGTTTGGCGGATGTGCGCCACGTATATAGCAATGGTCATTTTAGCATGGGCATAAGACATTGTTGAACCTCTTGTAAGGGGGCTTTCGGCCACTATATTTGCCTCAAAGTCTGTTTTTGTGTTACCATCTATGCCTACGTGGCCTGGAATCCAAACCCATCGTAGTTTGCCATTTTTTCTGGCTAAGGAATTTCTAATATTATGTTGACATAATACTCATTGTTGTATGAATTTTTGATTGACTTGATTGAGCTGAGGCTATCAGTTAGTATGTTATAATTTAAAAATGTGGAACGCTTCACGATTTTCCGTGTCATCCTTGCGCAGGGGCCATGCTAATCTTCTCGGTGTCGTTTCAATTTGAATATATATTCTGCCGAAGCAATAACATGGGCATAAATAATTACAATATATTATAGCTTACGGGTGTTTTTTTTTTTTCAAAAATGATAGAACATTAAATTGAAACAAAATACATTTAAATTGATTGAAGCCAAATTTGATTACATTTCAATAAACATTAACAAGTTATCATGGAAAGACTCACGTCACAACAATATTTAAAAAATTGTTAAAATTTATGTTGATAATTAGTGTTCTATTTGTCAAATTTATAGAGCACTTCTTGAAATTAATGGTTTAAATAATCGTCCATCAAAGCAGATTATTCGTTGAACTATTGATAGATTTCGGATATCATTTTCTCTACTCGATGCAACAATAACAAAACAAAACAAACAACTGTACGTACAGAAGAAAATATTGGAGCTGTAAGAGATAGTGTTGACAAAGATCCAAATTTGTCTATTCGCCAAATTCTGTACACTAGAAAGTACACCTTCCCATTTTAAAATCTCGATTTCGGCCAATTTCGTCGATTTTTGATCTTAAAAATCCGATTTGCGGTCCTTTCTGGAAGTTGAAAATACCAGCAATTGATAGAGCACCCTCGATTTAAATAATAAATTTTTCTGTAAATTTTAAAATTCCTCTCTTAAAAAGCTTATACGCATGCTCTGGAACAGACGGTATACAAAATTAAACTGGTTTAAGAACTAAAATTACTTGACCATTAGGAGTGTCGCTTGTGCGCTGAATGGGTCCTACCACAGCTTGAAGTTGATCCACTTGTTTATCAAAAAACTATAGTGTTTAGTGATGAAATTCATTTTTGGTTGAACGGCTACTTAAACAAACAAAATTACCGTATATGGAGTGAAAACAATCCTCAATAAATTCAGCAGATTTCATTGCATCCTGAAAAATGCAACGTATGATGTGCTTTACATGCTGGAGACATAATTGGTCCATTTTTCTTTTAAAACGATGCTGGAGCTAACGTTAAGGTGCTCGTTACAGATCGATGATCATTGATATTTTATTTCAGAATTTGAATAGAGTCGCCCCGGAAGTATATTGTTTCCAACAAGATGATGTTACACCTTATACTGATTATAGTACACAACAATTGATTTTTTGGAAGAAAGATTTGGTAATAACATTATTTTAAGAAATGGTCCGATTAATTAGCATCCAAGATCATGCAAGATAACGCTAATGGATTATTTTTTTTGAGGTTATGTCAAGTCATTGTTTTATAACAACCAAAACCAACAGATGCATTACTCCAAAAAGTGATCCAAAATTAATTTGATCGAATACGATTCCTCAGAGCTGGTTATGGTAGACATACCCCAGACATTATTTTTAAAACTTAAATGTCTGTATGTAAAAGTTCTATCATTCTAAAAAAAAAAAACACACGTTTTGTTTTACTAACATTCGAAATTTTGTTAGACGACTTGAACGAACGAAACTGTTCGCACCGAGTTGAACTAAAGTATTTTACTTCTCAATAGCTAATTTCTACTGGGATTTTATTTGATAAAAAATATCCGAAGTAATAAAGGTAAAGTTGTAATAGATTAGACTAGTTTTAATTTTAACAAAACAATGGACGATTTTGTAGGTGAGTTAAAGTGGGCAAATTCCTTTATTTTATTCTCCCCCGGAAAATAGAATGATAGATAAAGAAAGGTTCTTCTGATGATTATTGTTTAAGGTAGTGGGGTTGGTTAATTGATTCAACTGATATTGTAATAGAGTTAAAGAGAGCAATGTTTTCAAGGAATGTATCGTATATATATATACCATAAATTGAATATAATGTGTTAGAATCACAGATTAGTTTATTTAGATGACAAAACAAGATGATTGTAAAGAAAAAAATAATGGTTATGGTGTTCAACCATATTAAAAATAATTTTGACAAAAATTGGTTGGCTAGTTCTCTTATTAACATTAAGATTGTTAGTATAATCAATTTTCAACCATTCACATAGAAATATTTATATATATTATATGTAAGTTATAAATAGTACCTACTTGTAAAATTTTAAAAGTAAGACAAATCAGCTTCATAATCGCGTATTGCTACTTACGCAAAATTATTTTCGCATATTATACTTTCGTACTCTGTATTGCAAAATTATCATCGATTTAATGCGAAAATCATTTAAAAATTATATACGAGTATTAACGCGATTTTTGTACTACGTATTGCAGGTTGTATTGCGTATTTGTTACGCATATTCGCGTATTACGCGTATTTGTTACGCATATTCGCAGACTATGCTTATTTGTGCTTTTTACTCGATTAGGCTTCAGTTAAAAATTAATTTTTCAACATCTGCAGATTCGTGGAACAGGATAAAACAGTTCCTAGAATCAAAAATTTTTAACATTTGAAATAATTTATTTTAGTAAATTATCACTAAAAATATTAATTTGCTTGTGAAGAAAACCGTTGCATTTTTTTTATTTTAAATAAAGAATGACTGAACACAAGCCACCCGAAATCTAAAAAAAACTTATAATGAAAAAAAAATCCTTATTTGAACTTAAATATATTTCAAGTATAAATTTTTTTTAGAAAACTATAACGGGAAATGGGTCTTGGCTGGAATAGATTAATCTCTAAACTATTTACGTATTGTCAGTGATGACGTCAAAAATACACAGAAGACAAAAATATTACCCTTCTTTACATAGTTTTGTAATTGTAAATAGCTTAAGCTGTAAAATGTATTTTAAATTAAAACGTAATAAATAAATAAATATAGATTCATTTTGAAAACTTAAATAATAAAGTAAATAAACTGAAATTAAAATTTTAGTTTAATCTAAAAAAATAAAACATGAAATGAAATAATTCTCAGCACAAAATATAATCATAAAAAATGTAAATGAACAGGGACCGGTTTGGAATTTTTTTTCTTTATTTTTGCTTTCCAATTTTTGTTTAAAATGAGAATTTTAAAATTTTTAATAAATAAAGATTATTTTTAGGTATTGTATAAAACAAGGTAATATTATTTGGTAAATGTAAATAAAGTACAGGACAAGTAATTAGGACAGGAAAGTACGGCGCCGGTATATAATTCACATATGTACAAAATAATTTACCAAATATTATTTGTAAATGTTGATGCATTTTGTAAATTGCATATGGTAGGTATAGCAAATTATTTACAGATATCGGTCTTAGTCGGCCTAATTACATAATATATTAATAATAATAAACAATTGTTTCTTCGACAAACGGCTTTATAGAAACATAAAAAAAGAAAAAAGACTAACGGTACATGTCTTTTAAAATATAGCCGTCATCCACCTAAAATATTATTCATACACGTCAACCTTCTCATACTGAATATGATATTGTAGCTTATATAATATTATAAAAAGAATTCCTGCTGTTGGGGTGAACACAATACTGCTTGCTTCATTTACATAGCTTATTACAACAGTTATAATATTTATTTACAATATTCTTTTATTATAAGACGACTAAACCAATAGATTTGTTGAAGTGAAACAACTAGCTAATCCAATTAGCCAAAACACTGAAAATTTATTTTACAATAATTACGTAACAGTCTCTTTCAGAATGCGACTAACAAAACATGATAATTCAGATTCTGGAATATTGTAATTGTATACATTCCAATGATATGTCATATTTAGTTGTAGTTGAAACAAGGACAATTTTTCATAGTCCAAGTTCTTACTTCCGCACAAAAAAAGGAAAATTACTATAATTATTGATAAAATTGAGTAACCTGCCCCAGTATTATATGGAAATAAATCTGATCTTTGTAATTTCTGTTCATATTGGATAGCATGATAAAAACATTGTAAAATTTTGATTACGTATACATAATTATTTGTATCTCAAATCTATTCCTAAGCTACTTAATATTTACTTTTTCCAAAAACTATTTCAAAAATAGCCCCGAGCAATTTGTGTGTTGAACCAGTGATGTATTCTGTGGTATCTTCATCATCATTGTCCTGTAACGCCATTCGCGGGTCATAGGACGGTTCATCAGATTCTATCTACGGCTAACCTCTTAAATCCGGCACTTGCTTACAAATCCGGTACTTGCTTACTGTTATTCTACATGTTTTTCACGGCTTTATGAAGCGGTTCCATTTGAAACATTGTTTCACGATGTTGTTGCCAGCTTTCTGAGTGTATGTCCGATCCAACATCATTTTCACGTTTATTTGTTTTTGCTTCGTTTTTTTCCGCAGCGATCGGTTGGAAATGGCTTGTGGCCAACGAATGTTTGGGATACGCCGGTAGCATCTATTGATGTACAAATGGAGTATCCTGGTGATGGACAGGTAATTCAAGCGGGTACCTACGTACTCCATTTCGTCGGGTACCTACAGTTCTCATCTTTTCGATTCGCGTTCTTCATGGAGGATCGGATGTGGTGATGTGCGATGAATTTTGTTTTAACTGTATTGGGCTCGCATTTTTCCAGTGTCATATTAACAGCTTAAGGCACATATCATTTAAACTTCCATTCGTATTGTCAGCGTAATCTACAAAGGCTGATACGTTCGAACGTACGCCACTGCATACCGTTACACTTATTTACACCCACAGTAGTAGTAATTATGTCATCCAAGGACAATATACTATTAATTAAAATATTTTAATAACAAAATTAATACAAAATCAATCCAAATTATCATGATTTTTTACGCTTATTTAAACAAAAAAATTCTCTCCAGAAAATGTGAGATTTTAAATTACAATCAATACAATTGAAATAATCTGATTTTCAATTTGTTGATG
This sequence comes from Argyra leucocephala, assembly GCA_963942445.1. Taxonomy (NCBI): domain Eukaryota; kingdom Metazoa; phylum Arthropoda; class Insecta; order Diptera; family Dolichopodidae; genus Argyra; species Argyra leucocephala. The sequence continues at coordinate 24,274,357 of OZ012677.1, read as the reverse complement.
ACGCAAATTTACAAAAAAAAAAAATATAATAATAATAAATTAAAAATAATTATAAAAAAAAAACACAATTAGTCACATACTTTTATAATTGTTGCCTCACCCTATACGTCAAAATCTTTTCACATACTCGTAGTATATTTAAGAAAGTCTGTAAAACAATCAGAGAAAATAATGAAAATTCCATATTTTTTACATTAAAGAATTTTCATTTTAAGTTATATTTTTAGTATTGTTGACATCAAATTTATTTTTGCATGCGAATATCATACAATGTGGAATCGTGTATATATATTATATATATATATATATATCATGATTTCCGTATACATACTACTTAAATTATAATAATGACTTTTATAATATTTTGAAAGTCAGACATAATGATAATTCTCTTCATATTAATTTTTACTTAAGTGCTGCTTTTTAAACACCTACTTTTTACCTTCAAAAATTACCTGTATTCTTCTTCATTTCCTGTATAGGTAGGATCTTAATTCATTTTCGCAACAATACCTTTAGAAATGATTATACAAACATGATAAATAAATAAAACACAAAAAAAAAAAAGTTAACGGGGAAAAATATGATAGGTAGGTTGGTATACTCTTATAGTAAAGTATGAAAAGTGGAACAAAAATTAAATTCAGTAAAGATACACGTAACTATATTGTATATAAATTTGAACTACATAATAATATTATTATACATCATATTATTATATAAATTTATTTCATACATTTCCATTGAATCAATATTTTAAGATGCTCCCTAAGAATACTGTGTAACTATGTGTGTGTGTGTGTGAAAATTATACATAATTATGAGTGTAACGAAAGGAACAAAAAAAAAAAGGGAAAAATTAATGTTAAGCATATGTACAGAAATTCGCAACATAATTAATGCTATCTGCACAATTATAATTATTACATACATGTATATATGTATGTATGTCGAAGAAAAATTCAGTTATAAATGCTATCAAGAACAATTTTAATAAAATGTGAATATAATAAAAATATTTTTGTCTTTGAATTAAAAAACCAAAATTAAATGAGTAACTGTAAGTCAGAACCGATGTATTTCAACCGATGTCGGTTATCATGGTGTAGTTTATATGTCCTCTGACTTCTAAACGGACCAGTCCTGGGCTTACATTTCGGTGTTCTAGTGCAAATTAGGACATGGATGTTGTAAAAAATTTTCCAATTATTCTTTGATACTAATTTGAAATACAATTTGTTTATTGCTAACCTATAATGAAACTATGCTATTAATAGATAACGTTTTCGACACTAGATCTAGTCATAGTTTATAAGAGAAATTAGTAGAATCATAGATTAGGAGAAGAAAATGCTATATATATGCTATAAATGCTCATGCTATGTAATTGTGTATGCCAAATCTTTGTACTAAAGCATCTGCTGGTGTTCATCCCATAAGTTTTGAATTCTATTAAAAAAAAACTCTACTGTGTTCATGCTGGAAGTAAATAATTAGTAAGGCTATAAATTCAAAAAAAATTAGCACGTGTTCATACCGCTTATTTTTAAAAATCTTCTTTTCTTTTCTATTGAATATATTAACCCACATAACATTTAAATGTTATATAATCAAAATGAGTGCTATAAGACTCCTATATGACTTCCGATAAGAACTAACGGTGTTATAATGATGTTTTTATGGAAATAATGGGATTAATATTGCTATAAGAATGTTCTTATAGCAGTTGTGGGAGTTGTTATAATGGGATTTTCATCAAATGCAACAGTGCTACATGTTGTTATAAGTTTAAAAGTGCGTAATCCAATATCAAGAGTTAAAGTGTTGTTATAAGAATAGGATTGCTAGAATAGCAGTAGTACTGTTATTATCTTACTGTATTCCTATAATGCTAATAATAAACTTTTTGAATTTGAATAAATATTTTGTGACAGCCATTATTTTCTACAAAAATGGTAAATATTTTTTTTTTAAATAAACAGAACTGAAAAAGCTTTATTTTACATTCTTTTCGCAAAATTATCGGTTTTAATTAAGAAAAATTAAATATCAAATTTTATGTTATGCATTAATTAACGTACATTATTTAACATTTTAAAGATGCAAGTTAAAAATATATTTTCTTTTATTTCTTTAAAAATTGGTTATTTTTGGAGGACAATGTATTTTTTCAAAGTATTATTATAATGAATGACAATTATATTTCTTTATCAGCCAAATTTTATCTTTTGGTCACAATAATTATAATAATATTGAAACAATTATTTTTAACCGGAAAATATATTATTTATTAGTAAGACATTTTTTAAAATTATTTATATGTACAAATATAAAAATATGTAATTAATATCTATGTCCCTTTCTCATAAAATAAATATAAACGGCATAAAATTATTATTTTAAAATAAAAAAATAATACCTTTTTCACTCTCGTACAACACAAGTTATTTCAAATGAAATGCATTTCAAACATATACACTAATACATATGTATACTAATCCTATAACAATATTACAGTAATAGCTCCGGTGCCTTATATGATTATCCATTTTAGTGCTATAACGTATTTATAACGTTTCGCAACAGTTACGGAGCACTCAAATTAACGCTATACTTCTATAAAAGTGTTTATAATAGTGTTATAAAAGTGCGATAGAGAGAAACTTATAGTAATAAATTGTTATGTGGGAAATAATAAAACTGTATACAAACTTACATACCAAATATGATTGCTTGAACATAATTGTTAATATTCAAGCGCTAAGTTACAAAATTCAAGTCTTTGATAATGTATATCAACTAAATGTTGTTTTGGATATTATTTTCCATAATAAACTTACCACAAATTATTCATCTTTTGAACAACTAAACAAGCAAAATATGACAAAACTGAAATTGAATCAGAAAGTAAATACCGAAAGTTCAAATCATAAAGTACTAGGTATGTCTCGCAAACAAATTGAGTCCTAATCTATTTAAGCTAATAATGCTTAATCCCATTAAATCCAGGGTACACTACAAGCTGTAATAAAATCAAAATATTCTGCTTCATAACTTTATTTTCGGTAAGAGTCCAAAGCTTGTTTTTGCTTCCATCAAAATCGCAAAATAACAGAATTCTTAAGTTATCACTGAAAAAACAGAATTTGTGCTTCTATGACAGTTAGCCTAATTACTTCGAAAAGGGACAGTGGGATCAGTTAATATAAAAATTGTGTAGAAAAATGTCTTCTTACAAAAATTATAATTTTCAAACAGATTTCCGGTATAAAGGATATTAAACAAAAAGAGGTAAACCACTCAACTCATCACTCTGAACTTGTTATGATGTTGTCATACTCTTCCCTATATCCTGCGCTATGAACCAGTTCTACTACGTTTCTGATTTCAAATGTTTCTAAGCCATGAAATTTGTTTTCTTCGGATTTGCCTCTTACCTTGTATAATCAATTTAAGTACATAATTCGTACTTCGGGCCTCTTATTAAATGACCAAATAGGCTTACTTACCTAGTTTGTTACGTTTGACATTTAGAAGCCTGTTTAGTTTCAATCTTTTAAGAAATCCTAGTTTTTGGGACTCTGTTGGTGTAAGGAATTTTCAGAATTCTACGATAACACCACATTTTGAAAGCTTCTAATTTGTTTAATGCAGTCACTTTCAACGTACACGTTTCAATTTCGTATAAAAGTGGAGATCAGATATAACATTTTAATGAAATTACCGTAATATAAGTTTGATGATTATTCTTCGGTTACATACTAGGTACGTTTTTATAGTTTACAAAAAAGCTCAGTCAGTAGAATGAATTAACATAAATTTGCGAGACTGATGTACGAAGCAGATCAGGTGGTCGATAACAACAAAATCAAAACAATTTTTTTTTCATGAGCTCAGGCTCATGATTCAACAAAAACAAAGCATTTGTACTTCTTTTTTCATAAAACATGAATTTGAGAATTTCCATGTTACAAAAATTTATCTTATTTGTCAAAACCGAAATAAAATAAATTAAAAAAAAAAAGTAGCTCGAATGTAAATACTGTATTTTTATTCTAATTTATCAAAATAATGTGATTGCAGTTTAATTAGAAAAGTAGTAAGTATGCATTTTGCATTTGAAATTTACAGATTACAGTTATATAAATACTATATTAAAAAACACAAAATCACAATTGTATGAGCAGACAAATAACAAATTGCATATTTTAGTTTTCTGATATATCAAACATTTTTATGCTGTATGATTTACTCTATGTTGATATACTAATAGGAGTTAAGTTAAGTCAGATGTCGTGAGCCATATTCAAATTTTCTGCAAGGCTACTAAACTTAACTAATTGTGATTATACTGATTAGTATAAAACGTATGATAGGCCTCATTACAAAAATATAACATTATAACCGCCGCATACAACGTTAAAAACTATTTTATTAAAAGTGACAATCTTAAAATTTGACTTTAGGAAAGTGTTTGAAATCAAAATAAACTGATATTGAAATTGGACTATTCAGATAATTATGAATATACAAAAAAAAAAAAAATACAAAAAAACTTATAAAAATGAAAAATTTACCATAATATGAAACAAAAGGAGACTATTTTTTACGAGCTTATTGTCTTCTCTTTTATAATTGTCGCATTTTTTTGTTCATTAATTTCGATTTGTTTGTAGGAGTTATAGAATTTGTTGTTTTTTTAATTATCGATTAATCTTTAAATTAATAGTTTTCTTTTTTTGAATTTATTCGCCCAAAAATATTATGTATTTAAAATTTATCCGTGGAGATGATAACTTAATATTACTACTCATACTCAATGTACGGAAAATGTAAGTAGCCACACATGCTTTGTAAAAAAGAAAAACGAGAAAAAAAAGTTTTAAGAAATTGTCAACAATAACTCTTATGTCTGTAGATTATTTGTTCATACAACAAATACACCAAATATGAGTCTATGTTACTCAAGCAAGTAAATGATGTTACCCATAAATGTAAATGAAAAATATATTAAGTGATTATCCCATAATTTATCATTACAACTCGGGGTGAATTTGTTTACACTGAGCTTGTTACAACTCGGGTTCTCCACATTGTTTTTCCTAAAAAATGTGTCATTAGTACTATTCGTCAAATTTAAAGAAATCTGTGTACAGACAGACATAATTTAAACATGTTGTTCATTTATTTGGTTCTTAATCCTGTTCTTGCTAGTGCTAAATATGGATAGATATAATATAAAATGCATAGACTCACAATTAGGCTTTTTCATGAGTTCTGCTTTTTCATGATTTGCAGCATATCAATTTAAGTTGTTTAATTTTTGTGAATCGTGTAGTATACGTTATCATTTGATTAGTTGATTCAGTTATATTTTGCTTTTCCTGTATTATCTATTTCATATAATTTTCGTATCTCAGAACTTTGTCGAACCATTTGTGAATATACACTGCTGTGAAAAAAATGGGCAGTTCAAATTTATTCTTGCATTTCATGTATTAAATACAATTATTCCGAAATTTATAAACAAGTTGACTTTTTAGTTCTTTAGTTATGTTTGCCTATACAATTTGTATCTGTATTAGATATTTAGATGAACAAAATTTTAAATATTGATTAGCTGTAATACTAATTAAAATAAGTTATAATTAATATAATAATAATCACGGCAAAATTTGTCAACAAGGTAAATTACTGAAACATTGTGTATCTCTAAAAGCAAAGTGTCTTATATTTTGAAAAAAATATCGTGAAATTGGATGTATTTATAGGTGAGTTATAAAAATCGACCGATTTCAATGTAAAATATTATTTTTATAAAATAAATTTATGTAATTATAAATTTTTTTTTAATGTGAAATATTAAAATTTCCATGTCATTTAGAAATTTTGGTCGATTTTTATAACTCACAGATGTACTATCAATTGATATCTTCTAATAAGTTATAAAATCAATCAAAAAGTGAAAATAGAACTTGTATAGGTAGTCTAACACTATAAATACCTACTGATGAGTTCTAATAGTGTTATGAACGAAATAATTTCCTAAAAATAATTTTGTTTGTTAATAATTTACAGGTTGAGAAATTGTTTGAAAAAGTCTACATATTATCGAAACGCTCTGTCTATATAGTGAACGAGGATTACATCCAGTTTGGTACGATATAGACTATTGAACTAATTATTAAATGTACATCGTCCAGTCTAAAAGCCTGAGTTGAAGTCAATACATAGACACAAAATGGCCAATACATAGGCTTACATGTCTAAAAGAACATGTTTGTTGGATAGAGGATATGTGGTAGCAGATAATATTTTCAGGCGAAAGCCAATTCGAAGTGCACGATTGTGATGGCAGATAATTCAGTATAGAGTAGCAAACTAATTAAACAATGAATACATGCAAATGTTACCATCAAAATTTGAAGGTATAATGGTATGGGAATGTTTTTCTGATCCAGAAATGCAAAGATTATGCTTTGTTTCCTCAAAAATGATTGCGGATACATTATATAAATATTTTGTTCCTATGCTCTTTGGAGACATTTTTCAACATTAATTTTCATTTTTCAACAAGACAACGCCCCTTGCTACACTGGTAGAAAGGTAAGAACACATTTTTGTTATGTTTCTTAAGTAGGTCAGATATTACACATTAATCTATGAATAATTTTTTTTGTTATAATAATGTAATATACCTATTTTTTTAAAACTTTATTATCAGATTCAATATCACATGAAAACAAAAATATCACAGTAATGGAATGACTTCTATATAACCCAGACCTAAATTCCATTCAAAATAATAAGGCTACAAGTTGCAAAACATGGCCCACAGACAGCTGACTATATTACTTCGAAATACATGGAGCTCAATACCATCTTCAACATTGAAAAACTTGTCCCACTTCATGAAAAGAGATGTAAAGCACTAATTTCCACCAATGGAATACCTATAAACTGTTAATTTTTTGTAAATATTTTGAATCATTCTTCTTATAATATAAAAATATTTAAAAAATGTATATTTAGTTTTTGCAACTAAAATTTGTGGACAGAATAATGTATTTTAGTTATTATTTTTTTTAATTATACCCAATTTTTAAACGACAATAAGACCCAATTTTTAATGGTGACGAGTTTTCGGTCCAGTATTTTCTAACAACACAAAAATTACTGAAAAAATGAATCGAACATTAAAATGTGTCCCATAATTGTTATTTTTTTCCAGATATGGAAATAAATAATTAAAAAATAAATGTTAAAAAAAGTATTATTGTAAGAATTTACAACTGCCCAATTTTTTCTTTCCCCACATTTTCGACGTTTATTTTTAACGATCAACCGCTCAGTGTGACTCCTAGTTACATACTTGTTATGGATCTTTAGGAGTCCACCTGAATCCCAAAAAACAAAATAATGATAAATGATCCAATGCTAAGAAATTCCAAATAAATCAAATCCCCAAAAAACAAAATCCAAATTACAAAATCCCAAAAAGTAAAATCCCAGTGATACAAAAGCACAAGGATTTATTAATTTTTTTAAAAACTACAAATTTATTCCAAATTCTTAATTTAATTTAAAACACGAAAACAATTTAGCAAAAACAGGGTTCCAATAAATGAGGAGCGGGGATTTGGACGCGTCAGCCCACGACTTTAAAAATAAAATAATTCTTTTTTGTTATATTTTTTACTAAAACTGTGCTGTATGCGTTTACCTGCCGTCGACAAAAACAGAGTTCCAATAAATGAGGAGTATTTTATAGTTGGATTCAAAATCAGAGTTATATGCCTTTTACAGAATATTTATACATATGTGTATGTGTGATTTATAACTAGGAGCATTTTAGAATTGGAGTCAAAAATCAGGGTTGATCCTTTTTCCAGAATATTTCTATTAATTAATTTTATGAGTAGCCGCTGTTCGATGCAAAAATGGATATATCCCTTTTTCCAAATTACTTACCTTAATTATTTTTTTATTTATAGAAAAAGCAGTTATCCAGATTAAAATTCGAAACTCACAAATTATGCGTTTGTTTTTGATTTTAGGGAGTCTAGTACAGTCCTTCTGTCATTTAATGATTCTCAGAACCGCAAGAATTTTATTCAAACTTAAAATAAAATGAGTACACACATTTAATTAATGTTGCTTTATATTTCTAATATACCTAAAACAAAAAGCTTGTTTAGATAATAGTAACATAGACAGCAATAGAAATGACAATATTGTAGCTCGGTTAATTTTAAGTTAATTTTTAATTTTTAAATGCATTAAACCTATTATTTTGTAATTTGGGATTTTGTAATATTAGGATTTTGTGATGTTTGGATTTTTTAACACTGAGATTTTTAAATTTAGGGTTTTTTTTTGGGATTTTGGGTTTAGGATTTTGATTTTAGGATTTTGACTTTGGGATTTCGGACCCAACCCGGATCTTTTATGCTTGGATTTGCTTGAGAGTAGCATTTGAATAGGTCTTAATTTGCACAGAAGAATTTCCTATCTGCCTGTATTTTGTCATTTTGGCAATTTATAATCAAATGCAATATCATATAAAGACAAGTTGCTAGGACTTTCCGTTTTGACATATAATTATGATATGATGCGATGACAAATATACAACAGCGATGAAAAAAATGCATTGAACGGTTTAGTGCTGCCGTGAAATAAATTCAATCAATATTATAGATCACATCTCTTGATCTTATCAATATATATTATACTTACATTATGTTTCTGGAACAGATTTTGTTCTAACGTGACACTTGACAAAAAAAATGTAACATTTTACGAAAAAAAAATTACTAAAAGAGAGGACGAGAGAGCAGAAAAATGTTATAAACAGTTATGAAAAATTTTGAAAACAATAAGCTATCACTATAATTAAAAAATATAAATCATTTTATAATGTATGAATGTATATGTACCCATTATTTAATCTGTAATCTGTATGTGAATTTGTGTCGAAGAGCAGTGATAACAGAAATAAAAATTTGCTTAAATATCAGATCTTCATGTTAAAAGCTAAAAAGTTATTATCAAGGACGATAATGATTACAATATTATTAAAATTGAGTATTATATATATATACATTCAAACACAGTCTCATACTATATAATATTCAACTATATTAATATGTAAATTCAGAGTATACATAAAAGTATAAGTGCAATGTCATCATAAAGGATAATATTTGTGTTCCAAAATCATTCAAGAAAAGAAGAAATAAAAATAGCAAAACCAGTTCATTTAAAAGTATGTTTTCTTTATTTTACTATTATGCTTTTCTTAAATACAAACATACATGCAAGTAGTTATGCTATACAATATTATATAATACTAATAACTATGCAAAATAATATATTATGATAATTATAATAGGGTAAGTAGATATACCAAATATAAGACTATGTCGTCAAAAATCTAGGATACTAAATTCAAAAAAAGATAGAATAATAGAAAAAAAAGGATACCAATATTACATTAGGATTGTGATACATATTAAAATATTCCTTATATAACAACTTAAATACATTTAATTATTATGTAGATGCTATTTACAAACAGAAAATAAAATATCTTTAATTGTGAATTAGAATATATTATAGTAAACGAAAACATATTTTAAGAAATTAGTTTGTAAAAAATGATTTTTTACATTAGTAAAAAAAAAAATATTGACAGGACACACCTATATTAGTATGAAAAAAAAAAAATTGACTTTAACTTTAGTATTCTAATCCTGATGAACAATCTTATTCTTCTTATCTTATTGTTCCCTTTTTGAAATAAATAATTTTGAGGATGAAATTATTATTCGTGGCTTGACAGAGATTTCAAAGGTTGTTATTTAAGATATCCACAGATTCGTCAAACTACTTCAGTCTACTCCAGTTCGTATTGTAATGTGATGAACTAGGCCTATACGTAGTATAGTGTCGTGGCGGCGAAAGATTGCTGTATCTACAGTCCATTTTTAAACAAACTACACTGAGCAAAAACATATGTTTGGCTCAATTATAAAATTAAAGAACAATAATATGGTTAGAAAATATAGTTACATTAACCATATTACTTCATGTAACTATGGGTTTTATATAAAGCTAAAAAGTTTCTTATATGGTTAAAATAAATATGAGTATGATAAATATGATATTCACAAACATAATTATGTTTGCAGCAATATTATTTGAAATACTTGAAACAAAAATAATTCTGTTTGGACTAAACATATTGTAGTTACTTTCTACAATATGATATTTTGTTCTCACCTATAATATTGTTGTGTTGTGTTCTAGATAAATAAATATAATATGGTTGAATGACAAATATTTATGTTTACACTAAACATAATTTATAGTAGATTCAATAATAATATTATTCTCACAAACTTAAATTATGGTTGCAGCAACATTATTTTTGATTGAAACAAAAATAAATATGATTGGAGTAAATTTGAAATAAAAGCACATTATAGTTAATTTCTAGAGGATTATATTTTTCTGCCGATTATAATAAATAAATGTCCAATAAACATTAAATTTGGTTAAATTGGTGGTTTCAGGCATCAAACATAACATAACTTTTAAATTTATCATTTTCAGCTGTTGATGACTATAAAAAAAAAAAAAAACATAAGTATACTGTAATAGTTAATATTACCTGCTAATTAAAAAGTACTTATATTATAGTATCTGACAAGAGATTCTAGAGAAAGCCTCAACTTTCGTAATATATTGCCATAAAAATAAAAAACTTTGTGATTGAACAGATTATTAAATAATCATAATTTAACTAACCTGTATAGTTTCCTTTTCTTAGTTTTTCAATAGCTCGAATTAACTTAGATTATTTATTCTGTTCTGTTATTATTTTAATAAATTATTTCAACTGATATTGAAATATTTCCTCTGACAACATTTTATACAGTTTCTCCTGTACACTTCATTGTCCATCAACATAATAATATAAAACAACATAGATAAAAAATTAATGGTTAGTTTATTAAATGTTGTGATGAAATTTATGCAAACACTTGCCAATTTATATCTATCCATTAGCTACAAGTTTTTACATTAGGTACGCTTATATTTGAAAACACGTTTTAACTTGACAAAGAACAACAGAAGACTGAATATTAATGTAACTTTTTATTTTAATCGTAATATGATTACTTCAAACATAATATTATTACTTCAACCATATGAGATGATTACTTTAATCATAAGACAACACTATAACATGATTGCTTCGATCATAATTATGATTAGTATTACTACAAATATTAAGTAAAACAACTATAATATTACTCTTTAACCAAAATATGTTTGTTACAACTACTGGATTATGAGCTTCTTAACCATATTATGATATCCACAACCATAATAATATAATATCGCAACCATAATATTTTTGTAAGCAATATAATTTATAGTTGGTTTATATTTTTTTGAAATATAGTTATAGTAACCATAATTTATTACAACGAAGGTATATATTTCGATTAACGATTATATTTTAATAATATGTTTCTATCAACCATGGTTATATATTCCTCATTAACATATCAAATGTTTGTTTCAACTATATCTAACATAATAAGTTTAAAGTAACCATAATATATTTTTCACAACCATTGGATAAACATATTATTTCTCTTAGTGTAGCAGATAACTCATTTGATCATTTTCAAGCTCTTTCATTTCATTAATAAGATTTTTTTTTTCCTTTTTGTAATGCACACAATTTTGTAATTGGCAGCGACTGGAGCGATATCAATATAAACACTGTAATGTTTACTTTCAATAGATTATTAATTTGCAATGACATTTATGTAGAGAGTATACACAATGTATTTTGTTTGATAATATCCCGATTAATGGTTCTTTATCTACTATTCTGAGTTATGATGAACTCTTCTAGAATATTTCACTAATTTAAGAGGAGTTAAAATCATTTAGAATATCCACCTACTTATCAATATAGCTTAAGTCCACCCATTGTACTGATATCTAACCTCTTCTATTATTCTTATATAACTTCCAATAAATTGCAATGTCACTTACGTAACCTAAACTGGTGGAAAAATTATCTAAATTTTATTTTTGTCTGGCATCGTTATTTGAAGTGATTCAAGGAATAATAATATACTTTAGCAAATGAGGTACCTTAAACTATATTTAATGTTAAGTAGGTTGTTGATTTTTTAAAATTTCTAATTATACTGAGTACCTGAGCACTCAAATTGTACTCAACAATGAATTTTCTAATTGGTAAATATTTGAATTTTATATAATTTTTTTTTATTTTTGTTTTTGTTCCAAACCATATATGACCCAGGAATCATTTTATCTCCCTTTATTTACATTTTATACAATAATGATGTTTATAAAAAATGTGTATTGAATATAATTACACACATTGCAAACAAAAAATTAGTATGTCACACGTAATGTTCTAATTCCCTATATTTTCTAATAATCAAGTATATCATAATTTGCAAAACAGAATATATTTTACTTTATTTGTAAACGTATATAATTAAGTCTGAATATTAATGATATATCTTAAAAAAAAAAAAACAACAACTTGCAAATATTATAGAGAATTTATGAACATCATTATCGGTAGCTTACAAAATATGTGAAAATTAACAAGTGTGTATTAATTTAGTCCATATATTTTGCAATAGTTTCATTTTTTGGAAATATCTGCGGAAGTCTGTCATTTTGAAAAATGTGTACTTTTGTATTGGAATGGAGATTTGTAATGGAGATTTATTCTATTAAATGGCACAGTTCAGACTAGGAGAGTAATGACAGCTAAAAACAATTTGAATAGTTAACATATTGACTAGTTATAAATAAATTTTTAAACTTAATTAAAACAGTTTCTTAGACGTTCAAACACTAATATTGTATTTTCGGGGATTTTGAAGCAGATTGTATACCCGCATAAGACCTAATAAATTATATTCCAAGGATATTTGGTAAAAAAACAGTAGTAACAACATTATATTCTTGAGATGCAGCGATTTGGTCATAAGCTGGTTTAACATAAACTTCTAAAGATTGTTACTTCGTTCATCGCACATTCCTAGTTTTATATAGAAAAAGGATAACATTTTTTTTTTTAAATAAATGTTTATATCTTCTAAACTATTTGATATAGACCTAAAATATGGTATGAGTTGCAGAAAAAAGAGATTCTTCCAACAAAGTATAAATATTAGGTTTTATGATAAAATTTGGAGATATTTGGTTTTTAAAGAAAATTAATAAAGATTGATTTTTTTCCAAATATTCTCTACTTTGAACTATAATATGTCCATAACGGCAGCACTTATCATCATCATCCAAAAAAGGTTAACTTCAGACCATTATCTTAATAGATGAAATCGAATATATATATATATATATATCTAATAGATCAATATATATAAAAACGTGAAATGTCCTTTTCGTCCTTAAAAGATAAGATCCATTTTTTTCCAAATATTTTCTACTTTGAACTATAATATCTCCATAACGGCAGCACTTATCATCATCAAAACAGTGTTTTCATATACTTCAGACTGTTACATATATACTTCTTACTAGATGAAATCGAATATATATATATATACATCTAATAGATCAATAGATATAACGGTATATATACAAAAACATGAAATGTCCTTTTCGTCCTTAAAAGATAAGATCCGCTATTAAAGATATATATTTTTGAAAAGTTAGGAATACCAGGTATTCTTGGGATAAAATTATTAGATTATACACGGACCTCTCCTCCAGAAGTTCTCAATTTTCTATCCAACTTGTGTGGATTGAACGATTCAAATTGCTTTGCAGAATTTAATGCTGAGTCTTATAATATAATTTTTTGTTAATTTTTCATTAATTTTTGTCTTATAAATTTGTGTTATATTACACAGCATTCCGCAGCGGAAATTAATTGAGCTAAAATATTAATTTGTGGTGTAGGACCATAGATTCTCTTATTAAACATTTCCAATCTCATTTATACAAAATGCTTTACGTTATCATAGGAGATTGTTGGAATAATTGGGTAACCCACTCCAATATAATAAAATTAGACAGAAATAAACGTGCGAAGATAAAAGTAGTTCTAGATTGCCATAAAAGTCGAATTGGTTTGCCAAGTTTTGATTTTTATCTAAAAAAACACAAATTTGTTAAATTAATTTTAATTAAGTAAAAAAGTGAAAAAAATATAATTTCTATCGGAGAGGAAATCTTCTTATTGTCATTCTTTCATTCTAAGCCGAACATCGTATATGGAAGTTGCATTAAAATTTATATGTCTGAAAATAACGAATGTGTTTGAAAATAAATTAAAAGATCCTTTAGAGGTCTTTAGTCTGATAAGATTAAAAGTTTATTTAGTAAACAGAAGGATAATTTGATTCCACTAATAATAATTTTTTTGCTTTTTGTTATAGATTCAATTTCATAATTGACAAGGGCTGGAGCAATGTCTATATAAACGCTTTCTATAGAAATTTTATACTAGCCAGAGATACAGCACATCCATAATTTGTATTAGTAGAATATTCTTGCTAATCGCCCTGTCATAATGCCGCATGTAATACCGGAAATAAATAAAACTGTACTGTAATAAAAGCAATATGTATTGCTCTACTTTAAATTACTTGAAAAATAAAATAAAAAAACATAATGTCTGTGTAAAATTATGGTATTTGTTCAACAGTTTTGGTTCACACACAAAAAACAATTACCGCTAGATATATATATGTAAAATTATATTATATAGCTATGACATTTTTACAAAATCAGTTGGTATTCCACTACTTTTGTTTAAAACTCGATTCTGATATATTCCCAGTAGCTCATAATATTTGTAATAGTCAATGATAAAAACCACTTGAATTAGATTAAAACCTTTTATCTATAAAAACCGTATCTTAGTTACTTTGAATGAAAAGTAAATTAACGGATAATCTTTAAGTTTAAATTTTACAATAATAATAGCAGTTTATTGTGTGTAAAGAGTACGAATGATAGTGTGTTAACTCTTCCCGGCTAGACGCAGTTCCTAAACCCTCTTTCCATTATTTTACTGCTATCTGAAAAAAAAACAAATACAAATTTTAAATTTTTGCACAACTCGAAAACGACACAAGCAATTTAAATTTTAGTCTTCCTGATATCAGTATTTTTCTAAAAATATTGGTTTTTGTTTTGTTAATGAACGATTCGCATTGAAGATTAATACTTGTCGACGTTGTCGAATAAAATTAACCCTAATGTTGTTTATTTGGCTAAAGACTAATTATTTATCTGATTTTTATTAGAAATTACGATACTGTTTTATTTTTGTTAACGTTCTAGAACAATCAAAATAGTAATAATACACAAGTAGTCTCGTACTTTCTGCAAGAAGGGTAAGGTATACACAAGCTTCATAAGCTTAACAATATAAAAATTCTAAAGTGAATCAAGGTCATGGCCGTTACGTACGTTGTTACAATAGAAAATAACATGATTTTGGGGGGTCAAACATAACCTATGTGCAGAAAGAAGGCAAAAACTACCAAGAAAATTTTATTACGTATGGAATACACAGAATGCAAATATTATCATAAAGAAAGTGCGTTAAAACATTTTAAACATTTTGAATTGGATGGTGATAAAAAAAGAAAAGGATAAATGATTCAATTCTAGACAGATATTCACCATTTGTATCTGTATATTTTTTTTTTCTTTATTAATTCAAAAGTAAAAGTACCATAATAATAAATAATTAAAAGTAAATTTAGCAATTAAAAAATAAATAATGTATACATTATAAATTAAAAAATGTATACATTATAAATAAAAAGAAATAACTTTCCATTTTTACCAAAATTGGAAAAAATTAAAATTTAAGCTTAAAGTTAAAGTTTTATCTAAATACACTACAGACTAAATTAACTTAATAATATATATGAAAGAAGAGAGAAAAAAAACTAATACAAAGAAAAACTGAGAAGAAAGCGATAATAAAAACGAATCATTAACATTAACTTATAACTAAACTTAAGTATAGAAATTCAAAAATCTTAAAATTAAAAATTCATATAATTTCATAAATTCGTAAATTCATAAGTAAATTAAATTAAATTTGGCTCAAAATATACTTCTACGTTATTAATATTTTTTAATTCTGATGGTAATTCATTATACATTTTTAAACAGTTATGAAGACAATTGTTTTTTTGGTTATTTGTTTCGAAAAGACTTAAATAAAAATTTGACTAAAAATTTGACTTATTCCTAGTGTTGTAGTTTTGGATATCTACCATTCTATTTTCAGTATGAAAATTATGCTAATTGTTGACTATAATATAATATGCAATTCTTTTTTGCATATGGTTTTAAAACTTAAATATTGTTCATTGTACAATTGGTCGCTAGGAAATAAGACAAACTGTCTCTACAATTGTTTAAAAATTTTTAATGAGCTGCCTGGTAATATTAAGTCAATTGATAATTTCTGTCAATACAAAAAAAAATCGTCCAACTTCTTATTATGGTTAAATGTGCAATTTTTAAATATATTTGAATTAATGTAAATTTTTAATGAATTTCTAACTGATTGTATTTATTTTATATTAAAAGAAAAAAAACTATTGTCAAACAATTGAATTTTTATATTATTAATAAATTATAAGACCAGACAGCTTCAGCTACGGTCTTAAAATTCTTATGTACAATGTGTGTCAAAATTACAACTTTAAAATTGTTATTCAATTTATTTATTATATTGAATTAATTTGTAACTATTTTTGAATTAATAAAATTGTAAGTGAACACAGATAAATAAAGAAAAAAAAACAAGACAGGGTACCTAAAAATTATTTTGATCGCTTTTTTGTGAAGAATATTTAAGCGGGTTAGTGTAGTTTGAGGTGCTCTGCTCCATATTGGATTAAGATACGCTATATTTAACAAAACATAAGAATAATAAACCTAAACAAAAATAGAATATAACATGCTGGCAGAAAAACAATTTCAAAGTCTCTTTAATATAAATATGAAGGGAGAAATTTTTTTGATTATGTGCTCCACTAGACCATGGTAGTTAAATAGCTTTACCATGTCGATGGCATTACCATTGAAGAGAAAAATTGAGTTATTTATCTTCCTATTTTCAAAAACCATAATTTTCGTTTTCTTGAGTTTCACCAACACACCATGTCTGACAAGCGATTCGTCTATTACTTTGAGATCTTTCTCAATTGTAATTCTCAATTCAAGTTCATCACTTTCGGCGTACCTCAATACCGCGTCATCTGCGTAAATTTGTACAGAACCTATTAAGTTTAATTTTGTTACATCATTAATATATTTGAAATATATATTTTAATGAATTCGGGTCCTAAAATAGATCCTGGGGGTACTCCCTTTTTCACGATTTTTTCAGAACTGTGCATATTGCTGATGTGTACTACTTGCTGACGATTAAACAGATATCACTGCAAAAATTGTATTTGACTATTGGTAAAATTCATCAATTTTAATTTTTTAATTAAGATATCATGATCTACGCAATCGAAGGCTTTCTGTAAGTCTAAGAAAACACCCGCAACATATTTCAGAGTTTTTCGAGATGAAATTGGTCAGTGTCATCAAAGTTTTTCGAGATGAAATTGATCAGAATTAGATAGGCAGCAGCAGTGTTGCAGTTAAGTTCAAAAACAATATTGTTCTTCAAGGATTATATTATTATTATTTCTCTAGAAGTTGTGTCAAAAATATTTTCTTATCTAATTTCGAATTAAATATTTCCAATTATCACATTTCCATTTCTACTTACAATCTTAAGGCGGGCAAATTTTAGATAACCTTTCTTTAAAAAAAAAAAAAATGTATTCTATTCAGAAATTAAAAACAAATATTTAAAATATTTTATTTAATAATTTATATACTCATACTATATAATTCGAAATATGGACATTTTAATTTATATTTTATTTTTTTTTTTTATATTTTTATATAAAAACTCATAAAAAATGTAAAGACAAATCCTTGAATATTCTAAAAACCTCTAAAAGTTTGGTGCTCTTCTTTTCATTTTTTTATTTATTTATTTTTTTTTTTATTTTCTTTTGAATATTTTTCTCCATGTAAACCCGCAATCGGAAATCGTTATTTGAATAAAATTTTCAACACTTTTCCTGAAACAAAACAAAACAAAACAAAAAAAACAAAAAAACAAAAATTAAAAATCGTCCTTATCGTCGTTCTGGTTGTTATTATTAAAATTTCTTTAAAACAATAAATAATACATAAAAGATAAAAATCACCCACATTTTATTTTTTTTCTTCCTTTTCTTATTTTTTCTTTTCTATTTTTTTTGTTTTGTATTTGTTTTGCATTCTCAAGTTACCATTTGGTGCAATCGAGTTTTTGTTATAGCCATATAGAGCACCGAAAAGGATAACATGGAAAATAAAAACCTATTAAATTTCCTATATAAAAATAAATTTCCTGCTGAATTTGACTAAATTGAATTTAACATTGATGAAAAACAAAAATTCAGAATAAAAAAAAAATGAATTCAGAAAAAACTCAAACTTAACGAAATTTTCTTTATTGAACATATTTTGTGATATTTCCGCTGTTATAAGCTACTACAAGAGAGGAAATTTTATTCAGAATAAAATGAATTTCGAAATTATTCTCAAAATTTGTTCATGAAAAATTTGGTATTGAAACATTAGAGAAAATTTGCGGAAAAATTGTTTCATTTTCATTCTCAACTCAATAAATAAAGCCAAATATTTTTCGTTAAATTTTCTCTTATTAAGCTGAAATAAATTTCCTTAATTTAGCTGAATTGAAATTTAAAAATGGGAATTATTTTGGGAATTTATTTAACATTTATTATTTTGTGTGTCTCTTAAATTTAAATAGTTGCCAACTGTTTCTTGATTGAGAGAGGCGAATTTACATTGATATTATTAGATTTCGTTAAATGAATATAAATATTTGTCCTTGCCGATTTGTCATGTTATATGATGCATACATAATTTCTCTCCAAAAAAGGATACATGTGTCTTTTTTTTTTTTTATTGTTGTATTAATTTTATTTCAAAGTCAGTGATCTCTGTTCTATTAAGTGGAAGTAGGTATGTTTTTTTAAAAAAAAAAAATTATATATTTTAAAAAATATTTTTAGGTTAACATTTTATCAATTTACAGAAAAATAGGAAAAACAATAAAAATAAATCGATTTACTTATATTTCAATTTGATTGAAGTTTACTGACCTATATTTTAGCGCAATTTTTCCGAAGGTTTTATTGAGATTTACTGAGTTTTATATGAGGATGATAAGTTTATGTAATATTGAGGTTTTTTTTTTTTTTTTTTTTTCTTTATTTCAATCATACTAAGTTAATATAAAATTTCATTAACTTAAAACTAAATTGTAAGTTGTAGATCTTAGCCTAGGCTGTCTGATCTTAAAATTTAAAAAAAATTAAAGTGCAAATAAAAGTTAATATACAAAGAAAAGCTATGGAACTGTCAATAATATGAAATAAAATAAATTATATTATAGGAAAACTTAAAAAATAAGATAAACTTCAATGCTTAAATTATAAAACGAAAAAAAAAAAAAAAACAAAAAAAAACAAAAAAGTACTAATTCTATTATAAAAATTATATATAAAGACTATTTAAAACTACTTATGAAATTAACTTTAACATTTTTACTGCAATTACTACTATCAAACATTTTTAATTTTTTATTATTGTTGTTGTAATAATACAAAATATTCTTATGTTCAATTATTATTTACTTTTTCCCATTTATTTATTTTTGTTTTTTTATTTTTATTGTCAACTAATATTTAATATAAATTTTTGTATTCCGGTTTTAAAAACTCTAAAAGAATCAATTTCTTTAAGTTGTACCGGCAGGTCATTAAACAATTTCAAACAATTATACAGACAGTTGTTTTTCTGTTGATTTGTTTTAAACAAGGACAGGTAGAAATTGGATTTGTTTCGTGTGTTGTGTGTATGGATGTCTATCATTCTACTCAAAATGAAATTATGTTTGATTTTATTATTAATTATTTTAAACGCTACTAGATATAGTTCTCGTTTACAAATATTAGTGAAACTTAAATATTTATCAGAATATAATAAATTTGTTGGATACATACGTGGGTAGAAGTGAATAATTTTTATTGATTTCTTATGAATGACATCCAGCTGACTTAAGGTTTGCTGGCTCGCACCGTTCCATACGGGATTGAGATATACAATGTGTGACACTATAAAAGACGAATATATTGCGTATAATGCTTTGGTTGAGATAAAGTTCCGTAATCTACGCAATATGAAAAGATAGGGTGATATTTTGCTAATAATATGGTGCACGTGGTCAGTCCATTTCAACTTTTTATCGATAATTAACCCTAGATAATTAAAGCTATCTACAGTTTCTATTAATTTAGATTTATAAAAGAAATTTTCTGAGTTATATAATTTATTTCCAAACAAAATAATTTTGGTTTTTTTTACGTTTAGGCTTAATTTGTGTTTAGTAATCCATATTTCAATATTATTTAATCAATATCCCTCCTCAATTCGATTTCGCTTGTTGCTGAATATCGTATTACTGCATCATCAGCATACAGTTGAATTGAGCCTTTCAGCTTTAGTCGGGATATATCATCAATGTAAAGCTTAAAAAGGTCTGGTCCTAGGATGGATCCCTGTGGTACCCCTTTTTTAATAGTAAGGTAACTACTAAGAGAATTTCCTATTTTGACTCTTTGTAGCCTATCATTGAAATATGATTTAAAAAAGCTTATATTGGATGGACTAAAACCAAGATTAAGCAATTTTAATAACAGTATCTCATGGTCAACGCAGTCAAATGCTTTTTGTAGATCCAAAAATATACATGCAACAAATTTCCCATTGTCGATGTTATTGGATATAAAATTTGTTAAACTGAGACATGCTGATGTAGTGTTGGAATTATATTCAAAACCATATTGTTTTTCATGTAAAATGCTGTTATTTGTAAAAACTAAATTAAGGCGGCGTTTGATGATTATTTCAAATATTTTTGACAAAGCGTTTAGTACAGAAATCGGTCGGTAGTTTGTTGGATTTGTAGTTGAACCTGATTTGTATATAGGGATTAATTGAATTAAATTTAATTGAATTAAATTTATCATTATTCTTGGAACTATAGATAAAACATACCTGTATAGTTGACGATTTTTATGTATTGATGTATAGTTGACTTGAGTTATTAATTTACAGAATCATATTTGAATACTTCAATCTAATTTCTTTAATTTTAAATCAATTTAAATCTAGTTTTTTATTTTTAATTTTTTCTTATTTTTTTTGTTCTTTTTTTTTTTATAATTCTTTATTGTAAACTTTTATTTTTCTTACGGTTGGTTCACTTGCTACTTAACTTTAATTTTTTTTTGTGAACAATAAATTAAAAACATTTTAATTTGCATATCTAAAAATTCTATTTATGTATGTTATATAGCCTTCTTATGAGAATTATCTCTTCAGGCATAAATCGTTGAAATAAATAAATAAATGTCTATTTTAAAGCTGTGAGACCAATAGTTCAGCCTATAATGGCAAATACTTTCAAAAATAACTTCTTTGTACGCTTACCCAAGTTATCACAGATTCGAGTACTTGATCGATGTAATAATAACCTCACTTCGTATACCTTTTTTTTCTATTAGAAGTTATCAGAATATAACAATCGGAGAGTACAACTTTGAAGGAGTTACAAGCTTCACATACCGGAACAACAATAAGAAACGACAATAGAATGCATTCAGGCCGGAAACAGATGTTAATATCCAAACAAAAGTGTGCTACAGTCCAAGAATAATATGAGGTACTGTGAATGATAACCACATAATGTGAACAGCTTTGATAAATTTAGCAGTACCGCAGAAATTAGCAAACCTAGTCATAATGACAATGCACGAATCAAAAGCTAAAGTTATATTCCAATTATAGTATATAGTAAGATTATAATAGCGATAACAGCATGCAGTACTGCACTAATAACAAAATTCAAGCCGGCTATGGAAACAAAAATTAGTTATTATATTCAAAGTATATGTCAAGAAAAGCAAATATAACGATAATGTAGAAAACTCTAATAATACCGTTATAGTGAATTAGGATACCAGGTAGATAAAGAATGTATGCAATTAAAAAAAAAAACAAAAAATGCCTGGTACAGAAAACATGTAGCGAATAAGGATGATGCGTATTTTAAAGAAATGTTTCATTATTGGCTGAATAAACTAACAGCTATAAAACGTAAAAAACGTTAAATATATGATAGAAAAAAATTTAACAACTGTTTGAACAATCCACTTAAAACCTGGAATACGATAAAAGATATAATTACTGAAGGTAAAAATAATAATAATGATTTTTATGATTTTTTAGTAATACTGTAACATAGGTAAAAATATGGCTCAGACTTTTCATATCACTTTTACGTCGCGACTTAGAACTGATAGTAGAATGCATTTTGCAAGAATTACAGTAACTGAAGCGAAAAAACTTATTGAAATACTACCAATACAATAGCAGTTTTGGTGTTGATAATATCAAAACGTCAACTGTAAAATTGCTAAAATCTGAGCTAGCTGAACCTATTACATACTTGATAAATAAGTCATTAATAGAAGGTAACATTCCAGAAATGCTAAAAATCAACAAAGTAATACCCATTTATAAGAGAGAAGGCGACAAATCTGATATTAATAATTTCAGACTAACATCAATAGCTTCAGTATTAGGAAAAATAATTGAAACATATGTTAACGAGCAATTCGTTAATCATTTGGTAGCAAACAATTTAATTTGTAATCGGTAATATGGCTTTATAAAAATGTCTAATACAAATACAGTTCTATTTGATGTTGTACAATCTGCAATTAGTTGTGGTAATAAGGTTGGTGTAATTTTCTTTGACTTGACGAAAGCTTTTGACTCCGTAGAAAGAAATACTCTACTTAAAATTCTGTTTGAATTTGGTGTTCAAGGCAAAGAATATAATTGGTTCCACAAATATTTTAAAAATCGAAAACAGTATTCTGAATGTGGAAGATGTAAAAGTAAGCAAAATAATGTTGAATTTGGTGTCATTCAAGGAAGTTCACTAAGACCAGTATTATTTTCCTGCTGTATAAGTAGCTTCTCATCACTAAAATTGCATGGGCAAATTTATTTTTATGCATGATGATCTAGTACTAATATATTCGGAGTTAAAGCATAACATTTTCGGCAAATGAAGATATGAAATGTGTGTGTAAATTGATGTATCATCCCAAACTCACAATTAATCCAAATAAAACTAAAGTGTCATAATAATAATCCAATTTAGAGCGTTAATAAATACAAATATCTTGGCGTAGTTATGAATGATGACTTGAATTGGAATGAACCCATAAATAATTTATCAATTAAGACACGATGGTGTACTTAGGAAGCTATGTTCACATGCTCCTCGTAACTCAAAGAAATATTCTACAGTTTATTTTATAGTAAAATGACATATGGTATATTGGAGTCTGGGGAAATAGATATTTTACAATAGAATACAATACAAATATATAGAAATTAATAATATAATTTTTAAGAATGAAAACATTGTAAGGTTTGCAAAACCCCAAAGACTATGTAATTACCATCCGTGGAACTCCGAAACACGCAGTGGTGTAAAATAGAAAACCCAAGGTAATCGTGGTGGAGGAAGGCCAAAGAGGAGATATTTTTTTAACAACATGATTATAATTTTACTTTATTTTAGGTTTTGAGTCGATAATAGTGAAAAGACAGCCAACATCAACAAATTCAATAGTATTGGGATCAGCATCATTGACATTATTCGTATCAACATCAATAGTATTATCATTATGAATACCATTATGAACTTCAATTGGAAGAATTGTGCACAAATCTTCTAACGGTTCTTGGTTGAAATGGAACTTATGTTCTACCTTAAAAAACTCATTCTAAAACAATCGGTTGTTATCGTTCAAAATTTTACTTGATATTTCCTTATATAATTATGAACATATTTAATATGTCAATTTCAACAGAGTTGTGAGTTTACTTAATTCTTCACTTTTTGGTTCAATATTGCAGATTATATTTTAATTAATCGTTCTTGCTCGGATTTATATAACACTTATAGCAACATCATTTGATAATAAAATTAATACCATTTAAATTAATTTTTTTGTTCAATTCACAACTCATTTCCTACTAATAGATACCAAAAACTATACCTACAAACATTAAGGCATTTACGATTAACTGGAAGAAAAATTTTTTTAGTCTACTTTCATATTGGGCATGGTATAAAGAATTGGAAAAAAAATTAAAAAATTGAATTAAAGATAGACAATGTTAAAAATGATGCCCAAAGTCCTACAAAGTTGAAGAAAACCGGCGCCAGATCGACCCTTTTGGAGGAGTATTGTCATGAAGGCCAAATCTATTCCAGAACTTTAACATGATAAGATGATGATGATTAGGAGTGATAATAGTATTTTGCTTGAATGAAGAATGTTGTTCTTGGTAAGCTATACATAATGTAAAGTAAAGAAAAATTTATATCGTAATTTACATTTAGAGAAAAAGTTTGTAGAAAAATATAAATAAAAGTTTTATATTAACTTTTTCGGCAGTGTTAATAATTTTAATCAGCGTTATTTTATTGTAGATTAAATAAATATTAAAACTCTAGCTATGTTTCACAAGTTTTATTAAATATCTTAATCGATTTCGGTTATTACACCATCATCGGAAGACTGTCTGGTGATGAGACTGACATTTGATTGAATTTTTATAAAATCAGAAATATTCAAATCTCTTAATTTATTTTATAATATATATTAAATCAATATTATAAAGTTTTCATTGAACTAACTATTAAAAAATATATTATTCATTTTCAATTAACCTCTTAGAGCGTCATTTACTTTGCTTCTTCTCCTCATTACACTAAAACTGTTATCATTTGTTGACTTTCTACTATATAGTATGGTTTGTCAATTGAATTGAATTGAAAAATATTGTTTAGAAAAAGCAAAATTAAGATTTAATATCCATAATATATGTATATGTATACTTTAACCATTTGATTTAGAGACTTACTTAAAAGAGGTTCTATTTAACATTAATTTATTATTTATTTACTTGGATTGATGTTAATTGAAATTTTAATATTTGAATTTGTGTATCAGGTATACCAGTATCATTCTTTACCATCGTTCTACATTGTAATTATTTAAATTTAAATTTTTAATGAATTTGGTTTTTATTATTTTATTTTAAAGAATTTGAATTTATTTAATAAAAGATTAATTTTTATGAAATCAAATATTACTTTAAATATTTAAACTATCCTTAAAATGGCAAATTTATTCAAAATTTCGTTGTCAAATTATAATTACAATATTATTCAAGATTTTTATATTTTTTTTTTTTATATAGATTCAAATATTTTTAATATAAAATCTTAGGCTGTCATATATAATTTGAAAAGTTCTCTAAAGTACCACAAAATAAAAAAAAACTATATTTTTTATTTCAATATCACAGTCTCAACTAGTAAATTTTACTAAAAAATTTATCAACTTTATCTATAACGAAAAATATAAAAAAAAAAAAAAAAAATGAAACAAAAACTAAAGTTTAAAGATTTCACAATAAAAAAAAACTTCATTTTTTATTTTAAATATTTAAAACAGATTCACATATAAATAGACAGAATAGTATGCAGACAAAAACTGATACCGATAAGATTTAAAAATTAAAAAAAAAATATATTTTTCTAAAATCTTTTCATGATATTTCGGTTTGTATTTCTACCAGAACAAGAAATGATCTAGAATAGGAACATTATATAAAAACCGTTGTCAACTTTACAGGATTATTTTGAATATATTTTTATCATAGTTTTAGAAGAAAATCAAGGATCATTATAGCTATTCTCACAACTTAATGCGCGAA
Source organism: Argyra leucocephala (assembly GCA_963942445.1). Classification (NCBI taxonomy): domain Eukaryota; kingdom Metazoa; phylum Arthropoda; class Insecta; order Diptera; family Dolichopodidae; genus Argyra; species Argyra leucocephala. The sequence goes on along the minus strand of OZ012677.1, from coordinate 24,248,287 downwards.
TGTAATGATCCCGCATTAAATTCTATGAGATAGCAGAATGTTGGAAGTGTTGAATTGAATTAATGTCCATGGAAATTTTTAAAAATGAAATCAATTTTTATAGACATAAAATAGGATATAATATTTTCTAGAAAACTGTCATTATTTGATTTCAGAACGGCAATAATACTATAGGTTCATTTTTATAGATTTCTGGGTTGGTAATTAATGACTCAAAGGTATAACTAGACTAATATTCGATATCACTGGAGCAACAATCATTTCAGAACCGTTTAGATATTTCCCATTTCACACTTCAATATTGTCAATCATCACGAATGCTTATTTTGATTCAATAATTGTTTACTGTTAAGTAAGTGTCATAACTGTAGGCACACAAATATATGGCACAATATCTACTTATTGTAACCGTGCCTAACTAACAATTTGATTATTTTGTTCTTTCACAACTGTACTAGTTTGACGTAAATATTTTCAAAGTATAAAGCTATTGTTATTAGGATTAATATTACTAATTTTATTAATTACAATGATTTGGATTAAGAAATAATTAATATTTAACCCCTATCTGCAGGCTGTCGGCTTAAAAGTACAAAATAAATTATATAGTTGGTAACAATTGCAATTCCTCTAAGGATAATAGAATGGATTTAATTTAATTTACTAAGATTTTTTGAACCTCACGCGTGATGTAGCAAGCCTACTTCTATTATTAGATGATCTGATCTGGCTCTAAGCATTAAATCTGACGGAACAGAAAAAATAGTGAATAGGAAAAATGTATATAGGGTAAGATTCCAATAACGACCCCGCTTAAGAGAAGTTTTCACTTTGCATGTTAATATAAATTAAAGTAAATCTTTTTAGAATCTGTGAATATATCAGATTTAAGAAATATGTAATACTAGTTTTGTAACCCGCCATAAATGACGGAAGCAAAATAAATTCTAGCATTTCTTCCTTCATTAGAGTTTTAATTTCAAGTTTAAGAAAAATATGTATTTGCTTACTAATTTATCAATATCATACCTTTAATAGAATTATTAGAATTTTAATTACCATATAAACAGAATATTTGTAGTAAGGTGTTAAATTTTTAATTCTGTAAGGGTTATTTACTTGATCATTTTAACGAAATCTTATTTGCCATCATTGGAAATTTAAACATATATTATTCTAAGAGCTCAATAATTCTAAATAATCAATATTTTAGACATTCTATTGTATTCAATTAATTATAATATAAGTTAGTCAAAAAGATAATTTGAATTTAAATTAATATAGAAATACTAAATTCAAACAATATTTTTTAATGAAAACAAAATTTAACTATAAACTTACAATCATTTTATATTTTTACAATCATAGCCGCGTTCTACTGTAAGATTCAAATTGTAAAATGAAATTAATTAAGACGTAATAAAAGTAAAAAATTCTATGACGCCTTCTAAATTTAACACTTGAATGATATGACAATCGTTATGAAATTATGGGCAAATGCCACAGATAACAGATGACAGATGACAGATGGCATATATAAGCAATAAAAAACAGATAATATGTTTATGACAATTACATGATGTTACAATTTGTATATATATTGTAATTTATATATGTGTTGAAGTATTCCGTCGAACTTACAAACATCCAGATAAATGCAGAATAATATATATATAATTATAACAATATTAAATTATGTACTATTTTTCAATTATATACGAAATTGAATTGAAGTAAAAACACAGAAAATTCATAAATGATATACAAATCTAATTTTTTGTTTTTTTTAAGTTTAGTTAGATGAGACGCATTAGTATTTGGCCAACTGAAGAAATCTTTAAGATAAGAAATAAATAAATTAATATAAAGCTTTTCCTTTTAATAAAGTTAATCACTGTAAACTGCTAGCAAGAATTGAAGTTTTGCGAACATATATGGTAATAAATGGTTTCAGTCATATCTCAGAGGTCACATTATACTTTCTATTAAGGTTTTAAATTCTTATATATTTACAGCAACATCAGGTTATCATCAAAGTATCCACATGGGGCCATTATAATTGTTTTTACTTTATTGGAATGATGTCAATATCGGATTATTAAAAGTATTAGGATTTATTCTAGATATTAATTTAAATTTTAATCCTCATATAGATATTGTAGTATCTAACGCGCTCTTTTTTTTTACACTCTTAGAGTAACTTAGGTAGAATCACCTTTTCGTTCTTCATTGTTGGATTCATAAAACGTAATTCTTATACATTTTCTGAATAATTTGACTTATTTCACTCGAATTTAAATTTCAATACTTAAATTTATATATACCAACAACTTACAATATTATTCGATAAATAACGGCTTACAGCTTCAATTTTCTATTTCTGATAAACAAAACTTACATAATGACTTTGTATTGGTTTTGCTTCATCTCATTCACATTAATTTCCACAAAAAAGATAAAATAATTAATAAAGAAAACTAAAATGTCAAATCTTGCAAAACCAGTAAACAAAACAAATTTGTTAATGTGGTAAAAATTTTAATGAGAAATTCTTTAATCTTTAAAATTGTAAAATTTAAGAAAATATTTTATAAAACTTTTTTCAAAAAAAAAAAAAAAAAAAAAATATCTACAGCCATACCTTGAGGCATTTTCTTCTAATCAATTTCCTTTAAAGGATATTCAATTTTCGTAAACAATAAATAAAACAATTAATTTAATTGTAATTTTAAATTTTATAAATATCCTTTTTTTTAAACAATAAATAAAAGTTGTTGAAAATTATACTCAAGGGACATAAATACATATTACATATATTATTATGTACATATTATTATAAATACATTATATTATATCCTTATTATATGTTAGAATCAATAATATATTAGCCACCTCAGTGAGTTAGAGTTCTCATATATCCTTTATATTTTTCTTTATTTTCTCTTTAAATTTGAAAAAAAAAACAACAACAACAAAAAACTAAACGTGGTGATAAATCACTTAAGGCTGGTGTCCATAATGTTTTGTCTCAAAGCTGGATCTTCTCACTTTAAAGAAAATAACTAAAAGAAAAAAAAAACAGATTTAAAGTAATAATGATGAAATTTTATATGAAATGTAAGGACTATAGGATATTTTTATAAAAATAATTAGAATCGTTACTATTATTGGTGTAATTTTACAATATTTGAGTATTTTATACGTTTTTTTTTATTTTATTTTTATTTTATTTTTTTGATTAACTCACTTCAGTAGTTAAATCTGTAGATTTTGTCTGTTGTATTATTTGCACTATAATATCGGCTTCATATTTAGTATTTTTCGTAGATTATTTCGTAATTCTGTACAATGATATTGAACGAAAAAATTAAGGTTACATGGTTTCATTGAATTGGATTTTGATGGTGTAGGAGGACTCAGTTAAAGTTCGGAATATAATATTTAGAGATTTTCAGATTTACATTTATTTTGCTTTATTGGGTTTTTAAAAATGATCGATATATTTTTTTTTGTATAACAGCTAAGTGTTGGGATGACAAACGTACAAACGTACCAATTGGTTGGGGTTGGGATGAGATAGAAAAAAATAATTAGAATACATTTTCAGAGTTAAGGTTATTTATTGCAATATATTTTTGAACAAAACATATTGAACAATAGTTTACAGCAGGTCTTAAGGTATAAGTGCGTAAGATATAAATCAGGTGGGATTTGGGTTTCTTATATCCATCCGATAGACTAAACAAATTTCTTCAAGTTATATGAACAGGCTATGAACAAATGATAGTAACCTGGTTTATGCCATCTTGGTATTACAATGTGTAGGGCAACCGCGGCTATTCTGTTTTTCCGTTGGAACTGCTCAAAAGGCGGAAGTATTGCTTTGATTTCTATTGTACATGTACGTACGAAGCATTTATTGTATTGAGAATATTCAGTTATAAATGAAAAATTTTACCTGTCCCATATTAATATTATGTATCTTGAAATTAATTTTATTAGGAATGTTGTTTATTCGTGTCCCAGTTTTATTCAAATGATCGTTTTGTTGTATTTTTATCGGTCTTTCAACACAATAAATTTCTGTTTACCTCTTCATTACCTGCGTATTTTTGTAAATTTCACAAATGTTGCTTACTGAGTACCATAAAATTCCAATATTAAATGATTTTAAGAAACTAAAGGACAGTTTTGTAATTATAATAATTAATCTGAGCTTGTAATTAATCTGTAGTACCCCTTAACTAGTAGAAGTTGCAAAAACTTTTGTTTTTAGCTTTATTTAATTCTAATATTGTGAATTTACGTCATTGCCTTTCAATTCGTACGAATTAAATTTTTTTTTTTTAAATCTTAGAGAATTTTTTTTCGAGGATCATAGAAAATTCTATGCAAATTAAATAAATATTTATTTTATTATAATATAAAGAAATTAGTTTAATTATTTTATTTAAAGTTTTCTCCTGCAGCTGCGGGATCTAATTTAATAGTCATATAAAGAAAAACCAATTGTTTCAATGTCAAGTAGTTACAGCATTCATTCCAAAGCTTCTTACAAATGTTTTTATTTAGGAGAAGACCTTCTTACTTTGCAAAAGCAAATATCTGAATTTTTTGCTCTCAGATTAGTGCTTAGAGTAAACATATCAGGGATCTATTATAAGACGAAAGCTTGCTACAGTCGATTGTGTAATATATTATCATCCCGAATAGGGTTAGGAAAAACACCGCCATCGTCAATGACAAAAATATTAGTAAAATTAACTAAACCAAATAAATATGCTGTTGTGAAATAAAAGTTATGAATGAAGTTAGTTTTACACTTAAATAAAAATACTCTAAAAAACTAGCTAAAACTAGTAACGATCAAAACTAAAAAACAAAAGTTATTAGTTAGTCTCAGCGATGCATACGGTATTACACAATCATTTTTTCTTAAGAATTAAGACACTTAGTTTACGATCAAAAAGATATATAGCTAGATTTAGAATTAACTTCCCGAAACATTCTAGTGATTGGCCATATTCATTTGGCATATTCAGTAGGATGGAGGATGATGCACTTCTGGGGTTCGGATTAGTTTTTTCGAGCAAATTAATAAAAGCAATTATTCGATGATCAGATAATGACTGTAAGTCAATTAGTTTAAAACGACAAGAATAAAATCAAAGCAGTTGATTTTTCCAGATAGGACTATTTAAAAAAAAAATCGCTGAACAGATTCGCGTATACAGAGGAGTACAGCTTTTCAATAAATTACCACATAATATAAAAAATTAAATTAACATTTTGGTATATTTAAAAAATTAATAAGAGAGCAAAGCTCAAGTAGATAATAATTTTAAAATTAATTAATTGTAAAAATTATAAAATTTCTTAGAGACTAATAAAATAAATCTAAATTTAAATCTCGGTATTTCCACGGTGGGGTTGCTGAAGAGACTGAAGTACACTTTCGATAGCGTTATCCGAATACTGCTTGCAAAGAAATAACTTTGAGAAACCTTTCAATATAATCTTGCCAAGCTGCGAGACGTGGAAAAGCAGCCCAACCTCTTTCGACAAAGAAAAAATGAATGGAGTAGCATCGGACAAGCCTAGATTCACCAAACACAGTTTTCCAAGCCGAAGTACATCCTATAGAACTCTATGTGCGGAATTTAAGAAGAAATTACAAAAAAGTAAAATATATTTTCTCTCGACAACCATACTAGCTATTAATTCATTTACCATCACATCAAATTTAGTATGGAATTGTGTAGCAATACTTAAAATTTTAACAAAAACAAAAAATGTCACAATAATGTGGATACCAGGACCAGGACATTCTGACATAGCAGGAAACTGCAGATTATCTAGCAAGGAAAACATCGGACATACCCTTCATAGGGTCAAGTTCGTTCTGTGCGATTCCCTTGAGTACAGCGAAAATGCAATTAAAAGACTAGGTAATACAAAAAGCTGAGGATTTTTAGACCAACGTTTCTGGAAATCGTCAAGCAAAAATGATTATACCTAAACGCTCACTAACTCTTCTTGGCTTCAATAGCAGCGATATTAACAGGCCACTGCCTAATAAAGAAACACCTTTTTAAAATGGGTGTAATAGACAACAAGCTGTGCAGAATATGCGAAATAGAGGAAGAATCTATTGAACATCTACTCTGTAAATGCGAAGGGTTCACTCGCAGCAGAATTCGCCACTTGGAAACAGTATTCCCCGAACAGTTGGAGCTACCCAGCATACCATTGAAGAACATCCTGAGTGTTATCACAAAATCAGGTATTCTTAATTACTCAGACACTACTTACAATAACTAATAAACACGGGTTATCACAATAAGCCAATTTGCGACTGCGGTGATATAGGGGACAGATTCCCTCCGGGAAAATTTTAAATCTAAATCCGATAAGGCTGAAGTACTAATTCTTCTGAGCATATACCACAAGATATTTTGTCTATGTTGTAATAAATAGCCTCCACAAATTATTATAATCTGAGAATGAATTGTATAATAAGTCTTTCAAAAACAATATATAGTTAAAAAAAACAAAAACACAAACAAAATCCATTCATAAATTAAAGTGAAGCGAAGGACTTACATATTATACTTTTTACACACATATAGAAAAATGATATTAGCTAGAAAGAATAAAATATGATAACAAACAGAAAAATAAACTTTATTTTTAATTTTATTTTATTTTCTTATTCTCTTACAATGTGACATTCAAAGTACATATTTCATTATACGATATTATAGATAATAATATAAATAGTAGCATCTTGTAAATCCTTAGAAATAATACAAAAGGTATTTTCCTAAAAAGGATTATAAAAGAGTTTCATTTCTTTCAAAGTTAAAATGGACTTACGTCCGAATTATATTCCTTTGCTAGTTACTTTTATTATTATTAATATTAACTGTACTATACGAGTATATGCACTCACTATACAATCATAATATATAATATTAATATAATAATATGTTATATATATTATTATTATTATTATTTAGTTATACCAACTCCTACTGTATGTAACCAATATTTATTTTTTATATTAGAAGCTAGTTAGTTGCAATCTTAAATCTTTATTTTTTTTTTTTTTGTTCATTTTGGAATGTCTTACATATTTTGTGTGTGTTGGTGTTTGTGTTTATAAATAATGGATTTTTAACGTGTTGCTCATTCGTATTGATTTACCACAAAGAGAAAATAAATGTGAAATAAAAAAAATAAAATAAAATTGCTACATAAATTTGTGTGACTCATTTTATTTGGAAAACAAAATCAAGAATAGAAAAACTTGAAAACAGAAATTTCTTAAATTTGGATACAAATATAAAAATAAAAGAAATGATTGTAAATAGACATAAAAAAAAAAACAAAAAGATATAGCCTGAAGTATTTTGTAATTTTATTCTTTTTACACACATATGTATAGTATTATGTACATATCTACCTACATATTAAATGTCCTGATACATTGAAATTCTATATCTTTTGGATTTACAATTTGAGAACTTTTATAAGGTCTAGCCAAAGTATTTATATTATTTTGTCACATAATTGGATGATTTGTGTATAAGTTTTTGAATGTGTTAAATATATTTTATATATATATATATTATTTACTATATTTTTTTTGTTTAAGATCAAGAATGATGGAAATTCATAAAAAGAAATATGATGAAGAAATATGAAAAAGATTTTAGAATTCTATTAGACATAATACATTGTAAGTATTAAATTAATTTTTTGAAAATTAAATTTTTCAATCATAACACATTACAAAAATAAACCCAAGGTTTTTTTAATAAAATTTTCTAAGAATTTAGATATATTTTTGAAATTTTTTTTTTAATTTTAGAATAAGAATATTTTAAAAATAGAAAGCATTATTAAAAAGTATTTGTGAAAAGAAAAAGAGGACAATAATAATGTAGTTATTATAATTCAATTTATTTAATTAGAAAATATTGTATTTACTTGTCATCAATCAGTCAGGTTAGTATGAAAATTGAAAAATAGATTTTTGTAATTTAAAAAAAAATTAAACGTAAATAGAAAAATAAAGTTGATTTTTGCAATCGAAGTCTTCTAAGCTGCATTGGTCTAAGCTAAAAAAGAGTTGTTAAAAGCTTTTTAAAAATATTATGAAATCTAAACATTTCGTTAGTAGTTGATTTTACTCATTTCTTTATTTATTTACAAGTTCTGAATACTTAAAACATTTCAAATAGTTACACCAAATAAATAACGGTTATTTTCAAGTTGATCTACATCTATACTCTAAAATAAATTTCAATCACGGATAATTTTTAAAAAGGCTTCATAAAAATTCTGTCATTTTAAATAAACACACAAACTTAACTTATAGAAAAAAGTACAAAAACAAAAACACAAACAAAAATGGAAAACAAAACAGAAAAACAAAAATCAGATCAAATCATACTCTTCAAAAATGATATAATAAATGTTAGTTCATTTGCTTCTGCTATTATTAAAAAAATATATATATTCAGTAAAACACGGTTATAGTCATTCGCTAAATTTTAGTAATATTGCTGACTATAACCTTTTTTGACTATAGGCGTAGTAAAAAAATATTGCATCTTTATAAACAAAATCAAATTCAATAAAATATCTTTCGAATAACAATTTTAAACTATATTTTATTCATAAATAGCAATTCTGTTATGTAATCACAAATTATACATATTTGTAATAAAGAACAGAAAAAGATAATATAGAAATCAGTTTTTTAATAAAATAATTCATTTTTGACTTATTTTTTAGTTTTATTAAAAAAATTGGCGTTATATTTTAATGTGACTATAAACGACATCGATTGTATGAACTTATGAAGTTTATTACTTTCTTTCAAAAAAATTATTGACTATAACAGAATTGTGACTACAAACGTTTTTGAATATAAACGAATTAAAATACATCGATCTACTACGTTGAGAGTAAGGAGATTTTACTGTGGAAAGCTATATTGAAATTAGTATTAATTAGTCATAAAGTATTAGGTATTATACTTTAACTTCATAATATATATATTCAATAATCAAGCGATTCAGAAAAAATGCAATTATACCAAAACAAATATTTTTTTTATATAAAATCTTATCTGAAAGAACTGCTTCTGTGCAATTGCACAGGGGATTCACTAGTTATAGTAAAAAAAAAAACTAATCCAAAAAACTCACCTTCATTTTATATGCCACCTTTTATTTCATTGCAAACGTATTAAAAAAAGGAAAACGTCTTGAGATAAAAAGCACCTCTTAAAAGTAATAATACGTGGCGGATCAACACCAAGTAACAATTTTTAGAGCTCTCAGCATAATATGTATATAAAAAACACTATAAGTTCTATAATAGAATAATATTATCTCTATAGGAATAAAAACATATTAATATGTGTATCACAATAAAAATAAAAAATTATATATTATACAAGTACTTTATTTAAACATTTAAAAAGCTACGTGCAAAATATTTTTATAGAGCTAAAATTACAAACTGAATTAGCTTTTGTTGTTATAAGAGCTCTGTAAAAGCTCTAAGAACAGATATAGAGCTAATAGTTGGAGCTAATAGCTCTAAATTAAATTTTAGTTGATCACAAGAGGTTGTAGAGAGCTCAAATTATTACGTGGGACATTTCAACCAAAAAGAAAAACAATCTGTTAAACGTTTTCTTTGAAATTCATCATTCTGCTCTTTAATTCTTAATTTATTTTTTTATTGCAAATGCATTTCCAAGAATAAATTCGAAAAAAAATTTTAACTGGTCATGTTTTCATGATTTGAACCCGGCCCTTCATTTTGAGACTAAAAGTCAAATACCATAACCATAACCATAACCGATTAACAAAACCGGTCTATCAGAATATATTTGGAGGAATAATTAAACAGGAGGAAAATATACTCCTCAGAACGCCAATTCCAAATGATTTGAAAATGATGAGGTTGGTCTATATATGATAAGAATTAAGGAGTTTTTGGAACTGGAAAATGAGACCAAAAACATAGAACTGGTGATAGATGAAAAAAACTTAGAGTAATAATACAAAACAGGAATAGAAGGTCTTAATTGGTTGTAACTTAAGCAATTTAGACGAGCACAATATTTAGGTGTTGAATACATTCAAATACACGGGTTCTATGATAATTAAAAAAATGTGGAAATAAAATAAATTAACGTCTCAATGTAACATGTTAATAACACTTATCATTTAGAAAGAATTTTGGGTGCAGGATATTTAAATTCAACTTGTATAAATATTTTGTACGCCCAGTACTAAACCACCTATGTTATTATCAAGCACCTATCATATTTCTATACTAATTCAAGCTCTAGAAGAGGAATTGAACTAGTTTAGAAATTGTAGATGCATAGTGGGTAAAATTGTAGATAAAAACTAAAGATGAAAACACCATGAACTGTACGAAATAGGTATGCTTGGAACAAGACATATATCGAAGTCTATAAGAAAAAGACTTCGATGGGTGTGATATTTTCTATTCAGATTGAAATGGTTTTATGAGCTTAATTCATATTCATTGCTTAATATCAGGAACGGAACCGAAATTTAATCGGGATCTTGAAGCTAAATTTATTAGATATTATTAAATATTAACAAACTCCATTTAAACGTAAATAAATGTGCAATAATTAGATTTACTCGTCACTCTTGCCCTATTTTGTTTATCGATTATTTTAATAACCAAACCATTCCAAAAGTAGTATTCATAAAATATTTGGATGTATTTTTTGATAGTAGGCTATCAGTTCATTATACTCACATTTGAAAAGAGCTAACTCTTTGTATATTCTCGGTTTTATTAAACGTTGGGCTAAAGAATTTGATGATCCTTATGTATTTAAATCTCTTACACCGGCTCAATAAGACCTAATTTGGAATATACCAACCAGTGTGGAGTCTTTTTTAAAACGTATATAAACAGAATCGAATTAATCAAAAAACAAATTCCTCAGATTTGCTTTAAGCAATCTCCCATTGGAAGACCCATTAGGATTACCTTCATATGAGCACAGATTGAATTTATTACATCTCAATACGTTTCAAAAACGTACAACTGTTGCTGATATAGTATTTTAAACTGAATTAATCAAAGGAATCATTTCTTCTACCCAATTACTCGTACAGCTCAACTTTTGTTCTAATTCTAGATTACAATCTAATAATATGTCTACCTTACAGGTTCATAGAAGTAATTACACAAATATGAACCTATATTAACCTACTATTAACAAAACAATCTTTAAAAAATAACTCATATTTGTGTCAATGAACATACGCATCCTTTGATATCACTTGGCCTAAGTATATTTTTATAAATTACATTATTACTAGAGATCCCTTAATTTATTAAATATAATTCATTCATATTTTTACAGAACAGGGATTTAAATATTATGATATTTTTCCCTATCAATGAATAGGGTATAAACAGAAATACCCTATTTACAACTTACTACGATAAACACATTACATTGTCTATACCTAAGTACCTACTTATATTTAATGATGAAAATAAAACTCATATGCTACCTATGCTATGCGTATGCACTCTCTTAAAATTTGTATAAATAGGATGGTGTACTGGTATAGGTGTGGTGGTGGTGTGGTGATTAATTTTGTCTCATTTTTGGTGAATTCATTGAATAATTTTCAGGTGAAATGTTGACAACTAACTCTATTATAATATATAATGTTATTATAGCTGAAATTATATTATATTAAATTTTCATTTTTTATTTATTAATTTTTAAATCAATTATTTTTTGATATCAATTAAATTTTAACTACATGTATGCATATTAATTCTATCATTATTGTATCATTATTAATTTTAGTTTTTTGTTATTTATTTATTTTATTATTTTGTTTTTTTTCATTTGAATAAGTTTTTAGTTTTGCTTTTTCTATTATTTTTTTTTGTTTTTTTTTTCTCATTGTACATTGTTTTTTTTTGTTTTATATTATTCTTTTTATATTTTATTATATTTTATAATATTATTCTTTTTATATAGTTTTATATTTCTTATATATTTCTTATTTTTATAAACTTAAGCTAAATTGTAATAAATAATGTAATAAATAAATATATATTTAAATTTGCTTTAAATGTTTTTAATTTCGGAATAAGTAAATAAATAAATTAGTCATTCAAATTAACAAAATTATTTCCGATAAAATATTTATTTCAAGATATAAAATATGTATTCAAATACATTTTATTTTAAAGTTACGATATACTTAAATCATTATAATGAATTCATTTAAGTTTGATTACAATAATCTATTTTTCTCAAAACACTTTTCGACAAGATTTTTCAATCACTTTAAACACTTTTCTCAGATTGAAAGAAAACTTTTTAAACACAATTTATAATTATTATTACCAATTCAACCGATTTACATATAATAATATGTATATCAAACTAAAGTTCAATTATGTAAATTCCACATTAAATAATATTTTAACAGTGAAACAATACCAACAAATCAATGAACAAAACAAAAAACTATTTAAAATTAAAAAAGTTATTGGAAAGAAAAACAATAAAAAGGAAAATTTATTTTAAATGTTACAATCTAAATCCATCAACAGTTAAATTGGAAAATTCCATTAATACTAATTTCCAATTCTATGCATTTTTGATACGGGCCTATATTATATTTATATCTATATTTTATATTCTACATGAAAATTTTGAAAATAAATTTCGGCATTATAATAGGTTTGGTTGATTTTTGGAAGAAAAAAAAAAAATGGAAACAAATTTCTATTCTCAGTTTCTATCCTTATTTTTATGTCCGAAAATAAATATTTAAAAATAAATTTTAATAGTCTAATAAACAAAAACAAATAAAAATAAAAATTTCATTGCAATAACCTTACATTCTTAGACTAAACAATATTTAAAATAATAAGAAATTTCCTTGGATATGAATGGTTTGTGTGCAAATGTGTTTATATAAAATAAATTTAATAAACATTTCGAAAAAAATAAAAACACGGTGTCCTTCTATCCTGAACTTTTTTAAATTTCCATAAAATGTCTGATAAAACAATATTGAAATTTGATTCAACGTTTTTAATGTTTTCGGATGCTAAAATAGTTTTTGAAAGCTGACAACATTATTTCTGAGTTAGCCCACACATGTTCAAGGCATTAAATTGTAACATAATAAATAACACAAATATTATTGTTGTATGTGGTGTTTGGTGTATAGAGAAAATTAAATAAAAAAATAAAATAAAGTCCAGTCATGGGACTGGCAGTAGTAAGTGAAACAACATTTAATTGCAGATGATTGAGATTGAGATTGAAGTGTGAGCGTCTATTAAATTAGATAATTTTCATTATATTCTAAAAAAGATACAGTAGGTTTATGGTAACTGAAGTAGGAAACAAAAATTCTTGATTGGGATTTATGTAAATATCGTGTAAAAACCGCATCGATCATTGTTTTATAAACAATATAGAAAATATTTCAATATAATATATAATATGCATGTTTTTATAACAATGCAATATAAAAATTTGAAAAAAGTAATTTTTAAATCAATTTTTTAATTAAAGCTTTAATTATTAACTAAGAAGAAAATTAAAAGTATTTCAAAAAATAAAATTTTAATAATTAATCACTTTTTTATTTCTAAAAATTATAATTTTTGCTAAATAGGTATATGCATACATATTATGTAGGTACCAATAATTTTTTTTATATAATATGGAGACTTAGATAGGTACCAATATTTTTGTTTTTATATAACTAAAATTAAAACAATAAATTTTTAAATGACTTAGCTCAATAACCAAAACAAGCAAAATATCATTAGTTAAAAGAGGTAAAATTTACAATTACTTATCGTATACTAAATTTCTTATGAGAGAGAAAAGGTACAAAACAGATGTTTGCCTTTTGTTTTATACTGTAAAAAAAATTTTGCGTTCCTATTATTTTTCTTTGGAATTGTTTGCGTTCTCATTATTTATATGAGACAAGGTGGCAAAAAGTCTTTGTGTTCAAATTTAGTTTGTTCCCTTAAACGATGATTAATTCTGATCTTTTATTATTTCAATCTTTACGTTTCAAACGTTATTATTTTTTTATACCTATTAAAAATATTAAATTATAATTACATTACAATAATATAAAATATTATTAACATTTTTGTCAGTAATAATTTGGAGTTATAAACATTATTATTTTTTATTAATTATATTGGTAAACCTAAATATTTATTATATTGGTATACGGTTATAAAATATTACTGAGGACAATATCTATTTACAAATCACAGAATTTAAAGAATATGATAACGCTCTTTTAATTAGGTCTCCTAAAAATCCTATGCATAGTTGGTATAATTTAGAAAATAATATTGTTAAATATTTCAACAAAATTTTTTGTCGAAAAATGTTATTCCAAATTAATATATTAATCAACAATTTTTTTTTATTTAATTTCAGCCAACTTTTTCTGTTACTCTCTTTTGTTTACTAAATTTTTTCTTTTTCCTTGCATGTTAAATTCTTATTATCGTCTTTTTCTTACAATTTTTAGCAAATTTGCATATGTGTTTTATACTGCATACTGCATATTCAATTGTGATTGATATTCTTTGATGATAACTATGAGAAGAGAACAACTTCAGATGTTCTTTGTATTTAAATGAGAAAAATAAAATTGTTTTTTGTTTTATTTTATTCTAATCATTTTTTTTAACTTATTATTCTTATTATTCTCTACTACGTGTATTGTCTGTATGTAGCATGTAGGTATCTAAAAAAAAAAAGAAAAACAGCAAAAAAATTTTTGTTCCTATATTTAGAATGTATATGAATGTATATATGAATTACATTTGTGACTCACAATTTAGCGTGACACGAGTTCATAACATTTTCTGTACCAAATCGATAAACGTCTTATAAGTAAGTTTCACTTACGAAAAAAGTTAAAAAGTATGTTTCAGTAATTTTCTATCGTTACATAATTGAATTGCAACCATTGCAGTTTGAGCCTGTACTACCTTGGTTAGGTACATTTTATTGCCAAATTTTTTTCACCAGCCAGCCATCGAATTTTTTCTTTTAGTGTATCATAGGTATTTTTTGTTATTAAATTATTATAATGTAAATGAAATGTTGAAGAAAATAATAACATTAATAATTGTAATTAAAAAACAGGTAAAATTATTCTGTAACTATAATAATAAACAATAATTCTAATGTCTTCGATTTTCAGATTAGTAAGTCCAAACTAAAGAATCTGCTTTATTCAAACAGGTAATAAGTTTTTGAAGGACATGTAATACATGTAGTATATGTAGTTGTTCACGTTGAATCAGTAGTACTTCATACTTTTAACGTGTATACATAAGTGTGAATAAATTATGTTAATTTTTGTTAATTTTTATTATTATTCTTTTTATTTTTGTGTCTTAGACTAATTGCGTTTTGCATGTGTTGTATTTTTATATAAGTATTTATTTTTATTATTTTTTCTTTTTTTTTAAATTTCTTTAGTTTATAACTAAATAAATTGACTAATGCTTCTTCGGCATAATTTAAAATCGCGAAATTTTGATTTAGCCTATCTTGACATGTTGGAAGATAGTCTAAAACTATGATATAATTTTTATTTTTTTTTGATTGGAGATTTTAAATTGCTTCAACTTTTGACTTGTGAGCATATTGCTTATTGATTTTTGTTCTTTGATTTGCCTTGACATGTTGGAAGGCAAATCAAAGTTACTAGATTTTTAATTGTTTTTACCTTTTATGGATTTTATTTTTGTTTGTTTTTAGTATTCTATCAATTTATTACTAATTATTAATTTCCTTAATCGTGTTTACTAATTTCCCCCTTTTTCTTGTTTATTTTTTGTTTTGCATGCTTGTTTTAAGCATTTCCTGACCCAATTCTCTCCTTACTAACACATTCTTCATTAAGGGTTATCACGTGCTTGTATTCTTTTTGAATATAATTAAAATATAATATTAAAGTTTAATTAATGAAAGTCCATTGTGAGTATGCTCGTCACAGTATTACATACTGAATAACTTAATTTATTGGAATCTTTCTATGCTTTTAATACGAAGAGTTTTATTCTTCCAAGCACTGTGATGACCTTGTATACGACACTCCTAGTCATATGCTAAATGATAATAATAATGAGAATGGGGACTCCCCGCGTGCGCGGCACGGGAGGGGTAATTGGTCATTGGGACATTATTATTATAATGTTCGTATAATCCATGTTAATATTCTAATTTTGATAGTATATTATTTTCTTTAACATTCCTCAATCCCTGTTAAAATTTTCATAAAACATATTTAATGACTAAATGTATAACTATATCATTCGATGGTACAGAACGTGATTGCATCCACTGAATTTCAATGCAAAATTGTAACAGTAAGAGCAACAAACATTGAAAGTCTTAAAAAGAAAATTACTACTGTAATTCAAAAAATCAAATTTCAATAATTTATCGGTGTGACAATCTTTTCAATTTTAATTTTTGAGCATACAAAAACGCACCAGTAATTTTTTCATATTAGATAAAAATAAATTACTATCGGAATATGGACATAAGGGCAGAAAATATGCTTTTCAATAATAAAATGGAAAAAATAAAATAAACAAAGTTCAATCTAAGAATATAATTTATATTTTGTTTTACTGTTAGCCAAGAGATTAGGTACACACTCAGCTCAGCTACAAAGTGATACCAAAACAATGATAAATTTAGATTAGAACTTTCATCACTTCGCATGGTATTTGTTATTTGAAATTAATTTGATATTCTAGCTGAATAGGCATAACTAATGAACATTTGGTACATAAGTAATGTAAAAAAATCAAATCGTTGTATATAACAGTATCAGCAATAACTTTAGTAATAAACAATATGTTAGATAATTTACAAAATGATAAATATCATGTTTTATACATATACATTGGTTGGTATGCTTAAGTTCTGTCATGTTCAATGTCCACAAAAAAAAAATAATAATCGAAGTCTCGAAGAAATCAGTTTAATTTAATATCTTAGGTCATTTTTAAATAGCTCGCGTCCTGCTTAAGTGAACGCATAATGAATTAAGTAGTGTTATAATATGAATATATTTATGAAATTAAAACTACAGAAGTCTGTCGTTCATCAACATTTATCAAAGTCATCGGTAGGTACGTATATAGTAGTGTTAGACTACCTATAATCATAAATATAGCTTTCATAGAAACTAATATGTGAGTTATAAAAACCAGATTAAAATCCCATTTAGTAAAATCTAAATATTAATAAAATTATAATAAAAATTATTCTTAATTTAGAAATGAAAATATTTATACTTTGTTCGAATAGTTGATTTTTGATCTTGATAAATTAATAGCAAAAATATGAGGTCTATAAAAGTACATACCTCATAACCGAAACTGTTACGATAATCGAATAAACAAATTTTTCATTTAAAATTTTCTGAAAATTGTCCTGATCAACTAAGAATTATTTATTTTGTAATTTTTTTTGTTTTTTGTTTTGTTTTCCATTTTTACTTGATTGTTATTATTCTTAATTTTGGTATTTATATGCTATTTAAAGGACAAAATGTCATTGACAACAAATAAATACATTTACATATATTATATACATTTTCCATTTCCAATTTTTCTTAAATTTTCTTTTCATTTGTTTTTTTTTTCTTTTTCTTTTCTTATTATTATTGTATTGTTATTATGTTTTCTTCTCAAACAGTGCGGTTAATATTGGTTGGCTCAATTGCTATATAGTTTTATTATTATTTTATATTCGCTCCAATAAAATACTCCTAGTCTATTTTTACTGATATTTTTGTACACTAACTATCCTTTATACTAAATATGAAACTGTATTTTGAACATATATATATATTTATTTACATATATATATATATACATAAATAACAAATCTTTTGTATTTAACGATATAGATTTTGTTATACATTATTGTATAATATGAACATTTTATTTATAGAAAAAGATAATATATATATACAAAATAAAATAGATAAATTGTAATATAGAATAATGTGCCAGAAGTTGGTAACTTGATAACAGTAACTTACAACAACCAACTAAAAAAAAAAAAAAAAATAACGAAAGAGAAAAATAATAATAAAAAAATAAAAAGAATATGAAAATAAAAAGCTTGAACGTCTATAAATAAAGAGGAAAATTATAAATAATGATTGTAAATGGGACAGGAAAAACCTTTCTCTCTAGGGACTCATTATTATGCAGTTCAACCCTTAAAAAAAAATTTTTTTTTATTCTTCTTTCTTATTTTTATTATTTTACATTTTTTCTTTTTTTTTTTTTTGATGAGGTTTTTCCTGTCATCTATACATTTTTATACTTAGTTACTTATAAATATTATAACTTTGAACCTATTTTCTATAACTTTATGGAATTACTATCAAAAATGTGTATTCTTCCATAAAACCTTCAAAATATAAAATGAAAAAAAAAAAAACCTAAGAAGAGCACGAAAAGGAACATAAAATTTAAACAAAGAATAAAAACTGGAAAACGAACACAAAAAAAAAAAAAAAAAAATAATAATAAAAGAAATTAAGAATAACAGGAAAAAAAAGTAAAAATTAAGTTCACAAAATTTAACACGGTAAAAGTAAAGCTTTATTTTTGCAAAAGAACTAAAAGGGGTGAAAAGAGACTTGATTTGACCGTTTTTTTCGACATTTTTTTTTTTTTTGTAAATTTTTGTTTTATCTATATTCTACGCTTAACTGTAATATAAACTGTTATACCAATATATATATATATGTAGGTATATGGAAAATTTAAATGAATAAATAATTTGTATAGTGTTGTATTCGTTTTTTAAAATTATCCTGTTTTTGGCAAATTTGTTGTCCTTTTCTGAACAAGTACTTCTTCTATATACACTTCTTATAATTTTTTTATATTTTTGTTTTTATTCAACTTTTGAAGCTGATTTTGTATTTCTCTGTGGTTTTTGATTTGTTCTTTTTTTTCTATGTTGGTTTTAATTTTATTTTGCAATTCAAAACAGGACAACAAATAATTGTTCAAAAAGGATTTTGTATTTTATGTGATTGTAATGAAAAATAATAAAATAAAAAAAAATTTATTATTATTATATTCATTTATTTTATTGTTTTCTTAGAAAAATGGATATAGTTTTGAGATCACTAGAAACGTAATTTTGTTTTATGTTATAATTATTATATACATATTTTTTTTAGAAATGCTTTTAAATAATTATTATATTAGGTTAGCCAAGATTTATGTTTTAAATTAGATTGGAGGCCAATTGAAATAAATATTTTGACAGGTAATAATATTCACCACAATTGAAATGGGAATGGGATAATTAAAGAAATTATAATGGGAAGTAGTTTTCAATTATATTGTTACTAATTATAACTGATGCAAATAATTGATTTAATCCTCATTGGATTTAATTAGGTTCGCTTTCATTATAACTGACTTAAGGAATTGAAGTGGGTGTAAGAGTTTGTTGTGATTTCGACTAAGTATTGGTATGTCGTATTTACTGAAAATTACCTGAATGATTGAAAAAAAACTGGTCGATATAATTGACCAAAAATTTATAGGATGAAAAACTGGGAATATTACTGTATATCTAATTATTGTAATACATACATGTTTCATGTATAAACCAACGCAAAATGTAAATCTACAAGTTCTATACATATATGCAAAATATGACTAACGTGTGGTAAGCCAAGCCAATAATATAATATCGTTTATCTGAAAAACAAAAAAAATATCAAAATAAACTGAACTGGATAACTGAAAAATGTAATTTTCTATACAACCACATCGGTTCAAATATAATTTAATAATTAATAAAGATATAATATAACTAATAAAAAAAATAATAAACATATATAATATAGAACAATATATACCAAATAATTAATATAGTTTAATAAAAAAGGTCCACATTTCGAAAGGGAAAAGACCTATAAAATTGGCCTACAGATTTATCTGTAGGATCAACTGTTAAAAATAAATAAATAAACAAGTGTAGGATATTTTTAATAAATTCATTTATTACTTAAATACTACATTTAATGATAATAATAATTTCTGCATTTATTTGGTTGTTTGTAAGTTCGACGGAATACTCCAACACATATACAAATTCAAATATATATACAAATATTGTAACATCATGTAATTGTCATAAACATAGTATCTGTTTTTTATTGCTTATATATGCCATCTGTCATCAGTTATCTGTTATCTGTGTCATTTGCTCATCTTTTCATAATGATTGTCATTTAATCCAAGTGTTAAATTTAGATGGTGCCATAGAACTTTTTACTTTTAATACGTCTTAATTAATTTCATTTTACAATTTGAATTTTACAGTAGAACGCTCAAACAAACTTACAGTAGATTGTAAGTTTTTATTATATAGTTAGATTTTGTTTTCATTAAAAATATTATTTGAATTTAGTATTTCTATATTAATCTAAATTGAAATTATCTTTTTGACTAACTTATATTATAATCAATTGAATACAATAGAATGTCTAAGAATATTGATTATTTAGAATTATTGAAGTCTTAGGATAATATATGTTTAAATTTGCAATGATGGCAAATAAGATGTCCTTAAAATGATCGAGTAAATAACCCTTAGGGAATTGAAAAATTTGCACCTTACTACAAATATTCTGTTTATATGGTAATTAAAAGCATTATAATAATTCTAATAAAGGTATGATATTGATAAATTAGTAAGCAAATACATATTTTTATTAAACTTGAAATGAAAACTCTAATGAAGGAAGAAATTATAGAATTTATTTTGCTTCCGTCATTTATGGCGGGTTACAAAACTAGTTTAATAATAATTTACGTATTATATAACAACATAAAATTTGACTTTTAATTCACAGATTTTAAAAGTAATGTTAGAAAACGAAAAATTTTAATTTTTCATTTGCAAAGCGGGATTTAGAAAAATTGGTATACCGCAACCCATTTTTTGTAAGGCGTATTTTTCATAACTAACGAACGAAACTTCATGGTGGACAATGAGTTTTAAGGTGTTTTAAATGTTTGTCGATAGCACTATGACCCCAATCTACCTCCTGAAGAAGTGAGTGTTCTGGAATTGAAAATTTTTGTTACAGGGAAGAAACTTGGCAAAAATCACGAATAAATTGCAGTATTAAGATGCTCAAAAGGGATGAGATAACATGA
This sequence comes from Argyra leucocephala, assembly GCA_963942445.1. Classification (NCBI taxonomy): domain Eukaryota; kingdom Metazoa; phylum Arthropoda; class Insecta; order Diptera; family Dolichopodidae; genus Argyra; species Argyra leucocephala. The sequence continues at coordinate 24,226,966 of OZ012677.1, read as the reverse complement.
AACAACATTATTTTATGTGAGAGCTCAATGCGTACGACAAGAACAGAAAATATCATTATTTTCACAAAAAATTGGGGATATTTTCAAAAAATTTCGGATTTGATTTTTTGGTAAAGTAAAAATATCGGAGATAGTCTCTTTATCCCGGCAACACTTTTTTAACAATTTTTTGTGTAAATGTATATAAAAAAAATAATTTTTTTCAACAGATGGTTTTAACGGCTGAATTGTTGTTTTTTTGTGTATAAAATAAATTTCCCAAATAGAAATTTAGAGAATTCTTTGCAACGGTCTATTTTTTTCTTATAAAAATTCAATAAAAGCTATCTCCCTTTTTAGAGCCAATAAAATTTTTAAGATTTTAAATATTGCTCAATGAAAATGTACCTTAAGTTGTCTTGAGACTTGAAAGATCGGCAACACTTACCACAAAAAAGCTGTAAATAGAAATAGCAAACATAGAATTATGAACTAGGATTAGAGAAAATAATTATTTTTATTTGGCATACTCAATACGAATTAACAGTAGGTAATGCTAGCAAAACAGCTGAAGACAAATTTTGTTTTTGTTTTTTCGAATTTGTATATATACATTAGGCATTATGTACCTATATTTAAACATTGGCCGTGTCCAGTATTTGTAGATATTTGAGCCATTAAATTTTTTCATTCTTTGTAAATCGAAGCTTTATAAAAATAAGTAATCGACAACTTGGTACAATGTGTGGATTAAAGTTTAGTGAAAATAAAAAAAAAAATTGTATATCTTATATAGTCTTACTGTCGGAAGCCTTAGTTACCAAATATTATGCATGTATACTCGAATAACAACCAAATCCATTATACAATAATATACATATTCATATATCTTCATACCAGTTATAAAAATTTACAGCTAAAATAATATCAACTAGCTCAATTATAACAACAACAATAATTATGAAAAAATTATCATGAATGAAAAAATGAGAATTGAGAGAGTATGTAAAATTTTTTTTAAATTCATTATGGTAGTAATTTTGGAGAAATATATTAATGCATTATGATGAGTGATGATACATACTATTATTTACTTTACATTGTTATTAGTGTTTTGAGTTAAAAAGTAAATTGGTAATGTGTGAGACGTCTTACAAAATTAAATAATGAGGAAAATCACTGTTAAATTGAAAAAAATAACTTTTTGTTTCATAGTATATAATACCCTCTTTCTGGAAATTAACAGTGGCGAGTATAATACATTTTTTAGTTTGGCTTAAACCGAAAAGTTAATTGTGAGGAGAAAAGAAGAAAAATAAATGAAGGAAGAGAAAAGTATAGGGCATACTTCGCCAAGCCTTATAACTTGTTTTTCAATAATCATTTATGCTTTTCAAGCATCGGTTAATAACTGGGTTTCAATTAATATGATATTGCTTTTTTTTTATAGGTTTGTTGGATTCAATTTCTGCTGTGTAAATCAATATTAAGTTTATTCCTATTTTTATATATTTTGATTGTCTTTTCCTTTAACATCAAGAACAGTGTTTATTTCCAAAAATTGATTTAAGTTAAATTCCCGAATTAGTGTTTATCCAATCGTATTTTTTACATTTACGTGAATTGTTTTTATTTTAATTATACTATCAGCCTTCTAGACTTGAGATTGACAGCAGATTAATTAATATTACGTTAAGCGTATCTATATTTTTTTGTCTTGTAACATTGACAGTAACTTAGGTTGAATCACTTTTAAGCACGGGTACTGCAAGTTTATACTACAATATTTTACTACAAGGTTTTTCAAGCATTTATTATCACTGGCTTGTCAACTCATTATTTCTACTGTTAGCAACTGAGCCTTATTAAATAGAATAACTCCATTCCAGAATATACTTTCAATTATTTCTTTTTTGTCATTTATTTTATAAACGTGATGAACCAGGCTGAAAAACACACGGAAATCAAACCTGACACCTTACGGTTTAAAAAAGACCACCTACCTATTGCGACACCCATATCGTGATATGTTAATCTATGTAAAGATTACGGTATACTTTAACATGTTCATTACTTATACAATTAGTAACGATAGATTTGAAAAATCTATAACACAAATTTATTGTTGCAGATTACGTCCCACCAGACTCTAATTTAAGTAATATTTGTAGTATAAAATATAGCTACATGCTCAATTTTATACTACAAACTTTAAATTATATTTTAAAAGATAATTTAACTTACCATATTTTGATATTAAGAAAGGAAAACAACAATCAAACATTGTCAAATTTATTATTCTTAAATTATTAAACAGGGATTTTTTTATTCAAATTCGAACAAAACAAAAGAAAAAAATAAATTAAAAACTGAAAAATGGCAACATTTTGCTAATTTTAGTGCCAAATAAAATTATTTTGCTTCCATTTCTTTTTAAGTGATAAAAATTTCTATTATATTATTATTATTGTTGTCCTTTCTTCTAACTTGGAATCTCATAAATTATATATGATTAAAAAGGATTTGAAGAAATTCAATTGACACATAAGTTTGACATAGTTAAGAATATTTAAATCTTAAATAAACTGGATATTTTTCCTTTTTTTCAAAATCATTCCAATTTTTGTTTTTCTATTTATTTATTTGAAGTCAAAATACTGAAACTATTCCAAAATGAGATGAATTTTTGTGATAGGTTTAATTGACAAAACATCATGAAAGAAGAACAAAAAAAAAATCATAAAAAAGAAACAATAAAAAATACATTAGTTAGTTTTAAAATTTGAATTTGTGAAATTTATCATTATATAGGAGTTATGAGCAAAATAAAGGACCTTTTTCAATTGTTTGTGGTTAAATCATTTGGATTCGTTTATGTATTATTATGCAAATATATTATGATTTCTAGGGATTTTCCTAAAAATTTTTGAGGGTATTAATTATTCATATATTATATCTATAGGTTATATTATGTTTTTAAAATTGTTCAAGTTAGCACTTTTGAAAAGAATTAAAAATTAAAAATTAAACAAAAAAAAAAAAAAAAAATAATAAAATGAAATTATTTTTAAAATACTGTTCCGTTTCATTTTAATACTATAATAGTCAGAAAGTGTAGACTAAAACCTTATGTAGATATAAATTCTGATTCAATTAGGGAAAATAATGGAAAAGATCATAGGGAAAGGGTAAATTTAGAAATTGCTTGAGAAGAGAAGATTTAAAAAAAATTTAAACTTTGAAAATCTTCAAGATACATTTTTTGTATTAAATAATTTAATTGTTGTCAGGCTTCCGTTCACAAAAAATTTTTAGTATTTGATTGTAATAATATCGATATTTCGGAAGCAACATAATGTCCTTCGTCAGTGCTTGTAGTTAACTATATATAACGTTAATTCATTTTTTTTCCATTTTATATTCTGTTCCTTACCAGATAACAATTTTACCCTTACTTTTCAAAATATTTTATTAATTTAAATAAATAGAGGTGAGTATCCATTCGCTAAATCATTATTGCTAAACTCTCACATGTCTCTAGTTTACTTATCCTTTATTGATGATAAATTGGTTTTATCAATTCTACGGTGCCTCTAAATTATGTGTTTAGCAATTTCCGACCTAAAATTGGTAGTATCACTTATTCTTGCTAGTTCGGCTTCCCTTAACCTTTTTTTTATGCATTGGGGTCAAATTGATCCAAAATAACTTATTTTGCGTCAATTAAGTCAATCAACAAGTCTATGAAAGCCTGAATTAGTATTTTCTAAACACCAAATAAAACAACGAATTCAAATTCGATTGTATATCAAGTAGTTATCCCCGTTTGAAGAAAAAATATACGTATATCTGTGCACTGGGGTCAACAGGATCCCACAAAAGATTAGAAAAAAATTAAAAATAATTTCATATTTTTTACATAAAATATATGAAAATACATATGGGCCAGATGGACCCCAATGCACAAACTACGATAAAGAAAACTATGAATATATGTGTATGTTCTTGGAATATGCGTATATTTTCTTGGAATCTCACCGTAACAAGCCTTTTTGTATGCCCTATTATGATTTTGAGTAATTTTGACATGACATTTTATATAATGTCGTTCTTCCATATTATTTTTATCTTTTGCTGATACAAGTATACTGTTTATAATAAAATTTGGTTATGGCCAAATCGATATAGGAATATTTTGATATAGGAATTATTGAGATATTAAAAATTGTACCTTCAAACTTCATTGAAGTAAATTTTAAACGTATTGTGTTGAACCCGGACAACATCAGGTAACTTTGTAGTTTTAATATAAACATTTTAGATGAATACAAATTATCTACGCAACAATGCTGAATAAATGCAAACAGTAAACAGATTAAAGACTAATGCAAACACTATAAATAAGAACTCGAAATTTCGATTATTGCAACATTGCGATTTCAAATATTTGAAAAAAAAAAAATTAATAATATAATTATTATCTAATAACTAGTATGTTTTTTTAAAATTTGATGTCTTTTGAAAAGTAATTAAATTTCTTTGAACATGTGAATAGTATTTTAAAATTGGGAAGAAGTCGCAAAAGTAAAATAAATCACTCTAATACAAATAGATTTACAAAACTATTTGATTATTTTTTTTTCAGTCACATTTTAAATCCATTTTATCCCAATACCATTAATGGTCATATAATCAACAATTTAACATTTTATCACATACCAAAGGTGAGTACATAAATACTTCAAGATACATGTTTTACTATTTTATTAGGATTACAAAGGATTTACAAAGGATATAATTTTACAGGATAATTTTAACAGAATACAGATGTAATCAAAGAATAGTTTGATTGGTGTCTAGGGAAATTCTTAAAATTTAATTATGGCGAAAAGTAATGTAGTAAATTAACTTATTTTCATTAGATACTATGCCGTATTTAGGGTTAAATTACTAGTACAAATTGATATAAGGATATATGAAATTCAAATCAATATTCAAAATTGTAAGCTTTTGTTTTCTAGCTTTGTATAAAATAATTTCTAGTAAAGCAAAATAAAATTAATTATATTTTATAGAGTATACTATAGGCTCTGGATGAAACATTTTTAATAATAAAGATTAAAAATCTAAGTAGATATGTTTGACTAATTTTAACTAATATCTTGATTGATTTTGGTTGTATCATCATCATCAGGAGATGAGTATTAAACGTAGGTACCTAGAGCTTTTAATCTGTATTAAAAGAAAATTGAATTAACAAAAACATAACAAATAACTCTAATTCGATGTTTATAATTGTTAAGTGCTTTAAAACTTCTATTTTTTAATTTATTAATTTTTTTAAATTTTTATTTAAACATTTCTAATACAAATCTGAGAACCTTTTACTAATTTTTATGAATTACAGAAATTTAAGCCAATTGAAAATTTTAAAAATGTGATAAGACTAAAAAAGCAATAAAAATAAAATATATAGAAAAGTAAAATAATTCTAACTAGGATTCGCCGGCTTCTCGAAATTTGAAGAAGTTTGATAAAAAATAGTAGCACTCAATTTCATTATGAAATTTGATCTATCATTTCAGTTTATTCTTGGCACAATATAATTTTTTTTCAAGTTTGCAGAATCAAAAATATCGTTAAAAGCAATTTAAAAAACAAAAAATCTATATTAGGATTAATAACTTTTGATGTCGAGAAAGCATTCGACTCAGCGTGGCATAAAGGCTTAATCCACAAATTTTTTTCTCGCTACTGCTCACAAATTCCTAATTTATCTTGTCAAGTTGATACAAATTTTTTTTAGCGATCGATTTTTATCAGTAAAAATTGGACTAGCATAAACCAGCAAAATCGTTGGTACACCAGGTGTTCCCCAAGGCTCTGCGCTTTCTTCTGTATTGTATAACATCCTTACAGCAGATCTACCCAATATTGCAAATTTTTTTCACTATTATGACTATTCCAATGTTCCGAATTTCAGTATTTTTACACTAGTGTGTACGCTGATGATACTGCCTTATTATTTGTCTCTAATTGTCAAAATGAAATAATAGATAACCTTGAAAAAATGGTTTCAAAATAATTCAGGAACACTATTTTAAATTGACATTCAACATTAACGGAGAAAAACTAAATCAAAAATAAAATCTTATTTTTTGCCGAACAGAAACCTATCATGTAGAAATTTCGAAATAGTTTGGGAAAGCGATAATATAAAATACCCTGGTATACACCTAAATAAAAAACTACCATGAAAAATGTTATATCCAAATATGTTTAAATCCATTTTTCGAAGTTCCACTGTTCTTAAATTAATTCTTAGTTAACTTTTTTACTTCCACTTTTATTGTACGGTTTGCCCGTATAGATGAGTGATTCCAAAACTAATTTTGATTTGCTTCAGAGAAACCCTAACGTTGGTCTTAATATTCTTAGAATTAATAAAAAAAAATACCATTTCTTAGTTAACCTCTTTACTTCTCCACTATAGGTTTTATTTACCATTTTTCCCTTTGAAAGTATAATTTATTCTAAATAATTAAAGTCAGGTTAGTCTATATAAGTACAAATCAATGAAAAAAAAAACAATTAATTTGTATCAGACAACAACCGTATACGTCGCATAATTTATTAAAGCAAAAAAATTAAATTTGAATTTAACTCTGGCGAGAAAAAAGTGGGTTGCGATAATTTGAAAAATTAAAATTTTAGCATGTTGAGGAGATGTATGAAAAAGAAGGAGAAATTTAAGTTGAAATTTATAATTGAAAATAAACATTTAAAAAAAAAATTTAGTTTCGCTACGTCTCCTTTTGAATATCTATAATTTAAAAGAATAATAGTGAAGATCGGTTGTGATACGGTTTAGAATTATAAACCATTAAAAAATAACATTAAGGTAACATTTATCAAAATCCCAATTACTTCAAAAAAAATTTTTATCAAACGATAAGTGCTTGGCAGAATAATACAAAAATATAGGGCAATACTGTCGTTTTGTTAACAATATTAGTTACCAGATAAATTTAAGCTTTCTAAAACTTTTGGACAAATTATACAATTAATACGGTAAACAAGGTAAATATCCCAATTTACGAATATTGAAGTTTTTGAGCTGGTACTGAATGTGCCTCGTAAATTTCATAACTGAGATTGAAAAATTTATTATAATTTTTTTTTTGGGATTTGTACCAGTACCGAATGTACCACTTAAGTTTCCTCATTAAAATTATAAACTGTAAATGGATTTTTTTATTCAGAATTTTCGCACAATTAGTTTTTCTGCAATAGTACCAACAACTTATAAATAGAAAAACGTAGTCATACGAGTGCCCATTTAAATTTAAAGTGATGTCTTAAAGAATGTATTTTTAAATGTACCATATTATTTTGCTAGCAAAAGTCTTCAATGACATTGTAGCTAAAATAAGAATGCAAAGTTTGACATAAAATAACAAAAAAAATTTGACATTTAGCTGCAATATTTCCAACAATGAGTATCCAATGATATTTCCAACAAATATTCTAATGAATACAAAAAAGGAAATGTATTGCAAAAAATATTGGGAACAATCATTTACACGTCTAGCAAAAACATTAGGTATCTATTGTACAAGTTTGTACCAAATGCACTAAATGTATCGTATAAATTACATTCTACGTAGTGGTTACCGAAAACTTCGACACACTTAGACCGGTGAGGTCCATTGTGATATTCATTCTACGTTACTGTAAGCTAAATTGAACCCAAAAATAATTACCGTATCTTGTTATATTTACAAAACATAATGTTTTTCTATTTAATTTGTTCACTTTAAAGCATTAAAGATACAGTTATAAAATATTCAGCTAACAAGGTACTTCACAATGTTCTAAAATAATAGGTTCATTTTGCTATACAATTCAACCACTTAGTACTAATAAGAAATATTTAAAAATTTATTTGTGTTTCAAACGTGAACAATGATTTACATAAAAATAAATGTGTTATAGCAGCCCAACTGAATTTTTATATTTTTTAGATTTGATAAGGTTATCGACATTTCTTCTTTGGTAGCCAGAACTAAAAGTCGGATCTTCAATAATGTAAAACAGCCAAAAATATGCAATATTAATAATTAAAGCACGTTTGAATTTACATTACAAATTCAAAAAACTCAAACCTACAACATATTTTGCATTCCGCCCAGCATTATTTTCGAATTATTTTTTTTTTTAATTCCGTTTAATAAGAAAACTTCTTTGGAGTAAATATATACATTTATACATAAATTATAATTTTGTGTTGAACCCGAACAATGTCGAATGACTTTGTTATTTCTAATATTTTTTGTTTTTTATAATTTTCAATAAAAAATTAAAATACATACTAATAAAATATTTTTCTTTAAATTTTAGTATGACAGATTCTTTTTTATTTTAATTGTTTATAAAATTTATACATGTATATTATAATTTTAGTTTTGCCACAATTCAAACAGTTTTACTAGCTTTAAACTTCATGTTGTATACATAATGATGATATGCAAGAGTAGGATAGTGTAGGACATGTTGTTCATGCTAGTGCAAGCTTGAATGTTCCTATATATATTTATTCTAGTAGCTTTGTTATTATACACACACACCATATGTTTTTATAGTCAGTTTTTATAGCTTTGTTATTATCCACACACACCATATGTTTTTTGGTATGGTGTAAGCTATATCAACGTAAGGTAAGAGTTGCCAAATTAATAGGCCTTCAGGCCGCTCTTAGAGAAAGTTCTATTACACTAGACTTGGCCACAAGGCCTGGAATAGTGCAATAGATATGGTAAATAGGACTTGGCCAAAAGGCCTGATCTCATTCAATGTTTAATATCATAAGACTTGGCCAGAAGGCCTGGTCAGTTATAATTATGTTTATAATAATTAAAAGACTTATTTTTTATCATCTGATCATCTTTAATGACCCAAATTAACTGTGTTTATTTATTGAATTTTCACTTTATTTATACAAATATTTTACATTGAGTTTTATGGACTCCATTTAAACTCTGTACAAAAAAAATTGTTTGAATTCAAATTTACATTACTTCATTTAATCTCTATATAAAAAAAATGTAAAATCAATTTACAAAAATACCTTCCTAATATTCTTAAAATATTAATTCATAATATTCAAAAATTCTTAAAACTACGTAACATAAATTATTGTTATTAGGGTTAGTGACATTCCTACAACAAATCTAAAACAAATAATTTACTTAAAAACAAATCATAATATTGCAACAACAAATTATGCTGGCACGAGGATATAATCTGGCATATAAGCTAGATATGAGCTGGCAAACCGGGATACCGGTTTAATACCGATATTGAGAATACTATATAAGACATTAGAAGAAGACATTAAATTTTTTCATTCATAATTAAATTCATTTATATAAAAAAAAACTATAAAAACAAAATTATAAAGTTCATGCAGAAAACAAAGTTTATCTAAATTTTTATCAGTCATTCTGCATCTAATTTGATTGAAAAGTGAATTTGCCGTTGGAAAGACTCTCTCCGCTCCTACACTAGTTGACGGGATCGTTAGTACATAATCATATACCTTCTGTAGATTCAGTCCTAATATAAATTTTAAATTTGATTTAGCATGTGTCATATTATGTAAGTTATATTAGATGTTATAAATAGTGATGGGATGATAGAAAAGCAAAATCGAATTTTCAAAAATTGACCAAAAGCTTATAAAATCAACATTAATATGTTAAAATTTATTTAATATAAAAAAATAATTAATATTTTGTAAAAAACCGAAATACCAATACCAATACCGCAGAAAAATGTCTCGAATTTTCGGTATTCGGGCCGGTATTGCAATCCCTACACAAGGTATAGTAATTTGATGCTCAGTATTAAACAATAAAAAAATTTAGCCTTTCTTTACAATAACAATTTTTTTTTATGCTAAAAAAATCTGTTATGTTTAATAATAGAATGTAATAGAATGTTGCAATGTTATATACATATAATATTTGTTTTGCTTTGCGGTAGGTCTTGTTATAAGTGTTACTACAATAGCCACGGCATTAATTTGTTTTTTTTTAAATTATTTTTGATTACTTTGTGCGATTGCTTTGATGTCGTTGACTACCATTTCCACACCCAAAATCCTTATGTAGATCGGCATTTACGATCCCATGTAGTACTTTATTTTGGAAATAAGTCCAAATCGAAATTTTTGAGAACTTGTTGATACAACAGAAGCTTGTGTTTAGTTGATAGCACAAAATGTCTACATAGGAGCAAGTACATTTTTTTTGTACCAATCAAAATAAGAAACTAAAACTATTTGAAATACAAACCTGTGTTGAATACAAAATACTATTGACTAAATTGAACAGATAAAATTTTTACAACCTAAAACCATATAAAATAAAAAGTAATTATTTTTAAATCTAAATACGGAAAGATGTTTGCTGGAAATATGCACCAAGGTGACGTTTAACCTAACAAATTTTAATTAAAGATGTTAATTAACATTATAAAGATAAACTGAGCCAATACTTTAAGACACTAAAGACTCATTTAGTAAATAAATAACTAGAAAAATCATAGTTGACTATTGAAATCTTTGAAATAGAGCATTGTGTTGTTAATTCAAACCTGCCAAGGACTATAAAAGAGAAATTAAGGATTCTAAATTATTCTTTTTATGATAATATTTTCTTGCATTTCGTATCATAATGTTTACGATTTCATCTAGGGTTAATATCATTAAAAACTAATCACTTCAATTTTTTTTTTTTATATTTTTTTGTTTTCTTTAATTACTAAAAACTCAAAATACACACCTTTCTAAATTTGATAAAGAAAATTTTTTGCTTTTCAAAATGATCTTCGGTTATTTTTATTTTGTCGATATTATTTTTCTAAAATGAAAATTAACTTTTACTTTGAAATTTCTATAAAATCGAATTGGACTTTTAAAAATTTCAACTTCAAACTACACAAAAAAAAAAAACAAATAGAAAAAACTTTGAAATTCTTCTTTTGCAGAAAAAAAAAATAAAAACCCACCTTTTTTGTGTACGTGTGTAATGAACACATGTTATAACGTCTAAGTTTATTTTGCAATTATAAAAAGAAAATTGTGACTTAAATGTGGTGTTCTAATGAGATTTCTATCAGTCCCAATTAAAAGTTTTTAGAATTTTTACGGTTTTTTTTTTTTTGTTTTTTTGTTCTTCAATTTTCCAATTTTAAGTTTTATTTTAAGTTTGATGAGTGAAATAAAAAAGAAAATAACAAAAATTAGTCGCAATAATACCATCAATTTTTGATACGAAAATTCAGCATAAATAGGTTTTTGTTCATGTCTTTTTTTTTATGTTTTTGTTGCAAATTTAGCAAATAGAGCTTAGCAAGCAATTTGCAAATAAATTTTATTTTTCTTTTAATTTACTTTTTTTTCTAGTTTAAAATTTTTATAATTTAGAATAAAAAGAAATGTCTGGAGTAATAAGAATTTATTATAGTCATACATACGAGTGTATTAATCATACAATATTGTTCTCGACTTTATTATTGGATTATTGGAAAGAAATTTAAAAAATGATTTTTATAAAATTATCATGATTGTTAAAGCAGTCAATAAAAAAAAAGGAATTATAATAGATTTTATTATTATCATTGTAGAGCCCTACAGACCTTGAAGGTACTTCTATTGACGTAATATTGTCCTCCACTGACTGCAGTTCTCCAATTGGAAATATTATTTTTTTTATGAGCTATTAAACGACATGGACCAAGTGAAGAAAATAAAACTAACAATAGATTTAAAAAAATATTATTTTTAAAGTTATATTGACATTATACAGGGTGGTCCGGTTTAGAGCAAACATTTTTTAAGGGGTGATTCCTTGGAGTATTTTAGGAAAAAAATTGTTCTAGAAGAGGGGTCTATCTTTAAATTTACAATCCCCGTTGACGTCGTTTCTCCAAACGTTTCACGAAACGAAATCAACGTTTTTTACAAAATTTTCAGTTTATAAAAGCAAAATTTTAAGTTTATGCAGTTATTATTCAAAAACGGTAAATCTGATACTCATGCAACATATACCGTTAATTAGGTGTATTAATTCTAAAAAAAAGCTATGAAAAAGATGTTGCTCTAGTTTAAATTTATTCTGAGCTGTAGTTGATATTCTTTAGACATAATTTTTCTAATCCGATTTTCTTTAACCCTCTGTAGCACAGGTAAATTTAAAGATAGACCCCTCTTCTAGAACAATTTTTTTCCTAAAATACTCCAAGGAATCACTCTTTAAAAACTTTTTGCTCTAACTCGGACCACCCTGTATAGTTATATACCACTTGAAACAATAGCTTGTGTAAAGCAGTCAATAGTAGGAACAGTCACCGCGTGGCGCATTTAGTACTACAAAGAACTTATGGAACTTAATTGATCCCGTAGTACTACATCCGGTAATCATATTCGGATTCGTGTTTCAACCATTGATTGCCGAGTACTACTATATAAACGATATGTAGAGGTGGATAGCTCTCTCTTCATTAATAACCTTTTAAGTAAACAGTATTGACTGTCACTAAATATTTAAATGAGTTCTTGTACCTAAAAATAATTGTCAATAAAATTAAATAACAAAATAATTGTTAAATTTAAAATAAATAATTATGAATAATATAATATTTTAAATAAAATAACAAACTAATATTTTTTAATATAACTAGACCGTTTTTTAAAGGCGCATGTTTAGAAATATTTAATAACTCTGAAAAGGTGTGACATTAGCACTATGGTAGAGGTCATTGTCTTATTGGAAAACATGGCAGAAGATTTGGATTCCTCTGAAACGACTTTTGCAGAACGTGCACAGAGGCGGAGGAAGATGAAATTGTCCAACACCTATTCTGTTTCTGCCCTGGTCTAAAAGAAAAACCCATCTAGAAGCCTTCTTTCTAGACTCGCTGAATGACGTTGAAGGCATTAAAATCTAAGATCTCCACCAAGCTCAAATTGGTTCAACGAGTAGAGTCTTCTGTGAAGAAAGTTTCCGTGGTATCACAATAAACCTTCTTACTGGTCTAAGTGTGTCGGCTTGCTGTCGGCAGCCACTAATACCTATCCACCTACCATGCCTTGAAATAAAATACTTTCATTGAATAATACCCTATTCATACTATGCAAAAGTTTACTACCTTTAAACCAGATTAAGAAAACTATCATTCATACCATTAAACTGGGTAACCAGCTCTCAATTTTGATAGTTACAAAAAAATGAAATATTAAAAAAAAATGGATAAATTGTTTTCTGTTACGGATTGATTTTTGTAAATATATTCAGTAGTTGCATTTTCTTCAAAATCCTATTTTAATTTAGCATCAGCTTTAATAAAATAACAAAGGCTAAATTAAATTGTTAAAAAAATTTTGACATTTCAAATGTTGACTGCAGCTGTTATTTGCAGGTATGTGAAAATGTCGTAGTTTTAATCGAAAAAAAAGCTAATTAGCTATATGAAAAATTAAACAAGGTTAGCTCCCTACCTAGCATTTGAAGAGGTATGTTTTGACAGAAATTTATATACGAAGAGAAGTAGTTACACATGTTACACATATTATATAAGTGGTAGTATTATGGTAATATCATGCATAGTATGAATAGAGTGTTATAAAAAGCCTTTGAACGACCAGAAATAACTGATTATAACCAATTATTAGAACACATGATTACAGAACGACATATTATATCAAAATATTGTTGAGCTTATATTGACTACATCAAGCATTTTCTGAACAATATTATTATGATAGGTTGGAGTATTTATTTATTTATTATGTTTTCCTTTACAGAATGAAGTTGCCTTCTAGTTTCTGTAGCTTTATAAGCAGCATTAACTTAGCACAGCTCATTACTTTTATGCATTCATATCTCATAACTCATAAGCCCTGAAAACGAAGTTGAACAAAAAGTAAATTTTTGAACGAAACTGAAACTTAAATAAACTAAAGTACGACTAGTTGTTTGTATGAAAACCCATTGACATTTACTTGAGTTAATTTGAGTACGGCTCGTTAGGCTTATAAGGTCATAAACTCATTTGACTCATCTTCAAATATGTAAAATACTCATAAGAAATTTATTCATAAAGAAATAAAAAAAGGAAAGAAATAAAGTTTAAATTATTTTTAAAAATTACAGGGCCCTTACCAGCAATTTAAAAAAAACCGCTTCGAAAAAATGTGCGCATTTGACTTACAATGTATAAATTAATTGGTTCCAGATTGTAACAAAAATTCATACTAAAACCGTGCTGCAATTGAAAATATCTAAAATTGACACTTTCACACTTTGTTTTCTTTCCAAAGATTTTCCAAATATACATTTAGACATTTGTTTTTGTTTGTAAAATCGTGAATAGTTGAAATCAAATTTTAAATTAAAATTAATAGTAAATTAAAATAAATAAAACATTATTTCAAATACAAAATTTGTTAATTCAATTCAATTTATTTCATTTATTTCCTTCAGTATACTTTTTTTTTTTGTTAATATACAAATACTAGGGACCCCTGTTGAGTAATTATATTTCAAGTTGAAATCAAATAGCTATAAAGTTTTTAAAAAAAAGGTAATTTACGTACTGACATAGACTTCGCACGATATAGCAGAAACCACTCGTGTTTAAGAAAAAGTTTTGTGATTAGTAAGTTTTATTTAGAATACTGCTATACATAATACATAATGTATTTGCTGAATAATAAAATCATATGAGTAAAAAATTTTCAACTGTGTGCGCATTATTGTTTTATATATACATCTTATATATTATATCAGAAGTTCATTAAGGAGTAGGAGAATCGAAATAAAATGAAAAGGTGTCTACTGTGCAGGACCCTAAGTACTTGTCAATTATAATTATAGATTACATTGTTAATATTTTAATATTATAGTTAGTTTGTATTTTGCATATTTACAATTAGACAATTGAAATGCTGTCGATAAAACAAAATTTTTTTTTGAAACAAAGTACGGTTAAAGTACTTGGTTCTTCAACATAGAACTTTAATTATCATAAATTCTATAAATGACATAATATATAAACATACTTCCATGTTTATTAGTTTTGTAGTATTTATCATTATTAATATCTAATTTAATAATTTTATTTATTTTTAAAACTAAACTTACACCCCCTTCGCCAACAAATTACCAACAAAATGAATAAAGTAAAATAAACGTCAAAAATGTTCGCTAGTAGCACAGCATAGTACCAATGTTAAGAATGCGCAATATTGCTATATGCGGTGGTGTCATACATGGTAGCCTAACAGAAATATTGTTTTAAAAAAACAAAATCAGAATTAATTGATTTCAATATCAGTAACATTTTGATGTTTAGATAGTTTTTAGGCAATTAGTATGTCGATTTTATTTTTCACTACTTTTTTTTTGCGTTTTTTATATTGTCGTCTCTTTTCCAGAACATATTTTTGTACATATTTTTTTTTTTGTGCGATTTTGAATTCATTTTGGCAAGTTTCAATTTTATTTTTATTTCATATGGATTTTTTTTTTGTTTTTTTTTATTTTAGTTTTATTTATTTTTTGATTTTTGTCATTTTTTGTTTTTTTTTTTTTTTTGATATTTCAATTTTTATTGACAAAAGAAAAGCAAAATAATAAAACAAAAAGTAAAACTTCATCTTTGTATCCGCCCAGTCATCGTCATCTTCTTTTAGTCGTCATCGTCATTTTTTTCTTTGTGCTTGTATATATCCTACTGGATTTCCAATTACAACAATAATTTGACACATTTTGCAAAATTGAAAGAGAAAAGACAATCAAATAACGAAAAGAAATGAAAAGAAAAACCAGAAAAGTAAAAAGAAAAATTATATGACTCAACGGAATTGTCCATCGTTATTGCATTTTGTGCCACACAAATTTTTGTATCTATGAAAAGTGAAAGATGTTCAATTTCAGATAACAAAAAATAACTGTTATTTTTGTTATGTTTTGTTGTTTTTTTTTTTTTTCTTTTCAATTCATATTTTCACTTTTTTTTTGTCTTCATGTTTTCATTTTTCATATCTGAAAAATCGATTTTTATTGTTTATGATTTGGAAGGATAAAAAGGCATTCTCTTTCTATATTATTTAATTTTATACAATTTGAAATTTTTTTTCTAAAAAAAAAAAAAAAAAAAAAACAACAAAAAACAATTGATATTTTGAAAACTTCTTCTTATATTTTATGTGAATGACAACTGACTATTAAAATGTTTACTGTTTTAAATTAGTTTAATATCGTTTGAAGCAAAATTTAGAGTTCCAGTTGAAAAATAAAACTTTTAAAGTACCTCGATAATAATTTAAGTTGAATAAATGATATTTTTTTCCAAAATATTAGATATTATGGAATCAGCTTTAATTTAGTCCTTTGATAATAACTTCTTGAATTAAATTTCTTTAGGAAAAGTTTCTTATCTTAGTTTAGTTTATAGAAAAATTTTAAATTTAAAAAAATAAAACATTTTTAAGAAATTATCAGAATTTTTAATTATTATAATTATGAATTTTGAAATAATTCGATATCATCAACTATATAGAGCTAACGAAGTATTGAAATTTTCAATTGAGTCAAACTAATAAGATGTATTGTTTCGCGTTAACATTAGATCTATCCTAAAATTAAATATTGAAGCTTGTTTATATAATAAATAATGTAGAATGGGATTGTACTATCAAAATATTTCAAAACAAAGTATTACTAAACATTGCTAATGCTTTTTCGATATGCTCATAATATGTACTTATATTTGTATAGAGATAAAATCATCAAATCAACAACATTCGCTAATTACATTATTACTATTAGAACACATAGAAATTGTAAGATTCTTGCGCTTAAGTTACACAATCATTTGAAAGAAGTAGAAGTAAGACCCGCTATGTGTAACCCAGTAGTGTTAATGACTTCCAGAGCTTCCCCGTGCAATTCACTCTTAAAAAAATTTGACAAAAATAAAGATCTAATTCATTACCATAAATTCAATTAAATTAAATTAATATTCTAGAAACTGCCAAAGTTAATTATACCGGAATTAAAATCGATCAAAAACTAACATAAGAAAAATATATGTAATAAATAATAGTGGCAAAAAACTTAAACGTGAGATTTTGTTAAGAGTTATTGTAAAGAAGTCAGTTTAAATATTGTCAGGGTCATCATTGGTACACTGTGGGATCTGAAAAACAAATGAGCATAGATATATTGAAAACTCTATAAGCGAAGTTGATACATACACCATGAAGGAGTAATAAAAATTGAATTAATTGGATATCCACTATAAGAAAACCTGTGACCAAACAAAAAAAAACAATTTCCCCCCCGTTTTTTTTGTTTTGTTATACTTTTTTGTAAGCATTATCAATTTGGTTTTATTTAAATTTTGTGCACCATAATTTAATAAAATCAATAAAAATGTGCGAAAAAACTAGCGCCATCATCTAAATTATATTCGAACAACACTTTCAACACTAAAACAGGACTTGTTTAGTACTAATTTATCTGCCAACTGTTAAAAATAATATTTTTCATTATTTTCATTTCATTTATTATGCCTGTCTCAAATTAACATTTCGTTTCTTATAATTATATTTACAAATACTTATCGATAACGTATTCTAGAAAACTATTTGGTTCGGTACACCTGTAAATTTATGATTCCAACTTTTGGAGGACATTCTATTATTTTTATTCTTATTTTAAATATTTTCATTTTGTATTTTCGCACTTGCACCCGGTGCTGTTTTGTTCAATATAGAATTCTATAATTCTTAAAAATAATACCGTACAAACACTATGTAGAATAATATATACACATATATGTATCAAGTAGATAATATTAAGTAAAGCTCCAAATAAGTATTTAAAAAACATTTTCGTATGTTAGATGGTAGTGGAAAGCATGTTAAAATGTGTAAGTGACTATACCCAGTATATTGAAATAAATAAATAAATAACAGAAAATTATAATCGTTAATAGCCCAATTTTCCGAAAGATTATACCGTGTAGTACAATTAAAAATACTTTAGTGGTAAAATATTCTTAAGAATAATAATTTTCCATTGAGTTTACTTAATTTATAACAGCATATTTTATTCAATTATAAAAATCTGAATTATATACAATAATGACAATATATTATTTACCAATTCAAACAGAGCTGCCATACAATCCCTCATATTTTTTGGGTTTTTATTTTAGTCTTAAGAGTCGAATTTAATTAAAATTAAAATTTTTATTAAAACCAGAACAAAACTGTATGACGAAGAAGTTGCAAAATATTACAATGGGTAATTTCAAGATAAGTTAAAATGTCAACATTCAGTTTATCAAGTTGTTAATAACATAGTTCTTTTATGAGAGCTGACTGATAACTAATTTCATTTGAAATTAAATAATTCCGTTCTACATAATGATGCGCAGCACCTACTTTTTTTTTATTTATCAATGAAAACTGATTTAAAAAATAACTATTTATAAAAATTCTCGGATATAAATAGATTTTGTACCAAATATCAGTTATATACAGACTAGGGGCCCCTGTTGAGTAATTATAATTCAAGTTAAAGCCAAATTTAAAGTTTTTAAAAGAACAGGGATTTGCATGGACTGATATAGACTTCTCATTACAAAGCAGAAAATACTCATGTTTGAAAAGCTTTGAAATTAGTATGTTTTCGTTAAAAAACATAAATACCTTACTTCTCATTTTCTATTTCGTTTCTACCTATTTCTAATAGCTAGTGGGTTTAACGGATAAAATTACTAAAAATTTAATATTTTTATAATTCAAGATATATACATATTATTTAACCTATGAATCTAAATAATTATAATAAATCACAAAAGTCTAGAAAACAATGTAAGATAAATAATTTGAGACACTTATGTTGTGACGTTAAAAAAGATATATAAATAGAAATGGAAATATATATTTTGTTATTAGAGAAAAATGAAAATAATGTAATGCATAAATACATATTTATTTATTGTTCAGTAGATTTATGTAGATACGTAATTTCATAAAAGTAAAAAAAAATAATTTTGGTCAAAATTGTAGGTACATAAATATGTATGGATTATGTATGAATGTAATTCTGAAACAGATTAAGCTCACAATTCTGTAAGAGAATTAATAGAATTTGGCTCTATATTTTCATTAACCAAAACCGTATTTATTTATAAATTAAGAATATTTTTGGTAAGTTGAAAAAATAATATAAAGTTAAAATGCTTGTCAATTATAATTATAGATAGCTACTTTGACTCTATTATGTAAAGATGAAATTGCCCGTCATATGATTTTTTTTTGTTTTTGTCTTTTTATATTTTTGTTTGTTTTTGTTTTTTATTTTAATAAGAACTCACGAATAATGTATTTGGTGAATAATAAAACCATATGATTAAAAAAATTTCAACTGTGTGAGCATTATTGTTTTATATACAACTATTATATTAGAAGTTCAATAAGGATAATTATATATACTCTAACTCTACTATATAAAAATGAAATTGCTAGTCATATGAACAATTCAACTGATTTTGTTTGTTTTTGCTTTTTTATATTTTTTATTTGAAATTAATTTATTTCTTTGTTTTTATTTGGCATATGTAAATAGATTCATTTGAAAGTATATAATATAAATTATAATAACTGATTTGTTTGCTTTTGTTTATTACTTTCATAAGATCTCACTTATGCATAATGTATTTGCTGAATAATAAAATCATATGAGTACAAAATGTTCAACTGTGTGCGCATTTTTGTTTTATATATAATCTTATATATTATATATATTAGAAGTTCATTAAGGAGTAGGAGAATCGAAATAAAATAAAAAGGTGTCTACTGCGCAGGACCTTAAATACTTGTCAATTATAATTATAGATATTGTATCAGTTATATAATACAAATATGGTATCAGTTATACAATACTTAATAAATTGTCGCTTATTTTGTTCTTTATTTAGCACATAATATTCAATACTGTTCTTTTATCAGCATCTCACGAAGTTTTTAAATACAAAATTATTATTCTAACTAAATTTATAAATAACATAAATCTAGAATATTCTAACTATATATTCTATAAACTAATAACTAACATATTTTTTTGTAAAGAAGCAATATTACATTTAACATAACAGATAACATTATTTTTGTATAATACCTATAATATGTAAACAAACTATTTAATTTCATTCATTATTACTTTACTTCAACTCATCAGCAGATATTTATAGTGTTAGACTATCTACAGAAATCCTAGTTTTTACTTTGATTAATTTTATAATTTATTATTAATACATCTGTCAGTTATAAAAATATACAAAAATTTAAAATTTAAATCTATTCTAATTATTAAATTTTAATAATATGTAAAAAATATCCACTTTTCATTGATTATGAGAATGCATTTTACAGATTTAAAGCTGACAAGTTGGTCGAGGATTTTAATACAGTTGATGTAAATAATTAAATCGTATAATTATTAAGATAATAATTATCAAAATAAACTGAACACATAAAATTGAAAAATCAATTAGTGATGACGTATAAATAAGTAGGTACAATGATGAATTTTATTCCCACTATTCTTTAATATAATAATATAATATGAAGTCTTTAGATTTATACTCGTATCTAAACTAAATTTCTAAATAAAAAATAAAAAAATGCAAATCAACTGTAGTAAAGATAAATTACATATCTGTATCAAAGTAAATAGTTTTAAAAGAATTAATTGTACAATTTATGGTGCATTATAAATAAATAAATAAATAAATTTTTATATGAAGTGAGTCGGTCTTCCAAGAAGCCATAGTAAACAAAAATAAAGGAGTAGACATCATCACACTCCTAGCTTGATGGCCCATATCTATTACACCTTTAAAGAATAGCAAATTCACATATTATAGAAGACGATATTGCTTAAAATATTGACACCTAAAACATGTATTTAAAAATAACTAACAAACATTATAGCAACTTAAAATTACTGATTAAAGACTGCCATATTTACGGTCAAAATAAATACAAAAATATTTTAAAATAAAGTTAATGGAACGTTTCGTTCACCAACAGTACTGGAACTCAATACCTCCTAGCTTGAATTTTATTAATTTAAAATCTCATATATAGATAAAATCAAAATGTGAGTTATAAAAACTTAACCAAATCTTGCCTTGGTAAAACCAAAATGTTAAAAAATATAGGTATAGTAAGAACTATCTTAATTTTGAAAAATTTTCTTATTCAGAAAACATTGCGTCGGCTGATTTTTAGTTTAGTCCATACGCCATTTACTCTATTTCGAGTAAAACGCATTTTAAAGTTTAAAGTTAAATAAAAAACAAATTGCACGATAGAATTTATTATTTAAATTTTAATATGGTAACAACTAGCTATATATATTGAGAGTTCAAATATAAAATTTCGTAACAATGCGACTACTATGTTAAGAGTAATAATGCAGTTTTTTCCCAAATTAGAAAATTTTCAATTTGGTCCATATCCATAGCTTTTTTACTAAATAGTTTACATTACAGCAAGTGGACCAAATTATTTTGGATATTAGAATAAACTTTTTCTATTCTATTAACAACTACGAAATTAACATTTAAAATTATAAATAAAGAAAAAATAATACGTTAAATTAAGTATTTCAAAATTTTTATGACTTATATAAGTTCTTATGTTTATTATAAAAACCTACTGCTTGTGTTTATTATAAAAAAAATAATGATTGATTTCACAGCTTTTTTTCTCAGCTTTAATTACAGAAATAAAATAGTAATAACATATGAAATAAAAAATGATTATCAGTCTCCTTAACAAATTATCAGGTCTTTTCAACGTTTTATAACTAATTTTTCTTTTGCTATAATATTGATAAGGAGGTACCGTACTGGTACTGAAAACAATTTTTTTTGTAATTAAAGGAAAATCTATAATTACTTGTTTTAAAATTTTGAATAGTGCACTAGTAAGGTCGTTACCAGAACGGCCACTACTTGCTTCTGTCCATATAGCACAATATGTTTTTTTATGATTATTTGGAACTATAGCAAAGCCTCTGAGATTAAGCTTCCGTTTATAAAAAAATGACGAAGCATTTCTGTTCGGTAAGCCAATGTACTATAAATGTAGATAAACGCACCAAATGTATGTCTTAGGATCAAGGCTATACTTTTGTCTATGTCTATATAGTATTAATGAAACACAAATTTTATGTATGGATATGAAAATGTATATGCAATATATAAAAAAAATGTGATCCAATTACATTTACTATGGTTGTGAACCAAATTAATTCTAAGTAAAAAAATTTAATAAAATGTATGAGATTTTTGTTACACACACCAAATTTTTGGATATGGACCAAATTGAAATGAAAAATTATTAAAAATATGGATATGGAACCAGCTCCATACTGAATATCTCCGTAACTTCTAGGAATTTTAAAAATCTGATTATCGATTCTGAAAGAGAACATTTTATTACCATAGATATCATTCACAGTTTAAAATATCCAAAAATGGCGTATGGACCAAACTAAAAATCAGGGAACAATTGGTACAGAGTAAATTTTGTACAACTTTTAAAATTAAAGAAATATTTCGTTCAAACAAGTTAAAAACGGCTTCGTCTTAAAGTGTCCATGCCAAGCTAGTTTTGAGTCTGTGATCTTTATTTAAATATAGATTTTTCTGTGATGTTTTATACCAAAACTAATGTTTTGTCTATATAACGGTTAAAAAAAATTAAATTTTTTAGAGTAGTAAAATATAAAAAAAAAATATTTACTTGTATGTGTGAATTTTATAAAATATTAAATATTTTTTAATTTGTATATTTGTATATTTTAGTAGCTAAAAAATAGAAACACAATGATCAACAATCAGTTTGATGTGGGTGCTCTTTTGTTCTGGGCTTATATAATATTTGTGTTCCGATACGTGATTGGAATTTATCCTCTATTGATGCACATAGGATAAACTATTGTTTCTGGCAACCTGTAGTTAATTAGTAAATTCAATCATTTCTCTTCAGTCATTGATTAAAATTTTAATAGGGTTACTTTTAAGAAAAAAATTATCATATTTTTGCAATTAAATTGAAGTTTAGTTATAAATTTTTGTTGTTTTGTTTTTTGTTATTTTGTTAACTCTAATTATTTTTAATTTTTTTTATTGCATACCTTTCAGTTAAATATTTAGTGAAAATCTGTTATGGGTTCTAGCCTTATAAATTGTAAATAAATAAATAAATAATAATTTATATGAATCTATGTTATTATAAAATTATAAAAGTAATAAGTACTGTTGTAACTATGAATCTAAAGTCCGACATTGATATAAAATTATTTTTCATTTTTTAAAAAAAAAATTTTAAGTTAAGATCTTAAAAAAATAATAATTGTATGCAAGTAAATCATTTGAAATCTGCAACATGCTACATTCATTTTATGTTAAAAACTTTATAATTCGTTTCTCTATCTACTGTTAAATAAGTTTTAAATCATTTTAAGTCTTTACTGAAAATGTACAATTATTTAAAATGCAACAAAAAACAAAAAAAAAAAAATAATATGACAAAAAAAATTTAAAATTTATAAGTTTTTATTTTTTTGAATTTTTTATTTTTGTTTTTCTGTTTTTGTTTTTTGTCTTTTTAATAAAATCATTTTAAAATAGCTTATCTATGAGGATAAGCTCTATAATTTGTTTTTACTTTTATTTTTCATTTATTTCTTGTAAAGATGCTTCTCACAACAGGATTAATTTTTGTCCCATCAGTCAAGTTAAGAGTTCCTGAATTTTATAAAATATAAATATAAGTATATATATACATACATATAATATATATATATATAATATGCCGGATATGCACTAACTTATACCGGAGTCGATTTAAAAATGAAAAATTAAAAAAAGAAAAAAACAAGAATGAGTGGTGCATAAGAAGGAAAAAGGCAAAGAGAGTAGAAAAAAAAGTTTTGTTTTTCTAAAGTAAAAATAAATGTTTTTGTCACAGTAAATATCCTTTTATTTTTTTTTTTTTGTTTTTATTCTTATATTTTTTATACTATTTTTTTGTTCTTTTATTTTTATATAAAATTTATGTGATGCTGGTAGTCTTTATATAAAATATTTTTATTTTTCTCTCCAGTATATTTTAAGTTGTTTTCCATTTATTAATTTTCACAAGGTTGTAAAGTTGTTGTTATTGTCTTCTCATATTTTTTTTTTTTTTTTTTTGTTAATAAAAGTAAACTAAAAATGTAATGTGCTACTGGTGAGTGAGATGGAAAATATGTTTTTTTTTATTTAGTTATTTTTTTTTCATAATACAGAAGGTTGTATTTTTTTTTGTTTTTGTTATAATTTTTTTTTTTTTTAAGAAGCAGTTCATCATTTACAACAGGTATAATGCACAATATACATGCATGACTTGAAGTAGATAGTAGTATTTTGAATCTTCGGGAAAACAACAGAAAATTTTACCTTCATGTTGTAGGTATTCAACTCAAGGTTTTCTTTAATTCTTTGAAGAGCTGGAGGCTGAACAAAATTACAATCTGACATATTGAAGGCGGGTGTGTTTTAACTATTGTACTAGGAAGATAGGAAAAAAAAGGACAAAAAAAAATTTAAAAAATGAATTATGAAAACTAAAAAAAAAAAAAAGAAAACAACAAAAAAAAAAAATGTTAAATAAATTTTTAAAATGAATCTTTTGTTGTTGTTTATTTAACTAGCGGATGAAAATGTTATTTAAACACGTAAAGATTTGTTTTTTTTTTTTGTTTGTTTTTGCTCTCACTTTTCCTAATTTTAAAAAGATGACAATAAAATATTTCATAATTGTTTTTGTTTATATTTATTTTTTTAATCATAATATTTTATTTTTTTTTAATTTTCATATTTACAGGTTGTATCAAAAGTGTAGAAGTATTTTTGTATCAGTGCGGTGGTGTTGGCGGTTGGAAAATATACAAAAAAAAATATTACCGATTTAATGTGATTTAGTATCAATTTGTTATCTTATTGCATCGGTATAAAACTATCGCATTAAAATTTGTATAACTATTGCTATATTTAAGTAAAGGAAAAAAAACCCCGAAAATATATAAATTTCTACTACTCGTAAAGTCTTTGTTGTTCTAACAAAAATTATTTTTCAATATTATTAGTTCACATTTCACACAAATATTATTATTTTGACTTTGAAAAAAACATAGAATATGTCCGTCTTGGCCAGTTTTAAATTACACATAGCTCTCTTCGTCAATATTGAAGCTATTTTTATAAATATTAAATACAAGTGAGGAGAAATCAAAGTATTAAATTGGGTCAACTAAGTTTTGATAAATTTTTTAATTACATTAATTTAGTCAAGTTATTGTAAACTGGTTTGAATACATCAACACTCTTTATTTATTTGTAAAGCTCAAACATCAGTTGTTATTATCTTTATAGATTTAAATATTTTAATTAAATACTAGGGTTTCTGAATCCGAATTACTCGAACTCGAATTCGCCGAACCTTCAACGTAAGATTCGAATTCGAAGTTCGGTGCCTGATTTATCGAATATAAAAATTTTAAAATTCAAAAAATATTGTACCAATATTATACCAGTAGGCGACGTCCAATTTATTAAAACAATGAAAGTCATTTTATTTATTTGCATTTATTATTAATGTACATATATCTTAACAGAAAACAAGTGAAAACTTCTGAAATTTTAATTTTGTACAAACTTTTAAAATTTTAATTTTTAAATAATTTTCATTATTAAGTTCGTGAGTACTCAAATTAGCACTGCATTATTGGTTAATATTTCCAAGCGTGTTGATGAACGCATAAATGTAAATTTGATGAATCTTTTAAAATACCTGAACGATACAAATAATGTTCCATCAAAACAAGCGATAAATTTTGCAACAGATATAAGGAAAAGATTAATTAAAGCTAACCCAACTTTAGTAGTAAACGAAAATGAATCTAATATGCAAGTAGATGCTTTAGTTGAACCTGAACAACAAAAAGAAATTACTATTGAGGAGGAACTAAACCAAATATTAAAAAGTGGGAATGGGGAACCAATGGAGAAAACTGATTTTGACAAATTAAAACAGGAGTTTACTCTGTATAAAAAGGCTGGCAAACGTACAGAAAATTTGCAAAAACTGTTCAACGCTCTATGTTCAATTAAACCCACTTCAACGGACTCTCAAAGAGCTTTTTCTATTTCTTCCAATTTTTGCACCAAAATAAGGTCGAAATTATCTGATAAATCTTAAAATTCGTTGTTATTTTTAAAATTTTATTACTTACGAGAAAAAATATAAATATATTTTTGTTTTTGTTTAATATTATATGTAATAAAATACTTAATTGAATCAAATATTTAAACAGAACTTATTACTTTAATAAAAACTATTTTTTTTACTACATTTAATAAAAATTTTACGAATTCGAAGGGTTTGACGAATTTCGAAATTTAATACTCGGATTCGTCGAATTTTATTTTCCCGAGTTTTCAGAAACTCTAATTAAATACATAATTATACCACTGTCTTCCACGTTTTCTTTTAAAAAATTTAATATTATCAATGAATATTGAAAAAACATTACTACGTTAAGTTTTCCTTGGAGTAAT
The DNA here is from genome assembly GCA_963942445.1 of Argyra leucocephala. NCBI lineage: Eukaryota > Metazoa > Arthropoda > Insecta > Diptera > Dolichopodidae > Argyra > Argyra leucocephala. The sequence goes on along the minus strand of OZ012677.1, from coordinate 24,200,233 downwards.
AATAATGATACAAAACGATTTTAAATAATTTTAATGCTTGAATATCAATTTCTTGATTAATTTTCATTAATATATATGAGTCATTCAGGTAAAGAGCTATCAAGAACAATATGGTATAGATATTTTTCCAATAGTTAAAGAAAAAGACTAAACGATAAATCATAAGGAAAATATAATTAATATTGGTTCTAGAGATTGGTACCAGTGCACTGAGTTCAATGGAATATTCTGTTTGTAAATATTGACATCTAATGTCTAAATATTGAAGTTGGGTTGTGTTCAAAATTATTGTATTAAGATGTAAATAATTAATATGTTAAATACTATTTAAAAATTTGGCCATCATATTATAGAAGTTTTATTATAGAAGGTCACAACGTGACGGTTACTAACATGACAGTTACAATACATTCAAGTGTTTTATTAATACATATTATATGCATTTAATATACACATTATAAATATTTAAAAGATATTTTTCCACAATTTATATGTCTACCATAATCTATCTATCTCTCTTGGTACTCTCACGTGGAGGTACTAGGTTATTTGATTACTGGCTGGAAAACACTTAAAACGCTAGGATATTACCAAAACTTTAGAAAATTGAAAAACTTTTTTGAAAAGGTTTTTTTTCAATAATCACTAGGGCCGTAATTTGGCAAGTATGAGTAATAAAGTTATTATTATAAGTTATATTATTATTTTTTTATTATCAATGTTCGAATATTTTAGGTGCCTATTACACATTAATGTTTTCATCAATATTCTTGTCTATAATATATGGACTGATGAGGGATTACACGTCATCAATAATGCACCAAGCAACTTTTTTATCCATATTTCGAAATTTCGCAATGACATATTGTGGAAGTGTTTCGAGTATATTGATAATTTCGAAACATATATGAATATTGAAAATATTATTTCTGGAGGAATGTTTTTGACTTCAATTTAAATTGAATTTATTTTTAAAGTAAATTTTGTGTATAAAAAACAACAAATTATTTTTTTGCTCATTTTAATAATATATCAGTCGCTTAATTACAATAATTGCTTTGATTGTTAAAATTAATATAATATGCTATTTTTATACATAAACATTTAAACATTATCTGAACATTCCCAAAAAAGTCATTTTTTTTATTAGCTGATTTATTGATCAGATAATTGATGGGTCAGCTGATTGAATTATTGATGAGAAGAAAACCGCCATCAATAATTTCTCATCAATATATGAACAATATACATATTTTTTTTTATTTTTTATTAGTTTTGTATAAAACTTTATTTAATTAACATTAACAATAATTTAATACTAATTTAAATAAATTCAATTCAATTAATTCAATGCATCAAAAAATCAAATAATTAAATAATATCACTTCCAATAATCAACAAAAAAAAAATCAGCAAAATAAAAACAAAATAACTTTAAAACTAATATTCAGCTATAGCTTTAAAACTAAAATAAAAATGAGGTATATAAGACTGTTTCGAATTCAATGTAGAAAGCCATTTTTTTTATTAATTTTTCCGCATACGTAGTCTAAATGTTCCCGAAAATTAATTTTATTATCTATTATAACACCTAAATACCTTATTCTCGTAATTGGTTCAATAATCTCATTGTTAATATAAATAGCAGAAACAATGGAGGCTGCAGATCTAATATTGATATGCATATATTTTGTTTTTGTGACATTGAGCTTTAAATTGTTCATACAAAGCGAGTTATGTATATTTGGCAAGTCTGAGTTTAGATTTTGAACTAAGTGTGCAAAATTTCTGCCACTAATATATGTCAAAGAAAATCATCAGCAAACATGACTATACGGCAAAATTTAACAATATTCCTAATATCATTAATGTATAACAGGAACATTACAACGCCCAGCACTGTGGAACACCTAATTTAATATCTCTGTGACTAGATAAAACATTGTTAAGTTTGGTTACCTGCTTTCTTCCTACTAAATATGTTTTAAACCAATTTAGCTCGTTGTTTTTGATCCCATATTATTTAAGTGTTGACAGTAATAAATTTGTATAGACAAAAGTCACCCAGTTTATAGTCTCGCATGAATATCCCTTACGAAAACCTGACTGCTGCGTTGCGAAAATGTTGTTTGTTTCAACATATTTCTCTAGTTGTTCATAGATCTTTTCCAACAGTTTCCCATTTGGTCATATTGGGCGCATATCTTCGCATCGCATAGAATTTTTAATTTTTGGTACTTCCATTATCTTTTTGTTAAAACCTACGGAGTCTCTTTTGTTCTTCAGGTTTTTAAGAATATTTATCATTCATTGATGTGTAATAGGCACCTTACATCTAGACCTAACTTCACTTCACATAATAAAATTATCAATTTTTAATTCAGAATAGAAATAAAGTGATCAGAAATAAATTTACTATCTTATATCCAAACATTTTGTAGTATTACTATCTAACGTATAGTATGTCTATCTTGTCAAGACTCTATACGTAAAAGCAGTGATGGTATTAATTGACTAAGTTTTGGCATCCACTGTTGAACAAAAAAAAAAAACTAATTCGATATATCGGAAATGAAATTAAGTTTTTATTTCCTTCTGAAAAGAAATGAACTAAATTCTGAAGCAACTGTTTTATGTGTAGATATTGTATAGAGATTTTAAATATTGTATTTATAGTTGGATTTAAAAACGTAGCTATTCAAATCAGTTATTTGGTTTTGTTTAACAACATATTTTTTTGAAATTGAGGAATTCAAAAATCGTAGAATTTAGTTAAAAGATTTAGAAATTATTTTTTTTTCAATTATGATAAAAACTACTGCCAATATCAATAAACCGACAACTAAATTTTTGAATATTAATTTTGACCAATTATAACCGAAAGTATAGTTTTGGTTTAAAGAATAAGATTAGAAATAAATAAAAATTATAATTTATATTCAATTTTAAACCCAAAAAACAATTTTGCTATTTATACCAAACTTTAAATTTAAAACGATAACCCCAGACAAGGAAAATAGTAAAGTTAACGTCGAAGTACGAATAGTAAAGTATAGGAGTCGATGAAAAGAATTTATTTCCGCCCTATGCCCCACGGATGGGGTTTTCTGGACATTGATGATGAACGTCGAAGTTAAACACAATTTATACTATTTCATGTCTTCAGTCTTATAATACTTCACGTCTTCAGGATTAAGAGAAAAAATGTGAGTAGTGATTATTTGCTTATGTAAAAATTATTCTATAGCAACGTGGCAACAGATTAACTTAAAGAGACACAATTTCTACTTATAAGGAGATTAACCCTCATATTATCGTCAGAAAAAGTTACAAAAACACTCCTCGGGTAAATTTTTTGGACGATATTACTTTGGACGATTTACAATGGACGAGATCGGACTTTGGACGATATTTAACCCAATATGAAAATATCATTCCTGTAAATTAAAGAAGATATTTTATAAGAAAAAAACATTTTTTGCTGACTCTATTTTATAGATAAAAAAAAAATTAAATTAATTGGACAGTAATTGATTATTTCAAATTTTACGATTATTGTGACACGAAGCAGAAAAAAAAATTGATATTTATGTTCTGCACATAATTTTGTTTACACACTTCGCACTCCGCATTTGCTTTTCTATCCTTTTTTATGCAAATTTGACATATTTGATTTATATACACCTATAAGTTCATACTTGAACAAAAAACAGCTGCAAGACTTTGGGAAAGTTTAAAAAGCAGTTTGATCATACCTGCTAAAATGAGTAATACAATAAAGCTTTCTATAGTTACATCATCAAAGTCATTCCACATTTCCCTATACACTCTTTTTCCCTCTAAATTTGTATTATCCACCATAATTAATATTTATCATACTGGAATTAAAACACAACTCAAATATATTTTTGATACTGAATTCTTGCAGCACCAAAAGAAGTAATTCCAAGTCGATCTATGATTACATTTTCTTTAAAATTTTTCCACTTAACATTGGAGGTTGTACTGCTCATTCAACGGATTTGTGATGAAATTTTGGTCAATTTATTATGGCCTATACTAGGAATCCATTTTGCAAATGCATAACGTATCTAAAATGCATTAACGTATAAAAATTTAAATGGGTTAAATTTCACCTGAAGAAAATTTACATATTGGCTCACCTAGTTAGTTGCATAGGTCCTACATTTTTTAAAATTTTCCAAGTTTTATATTTTATAAACAAAGTAACCATTTTTGACAAATAATTAAAAGGAATAAGAAAAAGCTTTGAAATTATAGTATGCATCTCGTATGACCGACAATAGAATAGATCTAACCAATTTTAATCAAAATATATTCAACATACATCAATGTTAAAAATTTTATATAAGAATACGACATCACCACTGCAAAAAAAAAACAAAAAAGCAAAAAAAAATATAACATTTTTATTCGACTATGAAATGAGGATTAACTTACATTAAAATATATAACAAATTTAGCTAGGATAACGGGATTTTAACGCGTTTGAAAATTGCTTTTGCAATCTTCTTACTCCTTTCATTTTATTTTACTTTTCTTTGTGTATAATTTTCTTTTGTTTTTGTTCTTTTCTTTTTTTTTTTGTTTTTGTTTTTTTTTTTGTTTGTGTAATGGGTTAGAAATTGTGACTTTTGAAGACTTGAATATAATGCATGATGATGAGTTTCAGCGTGTTGAATTTATTTTTTTGTTGTCATTGTTTTATTTTTTTTTTTTATTTTTAAATAAAAATTATAAATATATTGTTGCAATAATTCAAGGATTTTTATTTTTTATTTTCTTTAAAAAGAAAATATTTTGTTTTTTTTTTTTCATTTTTATTTAAACGATATGTGATGATCAAATATAAAAGTTTGACAGTTTTACTTTTATTTTTAGTTTTACTCTAAGTGATTTTTGTTGTGTTTTTTTTTTTTATTTTTTTTTTTGCATTGTAAGTAATGTTACAAAAAATTTCAATAGAAGAATGCTTTTAAAAAATGTTTTTGATTTTATCAAAAGATATTAAATTATTTTTACTGAATCGCTTAATTTAATTTTGTTCGAGTTAAATACTAGAACAGTAATTTTACATTTTTATCCTTGCTAGAGTTAAAAACAAATTTTAAATGTTCGCACAAAATAGATTACTTTCTTATTTTTTTCGGAGAAAACTATTTTACATATTATTATATTTTTTTAAAATATATTTACTACCAAATAAAAACTAGGTCAAATATTTTTTGATTTTCTTGATCAATAATAATAACTTGAATGTTTGATGAACGGTACTTTTCATTTAAGCGCCTCAGAAGTAGCCTTTTTTAGTTGTAGATTTTTAAGTTTGTAGATTTGAAGGTAGAGTTTCTATATCAGCTTATCTCACTAATTTCGAGTTCGAATTAGTTAAACTATAATATCCTATTACAAATGGCCAGCAGCTTACAGAAGAAGTTTTAATATAACGGCCAGCCGTAATTTATAAGTACAGCCAGCATTTATTAAAAAGAACAGGCACAATTAATTCAAAATTACAGCCAGCATTGAACAGTACAGTCAGCATTAATTCAGTAGTGCAGCTACATACTATTTAATTAAAAAATTTTTGGTAATTAATTTGATTTAATTTGTTATATTTAACAATTTTATTATTTTTTGAATTCTAAAGAAATATAATTTAATATATTTATACGTAATATAAAATACACATTTTTTTTTTTCTCCTATTACTCCGCGTGGTAGCATTGGGCTTCGATAGTGAACCTCCATTCCTCTCTGTTGAGTACTACTTCCTTAATATCGTCGCAGGTATAATTGTTGATTGTTAATTCTTGATCGATTGTGCGTCTCCATGTATTGTATGGTCTGCCGGGCTTCTTTGTCTTTGTAGATTCCATTCTAGACTTCTTCTTGCTATATCACTTTCTGGTTTCCTTAGTGTATGACCTATCCATTTCCATTTTTTCCTATTTATCTGTCTGTTGATAGGTTCTTCTCCAGTTATCATCCATAAATCCTCGTTGCTAATTCTTGCCGGCCAGAATATTCTGCATATAATTCTCAAGCACTTGTTGATGAATACTTGTAGCTTCTGTTTGATTCTGACCGAAGTGAGCCATGTTGCACTGCCATATATTAATGTTGACTTAACACATGCTCTGAATATTGTTAGCTTTGTTGTTCTCGATATTTGGTTGCTCCGTCATATCTTCATTAGGCTCCCAAATGTTCTTCTTGCCTTATTTATACGGCTGTTGACATCTTCTGTTGTACCTTCTCTTGATGTTATGATGCTCCCCAGGTAGTTGAATTCTTCTACGTATTCTATCTGTTGTCCACTCACTGTTATTGGCTCACTATTACTGTTGTTTGTCCTCATTGCCTTGCTTTTCTCGATATTTAATTCCAGTCTCGATTTCTTTGCTTCTTCCAGTAAACTGTTGACTTTGTTCTGTAGGTCCCTTTGATTCCTTGATATGAGGCATACATCATCTGCGTAATCTAAGTCTTCTAAGTTGCCGAAGAGATCCCATTCTATTCCGTTAATTCCAGTGCAAACTTTTCTTAGAATGTCGTCTAGTATTCTGTTGAAGAGAAGTGGAGGTAGTGGACATCCTTGTCTAACTCCTATATTGGTGTAGAATGGATCACTGATGTTATCTCTGTGTTGAAATGTTGTCTCTGCAACTTTATACATCGCTTTGATGATGTTGATGATTTTTTCAGGAACTCCCTTCTTTGTAAGTTTTTTCCATATTGGGCATCTCTTGACTGTGTCGAATGCTTTCTTAAAATCTATGAATAGTAGATTTAGTGGAGCATTCCATTCTACTGATTGTTCAACTATGACCCGTAAAGTATTTGCCTGGTCAACACATCTTCGGTTTGGTCTGAAACCTGCCTGCTCTTTCCGTAGTATTGGTTCTAGTACTTCCTCTAATCTTGTTTTTATAATAATTGCTATTATCTTATGAATAATATTTAGAACCGTGATTCCTCTCCAGTTGCTGTAATTTGCCAAGTCTCCTTTCTTAGGTATCTTGACAATCATTCCTTTCTTCCATGATGGTGGTATATTCTCTTCTATCCATGCTTTTCTGATGTGGGGTTCAATTGTTTTTGCGAATAGGTCGGGGTCCAGTTTGGCTATTTCTGCTGGAATTTCATCTTCACCTGTTGCTTTGTTGTGTTTCAGGATATTGATTGTAGCTTTGATTTGTTCTCTATTTGGAGCTTGAGTAGATATTGGCAGTCCCTCAGTTGGGTAGATATTTGCATTGCCTCTGTTTCTTATGTCTGCTTCATTATTTGTACTTTCTTCGTTGCTCAGTTCTGGCCCGATGGGGATGAGCGTGCCGTCTTTATCTTTAATTGGTTTGTTTTGTTGTTCCGACTGGTTTGTTAAGTTCTTGACTATACGATGCAATTCTCTTAGGTTATGTTGCTGTGCTGCTTTTTCTGCTTCTCCGGCTAAATTTTGTAGAAATTTCCTTTTATCTCTTCTTGATGCTCTTTTCACTGTTTTCGCTATTTCTTCATATCCTCCTACACATAAAATACACATATGTAGTGTAAATAGTAAAATTTATATTATAATTCGAATGATACTGTAAATGTGTTTGTACGTACGGTACCCCAACTTGAATATAAACATTTGTTTTTAAAAATTATAAATATTTTTAGATAGCATATTTTTATATTTAAAATATTTTGGAGTACATTTAAATTCAGTGAAATTAAGTGATAAAATAAATAATATAGTAAACAAGCTTTGAATATATAATTAGAAGAGCAAGAATATAAGTATAATTATTAAAAGTGGAATTAAGTTAGTCTAAGGATAACAGTAGGATATAAATGTATATAAACCACCTAAATGTGACACATAAATATAAGACCCATTTTAGTCTTTAAACTGTAAAGTGATAAAATAAATATAGTAAATAAACTACAATTCCAATAATTAATATAACTTTGAAGTCTGAATAATTGGTAAAATTATTTTGTCTTCAAATATACCAGCGATTGAATAATTTGCCAAGGACTTTTTGTAACAGGTATTATAGTGTGTAAAGCTTACATTGTTAATACCTCTGTACTATATTTAGAGAGTAAAATTATTTTGTCTTCAAATATACCAGCGATTGAATAATTTCCCAAGGACTTTTTGTAACAGGTATTACAGTGTGTAAAGCTTACATTGTTAATACCTCTGTACTATACTATATGCTTTGTCATAGCTCAAATCCATTATATTTAACTTTCCTAAAAATTAGGTTTTCGTTAGTCAAACGTTGATATTCTATCAAGTGTCATCTGCCCAGTTTAAAAGAGACAATAATTGTTGTTTCGTATGGGATTTGAACTATTCAATTAAAATGTGAACCACATTGTTAAATTACATTTTCTGTACTACTGCGGGTTATTACCATAATGTCCATACATTATAATACATTTAAATATTTACGAGAAAATAAATCAAATTAATTAATTAATTAATTACTGCATGAATCATTTTAAATATTTTTAGAACTGCATTCTTAAAACAAAAATTCTATTATATTGAATTTAGTAGAGTATTGGAAGGATTTTTTTTTTACAGTAATTATTGCAAAACAAAAATATTTTAATACAGCATTAAAATTCGTTTTTGTTTATATTAATATTCACTCGATACTGGAATCATTATTCATTTTCAGGATTATAATTATATAGACAGGAGTATAAAATTTACAGTAACGTCTATTTTCTTCCTTTATACTTTTTTTTTTTTTTGGTGTTTAAATCAAAGTGAAACTTAATATTTTATAAAATAAAATGGTATACCTATTTATATTTATATATATATGTATATATATTATCTATTATTATTTAATTTACTTTGAAAAGGAATAAATATTTCAGACTGGAATTTATTTCTTTGTCCTGTATAGACAGATACTTTTAGATCCTGTTTCATGTATACAATGCTATACATTACATATATTTTTAATAATATTTATATATAAATATTGATAATAACACATAATAAAAAATTAAATAATAATAGTTTTTGCATGAGGCATACATAAAACATGTATTAGAAAAAATTACAAAGAGTTATGACATCGCCAACATTATGCACCTTTTTGAATATAGTTAATAAAAGTAATATCTAGTTTGAGTATAAAAAAAATGGATTTATAAAATGGTAGTAAATATGAGGAAGATTGGAAATACCAGACAATATATTGGTATCCATAGATTTCTATAAACATTTTTAGTAAAATAATTATTTTAATATTCTACATACAATTACGAAATTTAGGAAATTTAAAGTTACAGGATGATTTATGAATCTTTTTAATGTCTTCGTATTAAATATATAAATTTCGAATCTTTCGATTTTCCTTTATTCATGTTTCAACTCAGTTTTTTTTTTCAAACATTCTTCAGAACATTGCCAACATACCAACTTACTTGATATGTAATGGTTGTGTCATTTGACTATCAATCAAAAATAATTCGACTCTGGGCTAATCCCGTTTAGAGCATTTAATCCCACTCTGGAAAAACCCATAGCGTTGCCATAAATGGGCACAACTAAAACGATTATGCTTATTTATTTTAGTTATATTTCACTACGCTACACTTTCATATGTTTTGTTGCTTTGTAGTAAACGCATAAAAATAATTAAAAATTTAGGGAATTCCCCAAATTGAATATTCAAGTTAAGTTTTTGTGTATTTTGTGTATAGTTTTAGTAATAGAAAGAACTACGAATTGTAAAAATGGATTTCTAGAAGAAATAAGACACTTTTTTTTAATTACTGCAACTTAGAATAATTTTATAAAAAAAACTGTATTACCGTAAAATTTTTAGTAATGTTAGTAGAAATAATATAAAATTTATATAAAAAATTTTAAACAATTTCAGACATAGTTTTTTAACAGTTAGTTATTTTATTGTGTTGTCATATGGCTACCTTAGGCGGTTATATTTATACAAAATTTTTATTCGGATTTTTTCGACCACAAATTATACATTTTTTTTTATACCAATTAGAAGAAGAAAATATTGAAGATGCTCAAATTTATATTGAGCCACCAGACTGACGAACACTCGGCTGATGAAGATAAAGGAGTTTGTTAAACAATTTGAACGGTAGACAATTATCTGCAGCTGCTGAAACTGTTATAACACAAAGACAACAGAATGATCAAATTTTAAATGAACACAATGATACTGAGAAGCCTCTTCGTAAAAAAACAAAAACTAGAAACAAGGTAATATTAAGTGTTAGAAATAGGATATAATATCAAACAAAATACCAGTTTTCCTACAAGCTGACTATGTAAAATATAGGAATTTCACTCCGACGCAAATATTCGAAAAATTAATAGATAAAGATATAATAAGCAGTAACAGAATCTACAAAATATGCCCCTTCAAAGACTGTTCTGATACAGAGTAAGCTACAGAAAAAATGAGTATATATAACAGTGTAGTAATAATAAATTCAAGATAATGTGGAATCTAGCTACTGTTCGCAGATATTCTAGAACAGAAAAAAATATGTTTAATTATTTCATCAATCTGTTTTGAACCATTATGACAAAAATATGCGACGTACAGATAAGATGGACGAAAATCTATCATATTATAGAATATCGGTTGGAGGAAAGAAATGATGGTGGCAAATGTTTATTTGGTTATTAGACGTGGCAACTTAAAACGCGTGAATGATATATAGAAAGGCCATAAAAGGCAATTTAGACTTCAGAAAGCCACAACATATTTAACTCGATTTTGGTCATCTTCGAAATCATCGGGTAGACCCAAAACAAAATTTATCTCAACCGGTTCCTGAGTTTAGGACGAAATTCGCTTTGATCGTTTAGAGCGGGCCTGGCCAACTCACGGCTTGGGAAATAATTTGGGGCTCACAAAATAATTTATAAATATTTGTAAAATACACCAAATATAAAAAAAAGGCTTTAAATTTAGAGCTATAATCATACATGATATGGGTTTTATTCATTTGGGTTTCCTCCTAAAATTATACAAAATCAAAAACAGCATTTGTTTTTTGCTAACAGCACAGTTTTTTGCTGTATGGGTTTTTTAAAATTTGAAAAACATTTTGCAATATTTATACGAGGAATAGATAGGAATTTTTGCATTTGTGAAGATCTCTTGGACTTAAAAACCCTCAAGGATACAACCAAAGGAATAGATATATTCAATGCGTTTTGGGAGAGAAATAATTTAGTTCTAACTGTTTTATCTGGGATTGCTACAGATTATGCTCCTAACATGATAAGAAAGAATAAGGGTTTTATGGGCCTGATGCAAGCCAAACTGTCAGAAGCTGGAATAGATATTGGGCAGGCTTCCACATTTCATTGCATTATACATCAAGAAAGCTTGTGTAGCCAAACATTAAAAATGGATCATGCAATGAATGTCGTGGTCAAACTGTTAATGTTATTCGTAGTCGTGGACTATATTATTTCCATCGTCAATTTCAAGAATATTTGGAAGAAATAAATTTACACTACGGAGACGTTATTAATTTTCTAACGTTCGTTGGCGAAGTAGAAGCAGATGTGTAACAAGATTTTTATATCTGAAAGAAGAAATTAAGGTTTTTTTGGAGTTAAAAAAACAAATCTTTTGAAAAATTGCCAGACTGTGATTTGTTGTTTGATTTATATTTTATTGTAGACGTGATTGGTCACCTCAGTAGCTTAAATTTAAAAATTCAGTGTGAAAATAAGCTAGTTGCTAAAGTTTTTGGTAATTTTTAAATCTTTTATGCTCAAATTTCATTTGTGAGAAAATCGATTCAGGAATGGTGATGCAACTCATTTTTCTGAATTAAATAATATTTGTTTATCGGTACAAAAGGGTATAAATATGCTGATTGTTTGAAGAAATTGGCAAAAGATTTCGATTCATGATTCAATGACATTTTGAAGTATTTTAATCACCATTCAATGTTAATTCCAACACAGCATCATCTACTTTGCAAATAAAATTAATCTCCAACACCATCTTGTGGATAATTCGTTCCATCACTAAACGCAGTTGCGCTCAAATGTACTACAAATCAATCATGCATACGAAATATGCAATTTGCGACGTAGGATTATGTATTGATTGCTTTCAATCTTTTCACATAAAAACTAATTAAATTAGTCACTTAGTTCTGTAATAATTGTTTTGAGTACTGATTTTTGAGTTTTCGTATAATGTTAATTTGTTTTGATTGTTTTTTTTTTTTAAGTTTTATATTTTTTGTGGCATTTTTGTATCTTCTGCCAATGCTCTAACGTTTTCGGCTAATATATTACAATTTAGGATATATCGGCTAAATGAAAATGGGCATTATTGAGGAATGTATGACAAAATAATCATTTGAAAGAAGAATTCATTGATCTGAGACAGATGTCAAGCTATTATGCACGACTTAACAAATAACTTAATTGCATCGTGGCTAAAATTTATTTATTTATTTAATTTATATAAATTGTACATAAGACGATTAGTCTTTTTACTATGCAATTACAATATTCAATTCAGTTTGATTTGGTTTAATTTAATTTACACACACATAAAGTTATAGTTAACAAGGAAAACAAAAAAAAAAACAAATTTATATGTTATATAAATTTAAAAGAAAAAAAAGAAAAAAAAAACGGAAAAAAAATAAAATTCAAATAAAAATTTTAAAACTAGATAAAAATTTAATAATTAAAACTAAAATTAGAGAAACATAAAAGAAAAGAAAAGAAAAAACAAATTAAAACAATTAGGAAATTTAAAATAGAAAAAAATTAAATTAAAAGTAAAAATTGAAAATTAAAAATAATAGAAAAAAAAAAAATTATTAAAAAATAAAAATTAGGAAAGCTAGATTTGATATTATAAACTAAACTAATTAATTATCAATTCAATTATTTTACGCCTGATTTTTAAAATATTCTCTGCACAGCTTAACAAAAAAAATTTTTACCGACTAACACAACGAATATAGTTTGGCATCATATTCCACATAGTAGCAACTCCAACAAAATACGATAAATGTCTGATGCGACCTTTGTGACGTGGTATGAGTAAGTTTGAATTACAAGGTGATCTACCAAACACTAGCTTATCATTTAAGTATTCAGGCAATAAATTGAGCATAATTTTTTTCATAAAACAAAGATAACGAAACTTTAGAAAGCTATCGAATGTTAAGCTAAGTATAATTTTCGACACATCTCTAATACTCTCGTGCTTACGTAATACTATATTCGTTACAAAACGTGTACATGCATTAAATAGAAGTTTTAGATTATTGAACTCTCCTACACTCATGCCAGAATAAACAACATCGCAGTATAAGAAATGTGGTATTATAAGTGATTGTATTAGGTTTTTTTTAATCCAACCGTTTAGATAGAAAGAGAACTTCCATAATGCGTAAGTTAGAGTAGACCTTGTTGGATATATGATTAATGTGGTCTCACCAAGTTAAAGTATTATTGAAGATCACCCCAAGATTTTTCAACATATTGAATGTTTTTCAACATATTGAATACGAAGTCGTCATTCATATTGATTTTATGTAAATTTGATGTATCTACACCTCGGGAAAATATGATCATTGCCTGTGATTTCGATGCATTCAATCTTAGGCCATTATTTCTAGACCAAAATAAAATTGGATCCAGATCATCATTAATTTTAGCTCTTCATCTATTGATATTAGCAATGGATCCACTAATATACAATTGAACATCATCAGCATATAGTCCGCACGTGCTTTCCGATAAACAAAGTGGTAAATCGTTAATGAAGAGACCAAAAAGAAGAGGCTCCAATAAGGATTGTTGTGGCACTCCATATTTAGTAGTTAAATAATTGGACATAACATCATCAATGTAAACAAATTGCTTTCTATCAATCAAATAATTATTTAACCTTCGCTTGGGCGGCGGCAAATGAAATATACGTAAGCGGGCAATATTAACATATGTTAATATTTTTGGTTTTTCCATTTATTTTGTATGGAGAATTTTTTGACAACAATAAGTGATTTTTATGCTTTTATGATTATTTTTGGTATGTGCATTACGGTTACTTTCATGTTTGCTTTTATTACCTGGGAATATCTATCCCCTAAGATATTTTTTTGGAAATACCGGTATTTTAGAAAAAGGAAGTGCTACTAGGGACTTCCGTTTGTTACAAGGTACTTATAACAGAGTTAGTAGTTCCGACAACAACAGTGTCTCTATTTTAGCGAAAAGAATTCTGAGGATGGGTCATTGGATAATGAATCAAAAGTACAAGAAGAAAAAAATCTCATTGTTGATTCAAATCAATATTTTAGTGGAAAGGATGGCACAAAGTGGAATAAAATTCTATCAACATATCAAAGGGCTAGACAACAAAATATTTTCGGACAAAAATCGATAGGTCCGATATCCATTAACAAAAAGTTTAACTGATTGTGAAACATTCGCCGCAATTTTCAATACATCAATGGTTGACATAAATTTTTAATTTAACTTCGTAACACAATTTTTCTTTTTTATAAAATACCAAAAATAAAATTCAAAACAAAATTATTTTTCAAAAAACCTGTGGTGCTTTATTTACTTTATGTTTTAAAATATATTAATTTTATTATATTTCTATTTCAATTTAAAATATTTCAGAACCTTTTATCTTATTTTTCAACTTTTATCGAAATAATTACAAAAATTTTATTGAGTACCATGCATTTTGTATGAATAAAAAAAATATTAACATGTGTTAATCTTGCCCAACAACAAAGAAAAAAAATTTAATTGCCAAAAAATTGGCCATATACACGTTTTTAAGAATTTTTCTTTATATATTCAATATCTACTCAAAAAATTAGGCACTGATCTCTGATTTCAGTAAGATCGGCCGAATAATAAAGTTTTAATACAAAAGTAAAAAAGTAAATATTAACATACGTTAATCCTGCCCAAGTGAAGGTTAAGAGAAAAGCAGCAGATACATCAAAATTGAACTGGATTCTATGTTTATGACAAAGCAGTTCATGGTTTACACAATCAAATGCTTTTGAGAAGTCTAGAAAAAGCAATATAATATAATGTTATAGAATGAGATTTATGAACCTTATAATGCGGAACATTAAAATAAATTGTTTTATTGACTTTTCCTCTAGAAATATTTTGCATTTTCCAATTCCTCTGTAAATTTCGATGCTTTACAAAATAAAAATTTTCCACAACAATGCTGTTTTCTTTTAGCGTTTCACCTTGCAATGATTGTTATACTATTGCAAAATTCACCGTAATCACTTTGTATTTACACATAAACTAAAAAATTTTTAAATTGGTAGAGAAATTTACCAAAATTAACCGCTCATCATTTATTTTATTATTTTTTGTTTTTAATTTGTTTTTGTTTTTTTGTATATACATAGCTACCTACATAGTTACTAAGTAGTATCAATTTTTCTTTTTATTTTTCTTAAACAATAAAGAAAATATTAAAAAGTTGCATGTTTTGATGATCGTCTCGTTTTTCCACTTGTTTTACTTTAATTTTTTATTTTTTTCATAATTTTACTGCGCTCATAAGAAAAATTAAATTTTATAACTCTTCTAAGGATATGTGTTGATAGGTTTATGAATATATAAGTTTTGATTGTGTATTCATTTGTATAAATGTTTGTATATTGAAGAAATTTCTTCCGTTCTATATACAGTTATTCGGTTTGAAAAGTAAATACCATGATAGGTAATGGTAGAATTTAAATTTACGAGATATCCTTTTATTGCATTTGAATAAATATTATTTATCGTTACTTCTTTTCGAATAGAAAATCATAAAAATTTACTGTGTGTATTTCGTATTTAAGTTAACCTAAAGTTTTTTTGGTTTCTTTAACCTCTAGGGTGGTATACCTATACTTCTACTAATTTATTCATTTATAATATAAGTAATACAACATTTAATTTAGAATGAAAAATATTAAAGTTTGTGGATTTTTTTTGTTAAAACGTTTGTGATAGATTTTAAAATTGTTTTATGAAAATTAAAAAGAGGAAATACCGTATGCAATTTTCTAAGGTAAAATAGTCTTCCCTACTTAGTTGTTAGTTCACAAAATATCAGTACATACTGACTTGATAAAAATTTAGCATTAATTTCTTGGAAAAAAGCTAAACCTATTTGACATTGGCATGAAATTTTATTTTAAAGTGTAAAATTTATTCACTTTTATTACATGCACTTTTAGAAGATGTTATAAATTTCATTTTAAATAAAAAATTAGCACGTATTATAGGGCGTTATCACTTCTATTTAGAACTTTATATCCAGAACGATAAGCTGTTACAAGATTCTTTGCTACTATGGTGAAATGGATAATATGTGTAGTTTCAAGAATGCATCAGTCCAAAGATAAAACAACTGTAAAAAAAATATACATGGCTACTTTAATAATCTTCATCATATTGTTCAAAACAATATTCTTCTGAGCGCGATAAATATATCTTCTACGTGGTTACAAGTACAAAATTTAACTAGAAGGTTATATCAGGGCTCCCTTGCACCAAATACTTATCATCGAAGCACTTAGGTTATTAAGTTATACATTTTTTGAATTGGAATAATACACAAAACCAGACGTCGGGCTATAAAATTATGATGTATAGCAACTATATAGTACAAGACGTTGGAATGTTGGATTTTCGGCATTGCTCAATTGAGCAACGGCATTGAGCAATTTTAATAGATTTGCTCAAAATCACTTTTGCTCTCTTATCACTTTTTGAACTCTTATCTAATATTTATTTATTTCTTGTTTAGATCAAACAGATTGCAATAAGTCTTAAACTAAAAAAAAAAAAAAAAAAAAAGTAATTAATATTTGACAAAATTATTCTAAACTAAAGTACTCTACAATTATTTATAAAATCAAAATAGAAGGAAATGGGGTAACTAGAACTACGTATTAACAAATGGGTATTAAGTGTGATGATAAGAGAATGTGTTTTTTTTTTTTGGTGTAACCATATATCTTTTCTATTAAACTCGAACTCAAATATTCAATTCTAAGAGAATTGTAGCAATAAAGCCTTTTTAATTTGACTTCCAGTTAATGAAAGATCAATGTTGCTTTTATATTTATTGGATAACATAAACATCCTATAATGGGTTCATATTTCCCGTAATTTTACCGATGATAAAGGATATTAAAAATGTTCATTGAGCGAAACCGTATACTAGTATTGACATGGGCATTCACCACACTTTTAAATGTACGGTGAATAGATTTCGTCTTTCATAACTTGTAGTATGAAGGAAATATCAGAAATTTCTCTTCTAGATTCCATTCTCTTCTATCTAGATATATCGTAAAAACTAGTTTTGGTTTTACTAAGTGGTAATTTGATTTTTATAGCTCACACACTGATTTCTATAAAATATAATATATATAACAGTTAGTCACAAACACTGTTGCTTCCGAAATATCGATATTTGCAATCAAATATTAAAAAATTATTAGTAAAATGAAACTTTAAAACAATTAAATTATTTAATATAATATAAGTTTTTCAAATTCAAACTAGTAGTTGTATAGGTAGTAAAACAATACTATGCACTTGACGAACTCCAGTATAGTATTAATACTCCTTTAGTTTTTCCTCATATATCATTTATCATTCATATAATGTTTAATTTCAAATTTATAAATGATAATGGTTGGCGCACTAGAATCCTAAATTGGAACTATGAATGGAACACTGCAATTAGATAGGAAAACTGAAAATCAAAAACTGGACAAGAGGAATTTTAAAGTTGTATATTCGTTAGAGGAAAAACAGATTTAATCAGAAAGTATAATACCGTAAGATCTAAATTAACTGATATGAAAATTCCAATCGATTTTCAACATAAAACTAATCGATTATAGATTTATGACAAGCTCCATATCTTCTTAGTTTATCTTTTTATTTGATAGCGATGGATGAGAAAATTTGATACTATCTGCCATTGTCAGTAACAGCTGATTATAACCACTGTCAGTAACAGCTAGATTATAAACATACTCATCGTATATGTAAAATACGTTACTGAATTAATTTTAAAAATTGAGGAGCATAATAAAATATTTATTTACCATTGTCCCATTAATTTAGCAATTGAAATTTTTTCACTACCCAAATTTAATAAAATTAAATTTAAATTTGATATTTAATTTAAGGTAGCTATCTATTAAATTTAAAAACTAAAATTATTATCTGGTTAGGAAAATATTGTTCTCTTTGGTCATTGAATTTGAATCCCTTAGTTTGCATTGCCCTTTTCTTCTACAACACATTTTCTTGAATAAGAACATAACATTCTTTTCTTTTAATATGCTTATATAAGTTTTATAAAATTACTTTGTATTTTATACATAGATATATATATATATAATTTATATTATATAACCTTTTTCATATTTTATTATAGAAAAACAGGATTCTTTAATAATATTGTATAGGTGGTGTTTGGTAGAAGTAATTGAAGTTTAAGAAACCCAGAAGTAAATTTTTCTATTTTTTTATTTTCATGCTCTGTTCCTGATCATACATAATGCATATCCTTTGAAAGGTTACATTACCGTTATTATTTCTATTTTTTTTTTTGTTTTGTTGTATTTTCTGCATTTATTTTTCGTTGTTTTTTTTTTTTTTATAAAAGGATATATTCAGTTGCAATGTTATTTTGTGAATGAAAAAAAGAAAAATAAATAAAATAAAATAAAAAAAGAAAAACCAATATAATCGCGTGATGAAATTTGGTACCTTTTATTCAATTTAATGGAAATTTTTAATGCAATATTCAATGTTTGTATATATTTTTCTCCAAAAAAAAAAATAAAATAAAAAAAAAAAAATAGAAAAATAAAATGGTCGCGGTTTCTTTATAGTTTTTATTATTTAATGTTTGCAAAAATATAGAAAATTGAGGAAAATAAAATTAAAATAAATTAAAAAAAAAATAATAATAAATAAATAAAAAAAAATAATGTCTATAAAAATGTATATATTGTATATATATAATAGAAAAAGGAAAATGTATCGAGCTTTTTAAAAAAATTTTATTATAATTTTTTTAATGTTGTTGATGAATAACAGAAGTGTTATTTATACATTTAATCGAATTTTTTTGATCAATTTATAGATCTTTGATTTCAAATTATTAAATTTGATTTCAATGCTCTCGTCAATATGATTAAATTTAATTTGATCGAAATGTAAATTTTAAATTTGGTTAAAAAATATATTATGTATGTATTATTATTGTTGCTATTTTATTTAATAAAAAATATTTAAATTTTTTTAATCATTATTTATTGATAAGGATCTGATTTTTTTAACCAAACATACTTTTTGTAGACTATATTAAAAATTTGTATTTATTTTAATTTTGATAAAATTTTAAATTATATGGTATAACATTATGTTTTAATAATAATAATATTTATATTGTTATATTTAGCACTTCTAAGTAATTTTTGGAAGGCCATTTAACTAGGTTAGAATTGGAAACAAAATTAGTTATTAAAAAATGAATTTTCTAGTTAGGAATTTTAATTAATAATGTATTTGAATGATAACGCAAATCTTTATCGATTTCTATTCGGTATCGATAATCTATTCTCCACTTATTGTTTAGTCTAAACTATGCTATAAAGTTTAAACAACAATTAAACTATTTTTTATGTTTAGTTAAAACGAAGAAATTATTATTTATTTTTGATTGATTCTTATAACTCACTGATGTATTTATAATATATTCACATAAGCCAGAATTTTTGACAGTAAACCATATTGACAATAAATTGACGCAGAAGAGCCATAATTCACAAACCGTCGGCTTATTGATAGTTTGTTCCATGCGCCACTTTTGTCTTTTTTGATTTAGTGGTGCTTTCCATGGTTTTTTATTTTTTCAGAATCTTTAATCCGTTTTACTATATCTCTATTAGTTAATAAGATAATTACTTGTTAATTTGTTCCATTTCAGTTTTTTAGTAATTTACTTCTCCTAGTTTGTTACAAATACCAAAATGTTGGATATGGCCCAGTATTTACATCTATTTTCAAAAAAATTTGTACGTGCTTATTTGGTTCAAAACATATGACAATGAACGTGGACCAAATAGTTACAATAATGCGGTTAGAACTGAAATGGACCACGTGGGTAGACATTTGTTTTGATATAACTGAATTTAAATTGATGTGGAACAAACATATTTTCCAACTCGTTAAAATAAGTGTGTTCCACGTGCATAAATAAATAAATTTTTATCATTTTAGGTAATATATACATGTTACAAAAGTTCGATTTGCTTGTGTAAGTTTGTTTCATGTATATATACATAATATAATGAAATGATTCCGGGCCTAGTATATAACCTGGTAACATTTAAATTTTTTCTCAGTTTCCTTCCTATTTAGATGAAATGAACAACGCTCAGAAAAATAAAAGGTAGTTCATGATAATCATCAAAATAAAAAAATATGCTTGTAAAGCTGAACGTGCCATTGATAGGAGTAATAAATACACATTGTGTTTTATGTTACGATTTAGAGAGAGTTATAGGCTTACCGAAAGAAAATGCTTCCAATTTGTCGCTCCGGTAATGATATGGCTAGCGCTTTAGTTAATTTTAAATCAGAGGATTTTGTGGAACTTAAAAAACTAACACTTTGGAGTGACTCGTGTGTCACCCAAAACAAAAATAAAATCAATAGCACAGCACTAAAAATATTTTTGCATTCAAATAACATAATGTTAGAATCAATATCTCAAAAGTTTTCTGAGCCGGGCATTCTAACATTAAAGAGCTTGATTGTGTTCATATACAACTTAGAATTCTGCAAATGATTTCAAAAATTATAGTGTACCTGCAACAAAATTAGATTACGCTCAAGTTTCAAGTTTTAAGATAAAATCTATTTTATATGAAAAACATACCCCTGCAGAGAGTTTTGCAATAAAATACAAAACATCATTTCGGGAAACTGAATTTGAAGCTATATCATTGAAATCAAGAGCTTCCAAAAAAATATAATCCAACTCAAAAAAAAATTATATTTTTCAAAATTATCTACTTTACAAGAACGACCTCTAAAAATGGAAAAGATTAAGAGTAGATATTACATATTTGTTTAATATTGAAATTTAAAGGTGTATTTTGTTTATAAAAATTTTATTATTACCCAAATTAAATTAATTTTATTTTATAATTTATTTTTTGTTTTATTTTCTTTTAATTAACAAACTTGATTAAGTAATATATATATACTAGCTTTGTAACCCGCCATAAATGACGGAAGCAAAATCAATTCTAGCATTTCTTTCCTTCATTAGTGTTTACATTTCAAGTTTAAGAAAAATAATTTAATTGATAATATTTGCTTACTAATTTATCATACCTTTATTATTGTATTATAACGCTTTTAATTACCATATAAACAGAATATTTGTAGTATCGAAGGTGCAAAATTTTCTATTCCCTAAAGGTAATTTACTCGATCATTTTAGCGACATGCTTTTTGTCAACATTGAAAATTTATCGTATAATCTAGAATTAAGTTAATCCTGTTAACATTCAATAACATTCGCTGCGTAAGCTTAGCGTCAAAGTTTACAGCGAACAAATAATATTTTATAATGAGCCACAACTTTGAACGAAAACAATTTTAAAAACAAAAATAAATAAAATTGTAAATATAAAAAACAATAATATTATAGGTACACATAATATTTATTTTGATGAATAAAATAAAAACTCATGTTGGAGAAAAAATTAAAATAAAAAAATTTACTGCAAATAAATAGGTATTTACAAAACTGTCCATAACTTGTGAACCATTGATCGGTTATTTAAAATTTCATTTCATTTCAAAAAATTCATTATCGAACTGTTCATGTTAAAATTCATTCATAATTTTTATTTATAATATAATTATTATTATTTATTAAAAAGAAGAAATACAATCAATATGGTTTAACCGATACCTATATATACCTACCTACTATATTTAAAAAAATTCATCACCCTCTACAACATACATTTCTACACACTTGAAGAAAACAAATATACCTAAAAATTATAAATTTACAAAGATAAGAAATAAAAAATAATAGTACAAAATTTACTTTAATTGCTTTAAAAATGTATAGGTTGTTATTGTTTTTATGTGTAAATCAGCAGAACCAAAACCTAATCCCATAATACATACTAAATATTATATACGATCATAAATTTATATATCATATAGATATATATATATATATATATATTTAAAATAAAAACAATAGGCAAAAAAAATAAAATAAATAACAATTTTAACTCTTCATCGCATCACATTTCTAGCTAGAGTATATATATATACCTATAGTACTATACAGGCTATGCATACGGTAGCAAAACTATGATGCTATGATCATTATCATAACAATAAAAAAAAAAAAACAAAAAAAAAATATGTAGACACACATGCATATTGTGTATAATTATTTTAAGTAATAAGAATAACCTTTAAGTGCATTATGTTTATTTTGTGTTAAATGATTTTTGCCTTTTGGTTATTATACCATATTAAACTATTGATAAAATTTCTATTAGTCCTTTTTATTATAAATCAAAAAAATGGTTTGTTTTATTTATATTAGTATTATTATTTTTTATTTTTCCTTATTATTTGCGAAGAAGACTAACATTAATTTAAAAAAATATATTTCATGCAATGATATTTTCTCCTGCAAAGGTTCAGTATGGTAGACAGGGGTTAAAAAAGAGTACCAAAGCAATTTGTATACATATTGCAATTTGTATATGTGTTGGAGTGTTCCGTCGGGCTTACAAACATCCAGATAAATGCAGAATAATATATATAATGAGATAAAATAGTTTTAAGCTTATATTCAATTATGTAGAAAGATGTGACAAATTTTGCACAAATTTGGAACATGTTGCACACACTTACTTATTTTTGCTAGTTTGTTCCATAAACAAATTTATTTGTTCCACGTCGTACAGAGCGAACAAATCAATTCAAAAAGTGGATATGGAACACACTGGAAATTTTTACTTTTTTTAAATTTCAACATAATTTTTCATAAATTTTTTACATGTTTTTTTTTTAGATTTTATAATGGAAATTCAATCTAAGAGATGTAAACTAAATATTCTTCAACTTTAAACGAATTTTATCGTTGGGTTTTTTGTCTATTACATTTCAAACTTCAAGTTCAATTTTATCTAAAATTACATTTTGGCATATGAAACAAACCAGCAATGAGCCGAAAAAATTTTAACAGCTGCAATAGCTTTTTGGGGAATAAATCTAACTTGACTATGAACCACCAGTTGCTGCATTACAAAACAATTATAAACCCGATATAGACATATGAAGCAGAAATTTGGAGTACCACAAGTATTACCAACATTCATTTAATATAACCAAAAATTATTAGAACGATACTGACAATAAGTCAAAAAATTAAAAAGACAAGTTTGCCCATTCTAATAATGAAATTAAAACTATGCCAGAACAAGAAAGAATAAGAAATAGACGCTTCAAAAAATACAGGCCCAATATATGAGTTAAGAAATATATTTTAAGTTAAAAAGAAAAAAGTTAAAAAAAAACATAATGTAAATGAATGTAAAAATTACTATAGAAAAATTATTGCATAGTTATATATTCTGCCCCAACTGTAAGGAAAGTTATAGAGGTGTCTTATATTAAGACAGTGATGTAAATAAAAATGGGATAAAAGACGAAACACATGTTTAATCATTATTGACATACTTTTTATTTACATATACAAAAAATATTATGATCAAAATCCATATTGATTAACATTCAATAAAGTTCAAA
Source organism: Argyra leucocephala (assembly GCA_963942445.1). Lineage (NCBI taxonomy): Eukaryota > Metazoa > Arthropoda > Insecta > Diptera > Dolichopodidae > Argyra > Argyra leucocephala. Next base: position 24,176,307 of record OZ012677.1, on the reverse strand, counting down.
AGCAATGCCTAATTAAGGTAAAAACATAATCGAAAGTAAGATATTTGTAGTTTTATTATAAGTGTATTTATTATAGGTATTTACTATTCAGGAGAAATCAAAAAATTATTGATTAATCTGTGTACCGAAAACTGCTGTAATCAAAATAGAAAATAAGAATTCTTGTTGTAAAAAACGAATTTCAAACAAAAAGAAAGAAAACACATAAGCAGTTTTACCATTCGTGAATTCAAGTATAAAAAGAATAATATTTAATTTTTGAAGTGATATAAAAGTGAATAAAAATATATTTTAATCAGAGATCAATTATTACTTTAATTTATTTAATTTAAGAAGAACTACATATATATAATATACATCCACATTCCACACATATATATAATTATAATTTTATATTCCATTTATATTATTATTATATATTTTAAATTATAACTGTCCATTTGATTTATCAACAGTACTCATTTAATATAATATGTATGTAATTACATACAAAGAGAGTAATTTAATGTCAAATTGAGATGAAAATTGCAAATATAAAAGTGAAATTTAAATTATTATTTTTTTTTTTTTTTGTGTTTGTTTGACATATATTTTTATATTGATAAATATTATATATATGCATATTGTATTTCATTAAAAAAATTCATTAAATAAAATTTTTATAATTTATTGATAAATTTTAAAAGATTTTAATTTTGTTGTTTCAATTTTATTTAATTTATACATTTAATTGTAAAATTTTTTTTTTTAAATACGCAATAAAAATTGTTTTTATATGTAAAAATATTAATATAAAATGATTGAGGTATATTCAATGGTATTTGATAATTTTACCATTTATTTACCTTATTTAAGTTCAATTGTTATCAATAAAAAATAATTTTTCAAATATTATGTACATTGTCTTTGTTTTTGTTTTGGCAAGTTATTATCCCTTCTGCCATGATGCATATCTTTTTTTTTTTTATTATTAAAACGGAGGTGGCCCTAATATGTCAAGGCCGGCATGTAGGCTTTTAGCCCTTTATGCCCTCCTCCACCATCAACTTAGTCGACCCTTTTGATAGAGGCCGATAGGTTTGTGGGTTCTATCCTGCAGAAGTTTTCTGAGGTTATGTAGTGCGTTTTCAACAACGTCTTCAGTCTCAGACTTGAAAGAGCTGGGCACTCTGCTACAACTTGTGTAGAGGTTTCTTCCTCTTCCAAACAGTGTCTGCAGGTTGGGTCCTCACTTAGTACTATTCTACACATGTGCTTATTCATGTGGTTATGATCAGTAAGTATGCCTACCATCTTCCTACAGTCTACTCTATTGAGAGTTAGCATTTTGGTGTTTGTTTTTTGTAAATATATTTTGGAAACTGTGTGGCCTTCAATACGCTCACAAAGAATGTTTGTTTCCCTCTTCGAGGTGTTTTCTATCGATAGTTTAATATTACCAATAGATATGCCAACTGCCGGTTCCGGATGATCGATAATCGGGCAAGTTCTGATGCATATCTGTTTCATTTTAAAACTAAAAAGAAATTGCGTGTTTTCACTCATTTGCTCATTATCACTTGGAACAGTAAATTATATACAAAAAGTACATGACATTTTAAATACCTTATAGTCACAGGTGTAAGTACTTTAGAATTAAATACTGAAATAAAAAAAATAAAAAAATCCAAGACAACACAAAATGATGGAGACTAAAATTAAATGAAGCTAACAAGTCATTACGTAAGAATTTCACAATTAAATAAATTGACCATAAATCAGTACACATAAATTGTCAATAAATAACCCATTCAAATACTATCAAATATTTTGGTATGAAGTTAGATGAAAAAGCTTCGCTAAAAAAACTCACATCAAGAAGAAGAACGGAGAATTATAAATCCGTTACAGAAAAATGCAATGGCTCATGCGTGAGCGTTCTACTTTGACAATAGAAACTTCTGCTCTATAAGCAAATATCGAAACCAGTTTGGTCATTTGGCATCCAACTATAGAGATGTAGTAAAAAAAGTAATAAAAATTTTATTCAGAGATTCCAGAATAAAGTCTTAATAAATATTGTGAATGCGCCCTGGTTCATCAAAAACTATGACTTGCATAGAGATATGTAAATAAAATCTGTAGATAATCCAGAATATTGCAAGAAGTCACGAAAAAATGCTCTAACACCATGTAAATGTAATAATGAGCTCCTAAGAATCTAAGAATCCCATACGCATTGCACAATACCCTTCTGAAGATTCCACCAAACTAGGTATTAAAAAAAAACAAAAAAAAAATTTAGTTTTTATAAAAACTTGTTTTCCAGCGTTAGAGTAAAATTTTGGTATAACAGTGAAAATAGTCGAATATTTTCCTTTTAATTTTACTGATATGCTTATCATACTCGTCGAGTACAAAACACTGAAGAAGTCTGCAAGTAGTAGACGAAATACGCGTATCTGTATGATAAGCATATCAGTAAAATTAAAAGGAAAATATTCGACTATTTTCACTGTCATAAAAAAAAATTGATTTATCTTAGACAACAACCGCATACGTAATAATTTATTTAACAAAATAAAAAAATAAATTTAAATTTAATTCTGGTGAGAAAGAAAAGAAACGACGTGACGTGACTTGATAAATTCAAATTTTTGTATGTTAAAATGTATGTTTGTACTTATACATCTGTTTAAATTTTAAATTGAAATTTCTAATTGAAAATTAATAAAATTTGAAAAAATATTTGAATTCGCCACGTCTCTTTTTAAATTACTATCATTTAATAGAATAATAACGAAAATCGGTTGTGAAATGGTTCAGATATTTTTGCCGTAGTTTTTTATTGAATTTACAGATTAAATAATAAAATAATGATTAAACTTTTGCTATTCTACTAAGAATTAGATTTTCGCTATTATACTTTTTTATCTAGTAAAAGAGACACATTTTAGGTTTCACAGGATTTGAAATCTAACTACTTACGAAATTTTTTTCAGTATATTTTGTTTTTGCACTCTCACCAATTGTTTATTTATTTATATATTAATTTGCCAAAGCCAGGTATTTTACATAATACAATATAAAAATAATATTAATATGAAATGCAATAGCATAATATTATTAGACTGTAAAGAGGGATAGCTATATCAATGCTGTCAGCTGTAAAAGGCGAATTATACAACAAGAATAAGTGACTGTGATTTGTTTTCGTTATAAAATTTTCCTTCCATGATAGTGAATAATTACGAAAACAATATTTTAAGTTAATTAAAAATATATTCAAAATTTATCATAACTTACAATAATTATAATATTATTGTTTCTCTACATTAGTTTTTTTATTTTTATTAAAACTCAAATTTTATTGTTATTACTTTGAACAATATTTCAACACCAGACAAAAACTAAAGTGTTTTGAAACAAAAACAAAAAATCGTTTTACTGTTTTACACGCAAATATTTCTATTTGTAAATGTAAAAGGACACAGTCATAATAAATCTTCATCATTGAAAACAAAACACTATATACACATAAATATAATCTTAAAATACAAAGTCTTGAGAGAACAGGAAAAAAAAGAAGAATTTTGACATAATGCACAAAAATAAACCAAAGCAAAAAAAAAAATTAAATAAAAATAACTTTTACTACTTTCTAATACATATATCAGTATATTTCATTGTGTCCTGTTAATGAACTCCTGAAATATTTTTTTTTTTTTTTTTTTAAACCAAATTCGATTTTTTTTTTATTTCTCAATTTTCGTTTTTTGTTTTAATCCTTAAAGAATGCGCCTAATTGCTTAATATTTAACTGAATTATAAAAGTTCATTTTGAATTTTCAAATTGCTTTTAACACACTTAGCCAAACAAAACGACATTAAAAAATAAAAAAAAAATTTAGATATATATATTTATATATAAATTTTTTTTTTATTGTAGAAAAGAAGCCATTCAATGCGAAACAAAGAACCCAAATTTAATGGATGAAAGCTTTTAGTTCATAGCAATTTTATTTGAAATAGAATTGCAGAATTGACAAAAAAATACGCCAATTTATATGTAATTTTTTTTTTCATCCAGCTTCTTTATTACTATACCAACATAATGTATTCGTGTATATTATGTACATATATATATTTTCATAGGATACTTTGCAAAGTCGTCCGTATAATATTTTGGGTTCATAAAAATATATGTATATATATATATATATATTATAGTATATAGGTATATTTATGTAAGTTTTTATATATTGAATTTAATTTATACATAATTTTATATTAGTATATACAAATTTATACGAATTTTTGATAGAAAATTTTATTCATCGCACATTTTGGTATTAAGGAATCTCGATAGGTTTAATGAATACAATTAAATTGTGAAAAAAATTTGGTTTGAATATTTGGTAAATCAAAATATTGTATTGATGGTTTGTGTATAGGGTGGATAACATAAAAGAAAAAATTGATTAATTTGATCCTACGCATTTGAGTCTTACCGGTTAAAATCTATTCCTTCATGATTATTATTTAATCTTTCCCATTTCAAAACAGATTTTTATTATTATTATTTGGTTTATATGAACGATATTTAAAAGGAGACGTGGCGAAATCAAATATTTTTAAAAAATTTTTAATTTTAAATTCAATCAATAGTTTTACAAGATATGATTTTGTATCTTACCATGGAAGACAAGACAGAGGCTTATCATTTCTAATATCTCCTTAGTGAACCCAGACTGGTTTAATTTAATTGTAATACAAGACGTTATATTTTAATTTAAAATCAGAGAAAAATGGCTTACCCTACATGAAATGTGAGCTCTCCTAAAACACCTTATATTTATAATAAATGGCATATTGAAAGTGGATGTGGTGGATGAAATGGAAGCGGAAATAACTTGGATATCATATACTTGTATTTATATACTTGAAACCGAAGGAGAAGGTACTGTAGTTTAAAGAGGTTTGTTCAATCTAGGATATAGATAAATATTTTCCTTAACTGAACTTATTAATGATAGAATGGAGATAATAAAGAAGAAAATCAAATACAAATTAAAATGTCAGTTCTGCGAAGGATAACAACATTCTACTTTCTTGCCAATTCTGCTATATATGATTTTTTTTATATGTTTAAGCTTAAAAAATTTATTATATAATTAATTGCATGGTAAAACTATGTCAATCGATTTTTGATTGATATCATTTCCATCTAAGAAAAATTTTATTTCAAAGTCTGTATTCAGTTACAAAATTTATGAGATTTTTTAAAATATTTAAATTTTATTTGATTGCCAGATTATGATTAAATTTATTTAGCAAATTATGTTAAAATTCGCAAATTTTACTAACATTTTTTTTTAATTTAAAATTACATCTTTGTTATAGAATAATGATAACAAAGATGTAATTTTAAATTAAAAAAAAATGTTAGAATAATGATAACAAAGATGTAATTTTAAATTAAAAAAAAATGTTAGTAAAAAAAAATAATAATAATAATAATAATTCTTTATTTCATTAACAGCTTAAGCTAACTTATATACTAAATTTACAAAATTATATAACAAATTAATTCAGATTTCTTAGCCTAATATTTTAAAGAAATAGCTAGGTAATTATGCGGCTTATCTCAGAATCCAATATTTACGTACATGAATTACTATAAATCAAATTAGTTTTTTTAAGCAGTGTAGCTGGGCTCTAAAATAGAAAGGAAACAATCTGCGTAAGGTAGATAGTAGTGGCTGTCAACAGTGCATCGACACACTTACACCTATAATATCCATTATGATACCACGGAAGCTTTTCTCGCATAAAACTCTACTCGTTGAACCATTTCGAGCGTTTAATAAAGCGATTGAGGTCTCTGATTTTATTACCTTCATGAAATAATAATTCCGAGCCGAAATATTTAATTTAACGGATTTTGAGGTGCGTTTAGTATTCAAAAAAAGCTCACAGATAATGCTCAACGTCTAATGCCCTATTCACTCATTTAAAATTCCACACATAAAAATCAAAGATATTACAATCCATCCTTTGTACAAAAAAAAAAAAAAAAAAAAAAAAAATAAATTTAAATGGACATAATCAGCATATATAGAAAATTTTCACACAATATATTGTATACGACTTTCTCTTTAATACAATATACGTTACATAAAAACAAAAAAAAAAAAAAACAAAATAACAAAAGAACAAAAACAATAATTTCGTTTTTTTAAGGTCTTCTTCAATATGTAAAGGAGAAAAAAAAACGGAAGGTTCCAATGAATGTGTCATACATGGTAAAGGTATATAAAATTCACATCTATTCGAACATAATATAATAATAAAAAAGGATTAAAGGATATTTTTATACTACATCTATTCTATTTATATGTGATTTCATTTAATTTTTTTTTTCTTTTTGCCCTAACAAAGTCTATTTTTTTTCTCTCTCTTTTTTTTGTTAACATAATTTTCATAACCAACCTTAAACTAAACCGAAGACAGAACGCGTTGCTACAAGTTTTTTTTTTTAGTCTTTATATTTTTATCAAGGCAGTTTATTTATATTCTTTAGTGTCTCTTCAATAATAATTTTTTTTTTTCTTTATTTTTTATATTTTTCTGAGTTTCAATGAAATTATTTTATGTAAAAAGTCAGAAAAAAAAAAAATAAATAAATAAAATAAAAGTACAAATAAAAAAGCAAATTGTATCCTTTCTAAAGGATATTTATATAGAAAAAAAAACCGAATCTGGAAATAAAAATTAGAACACAAAAAAAAAGCCATTGTCCTATCATCCTTGTCCTAATATATGTATGTATAGATAAAAATCCGGAAATAAGATACAAAAAGGCAAACTGAACAACAAATTTTAGTTTTTCTGTTTTTTTTATATTTCCATGTGAATTTTAAATAAAAACAAAAATAGCAAAAAATTTGAACATTATATAAAAAAAAAACAAAAAAAAATCGCAATTTACACATTTTTATTTTAGAATTTACAAATTTTTATAGGTAGTCTAGGCTGCCTAAAAATTAAGATAAATTTAACAAAGTGTTACAAATTGTCTACAATGATCTTTGCTGATTCGTTTAAGGACTAATAATTATTGTGTGTGTGCGTGTTTTTTTGTTTTTGTAATGATTACATTTTTTTTTTTTGGCTTGAACACATTTCAAAATTCGTATAAAAAATTTTGCCTATTTTTTGTGTTTGTAGCAATTCTTATCAATATTGGATTTGTTTTTGTTCGTAAGTGGGAAAAAATATTTAAAAATCTAAATAAATAATACAAATAGAGATGGTGCTGAGTTAATATAAAAGTATATAATTAAATTAAATTAACAAAAATACTTACTTAGTTAGTAAGTATCATAAATCTTATCAATATTCTAATTTTTGATAATTATTTTGTTAATTGTTTTTTCAACATTCTACATACATCTCTGATTAGCCTTCTACATTCTATATTTCTTTATTTTGTATTAAATAAATATCGGTTCCTTGGCATAAATTCGATATAAAAAATGATATCGTCGGCTTAGGTTTAAAAAGCTCCATAAGCTAGGAACAGATTTTTAGGTCTTTTGGTCCGAACCGTTTTTCGCTATCTTTTACCGTCTGGGAGATATTCAGCTTCGGATTTACCCATATCCACCTTTGTAATACTTTGTTAATTATAATATGTCTTGCACGCCTATTTTTGGATATGGGTAATTTTTGTATGAAGTTTAACGTCAAAATTGGTTTATTTCTGAAATGCCCCATATCCCCATGCCTGACACATATGCCCAACAAATGATCAAAACTATCTAAAAGCGTTATTAAAAAAATAAAATAATTGTGATTGAAAACATACGCTTTTATTATAGGGGTTATTCGTACGTATAGTTATTCTCACCATAATAGAGCCGTACATCTTCAATAGTTATAAGTTAAGGTATACCTAGCTAAATTATAATTATAATAAATAATTTTAACTTCTTTATTTTTTTTTTGGAATTGAATTATTGTTTTATGTTATACTGTTTTTGTTTTAGATTATAATATTGTTATAAGAGAATGTGATCTTAAACTGATTTTTAATTTTGAAATTTTTTAATACCATAAATATTTTTTAGTATGTATTAGTGAACCATACATTTATTTGTAAAGTTTAGTGATAAAACGACCATATCCATCAGGTAAATTTCACCCACATACATGGAATAAAATCAACTTGTTCAAAAAAGTGGATATTGAGTTGTCGTTTGGTAAACGATTTCGAAAAACAAAAATGCCTATAACTTAGAAACTAAAAGGCGTAGGAACTTGAAATTTTGTAATAAAAATAACAAAATAAGTATTAACTTATTGTAAAAATTTTTATCGTTCAGTTTTTTTTTTAAGTAACTTTAAACTTCAAATCGCGTTTACTCGAAACCGAGTTGATGGCATATGGTGCCTTTAAAAACTCAGCCGACGATATAAGTTTGACATTTTCGAATAAAAAATTTTGTCGTATACCATTTTTATAATATCGAAGTTATCTTATTCGAACTTATAAGACGAAGCCCAACTTAATAGTTGTTGGGCTATTTAATAATAATGATCTTAATATTAAAATCAATCTCTTTCTGCATCAATACTGTCTTCATATCACAAACTTGAGAAATATTTTGTGAATTTCTACAATCGAATATTTTTTAATACCATTGGAATCGACGTTCAAATATTTTTTCAGGTATCAAACTTTACTATTGAGACCACCACCTACACATTGACATTATAATAATTTATATTTTAGAATGGTAATATTTTATAATTATTATCCATTTTAGTGGGCGTTAATCCAAATATAGTTGGATTGACGTATATTTAAATTTGCACACTATTTTCGAGGTCAAAATAAATAATTTTGTGAAAATTTAGTTTTTCTAAAAAAAAAATTTTTTTAAAAAATGCAATGTGAAAGTTTAATAAAAAAAAAAAAATTAAATGTCAAAAGTTTTTTCTTAAAATATTTTGTAATAATTTTTAAATTTGTTTCATTTCGATTGCATAGATAAAATAAAAAATAATTTAAAATTTTTTTTTTATGCTGTATTGGGTATTGACTTTTAAATTTATTGAAAATTTTTTAAAAAGATATTCACGCGAAAAATATATAAAAACTAAGTGATAAGTTATTAGTAATAGCTTAGAATATAATAGCGTAAAATATTATATTTAAATTTATGTGATTAATTCCAATTAAAAAAATATATATTTATATATTTTTTTTGCTTTATGTTTATTCATTTCAGTAAGCTATTTTGCAAAAAACAAAAAAAAAAAAAAATTATTCAACCTTTGTATGATGAATTAAAACATCATATATTGATGGAGATGGTACCGAATATATTATAATATGTCTAAAGTGAAAATCGTGTAACTTAGTTTTTAGTAGTTTGGTGAAAAGAACCTTTTGCAACCTTTAACAAAAATCAATAAGGATCACTACTAAGATTAGCGAATGGATGATAACAAAATAAATTAACAATCAATACAAAAAAGACAAAGTATATGATTATCCGGTTCATTGTCGCCGTTATTAAATGTTACAATTTTAGAAATAAAATTAGATGAAGTAAGCGAATTTAAATATCTTTGTCTGGATAGATTCACAATTTAAATGGAAGATGCATATAGAATATCTAGACAAAAGCTGAGTGCTATTACAATTGTTTTTGGCAAAATTTCGGATATGTTACCCCATGCAGTTAAAATGTTCATATTTTATGCTCTTTTTCACAGTCATGTCAACTATGGTATAAAAATAGAGCATTGAAAAAATTATATAACTATAGTTGGATTCAAAGAACAGTGTACACTCATGGCCAAAATAATATTCTAAAAATTTAAAATCTTATTAATGTTCAGCACCACAACATCGCTTGTAAAATAGAAAGATAGACATCAGATAGATACTATCAACATACTTTCATACATGAACATAGGTTGAACTTAATTCATTTGAAAACTTTGAAATTAAAACGAGAAGTTGCGGATGTTATTTTTCATACTGAAATTGTAAAAGTAAACATTGTTTCTCGTCAGATTTTGAATAACATCAACATTAATATTCAAATAATCGTCTACGAAATACAAACTTCTTTACATTAAGTTTCCATAGGACCAATTATGGCAATTATGAGCCTATTCATAGAATGTTACGAATTGTTAATAAACACATGAACTTCACACTTTCGAAACAGACTCAAAAACTTAAATTATTTAAGTAATCTGTAGTAATTAAAATATGTGTGCAATGTATTTTAACTAGTTGTTCTAAGTTAGATATAATTTTAATTTGTAAATTTAATGTGTTATGTTGTATTGTAAAAAAAAAAAATAATAATAATTGTAATAAAGTTTGAGCTAAACTAAATAAATAAATAAATACTAAAAACAAAAATTTGATTCATTTCGAGCGAAAAAAGACATCAAGCTTTGGGTTATCGACAACAATGCACATATAAATTATTAAGCTTTACAATAGTCTAGATATCAATCTAAAGTTACTTAACAATATTAAACTGAAAAAAGAATAAAATTAAAAAATTACATACACTTTTTAACACTTGAAAAACTTTAAATAATTTTGTAAATTTAAAAATCATAATTTTTTATTTTCATTATACTCGTACATAATAATTCCTATTTACTAATTTTAATATTGCTACAAATTTTATGAACTTATATTTAATTAATTTAAAATTAAATTAATTTTATTTTTATTAAATTATTTTATTACACATTTACACTTGCTATGAATTACATTTTAATTAAACTATATATGTATGTTAAAACATTTACATATACACAATAGACATAAAAAAACAAAATTTATAAATAAATAAATTTATATAAAGCCTTAGAATGTCAGAATGTCTTTAGGCATTCAATGGTTGAAAATAATAATAATAAATAAATAAATTGTCGTACTTAATATTGTAAGAAAAATATAAGCATAATAAAAATTTAATAAGATTGACAAAGTATCAAAATAATTTAACTTCTTTTGTTACTGTGCCTTATCCGTTGCGGGTCTTAGTTATCATAATAGCAATTTTAAATTTATCTGCTGTTTCCTGCTGCAAACAAGGATTTGGTGCTTTTATTGAACCACTGACATAGATTTTTCAACCACGATATACTTTTTCTTCTTTAGGTTTTTTTTATCCTTTACCTTCGATAATAATTTTAATTAGCTGATATTTATATGTTCGGCCCCATATATGTTCTAAAATATACAAATTTTCTGGATTGGATAATTTTTACGATTACTTTGTTTTTCTTGATCCACAACAATAGCTCTTCATTTCTTATCCTTTTCCAATATTGCTTTTCAGCATTTTCCGATAACACCATATTATTTATTTTAAGTTTTTAAGTAGATAATTTCGAAGGAAAACAAAAATATATTTTTTTCCTATTGAAAAAAACGAGTTTCTTTAGCCAGCTTCATTACAACCAACTTCGTCAACTTATTGACATAATTTTAAGTTTGAATAATTTTATATTTTTGTATGAAAAATTAATGAAAAAATTAACTAAAATAATTATTGTGCAGATATATTAATTACTTTATCTTTATATATCTTATTATATTACGGGCTCTCTTTTCATAACCGAATGTTCCAAAAACCGAGTTTAATTTTAGTTTTATAATTAATTGAATTACGCGAACCAGATTTAAAACTAATACCCTCTAAATCATCAATGACAAGTACTCCTTTTCGGTGTTTCCATTCTCCTTCAATATGACTGTGTAAGCACTATCTGCTTTCATTAAAGAGTGACATCCCTCGAAATACATACTAAAGTATTATTTATGAAGATCTTCAGTTTTAATTAAAACGTAAAATTAATAAAGAAAATAAAATCAAATTTTTATTGCAATCTAACCCGAACAATTATCTTCCAAAAATATGTATATGGTTTTGTACAGAAGATTTCAGGTTCACTATAATAGCTATAATCTTCTCATAAGGTCTAGGTATCATTAAATTCGAAAGAACGTCGTTTAATGATCGGATAAGCATGCTAATTCAGTTATCAAAAATTAACTGACATTTCACTCTGAATTTCAGAATAACATTAAATAACTGTTAAGCATAAATATTTAAAAATTTAAAGTTTTCACTTGTGGCAAATATCATTACTAAATATTTGAAACATTATAAATATCTGGATTTTCAGTTGGTATTGTATACTCATATTAAATGATTGACCTAGACCTTGAATCGGATGAAAAAAGTATTATTATATTGTGTGGAGGATACATTTTGAGCTTTACGTCTAGTTTCCTAGATTTATCCTATAAAATACATATTATTATTTTTTATATTGATATGCAAATTTATGAAAGTTTTATTAAATACTCATATTTTATTGAATATACTCATAAGATTATCAGTTTTAAATTGATTGAGATGACAGCATCAGTAATGCTTGATTTTAATTTTAATTTTATCTAGCATCTGCTGCTCTAATAAATTGTTTATTTTATAAATTTTTGTGATATGATTTCATCTGCTGGAGGTTCATAATTAGATTCATCATAGGGATATATATATCATGATTGGCATTTTCTTCTTCGATATATTCATTTGCATCAATTTGTATTGTAGGAGTTTACAGCATTTCCAATACCACTGTTAACAGCCTGTTTTTAAAAATTTTTGCAACTTATACAATCTTCAACAAAATTATGGTTTTAAATAAGTAGTTTTGACACAATTAAATTTAAAAAAAAAAAAATTTGTTTTGTTTGAACTCAGTTAAATTTGCTATATTACTACCAATCTTAAGCTATAAAAACTCGTATATCATTATATTTAATCTGTAAAAATTTAAGCAAGTACGGCACAAAGGTCTGAACGATTTAACAATCGATTTTAATTACTATTAATGAAATATATATTTAAAAAGAGACGTGGCGAAATTTAATATTTTTTTTCAATTTGCTTTAATTTAATCAGAAATTGCAATGTATTTACTCCATATATGAGTATCTCAAACTTCCCTACTTACACCTGGGTGTGTAATTTTTTGTCCTGCTTCACTTTTTTTTGCTTAGCTTCACTTTTTTCTGAGCATAGTGTTTCCACAAAGCTGTTCCATCTAACTCTTCTTTGCGCTAGGTGTTTAATTTCACTCCATGTTCTATTGTTATTCTCTATTTTTTTATGAACGGATTTACCCCATGCTTCCCGCGTTCTACCTCTTCCTCTATATTTTTATGATTTAATGATATTTTAAAATTACAGAAAGTCCGAGATTAAAACCATAAAGAGTGGCATAATAAGACGTAGATATTTGAAAGTATTTGGAAGAAGATACTAGCTAATGAAAATTTGCAACTATACAAAAGTTGGCAACTATTTAGGTTTATGCTTTCCGGTGATCTCCATTCTAAATGTTTTTTTTGTTGAATGGGTTTTCATTTTTGTAACGAGCAATAAAACAATGCAACTTCCAAGCATTTAGTACAGCTGAAACTCAAAACTGTCAACCATAGAGGCCAGTAGCATTTTTTTGGATCATATATTTATACAATATTTCTGCAGAGCATTATCATATAGATTTACCCTCACCCATTTCATAGTTATAATTACGCAAAACCAATGGTTGTTTATGTTGAATATATTGGTTCGATTCTTTACTCCATCGTTTTACATTAGCCAGCGATTGTAGTTAATCTAAATTTGTACATATGGTTTACTTCTTTATTATCTTGCCAACGACTTTTATTTCTCGATTCAAATTGATAATCATGTTCGCCCCCCCCGTTTAAAGCTTTTCGTGTTTTTAATGATGCATTATGGGTATCTGTTTGTTCTAAAAGGTTCCTGTAAAAAAAACACCCAAAAATTATCATAACACATTTTATGGCTTTCAGGAAATTCAACATTTTCAAGTAAAACGCAATCACCACATCAGCTCCTAATCCAATTTGTTCATTACAGCATGCTTCTGTATATGGAAATAACGTAATACAAATAGCCAGCTGATGAGCATAGACACCAAAGCTTATAGCCAAATCTAATCGGTTTATTGCGTATGTACATTTTACAGCTGGACCACCAAAAGTATGGGACCATACGCTCATCAATACTCAATTGTTCAGAAAATACACCAAATTACATGAATTTGCGGTTGATAACTTCAAAAAAGTTGGTCGAAGCTAAAAGTCATTAAAAAATCAAATGTCGGGAATGAAAACAAAATTTAATTGAATTACCGTAGTCATTATATCTGTAGTACTTATAGTAAATACTATTATTTCGTTTTATTCAGTTTATCGGTATCTTGTTCGAAATGTATATACAAACTGATGTTCACGATGTCATTTTTGAGTCCATTTCAAATGCTCTAAAAGAGTTCAGTGCTTTATATTCAAAACGAGCTCGTTTTACTAGTTGATGGAACTTCAGCTTCAGCAATATCTGTTCCTGCTTCCATTTCAGTGCCAATATCTTCTAATCTCTCTGTTATTTCTTTATTTTATTTATTTACCAACTTTTGTCGATATTTGTATTTACTTACCAACAAGAATAATAAAATTCTGTATATATTTAACACCTTATTCTCGTTCAAAATTAATAATAAATTTATTGCACAAAACAGTACATTCAATACGATTATTAAGAAAAATTATTTGACAATACAGAAAAACATAGAGAATTCAAATTGACATTTAAAAAAAAAGGCCAAATAATTGCTAACGTTCGTAAAATCGAACGTTCATGTTTTTACACAAGTGGCACTATGTAGGTGCGATAAAAGTATAACAGGGATACTAATTATAAATAATACACCTTTTGTTTTTATTGGCTTTAAAAAAAGTCCAAAAATAGAGGTTTTTTTAGCCTATAAATAAGCCATTCAAAATTTTTTCAGAAATTTTTTCTTTTCTATCTTTTCAATTTAAAATACCACACTTTATTTTAACAAAAAAAAACTATTCAATTATCTTGTTCCATTTTAGCTTAATCCACGTTTGAAAAAGGCAAAATGAAACGTTCGGTTTTTCGAACAAGAGTAGAAAATGGGTTAAACTATTTGGGTATGTACTATATTCAATGATAAGCCGTATATCAGGCTCATAATATTATAATACAGTCAAAATTTGTTATTTCAAAATGTAATTAAGCCCATACAATAACATGGCCTAACGAAATGTAAATGCTTCAAATTTAGTATAGTTATTTAAAAACTCAAATTTCTGCTACATGACCGGTTACAGCTTGCAGTTCTTAAAAAATACCAATTATGTTAATAATTTAATTTTTGTACACCCCAAACCTGTATCATCTAAGCTTCCTATGCCCAATTTTCAATTATCTTATATATGAATTTTTTATAAAACTAAATACTTTTATTAAAAAAAAAAAATCTAATAAAAAACATGTCCTTCTCTTTACATCATAAAAATATCTACTCTTTTTTTTATTTTAATTTTTCTCTCAGAAAAAAAATCAATTATTATATATTTTATTTTTTTTTTTTTGTTTTTATTATTATGTTCTATAAAAAAAAAAAATCAATATAAAAATGTAACCAAATAAAATCCCTAAGGGAATTGGAAGTCCAACATTTTTATTTTTTAACCAATTTTTATTATTCTATTGAAAATCGTCTCAATGGAATCTGAATAATATTCACTCCCTGTTTCCGTTTTGACCGGAATATTTTTTTTTTTATCAATTATCCTTTTTTTCTTTTGTTTTTTAATGTATGAATGCATATAATATGTATACCTATATATATGAATATATAAATTTTAATTCACTTCAAGCCAATTAAAAAAAAATTTGCATCAATTAATTTTTTAAACTGTTTGAATGGTTATTGAAGGGAAAAAAATTAAATAATAATAACAAAAATAAGAACCAAAGAAATGGTAGAAAGGTTTTTGATACTCAAAATACATGCAGTGTACCTACTTTTTTGTTTTTAACAATTAATAATGTCCTTTTTATTTGTTTGTTGATGGTTTTTGTTTTTTTAAAATGTACAATGCAAGTTCTCTATGATGCTCTGTACAAAGTTTTAACACTTGTTCTTAATATATATTTTTAGCCACATAACTCTATGCTTTTGAATATTCAATTTACCCTAGTATTTTTTTTTTATACCGAAGTGTTCACGTAATGTAATAATTTTAGTAAAAATGTCGCCCGATAATTCTATTTCCATTGGGAATTAAAATTGAAGAAAATTGTTTTATAATTTTTGAATTTGTACTATTTTTTTTTTTTTTTGGTTTTGTTTTAAAAGTGAATGGTTAATGGTTTGCTTCTTGGTTTTAATGGTCATTATTTAAGTACCACAATGTACGTATATAGATCAGAAATGGTGTTATTATTAATATTGTACGCACTGTAAAAATATTGTTTGTAATATTAACGGAAGTTGTGTATTTAGAATTTGTACATTGGTTCGATGTTTAATCATTTTGTAAATGTAATCTAAAATGTAAAAATAATTTAGAAGGTGTTAAAAATAGCTTGGGATCTAAAAAATATTTATGTCATACAACACTATGAGTAATTTATTATAAGGATTTAATCAAAATATAGAATTCTTCCATTAGTATAGTACTTTTAACAACTAGGGTATTGTAGCTCAAAATTGCAGTACCGTACTTAATTAAGTACGAAAAGGGGATTTTACCTAAATTGATGTCAAGAGTTAAAAAAAAAAGAACAAAGGAACGTTTTGTTTATTATTTTGTGCAAGTGGTCTGCTGCGATTAAATCATTAATAAAAATACAGCGAAATTAGGTACTGGTACTGATAATCAACTTTAAATATTTTTTATAACACTCTTAATATAACATTGTTGGATTCCAGTGTTTATTGTCATACCCCATTCTTGATCACAATTTTTTTTGTTTAAAACGTAAAATATTCTGCTCATTTTCCATATCTTTTTTTCCAAAATATTTTTGGATGTATTGTCAGATAACGGCAAATTCATTCATTCAAATTATTATATTCAAGAAGTATCAAACAGAACTGAAGGTTTAGTATTATATCTGTGGCTTCAGCAGGAGTGGTGTAGGTAAAACTTGGCTCTTGTGAGCTTAAAATTAACTGCAGATGCGTAAACGTATATCAGGAACAGTCACTTGAAATCATAATACTTGAAATTTTAACTAGACAATACAAAAACGTATACAGCGAAAACGATTACAATAATTTTATATTTACATATTTAAAAATTTGGCTTAAAATATTATCGAACTTTATGACATCTGATTTTATTACCATACGTATAGGTTTTCGAAATTGGAAGCTTAGATAACCGGTTCTCGATCTCTCTAGCCAGAGCGAATGAAAGGTGGTATAGACTAAATACCTATACGACCTCGAGGAAAACATTGCCCGCGTATAATATCAATAAAACCAAACAACTCTTAACCAGGTCCCGTACTGATATAGCAAGTATAGCAGCCATCAGTACGGGTTATTGGCCTATAGGAAACCACGCTGTCAAGCTAAGTATTCCTTTCAATCCACACTGTCGCAATTGCCCAATTAAGTGCCAATTGGTTTTCCAGAAGTAGCCTGAATCGTCACTTCTATTACCTATAGGTGAAACAGTAAAAGGTTCTAACAGTTTATGGCTTAGTTCTTCATTATTTGAAATTTTTTCAGTTATTGTGCAGAAAAAAGCTATACAAAACCATCCGAAGACAACAGAAGCTCTAAAAGAACAAATTCAGATAGATATTGGGAGGGCATATTACAGATGACGTCGCTGAAAATTTGATTGAATTCATGAACAATAGGTGTGACCCGATAATAAAAGCAAATGGCAAAAATCATATTAAGTATTAAATATTTCGCTTTTTTTATGATCAGTTTTACGTAAATGCGACCTCCTATTATCTATTGTACTTCCCTGTCTGCTATCTGAGAATTTCAGGTCTATGTCCTTGATGAACGCTATTATTGTTTTGTTTGCAATTCCAGAATTAGGCAATTTGTATTTCTGAAAATATTTATGTCTTTTGGAACTTATGGCGTAACCAGAATCTGCATCATTCTGTTCTGTCGATCTACCAATCTTGAACAGATGTTTGTACGAGCAATTTTTGGCACTGATCCTAAGAATTGCCTCTTCATTATGACAACAGATATCATGTCTTCAATACAAATCAAATAAACAAATGTTCGAAAGTTCGAAGCAGTTCGAAACCCAAAGGACAAAAGTAAAATAGTACGTAAAGCTGATAAGCTTTTATGAAGAAAATCGAAGAAAATTATTTCACCTTTAGAGGGGATTTCTACAAGCAACTGAAAGAACCTGCATTGAAAAACCCTTCTCTCCATTCGTCAGTGAAATTTTCAGAGCCAAATTAGAGTCAGATTTAGCAGCAGAAGAACTGTTTTGAAAGAGATACGTAGATGATATATTTGCTGTAATAAGGGAAAGAGACTTAGAATCAACACTAACTACTCTGAACGGACTTCACAGGAATATACAGTTTACTGTAGAGGCTGAAAATAAAGGTCAACTGACAAAATTATAAAACTAAAAATGATTCAGTCCTTAATAAAGACCAAGGCAATTGATATTCTCCTTTATTAACATTTTTTAGTCAAATATAATAGAACGAATAAAACCACCGGCACCCATTATAATTCAGTAATTTAAAATTTCGATATTTATAAAATTTACTTGCAAATTTAATTTGGTAGGTAGGTCAGCTAGGTGTTATTAAAAAAAAATATTTATATGCAAAATAAATCAATTTTTCTTAACTCCTATCTTCCTTTTCTCTATTTCGCAAAATTCGTGCAATTGAAGAAAAAATATTGCGCTAACTAATATTTTAGATAAATATGAAAATAAATAGCACAAATAACAAAAATATATTTTACTATTATTTAAAAATGTTTGTAATAGAAATCCATCTTTAAAATAATTTATTTAAGCTAATTCTAGCTGTCCGGATTTTATTGCACACTACTGTTTCTAGTTAAACTAGGTGTATAATACAAAAAAATAGTACATATTTCAAACCTAATTTATTGAAGAAGAAAATAGGTACCCTCTAAGTTTTCATGACATATTACAGAAACACGCATCTCATTGGTAATATAAATGTTATAAATACAAAAATAAATTATTTAAAATTGGCACCTAGGTTAACAGGATTATTATTTTTCATCAAAATATCTTGTGACTCAATGCAATAAAATATTTAAAATTTAATAAACCATCATGTAGATAACTAATAAATTAATGAAAAAATATAGTGCTTATTAAAAAATATATTTTCATCAAATTGAAAATTTATTAAAATGATTTGTGTAAAATAATAACAGTTAAATTGAACACTCGAATTGAACTCCAATATCGAATATTATTATTGAATAATAAAAACTCATACCTAGCTATATAAAAATGTACATAAACTTTTTTTTAAGTGTATACAATAAAATTATTATAGACTATAACTGTAATGTAATTTGTACAAAATTTATACTACAATTACTTACCATCATCATTATTATTGCTTGAATATTATTTCAGAATGTTGATTTTCTTTTTACTTACTTTCTAACGTTTGTACACAACTCGTACATAATATCTACATACATATACCTACCTATCTACTGAAACTAAATCTATCTCCATTTCTGATTTTTTTGGTCTCGTGGGATGCTTATTAAAAAACATTTTTTACCGTGTCGTTAGCACGTGTTGAAATACTACTACATATACATATACCTATATATAGAGTATATATTATTTTAATACAAACTTGTTAGTATAGACTTAGTATTTTATTTTTGTTGGTCCGCAATCATTGTGGTTTATAAAAGGAATAATGTATGAAAAACAAAAAAACAATATCAAATAAAAACAGAAAGCGAAACTTTTACTGTTATAGAATACAAAATTGGATAGAGGGAGAGAACATCAAAATGGTCATAGTAATCCAATTGAAAAATTTTCTATACTTATAATTCAGTTAATTGGAATGGTTTTGAATGTATTATTATGCATTTGAATTTTAAATAAACAGCGTCATAAACTGTATAATATTACTCGAGATATTGCAATATCACAATTATATACACATTGGTATTTGTATATAGTTTACGTTATTTTTAAAGCCTTTAAAAACTACTCTAACATTACTACTTTGTCGTCGCTTATTGGAATTTAAGCAATTTTTTACCAAAAATACACAGTAAATGAATACCGCAACTTCATAGTAAAAAGTAAATTAAAAAAAAAAAAAAAAACGAAATGGAAACAGTAAAATTGTAATTGTTTACTGTTTTTTATGAAAATTAATTTCAATGTACTCAAAATTAGAAATAATTTGATAAAAAAAAAACATAAATTATAATACGCAAAACTTATAACAATATTTTCTTAATTAGAACACTGTAGGTTTTCTTGTATTGAATTGTTTTTTTAAAAAAAATTTTTGACACAAAATCAACTTACAGAAATTTTGGGATAGTCAGGGCTACTGGGATACTGGGAAAAATTTATTATATGAGATAAAGAGGTTTTCTTGTAGGTTTTCTTGTAGGGTTTCTTGTATTCAATTGTTTTTAAAAATATTTCACACAAAATTAACTTACAGAAATTTTGTTATATGTGACTGGGGTTGTTGAGATACTGGGAAAAATTATATTATATGAGATAAAGAAGAAAAAATGGGATAAAATTTTTGAGCTCAGATTTTCAATAACAATCTATATGTTTTTAGATTCTATGGGGTTTAAGAAAAAAAGAATCAAAACTTCTTCGGACTTTGATTTTAGGACGTTAAAACATGTTTCAATTTTCTTCAAACAAATTGTATCGATTGATAAGACTAAATATATAGCCAGGTTTAATTTGGCAATATGAAATACATTATTACATAATAATATTGAGGATTATCAAAATACCAATCCGGAAGTTAATTTGATTGAAGTATTTACAACCGCATTTGCCATACAGAGTAAAAAGATATGTACTCAAGACATCTATGCATAATAACATTTATTTTGTATTTCCATAGTAAAACAGAATTTATATTTTTTTAACATAACTAATTATTTCTATTTAATTGAAATTTAAAGTCTGACAGAATTGCTGTTTATTTTATACTTTAAGAAGAATTAGTTTCTAGCTTAGTTTAAGAAAAATTATTGTCATTTTTCAACATGTTTTAAGCTTATAAAATACTATTTTTGATCTGGTTATAAAATAATATGTACCTAGCAATTTATTTTCTAATTTGATTTATCTTTATAGTTTGCACTTAAAAACGTAATCCTAGAATACCGCACTTGTCCATCATTTACCGTCAGAACATCAAATAATTGGTAATCATATAAATCAATAAATGCTAATCATATTAAACTAAATAAGAAAAAAAAAATAGAAGCGGAAAACAGCATTCACATAAAATTCTACTGATTATCTTGGCGTAATTCTGAGTTCTGTAGTAAATAAAAATTTAATATATAAGCAGACAAACCACGTTTGAACATATAGTGTATCCAATTATGGAACTGTGAAAGATAACCTTCTTACATACATTCTTAGGTTTGAGCAACCATAATTTCTGTGAATGCAAAGGCCTCACTCGCAGCAGACTTCGCCACAACGGAACAGCGTCCCCGAACAATTGGAGCTAATCAGCATACCATTGAAGAACATCATAAGTGTTATCACAAAATCAGGTATTACTCAAACACTAGTTACAATAACTAATAAACACGGGTTATCACAACAAGCCCATTTACAACTGTGGTGATATAGGGAACAGATCCCCTTCCGGAAAAGTTTAAATCTAACAATGGTTTAAACAACAATCAAAATGGCATCGCAAAAATCACAGACTTTGGTATTTTACATAATATACGCTATAACTTCGAAAATCAAGAAACATGCAGCAAAACAAGGGCTGTGACTATAAATTTATGTGACATCGGAAATGGCAAATGTACACAATTATATGTGCACAAAATATTAATGTACACAACAAACTCAATCAACTCAAAAGAACTTAATGTCGCGGGAAAGTACTACGATAATGGTTTCCTTGAAATGCAGATAGCTAGTTATTTTAATTAATCTTAACACTCACAAACTATTGCTCAGATTTGTGCGCTTTACGGGATATCACAGGAATAAAGCTACTATAGATGGAAATTATTATGTTGATAACAATCGTCCATTGAAACTATTACTATAATAATTTCGTAAACATTAGATCAAAAAAAGTTTATACGAAAGAAAAGTCATTAGTCGATCTAACGTATATTGATTATAATAGAAAAAAGATAGGTCGGATTTAGTGGGTTCGACATCCTAGATTATCCTAGATGTCGATTTTTAGTAGATTGTATTAGGCTCCAAAACGATCTTATTAAATTTTACGAATGGTGTACTTGAAATTACCTCATTTTGAATCTTGACAAATGGAAAGTTATGAATTTTTACAAAACTCAAAACTTCATTGAATTCAACTATAATTGAAATGGTAAATCACTTGATACTGTTCTTCAAATTAAGGATTTGGGAGTTATTCTTTCAATTCTCATATTGATTTTATTATATGCAAAGCTTTTACTATGCTTGTATTCATGAAGAGGAATTTTCAATAATTTTCTGATCCCTACACATTCAAAAGCCTATATATTTCATCAGTTCGTCCGGTTCTTAATTTTGCTTCGCCTATCTGGACTCCATCTTATACTAATCATATAAAATCAATTGAATCTGTTCAGAAGAACATGATCCGATTTTGTCTCCGTAAATTCAATTGGGAAGTTCATACTACTGGCTATATTGCTAAATGTAAATTAATTGATATTTGTACTGTTAAATCCAGGCGTAATGCCTTCAATGGAAAATAGCGATACCATCAAAAATTAAATAAATTAATTTATGTATAAATCAATATAAATTGTGAGATGTAATAAAAAACGAATATTAAACCCACATTTTTCCTAAATTCATATCACTATCAAGAAATACATTAAAATACAATGTTTCATGAATCTGGATATATGAAACTGCAACTACCCTTCACCTTTTTCTCACATGAAGTCCTTCAAAAGAGGTAATAATACATAAACAACAACTTCATTTTGAATGACAGTAATCACTCTAATTACTAATACTTCAGATATTTGGCTTGTGTTGTATATGGCAATATTCCTGGTATTGCAATATTAATGGATTATTTTTATTTTATTGATAAAAATAGATTTCTAATAATAAAAAATTCTAATTTTATGCAACCATTATTTTATTTAATGCCAATCATGTCAAGTCAAAATATTTTCTTACGATTTGGATATCTTACATACATACTCGTATTATATCAAATCAATTATAATAAAATTAAATAATAAAATCTATAACAATATTAAAATTATAGTAATAATGATGATGATGATGATGATGATGATATTAATCCTGATAATGATTTCTGTTTCAAATACTATGAAGATAACTGTATGTAGATACATTTGTTGTGGGAACACCTAAGGGTTTCATAGTTTTTTTTTAGGTCAGACAAAATGTCAAATAGGTATTTGATATTTTCGATTGATATGAACAAAATTTTCTCCTGAATGCTGAAGTTATTATGAAAATGTATTTTTACTATATTGACAACAACCACAACAAAACAAAAACAAAAAAAATGGAAACGAAGAAAACCGAAGAAGATCAAGTGATTTATCCCTTCAGTCATGTTGTGAGTCACTTATTTCTTTTGTTTTAACATTTTTTGTTTTGTTTTTTTTTCTTTCTTATTCTCTGGTTTATTGTAACGCTTCAATCGATTTCAAAATAAATTGAAGATGAATTATTATGTCTCGACTCTTACCTTAAAACTTAATACCTATATTTTCTTCTTTATCATTATTCTAATCGTATAGATTCATATTATTGTCTTTTATACTTTCCCTCTCTATCACTGTCTCAATTTTGCTTTTCCTTTATATCAATGATATTCTATAAAAAAAAAAGTTTATTTATGTGTTAAAGAACGCTATATTTAAACATTTCTGTTAAGAAAATGACTTTGATATATGGGCAGTAGCGTAGCAATATTTTTATTTAATTCAATGGAAATTTAATTAAACATTTTTTATTTTATGTTTATTTAATTAAAAATTAATATTTAGGTTATAGCTATTCATCAATATATTGCCAACAAAGACATTCCGCTCAGTACTTATAAGAGTACTTATAAGAGTATTATATGAGTGTGGCATTGGTGATTCAGTCTGAAAAATAGAAAACAATATACGGAATAGGATGGAATAAAAAGTCATACCAATAACATCGATTTCAGTGTTACTTAGGGGGTGTCATACTAGGACCAGTACTGTTTAATGGTACATAAGCAGTTTCTAAGTATCAAAATAAAATGGAAAAATTATAATATACTCTGAAGCAAGTTTATTCGATCTTAATGAATATTGATATTCGCATTCTATATAACTGGATGAATATACATAGGAGTTGAACTATTGTAGAAGACGGTTGTCATTTCGATAATTATTGTGATAAAAATAAATAATAAAGTAAAAAAGTTGTTTTAATCAAAATAAGAAAAGAAAAATAATAAAAAAAAAAAAAAAATTTTAAATAAGTAGTGTCCTCCCATATTGGGATTGCAATAAATGCAATTCGAAAATGACAATAAAATTAAAGAAAATGATCAATAATAACAACAATAATAACAATAACAATAAAAACATGAACAAAAAAATGCCACCAATAAGTGTATTCAACACAGAATTTGAACTTTTAAAAAAAACAATTAAAATTAAAACAAATAATTTCCTAATTAAAAAATTATCAAATGTGCATATTATAATATACACAAACCAAATTACATATTACAAATGTATACTAGAAATTTAAAAAAAACCGAAACAAATTATTACACATACATACTCCGAAGGAAGAAAAAAAAGTCACCCTTCTACTGAAAGGATTAGATGTGTCATGCGAAGAGGACGGGGTCTTAAGCTCTCTAAAAACTGGCAAAATTTAAATAAGAGAGAAAAACGCAATGTATGAGATGCCAGATATTCTACCACTCGTAGACTGTGGACTGCAACATGCAGTATCGCTGTATTCAATGCGGAAAAAATCATACTCCCGCAGAATGTCCAACAAAAAAAGATGAAGAAAAAAATGATTTGTATTGTATCTTGTGTAAACAATACGGCCATCCAGCTTCTTACAGGAGCTGCCCGGAATATATTAAACGCATTAAACAAAAAGAAGCAACAAAAAAAAATTAATGAAGAAAATATAAGAAATAGGTATGAAATGTATAATAATTTTACTAACAAAAATATTTCTTATGCTAATATGTTAGGAAACAAAACTAATAACTCTAATAACAATAATCTATAATTATAATTGACAAGCATTTAAGGTCCTGCGCAGTAGACACCTTTTTATTTTATTTCGATTCTCCTATTCCTTAATGAACTTCTAATATATATAATATATAAGATGTATAATATAAAACAATAATGCTCACATAGTTGAAAATTTTTTACTCATATGATTTTATTATTCAGCAAATACATTATGATGCATATGTGAGATCTTATGAAAATAATAAACAAAAGCAAACAAGTTATCAGTTATTATAATTTACATATGTACTTGCAAAACAAAAACAAAAAAACAAATTCATAAAATAACAAATATAAAAACAACAAAAAAGCAAATCACTTGAATTCTTCATTTTTATCTTTTTAAGTAACTGTTTCTAAATTTTGGTTATTTGTAGTAATAATATAGTTTTTATTAAAATTATGTATTATGTAGGTATATATATATACGTACCTCTTTAATAACAAAACTTTTTATTTCTAGTAATTTTATCACTAAATGCCACTTACTATAAGGAATATATCGGAAACGAAGCAGTATATGAGGGACGTGTATTTATATGTCCTAAATAAAACTTACTAACCACAAAACTTTTTATTAAACACAAGTGGTTTCTGCTATATATATCGTAAATTACTGTTTTTTTAAAAACTTTAAATTTGACTTCAACTTGAAATATAATTACTCAACAGGGGCCCCTAGTGTTTATAAAACCAACAATAATATTACCAATAACAGCAATAACAATAACGATAACATACTTGTTAATTTAAATAATAATTTCCTATCGATAGAAAAAATAAACACAATAGAAACCAATATTAATAAAAACACCAGTGATATTAAATATTTATTCGAAATGTATAATGGAACTAACTATCAATAATATGCCACAGTCCACAAATTATTTAACATTAATTTAAAATTGATTTCTATTAATGTCAATTCAGTAGTCTCTTACAACAAAAGATTTTCACTTATGAATTTCACCGGAACCACAAATCTTGACAATCTTTGAAATTCTTCAAAAATAACAAAATAAATATTTTTATTATTGTAAACTGAATTTATCTATACTTATAAAAGGGAAAGTTTGTTTGTTTGTTTGTTTGTTTGTTTATTTGTTTGTTTGTTTGTTTGTTCGCTATACACGCCCACAGTTTTAAAGATAGAGTTCTGAAATTTTGTACAGTTATTCATGGTACCGGTATGGAAATAACGCGGTACTTTACAAAGCCATCAGATGACAGGTTCGGGTTGCTGCCGTACAACTCTTACAAAGCCTCAGCAATATTTTAAAAACCATGTGTGTGACAGATATGAAAATTTACATTTAGATTCTCTTTCACAAATAAAGAAATTCGACATTTACCGATTTCGAAAATTTGGACTGGTTCAGGTTGCTGCCGTACAACTCCCAGCACGTACGTTTCAGGAATATTTCAAAAACCAATTGTGTTACAGGCATAAAAACTTACACTTAGATACTCTTTCACAAATAAAGAAATTCGACTGTTACCGATTTCAAAAATTTGGACTGGTTCGGGTTGCTGTCGTACAACTCCTAGCACTTACGTTTCAGGAATATTTCAAAAACCAATTGTGTTACAGGCATAAAAACTTACACTTAGATACTCTTTCACAAATAAAGAAATTCGACTGTTACCGATTTCAAAAATTTGGACTGGTTCGGGTTGCTGTCGTACAACTCCTAGCACGTACGTTTCAGGAATATTTCAAAAACCAATTGTGTTACAGGCATAAAAACTTACACTTAGATATTCTTTCACAAATAAAGAAATTCGACATTTACCGATTTCGAAAATTTAGACTGGTTCAGGTTGCTGCCGTACAACTCCCAGCACGTACGTCCCGGGACTATTTCAAAAACGAATTGTGTTACAGGCATGAAAACTTACATTTAGATACTCTTTCACAAATAAAGAAATTCGACTGTTACCGATTTCAAAAATTTGGACTGGTTCGGGTTGCTGCCGTACAACTCCTAGCACGTACGTTTCAGGAATATTTCAAAAACTAATTGTGTTACAGGCATAAAAACTTACACTTAGATACTCTTTCACAAATAAAGAAATTCGACTGTTACCGATTTCAAAAAATTGGACTGGTTCGGGTTGCTGTCGTACAACTCTTAGCATGTATGTCTCAGGAATAAAAACCAATAGTGTTACAGGCATGAAAATTTACACTTACATACTCTATCAGAAATGTTTCAAAAAAAAATTTGTGTTACAGACTTGAAAATTTATTTATAGGTATTCTATGAAAAATAAAAAAACATGTATTTTCCTGAAAATGTATTTTCGAATTTAGGAATCAGTATAATTTTTTTAAATGACATGGCTATGTAAATTAGCCACAAAAATGTGACGATTCGTTTTATTAATCAGAAAATACTGCAGAGTGTTCCAGGGGGTCCATGTGTACAAATCGATAGATACAGTTATCGATGAAAATGAAGTTGTTCCTTCTCATCAATTGGGATTAAAAGTAGTAGCTTCAATATTGCTTCTACGAAACTTGAAGAAGCCAAAACTACGGTACTAGATTAAGAATAAGAACTTGGCATCCTCATTTCATTTAAGTACAAATTCCAATTGATTGTGGAAAAAACGAACATTTCTTTATTTCAAGAATACCTCAACAGCGAGGAGCGTATTTGCTTATACTTCATCAGAAAAGATCACCAAAATATTGTTTACAAAGAAATAATTTTAATATAAGTATAGCATAAGTTGGAGTATTGTTGATATTTTTTTATCGTAGTGAAAAAAAATATTAGAATATTTTTGATAAACCAATTTTTTTCAATTCGATTCATAAATCAAACTTCATTGAAATAAATTCGATTCATTTTGTGGTCGACCCGGACAACGTCGGGTATCTTTGCTAGTTATTTATAAATTTATTATCATTACCACAATCTCTTGTACGATTTCAATTGCTCCGACACTGAATATGTTTCCTAAAATAAAATATAACGTTGTCAAGTAGGTACATAAAAAAAAAAACAAAAATAAAAATGTAAAAATCAATCAAAATTTCACCTGTGATAATTTTATTCAATGTTGTCAAATAAGTGGTAATCTATGAGTTAAAAATAAAAATCAGAGATGTTAAGAGCAAAAATGAAATTTTCCAGTATAGCTGCAATATCAGAATCTGATTCTTTCATTATTATAACTTGAGGTCATTTAACATTTTGCACAGAATCAGAGATGAATTCTGTCATTGATTTCGTTAAAATTAAAATGTTGAAACAAGAAATATTAAATAAAAAAAACATAATATTTTCTGAAAAATAATTCCTTTTATCTTTGGTATGATGGTATTGGGATGTAATTTGTAGAATCTTTTTTTTCTTTAATGTTGTGCAACGTTTCTTTTTATATATTTTAATCTCGTAAATGGTTATCGATTTCAAAAATAAAACAAAAAATATACATGAGAAAAATATTTATTCTTTAATAGGATTATAATATTGATATGCTATAGTCTGGTGATGGTCCTTCAATCAAGGGTTACCATGTTTAAAAACAAAAAAGTATAATGAAAGTGTGTAAGGAATAATGTTATAATAATAATTCATTGAGACAGGGTCTAATTGTGTGAGCATTTGTAATATAAATATAACTTTTTGCAAAATAATTAAAAAAAAAAAATTATTTTCAATCGAATTGACTAAGACTTACAATTCAAGTTAAACATTCTGAGAATAATATTTATTTCAAGGTACAAGTTTAATGTTTGTTAATAAAAAATTCATCAATTATATTTTTATTTATTTTTATTAAATTTATTTATCTTATAAAGCACATCAAAAGTGGTACAAAAGACTGCAACAGTCACATATTAACAAAATAGTAGTACAAATTATGATTCAAACTACATTCACACTACAAATGGCATAGCAAAAATAACAGACTTTTTTGCTTTTAAATTTATGCTTTATATTTTTCAATATTTTTTTTTGGAACTTGACTAACAAATTTAATTTCTTTAAATTACAAAATATTATTAAATCTTTGTTAATTGAGGGTGCAGCTTGTTTTTAATAAAATATTTTATTCGGTTACACTGACTTAATTAGAATGTATCTATAAGATGATGATAATATGATAATATTAACAAAATTTAAAGAATAAATTTTAGTACAAATAAAAAAATCAAATATAGCTATAAAGATTATTTAAATTTTAACGGCATAGGGTGCGAAAACAATTAAGATAAATTTAATATAATTAAAAACGATTAACAAGCATTCAATAAATTCGTTAGATTTATCAGTGGTAAATTGCTCATTAAATAATTAGTTTATTAGTATACATGAAAACATTAATTTTAAAGAATAGATACAGGGTGTAGAATTATGTTACAAAATTTTGTTCTTTATTTATAGAAATTTTCTTTGAAATATGCAAGATTAGGACAAAAGAAATGTTAATTTAAAAATAATGATATTTCATTAATTATTTTCGGAAGTCGTAATAGAGATGCAATTCCCTACAAAAATGTAGATTTGTAGAATCTGAATTGATTTTGGATGATATTGATTGATCTTTAGACGATCCTTTAGACGATCCTAGAAGGTTGACCTTCAGATTGATCTTGAATGATCTTTAGATAATTTGGATTAAGAAAAGATTTTCAGCGGGATTTCGGGGTGATTCATCCCGGTTGAACCCCGTTTTTAAAATTAGTCTTTATTTATTATTTTATATGTATATATTTATTTTAAATATTATATATTTATTCATTTGTACTTAAACTAAATTTATTATCCTTGCAATTTTAATTATTTATTACTGACCTCAAATCGACGGAGCATTTGATACGAGTAGCATTGAAGCACTCAAAGGAAGAACAAACTACAAAAACATAAAAAAAAATAAAACTGACCTACTCTGAAAATCAATATTCAATATGAAAATCAAGTTTTAACCCAGAAAGAAAAGCTTCATATTTTCACTTACCCAAAAGCGATCACAAAAGAATGAAGGTTTATTATGACGTAACTTGACAATTCGTATAGGTCACCAAGGCATTCTAAATATACAGGCATGATACTTCGCACTTTTTTTTGTTAAGATGGCGCTTTAAAGGTCACAGGAAAATGTAAACAAAGAAATTTCTTATATGTTAATATAAATTTAATATAATTAAAAACGATTAACAAGCATTCAATAAATTCGTTAGATTTATCAGTGGTAAATTGCTCTTTGTTAAAAAATGTATAAAAACTTGGTGCAATATATTGATAAATATTTATTGCAAAAATAAAAATAATGATAAAAGAATTCATCAGAAAAATTTTGTCACATCAAATTCATCTAAATCCATTAAACAAAGAAAATTAAACACTTTAAATTAAACATTCATTTCTTAACTTTTCATATTTTTTTTCTATACATTAAACATTGTAGCTTTTATACATAGCTAACATTTTTTTCTACTAATCTAAGCATGAACAAATTTGTTTTTCTTTTTAAAATATATTTTAAAATAAAATAATACTTTCTTAAATATATTTAAATTATAATATATTTTGATTTTATTTCTGTATAATATGTTGATAAATTTTTTGATTTAATAAAGTTAAAAGAAAATAAACCGGTGTTTTTTTTTATTTTTAAGAAATATATTATAGGTATGTAATCAAGTATATAAATAAATTGTTTAGAAATAGCAAATACAATACAAATATAATATTCTATTTAGTTTTATTTACGAATTATTTTAAATATTGGTAATTAGTGCCAAAACTAAATTTATGCTATTTAATCTCACGGGAACGATTTCTGATGATTTGACTTTTATATATATCATTCTCCTTCTTGTCCTTAAACTAAATCTTGTAAAATTTTGTGAACATGATGTGTCTTTACCTATTTCTGATGATAAAGTAAGCTGTACAAAAAATTGTTTCAAACTTGAGCGTGTTGATTGTTTTAAATATCTAGGTATTACTTTGGATGTTAGGCTAAGTTGGAAAAAACATACCTCGTATTTAACTAATTATTTAAATAGTGTAGCTAGGCAGCTTTATCATATCAGCCTTTATGCGATCATATACGATTTTAAAATTGGTTTATAATGGTTTATTAAAGTCTAAACTGAATTATGGCATTTGTTGTTGTGGTGGTAAATATTTCAATAAAATTGAACCTTTGCTGATCCAGCAAAAACATGCTATACGAATTATTTATAAAGTTAATCGTAAGACTCCAAGTTTTATTCTATTCAGAAATCTAGGATTACTTTCTCTAAGACATTTACATTTTTACAAAGTTCTTAAAATTTTTTTTAAAAATTCCGGGTATAATACTACAAGGTTATCTGGAACATACAATTTAGGTGTCAACACACTTAATCACATTTTTGTCATTTCTATAATGTTACTGCACCTCGTTTATTCAATAAATTACCAGATTATCTTCGTTGGGAAAGATCTGAAATTTCGTAAAGGAATCAAATCATGGCTTCTTTCTTTTGATCATCACGTTAATGAAAACCTTTTAAATCAATTAATTTGAATTTTTGTTTTTTAATAATTGTATAATTTGCTTTTCTCATTGACTTTTTTTTTGTATATTTTATTTTAATTTGTTTTACTGTTGAATTTTTTCATCATTTATATTTTACTATATAAGCATTATTTTTTCTTTATAATTATTTCGTTTAATTTTTAAACCCATCTTATTAAATATGTTATTTCTTTTAAAGGTTCTTTCGTCACTTATCTTTAGTTAACAAATTGAACCTAACTTTTTTATTTAATCAACTAGGCTAGACGCTAGTTTTAAATTTTTATTTTTTTATATTTAATATTTTTTGTTTTTATAAATTTTTAAGTTAAGTCTTAAATATTTAATGTATATTAGCTCTTGGTTTTGATTAAATAAATAAGCCTTTTTTATTATATTATTATATATTAATTGACAATAAATAAATTTAAAAAAAAAAAAACTTCGAATCACTAAAAAGTTCTTATATGAACTGAGTTCACGCATTGTTTTAACAGCGGCTGCGTGTACGTGTACGGCTCTCGGTTACTATACAAATTTTACTTATTCTGAATATGTAGCGTTTGAGTTTGAGACTTATTCTGAGATGTAGCGTTTTCTTTCTTCCAAAAAATGAAATTATTTAAAGCAAGTTCTGCTCCAAATGAATAAGAGGATTTGGTGTGTATGAATAACAGTGTCAAACAGTCGCCCAATACTAGACTATATTCATATGGAAATTATTTGAATTTAAGTTATTTATCTTGCAGAAAGTTGAAATATTCTCAATGATGATTTAAACGAACGCAAACTATTGTCATCGCACAATATAATATTTTAATTTTGAAAGTTATAAATATATTTACATTCCAGTCCAAATGACAAAATTAAAGAGTTAAAGAAATCACTGATTTATATATTAATAACCATCGTATTGAAAACGTTTTTCTAACCTATCAGCATCCACACGATAGTGCCTGATCTCTTTGAAAACTTAACAGAAAAATTTAAGACAACTACGTAATTGTAACCACCCAACATAAGAAACCAACGGAAGACGGAAATGGAACCGAAAATAATGAAGAAATTTTTAATTCTGTTTGATATTACTTTAACGTCTGGTATATCTTCCAAATTTGACCACTAGGAAAAACATTGCATTGCATTCATGTCTGCTCTCATTGTAATAATTCATTTCGTATTTGTATCCTATAAAATACAGTTGATATAATAAATTAATCTGATATTGAAACACCCTGAATATACAATTTAGTTTTTATTATTATTAATACTTTTAATGATTTTTAATTAACTTTCAATACAATACAATTTAAATTGTTTTTATTTTAATAATGGTTAAAATATAATTTAATTGATAATTGTTTTAAAAAAAAAAAAAGAAGAAAAATAAAAATAATTAATTGAAAATGAAACTAAAATTCAATTGAAAATCCTAATGAACCCAATAATCCCACATCTAATAAATTTTATCCATGTCACTACATCACATTGTTGTCGATACACCATATAAATATATATATTATGTGTATGTGTATTGACATGGATGTATCTATAATTATTTATATGAGTTTTATACAATAAAATAAATCAGTGATCAGTGATGTCATTTCTATTTCTCTAATTTCCTATAATATTTTGTATATTTTACCTCTTTTATCATGTGGGTGCATTCATCATGGAAATTATTTAGTGTTATATTTTTTTAGAAATAATTTTAAGATCTAATTTATTTTAGCGATTTTGTTTTATTTAGGTTCTGAATAATATTACGTTTTGTGACTTAACTACAGAAATAAGAGACCATTTTTATTTTTATATCCTGATTTCATCGTAACAAAACAAGTAAAATTGAACAAATTTTGAACATGATTACAATTACTTTTCTAAATAAACTAAACTGTTTGAAGTGATTAATCTTTTTTCTATTGCAATTTTATCTCTAAAGTATTTTTTTTGCGTGGTCCATTCTGGCTCGGACTGCCTCATTTATTATACGCTCATTACAAATACGCCAACAATGTCTGCAAAGCATTCTATCACGGTGGATTAAAGCAAAGAAGCAGTGACACAAACCCAAAAATTTAAATGTGAAGTTTTATCAAAATATTACCGAAATAAATTATTGATTTAGAAAAGCAAAAAATTAAAAAACTATTTTTTAAATAAATCTTTTATAGAAAAACATATCCAAGTTTTAAACCCATATAGGAAAACTATATATTTAATTTATGCCTGATTCACTGTTTCAAAACATTTCTTCCGAACAATGCGTGAACATATTATTTTTTAAATGAAAATTTGAATTCTTACAATTTTGAAATAGCTTTGTTCGGAACATTTTTTTCTCTCAAGAATAAAAGTTTATTTAAATTTAACTTTTGTGTTCGGAACAATTTTTTTTATGCTGTGCTGTACCTAATTTTTAATTTTTTTGACATTTTTCACATTTAAAAAAACATTCAGACATAACAAATATTTTGTTTTGCTTTAATTTTTAAATAATTGATTTTTAATAATTAAAAATTTATCAGATTGAAATAAACAAAAATTTTAAAATTAATTCAAATGTCAAGTTAAGTTGTTTAATTTTTTTTAGCTTGAAACATAATACTCTGATGTGCAATGAATCGTAATCGTAAGACTCTCTATTAATAAAATTGTTCGGAATAAAATGTTCTGAAGCAGTGACTTATAAGCATTACTAAAAGAACCAAGTAATATTATCTTCTGAATAATGGTAGGGACAAAAATTTCCTAGCTATTGAGCAAAAATATTTTCCTTAAATTGGACGATATGCTAAGAAAAATTAATTGTTTTGGGGTAATAGAAAACTTTATTTTGAGTTAGATATTTAATCGTTTATACTAGTTACTGACTATATTATGATATTGCTTTATTTATACTATAATCTTGTTGTTGGCAATAAACACATATTGTCAGCGTAATCTAAAAAGGCTGATACGTTCGAACGTACGCCACTGCATACCGTTGTTCTTATTTACACCCACAGTAGTAATGTTGTCTGACTTAGTAATCGACT
This sequence comes from Argyra leucocephala, assembly GCA_963942445.1. Classification (NCBI taxonomy): domain Eukaryota; kingdom Metazoa; phylum Arthropoda; class Insecta; order Diptera; family Dolichopodidae; genus Argyra; species Argyra leucocephala. The sequence continues at coordinate 24,141,304 of OZ012677.1, read as the reverse complement.
ACTTTAAATTTATTTCCTTTTTTATACTTTAGCGTAGAAAATAAAATTACTTAAGGACTTAAAGACTGAAAGCCAGAACTAACTCCCTACGATAGGGTTATTTCTATTGGTTAGCAAATTACGAATACTGTTTTACTACCTTTTCGTACATTAACTGCAGTATACTATAATTTTCTGCTAAATAAAGTCGAACACTTATAATGTTTTTCGAGTATTTATTTATTAATTTTCTGACTATATATCAATAGATTGATACAACAATTATATGTAGAAAACTGCTGTTGTCAGAAACTAGCTCCTATTGAGTACTGTATAGTTTTTCTTTCTTTTCAATTCAATTTATTATCAATTTATTATATACATATACAATATTTGTTTAAAATTAATATTACAACAACACTTATAATTAAATTGAAATTGACAAATTCTTTATAAAACTATACAGTAACGAGCTGACCATTAGTGTTTTATAATTTATTACTTACTTAATTACAAAAGAGTGATACGAAAAAGTTCTATTTTACATAACTTATAATCAAATTGTAGATACTATCAACAAATTATATTATGAAAAAGAAAATAAAATTAATTAAACACCTATGTTTTGAGTGTCTGAATTCGAATCCAAGACCTTCTGATTAGTAGTCAGTTAATATAACCGCTAACCTTAGTAGATCGGCATATAAACCAAGTGTTGATGTTTTGATTTTAGGGTCTTTATATTTTTTATTCTTATTGTTTGTTTTGTTAATTATGTTCCCAGTCTGATATACCCTTGATTATAAACATCCATAAACATCCATAAAAATTATCTAATTAATTGGAAGTAAGCCTTAAAATTGGAAAAAAAAATATTTTTTTGTTTTGTTTTGAAATTCTATATTTACATTTTTATTACCTAAAAAAAATATGTATTTTGATAGAGTTAACAAAATAGTGAACATTTCACTTTATTTGTATTACTCTGACTAAATAAAATTTTTTTAATTTTTAAACCATATGAACCGTCACTGGCATAGATTATGCCAGATTCGTGTATGTACGAGTATTACACAAAATAATATCAGTTTTAATAAATAAAATTGACAGTGGTCGATTTCTTGTTAATTAAAAAGAAATTATTTTTATTGTTTGTGTGTGTAATATAATGCATATTAGTGTGCTATATGGTTTGTGTATAAACTTACATACTACAACATACTGCAACATACTACTATTAGAATTATTTAGGTGACTCGTTTATATTTTTGCTATTCTTTAATTGCTGACTAAATATTTTTGTATATAATTTGCCTTGTCTATTTAAATATTGTTGAAAGTAAATTTCATTCAATTGAAAAATTTAAATTTTTATTTTTATACTAGGGTTTTGACAAATAGGTTCAAAGTAAAAATTTAAAAATTGTTTGTAACACAATTCTAATCAAAGTAGATGTCATGAGACGCAATCGGAGGTGGTATAATAACTTGATATGACAATTTAATAGTATTAATTTGTTGAAAAATACTGTCACTTTCCCAAAAGTATTTGTGCTACTGAAAAGTGAGCCAAAAACATATATTTAAGAAGTAAAGAATATCATTGAAACTTTTGGACGGTTCTCCTAAAATGATTGAAGAACGGTTATTTAATATATTAACTCTTTCACCAATCTTTAAGAAAACCTTGCAAAAAAAAATATCTTTTTACAAAGTAGAACTATTAGGGGCTTACTAAGCTCCTGAAAAAATTGGTTTGATCTACGTCTAATTTTAGAAAATGTTCGGTTTTGAAAATGTTCGCTGGAACGAACAAAAGTACTCACAGGAAACAAAAATTTGCTAAAACTTACAAAAATTAGGAACAAAGCAAAGATCTATTTTGCACTTCTGGCAATATACAAACGTTTTTTTATTACAAATTTTATTAAAGGCCTTTTACATCTTGCTCCACCGCCTTCCATGTCATATTCTGGCCAATGACTAACATTATCTTTTACAATATCACTATTTGGTCGAGTTTCATTCCCAGGCCTCCTTTTCTTGAAGTCTAGTAGTAATATTGATGGTCAGCCATTTTTTGGTATTGTAATTGGCTTACTAAACAATATAAGGTCTTCTGCCAATTTTATTCGAAAATCCATGAGATTTATAGAATTCATGTTTGCAAGTTTGCAATCATTTTTATACTCGATGTAACTGTTGTTTACACCTAAATCAATTGCATGAAATATTATGCGTAGAGTCCATTTTTTAGATTTTATATGAATTCTATAGAAACTAAACATTTGATCTAAGCGATTGACCCAGCCCATAGTTTCGTTGTATATTTTTACCGATTTCGGATGTTTTAGAGTAACATAGCTTCTTGTATTTTGTTCCAATCTTTGCACATTATCTAAATTGCCAATAACAACAAAGTTGGAGGCTACATGTATACTTCTTTATTGCCATACCATTTGGTAAGAACAATATTTTCTTCTAAATTTACAACTTCTTCACAAGTTCCACGCCCAATTTTTCTGAATGTTTTTGAATCAGAAAACGATGGATTATTGAACCTATACAGTCTAGCGGTACCAATTGCACTAATTTTTTTCTGTGATAGAGTTTCCAACATTTGATAAGTTGTAAAATAGTTATCGAATGTTAGAAAGTGTTCTGATTGGATGACTTCTCTATTTCCAATCAAATGTGGTACGACTGATGCACCGAGTCCATATTTTTTTGATAAAGCGTCAGATATCTCAGTTGATTGACCTTGATAATAATTGAAATTAGTATAGCCAAATTTTAAAATGACCGTTAAATTGTTCGTTGTGGCGAACAAAAATGTGGGAAATTTTTACCACTGAAAACTTTTGTTCGTTGAGGCGAACATTACTTTTAAAACTAATTTTTAATCAATAACGAATACAAAATTTGTACAAAAGTTAATTAAAAATGAAAAAATAACACTTTTAAACAATAATAATATTTACACTTTTAAACAATAATAATCTAGTTTTATACATAAATGTTGGAAAAATACTAAAATAATCAACTCAACTTACCAGCCATCATGTTCCCTCTTCAACTTCACCTGTCACTTGAATTAACAGGCAAACTAGGTGAGTGAAAAGGTTAAAACTTCCCACCTTCGTGAATTAAAGTAGCAAGTAGTGAAAGGAAGCCAAAAATTTAAATGTTAAGCTTTTTCAAAATATTACCGCAAAAATTTACCGATTCAGAAATAAAAATATTGAAAAGTACTTATTTTTGTGCCCGAGGGAGCACTTCTTTCAAATAAATCATTATTATAGAACAACGTAGGTAACCAAGTTATAAACCCATAATATAGGAAACTATATATTTAATACAAGAACCAAATAAGAACATCTCAATAATAGAAAAACATCATAAAATCATTAAAATATGACTCTTTATCAAATTAGAAGTATTTTAAGTAGAATAATTAAAATGGTCAAAAAAAAAGTAAAGAGCTAATTAAAAAATTTTAAATTTTCCTTGTTTTTTGTCTTTGAAATAGTCACCTAGAAACTTTTCCAATTGATAAATGCCGGCAAGTCTTCAAGTTCATATTAATGTTTATTTTGTAAAAGAAAATATTGACTAGCAGAAAAAAAATGACTAAAATATTGTAAGTCGTTTTCTGGCACCTTAAAAAAATTAACCAAATTTGCTAAAAATTCTTCTAATAGAAAAAACACCAGAAGCAGGATATTATTGAGAACATAAGGGCAATATTTACAATTTCTTCAATTGTGGCTGAAATTACAAAACTGCCATCTTTTTCATCTTCACACTTCGTTCTATGGAAAATACAATCTTAAGCCAGAATAGACAGTTGTACATCGATGAGCAGAAATTAGTGAAAGAAAAAAATACCCTGTGTAACAAAAATGTTATACTTAACAAATTTATTTTATGATATCGTAATAAAAATTAATTGTTTTGCAAAAATAGAAACATTTGTTTTAGGTTAAATATTTAAACGAAGATGAAAGAAATATTTTTTTAATGCGTGACTGGTGATTGTTACGCCGGGGGAATAGCTAGTCTCAAATAAAATAAAAGTGCACAAAATAACACTTTGAAGATCTTATAAAATTTTAGCACAATGCCTAGTCAACAATCAACATTACATACATGTTTTGTAAATGTTGTACATCAGGTTTAACTTTCAGATTCGAGTTGCATTATCCAGATCTGAATCGATTTTTTCATACAATGTACTCTCTTGCGAAGTCGAAACTATTACACTAAACTATATTCTTTGTTTAAAAGACAACTAGATGGCTAATGCTGTTATTCAAAATTTAGCTATATAAAATATTACATAAACTGAATCAACTAAAAAAAAATATTTTTAAGAGAGCGGAGTATGATAATAGTTTTTAAAAGATGAAAATATTGAAATTGAAAATACTCTGTACATTTTGATTTATTTGAAGCATGTAAGTAGAAATATGTATAATAAGTACGTAGATATATATTTAACAAACCCAAAGATCTAACTAAATAATGTAGTGCGTTAAAACATTTCGGTTAAGTTCAAAAATGGGATATTCGTTTTATCAATGATCCAAGTGTCACTGCTAATTTTGCTTCTCTTAATCATTGTCATATAGTTGAATCTCTCTCCCTTTTTCATAGGTATTTCATAAACACGAGTAAGTTCTCAGTGAAAATTAAAACTGTGTTACATCCACTTAAGCATTTCTCTCATTAAACACGAAGAGCAGTATGTGATCAACCCTATACCGTAAAAAACCCTAAATGACATGGAAATTCGTTTATAACTTCAACATCACGAATTTAGAATCAAACTCCATCTTTTGTGTACCCTAAACAGGATAAGTTATCATATTTATGACATACATAAACTTAAGATGAGCATTAACACCTTCGTTCGTAATTGTCTTCCGTCTCTTTTTTCCTTCTTCCTTTTCCTACCCAGCCAACCGTACCAATCGGTATGAAAGGTCTGAAGCTAGAGTTTTACTTATGTATAAAATGCAACAAAAAAAAAATTACAATCAAAAATGCAATCATCTATTTTAAAGTAGCTTCACAAATTAGATGAGCACAAAACATAGACATCGCAGTTTAAGATATAACGGAAAACAAATTAAAGAAAAAAACTCCTAAATGGTAAATTGAGTTTGAAGTTTGAAACGAAATAAGAAATTGAACCAAAAAAGTTTTATTTTTTATAATGTTTAGTAGTAGGTAGGTAGTACGGTTCGTAAGCTATCTATGAGAACATAGGAAGGAAAATAATTTTAGTGAAGAAAGAAAACTGGATAGAAAACTGGAAGAATCTATGAGAGGTATAAAAACAAAGGCCTCAATGGAACAAGAATAAGGATTTTAAGATCTTATACCTAAAACTATCTTTAACTATCGCCATTTTTATGCAATTTTCATTCATCCTTGCAAATTGTATATAAGGCAAAATAATAATTAACCTACTATTACTAAACATGAACTGTAATGTTTAGTTGAATTTAAAATTTAGTAAACAAGTTAAAAAAAAAATGTTTTTGTTACCAATTTTCTTAGTAGCATAACCACCAAAATTTATTAATATTTATCATATGGTTAATGTCTTTTGGTGAGAGGCTCATGTTATATCTCCAAATTGCTAGTGGGGTATTAGGGTTAACATTTGGCTCGAAAATTATCTGTTTTTGGGTGTTACGCCTAAAAGCGTGATAAATAATAGAGATATTCCTATAATTGGATTTAATATATCTATTTCGATCAATAAAGAGAAATGCTTCTGCGAGAGGGGATGAAACCTGAGCTTAATGTCTTTATTTTCTTGATATGCAGAATGTGAAACTAAGCTATTATCTATTATATTAGTTTTGAGTTTAACGTAATGCTTTCTAATTAAATGCCAAACAAAAACATCAATTCTAGAAATATTTGCCCAGCGTTATATACAGCGTTCTATTGGAAAAAAAATGTTTATATTCAGTATCGGGCTTACGATAAATACCTGTACACCCTCTCAAAAATTTCCTACCTAGCTTTCTATATAATTCCATAAGTGATAGTATTATACTAAATTTGGCAACTGTAAGTCGAAATTAATTTCATAAGCGCTTGATACGCTATTATTTTAACCCTGGCAGACAAGAAAAAATTTTGGGTTATAGCGAGTGCCTTTCTCGCCGAATCAATTTTATTTTTAATATGCTCAGTAAAGTTAAGATTGTATTTCATAATTACCCGTAGATATTTCACATATTTTTTGTTTACTAACTTAATATTTCCTGAAGCTTAGATATGGAAATTCCTTCAATTTGATTGAACGTCGGAATTAAATTTTTATCCAATGATGTTCGGAATAAAATGTCTTCAAATTTCCTAAAACTGACTTTCATTTTTCAAGATTTAGCAACAATAAATTATGTTGGAGGTTGTTTTTGACTTGCAATAAACATTAGCATGAAAGTTGAATTTAGTAAGTTTGCTTTTATAATAGAAGCTTGACGCAAATCTTTTTGGCAAAGCAAAAATACTTTGCAAATCAAAACACATTATTATTAACGTACTTTGATCGAGTTTATTTCTATACAGTTTTCTTTTTGCACTAATAAAATTATATTCCTTCCTATGTTTCTTTTCTATTTTCTTGACCATTAATACTTTTATTATCTTCCTTCTTTTTGAATTCGACATGGCCACATGTTTCGACATTTTGTTTGAAAATTGGCATATGAAAGGAAACTCTTTATAATATGATCTTTGATCTTCTCCATCGATCTCGGAAGTCACCGATCGAATTCCAATTTTTGTATTACGAAGATTTTCAAAATAATATTAAAAAAACACGCTTTTCAGATATATTCAAGGTGTTTAAGAAAAAAATGTTTAAAACTTGAATTATTGTCTTTTTTAAAATAATTGGCAAAACATTTTTTTCCTTAACGAATCCTTAACTTGTTACTATGAACAATCACTTGAACTGCCAACCACTTGAACAATACTGAAAGAAATCATTTTGTCCAATACATTTACCACATTACAACAACAATCTGAAACACATACGAAAAAATATTATTGTTTTTGCTTTACTACTATTGTGAAGTATAGCATTGTTCACAAACACATACTGCACTATAATAAAATTAAAAACAAGTTAACAATCTGTTATTATTCAACTTACGTCAAAATAATTGCACGAATTCGAAAACGTTAATTTACACCGCATTTTGTTGTATTTTTATATCCAGAAATTTGTCATTTAAGTTAAAATAAGAATAAAAATATCAATCTTCATGCCGCTGCCGGCAAAATGGCACTGAAATATCTCAGCATCTATGTTACATAGGATAATGTCACATACACATATCGATAGAGCTTAAAAAAATAATAAAGATGGCATTTGATGGCAAGATCTGCTAATTTTTTTTTCGCTTTTGTGATGTACGAGAGTATAGTTGCGGGCGACGATTATTTATTCGAAATCTGAGATATATTTGAAATCTGTTTTAAAATATTTTACACGTATTATACACTTAATATCAAAATCATTATACCCCAAGCAGAATATAATATATTTTAAGAATCAATCGTAAATATATAATTTATTAACTTGGTACATAACAATAATTGTAATAAAAATGCATTTATTCTCTTAAAGAAGATTATAAAATTTTGATCTTTTTTAGGAACAGAGAGTCATTTAATTGGTTTGTATAGCTATATACCCAAAAAAGTGTCCATGAAAGGATTATGTATTAAAAATGTAAATTATTTATTCCTCTTCTTTAGATTTCAGTGATGGCAGTTTCATTTTTATAGCAATACTGAATGAGTAATTTGAGATCAACATGGATTTTAAAAGGATTTACAAAAAAGATTAAATCCTGTGGATAGGTACCTACTCGTATTTTAGAAATAATTTAGTATTGTTATATTTTTCTGTTTTAGAGAAGAAATTTTCTGATATTTTTTTACGTTAAAATTTTTAAGAATATAAAATTCAATTTTTATAGATAAACAATAAAATTTTATGGATTTACATTTTAAAGAGAGAACCAGTGCGATAACTTGTATTAAATTTATATTGTCGGCTTGTAATACGTATATATAGCTATATACGAGTATATGGACATTTTTATTTGGAAGTATTGTGGAAATATATTTTTTTTTTGCTTTTCCAATACGATTAATTCAAAATAATGTACAATGAATACCTGAGCAATGGAAAAAGATAAAATTAAATAAAATTGAATTCAAATAATTGAAATTATTTAAATTATTGTGGTGGGTTGTGGAAACTGTACGAGACTTGAAAGATGTAAAATATGAGAATCATAAAAAAAAATACAATTTAAGAGAAATAAATAACAAATGAGAAGATAAGGTAAGGTAATTGTTATTACTTAATATTAATAATTTTTTTATGATAAATAATTTTAAAGACTTGTAAAAAATTAAGTTGGAAGTTTCTTTTCTTCTTCTTGTAATGAAGTAGTGTTTGGTCCCAAGTAATCAATTCATTTAAGATTTTGATTTCGACGCTGAATATTAATTTCATATTTTAGACGTTCTTCCTATTCCACGTTTTTTATCGTTTTTTACTCGGTTTATTCAAATTTTGTATTGCAATTGTGTGACCTCTAGATGTAAGATGTCCAGCTTAATTTAAGGAGTAACACATATAACACTTTTGGAACTGATCAGTTGATAATGTATAGTGTTAGGCTACCTAGATTACCCCTAAGTCTGAAGTTTGATTACTTTTATAACATACGTGGATTCAAAAAATTCATAGCCGACTATAAGACCGTTATACTTATGTTAGTTCTAAGACTTATTAGAGTAATACTATTACTATATTTAAAGGTAAGGTAATACTAGGTTAATACTAGGTTTAAAATGCTATAATACTATAAATACTAATACTAACCTTTTCACTCACCTTGTTCGTCTAGGCGAACAAATTCTGTTTTATGCTCTAAAATCTTATTTAACCCATTAGATGCCAAGCCAAACCCTTTGGAAAAAAAATGTTATTTTTATGAAAATAATAAAGTTTAGAAGTAAAAAAAATAAAAATTACAACAATTTGGACGGAAAAATATTTTATTTGACTTTTATAATAGTGTTGCCAAACTGATACAGTGGAATCTTATGTATGAAATTTTTTAAAACAGTCTTGATCAATACATAATGTTTTATTGCATTTTTCGCATTACCAATACCTCTTTTATGACAAGTAACACATCTAAGACGATTTTTTAATTTTTTTAGATAGTGTCCTATATTATCAGAAGATAATGGAATAGTTCCTGATTTTGCCGTTATTTTTGTAAACGTTTTTGTTATACTTTTGAAGATATTATCTGGTTATACTTCTTCGAAAGTTCAGAAGATCTAATTTTTCATTGCAAGCAGACATATGTAGCTTTCATGCATTGGTTAGTGTCATATCAATCATGTATGTAAAAATACTCCACCACTATTTTTTTCCACGGATTGAAATGCGGTAATTGGAAAGCGATTGATCATGTCGATCAATTTCGCCCATCCCATTGGTATAATTTTCAAATAAAGAAGGCTGGGAGATATCAAGTTTCATTTTTTTTTCTCGTGACCATATTTTTACCTTACCCATAGGTTCAATTGTATCGTGGTTTGGTACTATAGTAACTGGCTTGTTGTCATTCCATCTCACATATAATATCTCATCAGTGTTTTCAAAACGATAATCGACTGATCCTCGGTTCATTTTTTGAAAATTTTTGCATGGTATCATAGGACACTTGTTTGTTCGATTTTCCCGTACTGTACCTGTAGCTCTAAAAGTTTTGTCTTTTAAAATTTGTAATAAATTGTGGCTGGAAAAAAAGTTATCAAAGTACACTAGATGGATTATCAATTTTTTCAATCAACCTTAATACCACTCTGGAACCAAGTGAAAGATGATTTGGGATTTTGGCTTCTTTTGACTCTCGTCCACAATAGATATCAAAATCATAACAATACCCAGTAGAACTACTCAACATCCAATTTTTGAATCCAAATCTCTTCAATTGGTTTTCCTCTAATAAATTGTTAAGCTCCGTGATTCCGAAAATATTTAATCATCGATTCATCAACCGATAAATCCTTATGAAAAAAACCCCATTGGTGAAAGTTTGTAGACAGTATTGACATAAGGAGTCTTATTTTGAACATGCGGTCTGTTGAACTCACAATTTCATGGTTATTCGCAAAATGTATAAAACGTATTTCTATAAAACGATTCCTAGTCATACATTTCGCTACTATCTCCATTTTAAGTCCTCATCATGTTACCAGTAGTTTTGTTGCCTTGGCAGTTTATGATAGCCTGAGAAAAGCAGTATTGCAACAAAAATTTGAATTTCCTCTTTCGTAATATTCAAGTCATGCTTATTATTTTGTGTGGCATATAATGCCGTTTGCTCTACGATTAGATTTACAATCTTGTCATTGAATAATTTTTCAAATATTTGGTACGGTGCTAAGTCACATATGTCGTTTTTAACTTTTTCTTGTATATCTGAGAGTGATTCTGGATCGTGTAAAAATGTCGAGTAGCTTGGAGAATCTTTAATCCACTTGGGCTTAGTCTTGTCTTGACTCTTATCAGATTTTTTTTCCAATTTCTTCTTTTTTCTAACTAACATTTCTTCATCACTATAATCATTATTAGAAAATATTATTACCAGACCCCAAGAAAAGGAGACCTGGGAATAAAACTCGACCAAATAGTGATATTATAAGAGATAATGTTATTCATTGGCCAGAATATGACATGGAAGGCGGTGGAACAAGATGTAAAAGACCTTTACCAAATAATAAAATTTTGTTCGTTCCAGCGAACATTATCAAAACCGGTCAAAAATTGGACATAGATCTTAGTAAGCCCCTAATAGTTTTATTTTTGAAAAAAAAATATTTTTTTTGCAAGGTTTTCTTAAAGCTTGGTGAAAGGGCTAATACTAGGTTTAAAAAAGTAAGCTAGTTCCTTTAATTTTTTATTTTATATTTATTCATTTATTGGGCTTGTAGCCATTTTTTTTTCTAATTTACAAATTCATTCACTACATTTGGTGTTAAATAAAATTATTTTTTACATATTCAATTACTTTTATTTATATTTTCATTTTACTTATTTTTTTTTTCAGTTTTCATAATTTCTTTGATGATTTCTATATACTGTTTGGACTGGGAATACTTAAACAAATTTTTATTTCATTTTATGAAATAATTCGATATTTAATCAATTTATTGCACACTCAGAAGTGTGTTGTGTAATATACCTTAATTTGTCAAACAATTTTGTTTTGTTCGATGGACATTTCTATGCGGACACGACTTTTTCCGATCTGCTGTATTTCCCCATTATTGCTATCTTCAAATTACAGGTTTATGTTTTATTACTTTAATGTTCTGGTATGTTTTTTGCGAGCTATATGACGTCGCAAACAAATAGAATGTTAGACGGGTGGGGATTTCTGTTCTTCTAAGCAGAATCTGCACATAGACTTACCAATTTAGAACGGATATATTTTGAATGGACCATGAAATGTGATAAACTAAGTCAGTAGTATTTTGACTTTGGATCTAGTCTCCTCGATTACTCCTAATCTAATCTACGAATACAATGTTTTGAAAAAGGCGTTATACCACTTTTAAGTCTTTGCAAATTATCCCGTATGTTTTCAGTTTCTGTAGTTTTCCACTTGGAAGCAATTCGTTGTAGGTAGGTGTTTGAACAAACAATGCTTGGCTCAGATCCTAGGAACTGACAAACAAAGTTTAAAAATTATCTTGCTCATAAAACAAGCATTTATTCTGAATCTGAATATTAGCTTTCATTCAGTAACTGTGATTTGATCAAAAGAATAAGGCTATTGAAGAAATGGTAGTAATGTAACTGGTAAATATTTTTCTACCTTCCTCGATTCTTTAAAAGCTTTTGAGTGAATATAATAAAGGAATACGAAATATTAGGATAGATTTGTTTGTTTAATTTAGTAAAAGACGTGAAATAAGAAAACTGAGTTATTCAAACAGTTGAGCTTAGATGGGATCTGCTGCGTGATATTAACTCTTATGTCTACTGTATTCGTATGAATCCGTTTTTAACACTTGACATATTCCAGAAGACTAATGATTTATTTTTCTGCCTATTCCGGTTAAGCTGACAGGAACTTGATTGTAGTGATGTTTTTATAAGACGGCAATTTTTTTATATTATTTTATAGTATCAAGGTTAGTGTTAATTCGACTCTTACGTGGTCTTTATTTCATCAATTTTCATAAATGTTTTTATTTTAGAGAGTTTTCCCATTTACTCTATACTCTCACAATCTTAATATGAATAACAAAAAATTGATTATATTTCAGTTGTGCAGATTAATTAGTATAAGAGCTGATGTCTGTATAATTACAGGTCATCATCATTGTCCTGTAACCCCATCCGTGAGGCATTAGTCAAAGAAGGATTCTTTAGTAGTTGATGGGAATTAAGCGTATCGAAATTCAAAATTAAATGTACTTATTTTAATTGGTAAATAAATGAATTGAATTGATTTCAATATAATAATTATTGTTAATATCTGATTTCAGTTTTTCAACATTGAGTCACTGCAAAAACAACAACAAAAAACAGTGAACTGTAATTATAACTACATAGCTATTTCATTATGCTACTTATTCAATTTCAAAGAAAATCTTACATTATAGCTAGAGTCAAAATGTTAAATTACTTATTTTACTTAGTAGCTAGAGTCAAAATGTTATTAAAGTCTTAAATATAATATTTTGCAAATCAATAAAAATGAAATTAAAATTTAGAGTACACTCTTAAATTGGGTCAATAATAATATTATTGTATGTACATATTAAAATAAGTAAATGTAATTTTATTATGATAAATTATTATACTTTTTAGTGTTTATAGGTTAAAAAAATATGTATCTAATAAAAAAAAAAATTGCCTTAGTTTTTCTATTTTAAATATTTGCGTAATTTATCTTAAAGGCTTAAAAATTTATTAGGTGTAATAATTTAACCACATAATTTAATAAATTAATAACAAAAATAATTACTTAATCTTAATTAATCTTCAATGGGCCCCTTAAGAAATTAAAATGATATTAAGTGCTATTGTGTAGGTATATAATATCCGATAAACATTAAATTTGCCATTTTATTTTTAATACATATTATTTTTTGCATTTTATTGTTTGTTTTTAAAGTAATCTTTATTTGCCAATTACTTATTAAATCCGTAATATTCTGTACATTGTATTTTTTACAATGTAAAATTTATCAAAATATAATTTGAAATCCGATGCATATCCTTATAATATATTTTTATTTTTTTATTATCTTATCTTATATATAATAAAAGAAAGCTGTATGTTTGTAACCATTTTCCGGAAAAACTACTGCACCAATTTAGACAAAAATTTATATATAAGCTTTATGGCTTATCAGAATGGTTTATGTCAAGTTTAGACCCGCAAATGGCCCTAGAAGAAGAATTCATTTTATATGCGTAATATTATATTAGAAGAATATTACGTCATAATTCATTACTCAAATAAGAATGAAAATGTTTTTTTTTTTAATATTGCCTAAGTTTAGGCGGAAATTTTTATTCTCAAAGTTATTTACAACCTAAAAACTGTTAATGTAGTTAAAATCCAAAAGGGACTTATTCTAATTGGATAACTACATTAAACCAATATACATTTTGATAATTTATTATAAAGTTAGTTAATTTATGCTAAATTTAATGTTTAGTCAAATAAAATTATAGATTAATTTGAAATCAGTTTTTAAACTAAAATTTCGCATAAATACATGCAATTTCTATACAATAATTATTATTTTTTATTATTTTATGCATAAACCATAATATTTTTTTTTTGATATTGTTCATTGTGTATTACTTGAAAAATAGAAACATTATTTATACGTCTTGCACACGAAGGAAAAACAAAAAATATTGTTTACCAAAGAGCATTGCAATAGAATAGTAACATATCTTATGATTTCAAACTTTGTAATTATTTAAAATTCAAAATAAAAAGTTATTATTATTTGTTTTAATAAAGAAAATTAAAATTAATTTACACGATTTTTGATTTCACAAATAAATTTTATTTTCTACAGATATCACTGTGCTGCATGTAATACGAATTTTTTTTTGCAACTGGGTGTAGCAAATCGCACCGGATCCGCTAGTAATAAATATATGTGTAAACAGACGTACAATTATTATTCTACTCTTATATTTAAAGCATAATGTTAGCAGTTCTTTCTAGTATCAGAAAATCCATTTTTTTTCTGTTTTCAAAAAAAGGTATTTCAGATTGGTCAGATTTTGGCTCATTTCGAGTTTACATGTTATTTGACTATCATACAGAATTTTCTAAAGGAGCTTGAACTTTTATTAATTTTATTTTGACTCTTATTTAATTACTAACTATATATTTTTTTATTATTATTGAATTGATTAAAGGAAAAAATTATACTATTCACAGTTTTCACATTATTTTGTTTTGCAAGTTGATAATATTTGGTGTAACCGGTCGACAGTAGATTTGGAATCGACTTGATTTTTAAACTAATAATATGAGCTTATTAATATTTAAAATTATTTTTTACACGATTTTAATTTATATATTTAGATTCAGCAATAAAATTCACTATGACTTCTACATTCATACCAAAAATACTAGATCTCTACTATCTTATATATTAATACACTTAAACGTCTGTTAAACTTTTCACAAAGCTTTTACAACACGAAGCTTTTTTCAACTAGATTAGATAACTTTATTACAACTATTAAGAATTACGATAGTGTGAAAAATTTTATTTAAAGACATAAACCACAAAACGATAAAACAAAATAAAACTAAAAACAAATTAAAATTAACCTAAAAACAATTCACCTATTGAGAAATAGCATTGACTATCTGATTATATGAATTAATTAAAAAAAAAACAAAGTAGCAAAGACAAAAACCGAATTATCAGAATATTATTATTATATCGATTTATAAATAATTAAAATAGCTTTGTTAAAATATTACGATATTACGATATTACAGCAAAAAAACTTACCGGTAAAACAAATAGTAAATTTAGAATATATATTTTTTACCTCACCCAGACCATGTTCACAAATTCCAAAAATTTAAATTTATTTATTTTATTAACAAATAATTCAAAAGTATAAATTAAATGCGCAGTAGCATTGAGTAAATATTATATTGTACATGGAGAATCATAAACCGAAATTTACGATATGCTAAGAACAAGAAAAACAAAATATGTTATATTATCAAGTTCCAATTCAATACACGGCAAACTTAGTTAGTACATATAAAATTTAAAAAAACTTTAAAAAGAAAAATAACAGACTACCCTTACCTACATCAGACACCCTAGCGGGATAACAATATAACAATAAAAACTGAAGAATAAGAGAAAAAGCATAATTATTGGTTTTACCCCTAAGTATAATAGTCACAAAGCGTCATATGATGCCATATGATACTTCGTTAAATGGCCTAAATGATTCGATATGATTTAAGAAAGTCATAACCAATCATAACATTTACTATAATGGTCATACCTAATCATACCAAAACGTCAAAACCAAAATTTAAAAGAAGTGAAATAAAAATATAAATTCTATAAATAAATGTTTTTGTTTTTTTATTTTGTGTTTTGAAATAGTTAGGGCTATTATGATAATAAAAAAAACCCAAAAAACGTATCTATGGCTATTTTAATGTGTTTTTAATGTGGGTGTGGTATGTATTTAGTTTAAATGCATTTAATTTCATATCTATACTGCCAGCGACATCTCTGTTCGCCACATTTTGTTGAAATGTACGTCTCTATTAATAGTATTTGTTAGGGAAAGTTTAGACATCAGATTTTGTTTCATGAAAATATTGTTTTACTTATTTTTATTTTTATTTAATACACATTTTTTATATTTTTTAATGTATATCTTTCAATATATTGGCATAACACAATTAGAAGTTTATAAATACCTTTTCTAGCCAAATTCACTTTTTCAACTAGCGAAATACGAAAATGCGTGTCGAGCACTATTATTTAAAAAAAAAAAATTAGGATATTCTATAACAAAGTCGGATGCCAAACTTTAATGAACATCATTTATACGTTATAAACACAATTCAAAAACGTATAAACGCTGCCTTACATAAAAGTTTTCTTCAAAACTATTAGCGGTCAAAATTTTCAATTTGCTTCTATGAAAAACAAATAAAATTATTATTTATTATATTATACATATTAAGTATATTATAAATATTGTAAATTATAATTTTATTAATTTTTTTATTCATTTTATTATTATTATTTAAATAACAACAACAATATAAATTACAATTATAATAATTTACTAGCTATTCCCGGCGTAGCATTCGTAAATGTAATATACTGCTATATGTAATTATGTAATATATCCAATTAGCTATGTTTTTTAAAAATATTAATTCAATATTCATCGTTTGTTTTATATCATTCAGAAATATTATACCACAATATAGAAAGCATTTTAGAAAATATATTTTTGTTTGACTCAAGAAGTTCTAAATCCAGATAGAACAGTGCAATAATGCATACCTTATATTTATGTATAGATACTTAATGTTGATATCATTTCGATTTCATATTAAAATCATTTTCAGTTCCATTTTTAGTTGCTTATACTATATAGTGATAGAGAAATTACAGTATTTATACTTATATTGATTAATTTTAACGACTTACCATTCTATTTTTTTCTTAGCAATTCGCACAATCTTCATTATTAAAATTCAATTCAACTTACAATAATTAAATTAAAATGGAAGATATCAATTTTATAACAAATATCTGTACGTACAATAAAGTAAATAAAATAATTCAATCTAATCAAATTAAACTCATTTACTAGACTACATGAATTTTAACTTAAAAGTAAAATAATTTAGACCCAATTACAAATTATTTATATTAAATGGCAACTTAAAAGTTGTTCATTGTATAGCGTCAAAAGTAAATTAAATTGATTTCTTAATGGAACTGAAATTGATTTCAATATAAAATCGAAATGATATCAACATTAAGTATATCTATACATAAATGCAAGATATATAATTATTCGAAAATAAGGAAGACTTTGATTATATTGTATCTTAAAAATTCTACATCCGTTTATATAATTAATTTTGTTATCCCTATGTTTTTTTTTTAAGTTAAGTTTTCAATTTTACTTTAGATATTCTCTTAATTTTCAATTTTGTTATGTACTTCATTCACATGTTTTTT
Source organism: Argyra leucocephala (assembly GCA_963942445.1). NCBI lineage: Eukaryota > Metazoa > Arthropoda > Insecta > Diptera > Dolichopodidae > Argyra > Argyra leucocephala. Next base: position 24,123,967 of record OZ012677.1, on the reverse strand, counting down.
TTTGTTTTGTAATTTCAAATCAATGTATTTTACATGGTTTTGAATAAAGTTTACCACTTGATGGTGTATTACTGTTATTGTATTGTTGTTGTTGTTTTAACTGTTATTCATCTTCATTTCAGGTATTCTATAAAAATTAACACACAATAATATCCTGTTACACTAATGTAAACAAAAAAAACGATTATTTAAAATTATTTAATTAAATTTTTAATGGTATTATCCTCTATATATTCTTTATTGTTTTCTTGTCATGCTTTTATTCGTCTGCAATAAGTGATAATGTTTGAAAACAGCTATAGTGAAATAATATAGTTGGTCTGGGTACTTCAAAGAAAGAAATTATTTTCAAGTAAACTGTTACAAATATTTTTAGATAGTAAGTTAAGACTGTTTATATGTAAATTATATAGAATCACACTGTTCTTATAATCTATGAAATACAGAAAATTCGTTATTGTTCAAATTCTCGACTTTAGTACTTATACAATACTAAAATTGATAATTAAATTAAATAGAAATGGAATACATCAAAAATACAAAATTTTTAAACAGATTCATATGAACTATTATACATGATTTAGATTGCACATATTCACAATACATTACAAATACAAATAACATCAAATAAAGCTCGTTATATTCATTATTACAATACAAGCTATAACCAAATAATTCGGGAATAAATGCTAACAAAAAGTTGCGCAACATGATTCAGTTTCGATTTTGCATACCCGTTAGAAAAAAAACAAATCAAGTACAAAAAAAAAAAAACCATACACAACATAAGATACGTACCTATCTACTAAATGAAATTATGATTATGATTGAAATAAAAATTCGTGTATGTATTCAAAATAAATGAAAATAAGAAACATATAGCAGATACAAATAAAAAGGATGTGTAGTGCTCATAATAAAACAGTTCATAACTTCTGAAACACTGAGCGCCGTATAGTCTTGCGAAGATGTTATTTTGAAGGATGTAAAATTTTCTTTAATTAGATATGTGAAAAAAAAATTATTTTAGGTCTTTCGATATTTAATAATAAATTTAAAAATAAATAAAAAATGGTAGTTAAAAAAATATTTTTTTCAATTTTGTGAATTGATTTGGTTGTTTTCCGCTGCTCTCCTGTTAGTTACGTTTCATCCACCAACGACACAATCTCAATCTATATATTTGCATTAACATATAATACACAAATATATAATATTAGTGGAATAAGCTACATCAACATACTTTCATCCACATCCATATATTATATTATTCAAATAAGCTACATCCATTATTGGTGGTGGGTAATCATTTTTTGGTGCTTATAAAACCAATACTTTTTAGCTAGACCAAAGTATAATAAAAGTACTATATTTTAATAGTTTGTAGGAATATATTAAATAAATTTATAATTTTGTAGAAGTAGAAAAAAAAATTATAACACATCATTATAATAAAGGGAATTCAATAAAAGTAGCTGTTCAGCTTTTGACTCCTGTTTCAAGTGAACAAAGAGGCAATTATACATTAAACAAAGAGGCAATATCAAAGAAACAAAAGCAAAAAAAAATAACATATACACAAATTTCAAAAAATGGTAAATTTTATTCAAAACCATGTGTTGAATAAAAGCTTAAAGATGACCATAAAATTGCATTCACTTATGAATCATCAATATTAGAATGGCATTACAAATGAACGAACAAAGTAATACAAAAATACCTTTGAAAATAATATTTCTAATCAACTGATCTTTTAAAATCAATCTAAACAATGTGATACAAAAGCGAATTAGGAATTATGTAAATTAAGGAATTTTATGTAGACTACATGGTATACATATTTTATGTATGTATAATCTGTATATGTACCTACTACCTCATCCATTAGTGAGTGACTGATAACAATTCTATATGTTCATTTTGCCGGTTATCCTTTGTTATTTTTATCGATTTTTATTTTTATTCTTGTTTCTTCTTGCAAAAATCTGTTTTTTCAATTTTTTGCTATCCATTCAGAAGTCCTTTGTTTATTTTGTTTGTAATTTTTTGTGTTATGTGTGCGATGTTAATCATAATATCCAAAAATTATTATTATTACATATTTTTGTCAAAACAAAAAGCTTTAAATTTTAATCTTATGTGAAATCCATTGATTCTAATGTTTGTCTAATTGCATTCATTGTATATATTAGATACATATAATACAATATGTTTATAATTTAGAATATCAATCAATTCAATATAGTAGAATTGAATAATATAACAAATGATATTATGGATAACCTGACAAAATTATGTGATAAAATTATTTTATTGTTTTTTTACGAATTGCATTTTGCACTGATAGAATTGAAGCAGGTATAATACTGCTTAAAATAGATAAAGCTATGAAGTACAAATTAAATTAATTGTTAGTCTTATGTGACTCTTTTTTTCTTAAGTTAAACATTAGGTGTTAATTAAAGATACCTGGATATACGAATGTACAGTTTGAACTTGGAGAAGTAGAGGATTGGAGTAAGAAAAATATCCCTATGATCATTAGGAATGATAATATTTCATTTGAAATTTTGAACGTTGTAAGTGGGTTAATTCATGGCTTGTTAAAATAATAATAAATAATAAATCAAAACTATTTTTGAAACCTATTCCAATGGTTCCAAATTTGTCAGTAACAAACTGCACATTTTTCTGCTTAACCAACGTTGATCTGTTTTTGTTTGCCTATAAAGTATTATTATATACATTATAATAGAGTCAGTTGTCAACATTTCACCTCAAAATTATTCAATCTATTCACCAAAAATGAGAGAAAATAAATCACCACACCACGATCAAACCACACCAGTACACCATCCTATTTACACAAATTTCAAGAGAGTGCATACGCATAGCATAGGTAGCATATGAGTTTTATTTTAATCATTAAATGTAGGTATGTAGTTATGTTAGGTATAGACAATGTGTTTTGTTAGTAAGTTGTAAACAAAATTATTATTTTTTTTTATACCTATTTAAATCCCTGTTCTGTTAAAAACGTTAAATTTGGCTTTAACTTGAATTATAATAAATAGGGGTCTCTAGTAATGTATATATTTGTCTTATTTATTATTAACCCCATAATTTGCGAGTAATTTTAACAAAAATCCAGTAATATAATAAATTATATCAATATGTTGTCTTTCAAATCTTAAGACTAATTAAATACAAAGTAAACAAAGAAAATAAAAATTAATGACTAAAAAACTAAAGCAATTTTCTTTACCCAAAGAAGGAAATCCAGTTTTTTGCCAAACAGAAATATTTGGTTTAATAATATAAAAATTGTCTGGGAGAGAGAATACATCACTTATCTTGGAATTCACCTCGTTAAAAATTATTGTTTAAGACTCAGATTAATAAAGTTATTGAAAAATGTAATTTTGCATAGTGTATTTCTATATGGATTTATCGTATGGAAACTTTGCAAAGATTACAAAATGCAATATTGAAATTAATTCTTGCAAAACCATTTCAACCACAAAAAAGACATTTTTCAACCAAGAAATTACATCACTTAGCTAATAAAAACCATATTGCAACAAATTGAAAAACTGACTCCTGCTTTCCTATAAAATTGCAAAAACTCAAATAATCCGCTCATAAGAGCAATTTTAGAATAGGTTTTAATTTAGGTTTATTTCTTAGTATGTAAGTAGCAGTAAGTTTTATGAAACAACATAAATATTCAAAAAGGTTTTTTTGTCGCCATTTTTCCTTTAAATAATAATATAAATAATAAATAAATTAGTCAGCTAGCCTAAATAATAATTAAGAATAGAGTCATAGGTGTAAATACAATATTATAAGATTTAAAAAAATTAAAATTGTTAAAAAAAATTATGAATAATGTATCATGGCAATAAATAAATAAATAAATAAACAAAGTAAAACATAATTGTTTTTGATAATCAGATTTGTTTTAGAGATAGATTTAAATTATGGAATGAAAGTCGAGTTTCCGTTCACTAATCATTTGTACTTATTGTGCAGATATCGATATTTCGGAAGCAACTTACTTCCTTCATCAGCGCTTGCGACTAATTAATATTTACACTAATACTTACATATATTTATATAATTTGAACCCTTAATAATATGTTCTTTTTGTTAACAATAGTAATAATCCTTAATAGTGCTACCTAATCTACAATTTTTTTTTTCTGTTTTTTGTATAATTATTATTTATTAATTTAGTCTATAATTAATTACGTAATAACCTTTATGCTAGTATTTATGATCTTAATTCTACCTGAACCTGATTTTTAATTTTAAAGTAATCTAAATAATGGTGAGAATCCACTACCTACATCATTATTAAGTCTGTTGTTAACGGGTTCTCTAGATATCGCCAGACTTTCATACATATCTAATTTATTATTTTTTCTATTGACCTCTTTTATTAATTTTAAACTATTCTTATTTATATGATGTTCTTCTTCAACTATATGCTGAGCTACTGCTCACCTAAAATTCGTGTAGTTTCTTTTCCTCGCCAATCGTGCTTCCCTCATATGTTTCTGGAATCTAACTGTAATTAACCTCTTGGATTGTCCTATGTAAGTTTTTGTGCAATCTTGGCATGATATTTTGTATATACCACTTACTGCTTCTATACTCTTCTAATCTTTAGCAGATCCTAACAGATTACACGCTGGGTGGCGCAGTAGGTAGAGCGCCTGCCTTTAAACCGAAAGGTCCCGGGTACGATTCCCGATGAAGCAAAAAAAAAAAATGCTTCATTGGTTTTTCGAGCTGGTCTAGTACCCTTTGTCATTGGGATATAATAAATGACAAAAAATAATTGAGTATAATCTGGTAACAAATTAAATAAAAATTAAACTATTCTATTTAAGAAGGCTTAGTTCCTGACAATAGTAGTAGTTTTCTACATTTAACGAGTAGATAAGCCAGTAATTTGTTAAAATAAATACTCAAATTATTGTAGATATTGAAGATATATTTTTCACGATTGAATTCCGAATGTGATTATCAGATCTCACACAGATGCTCTCAGGAGTATTTTTATGCAAAATTTTTAAATATTCAAGAAACTATTGATTTTTTTTTTTTTTGTTTTTTTTTAATATAAACTTTTATTATTTGCCTTTGAGATAAACTTAACCCTTAAATGCATACTGTAGCAGATCTGCACCATAACTAAAAAGTGGGCTCACAACTCCCCATTGACCCAAATCCATTTTTTTAATACTTTTGTTTTTAGAACAACAATTTCTACATAAAAATATTTTTTTTATGCATTTAAGGGTTAAAACTATCTTAGCCTAGAAAAAGTTTAAGAAAAACGGCTTTACTTAACCTTACGGCTTAAATTTTTATGTTAATTTTATTTTTTTACTATTTGTTTTGTTTCGCTCGTAATTATTACTGTATGTTAACATGTTTATTCTTATATTATATATTGTAAAAATAAGGCTTAAAAATCAATATGAAATCTTTTTTTTTTGTTAAATAAAACCCTAGACTAAGCTAACCTAACTTAACCTAATTATTAAGCCTACTTAATCTAACTTAACCTACTTGTTAAACCTAATATGTATTTAGTACCTAATTCTGGTTGAATGTGTTTTCTAACCACCAATATTCTCTTTTAATTTTTTTGTCTCTATCTGGTATAGACATGTTGTATTTTAAGTTATCTTCGTTTATGTGGCCCGGATTGTAATCAATGATCTTACGGGCCACATGTCTGTTACGGGTCTACTATAGTGATATAGTATAGGGACATGATTGTGGTCTTGAATATAACCATTTTGATCAAGGAATATAAAATGCTCGGGTGCAATAAATCCCGTGAGCATTGTTTTTTTTATGTACTCCTCATTGTGGTAAAATATATGTGATATTAAACCGTTTTCTGGAGTGTTTAGTGCTCTATCATAATGTTTTCGAATCAATTTTATTAGAAAATTGTCGATTCTGATTATGTTTGCTTCCTTATACAAAAATTTATTGGAGTAATAATATTTGTAATCGGACTCGGGCTTTCTGGATATATTAGTACAAACTCTTATGCATTTTCTTTCAAACTTGCGCAATTTTTCCATTAGACTTTCATTGATATTGTACCATATGGGCACACCATATGCAAGTGTTGGCCTAATTAATGTTTGGTAACAGATTATTTTTACTTCGTTACTTATATTTTTATTGTAAAAAAGCTTTTTTGCTGCCATAAAGGACTTATTTCCTTTAGCGATTGTATATTTAACATGTTCGATGTAGTTCAAATTACGATGCAGAAGAACACTAAGATATTTGACAACCTTTTTGTTTGCTAGAGACGAGCCGTTAGGAGATTTGATAGAGAAACGTTTCCAATTCTTTTTAAGGTCTGAACTTGTTTTGTCGACCGTATTTCAGAATAATACAGTTTCACATTTATTATAGTTCACTTTTAATTTCCATATTTTGCAATAGTCCAAAATGATATTGAACATTTTTTGAACTTTTGTTTGAATGGTGCTTACTTTGCAATCCGCTGAATAAACTATTATATCATCGGCAAAAGCCAACGTGTAGCTATTTCCTTTGATACTGTCTAATAAATTCATTGAATCTGCTATGTAGATAGAAAAAAGAAGAGGTGCATTCACCGTACCTTGTTGAAGGCCATTTTCTATGAAGAATTTTTTTCCGGTCGAAGTTGATGGATTCGCAATCAGGAATGTGTTATTATATAACATGTTCTTGATAATCATTATTAAGGAGGTTGGGAAGCCATATTGCATTAATTTATAAATTAAACCATCCAACCAAATTGAGTTGAATGCCTTTTCTAAATCTATTAGACAAGCACCGATGCCGAAATTTTTATTAACAAACCAACAGATATCGGAAGTCAATTTAGTAATTGTGTGATTAGTACTATGTTTATACTGGTTTTGGGGTATAATATTACGCAAGGTAGTTAGATATTGAACTTTGTCGTAAATTAGGGTTTCAAAAATTTTACTAATATTTGGTATCAGACTAATTGGTCGATAATTATTCGGATCATTTGGATCTTTGCCTGGTTTCTTTAGCAAAATAATTTTCGAGAAACTATTGATTTAAACCAAAAGTTGTAAAGTCCTAAAATTAAAATTTAATTTTTCCATATTTACTTTTTCCCACCAGCTTCTCGCTCCACACAAAACAATGAATAGAATAGAATAGCAAAAAAAATTAAATGAAAATCTACTAAAAAACTAAAATTTTAAACATTTTAAAGTCAATTCTTGAAAGCTTATACAATTTAATTTAAATTTCATCACTTTTCATTTTAAAGTCTCATTAGTATGAACTTTAATTGATTTCATCTGGCAACAACTTGATTCATTAAAATTTCATTTGAATTCCCCTCTAAATTTCTTTTTTTAGGGTTTTTTTTCTTAGTTTTACTTTTCTCAATTATCCCATAAATACCTGTTTTATAAACACTATAACATATAATAATATTATACTAACTTGAACTTGTTAACCATTTTTTTTTTCTTTCAAACAACAACAAAAACAATAACGAAATAAAAAATCTCTCTCTAAAACTATTATCAAATCAAAAACTTAATCTTAAAAGTTAGTTAGTGTTGTTTTAACTAAAAACATAAATATTTTTGCTTTCTCTTTCGTTCTGATTTTTAACTCTTTTACCCCTTGTTTCAAACCTAACATAAAACAAAATAAAACTAACTAGTATAATAATAAATAAAAACGTAAAAAGTACCTATGTATGTATGAGTGTCGGAAACCTCTAACAAACTACAACCGGCACCAATGAAATTATTATCAAAGAAATTTTTTTTGTTTTTTTTTTTTACCAAAAAGTCTAAACTTAGTCTAAAAAGTCTCGAAATTTTTGTTTTGTAACCTGCATCAAAAAATTCCAACAAAATAATAATAATAATAATAAAAAAAAACATAAATAATAACAAAAAAACATTATTTTGCTCATATGCAACAGTCAAAATAACAGGAAAAAAAAATAATTTTTTTTTTGTTCAAGTGTTGCAAGTGAAACTTTTCACATTTAATGAGAAAAGTTTTGTTGAATTTTAAATTACTTGAAAAAAAAAAAATAAATAAATAAAAAAACTGAAGTAGTTCAGGAGAAGAAAAAAAGAAAAATAGAAAAATAAATACAAAAAGGAACATAAATTTATGTTTATAAAATGTTTATAAAATTTCTAAATGAAACAAAATATTATTAAAGTATAAATATAATATTGTATATATATATATATATTGTATATGTATATCGTTTTATATATTATCTTAATTGGAATGTATCTTTTCTTTATGTAATTTATATTTCAGTTTTGTTAACAAATATAATATTATTATACCCTATGCACTCCTGCATTCCTGTTTCGTTTAGATAACATTTTTCTTTTATTTTTCTTAACTATCGAATCGTTTTTCGCAATAATTATTTGTAACTCAGAATAATTGATCATTTACAATATAAATAATTAATATCTTCTCAATATTGTAGTCAATGTCGATTCAGTACAATTCAATTTTAATAAGTATATTGAAACACTAAAGGTGTAATTCCTCTCCATGGCCGGAGGCCTGAACAAATTTTTTGACCAATCAGAATTTTTTACTTATTGATACACAAAATTAATTGCTCGAAAATTTTTCTTCATTCTAACTTTTGCCTGAAGGCTAAAGTAAAAGAAAAAGAAAGAAAAAGCTATATAATGTATAATAAAAAATACATTATACGTGTGCGCTTATGCATATGTTACTATAATGCAATGACAAACAATGTTAATTAATAATAATAATAATAATAAAAATAATTCTTTATTTTCATTAACAACTTAAGCTAACTTACATACTAAATTTACAAAATTATATAACAAATTAATTCAGATTTCTTAGCCTAGTGTTTTAATGAAATAGGTAGGTTCAATCTGTTATCCAAATGATAAGTGGCGATTGAACTCTTAGATAAAAAAACAAATCAATTTATTAATGGGGAAATTGAGTATAAAATAGAATAAAATATTAAAATAATAAAATAATTATTATTATGCTTATGCTATTACAAACTAAAAATTAGAACAAAATTCTAAGAGAAAATATAATAAACAAATGAAAAATAAAAAGTTTAAAGAAGTAACAAAATATTTAGAAAAATATAAAATTTTGGAATAATAGAAATTTAAAAGTATAAAAACATTAAAAACAAAAAGAAAAAACTGTTAGAGAAAAAAAAAAAATGTTAGACTAATGGGTTCAAAAGATTTTCAATAGATAAGAGAAAATGATTTAATATTCTTAAGAAAGACTTCAACTCTTTCGCATTGATAATTTTCTGGCCACTTGTTGAATAGACGAGGCGCAATGACATTATAAAAATGACAAAAGTGTGATTTATTGATCGTTGGAATAGATCCAAAATTTCTGGTATTTACTCTTAAATTGGAAGTTCCATAAAGCCTAGCTGCAGTATAACCAGAATTGTTATAGAATGTTTTGAGGACTTTATAGAAATACATATGTCTTAAAGGAAGTAATCCTAAATTCTTAAACAAAATAAAACTTGCAGTTCTACGATTGACTTTGCACATAATACGAATAGCATGTTTTTGTTTGAGAAGTAATGGTTCAATTTTATTGAAATAGGTACAACCCCAACAACAGATACCGTAACTTTGCACATAATACGAATAGCATGTTTTTGTTTGAGAAGTAATGGTTCAATTTTATTGAAATAGGTACAACCCCAACAACAGATACCGTAACTTAATTTAGACTTAAACAAATCATTATAAACTAATTTTAGAATTGAACGATTACAGTACAAGCTGAGGGGATAAAGTTGCCTAACCACGTTATTTAAATAATAAGTCAAGTATCTGGTGTGTTCTCTCCAACTTAACCTAACATCCAAAGTAACACCCAAATACTTAAAACAGTCAACACGTTCAATAACAAAGCAATTATCAGTACAGCTCAACTTACTATCATAAATGCATGGTCCACCATATCAAATACTTTAGTGATGTCATATATATGATGTCATATCATATCTATAGACAAAGCAGCTGGTATATTCGACTCGTTTATGGCACCGTAAAGTTCACTGCACAATTTCAACAGAGCGTCTTCAGTTGATTTACCACTTCTGAATCCAAATTGAAAATCACTCAAAAAATTAATTTTATTAAGAAACGACACGATTCTAGATTTAACAGCTTTCTCAAAAACCTTAGAGAAAACTGATAACAGAGAGATAGGTCTGTAATTAGCTAAAGACAGAGTGTCACCTTTCTTATGAAGTGGAATAACCAGTGCTGTTTTTAAAGATTCTGGAAAAATCCTTTTTTAATACTTAAATTAAAAATAAAACACAGAACATCTGATATTTGTAGTGAAATATTTTTCAACACAACATTATAGGCGTTTTCATTTTTTAGTTCAGAGCATAGCTCAGAGCGTGCTCATTTGAGTCAGATAGAGTTATGAAAATATTGCGCAGATAGAGTTATGAAAATGATCTTATACAGTAGGCTAATCCGCTACTTAGACAGTACAAACAGATTAAAAATGAAATTAGACATTGCTTCGAAAATAGAAATGCAAATGATAATACCATAGTAAGCAGCTAGAAATCGAGTACGATGTAAATTTTAAGTGGAGGCACTATTCTCCCAAGAGGAGTGAGTATCTATTAGATACAATCCAATTTCAATTGAAAACTATAGTGAAATTAATACATTTTTTTTTTTTGGTATTAAAAATATTCAATTTAATCATTTTTTCAACTTTTTCAATTTTTTAACTACTTTTTTATGCTTTTAATTTTTTGTTTTAATATTAAATAGCCAGATTAAATTAATTATAAATACATTTCTGAATTGACATTCACTATTTTAAGACTTCAAATTGCTGCATTTGAATTGGAAATTGTAATCAAATATCCTGAACTGACTATACTTTAGAATTTCTATTGACTAGTACTTTTGAATTATAATTGACTGTTCGGCTGAAGAATAATTCACTACTTCAAAGCTACAATATTATTAAATATATCTTAATGACATTATGGAAAAGTTGTAGTTATAGTTTAGCTGTACTATAGACTGTGAAAATATTAATACGATTTTACAGTTTAAAAAGATAAAATTAATAACAACAACTTATTGAAATAATCACGATCGAATTAAACACACAAAAAAATGGGTGTGAAAGTAAATGCGAATAAGGTAAAATATATCTTGTCTATAAATAAAAAGATTTTTTAATATAATATTGGTCACACATGTTATATTCGTTGTTATTTAATATAATAACAACGTCGATACAATATAAGATAGTTCAAAAATTTACTGACCTTGGAACTAACATTATTTCTATAAGCAATAGCAATGTGGAAATCCGGCGAAGAAGGATCCTAACAAACTATTGTTGCTTCATTATGTCAAATAATCTCAACCTACTATCTCAGAACACCAAAGTTAAAATTTATAAAACGCTCACACTTCCAGTTCTGTTTAATGTATCAAAATAATAGATACTGCCCAAAGGTAAGTGAGCATGCATTTGATGTCTTTGAAAAGCAAATTCTTTGTCTGCTATAATATGGTCCTGAACAAGGCAATGGAGTATGGAAGATAATTCAACAGTCCATGAATATGTATAATGAGGTGAACGGAATTACAAAATTTAAAGTAAAAAATCTAAAGCAAAAATAATTTTTTAACGTAAAGAGACGTCGGGACCAAACTTTCGTCTGACAAATAAAATTTATATTTATTTTTAGTGGGCAGATATGAAATAATTTTTTTTATTCAACAGGTGAATTCGTAATAGCCAGGAAAGGAGGATGCTGATAAGGCAAACAGATACTGTTTTTTATTCAACCGGTGAGTTCGTGATAGCCAGGAATGGAGAATGCTGATGAGATAAACAGATACTGTCAACTAGCAAAGTAAGTAAGTACAACATTACTACTCACTACTCAGGTCACAGATGCTATTAAAATGTTTTTTTTTTTCAATTCTTTTTTTGTACTATACACTATACACCACACCAAATTATTGCACCAAATACTATACTGTATACCAAAACAAACTGAACTTCAAATTAGATTAAAAAAAATAATTGAAAAATCTTTTTACATAATCCACGTCCTGAACGGGATTCCAACCTTCTGATTATTAGTCAGATGACATATAACAACTACATGATATTGGTCGGCTTAGATTTATTATTCCGCATGTCTTACGCTCTTTATACATTTATTTTTTTTTATATTCAATAGGGATTTTTATTTATATTTTACTGATTCATTATAGGAAGTACGTAAGTGTTAACCTATTTTCCGATTTAGCATTTTCTTTGGTTTTTTTCATTATTTCAACTGCAGTTTATCACCTTTATCAAACAAGAATGAGAGTTAGATTAAAAAAGTGTTGCAGAACGTCTCTGGCCATAGTTACATACCCAGAATATTTTTTGAAAATGATTGTACTGCATTTCTGCGTAATCCATGAATGCATCTGTACTTTATGAAAATATTACTGTGACATAATTTATATCTTAATTTGTCTGTGTACATGTAATTCTTTGTGAGAAACAACCTTATTATTCTTCTTTATACTTTTAAAATCTTAAAGTTTTCAATTGCATATTGTACTCTTAAGATCCTAGATTTAAGTAAACAATTTTTTCTTTGTTTTTTTTTTTTATATTCGTCTACACAAGCATATTCTTATTCTTAAACAATTCATATAGGTATACACATACATAAAAATACATAAAGTATATTTATTTTATGAATTAACTAAAAGATTTATAAGAACTTGAATAATATTGTAGAATTTAAATTTTGTACACAATGTAGTGGTAAAATTAAATTGGAGGTATGTATATGCATAATTATAATATTATAATTTATTTATTTATTTTAATTTTATTTAAAATTAATTTAATTTATTTTTAACATTAAATATTGTCGGCTAAAGTAAAACAAAATGTGTAATACACATTTTGTTAAAGAAAGACAATAAATTTTAACATACACAATTATGAAAATGTTAAGCTTATTAAAGCTTTTTTTTATTGTTTTTTTTTAGATGCTTTAATTCTGTTTATTTTTAAATAATCAAGATCATCAAAGAAATAAAAAAGTGGGTTAAATAAAGAATAATAATACTGTCTCTAAACCTTCGTTTTAATTTTTAGTTTGTCCCACAATTTTACATTGGTTATGTTTTTAAATAATTTACATCGTGACCGAGATTATTTTTTATAAGGTGACAAGCATTAGGATGTAACGCACAATACTTTTGTATCGCTTGGTTGAAAACGGAAGAAAGAGGAAAGCTATAAAATGGATTGGTTAATAATTTGCAGAATGATGTTATTTATATTGTCTTTCAATTTCTGTAAGTTAGTAAGGTGGAAATATATTAGAAGGAATATGATTCAACATTCGTAAAGTTCAGGCTAAAAACAAGTTCCTGTAATTTATTTAGCTATCTTGGCATTTATACTGTGTAGAAGTAGTTGTTAGCGTCGTATTAGAACTCTTTAAGAAAAAGTTGATAGTTCTTTGATTTCTGCTAAACGTGTGTCTGCATCTACGAAGTATTTGTTAAATAGAGAAAAATTCCTGTAAGTCTATGACGATTTCCGAGGGCAAAGTTTTTTTTACATAATTCCAGCTATCTATTGGATGAATCCCTAACTGCTTTTACACAGAAATTTGTTTACATTAGATGATACACAATTCATACAATTGTTTTTTCTTTAGAATTTTTTATGATATTTTTTAATAATTTAAATGTGGAAAGCTATATCTGTTGTAGAGTAAGTAAGCCACCATAATATGATTGGCATAGTTCCATTTTATTTTTACTGATAACCAAAATAACCAACTATTTTATATCATTTACATTATTCAAATGACAAAGGTGTGCATGAACCACGTCGAAAAATCCATAAAGGATTTTTTTCCCCTCATCAGGGATTTACTTAGGACTTTTCGGTTGAAAGACAGTATATTTATCGCACACATTATTGCAGTTTTGTATTTATGTATAAATTTAATGGCAATATTTTGTTTTTTACATGAATTTTTTTCCGTTCTATTTTCATATCCGAACTACTTTTTATTGTTTTGTTTTGCACCAACTGTGCTTGTATATTTATTGTAGGTATATTTCCCAAATTTGTATATTATAAGTAACTGGCTCTCTGTCATAAGTTCGATACAAAAACTGACATAAGTTCGACAAAATTTTTTATCGGACATTTTTAATTGTAATAATTTTGTGGAACTTATGACATAATATCAAAAGTTCGACAAAATTATAATTGAAATAAAATAAAAGAATAAAATAATTTTTGACTAAATTAAAATTGAAATAAAGTGAACAATAAAACCGATTTTAGAATGATAAAATTAAAATTAAGAAGTTTACAGTAAAATATTTTTCTAATATAATGTTGCAAATATTTGGTAGATGGAACATTTGCAATGGTACCGAAAAGCTGTTTCAAGCAGCGTTTAATTGTGCAGATAGAATATTTTGAAAAGGTATATTATACACTTGCTTTTTATGTATTTGTATATATTTTGTGTGTTAGAAAATACATAAAAGCAAGAGTGCGGGGCGCGAAACCAGGTGGCAATGCTACGCGCGTTTGCGGAAGTGATCAGTCGCCACGCCGTGCCGCTGCAACTACCTATCATTAGCTGCTATTGAAGAGGAATTCCATAAAGCCAAAAAGTTTGAAACCCTAATTGAAAGTGGAGGTGCCTTTACAACGAAAAGGGAAAATCACAATAATGTTGCTTCTAAACACTTTTGACAATTTTGAGGCCGATGATGACCACGTCGTAAAATTAATTGATGAAATTGATGAAATATTCAAGTGAATCTTAAGATGAATCTGAGTCTATAACCCAATCCAATTTTGTTGAAAATGTATGCTCTGTTTTATAAATCCGTCAAATATGGTTGTTTTGCCGTGCCGGCATCTTAAGATCTGTCATACACGTCAATTGTCAATACAAGTTGAGGCAATTGCACAATGAAAATAAGTATCTTTGCCCATGTTGCAGAGGACCTGTTGAAAACTCTAGTGAAGTGTTCACTTAAATTGCAATAATAAAAATATTATAAATAAACCTTAAATTTGTTTTTTTTTTTTTCGAACTTATGTCATTTTTAATTTATCGAACGTATGACATACGAACGACATAAGTTCGACAAAAATTATTAAAATTAAAGACAACATAAGTTCGAAAGTTGAATTAAATTGAATTAAATTATTAAAATTAAAAATGACAAAAGTCCGAAAGGAAATTTTGTCGAACTTATGTCATTTTTTGTATCGAACTTATATCGTTCGAACTTATGACAGAGAGCCTAAGTAACTGCTGAGTGAAACATGCTGTATTATAATGTTCTCTTCAGTATGCATGGAGTTCGTTTATTTATTAACTTAAATATTCCGGACTTTTTTAATTTGCTCAATAATTTGAGTTTACCATTTCAGGTTTTCATTCAGTATAAATCCTAAGTATTGATAATATTTTACCATTTCTAGTTCACTTTTATTCTGGTATATTTTTAGATTATCCGTAGGTTTCCTTTTCGAATATTTTATATTTGATTAGAGATTTGATTAAATTGTGTTTAAATACTGTTGAATTTTATTTTTTACTATAGTAATCGATGTATATTCGTACACGATTGCTAAGTCATCGGCAAACATGTACATTCAATTGTGAATTTAATAGCCCACTTATATATATTGAGAACAATGTTGAACCCAAAGAGCCTCCTTGAATTACTCCAAAATTATTTACTTGAATGGTGCTATTTCTTCCATCGCATTTGGCTAACTTTAGTCTTTCTTTCAAAAAAATCCTAAACTAGCAGTACTCTTTTCTTTGAATCTCATGTTCAATTAATATTTTTAACAGTACTTTGCTATCAACCGTGTCCAAAGCCGTTTTTACATCGAAAAATACCGCTACTACTTTTTTGTCATATCAAGACCAGATTGCACTTTCGATGTCATATCAAACAATGTGGCAATTATGCGATGCTAGATTGTCTTTTAAATCCATTTGTTTTACTCAAAAATTTAGTTAGATTTAGTTTAGTTTAAATTATTATTTTACTGAATATTGCTGATATGGCAATCGGTTTGAAATCTTCAGAATCACTAGTACTGCCCGTATTTTTGGACACTGGAATTATTTTGCACACTTTTAGGCATTCAGGCATTTTAGCTTGAGTAATTGATTTATTTATTAATTTTGTGATACTGTCCGCTATCTCATTTTGACATTTTTTAACTTTTTAACATTTTGACATTTTTTAAGGCATCGTGACCGTTAAAAGTCTACTTTACGAAATACTTATAAATGCAAAGATTGAAATTTAAATTTTTTTAATAACAACAACCAGTTTTTAAAAATCCTTTTTAAAGTACTTCGTTTTGATTTTGATGTCTGTTCTCCATATACGGAATTTTAATTTCTGCATCTTGAAAGTTTTTATAAATTTTAGTTTTTTGATGTTGAAAATGAGAGTATTTTGAAGTGAAAAGATTAATCGCATATCTGATGGCGATATTAAATATATTATTGAACATTATTCGATATTTCGACTTGAACACTACGTATTTTAAATAGCGTATAGCTAAATCTCTCTCAGTTTACACTAGATAAGCAGTTCCAGTTGCGTCATAACGTCACATTCCATAAGGTTTGTAAATGAAACTAGTATCATGTAAAATTCCATAACATTAAAATACACAATCGCGCTTCAAATAAATTACCGATTTATATATAGCCCTACACACATTCACAATGATATTATTTTAATTTATCAAAAATCCTAATGTGAAAATTAATACCACAGATTCTTTAAATTTTGTTTCAAAAAATTACTTAATCATTTTTTGACAACTTACATTAAATAAAATTATTAAATTATAGAATATCATTTTCTTACTAATCTCGCATAATTAAGTAATATTACAAAATTAATAGTTTTTCTCCATCACTTCTATGACACATTAAAATAACATATACATACATAGATATATCAAAAAGCTATCATCAATTATCAAATTAAATTTGGATATTTTCAGTTAATTAATTGTATTGAATGCAACATAACAACAGGGGATGACAAATCAAAATTGAATTAATCTTCCATAATTAATGACAGTGTTGCAATTTTGTTTTCTTAATTTTTATTTTTTCAATTCCATTATTATTTTAAGAATATTTTATGATAATATTATAATCTATTTAAATATTTGCTAAATTATAAACTGATATGTGTCAGTTCCAGTATATTGATTTACTTCCTTGATTTGATTATAAGTAGTCGTACAAATTCTATCTACAAAAATAATTTACTAAAACTATGCTCATAGGAGATGGGCAAATTAATTCAGTTTTTTTTTAGATATAGTTCATCGCCAGAAATGAAAACATGAAAGCTGTGTCTAGAGGGTGTTCTATGACCGTAATTTTTACAATAAATAAATATTTTTAGATATAAAATTAATCTTTTTAAAATAACAACAAATAATCTTTATAATAAGTTGATAAGGCTAAAAATGTTCTAACAAATGACAAATGACATATCAACTTATCATAAAATATCATGCGGTACAAATTTTATGTCAATATAATCAAATTGAATACCACTTATAATGCAATGTTTTGTCTTATACGAAATTCATGACCAATATACCTACACATACAAACTTCTAATTTTAATCTAATATTTGTATTCAATAATTTTGCATTAACACAATTTAGACTGAATACTAATAATTTATAATTAAGTGAGTAGTGACCGTATCTACTTATAATTATATCAATTATAATGAAAATATTATCCCCTTGTTTTGATTTCATATTATA
This sequence comes from Argyra leucocephala, assembly GCA_963942445.1. Lineage (NCBI taxonomy): Eukaryota > Metazoa > Arthropoda > Insecta > Diptera > Dolichopodidae > Argyra > Argyra leucocephala. The sequence continues at coordinate 24,106,011 of OZ012677.1, read as the reverse complement.
AAAATAAATTCTCCAATTTTAATTTTTATAATTTTTTCCATAGAACTTGACTGTCATACATTACAAAATATTTATAATTTTGTTAAAGTCACTATTAGATTATTACATACAATTAATTTTACGACTAAATATTTAATTTAATTATTATATTTACATAATATAAATGACAATATCTATAGATATTATAATATTATAATATTAATTACAATGATTAATTTATCATTTAAAAATAAATATATTTCAGTGAATTCTGACATTTATAACAATATATGTATATATATACATATTATTATTTAATAATTCAATTTACACTTTACAGTATTGGCAAAAATAATATTGACATCGTATTGAACACTTTTTCTTTGTTATAAAATTGTACATTAATACACTGATATAAAATATATTATTTAATTATGCACTTTATTTTCATTATAAATCAATTAAAGAAAAAAACAACTTTTAAACATTCGAAGAGTCGAATCTAGAACCCTCCAATTTGCAATCACCACACTAAATTGGTCGAAAAATTACTTTATTACAGTTATTTAGAACTTCTACTATCTTTCGTAGTTTTAAAAAAAAACAATCAATGCGGCAAGCGAGCTTCGAACCTAAAGTTTTAAGATTATTAGTTAAATGTTATACCTATTATCGCTAATTTAGATATGGATATACGATGTTACACCATCATCAGTCTTTTTCACCATCATCGATTTTCACTCAATCTTCTTCACTAATATCAGTCCAAATTATCAGCTATTGCATAGGGCGAAGCTTATTAAAATGAAATCTTTGCATATAAAGCTTGAAAAATTATACCGCAAAATTGAAGAAATACAACCTTTTTTATTTGCTTAAGCTCAAGATTTCATCACATATCCATATTCTAAATCTAGAATTCATACTCAAAAGAAAATCTATTTTCAGCCCAATTGTATGCAATTTATTTGGGATATTTCCACAAAGAAGTAGCCCGTCAAAGCGGGTATGTCTATATCAGCAAATATCATGGTTGCAACATTCATACAATGATACAATCATTATGACACGCATTTGAGTTTGTTCAAAGAAAATTATTGGTGTTCTGGGATTGGGACAAGAAATAAAGAATTAAAATGATATCTGCCAAATCGATATAATATTACCTATATGTTACCTTCAGTCTTTGAAAACAAACCTGTCGCCCTTTGATAATTAATGAGGTCTAAATTGCACATAACCAATGAATGAAAATACATCGGTTTAAGCATAGACCAACGATATATTCGATCAGGGCAAATAGAAGGGAAAAACAGCAATTTACGACAAAATGAAAATCTTAGTTTTGGTCACAATACCCCAAAATAAACAATAAGTTCATTTGGATTTATGAGATATAATTATAGTGTTTAGTGTCAATGTTTAACATCAAACAAATGCAGGGGTACTGGTCAAAAGATTTACGAATGATAGTGAATGTTCGTTGGTATGTTTTTTTTCTTTTTTTTGCTTTCCTTCATGTTCTATTTTTATTATCTATTTTTTTATGGATTTACCTACACCATACGTTTCACGCGGTCTACGTCTTCCTCTTTTATTCTGTGGATTTCAATCCAATGAATGGTAATATTGTTCGTAGATCTTCTAATCGTGTGGCCTCCACTTCCATTTTCTTTGCTTTGTTTTTTGCCATTTTGCGTGCTTGTGTGCTTATGGGCCCGAATATTTTGCATATTATCCTCAAGCATTTTTTAGTATAGACGCCGATTTTCCTTGTATAATTCTGGTTTGTTAGGCATATCTCACTACTGTACAGTAGGGATGAGTTTACGCAGGCATATTATATTTTAAGTCTAGTGCCCCTCGCTATGTAAGGTTGTATCCACACAGCTCACAATTTTCCTAATATCATTCTAGCTAATTTTCGATTTATATTTCGAATAATAGAAATCTTTCTTTGTGCCTCCCCTTGTAGTAATTATATTACAGAGGTAACAGAATTCGGTGTTGAAATTATTCTATTATTATGGTCTTGTATGTTACTAACATACTTTTCATCAGGATTTTAAGAAGAGGAAATTAAAGTTTTTCATATAAAACACAAACAGCCTTACTACTGTTATTAATATGCGATCAACTGGTATTATTATTGACCTACTATTATTATCACAATCCTACTATTATTATCACTCCCTGTATTAGCAGGAGCTATTACAATATTATTAACAGATCGAAATCTAAATACCTCATTCTTTGACCCCGCCAGAGGAGGGGACCCTATCTTATATCAACATCTATTCTGATTTTTCGGACACCCAGAAGTATATATTCTTATTTTCCCCGGATTCGTTATAATTTCCCATATTATTAGCCAAGAATGTGGAAAAAAGGAAACATTTGGATCTCTAGGTATAATTTATGCTTATATTGGCAATTGGTCTACTAGGATTTATTGTATGGGCCCACCATATATTTACAGTTCGTAGATGTGGATACTCGAGCTTACTTTACATCAGCTTCAATAATCATTGCTGTACCTACAGTAATCAAATTTTTAGTTGACTAGCTACGCTTCACGGTACCCAGTTGTCCTATTCCACAGCTTTATTATGAGCTCTAGGATTTATATTCCTATTTACAGTTGGAGATTTAACTGGAGTTGTACTTGCAATTCATCAATTGATATTATTCTCCATGATACTTATTTTGTAGTCGCTCGTTTTCATTAGCCTTTTTTAATCATTCAAACATTCTTGACCAAAAATTACTAAACACGAAGACTCAGAAAGACTTAGACAGAAAAGATTTATAATTAAGATTTGCTTCTGTTTAAAAATGAAAGTTATATTATGTACCTTCTATAACACTATTCATTATTGCACTATAACAAAACATGGTGGAGGTTTTGTAATCTATATTCAAACTATTTGTTTATTGCTCGACTCGAATTAGAATGGATTACGAATAATAACAAATTAGGTACACTTTTTCGAAAAACAAATGTTTATAAAAATTCAAAATTAAAATAAAATCATTCCAAATTTTTTGCCAATACTGTATTTGAGTTTAAATAGATTTATAAAAAAAAAAAAAAAAAATCAGTGTGATGAAATCAATATATTAGATATTTTAATTAATAAAATAAACATTTTTATTTTTCTATTATATCAAATTTTATTGAAAGTAGCTGCAAGTAATATGAAAAATAAATAATTATGATGTAAAATGGTAAAAATAATTATTTATAAATTTATATAGAAAAAACAAATTAATTCAATGAAAATATTTAGTATTTATCAAATTGTGTTACTAATGATTAGAGATTCTTAATACATTTTGAATATTCTAAAACACTATATATCTATATATGCACTTTCATTTTGTGGTTTTATATATTAAAAATAATTAACTTTGACTCATGATCGCATTTTTTAAAACATATTTTAGTCTGAAATTAATATTCTACAATAATATTATACAGTTACTCATTTATATGCTAATCATCCAAAATAAATAAATTCAAATGTTATTAAATTAAGGTCAAATTTTATTTAACTAATAATTTTTTAATTTAATTGTAAAGTGCTTCCAGTCTAATTTATTATTTATTGGACTTATTTTAACAAATAAATTATATTTTGTAGAAAACTTCAATTAAAAATAAAATAAATTCACTCAGTTTTGCTACTAGGAGTAATCTTGATAATTTTATATATCTTGGCGTAAATATGTCGAATTATGGAAACACGGAAACAGAAATAAGAACTCAAGTAAAAATGCAAGTTATTTCAGATTATGTCCGAGATGTTATATGGAGAAATAAATACATGATAGTAGAAAATAAAATATGAATATGCAAAAGCTATATTCGACCTATGCTAACATACGATATTGAGACAACACATCGAAATCCAAACAAAAAAAGCGAATTTTGAAGCAAATAATGTTAAGAGATAAGAAACGTAGCAAAGAAATCAGTCAGTTAAAAAAAATTATGAACAAAAATAGCTACTTCAAGCTTTTTAAACCAATTTGCGTATATGATACGAATGCATATTGGGGAGGGAATAACGATCGTAAGTTCTTTACTAAATGCGTATTAATTTTAGCTCACTCTGTCAACTGAAGTTCTAAAAAATAGCAGGTCATATAATTAAGCAATAGACTTGCAACGAAATTATGTACTCAGTAAATTATTTAAAGGAATTAATCTTTAAAGAATTTGTATTTTGTCTAGTAAAAATTTTCAGTGACAATCTAAGTGCAAAAGATGGAATTTAGATGGCAAAAGAAAAGTTATGGAAATTCGTTTATAACTTTAACATCCCAAATGTGGAACCAAATTCCAACTTATGTGTTCCCAAAACTTGACAAATTCTATATTTATGACCTAAATAAATTCAAAACGAACATTAACACGTTCGTTCGTAATTGTCCTCCTTCTCTTTTACCATCCTCCTTTCCTAACTTTCTTTTCCCAACTTTCCTTTCGCACCTTAGCCAAACGTACCAATCGGTATAAAAGGTTCCCACCTAGTTTTTTGGCTATGCATATAAAAAAAACCAGTGCACGACCTGGTTCAAAATGTGCAATATGACTCTAGGACTAAGACCAAGCATACAGATATTAAGAGATATTTATAAGTTACATTTTATTAGAGATGTGTATGTCAAAGGGGATATCGAAATAATATTAAAGCATCGGAAAATATGATTGCCGTCATACTAACAAAAGCTCTTCAGCGTATTAAACATCAAAAATTCACAAAACAACTTGACTTAATTTATAAAGAAAAAGAGGGTGGAGCGGAGAGAATTTAAAGAGAGGAGCGAATTTGTTGAAATTAAGTCAAATAAAATTACAATTTAAATTATATTATAATTTGTGTTGTGTATCAGAATTCTGGTGCGAACCCTACAACATTTTGGTAGTCATTCTTTGCCACTACTGTAGCTGTAATTATACTCATATAGCTGTAATTATAAAATAATACGTGTTGAATTTTTTTATCTTAGTCTTAATAAAATTTTACAGGGAAGTCGACTGGCGATTATTGTAGTGAATAGCCAAATCAATATCGAACTTCTACGAGGAAGACGTCCGAAAAGATATACGTATTTCGTGCTAATTAAAGAAAAATTGAGTAATCTGCATTTGAAGATTTTGAATTCGGGAACCTAGAAGTGATCTCAAATTTAGAATGTTAGCTAAAAAACATATTCCAGAAGAAAAACCATATAGTTTATTGCGGAATTTAGTTTGCGCTGTATCACGCTGGTATTTTCTGGTACTTAATTTTGAAAACTCAATTGATTTTACACATTAAAATATAAAATAATTGAAATATATATGTAGATACCAAAAATAGAATAAACTAATATTATTGTACTTAATGTAACACAAGTAAATCAATTGGCGACTGCAATATATCTAATACTACCTTGAATAATTTTACATGGTCGTAGAACGGATTGGTCCGTAATGAACAAGTTCTTTCTTATCTGTGAGAGCGATTTCATCATTTTTTTTTTACCACTATGAAGCATTTTCTAGAATTGCCAGCATTCATCCCATCTAGGTGGAGGTTTTCCTGGTATACGTTTGGCCATTTATTACTATTTTTGCAAGTCGACCTTTGCCGTTATATTAACATGGTCTCTCCAGTTTCTTCGTCTATTTCGACTCCAACGGATAATATCTTGTTTTTTTTTTGTTTTGTATTTTTTAAATTTGTAATTGATTTACAAATTTCAATTTAAACCATGAATGCTTTATTTAATATGAATTAATTTATTTTTCATATAAACAATACTTCAAATAAACTTATTTGATTTTGGCGGGATTGGGACTGGAACCATCGAACTTACACTTACTAGTTCTGCTTACATTGACCTAGGCTATAGAACTTGTATAACTTCTATCCTATAATTACATATCTTAAACTACTAATTTTTTAGCAATAGCGTTATTAGTTGTTGCTCTTCTAATATTGATCGTTAAAGACATTTAAAACAAAAATCGATGAATAATACGGTCATATCTAATTGAGGTACCTGAGCTTTGTCCGCTTTCTCTTAGTGCTAATTCTTTTCTTAAAGTTATTTTCGCGGATTTCATCAAGCACTCACAAAGAAAAACTCTAAATTCAAGTTGATGTTCATCTAAGGCATTAGTAAACGGAGGCCAATACCATTTTTTTCTTAGAATGCGTATTCGATAAATATTTATAGCATTATCAAATGGATCAACTCCACCCATTGCGTGGTTTTATTCAAAACTCGGATTTGGCATGTTTATCTTTAACAATTTTTTGCTTTTGCGGTCGAACCATTTTGCAGCTTGCATTGGCTCATGTTTTAAAAAATTTGACAAAACAGTTACGACAGAATTATCATTCATCGCAAAGCAAGAATCTGATTTGAAAGATCAAAACCCAATTCGCTGCTTCCACGTTCTTTTCTCTTCACAACTTTTACATCAAAAAGTTTTGCTTTATTTGTACGGTTATCTCGAACAGTTCCTTTTAGAAATAACAAGAATCAATTTTATATGTAACATAGTATTTATAATTATTTTATGAAAACAAAAACCTTACCAGTTGCAAAATAATCAAAAGCACATAAATTTGTGTGATGTAAAGAAATTATCGAACGTAGCGGTGTGTTGATTTTGATTTTCCACATTTGCTAATAAGCGCAAAACTACGTTTTCTTCTAGTCCATATAGGCTATCATTTTCCTCTGAAGCTCCTCCACAAGATATAAATGCGAACAGGGTCTTCGCCATCTGAACTTTAATTTATTAATTCTTCTATTTCTGGTAAAATATGTTTTCTGAACATTTTTCAGTCCCCCTCCCCTGTAGCTACAAATTTAGTTGGATTAGTTTTATATTGTGATTAAATTATTACTATGGCTTTGAATTACTTTATTTAAACGATTTTTTTTTTAATTTTGTTTTTTTTTGTATTTTTTTTCTTATTTTAACAAGAATGAAAAAAAGACCCGAAATTAGGACTTTTCAAGCCATTGTCAAACATGCTTTTTGTCACATTTAAAAAAAAAAAGGTAAATTAGATATTTGTTTTAAATTAAAGAATAAATTTTAGTTTAATTTAAAATACACACGGGGTTACCACTATGCCGGAAAACGTAATATGTTTCGTTTTCGACACTCTGGGCTTATATGGGTTAACGATTAAATTTTAAACATATAAAAATTAATATTACTTTGCAAAGGCTATCACTTAAATTCCTTCATCGGAATTATGTAGTCAATAACAAAATGGTAACCAAACAACAAATTAATTTAAAATTCAATTATATTAAATTAGGAAATATGTCATTTTAGCGCTATTTAATGTAAAATATAGGTACCTAAGTATAACCAATAAGTTTAAACAAAAAAACCGTATACAATACGTAATCAGTATAGGTATATGAAATTTGAAAATTTTTTTAACTTTCATGATTTTTCCAATCCATAGATATTTGACGCGTTTTTTTGTTTTCTTTTTTTAAATATCACCACTGTAATTGGTTTTTCTTCTTAACAAGAAATAAAAAAAAATTCTGTAACAATAACTGAAAAACCTGTATAATTGTTTATTGATGGTTCTGCGTTAGCTAAAACCTAACAACAAATTCAATGTATATACTTTAACAAAAACTATGATGATTAATTTTTGTATCTATGTTGGTACCTAGTTCTATATTTTGACATCAATTTACAAAAAAAAAAAAATGTAATAGAAAGGTGAACGCCAATTAAGAATTCTACGATATCGAGGCTATACAATAGGAATACAATTTTTAAGTGAAACTATTTTTTTCCTTCTTTGAAATTTCCGATTTTTTACTTTGTTTATTTATAGAAAGTTTTTTGTTTATTTTCTATTGTTTATTGTATATACACTTTGAAATCGTTCTTTAATTTTAGCTGTGCAATTTTCTTCGTTCGAAAATAATTGAATGGTGGTGTCCATATTAATTGAAATTTAATCTGATGTTTTGACACATAGTTCACCCCAACACTTTTTATTGTTTTGACACACATTCAATTATTGTTGTTGATGCTTTAACAATTTATCAAATTTCAGAATTAGCTACTTTGTTCTTTTAATATTATTATATTGATCGCTTCAATAATAGTGTTTTATTTCTGTTAGCTACAGATTAAGTTTAGGCATACTCGTATACTATAATTATTACGATTTTATAATTTCTACAGATAAAAGTTCCCGATTGTTCTGGAAAATTAAGTTAATTCATTTAAGTTTGGTTTGTTGCCTAAACTTAGTAGTACCAGCATTTTTAGGACTTTATGTTTTATTATGCTATTAACATAATTTCAGACTCCATGTTTCATTGCAATTTCAACTGTATCTTCTTTACTTACGATGCATTATATTAATGGTTAGACCAATTCATAATTATCTTGGTACTGCAATACGTTTTTGTAATTTTACACTATTTTTTTTTTACGAATTAAATTAAAATGGAAAATGTAAAAAAAAAAGTAAAATAAGGCTAGACTTAGACAAGCAATTTTTAGTTTTGCAACTGTTTGTTTTGTGTGATGAAATTATTCGTAAAATACATAAAACAAATTACGGGTGTGCGCGTTTTCATATAAGCTAATGGAACTTAATAACGTACAAACAAACAGTTGCAAAACTAAAAATTTTAGGTTCTGCGTCTAGTCTAATTTTTAAACAAAACATAATTGTAAATAAATCGTGGCTGATAAGATATTACAATATTCAAATTGAACCTAAATATGAGAAAACTCTGTCAATATGTAAAAAACCAATTTGGAAATAAACAAACAAATTAACTAATAATGTAGGTGAAAATAATAGTGCATTCAGGGAAAAATCCTATAAAATTAAAATTATTTACTATTAATTCAATTAGATTCTACTATTAAAATTCATCATAGGATATACAGTTTTAAAATAACAATTTGAATCTTATTAAAACAATAGTTGAAATGTACCATTGTTTTAATAGTATTGTCCTATAAATATTATGATGCATCACATTATAATTTAATAGTATATCCTATTATAATAATAGTTTTAATATTATTAATTTAATAAATTTAATAGTATGCATACTATCATTTGAATAGTATTGTCGAAGTGGTATACTTTTTTTATAATAGGAGCATCATATTTATATTAATATTAAATATTATTATTTTTATACTTTATATTGATTCAATGTGGTAAATCCTATTTTCTAGTACCTATATTTGTTATGTAAGGTTAAAGCAGTCCAAATTAAATGAAACAATATTAATTATTTAATAAATCATTTTATTCCATAAACATTATTTAATTTTACTTGTTTTCTTTAACAGACTTGTTTGTACTTTATCATAGAAATATAGCTTAAATGTATCAAAATCAATAATAACTTTAATAGCTAACTAATATTAAACATATATTTATTTATTTATTCAATTCTTAATGTTAGTATACATAAGACGATTAGTCTTTATAAGAGTATACAAATAAAAATTATTAAAAGAAAATATTAATTTAAATACATACTTAACTTACAACTAAACCAGCCAAATAATTTACAGATCATAAAACAATTAATTCAATTAGACTAAATTAAACAAGCTTACAAAGAACACAAAAAAAAAAAACAAAGAAAAAAATAAAATAAAATAAAAAGAAAAACAATAAAAATATTTAATTCAATTAAAGTAAATTCAATTCAAAGCAACTTATTAAAAACATGTAAGTAAAAACATGAGAAAGGGATAAAAAAAAAAAAACATTGGCTAAGACCTTATATTCTTTTCTCCTTCAACTATAAAATATAAAAAAATATATTGTTTCAAAATTAACTATTATCTAAGGTTTTAGATTGAAGTATTCCCAAGACAGCTCACTAAACTTGTTAAGAGATAATTCACAGCTAATAGTACTTGGCAGTGCATTCCATAATATTACAACTCTTACAAAGAACGATATATGTCTAAGTCTGCCATTGTGACGCGGAACAATTAAATTCACAACCCTGGGTGATCTTCCAAATAACAACTTATTGTGTAAGTATATAGGTGTGGCTTTACAAATTATTTTCTTCATGTAGTATATATATCTGTAATTCAAGAAATTTGCGAATGAGCAGTCAAGTATCAATTTAGATACATCACTAATTCTATCAAATCTACGGCGATTGATAACAAAACGGGTACATGCATTAAAGATAACATTTAATCTAGACAACTCAGATACACTCATACCCGTATATATCACATCGCAGTAAGTAAAAAATGGCATAATTAATGACAGGATTAGTTTCTTCTTCGCCCATTCATTCAAATAATATGAAAATTTCCAAAGCTTCAACGAAGGCGTGAGAAAACACACCCAGAGATGTGATTTATGTGATCACTCCACGTAAATGTTTTATTAAATACAACATCCAGACACTTAGCTTTACTTACATATTCAATAACACAATAATTCAATTTAATTTGAGGCAAAAATGTAGTATCAATATTACGGACATACAGATTCATGGCTTGTGATTTAGTCGGGTTCACTCTTAACCCATTATCTTTAGCCCGAAAGGCAAGAGCATCAAGCTCATCATTAATTTTAGCTACATACTTGTGGATTGCATTTACTGGTCCACTAATATAGATTTGAGCGTCGTCAGCATATAACCTACATTGAGCCTCAGATAAACACCGAGGAAGATCATTGATGAACATACTGAAAAGCAGTGGATCAAAAATGGATCCTTGAGGTACCCCACATTGAATTGATAAGCAGTTAGATTTGACTTCATTCAGGTAAACAAACTGAGATCTATTAAGCAAGTAACTGTGCAGCAATTTAATGGCAGATGAATCAAAATTATAACAAAGTTTAAGCTTTTTGCATAACATTTCATGATTAACACAATCAAAAGCTTTAGTAAAATCTAAGAATAATAAAATTACTGCCTTTTATCAATTTCACGATAAAAGTTATCAGTGATTTCTAATAGGGCAGAAGCCGTACTGTGTTGCCTACGAAATCCAGATTGAAACTTCTACAGAAGATTATTAGTATTAATGTATTCATTCATCTGTTCATAAAGCATACGTTCGAAGGATTTAGAAAGACAAGAGAGAATACTAATAGGTCTATGGTCATCAATAGTGGGGTTACTTTTCTTTGCAACAGGAATTACCTTAGCACATTTCCAAGCAACGGGGTAGATTCCCGTATATGAATATATTAAAATTAGATTTAACAAAAATAAAAAAATAATCTTAAGATTAATTATTTATAACAATTACAACATAGGTTTGGAAATGCTCGGTAAAATAATTATCATCCCACTGTTTGCATAATATATAAGGCCCAGTTTTGTGTAAAACTATTTCTTCGATTTGATAAAGTCGAAGAAATCTTTTTGAATACCCAACTTTGTTAAATAGAAACTTCTCCTATAAATTATACCCTCAAAATATTATTTTTTGATACACTTAGCTTCGGACAATTCAATGTTTTTGTTTAAATGAAATATTAGTTCTTTATTATATTTGATTTAGCAAAAATTGATTATCACTATTTAATTATAACTGTTAAGAACTATCATTTGAATAACAATTATTTTTATTTAATATTTCCATTCAAATATAGTATTTAGTTTATTAACTTTTAACTTTAATTAAGTAAACATTTTTTATCGAAATTAGATTTTTTTTAAACTACATTATAACATTTAAATTAAGCACTATTAAAGTTTATTTTTGTTTTTAAATTTCTACATATTCTTTTATTTCAATTATTTCTAATTTATTCTTATCTTGGTTTTTAAATTTCCTTTTAATACTTTAATTTTTTGATTTATTTATTTAATCTTTTAACTTTTTTGACTCCTTCAATGCAAGCAAATCAAGTTCAAACTGGTGATATTATCTCTTCAAACAGATTTTAATTTTTAGACAAATATTGCATTACTGGGTCCTATATAGGTTATTTTTAGCGCGTTTTTTGAATGATTTCCGAATGGTATCGTTGATTTTATAGTATATACTATTAAATATAAGTGTCATTATTAAAAAAAAGCTCGGCAAGTACAGTACACAGTGACAGTATTATAGTTTAACACCATAAAAACAATAGCATGCGAACAATATTTAATAGTACATGTGGTTAACCATACCATTAAATTGATTCTGGTCATGTTAATAAAAATTAACTATTTTGTAATATTGAAGTTATAATATAATCCAATAAATACAGTGAATAGAACAGTTTTAAATTTATAGTATTTCTAATAACATTAATACGGTCTACTATTAATACTATTGTTTTTATAGTAAAAACCTATACCCGTCCTATTGAATCAATAACTGTACTATTGAACATTCAATAGTCTGTTTTTCCCTGAATCTATAACTATTCTACTTAGAGAAATTTTGAGTAAAATAAAAAAAGTTTAATTCTTAACAGCATCAAATTTTTGACAAATATTTAGATTATTAACAGCCATATTCACGGGCGGTTGGTTTATTTTTTATCGAGCTTTAAAACTTGGAGTTGTTCAGTTTTGAAAATACAGTGCGTTTTGAGAAAAAAATTATAAGATAAATAAGACAGTATTTAGCTTTGACAGACTTATATTCTTATAGCTATATGTTTTCATGATCCTGTTGTTCACACATATTATCACATCAGCGTTCAGGAAAATCAATATTTTCATTTAAAATATTTTTATAAAAATCTAATTGCTCGACTGACTTCCATTCATTCCCAAAATGTTCCGAAAGCAGTTTATCAACACCATCGAGTTTTATATTTTTCACTCGACCCAAGTTCAACAATAAGTTTAATTTGCCATATAAATTTCTGCCAATTTAAACAGTACACTTACTTAATCCCATATCCAATTTATTAAATAACAAAAACCCTACAGTTTTGAGCTTTTGTTATGTAAAATCTTTTGCAGTTTTTGAATTTGAAATGCCATCTGCCAGGAGTCTTAACATTTTTTTCGATTTCAAATTTAAAATTGTATGCCGGACAATTTTTGCATCTCAAATTAATAATGGTACCAAATTGATCGTATATTTCTAAATATGGCTCAATATATACTATATACACTCTCTTTAACTTTTATTTTTTTTTTTCAATTTGGGCAAAGGCCCTGTCTGCAGGCAAATATGAGTTATATTTTGATATGTATTTGAATAATTTGAACTGAAGAAATATATTCCAATAACGTTTTCTTTAAATCTGTAGATCATACAAAATTATAAGAGATTATATTAAATTTTATCATGTGTCATTGGGGACAGGTTGTAGAACACTACTTAACAATATTGATAAAATACAAGATTATTATTCCATGTGAATTTATGTTTCAATAATAACATATAACCATTATTACACTCATATTGATAATGTCAATTTTGAATGCTGACTTGCAATTCCTATTCCTATAGTTAATAAATAATAACTACTATACTTTTTTCTACCGTTATAATACCAGTATATCATACATCGTACACTCGCGATAAACAAAATGACTTTTACCATAATGTATTTCAATGTTTTACTTATGTGAACGATACTTACAATTTTACATCAATGTACCATTAAATCAAGGATTAGAAATGGCGTATAAACTTTTCATAAAATCTTAACTTTTTACTAAATAAAATTCCACACGCATATACACATACACACTCGTACACATTTGTTATTATCAAAGTCGGGAATATAAGAATTTAGAAAACATCAATTTTCACTTCACAATATTTTAGATAGAAGTTATGCGATATGATTTTTCAGTTTTTCTTTTTTTTATTATAGTAGATATGTGTATGTGATTTACAATAGTATTGATAGAAAATACAATAGAATTTTAGAAAAAGTTCAAGAGCTCAATAATAATTGCTATCGGTTTTTGTTTGTTTTTACAACTTTTCAATTGTTTGATTCAAATTTTTTTTTTCTAACTTTTCCTATTGTAAAGTTTTAAATTCTATATTTAGATTTTGATTTTAAAAGGACTCATATTATACTTTTATGAATATTTATGGTGTACATAGCTATGTATAGGTTATTTCTAAGAGTTTTAAAGTTCACTATTTTTATATATAAAATTTACAAGAGTATATTTTTAGAATTTGTAAGAAGTTTAGTTTTGAATAACAAAATTTAATAAAAAAAAAAAAATATTAATAGATGAGTGTTAATGTTTGTGTTTATGCTGGCATAAATAAAGCTAATGCAAGTTCAGTTTTCTTACTAATCGCTATAAGATATCGAAAACAAAAAATGTTGTTATTTGCTGATAGGATAGGTACGCTAAATCGAGCCATCTTCCATTTTTATTGGGGTACCGGCTAACTTGTTTCATATCATTGCCATAGAAGGTACTAACGAGATTAAAATCAATTTTATTTATCCATAAAATTTACTGGTAATAATTGGTTATCAGAATTATCATTGATAAAAGATATGGAGGGACGATTAAAATATCCACAAACAAATATGGTATCATCGTCACTAATAGAAGATGTTATTGAGTTATATTAGGTCATAAAACTAATTGTAAGAGTAAACCACACCCATATAAATATAATGATTTGTGTGTAATTTTACACCTTTACACTGATGGTTCAAAACTGAATGACAGAGTGAGGGATGGAGTCTACTTGGAAAACATAAATATAAGTCTATTGTTCAGTCTATCAACACAGTGTGTTTCAGGCGGATGTGAAAGCAATAAAAGAAGCCTCAGACTGGCTGTGATCCAGCCTATTATCTGTTAGAAATATTTGTATACCTACTCACAAACAGTCAAGCCGCAATTAAAGTACTGGCGAGTCGGTAACCATTAACTCAAAAGCCTTGTTGGCCTGTCGCAGTTATTTGGATAAATTAGTGGATCGGTTCAGCATATTGATACGATGAGTGCTAGCACACAGTGATATTCCTGGTAACTGTATTGGGTACTATACCAGAAATCCTTCCGGAAAGGAACAATCTGGGTACACCTATAGCTACCTGTAATTTATTGCTTCGCATAGATGCAATAAAGGCTTCAATCTTCTGATACTCAGATAGACCAAACTTCAACATTACCAAGCAAATCTGGCTATGCTGAACCTAAAACAATCTCTTAACATACTAACTCTGAAAAGGTGTGACATTAGCACTATGGTAGGGATTATTATGGATCATTATCTTATTGGTAAACATGCTGCATGACTTGGACTCCCCTCACACGACTTTTACAGAACATGTAGAGAGAAGGAGGAAGATGAAACTGCCCAACACCTTCTTTGGTCTTGCCTTGGTCTTTGTCATAAAAGGAAAACCCTTTTTTTTTAACTCTCTGGATGACCTTGAAGGCAATAAAGCTGAGGTAAAAACCTCAAAATGCTGCAACAAATAGACTTTCATGCGAGGAAACTTTCAGCGGTATCACAATGAACCTCTACTGGTCTAAGTGTGTTGGCGCGCTGTCGGCAGAAACTACTATCTATCTACCTACCATTTGTAAACTTTTGAGACTGGCAACACTTGTTCATATGATGACCAAATTTTCTATAATTATTATTCAATATCAGCGGAGATAAGAGTAATCTTATCAAAATCTAAGAGTAATATTATCGAATGCCAGGCTCTATGGTCTTGGCTTGATGTACTTTATAATTTAAACTATAAATATTTTAATAAACTGCCGTCTGATCTGAAAAATGTTGAGAACGTATCGTATTTGAAGTAGAAGTTGAATCAGAATTATATGAGGTGTACTTAAAAGTTAAATTTGTTGGTATTCAAAATTTTAGTACCTAACCTATAGTTTTATTTCATAGTACCTTTTTTTTATTATATTTTTGGTTAATATAAGTTAAATTAGTAATGTAGAATTAGTTAGATTATCATTTAATATGTATATAAGTATTTTTTTGCACTATTGTTTAGTGAAGGTAGTTTAAGTTTTGTTTGAATTATTGAATTTTCGTAGAATTAGTTTTAATTTGCTGAAATTGCTTTTCATTTATGAATAACTAAGGTTTAGTAAATCATATTTTTATTTTTTTAATTTGTTATGAAATATAATTTTGGTTTTGCATTAGCCTAATATGTTGTTGTTCTTAAATTATGAATTCACATTTATATTCTGTACGAGGCGCAATTGAGCTCAGAAAAATATACAAATATTTCAAAATATACAATAATTCAATCCATTTTTGATCACTATTATTACTAAATACGCTTTCAAATATCAATTGTTTGATTTTTATAAAATTAAGTTTGATATTATCCAAGAACAGAATTATTATATAAGTTACATCCTGATCGGACAAGGGCGTGAAGTTTGCCTGTATAATAGAAATATACACATTTACAAAAAAAATAAATAAATAAATAAATAAGTCCAGAGTTATTATCCAGTTAATTTTCTTTAAAATAGAAATCTAATAATTTAATAAAAGAAACAACCCCTCTCAAACCGTTTAGTTGTAGCAGCATCGATTTTCATTTTTGTTTAAAATTGATCAAACTATTAGGTTTCAAACAATATTCTTTATACTCGAATACATAGCTGGGACTAGTTGAGGATTAGAGGTTTGTAGGATGTGAGTGTGAGTATATATTTTTTTTTTATTTATTTATTATATATATCCATAAATTGTACAATTAATTCTTTTAAAACTATTTACTTAGATACAGATATATAATTATTTTTACTACAGTTGATTTGTATTTTATTGTTTTTATTTAGAAATTTTCGATTTTACTAAGAAAAGAAAATTGAAGATAAAAAACCTTTTTGAATTTTTGTTTTGTAAAACTTAACACTAACTTAAACAGTAAAACCTACCTACAATAAAACCTATCTACAAACTAAACTAGTCTAATTTTTTTACCATCTGGGAAGATTGAATAAAAGTTTCACAAGTTTATTTGAATAGTCATATTGATAGTCATATTTCTTTTAATATGACTAGTCGCACAATCTCCCCAGACTGGTGCCGCATATAGGATTATTGGCTGAAAAATTACCTTAATAAGTATCAATTTGTTTTCTGCGGATAATATTGATTTTCTGTTAATAAGGGGATACAACATGCGAATATATTTGTTAATTTTATCAATAGTGATAGAAGTTTGCTTTTGAAAGGTTACACTTTTATCTAAGGTAATGCCTAGACATATTTTTACTTTGTTGAAAAACGTTTGTTTGAATATGGTTTCACATTATACAAAATTTTACTCTACTCTTTTAGCTACGGCTCGTGATGTACAGGTCCATATGAAGTGCATGATATTGATACTTATTATATTCAAATATATATAGATGCAATAGATTATAATAAATTTCATTTGCTCTAGACCATAATCATTACAAACATATTGTTTTTCACTTCCATAATTTCCGGGTTTATATCAAAAAATAATTTCACTAACATTATTTTAATTTTTCAGTATAGATAAATGCAAAATATTGGCTAAATGGACAAAATATGGACATTCACAATATAATAAAATATCTCATTATGCAAACTTTTCTATGATATTCGTTTAAATTAAAACAAGATTTACGGTTACAGATAAATTTAATTATAGGAAAGTTTTCACCTTGAATTGAATTTCTATTAACTATATGGACTTTTAAATAATAATTCTTTAAGAAAAATATCTTTTATTTAAAGAGCTTGCCAAGATTTTTTTTAATATTTTAGTTGAAGGATAAAAGTTTGTCTTTGCCAAAAATTAAAAACAACAAAAAAAAAAAATAATTTTCTTTGGCAAACTATAATATTACAAGAGCAAAAAAAAAGAAATAAGTAACAAAAATTTAAAGTTTTTAAAGTTTAAGACGACAGTGAATAAAAAAAACAAACAATAATTCATGTGGTTTTAGCACACAACTAAAACTTATTATAACTAATTCCCCTTTGGAGAAACAACCAAGATGATGTAAATAGGATCATATATACATCATATTATTAACTACAATAATTTATGTATTATATTTACATATACATTTAAATCATAATATATATATATATATATATATATATATTTAAACATAATATATTTTACATAAAAAATTTATAAAACTATTTTCTACACCGTATCCTTAATTTAAAATTTTGAAGGTCCTTTAGGGATAATATATTTTCTTAACAATGTAGTTTGTATTATATTCGCGAAAAGTTCAAAATATGTTGTGACTTCTATAACTTTCAGACCTATTTTAATTTTCCATAATATTTTTTCAAACAAAATATTTTTTTTAATTCAAATGAATAAAGGGTGGTTTGGTTTACTATTTTAACTTGATAATTAAATTTAAAAGATATTAAGTAAATAGAAATTAGTTGTGATAATTCTACGTTTCGTTTATTAAGCATATACAAACCAGATGATGACAATCGAAAAGAGCTTTAAATTAAACATATTTCAAGTTTATATTTTATAAATCTACTTTATAATTTTTTTTAGACTCATTCGAATCTCAAATAAGGTTTAAATATAGTCCAAAGAATTTTGTTTTGTATTAGAATAATATAAAATTATTTTTATAAATATCAACTGATCTACTGGAAAAGCATAAAAGTGTGTATCAAAAGTGCGAACATCAAAAATATCTGGGACTCACAGGGTACAATAATTGATTGACAACATAAAAAAAATATGGGATACAAAATGGGATCACATATAGGATTGAAAAGACATCTTCTAATGAAAAGGCGGGTATGGTGAACATCTTAGAAACAGAAGTGGCTCATAAATTAATAGTATGAATTCAAATGAAGAAGATGAACAGAAGAAATTATAAAAATGTAATGTTTACTGAAATGCATTGCGTATTGTCCGGTTAATTTTAATTGGCTAAAATCTTTTACTAAAATTTATTTAGCATTAGAACACAATAAGTAAATTTTAAATTAAATTACTTCAACTATTTTTGAAAAGTTGTTTTTAATTATCTTCAGATTACTCTAAAGAAAGTATAGTAATTAATTTTGATGTAGTGAGTAGAAAATATAAATTTTTATAACACAATATTATTAATATGGTATACACAGGGCCAATCTAATAGTAATACAATATTAAATAACGCAATTGAAATACCCATACTCATTTAAATTATGACTTCAAGAAATTCGAACAAAAAAAAATTCACTTGCAAAAAGTTACTTTACTCATGAATAATAAAGCTGAGCTTCCATTTTGGTTCCAAACCTGAAAAATAAACAAAATAATAAAAAACTAGTCTGTCTTAAGTTTTAATTTGATGCAATTTCTATGTATAATCATTTATTTTATTTATTAAACAACAATGTTTGTAGCACAAAGCTTGTTTTCGCACAAAAAATTTCATAAAATTTCATAAAACTTAATAAAGTTTCTGATTTAAAATTCGAAAATATTAACAACAACGCCTACAACTAAAATTTGATGAAATTTTATAAAACTAACGGCATTTGGGGTATTCCAATATGCTAAACATTATATCTGGTACATCTGGCTATCTGGTACTTGATCTAATTGTGCCATCTATATCGTATTACAAACACTAGAAACCAATACCAAGCAAACCAGCGTAATAGAAAAAACAGAGTAAAAAAATTTGTCATCATTATTCCGAAATTTCCTTAAATCACGGAAAACAAAATTCGTCCATTTTTTCATCAGCATTAGAGGAGTCAATATTAATATTTTAAAGTTTATTTATACTTACTAATCATCGATACAGACCTTGAAGATCCTGAGCCTGACGCAAAATTGTTCTCCATTGACTTTCGTCACCAGTGGAATCTCTCCAGTTGGTGATTTTTTCACATTTACCGATACATCATCTTTTCAACGAAGATGTGGCCTCCCTTGACGACACGTTCGCTGGGCCTTGGATTCAAAAAGTTTCTTAGTTGAAGCATTTTTGTTCATACGCCCTACATTGTCTAACCAATGAAGACGTTCTAATCTGAATTTCTTGGCTAGGCTCAAGTCGTTGTTATAGTTCGGCATTGTATTTTCTTCTCCAAACCCATTCGTCAGACACAGAACCATTAATGCTAGCTTTTGATAGTGTCCACAATTTAAAACAAAATAGCAGCACCGGAAGGATGAGCGTTTTGTATAGTTGTGACTTGGTATTTTGCGATAGGAGCTTTGAACCCAGTTGTTTGGACAAAACCGAAATAGAAACGGTTTCCAAGAACAATTCTTCGCCTTATTTCAACATAAATGTTACTGGTGGTGTTCATAAACATAGACTCCTTAACTAAATCTAGAAAATTATATAAGACGACAGCAATGTTGTGTTCTATATGATGTTGTGAGGACATTTTATTTGTCGACAGCATACATCTCACTTTATTCACTTTTATGAAAAGACCCGTTTTACCTGCTTCGTCTTCAATCTCTGTAAAAGCTTCGACTACTGCTCGTCGTGATTTTCCGATAATATCGACGTCATCAGCGAGACGCAAGAGCTGCATCTATTTGTAAAATATAGTACCCTGTGTGTTCAGAGCGAAATGTCGCACGATATGCTCCAACACCATACTAAAAGTTTATTCATAGCTTAGAATGAATTTGTATACACTTTTTGAAATTGTCTAAAAATGATAAATATTTTTTTTAGTAATTTGGGTATGGTAGGTAGGTTACAGAAATTGGTAAATTTTATTAATTTGCGTAGAGTTCACAGAAATCGGTTAAGATATAATTTTTCAAAACGCGTAATCTGAAATCGCGTAAAAATAGGTTTAAATGCATATTCAATATTAAGCTTTAATTTTTATAAATAATTTTTTATTTAATTCTTTCATAGTTCCCTCTCTATTATCAACAAAAATTCTCTTATTAATATACCCTATACTGTTTAGTTTATTTTTCTTTTATAAATTAAATTAAATTTACATAATAAGTATAAAAAGGTATACACCAGCACCGGGTAGCAAATCTCTCATATATCTTTTTTTATTTAAATATAATAACATTTTATACATATCCACATTAACTATACCTAGATAATGTACAATGCATGATACCAACCCATAACCGTAATAATAACTGATGACAATAGCAATCATAATTCAGAAGAATTTCAGGGCCTGTTTTTTTTCTTAAGAATGACAAAACTTTAATAGGAAACTGTTATAAATTTTTTAGTATGTATGTACACACATACAAAAAAAAACTTTTTAATATTTTCAATGTGTTGTACAAGGATTTAATGAAATAAATTATTCCTTAAAAATAAATTCTTTATATTATTATAAAAATAAAAAGAAAAATTTTAAACCTCTTATGTAGGGGTAAATATAAAATTCTAAATTTTTAGTCTAAATCAGAATTTGTACAAATGAAAACAACTAGAAAATAACAAAAAATAAAAGGATATCATTTTCTACACACCAAAAATATTTCTCTGTAGAAAAAAAAAAACAACAACAAATAAAATTCCAGATTTATAACACTCATTTCGGTTGAGGTAGGGTTCTCTCTGTTTCTTAATCATTATTATTTTGTGAATAATATCAAATTAAGTCAACAGATCCTAGAGATGAAGTTCTATACCTTTAAATTAAAATCCTTCCCTTTTATTTTAACAGTATTTTTGTTCCTTTTTATGTCATACATCAAATTTGAAGTCATATTTTCTTATAAATATATGTGTACAGTACCAGTTAAAAGTAAGTGAATAGTTGAAAATATTTTATTAATGAATTAAAAATTAAAATATCGGATTGGTCAATAAAATATCAGCAACTTTAAATTTTTTCACATCTTGTATTGTAAGTGGTTTTAGGAAATTGTTTTAAGCTTTTCAACCCGGCTATCGAATTTCAAAGTTAGGATTAAATTTATGTTATTGAGAATAGCTTATGTTAATATTTTTTATTATTATTATTTCTTGATTTGCTATAATCAAAATTATACACCCATATTCTGTTAGACCCATCTCGCGAGATAGTTTTGTATTTTGTTAGACACCACAGACGCGAGAGCACATTGCCGCGACGGTAAATGTCAAAACAGTCTTGTGAGTAATTTCTGTTAGACCTTTGACGAGACGCGATAGTTATTTTTTATCTCGTCAAAAATTGTAAACGATATACTATCTGGCCAAAGTATTTTGTGCTTTTCTACCAAAACATTTAATTAA
The DNA here is from genome assembly GCA_963942445.1 of Argyra leucocephala. Lineage (NCBI taxonomy): Eukaryota > Metazoa > Arthropoda > Insecta > Diptera > Dolichopodidae > Argyra > Argyra leucocephala. The sequence continues at coordinate 24,083,865 of OZ012677.1, read as the reverse complement.
ATAAATAAATTGTTTATCTATTCAATTTATTTATTTAATAGTTAAACAAAGTTTAATAAACACTTTTTCATTATTTATTTTTTGCATTATTATTAAATTTGTGTTTTTGTTTTGAAAAAAAAAACCATTTTTACTATTACTGTTTTACTACTGTTTATGTACTAAACTAAAAAATATTTAAAACATACCTAAATATATTTATATTTATTTTTCATTTAAAAAATATTGTAAAAGTAAGCCCCACTAATACTTTCCAAAAATTTTATAAACCATATTTTGCTTATATACCAATAATTTTTTTTTTGACAGTAAAAAATGATCAGTACTACCAACAAATAAAATGTTCTATCGCGCCGGTTACGGTGTCTAACAAAAATGCATATTCAGCGACACGAGACGATATCAATTTTTTCTTGTCGTCAACGATGGGTCTAAGAGAATATGAGTGATAATAAAATGGCTATCGGCTAACAGGGTTAAGGGCTAGCGGCTTCAGTATTTTTTTTAATTTATCTATTTGCAGAAAAATTGGTTACAAATGACTTCAAGCTTTGGGGATGGTACAACATTATTCTGCCTGGTGTGCTAGATATTACTCTTATACAAACCAAAACCGTTATATTCTTTTCATATAACTCCAAGTCTATGGGATGAATACCCTAATTGCTTTTGCACGTAAATTTGGAATACCACATAAAATAGCTTTTTTCATGGTATATCTACTAATTTAAATGTAGAAAAATATATCTACAGTAGAGTACTTCGCCTTTATAACAGCATAGTTCCATTTCATTTTTAGTAATAACCAAAACTCTTAACTATTTATCATTCAATTAATCTCAATGGTAAATGGTAATGGACCGGGTCGAAAAATTCAGAAATAATTTGTTTCCCTTCGCCGGATATCAAACCTGTGACTTTTCGATTAAAATGCAGGTGTTCTTCATACTGCGCCACCCAGCATGTTAGCAGGGATTAAAACAGGTAATGAAACAAACACACCTTCATTTTCATTTCTTTTTACTTCTATTAAATTTAGGTGTACGCTTCTTATTACCTAACTATTGTTATAAAGCCAAAAGCTGAATACGAAGTTATGTTTAATAAATTTAATGATTAAAAAAAAAACTATCAAAGTATATAGAATAATCTCACACAATGGATATGATAATTTATTAACAACTAACGTAACTATAATGTAGTCAATCTGTCTTCTGGCGTATTGTGTTTTCAAATCATAAGCGTACTCGTTAGGTCTATCATTTAGTTAGTATTTCTACACAACTTTTCAATAAATATTTTAAAATAAAGAAAAACTAATTTTGTCAAGTCATGTGGGGGATTCTCTTCCACTAAATACAAGTGGTACAAGACTATCAGAAATACACCAAATTGAATATATTGTTTGTTAAGGAACCGACGTGACTTCCAAAAGGCACTGAAACCGTAATATTACAATGTAGCATCTTCCAAAATGTATATCAAAAGCTCTTGACTTTCTATACTATTCCAAAATGTTTAAGCTAACGTAAGAGTGGACACGTCAAATAAGAGCAGAGGGTGTAGCGAAAAAATTTGGACTACACTTTGTATAAATTATGTCATAGTCCATAGATAATAAAATTACCAAGGTTAATAATTGAATTATTGGTTAGCATTATATTTGCGGCGGAAAAATACATTTATTGACAAATTGTAGCAAAGTATGTTAATAAAATACTATTTTTTCACTGAAAATGTCTGCTGACCTATGAAGACCTGACAATATTAATTTTTATGTAACGAAAGATAAACCTAAATTAAATAAATCAAGAGTAAATTTATTCAAAGATATACATAAAGTCAGATTATTACCGATTAATATTACAAAAACACATAAAATTATAATTTAAATAACAAAATATATTATGATATAAGTGTGTATTTACGTATATTGTCAAAATGGTGTTCCAAAATGTAGCAAACATTTTATTATATTATATTTTACAATATGATCATAAAATGTAATTACAATGGTTATAAATGCGAGAGTAGGAACTATATTTAAATTGGATTAAAACATTTTATACTGCATTTTGGAAGTCACCCTAATTATGGTGAAACTCTGTACAAATGATTTGGCTTAGATTCTTAATTTCTATGCAATTTCTTAGTCTTTGGAATATTTAAAGTGTTACATACGGTACAATGTCAGATCGAAATGTTTAATAGGCTCTTGGTGTAGTAATAATTTGATTTTCAATTTTAAAAAATATTTTCGTTTGTTCTACAACTGTTGCATCCTGCATCGAATTTAAAAGACAAAAATTTGGAAAGCCGTCTTCTCTGAGATATTTCACTTAATTTATTTTTTCAATTCTTTCCATTAACAATAAATTTAATGTAATTTATTATAAAGTCCTGAATAACATTTTTCAGACTTCTATAATTATTGAATTTCTTTACTACTTCGACCCTAGATGGGGTTTACCCCAAGACTGACCACATTCATTTCAAAATGTTAACATAAGACTTTTGAGAAAAATAGATGACTAATCTTTAAGACTAGGTAAATAATTTACTTGTGTCTAAAAATTGTATTTGATGTACATTTAACACTTCAAACATTATCGGGATCTTCTTGTTGATTCGCGGAATTAATCTCTTGTTCGAAAATATTTTATTTGAATAGTTCGGTCCACGTTCTTATTTAACAAGTTCGATCTTAACTTTTATCGGCCCCGAAACTGTGAATTTTATATTAAAATATTAAATTCTATTCTCATCATTTACTTTTAATACACATTGTGAGTGTTGGCATGTACTGATATATTAATTTCATTTAACTTAACTATGATATTACTACCCTAATAAGAAAAATTCTTGTGATTTTCCAAAAAAAAAAAAAAATAACAAAAAACAAAAATCCAATAATTTTTTCTTGGACCCTAAAGAATTTTAAATCTTTACCATGTTCTGCTAAGATGAAATATTTCAAGGAATTTTTAGCGTGTTAACAAGATTTTAAAACCAACAAAAAAAAACAACAAAACGAAAGCAAAAAAATTTTTTTGAAACAAAAAACAAAATAAAAAGAAAACTTTTAACCGATATTAAGGATATAATATGTATAACTTGATGACAAGAATGTTAACATTTAATAGTTTTAGCGGCTGGTGTTCCTTATTATAATATTATTTTGTTTTGTGGTAGTGTGGTAGCAGCTAAAATACAAGATACCAAAACTTTTTTTTTTTTTTTAACTTAGGAAGGTTAACTTAGGGTGATTAAAAATGAAACAAACAACGAAAATAAATTGAAATATATCATGACAAATAGAAATGTTTATGTTATATAATATTATGTATATTGTGAATATATTATTACATACATAACTATATTTTTATCCATTTTAGTATATTACAATTACATCAACAATATTATCGGAAGCATATCCTTTTTGCTTTTACTTGCTTTTTTTTTGTTTTCTTTTTTTTTTTTAGTTTATTTACTAACGAAGTTATTTTAAGTGGAATAATTAAGATTGAAATGATTAAATTATATTTAAATGGCAAATATTTTATCTTATGGGAGAAATAAATTTACAAAATAAAATATTTTAATTTTTGATATAATAATATATGTCATGATAATGTGTGTATGTGTGCGCTATTAAAAATGAAATTTTAGAAACAGTTAAGCTTTTTCTGAATGGTAGAGTTAGTATTCAAATAACTATATAAAGTCATAATATTTTGTGAGGGTTCGTTTGTTAATTGGTCATTTTATATTTTATTACGTAATCTTTGTGTTGAATTTTGTGTCTAATATCAGTACAAAACCTGTGTGGTATCAATCCTAGGTAAAATTTTCTATCCTGTAAGCTACAATTGGCTTCAAGATATTTTAATTAATAATGTAATATATAAAATAATAAATAAATAACGAACTGTTAGCTTAACTTCGTATATGATATAAGGTTTTAATAGTAATAATTGAATAAAACAAATATATAAAATAATAAATAAAGCGTTTCGACTAGAGAACCAAAAAAGATTAAGTGTTTAGAAAAATTGTTATCATGGTACTGCAGTAATATTGCAAAACATAGTAAGTCGCACTTACTATGTTTCCGATGTTTTAATTGATCTGTAATCACGAGAAAATTCTCCATATTTTGGTATAATCAACATTCTTGTAGCTATTCAGAAGCCTGAGATAATTTATGCTTAAGAACTTAGTAAGTCTAGTTTGTATATAGCTACAATACTTCAAAACATAGCAAATGTATTTAGTATACCGATTTTCTTTAACATTTCGCAAACACATCTAAAGAATATATTTTATAACCTAGTAAGAAAACTTGCTTGTTTTTGTGTAATAATTTATAGCATTTAAAATTTTTTTTATATTTTATAAAACATAGTAAGTTTCACTAACTACCTTCTACAGGCAATCTTAATGATAATTATGTACACAATTATTTCAAATATTAAGTCTTTTCTCTCTGTTTTTTTTTTCTTAAGTAAAACTGTTTTAATAAATAAAAGTTACGAAGAAGATAAGCTATTTGATGATGAATCATCCATTGACGATTTTAATCTGGATCAATTATTGAAAATGTTTTCACAAGAGAAAGTGATTATTCTTCCGAAGAATTTTCTATAACCAATGAAAATGAGAATTTGTTGCAAATAATGAAAAGTGTGAAAAACATCTTATCGACGTGTACAAATTGCAAACGCAAATGTTCTGAAAACATCAGTGAAGTACTGGAAAACTAATATTTGATAAATGGATTAAAAAAAAATTTATGGCAAAAGAAGAAAATACAAATACAATCTGAAACGTCAAAAAGATCAATATCTCTCATTTATACGTTGCCAAAAGTTACAGATATACAAATGGATTTATCGATAATGTATGCAAGACAATGTTTCTTCATACGCTTTGATATAAAACTGATGCAATAATAACACAATTAAATAGATCCAGAGCAAAGAAAATTTCACAAGACAATCCTAGTAGTGCTTATCGTCAAAGACGGAAGAATCAACATGATATAGATGCAATTAAAATAGCAGAACACGCACAGACCTTTCACCCGGTGTTATCTCATTACAGGCGTCAGTATTGTCCAAAACCTAGATACATACCTTGTGATTTGAATATAAAAACTATTTCGTCCGATTACAATTCAGCAAGTTCAGCAGTGTCTGCTACTCTAAATATTGCAAAATTTTTTAAACATTAAATATACCTTTCAATAGTCCAACTGCAGATAAATGTGCAACTTGTGAAGAATTTTTTTATCGTTTAGCTAAGGACAAGGATGACGCAAATCATGTGGAAAATCAATGCAATGTTTGTGTTCATAAATATATTGAAGCTCGACAAGATTACCAAAATGATGTAAAAAAGATGTACTTGGCAAGTGAATACTGCTTCACAGTGGATATGCAAAAAGTATTAATATTATCTAAAATACGGATAAAGTGAGCATTTTTTGTAAGCCATTTCATAGTTTATAATGAAATTTTTGTGCCATTACACAAGGGAAGTAATGTGTGGTTCCACCTATATAAATCGTATATAAGTAATAACATCCACCAATATAAATCCAGTCGTAGATATTGTCGTATTTTGGGCTGATAATTGTTCGGCCCAAAACCATAACAGGATCCTTTTTACAACTTTAGTGGGGGCAGTTAATTCGGAATGAGAGCCAAAACGAATAACAATCAAATAGTTCGAACCAGACCATTCATTTATGAAGGCAGATGCAATTCATGGTAAAATTGGTCGAAAATGGAATTTTAACGAAGAAATTTTAAATATCGACGATTTGGAAGACATAATTCGAACAAGTTGTGCAAATAACAGAGTTATTATATTGCATTTCACTGATTTTCTTTCAGCTTTAGATGGTAAAAAGTCAAGAAAAAAGAACAAATATGATGAACTTTCTTATCCATTCTTAAATAATATAAAGGAAGTACAGCGTTATTTGATAAAAGTATGAGAAATAATGATTTAATAGAATCTTAATTTCTGAAAATTAATTTTAATTTGAAGAAGCCCCCAAAAACAGTAAATGTTCCTAGAGATATTAATAAAATTAAAAAACAAAATTTAATTGAGAAACTGATTCCGTACATGCCAGAACGCAAGGCAGTTTTCTTTTTAAATCTCTTCCCAAATGAGAATTCTTTAGATGAAGTCCAAGTAGATTTTAACTGGCAAGATACAACTTAATGTTAACTTTTTAAGTTTTTTATTTTTACTTTTGAAATTGATTAAATAATGTTTATGTTTGTTATTAATGTAATGAATTATTTTATACTTTTATTTTCAAAATGAATTAAATATTTTTGTTTGATTATGTTTAATGTTTTTAATGAGTATTAAATTAAAATTAAAAAAATATATTTGTTAACTGAAAGTTTATTTTAATTTAATGTTTTACATGTTGAGGTAAAAAAATGTATTAATTCGAAAATGTATTTTTACTTACAGTGTTTAACAAAAATAAAATTTTCTAAAATATAGTAAATACTCTTGTGATAGTAATTTGTTTTCATATTCGTTCTGGACAAATACCAAATTTTTTGACAAATAGATGTTACTAAAAAATTCTACATCCAATTTAAGTCCAAAAACTAGTTTAACTTTTTTGTAAACTTTTAAGCAATTCAGCGAATAAAACGTTTCACAAAAACGCTGATTACTCAAAATCACCACAAAAAACTTGTTACTATGTTTTGTCATATTGCTGCAGTGTATATCTAATCTACACAATGATAATTGATAATTGTTCTTGTTTGGTGATATTTGAAAATAATATGAAATTTTTACTGGTTAAATTCACTTGCATATCGCGTGCAAAACAAATCATAAAAATTGATATTTTTCATCTTTATCTCAAATTCTATACCTTAACATTATTAAATTGTTATTTTGCTTGTCCTGTGTATTTGCTATCCTTAGAATGTTAATGAAGATGAACTGCCAGTTTCGTCCTAATTACAACCTTATATTAAAATCCCCAAATATTTTCATATTATAGGTATATCTAGTTAATTGACGCAGTTCTTTTGTCCTCTATTGTTTTGATAAAATATTTATTTTAATTTACGCAAATGTTTGAAAGCTGTTGTAACTTTCTAACTTAATAAGCCAGAGTTATGGTACCATTTATTGTAAATAGAGGCTAAACCCTGATAGTGCATCATGCTACGAGACTCAAATAAAACTAGTTATGGAAAAAATCAAAAAATCTACAATATAACTGAAATCTACAATAAAATATAAAAATTGTTAAGGTCTAATCCATTGGTGCTAAAACATTGTTAATGTTTAGATAGTTTGCATCATGAAGACTTAAATTAATTTTTTTTTTATTTTAAATTATTTGTGAAATTTTATAAGTACGTATTTAAAATATTGCAATTTCACGTTTTCCTTCGAATTCAATAATATAATTTGCTTCATCGAAAATTTTATGAATTTAGTTCTCCGATTTTAGTTAATGAAATTAAAAATTATAAATAAAAACAGATCTATGCAATTTACATTTATCCAATTACTCACGCTCTGTCAATATTCAGCTAAATTTATTTATTTTTCTTCTTTTTAATTTTAATTTTAATTTTCAACTTCATTTATTCATTCGTTCAACTTCAAAATTTTATTAATGTTTTTTTTTCTTCCATTTTGTTTTTTGTTTACTAAAACAAAATTAAGGGAATATCATAGTTACTTTTCTCATTATTCTTAAATGCTAAAAAACTTATAAGTAATTATTTCATAAGAAATATAAAAACTGAAGAAAATTAAGTTAATAATAATTATAACTGAATAATAAAAAAAAAAAACAAATTGTGTCTCATTCTAATAAAATGGTAAAATAAAATGGTTGAATTAGAATCATGGCATTAATAGGATATCTTATGTTTGGGGTATATCACATAAAGTGGATGAAAGAAAAGTGTTTATTAAAAAAATAAGAAAATAATTTTTAAAAAATTGTAGAGTTGGGACTGAATTTAGATATTTTCATACTGAAACAAACCCCCAAAATAATTTTTTTTCACATCACTATTTGATCTACCCGTTTTTTCAAACTTTTAAAATAATAAATCCGTTTCATATAGGTGGTTTCGGAACCGTATTTACTTTTTTAGGAGTTTATTACATAATGATTCCATTATTAATTTAATTTATTTGTGGTGTTATTTCACTTACCTAGGGCCTTTTATTTCATGATGTCTAATATTTTACTGCTTCGTATCTTGAAAATGAACTGTCAAATATAGAAATATCAAATACATATAATTAAATGTCGTAATACTACCAGTAGATACTTTCCTGAATGCCCCAAACATGATGTACAACCGAAAATAACTCACCAATTTAAATATAAAGAACAAAACAAAACACCAGTATCAGAAGAAAAAGTAATGGTTTTACATACGTATGAGAAAAATTTTCTTTACTAAACTGAAACTAAACCGGTTAATTTATAAGATATTTATTTTCAGACATTATAAATGGCGAGTGTTGGACTAAAAAAGTCACATATGTAGATAGTACATTAGAAAGCTGGACATAAATACAGGATTAGCGACATTTGCATTAGAAAAATGTTGTTAACCAAACTGAAACGGGACCGGTGATATTGTAACATTAAATGACAAGAGTTGGAGTGAAAAAGTGACATACTGTATTGGTAAAACTAGAAAATGTACAAAATAAAAAATGAAAGGATGAATTAGATTTTGAATCTAATAGATGGCATATAATACACGTAAGGAATAGTGAAAAATTTTGAAAGAAGGTTTTACCATTGAGTAATCATGTAATAATAGAGTATTAACGTAGAATAATATTTGTTAATCATTTTCTTCTAAAAATCAGTCCCATTTTCCATCAATACCCCAAAACAAAAAATATTGTTTTCAAAACTCAATTATTTTTACTCAATTCAATAAATTTTTATTTATTGAGGAGAATATTTCATACAATGCCTCTAACCTTCTAGCCTATTCACACGAAAATTTTTCCGAAATTTTATCGAATTACGATTTCGTTTTAAGTTTTGTTTTGTGTATAAATTTTTGCTCTGCCAGTGACTGTGTTAGAAGTGTTTATATAATATAATTACTAAATTGAAATTTATATAATAAAAATGTGTGGCTTAGCGAATTTAAATTATAGATGGAAAGTTAATTATCATCCGGTTGGTATATGCCTAATTCTTGTAAGCTGTTCTTCTGAAAGTTGTTCAAGTAAATCTGTAACAGAAATGGTTCTTCAATTTTACAACAGGCAATTAGATGATGTTGTAAACTTCTTTGTCTTCAACTAAAGTTCAAAGTTTTTAAAATTAATTTTGTGATAGAGTGTCCCACCCAATTTATTGTTATATCAATTATATAATTTATTGTTAAAGCCAATTATTATTGTTATATCATTTGTACAGTAAATCCCGTCCAATCGATCTTTAGATCAGACATGGAAATTTGTAGTATTAAAAATAAATTGTCTAGTGATGAACATTCTCTTTTGTTGAATTTAAATCATCTAAAATCATTATGATAGAATTTTATCGTACGTAATAATAAATTATTTAAATAGAAAAATTTATGTAAAAAATATTGCCTCTTGCAATGTCAAAACAATTAAAATTCACACAGAAACATTGATTAAAACCAACGATGTTGAATTTGTGTTCTACTATTCCCCTAGCGGATATATTTAAAAACACTAATATCCAATACTAACCCACGCAAGTATACGAATCTTAAAAAAATATTCGTTAGTACTTATATAACTTCTCACGTAACAATTTTATTGCTATAAGACTCTTGCACACTCTTACAACATTATTATAAACACTCTTATAGTAGTATTAGTTTTCATTTAAATGATCCGCCGCGAAACATTTTAACTACGTTATAGCACTTAAATGCAGAATCCTATAAAGCATCGGAGCAATTACTATAAAATTGTTATAGGACAAGTATACATGTATTAGTGTATAATCATTTTAACAAATAATTTATGATATGCAAGAGTGAGAAAGGTATAATTTTTTATTTTAACATTCTTATAGCAATATTAATCATATCATTCCCATAAAAACATCATTGCCACACCTTTAGTGCTTATCGGGAGTCTTATAGCATCAATTTTGTTTTTATAACAATAAAATGTTACGTGGGTTATTATTACTGTTGTGATTTTGTCGAAATTCTATAAGTTTACTAATATTGAAAGTCTCGCAAAATTAATTACATCTCATCAGAGCAAAACATTAAAATATATTCGTTTGAACATTAATGAACAACTTAACTTTCAAAATGATTTTAAGATAAAGTAGATTTTATCGCCCACTGCAAGAGATTTTCTTATTTGAATTTTGTGGAAATAAAGAAGTACCTACTTTTTAACTAGAATATGCCATAGAATAGACACACTCGTACATATTTTTGTATATATCTACAAATATGAAATACAAATTCTTTTTAGAAATATTTTCAATGAATGAACCGAATTTCTATATGTACTTATTTTTAAAGAATTTTGATACAAGTGCTGGTGGCCTTCAGTTTTTTTTTGAAATTCATAAACAATAACAACAACACCAACTTAAATTAAATTCATTTATATCGCATTATTACTTATTATGACAAGATCCTTTTTCTTTGTTCTAAAACAATAAAAAAAAAAAAAAAAAAATCAAAACAAAAAAATAAATGTCATGCTCAGATACTTTTTTTTCATTTTTTTTTTCTTCATAAGCTTATTTTTCCTTCATCTTTTCTAATATTTATTTTTAATTAGCTGAAATGAAATAAAGTTTAATAAGTTTTTTTTTTTTTTTTATAAAAACCACTTAAATATCTTAAAATGGACTTTATTAAAAATTAAGAAAACATTTTTTTTTGTATTTTAACATTTTTTTAGTATATTCTTTTGTGAAACGGAGACTAAGAAAAGAAAAATAAATAATACTAAGATAAAATGAAATAACGGTTTATTTTTTTTTTATGATTTTTGTTTTTTAATTTCTTTTTTGGAAATTATGACGAATAATTAATAATTTACTGTTGAAATATTTTATATAATAGATATACACATTCACATATATTTCGAAATTATTTTCTTTTCTTATGTAATTGAAAATAGAAATCGTCACCATAGTACTTGAGTGTCGTATACCCATATTTGTCATTTTTGGCAAATTAAGTTTAAAGTTAAAATACGTAATGTAGCGTTAATAATACCAATATTTTAAAGGGGACATTGTTTAAACGGTGTGTGCTTAAACGGCATTGTTTAAACTGATATGTCTTCCCAGTTTGCATAGGATAATAAATTTTTGAAGTTAAATATTTTTAAATTTATCGTATATGCAAAATTAAATTAGCTATCGCTAGTTTATGGTGCATATACGACAAAAATTATCATTTACGACAAACAAGCATTAAAAGTTTGTATGACTACATTATTTGTCATAAGTAAAAAAAAAAAATATTGAAATAATAATCTAATATTAGTGCCCGTCACGCAATTTCGTAAATTTACGATTCGTATTATTTTGGTTCTTTTATATCGCTAGTTTGCTACACTTCATACTTAAAACCAAAAAAGTTTGCTTCACTTTCATACAAATAGCTTTATAAACGAACGGATGATAAAATACGAAATCGTAAATTTACGAAAGAAAAATAAGAAGTCTCTGAGCTATTTAAATTTCATTTCGTATCTTCGTATCTTCGTATTGTTGACAGTTAATGTCAAATATCAATAATAAACAAAAACAAATACAAATTATCAACAAAATATTAATCAAATTCATTTTTTCTTAACAAACTTAAACATTCAAAATTAAATATAAAAAAGAACAAATAAAAAATAAATTAAAATAAACATTTGTATTTACTTTTGAGATGTTTTCTAGAAGCATGGATTCTTCCGTGAAGAACCATATATTTGTTACGAATCTTACACGTGTGTTGTTCCATATCAAAAAAAATTACAAATTGAAAAAACTATATTTAAAGCACAAAAAATTACCAATTAAAAATAATTAAATTCTAATAGCAACACAACCATAATTAAAATTGGAAATAAAATTTAAATAGACATGAGATATCAGATGTTATTACGAATTTACGAAATGAAAAATAAAAAATTTACAAATTTACTCTTCACGCAAAATTGACATTCGTAAATTTACGAAATACGAAGATACAAAATGCGTGACGAGCGCTATTATTTTTTTGTGAAGACTAATTTAGTCTTTAGACACTTCTTTCTTTTGAAACTTGTATTCAGTCATTTTCATGTTAGTAATTTTGTATAAAGTGTCTGGTCCGATCTTCTATAAAACTATAAAAATTCTGTTTTTAATATCAAAGGTCTGGAAAAGTGTATCAACAACAATACAATCTATAATTATAATTGACAAGCATTTAAGGACCTGCGCAGTAGACACCTTTTTATTTTATTTCGATTCTCCTACTCCTTAATGAACTTCTAATATATATAATATATAAGATTATATATAAAACAAAAATGCGAACACAGTTGAACATTTTGTACACATCTGATTTTATTATTCAGCAAATACATTATGCATAAGTGAGCTAGATCTTATGAAAATAATAAACAAAAGTAAACATCAGTTATTATATTTTATATTATGTACTTGCGAATGAATCTATGTACATATGCTAAAAAAAAACAGAGAAACAAATTCATCTCAAATAAAAAATATAAAAAAGCAAAAAAAATCAGTTGAATTGTTCATATGACTAGCAAATTTATTTTGATATAGTAGGTCACTTAAATTCTTCATTTTTATCTTTTTAAGTAACTGTTTCTAAATTTTTTTTATTTGTAGTAATAATATAGTTTTTATTAAAATTATGTATTATGTAGGTATATATATACGTACCTCTTTAATGACAAAACTTTTTATTTTTAGCAATCTTATCACTAAATGCTTCTTACTATAGGGAATATATCGGAAACGAAGCAGTATATGAGGGACGTGTATTTATGTGTCCTAAATAAAACTTACTAACCACGAAACTTTTTATTAAACACGAGTGGTTTCTGCTATATCGTGCGAAGTCTATGTCAGTACGTAAATTACTGTTTTTTTAAAAACTTTAAATTTGACTTCAACTTGAAATATAATTACTCAACAGGGGCCCCTAGTCTATAATTATAATTGACAAGCATTTAAGGACCTGCGCAGTAGATACCTTTTCATTTTATTTAGCTTCTCTTTAATGAACTTCCAATATATAAATAAGTTGTTTATAAAACAATAATGGGCACACAGTTAAAAATTTTTTACTCATATGATTTTATTATTCATCAAATACATTATACATATGTGGGTTACTTGCATGGAACCCATGTACATTGTCAAAAATCATCCGAAATTATGTACATATATGAAATAGAAACAAATAACATTGCAAGCTAAAGAAAAGCAAGTAAAAAACAAATACATCTAAAATAAAAAATATAAAAATAACAAAAAAACAAATCACTTGAATTCTTCATTTTGTTATTTTTTTCAGTAACTGTTTCTAAATTTTGGTTATTTGTAGTCTTATTTTTAGTTATTTTATCCAGTAAATGCTTACTTACTGTTAAAAACTTTAAATTTGGTTTCAACTTGAATTATAATAACTCAACAGGGGCCCCTAGTCAATATACAATACAATATACTCTCATACAATATACTTTTTACTATATTTATGGCTTGTTGATGCAACAATTATAATTAAAGAAATTTGTGCTTTGCATTTCCATTATTCGACTAACTTTCTTATAATTCATTTTTAATATTTGCTTTATTAAGGAAACAGGGTTTATTTATGGTTATATGATGTTCCTTTTGAATTATGTACAATGGCACTATGCCACACTATCGACTTTTTGAATAAGTGAATGCCTTTTTTCGGAGTACGTATAATAACATGACACCGAACAACCACAGTTAGTTTATTGTATTGTAATAGCTATTTACTAGAGAATCATTCTCTTTACTATGTGAAAATATTCTATTTATGTATGGTATACAATAAACAAAAACTCAAAAGAGATTTCGCGTATATACGACAAAAAATTATCTTTTTGTATGGTATACAATAAATAAGAAATGAAAAATATAATTGATAAATAACGTTAACATGCAAATTTGTCGTTCATGGAGCAAAAATAAATGTTATGGCATATACGACAATTAGTTGCAATTTTGAATATACGACAAACTCGCAACTGATATCTTTGGAATGAAGATAGGTAGCGAAATTCTGACTAGACAATTCGAAAATTCGTATTTTGTTTAGTATGGATCAAGTTTTAAGTCAGAAAGTGACAAAAAGTGTATACGACACTCAAGTACTAAGATGACGAAATGACAATTTTCGTTTTTAATTTGTAAACAATCTTTCTAATTTTGTTATTTTTTTCATAAAACTTTTTCAATGACAAATTCAAGAAAAAAAAACAGAAATAAAATAAATAAAATGAAAATACAAAATAGTTAAATAGACTCTAAGATGGTAGAGTCATGAAAGAAAATTTATTTTTAACAAATAAATAAAAATTATATGTTAAGCCCTTTTCACACTTTCATAACGGAATCTAAAGATTTACTTCAAAAAATTTAGTCATAGATGAAGTCTTAAATGTTGGAAGTTAAAGATTAATATTTTTATATGCTAATCTGGATAAGCAACATAAGTCATATGTAATTAATTTAATTTGTTGTGTCAGCAGTGGTAATAATTCAATAATATTGTTAATAATTTTAATATTAATTAAATTTTTATTTAATTTTCTTTTATTTTTTAAATGTAATAAATGCAAATTCAATATTTTTTATGGTTTTAAATGTATAATTCCTCTAATTATAATTTTTGATGTCTTCTATTGATAATTCTTCTTGCCGACTAGCTATGTTTTTTTTGTGACAATTAAAATCCACATGTGTGGATAGTGCTGGGACTGTGGTTAATAACGGAAATGGACGAGTAGTGATGAGACAGTTACCCACAAATTATTTAATCTATAATAATGTAATACAAACATTTTGTATTATGATGCAATACTAAAAAATCTGGGGTGTTCGCAAACTATCCGCTTATTCAACTATCAACTATCAAAAAAAAAAAAAGAAAAAAAAAAAAAAAAAAAAAAAAAAAGAAATGGGTGTGATGCAATATTAAAATTTCCATTTCAAATTTAGATTGAATTAAAATGAATAAATACTATATGAAAAATTTGATTGTCGTAATGCTTAAATAGATATATAATGCATTGGTAGATTTTATAGTAGATTAAGTAGATTTTATATATAAAGTAGATTTTACAGATATATGTAATGCATTATCGCTCTCAAAATATTTTCTTGTATATAGTTGAAGTCATTTAGTACTTGAAAACCAAGTTCATATAATCAAATACTTATTATACCTTCAATTTAGATAAAACAGTGAATTAGATTCAAAATTCCATTAAAGTTAGCTTTTCTTTTTATTCGGGCTAGTTTTTTTTTCCCCCCAGGATTTGCTAAATATCAATAAAGTTTATATACGCCTTGAGTTGGAATACACTATATGTGCAAAACGAATCGCGTTAAATTTTCAGTCACAAAGTTCAAAACCATTTGTCTTATTGACATTGCTAATATTTTTCTTTGTATCATTTGAAGATCATGTTGTTGTTGCAGTATCTACTTTTCCAATACATATCAAAAATGCATCATGTATTTCTATGTCAAGTTATTTTAATCCATTTGTTGTTAACTGACTCAGGTGTACTTCAAGGGCGTCATCTAGGTGGGTCCTTTGTTATTTATTATAACTATATAATGATGTAGTCAACGTTATTATAGTAATAGTTGTATCTCCATTCATGCTAACAAAACTATTAAACCTTTTGGTGATATAGTTCTACTTCAAGAAAACTTGAATTCATTTTTGATTGTAGCGTACTAAATAACCTCTTATTTAATACCGAATTATTCAATTGGTAATTACACTTTCAAAGGTAAAGACATTAAAAGAGTTTCCAAATTTAAAGATTTAGGTGTATTTTTTGATGTGTGTGTAAATTTTATTTAAACACCATTTTAATGTGATCATTAACAAATTTTATTCCTTGCTAGGTTTCATCAAAAAATGTTCCAAAGAGTTTAATGACCAACATATATCATTAAAGCTTTATATACCTGCCTGTTCAAATCTGGAGTATGTAGGCCCTGTTTGGCCACCATTTTATCGTAATCAAATCGATAGGTTAGAAGCAATTCAAAAAAAAATTCTTCGTTTTGGCTTCCGTAGCTTACTTTGGTACAATCCTGTTATTTTACCTTCGTATGAAAACCGCTTAAAACTGATAAGATTAAATTCATAGGAGTTTCGAAGAACTGTTCCTGATGTTGTATTCCTAATTCAAGTTTTGAATGGTGAAATTGATTCACAGTCTATTAAACATCTGATAAACTTCAATTTGTTCATCAGTTAATATACGTCTACATGTTAATCAGTTATAAATAAATGTCTGATAAGCTTCCATTTGTTTCATTTCACCACCATCAGTTAATAAAATGTTAATGAATACAAAGATTATATTGATTTTTCCTTAACAAAGTCAAGTTAAAGAAATCTTTATATTTACAGTTACCTTAAAAATGCCAATACAATTTCTTATGATTACGTAAATTTTTAAAATTTTATAAAGAAATTGCATTAATCTAAAATTTGAAATAGCCGCACCATAAATATGGTTAAAGGTTAAAGAGTATAATATAATGTATAGTAAGCCTTACCAGTTTACATACCTCTGCACTTTACATATACATAACAGTAATAACGTATGATTTGGTGTAAGTAATTAGATTAAAATATGATAGTTTTAGAAATTGGACAGTCAGTCATAATTTGTAATTTAAAATAAACGAATGTATATATAACTTACCTAGAGCACTATTTTAATTGATTTAAGCTATTATCAAAACTATACCTTAAAAAATATTATTTTCAATAATTTCTTAAAAAATATATAGAAAAGAAATAGCTATGGTCTTTATTTATGGATGTTAACTCTTTCCCGGACATTAAAATTTACAAAGTGCACTTAGACCAAGGTATGTTTTAAGAAAATAAAGGTTGAATGTTTGCGACGATTTAGTTATGTTATGTCATTTTCTATTGCCAGCCACTCTGAAGTAATTAATTTCAATTTGTTGAAATAATTTAATGATTCTGATAAATTCAAATTTAAATATATAGTTTTCTAGAATATTATGTCTAAAAAAAATAGATAGAGCTTTGATGCTCATTTATTAGGCACAATAATTTAGAACCACAAGGTTCTATATGAATCAAATAGAACCTTGTGGGAATTTTAAAGACTGAACTGAATCATTTCGAATTTAGTTACATACAGCTATTTTAAAGTTATAAATGTTTTTTAAACAATGAAATTACAAGGTTATTAAATTAATCAGGAAACGAAAAAATTATAAGGCTTTCTAATAATTCACAGCGCCTAATTTACCTCTAGAACTGATGTAGCTCTCACCAGCTTAACATTGCCTTTGACGCAAATTTCACTTCCAACTTTTTATATTACGTTTTCTTTTACGAGTTTTTGGATCACATTGAACATCTACGATTGCATTTATACATTCCTCTAGCTGAATTTCTGCTGAAACTATATTGTACTCTTCAATTATTATGCATGAGTTCAATTCAATTATATCGCATTCACAAAGTGATTTATTTGCTGATTGCATTTTCTTATAACTATGTTGAAATATTCATAATACAAAAAATTCAACTGATACTAAAAGTTTTACTCACCAAACTGCAATATTTTTTAAAACAATTTAATAAAATAAACACAACCTTTCTAAGCAAAAGTACAATAATAACTAATTATTTCTCAGAGATGTCAAAAACATCAAGGTTGTAAATAATGACACAAGCACTCTTATTTTCATATTAAATAATTGTTTTATATAATTTTGTTATTAAAGAGGTGAAAATTTAATCTTTTGAATAGGTGGTACATAAACTATACTTCTTACAAACAAATTTACTACAATATTGCCTAATTGATATCCTGCTGATACTTTATTTGCATTTTTTTTGCGAGCGTGCAGAAAATGCGGTTAATATAGATTCACTTGAATGCTGTATTTGTTGTACCACGTTCTATGCCGGTAAGTTTTTATATTATTTTGCCAAAAGCAAATCAAATTAACTTTTATATCACAAATAATGTGTTTGACTGTTGTTTATGGGACCTAATCAGAGAATATTTTAACATCTGCAATAGAATTGTTTAACATCATTAGTTTATTAGACCCATCGTTAATCATAACTATTTGCTCATTACGAATGGAGACGTCAAGGCTTGAGCTATAAATAGATACATTTTCTGAACAACTCCTCAAACAATTATTCTTCAAGGTCTCTTTGATTTAAAATCAATACAAATTTTGTCATTTATTAATTAATAAATTCCATATTTATTTTTATAGAAATCACACTTTTTTTAAACAAACGCTAGAAATTAAACTAACTTTTAAAAACACGTCTTTTGCAGATAACACTCTCAAAGTAGGTACTGCTTTTCATAACATTAAAATTTTTCATAAGTAACTAATAATCAAATTTTCTTTGTTGGACAAAATTGACCCATAATTTTATTAAGCGTGATATAAATTGAAAAGCTTAGCTCATTAGCTCTGGATTATTTACTTTTTTCTAAAATCTAAGTAATTTAATAACTAATAGAAAAGACGAGCAGATCAAATTTAACTAATTATTTCAATATCAAACTAGGTAGTTAACTTTGTTTTAATCACAAATTTGGATTAAATAGACCTGAATTTCCGTATAAGAGTTAAAGTGAATTAAAAATTAGAACGTTTATAATCGCCATTTCACGAAATTAATTTTATAATAATTTAATAAATAATAATTTTTTATTACAGTTGTTTTAACGTAGTTTGAACAACCATTTGAGCAATATCCTATTTGATTCAGTGATGATTGATCGGAATTCTATTTAAAATTTTTCAACAATTAATTTCGTTCTCTTTACAACAATAAATTCCTTCAACTTAATCACCTAAGTTGTGTTATAATTTACTTATTATAATATATAAAAATTATATTTATTTAATAGTTAATTTACTTAAATAACATTAAAAAATTCTGTACAAATAATTATTGATACCTTTTAAAATAATTTAGCAAAATAAAACAATCCTTTAAATTTGAAACTTAAATTCCTTACATCCTTCTTCCTTCCTTTCTTTATTATTTCTTTTTCTTTGTATTTACAACATATCAAATATTCATATCTATCAAAATGACATCTTATAGTTCCTTTCATTAAAGTGCCAACAATTTCCACATCAAATTCGATTAAGTCAAACACATAAAAAGAATTTTTTTTTTTCTTATTTATTTTTGCAAAGAATTTTCTTTTGTTAACGCATTCAGTAATAACACAAATGAATAAAACAAAACAAAAAATACAAAAAAAAAAAAAACAAAAATGCCTTAAAGTACCAAAAAACATTTTCACATTTTCCGGAGTAAAAAATAATGTCACTAACCTGATGATGATAAAAGAACAGAGCTAGCAGATCAAATAATAATAATAATAATAAAATAAAAAAAAAAAAAAAAACAAAAAAAAAACAAAGTGAGAACAAAAATTATTTAATGCTTTCCAGAATTTCAATATTTTTTACGCCATTTCCTTCATTGAATTCCATTCAACCATAGTAATATTCAATTCGACAATATTTTCCGAGCCAATCTTTATAATATTATCATCTCCATACCCATTCTTTGTCTTCTCTATAACAAACCATTTTATCTAATATTAGAGAAATTTCTTTGCTTAGCAAAAGATTTAAAAAACAAAAAAAAATATTTTTTTTTCTTTAACCTTAAATTGGGAATATGAGCCAAATCGGTTTTTATTTGCAAATATTGGTGCTCGTGGCATTTCGTGCTGTTATGTTACTTTTTGATTATATTTTTTACCATTTCATCATTTCATGCAAAAGTTAATAGATATTGTCTTTTTCTATGCGAATGATTCGCAAGGATTTTGTTCTGCTCAGTATAACTGGTTTAGAGCTTCTTTGATTGAACGTTGCACTTTATTCAAACCCATTTTATTTCTACTTTACCATGATATTAATATAGTGGGTGACAATAAATCCAAATTTTTGTAATTTTTTTAATAAAATATGGTGATGCAAAGGGATAGCAAAGTCACCTCATGTTGTCTTATCCAACACAAAATGTACTGAAATTACGGGAAAAGTATTCCAGAAGTTGCATAATAGATATTCGGAATGTGTTCGACTTAAACTATTATAATTAAGGATAAGCAAACTATACTTAAAGCTCTAACTGGTGAGGAAAAATGTCAAAAACCTTATCTAGTATAATAAAACGTTACAATCCTGCTGCCATTTTAATGTGACTATAAACGACATCGATTGGGCCTAATTAGACGATGTTGCAATCGCAATGGCGGGCGCAACAATTTTGAATTAGACACTGTCGTTTCCAGTGTTGCATTCATTCGTCAAAACTTTGAAATTTTTCAATTTTTTTTCTACATTGCGCATGCTATTTCGTATTTCATATTTCCAATACAAAAAAGAATTTGGATATTTTCTCATTATTTTTTGTTTTCTTCTTTTAAACTTTTTTTTATAGGGTAAAGGTATTACGCAAAGCAGATTATTTATTTTAGAAATATTTTTAAAAATATCAAAGACAAGAAAACCTTTAATCTCTCAAAAAAACTAATTTTTTGTTTTTGTTAAAAAATGTTGATCTTATCCTTATGTAGTCATTTTATGTTTTTTTACATTTTATGTAGTCATTTTGATTTTATATTTTAATAAGAGTAGAAATACTTACTATATAACAAACAAAAATATTGTTTTACGATCGTTGCTAAAAATACATGAAATTCAATTTGAAAAACTTAAAAACAACAGTCGATAATTATTACAAAATAAAAATATTACACAAGGAACTCTAATTAAAAATATTTTTATTTTATTACTAGATCAACAATATTTAAATTATTTTTAATTAAAATTTATTTTTATTTAAAAATATATGACCAAAACAAAATCGAATACGAATTAAAATACATCGATCTACCACGTTGAGAGTAATGGGATTTTATTGTGTTAAATTTATATTGAAATTAGTATTAATTTCGTCATAAAGTATTAGGTATTTTACTTTGATTTCATTATATAAAAGTATTCAATAATGAAGCGATTCAGAAAGCAACAACAAATATTTCTTTTAATATAAAATCGTATCTGAAAGAACTGCTTCTGTGCAATTGCACAGGGGATTCACTAGTATATTGTATATTTTAGAATTGATTTTGAAAATTATGTTATTGTGTTTGTATTACATACAAACTGTACAAACCAATTTATTTTCATTTTATTTTTACTTCATGCTTCATATAAAGAAATTGATATTGTAATAATAATGTATGTGATATATTTTATTCTTTTTAAGTTTTCAGTCTGAATTGTGAACTATGGTCACATACATATTAATAAGTATATCTATATAAATATATTTTATTTATTTCATATGAATAAGTTGTTGTTATTGTAAATGCTGTATGAAGTTATGAATAGTATGGATAATAATTTGCGATTTCAATTTTATTTTTTTAAAAGTTTTCAATCAAAATAATTATGTTATGAAACTTCGTTTCGTTTAAAATTTATTGAAGAATTAGAAAAAAATGGCTAATATAACTAACTGGGAATATTAATATTCCTATTCCTATTTATTACTAGAATAGATTTAGCTCCCACTATAACAGAACTACCATTTATTCATAGACGTGGACAATTCCCTGTTAAATTGGAATTTTTATGATCATAAATAAGTCGCAAGGTCAATCATTGAAAAAATAGGAGTTTAAAAAATGTTGTATATAAAGAGGTTTTGAAATCTAATCACT
This sequence comes from Argyra leucocephala, assembly GCA_963942445.1. Lineage (NCBI taxonomy): Eukaryota > Metazoa > Arthropoda > Insecta > Diptera > Dolichopodidae > Argyra > Argyra leucocephala. The sequence continues at coordinate 24,061,809 of OZ012677.1, read as the reverse complement.
AGAGAAAAAATAATAAAATTCTGCCTTTTTCAACGGTGGTTTGGGTCGGAGTGTGGAGTAGGCTTATTGGGAAACCGTTATTGGATGGTGCGGAAGAAAGAAAATAAATTTTCAATAAACAATTGTTGTTGTTTAACTCAATTTGTAAGAAACAATTTTTCTATTTGTCGATTTTTAGCAAAAAAAGAAAAAGATTTTCGCATCTGACTTAGCGTAATACATCGAATATTTGAATACATTTCTTAGAATTCACATTTTTGTGCAGTTTTACAAGAATTTTTTTTTATCTAATTACAACACTATCTTGAGACGGGCTTTACAACTAGTTAAGTATAATGACTGTAGAAATTTTGTTGTGTAGCAAGCAAATTCATTTTTATTGGTAGCACTGTATCGCCGATATTTCAATTTTACTTTTAGGTGGTCAGAAATTATTCTCCCTTGGACAATTTATCGTAATTTCCAAGCTAATATTATGAGAATTTTACTTTTACTACAAAATATTTCTCGCATTTAGTTTTTATCTTTAAAATTTTAATTTTGTGCTAAAAAGAGGAAAATATACTCGCATTTCATCAGCTTTCATCCCTCTGCGATATAACTGCAAATATAATATGAACAAATATAGAATCGAGGAGGGTAAAATACCATTTTTGTTTATTTAGCCGATAGCTATATTTAGATTCATTTCACCTTTAGTTTTATGAAATATTGATGATGGGTGCTAGAAATTGTTGGCAGTTACCCGAATCATTCCAAATTTTTCAAAACGATAAAATAACGTGTTTACAAAATTTGATAACTCTATCTTGAAAAGGGTGGACATGCAAAGGGAGCAAAAAAATAAAAAAACAAACAAATTTTCTCTTTTATAAATATTGAAGTAGATTGAAATAGCAAACTATAAATTATTCAGCATAGCTCACGTTATCATGTAAACCCAATAATTCTGTGGGAAGATGTCTTATGTCTAGTAAAATCAATTTTAAAGTTTGGAGAAGAAATTAAAAATATAAGAACGGGACCGTAGCAGTTTTTGATTTTTTGAAATCGAAATTATATTATACTTTTGAAAATTTGTAAATCATATTCCAAATTTGTAAAAAGCATTTATTTTGATAATGTAAGTTTTTATGGTTTCTTTTGGGAATATATTTAAAATGTTTTAGTTAAGTATAAGCGATTAATTGTGACAAAAACATGTTTAGGTCATAATATTGACTAAAACGATTATATCGGGTGGTCCAGAGCATGCGTATCAGCTTTTTAAGAAGGGAAGGAGCCGTTATTTTAAAATTTCAAAAATAAGTTTGTTAAGAAAATCGAGGGTGCTCTATCGATTTGTGGTATTTTGAACTTCCGGAAAGGACCGCAAATCGTTACTTATTTTTTGTACAAAAGTTACTTATTTTTTGACGTAGAATCCGAATTGAATTTTTGAATTGAAATTTGAAAATCTCGATTTCGGCCAATTACGACGATTTTTGGTCTTACAAAACCGAGGTCCCTTCCTTCCCGGAATTTGAAAATATCACCAATCGATAGAGTACCTTTGATTTAGTTAATAAAATTTTTATTCAATTTTAAAATAACGGCTCCTTCCCCTCTTAAAAAGCTGATACGCATGCTCTGGAACACCCGGTATACCCTAGCAAAAATATGTCAGATTCGGAATTAATTTTTGCAGTAAATGCTTTCGAAAATTCTGAATATGTTGACTATTTTATCACGATTTTACCTTATGTTGGTATAAGTAGTTATTAGATTTGTTGGAATTACAGAATATAAAACACGAAATACACAATACATACATGAAAATTGAGCAAAACACAACTGGAAGCCAAAAAAGTGAAACAAAAACGCGATAGATTAAAATTCGATTTGATTTTATCTTAATAATATCTTAATTTTATCCTTTATTATCTTAAATAGTATAAATAGTATTCATAACTTGAAAATTAACAAGCCGAACATGGATAAGCTTTCATAATACAAAATTCATTTTAACTCGACTTTTTGTGCTTAAATTTATATTGAATCGGTAAAAATGTTTGTGCTTAAAGAGACACTAAGTAGCTAATATAAAAATTATTCTTAATATAAATACAATTTTTACATACACAATGAATCAAATTGCCCTATCCAGTTCAATCCCGAGGTTAAAAACCCCATTTTCAAACACTTTAAATTTTTTATATTTATTTTTTTTTTTCTAATATTGTATATTCATATAATATTATTGAACATGCCGTTTCATTGTCCTGTCTATAAGAGTTTGTCCTTTTTATTATTATTGTTATTATATTGTTTTTTTTTTTTTTTTGTTTTGATAAAATATAGATCGTACAATTCGCCCACGATATAGAGAAGATAATTCTTTCAAGAATTTTTATTTACTTTTCGTAATTTTCTTTTTAGTTCTTTCTTATCCTCAATATATGTAATGAAATAACTTAAGAATAAAGAAGAGGGTGTGGGAGGGAGTAGTACGGAAAGCAAGGTTACAGAAGAAGAAGATTTGATCAAAAAATGATGTTCACTTAAACAATATGTAAGGAATTATAAAGAGGAGGAGAAGAATAAGAATGACCAAAAAAAATTTTTTTTTTATACATTTTCTTTTCTTTTCAGTTAAATTAAAGTAAATTGAACAGAAGAATTTCTTTTTTTTTCTTTTTACTTATTTTATTACTGAGCATTTTATTCTCTGTTTTTTTTTTGTTTTTTTATTTACTGTTTTTTTCTTCTTTGTTTTGTTGGGCCTCTTGCTTTTCATATTCTTCTTCTCTTGTTTCTTTTTTTGTTATGTTCAATTGAAGAGTTCATATTATAATTCCAAATTGTTGTTTTTGTTGTCGTTCATTTAATTTTTGTTCTTTCTTTCTTTCTTTTTTTTTTGTCTTATCATGACTGTTATTCAGGTTACCGTTGTTTGTTTCTTCTTTTCTTTCACATTCTTTTTTTATTTTTTTTTTTTTTTTCATTTTATTTGGCTGGGTTGGGGTATATTAGTAAGTAGTATTCACCTGGAAAAATTCCAAATCTATACAAATGAAAAAGAAAAACAAAAATACACTGAACTTAATGAATTGATTATTGAAAAGGAAAGAAAAAAAAAAAAAATGTATTTTGGAAATTAAGAAGCAAAGAATTTTTGTTTTTATGTAAGTTAATTAGATGAATATGGAAATATGAACAAAAAAACAAAAAGAACATTGAATGTGAAGAAGCAAAAAATGTAGGGAAAAAAACAAATGAAAATCATTTTGTTTTTGTGTATAATTAACGGTTTTAATGTAGAAGTATGGAAATAATGTTTTATAATGTAAATAACAGATGTATTATTGAAAATGAACATTCAAAATAAAAAAAATCGATTCGATTTCATAATTGATAACTCTTAAAATGTTTGAATGTTAAATGTGTATACAACCATTTGGTTTTATTTATAAACAAAAATGTGAAAGATAAAAATTTACAGTAAAACAGTAGAAATGATTTTGGAATAATATAATTATTTACTATTATTTAATACTGAAATTTAATTTTGTATTGACCAAGACAAAAAAATACAAGCAGTCTTTTGTACAGTATTTAAATGATGAAAAATGCTCTATAATAATTATTGATTTTATTTTTCTATTTAACCATAATTTTATTGTTGTAACTTTGTTGAAAAGGTTACTATCACATGCCTGTATTTCATTTTCCTGTATGTCGTTTGGCTCTACTTATATTTATGATTTATACATTGGCTACGAAATCCCAAACACCAAAATACAAAACCCCAAAATATCAAAATTATATAATCCCAAAATACTAAAATCTCTAAATTTAAAATTAAATTCCAAAATCCGACTTTAATTCATTTGTTGTGTATGAGACGCATTTAAAAATATAATGTTTGAAGTTCTATATTTTTGAATCTCCTAGAATTATGACAAGCTGCATTGCCAAAAAATAAAATAATTTTTTATGTTATTTTAATCATTTCTTCATCTGAAGAAGAACTCATTATTTTACTCCAAATTTCCGCCACCAACCATGATTTGTGTTCAGAATAATAATGGTAGGGCTATAATGCTTATTTTTGAAACATCGAGGATCTTTTGGTTTTCCAATTACGACTACCTTTTTGAAATCCTCTGTATAGCATTACAAATGAATAATAGAGTAAGTCGTCTTTCGATGACTTTGAACCATTCACTTGAGTATTTTTTCGGAAAATTGTTGATAAGGGAAGTGCTTTGGAAAACAATCCACTTTCATCACAAATGAAAATGTTCGATGGTGCATAATCCAGAACTAAATTTGAATAAATTATATCCGTAAATGTATTTGCATTTTCCACATCAGCTGAGGAAACATCACCATGAATTTTTTCGATGTAATCGCGTTTTTGCCAACGCCACAACCAGCCTGTGCTAGCTAGATATAAAATTTTCATTCGTTTGAACAGCAAACTGTTTTTACCATAATCACATTACTGTTGAATGAAACCGAACAATTTAAAGCTCTGCTCTGAATTGGTCAAACCATGTCGAAAGTTGATTAATTAAGAGGTTGACAATTTATTTTTTTTAGAGTTTTCTTTTATAATTTCTTGATTCGGCAATATTCTATATTTAATGTTGACTTGTTGTAATTATATTTCAATCATAAATCTTGCTTACGAACATTTGATTTTTTCAATTTAGTAATTATTTTAATTTGATCCTTCAATGATAATGCATTTTTTTCGCCCATATTAAACACAAACAACAAATAGTCCGTGACAGTGACAACTGTTTCTCAAGTTTTAAAATTTGACACTTGACAATAAAATGACAAATTATGATTAAATGCTGGCATTTGTTTTTGGGTCCAAAACTGAAATTTTTTTTTAACTCACTAAATCGGGACTTTTTTAATGACTTTTTATGTAACCGTGTTAAAAGAGCTAACTCCGAAAGAGATTTAACCGAGGAATGCATTTAAGTGGGATTCAGTTATACAAGGAAATAACTGTACATTTTAAATGAGAATTAAAATTCGAATTCAATTATTTTGTTTCTATCCAACAGTGGCTACGCATAAAAATAATGTATATAAATATTCTGTAAAACGCGGTTTTGATTTTGAATTCAACTCTAAAATCTCTCCTATCTCAGAATCTCACACATAATATTCATTACATTCATATATTCATGTTTTGTATCTAACATAATCCAGTTAAATAGAATACATGTGAAATGAAAGCAAGTGAAATACAGGCAAATGAAATTCAGGAGAATAAAATACAGGAAAATGGAAAAACGGGCAAATTGCCAGTCTTACAGCCAAATGATACTACAGACATATCAAATACAGGCGTATGACACGCTCCCGTTGAAGATTATACGCCTGTCTTACTCAATAAAAAATCAAATCACTCAAATTTTTGTCCGCGTGTTGTAGGTCTACTAATTCTTTATATGTGTTTTAGTTTTCGTAACCAAAACTTTTAAAAAACTTTTATTTTTTCGCTATTAGTTGTAGATAAACAGTAATTGTAAGTTCAAAATCAAACGAATCCAAATAAAATAATCAATTTAATAAATAAAATTTCAATCAAAATTTTGAAAATTTTGTATGAATATAATAAAAAAAAGTGTTCAAATTTATTATTTAATCATTTAAATGTGGCAAAGTCTTTCGGATATTTGTGAAGACTATTACATTATGCTCAGTAATATCATGTCGATCACTTGCTACTTGATCTGGTAATAAATATTTTATAATTTCATCCCATTTTGGATTACACGTAAATGTGATGAATTCGAAGACAAAAAACTTTGTAAAGTTTGTATATAATATAAAAAGTTCTTAAAATTGTGCGTAAAATTAATAGAAAAATGAAAAAGTTGCTTAGAAAAGATGTTAATAAAAGTAGAATTAAATAGCTTTTTCTCTAAATTTTTGTAGGCTAGACTAGTGTAAGAATGTAAAAATAGTGGGAAAAAGTAAAATTTATATAATATAAAAAAAGCTAAATGTGATAAATAAATCTGGTTCACCATATACGTACGAACATAAGGCATTGCGTCTTGAATATATTCTTGCAGATATCGTGAACTACCTTAATATTATGATAATGATGATAATATACAAATATTTCATATATCATTTAAATTTAAATTGCCGTCATTGTTACTATTGATTGCATCACATAAATGAATATATTCATCAGCACGTAATTTTAATTGAATAAATCGAATGTAGGAGAGGCATTAATTTTCAATTTTTGCATACGAGAATACTTATCGTACTCACAATACCTACATGCAGACAATACCTACTGCTGATGTAAGTGACAGCATTTTGAAATATTATTTTCTTCATTTTGTTCTAATCATAAAACGATATGCATAATAATTAATTGCGCTGACATTTTTTGTATAATTTCAACGCCTGTTGTCGGATTTTTTTTATTTGATATTTATTTGATATCCATTGCCTCACCTTCCCAAAATATAAGCGGATATTGTAATGCACCAAAAGAACGGTGTAAATGATTAAGTATTTTACAAACATTATTTTTACATTGAATTTTAATTGATCTCCTTTCAAATAGATCACCAACCGTAGCAATACCTATTTCATTAAGAGTTAATCATTAAATCTACATGAATGTTCACGAAGTGAAACTTTATCTGGTTTAATGCTAATTGTCATTTTTGTTTGTTTAAATAATTGAATGATTAATTTTTTTTTTCATTTAAAAATGTATGAGTAATTATATTGCTCTTGTGTTACTTCTCTATGATTGTACCGACAACGAAGGTTTAATTGATTTTCTTCATCCCTCATAAAATTAGTTTGTAAAAATTTTGGAGATTCGTCAGGCGATTGCAAGTAAAATTCTAACTTTATTATACACTTGGCCTTGAATTTTAAATGTTTAATTAAAATTATAATCAGTATGACTAGGTACTAGTAATTTCATTTGCTCTGAGCTTGACAGTTGAAAATATTGGTTAAATATTCCTATTTTTTTTAAAAATAATTTTAATTTTGCTGTTTCTTCTTCCATTAATGTTTTTAAAGGTTCTGGTGGTAGATTTAATTTTGGCAAATCAATTTTTCCAAAGCAACAGCACATTTCAGCTGTTTCATTTTTAAATTTGAATGCATGACAAGACTCACATTCTTTATCCATTTCTTCAATATTAAGTTTTGAATCAGCAGCATAATCAATTTCAGAATCATAATCGAAAATGCAATACGGTAAAATGATGACACTGTTAATGATCTACGTATTTGCATTCGTGTTCTATTATTGAATTGATTTAAATTTCTATTTGTATCACTTAATTGTTGATGTGATCTTCCATTTTCATTTTTTAGATAGATATTTTATTGGTTCAGCTCTATGTTCTTGACTTTCTCTAAAATAATATAATTGTTGTATTTGTATTCTTCCTGCTTCTTTCTCTTGTTGTTGTTGTTGTGGTATTAAATTTGATCGACGTCTTCTTTCATTTATGCTTTGTTGAGTATATTGACTTAAATGTGTATGTCGTCGTGGCATTTTGTAATTTCACTTTTCAATATTATTTATTTTAAAATTTTATAATATTTTTTTTATTTAATACTTTCAGCATGATTAGATTTAATTGTAAATTTTAATTAAAAAAAATACTAGATAATAATATCACTTTTTTTTTTTATTTCATTTTTGAATGCAAGAGAGCTATGTATAGAGTGTTTTACAATCAAAATTAATATATTATTTAAATATATCAACTTGTACACAACCTATCGGATCCAAATTTTCACAGAGCACTTTCAAATTTTTTTTTATTTTATCATTTAAATTATTATGTTCGGAATTTCAGCCCATTTGTCCCATAAATACGATTTTTCAAAATAACGTCACCTCAATGCCGCCTATTGAAAAAATTTTGCCTATATGTTTACTTACAATATAAGTAATATAAATGTTGAAAATATGATAACATTTGATTCAGTAGTTTTCGAGATCTTGAGCCATATGAAGATATACACCAACGATTTTATATATTACGAAGATGAAACTAAAATATTCAAGATCTAAATTTTTAAAATTATAATCAAATTTAAATATTTTCAATGATTTGGCCATACTAAATGAGTAAAAAAACTAACACTGGAGTTCAAACACTTTTGCTATCTAAATCCTGAATCCTAAAATGAAAATATATAAATTATACAAAACGAAACCGACATCAAATGCAACTCCAATACATCTTATTTAATCACTTTTTTGTATACATCATGTTATATAACAGTTTTATTCTGAAAACACAATTATTTACCTATGAATATATAGATATTATGTCTGACGATGTAATGTAAGTTTTCATGAAAATATGTTGATTCATAGCTAATAAAAATGATGATATATTGAAAATTTTGATCAATGTCTTAAGATGAAAATTTATTTATTAAAATATGAAAAATAAATATTTACAAATTAAATAATAAATAACTACTATTGATTATTAAATAATATAATATTATATAACTCTTTTATTTCATTTTAAATATCTACACATAAACATATTTTATACCCAGATATATTCATAATAATTTTGTAATTTGTGGATGAGGTAAATATTAATTAAATTAAATTAAAGAAGAAAATCAAAAATCAAAATGAAAAATTATAGTGAAATATGTTGATTTCGGAAGATTTACGAGTAGAATATCGAAAAAAAGTTATAGTATTTAAAATATTAACCATAGAATTCGTATATAATAAATGTATGTCTACATTTATTTCCAAATTGAAATTATGTTGAAGATAATAATAATTGAAAGATTTATGATGAAAAATATGACATTTATGCATAATTTAATTTATTGATTTGAATTAAATTTAAGATGGCGAAAGTGCATTCATTTGTAAATAAATAATAGGAAAAGTGAAAATAAAATAAAGATTTTTCCATTTCAATTGTTTTATTTAATATAATACTGTAACTTTATTTAAATTTGTAACAAACCCTGATTTCAATTAGATTTACAGTTCTGTGAATTAGATTTTAAATTCAAAATTTCGGTTATTATATCGATTATACCTAATTATACTGAAAAAAGTTTGGTTATTCAATTCCATTGAATGAATTGCATATATCGGCATTGTCGCAATAATACTGGTATAACTCAAAAAAATTTAATTTTAAAAGAATAAAGATTTTAAATTTTTGTTTTTTTTTTTTTAGTATAAGAAAATTGAAATAATGTGTTTGCAGCAAAATAAGTTGGGTAAAACAATTATTTGCTTAATTCATTGCAGTTTTTGCTATTTTAAAATCCAGATTGTTATAAGAAATTTTGTATTAACCCTTTCGATCCCAGCGTACATTTTAATGTACATTTACTTTACTGACCTCTTCTTTCTTACAGAAAATTGTGAAGATTCAAGCGAATGAAACACTTATGCTCATTTGAAATTCCTGAATAATTTTAGTCTTTTTGTTTTTACGTTTAGTGAATAGAAAAATAAGTTTGTAGGAAAAATTGAGTCTAATTGCATAGTGTATAAATTTTTACGGTAAGTACATTAATTGTTTTATGCTCAAATTAAATTGTTGTATTAATGGTTTTCGTCCCACATTAATAATAATTGTTTAATATATAATTTTGTAAATAATGTGTTTCACATAAGTGTAGATTGTATATTTGTGTAGTAAATTAAATTATTATAAAATGATTGTACACTATAATGGGCAATTGGTTTCAACTCTAATATACATTATCATTGTACTGTACTTTAAAATTTATACAAAGTGTGCCAATTACTTATTTTTTTCATTTTTATAGTTAGAATGTCTAAATCGAATTTATTGATGGACAAAGAAATTTACGTTTTTTTTGACAATTCGAAATTCGGTAGCAAAAATGATGAAGAAATTGTTAATGATAACAGCACTTTGGAAACGCCACATGATATTATAATCGACACAGCAGTCAGTGTTCAACGTGTAGATAATATTGAAGACGATTGGAATGAAGAAGTTTAAAATATTAGTATAACTAAGATGATAGCAATGGCTAAAGAAAATGAAGAAATAATTATAACAGATGCAATTTTTTCCGGCCAAATAATTGATAAAATGTCATCTTTATCAGTAGGACAAAAGAAATATACCAGTAAATCTGATATTAAATAGGATGGGAAAACATATTCCATCAAATCCCATATCATTCAATCGAATAAGGAAATAGCCAAAAAGCTCTGCGGGACGTGTGACGAAATTGTTATTGTGGTTATTAAATGGCAGGATACAACGAAGCGATGGTACAAACTAACTTAAAGCGATGTAGATGTAAGCAGACTAGAGATAGCTTAAATATATATTGTTGAAATGGGTGGTATTGACCGTCTCGACCAGCAAATTGTAAACTAGCGCGTATTTATAAAATCTAAAAAATGGACCCTCCGAATGTATACTAATTTTCTGGACTTTGCATTGACATCCAGTCGGTTGGAATACAAAAATAATATTAAGGTTTGTTGCATTTCAGAATGGAAGTTGCTTCTCATATTTTAAGCGGGAACGCTTCAATGACCTCTAAAAAGTATGACCTTCTACAAGCAACACATGATCGACAGTATCATTTACAAAACGGATAAGTTGTGAAATATGGCCTTTGAAGGAAATTAGATAAATTAGATCATATATGCCATTCCATAAAAGTAAAAACGAGGCAAGTCGGTGTAAAATAAATTGCAAAACTACTAATGCTACACCTGGAAGGACACACTTTTATTGCGGGAAATGTAATGTTCATTTGTGTATTACAAAGGATCAAAATAATTGTTTTCAGCAATTCCATGGTTTTATTTTACACGTAATTAATTGGTGAGCGAAAGGATGGACTCACTTTGAGTTATGCCTGGGTTGACCTTGTAGGCAGAAATTGTTATCTACAATAATGATAAGATTTTGAAGTTTTTAAATATTATATAAGTGTTGCAACGTAATTAAAGTACCGAAAAAATACAAATTATGACGTTTCAAACATTATCAACAATATGGGATTCTATCGATATGTACCACAAAGAAATCTAAGATTTGTACCAAATAGTATATTCACCTGATAATGTAACAAAGGTAGAATTCTACACATTTAGGTCATTGTTTTTGAAACAAAATTCGCGGAAATTATTTATATACAGAAACTAGCTTCGTAGCCATAAATGACGGAAACAAAAAAAATTCTAGCATTACTTCCTTCATTAGAGCTTTGATTTAAAGTTTAAGAAAAATACGTTTGCTTACTAGCTTATAATACCTTTTTTTTTATTAGAACGATATTATTTACCATCAGAACTTGAAGAAACCAAATACATAATACCTAAATTCGTACACACATTATTTCACTAAAAACTTAATTTGAAGAAAAAAAATTTTTTTTTTGTTGTTTCTTCTTGTTTTTTTTTGCAAAACAAAAATAATTTGCCGATGAAAGAAAAATTTATAATAAAACAAATCAAAGCAAATTGAGGAGGTGTATTGAAAAAAATCGTTCATAACTTCTGAAATATTGCTCGGCGTATAGCCTTTCGCGGATTTTTTGGATAGGAAATTAAATTTTCTTTAATTATGAGAAAAAGAGTTATTGACTTTTACTATGAACTTCTAAGATAAGGAAGAAAAAACATAGTTACTTAAAATTTTATTATTCATTTCAAAAAATTCATTTTGCTTGTAAAATATATTATACATATCTACATACATTAAAAAAGGAAAAATAACCAAAAAATAAATACTACATATTAACAATAATAGCAACAAAGATAACCGACTATGGAACTAAATTAAGAAGATATTTTTAACAACATATTATATCCCACAACTCGGTTAGTTTTTTTAAATGAAACATGGCTGGTTATCAGATTAACAAACATGAGATGAGCCTATATTGCTACAAAAACTCTGCATTTTTGTATTTATTCAGTTATGCCGGTATTAATTTTTGCAATTGTGATTTCGATATATTATATAGATCATTCTATAATTTATATCGATTTTATTTCGATCATTATGGTGTAGTTGCTACGTCTTCTAATTACTAAGTGTGAAACGTTTAAAGTTAAAATCTGTGTTTTTGTAGCTCTGAACACTAACCATTTGATACCAATTCCAGAGTTAATAATATTGTAATGAAAATACAAAGTTGCCGGTTTTAATTTTTTTATACTAACTAATTGTTCTGGTATGAGTAGTGTCATAAATACAGCATCCATTTGCTAGTACTTCATAAATTAATGAACATGAAATAATTCCAAAACTTAAACGAACGAAATAGTAATGTAAAAATGAAAAGATACATTAAAATAATTTTTGTAATCAAAATCAGTATTAAACATAATTTAATTACTATAAGGAACTATGAGAGCTGTGTACATTTTTTTACCATATTGTAGTGAATGAGAAAAAACTAGTTTTGCCTCTAATCTGCTTAGATTTCACTTATTCTGATCTAGTTTAGTGATTGGAATGAGTGCAGATGAGTTTTCCAAATTAAAGGTGATTTTCAATGCTTTTACATGCTTTGTGACAACACGATGTAGATTTAATAGAGTTATTAGACGTCTTAAGTCCAAAAGTCCAGAATTAGGGACGTCCAAAGTTATACTTGTTTGCACACTTTAAAATTATTTGAAATATAAATACACATGCTTTGTCAGAAAAATTCTATCAAAAAATACGCAAGAATAACTCTATGAGAAAATAACATATGGTAGGCCACTAAAGAAGTCCAAGCTTAATTATTCTAGGCAATGTGAAAGATTAAGGCATCTATCCTTCTTTGTAGGGGCAGTATCGTTATGAAATTCTTTACCAAATGTTCTCTGAATGTCTAAATTCTATCAGCTCTGTTAGGTGTACATTGATGAAAAAAAAGTTGTAGACATCATTAATATTAATAGAGAATTGTTATTTGAAATAATGTTTGTTATGTCTTTTATGTTTAGAAGGTGTTTTTGTTAGGATAAGAAATTGTGCAATCAAAAATTTTGAATGTTAAAATCCTGATGATGCAGATATTTTCTGTCCTGGAACATGTCGTTATGGTGGCAAATTATTTGTATCTGCTCAGCAAGTACCTCGTGGTGATCCATGTGATTTCTGTTTTAGCTTTAGAAGTGATATCATTTGCTTACAACAATCATGCAAACAATTGTGCAATCAAGCTTTTTATAAATTTTAAATGTTATTTTTTTTTTCTTCTGTAACTGTTAACTTACATAGATTAAGTATAGTTTAAGTATAATGTAAAATTTAAAATATTAATAAAATGTTTTATCGTATACCATTGTAGAGACTTACTGTCTCATGTACATAATAATATAATATGGTATATAATGAAATCAATAAATAACTAAAACAGAAATAACCAAAAACAATGAGTTTACTACACGAAATTTTGAAAATTTTTTATGGAATCTTGTCAATTTTTAGATCTTTTTTATTGTTTATCTGTCATTCTAACCATCATCAAATTCCGCAAAATGAAGAATATTTGAAAAATGTTTTAATATTTTTAATTTTTATTAGAAAACATTTTTAATATTTTCTTTAACTGAATTGAAATTAAGTTTGGTGTTACAGATACTTACAGTTAAATAAAGTTAAATAATTTGGTAAACCATCACTGTTAAATCAATTTTAAAATTGTTTATACAATTTAAATCACTACAAAATATTCAATTGTTTTGAATTCTAATTAGAATTTACTTTGGTTGTTTGTTTAATTTATTGAAATTTAATTTTATTTTATTTTTAACCGCTAAAAACTATAACAATTATAAAATTAAAAAATTTAACATAATTCAAGTTTCATAACTTAAAGAAACCTCAAAGTTTTATTCAATTAGAACCAAAAGAAAAAAAAATCACAACAAAATCCAAAAATAAATTATAAAAAAAAAAAAAAACTTTTCTATTTTGGGATATTTTTGGGAAGTGCCAGCTTATGCTTTTCAAATTCGAAAGGAAATCCAAAAAGGAAACAATTTTAAGTAATTTTTCTACCAATTAAATATCATTAATATAGTTTATAGAACAATTGTAAAAACATAAACCGAATAACGCAACAGGAAGTCGTCATGAAAGGGATGAAATATGAATTAACAATTTCCGATTAAAATTGGAATTTAATTATGACTATGTTACCACCACCGACTACTATAATAGTTGAATAAAAAAAATAAATAAATAATAAAATATAATAAAAAAAAACTTTTTATTATTTTGAATTATGATATGATTTAATTTATTCTGTATAATTAAAACACTTATTACTGGAAAAATAGTTTAAGGAAATTTATATAATATTAAATAGAAGAAAATTTTATTTAATTTATTTGGAAAATTCGTGACTAAAATTTCAATTCAATATTACGAGTATTATGAATACAATTGCATACAATTTTTTTGTTATTGTTTGTGTTTTTGTTTTGTTTTTTTGTTGTTGTTTGTTGTTTTCATGTATATTATCACTTTTTTTTTGTAAATACAATATTTTTCATTGTAATTAAGAACTAATTATATCCAAATTAAATTTGTTAGCAAAGTGAAATAATATTTTTATGATTGTAAATAGTTAGTCTGGATTTACTAATTAAAGACTCAAAATGCCCATGAAAAATTTTATTATTAAAATTTTTTGGAGTAATTTAATAAAATTATTATTTTTTTTTTTTGAAATATTAGATTAAAATTATTATGTTAAATTAGTTTTAAGAATATTTTTTTTAAACTGTTTTAAACTGTTTTTTGTAAACTGTCAAAATTTTGATTGGTTAAGATAAGTTCTTAAGTTTGATGGAAGCCATCAGGATATCTCACCCATATTACACAATAATATAATTGATATTTGTCAAATGTCTATGTTATAGATGTGTTGGATCCAAGAATTTATATCCGTGATAATATTATAATAAGCGATCAGAACTACAGAATTGAAAACATTCAAAAAATTATCACAGTATTGTGATAAAAAAACATTGTATTTTGTAATGATGAATCAGACAGGGGTCAGATTGGGTTCATTCGTGTACTATAAATTTTTAAAACAAGTGAAAATTTGTGCAAGTTTCCACAAGAAATCCTTTCGAGTACAGATTTTTTTTTGGTAAAAATGAGGTCAATAACGGAACGTCATCAACATTATCTCGGACAGGTTTTTACAAGTGACATATAGACAATTTTTGTTGTTATTTTTTACTTTTTTACTTATATATCCTAATAGTTGGATAGCAAGTTGTTACAAGAAATAGGTTCTAGTACTTACAAGCAACATTTTATTTATTTATTTATTTTAAAAGTAATTGATCCTACAGATAAATCTGTTGGACAACTTTATAAGTCCTTTTCCTTTTCGAAATGTGGGCCTTTTTATTAAATTATATTAATTATTTGGTATATATTTTTGTATATTTTATATTTAAATTATTTTTTTTATTAAAACGACATTTTTTTAACTTATTTTTAATTTTTTCTCATAGATATGCAAGTTTTTACAAGTAAAGTACACGAACAGAAAAAACATTAACAAATTTTTCGTTTACTGGAAAGTAAATAAAGTTATTATAGTTTTCCAATTTTTATCTACTGTTCTATTTTAAATATTATTATTTGCGAAAATGTAAAAAAAAAAAATAGTGATTTAAAATAATTATTTTTAATTGTCGTTAAAGGGTTCTGCAATTCCATAAGCATTAAACAACAAATGTGTTATTCCGTTATTACTAAAACCACTAAATGTCTAGTGAGTTGAATTTTTTTTTTTTTTTTAATTTCATTTATTAGTTTCATGGTCGGTAACTGTATATCTTAGAACCTGTTTGGTTATTTTTTTTCCATTATATTTCACTTCAGTTCATTTAAAATACTCCTGAAAAAATTGTTAGCGATTAATTTTTTTCTCCATTGAAAATTACTTCCATACTTATTTATTTATTTATTTTTATTTTATATTCCAAGTATAGTAGATATCCTCACAAGGATCCATGGGTACATATACATATTTTTTTTAAAAGAAAAATTAAGGAAAACAATAATAATAAAATGAAAAAAATAAATGAAAAATTGTTTTGTTTTGGAGTCTATTATGCTATAATAGGTTGTGTTCAATTTCTGTAAAAGCCGATGTCCACTAAAGCTTTAAATTTTTTTTTTGTTTTGTTTTGTTTTAATTTAGTTGTACAACTTCTGAAAGATAAATGACCAATTGAATTTTTAATTACCAAATTGTTTTGAAAATTTCCCTTTTTTTTTTACTTTTTGTTTTTGTTATTATTATTATGTGTCTCTTTTAATATTGTATCTACTTCTTTACTTTTACGAGTATAGATATTATATAGAAAAAGTATATTAATACTCTATCAGGGTTCTTTATATTTTCGGTGATTTAACAAGTTCTAAAAAAATTTTGTAGGGTGTAAGTGCAAGTATATTTTTTTTGTTTTTTTTTTTTGTAGAAAGATATTGTTAGTTGATGAAAAATAAATGAGACACTTTAACAAAGATAATAGCCAAAATATATTACGAGCAAATTAAGACAATAAAGACCATACAATAAACAATATATTAAATTATACTTAGTTAAAGATTGTATTGGTTATTTTATAAACTTTTAATTAAAATTGTTTTTGAAAATGTATTTACTATAAAATGGTTTTAATGTTTTACTGTTATTACGTAGATCATTTCTGTAAGGTTGAAAGAGGTTTTGGGTGAAAGGTTTACACATTAAGTATGTATGTATGAGGTATAGAAAAAAGAGAGACCTTTCCAACAGTATATAAATATTGGGGAGGTTTTATGATAAAATTTTGAGATATTTGGTGATTAAAGAAAGATAATGAAGATTGTTTTTTTTTCCAAAAAATTTCCACTTTGAACTACAATATCTTCATAATGACAGCACCAATCATTGTCAAATAAATGTTAAAATATGCTCCAGACTAGATAAGGAAGCAATCAAAGCAGGAAGCAGAAACAATATATATATATATATATATATATATATATATATATATATAATAGACCAACAGATATAACGGTTTATATACAACAACATCAAAACAACAAGGATACTTTCAAATGTCCTTTTCGTCCTTAAAGGATAAGATGCGTTAAAGATATATATTTTTGGCAAGCTACGAACACTAGGTATACTTGGGATGTAGTCATTAGATCCTACGTGGATACAGCATCTCCCTCAGAATCCCAAAAAATGTCATACTATGATTACTATCATATTTAAGTAAGCATAAGTAAAAATGCGGGCAGATAATCATATATATATAGCTATATTGTGTATATATATTTTTAGAATACCGACATACAATTTTTATATGGTCGACAATTACAAATAAATATGTCAATATGTAGTAGAGTAGAATATGTACACAATTTTTTTTTAATTATGAATACAAAATACAAAGCGCTCAACTTATAAGTGGTCAAAAATTGAATAATATTCTTTTGAGTGAACACAGAATTTTTAGAATTATTGAAAAAGTGACTAATAAATTTTCTATATTTTATGTTTACTCTATGTTAAAATAATAAAGTACGATACCTTCTAGATGATTTTTCATTTTTGCAAAACAATATTCCAACCCTAGTAATATGATGTCAGATCATCAAGATCAAATGTCAATCGTTGAGTGCAAAATATATCTGACATAAGAAGCCCCAGAAAGATCATAATCCTCACTGCTATTACAGTTGCTTCTTCTTTCCAACTATCCCTTTTCTTCTATTTTCCAAAAACCAACGGTATGAAAGTATAAAGATTTTTCTGACCTAAATTTTGGTTAATAATATTAAAACAAAACCAAATTATATAAGACTAATTTTGGAATATAGGCAAAATCAATTTTCTCCATCTTCAGACAATTCATTGAGGTAATCAAAACTTTATTTTAATGATAAATTTATTGTAAAACTTTTTTTCTGCACATTTTCATTTTAACAAAAATCGCTGAAAGGAAAAAATACAGTACCCTCAGTGTTCATAATATGATCATGCTCGGATGATTCGAGTTATATAAATTGTCATAATATTATTATCATACCAATAAAGAAAATTATTTATAAATATTTATTTATAAAAAATCTAGTTCAAAAGCATTAAAAATATAAGAATTTGAAAATTTAATAAAAAAAAAATAACAAAAAACAAAGCTGAATAAATGAAGCTTTGTAGAACCGAAATTAGTAATTAAATTGAATATTGTTCTTGAATTAAATCCAGAATGGATGCAATTGATAACAAAAATATTTTGATTATATTGGAAAATATCCTCCAATTTGAATATATTCTAATGAATCAAATAAAATCAATTTTTTGTAGTTTAGATATTTAGAGAAAACAAGAAAAATATTTCATTATTGTGATTTTATCAAAATGAGCCGAATTAAAATTATAATATAATTTTAATACAGAAAAAATAAATAAATATTAATTAAACACAAATAATATTTCATTTCTCTTTCAGTTACTGAAACTATAAAAATTTAAATGTTAAAACAAAATCATACAACCTAATTTGATTTGTAAACTATCTAATTTATTAATATTATAAAAATTTTGAATTTGAAGTTTTGTAAAGATGAAAACAAAAAATATAATTCTGTACGTATTTAGCTACTATTTATAACTGACAAGCCAGTGTTGGCATCTTACGCGTAAATTAACGTTTTTTATGATTATTTACATATTTGACGTATATAAGTAAACAACTGTAAATAACTGTAAACAATGGTAAACAACTGTAAATTACTTTTGACAGTCAATAGATAATAAATAATTTTATAAATTTTCCATATTTATTCAGAACATTGGCGAATTAAATTTATTAAATTATGAAAACTTTTCATTAATATGTGCCTTCATTGATTTATAAATTTTTTAATTAATCTGCGAAAGAAATTCGTAGTTTAGTGAAAAATGAAATAACATAACGAACTAATTATAGATGAATAACGGTTAGTATTCCTGTTTGAAAAAATTTATCTTGCTTAAATGGGCTGAAGAATTATATATATATTATTCTGCATTTATCTGGATGTTTGTAAGTCCGACGGAATACTCCAACACATATACAAATTGCAATATGTATACAAATTGCTTTGGTACTCTTTTTTAATCCCTGTCTACCATGCTGAACCTTTGCAGGAAAACATACCATTGCATGAAATATATTTTTTTAATTTAATGTTAGTCTTCTTCGCAAATAATAAGGTAAAATAAAAAATAATAATAATATAAATAAAACAAACAATTTTTTTGATTTATAATAAGAAGGACTAATAGAAATTTTATCAATATTTTACTATGGTATAATAACCAAAAGGCAATCAGCATTTAACACAAAAAAAAACATAATCCACTTAAAGGTTATCCTTATTACTTAAAATAATTATACACAATATGCATATGTGTCTACAAATTTTTTTTTGTTTTCTGTTTTTTTGTTGTTGTTATGATAATGATCATAGCATCATAGTTTTGCTACGGTATGCATAGCCTGTATAGTACTATAGGTACATATATACATACTCTAGCCAGAAATGTGATGTGATGATGAGTTAAAATTGTTATTTATTTTTATTTTTTTTAATATATATATATAATATATATATATATTATATATATATATATATATATATCTATATGATATATACATTTATGATCGTATATAATATTTAGTAAACACAATAACAACCTATACATTTTTTAAGAAATTAAATGAAATTTTGTACTATTATTTTTTATTTCTTATCTTTGTAAATTTATAATTTTTAGGTATATTCGTTTTCTTCAACTGCTTTTTCCGTAATTACAGTCATAACTTGCTATGAAAACATTATATCAAGCTGCGATTCTAAAGTTTATTTTTGTAGTTTTAGTACGCTTAAATTGAAGGCAAATATTTCTAAAAAAAATTTTTTTTTTGTATTATAACGCTTTTAATTACCATATAAACATTGAAGGCAAATATTTCTAAAAAAAAATTTTTTTTTTCCTTATTTTATTTTCGACTTTTTAGTGAAAATATTTTTTTAATGAAAAATAATATATTTTCAAAGAACAACACATATAATCAAATGGCACTAAAATTCACTCTAACGCAATTTGGTTATTATTGCTCATACTTCAAATGTGTAATTATATTTTATATTACTGTAATAAATTTTATAAAAATATGTGTATTTTTAAAAAATGTTTGGAGATTTTTGATTAGATACCTTTGAATTTTTTAATTTACGTATTAAAAAATTACGCACTTTATAAAAAGAAACCCTGTTAAATACAAAAAATATTTGACGTAAAATCGTAGATTTAAATCTGTGGAAAAGTCTGAAATGTAAACACTCATCCGACTTTATCTACGATAAAATTCGATTTTGCCCGAGGTGTATACGCTGCCTAAGCATAAATTGGCATATAAAAGTATAATATATACATGCATAAATCGAAATTGAACTTTTTTTACATGCGAGAAGAGTAATTTGTAACTGAGTGATAGATAACTGATACTTGATTGGTTCAAATTTTGTTTTCTTCCATAAATAATGTTTGCATTTTATTTTCAATTAAACTAAGCCATATGATTATATATGTAACAAATGCAAGCCCTATATGACACATGTACGTACATTTGCATATACTTAGTCAGAGAAAGAGAAATAATAAAAGAAAGAGATTAATAAAAGAAACCAAATTAAAAACACAAAAAAATATAATGAAAATATAATTGAATAGTAATAGAAAATGATTGAAATATAATGATAATGATTTGTATTGCACACATTTATTTTGTATTCCTTTTTTGTTTTTTTTTTTTTTGCTTATTTACACCATAGAAATGTCAATAAATATAGTGAATTTAAATAGAAACCAAATTTTAACTTTATCAAATATCCATATTCCATTATTAGTACACACAAATATGTAAATTTCACCTTAGTTGAATGCAAAGAATATCTACAATCTATATTAACAAGAATACGCACTCCCATTTTACGACAATCTAATTTTTAAGAAATATCAAACCGAGCAAAATATCATTAGTTAAAAGAGGTAAAATTTACATTTACTTATCGTATACCAAATTTATTATGAGAGAGAAAAGGTACAAAACAGATGTTTGCCTTTTGCTTTATACTGTAAAATAATTTTGCGTTCTCATTATTCTCCTTTGGATTTGCTTACGTTTCCTCCCATTATTTATATGAGGCAGGCTGGCAAAAAATGTTAGTTCTAATTTAGTTTGTTCCCTTATACGATGATTAATTCTGATCTTTTATAATTTTAATATTTTCGTTTTAAATTATATATAATTATATATATTAATTTTAATATTTTCCTATTAAAAATATTAAATTATAATTACATTACAATAATATAAAATATTATTAATATTTTTGTCAGTAATAATTTGGAGTTACAAACATTATTATTTTTTATTAATTATATTAGTAAACCTAAATATTTATTATATTGGTATACGATTATAAAATAATACTGAGGACAACATCTATTTACAAATTCCAGAATTTAAAGAATATGATAACGCTGTTTTAGTTAGGTCTCCTTAAAATCTTATGCATAGTTGATACAATTTAGAAAATAATATTGTTAAATATTTCAACGAAATTTTTGTCGAAAATATTTTTCAAAATTATAAACTTTATTTATTTAATTTCAGCCAACTTTTTTTGTTACTCTCTTTTGTTTACTATATTTTTTCTTTTTCTTACACGTAAAATTCTTTTTATATCTATTTCTGACAATGTTTATCAAATTTGCATATGAATTTGTGTGCAAACAAATGAATACATACATGAGTTCATACTGTTTTTATGGATATACTTTGGTTAAATGGTTATTGAAATGGGTATTTTGTTGAATTGAAGCAAATTGAAACAAACATATAAAGTCCAAGGCAAGTTAATTAAGGCAAATATAATAAAGGTATGATAAATTAGTAAACAAATACGTATTTTTCTTAAACTTGAAATGAAAACTCTAATGAAGGAAAGAAATTCTAGAGTTGATTTTGCTTCCGTCATTTATGGCGGGTTATAAAGCTAGTAATTAATATTTCGTTAATACAATGAATATTTTTATTATATTTACGTAACAATTTTTATAAGTGCCTTTGCACCTCTTCCCTTTTTATTTATTCAGGTTCTGTGTCATCTACATAAGCTTTACTTTCTTTAATTTTTTTTTATGGTATTTCAACATTAAATTAAAATAATCCGATGTATGTAAAAACATCAGGTTCAATTTCTAACATCTTCAAATCTTTTAGTAGACTTTCTTCGAATTTAGTGCTGGATTTGTATCATCGAAACGCATTATTAATTTTCACTTAAACGCTTATTAATAACATTGACTTAAAACAATAACAATTAAAATTAACAATACGTCAACTTCAAAAAAATATGTACATTATCTATACTGATTTCGAATTTCGTAAAACAAATGTTCACCTTTGGCTGAAAATGACAATTAATGATTAATAAGATAATATTTAATTAAGAGAAAGTTATAACAAACTGGCAATCTATGTGGCATACCAAAAATGCTATAAAAGTTTTGACAAGAATAGATGTATATAGAATATAGATTGTAAGATTAGATATCTTAATAAATTGTAAGGTAGGTTCTTAGCAAATTTGGATTTTATTTATTTTTTGAATATATTCACTTCATATTCGTAAGTTTTTATATGTATTAATATACAAATGTTGCAGCTAAATTATCCATTTCGAATTGTTTACGTTATTTACATTGTTTACACACATACAACAAAAAAACATTACAGTAAATTACTAAGTTCCTTACATGAAAACAACTGTGTAAAAAACTAAACGTAATTTACTTTACCAATACTACTTACAACACAATAAATGAACTTAATTGAACTCAAATTTCATTGTCCATCTCATTTAAAAATTAAATTGATTTGGGCTCTACTGAGGGAAATGTTTTATCCGCATAGGGTCTAAAGACTATATAATATAACTAATGAGGATATGTATTTTAAAAGTCGACAGCACCAATATTATTCTGGAGATACAGTGTGATTTGGTCACAAACTGGTGTAACATTTACTCAGAAAATTGTTACTTCGTAAAAGGCACATTCCTAGTTTTATTGCAGCACCAATCATCATCAAATAAATATTGAAATATGCTCCAGACCGTTATCTTATTATCCGTTAATATTCGTTATATATATATATTTAACAGATCAGCAGATATAACGGTTTATATAAAAAAAAACATCAAAAAGACAAGGATACTTTCAAATGTCCTTTTCGTCCTTAAAGGATAAAATGCGCCAATAAATATATATACTTTTGGAAAGCAAGGAGCACCAAGTATTCTTGGGATGTAGTTATTAGGTCCTACGCGGATCTCATAATCCCCCTTAAAATTTAGAATAATTAGCTTAAATTTAAAATGCCTTCAATTTGCCAATTGTTTTTAAGTTCTTAAGATATTACAAATATTTAATTTTCATATTATGGCGTTTTTGTAAAACAAATTTTCAATTTTATTTCAGAATAATCATTGTAATAATTTTTTTCATCTCAACTACCAATATCGTACTGTTATGTATCAATATTCTAAAATGGTAAACACAATTGCGACTACCGACGAAAAATGCGCGACGAAAAAATTAAAGTACATATGCTCTTATGTATATACTCACAATCCCAACTACAATCGCTCAACCACATTTTCGTTGTCGTCGAATTAAGACTATTTTCTATTATTTTCGCTGGTAGTTGGATTTGACATTTCTGACAACCTACAACTTATAATTATTTATTTTTTTATTTAGATACATATATAAATTTAGATTTATTAGCGATGTATTTGGATCTGATAATGCTATAAATAAATTAATAAATTATTAAAAAAATTTTTAAAAATATTTTAATAAAATATTTTTTTATTTTGAAATTCCGCCATTTGCTTTTCTGTTTTGTTTGCTTATTTTTATTTTTCGGTTCGCTGCAATTGTGTTTCATTTGACGAAAAATAATTGAGCGAAGCGAATTTCGTTGGTAGTCGGTGGTTGGTGGTCGCAATTGTGTTTACGCTTAAATATTATATTTTTTTATGATAATAATATCTATTTTTTAAGTATTTCAAAATTTTCCTCAAGTAAATTTAAATTTCATGAAAACACAATTATTTTTAAATATTAATTAACCCTAACCAATAATATACTTCTTTTGTATATATCAGTATAAAATAGATGCGATGAAAAGGATTCAATCCATCACAACTTAACGATAATAAACTTATATTTAAAATGATAATAAAAGAACATCCCTCATCCCCTAATAATCCTTTCTTTACACATTTACATATAGATACTTGTATTAAAAAAAAAAATAATAATTCTATCTTATCTTTAGTATTATTGCCAATCATTTTGTGACGCCATAAATTAAATACAAAACACAAAAAAAAAACTTCAGAATGCCCCAAGAAAAAAAAAATTATAAATCCATAAACACTGTTTGATGATCGTTCAGTTTATTATTTGTAGTAGCAATTTTTTTTTTTTTTTATTAATAACACAAAATACAAATGTCTTTTCTATGGACAAAAATTCAAATAAAATTTAACACAAAAATATTCAAAACCTTCAAAATAAGTGAATACCATATCTCATGCTTCAACACTTTGATTGATGATGCGATATTTCTTCATACTCAGTCTTCTGTTTTTTTTGTATTTTTTTGTATTTTTGGTATCGTAAATTATGGAAGTGGTAACATTATCATCCGCAATAGCTACAATAACTGTATTAAAAACATGATATTTAAGGTAATATCCTTTGAAAATTTACCATCACAAATCTCCGTTTCTTTTATTATGCTGGTGAATTTTCCTGGCGTTTTTTTTTTTGCAAGTCTTCTATAATTTAATTTGTTTGCATTTAATAAAAAGTTAGTAGGTATTAAATGTTTTTTTTTGCATTTATAATTTTCAAAATGGTATTTTGATTAATTTAAAATTAAATTTTGAGTAATTTTATTGTATATAGGTACAAGTATAGATTCTATAGATATAAGTTTAAAAATTATAAGACCAGACAAATTATAAAACAAAATGTATAACACAAATTCAAATACATTTATAGAATTAAGCATTGCATTTATACACTGAATTGTATATGAATTTTAAAATTACAAATAAAGAAAAAAAAAACAAAAAAAAAGTTTGTATATGGGATACCTAATTTTTTCTAATGTCAAATCCTGCCCAATATTCGTATTCTGCTTTCTATTATCAGTCAATGCTTATAATTTCAACATTTTTTTATATTATACCATTTTTTGTATATCTAGCGTAACGACTACAGTTATTGGCACCCATAAGGGAATACATAGAAAAATCCTGTTCAAAGATTGTTATGTGTATATAAATGAATGTTTTTTGCAATATTAATCTATTATCTTTTTAAATTTGTAAAGATTTTAATTGTAAATTGCTTAAAATTCCTAAAATAAACAAAAAGGCAAACCAATCTCCGAAACTACAACCATTGGCACAGTGCTACAATAATTGGCACATCAATATAACTACATTTATTGGCATAAAAAAAATTATGAAATGAAACGTCTTAATATATAATTCAATTTGTTAATTATTATAATAATTTTTGTATTTTCTTTATCACATTTTAGGTTTCTTACATAGCTAAATTGTTAGAAAATAAATTAAAAACAAAATAAAAAATAAGTTATATTCATTAAACTGGGATTTAAAAACTGCGCTGTCTGCTGGATGTAATTTTTGTTACACTTGGATATAAAGCGACCAAGATTATCCTTAACCGAATACATAAGTTACTGAAATTTAATGTTTGGTAAGTAGTGTGACCGTCAACAAAATATATCAATAAAAATTTAACACCAATTTGGACGAGATGTGGGTGCAGAACTTTCGAGATATATTCATAAAATAGTTCTTTGGTTATCCAACCATTATCACTTGTTCCAATACCACAGCCCTTTGGAGTATTTCCTCAGGGAGTCGATTATATGGATATATCATCATAGGTGGTATTTTAACTCCTGATTCTAAGAATGAAAACATGACTGTTATGTTTGCTTTAGCCAAACCTCTGTCTACCTCATAAATATTTTTCGTACCTCTTGGTGCGAAAACATTTTTTATTTTTGGACAAAGTAAAAAATTAGTCTCGTCTCCATTGAGAACACGAGTAGGGTCAGTTAATGTATCGAAGTACTAATTCTCCACCAAATACTGCTTTATCTGATCAAACCACAAATAAATGTCAGTATCCGACACAGTAGCACTTGCTGTAGTTACTGGATTAGTTGCTCGAAAACATAACCTTGGATGTCGCTTCATAAAAAGCCTTGAACCAGTCTTTACCTGGCGTATTATCCTCGCCAAACGGGTGTGGTTTTTCACAAGCATCTAAAAAAAAATTTGCGGTGTAAATAACATCTTCTTCCTTTTCGGAAAACCTTTTTTCTGTCAAATTTTTATCCAATCTACGATGTTTTTTTCTTCTTCTGTCAAAATAGTTTCGGGACAAGGTATAATTTTTTTGAAATTATGTCCTAATCGAAATTGCAGTATATTTATTTTTTATCAATATAGTATATTTTTTAAAAGCACTTTTTTTATAAATTTTTCCATCTTTAATTTCAGAAAGTGCTTGTTGAAAATCGTTTTCACTATATGAATTTCTTGTTTTGGGCATTTCTAACAAAAATAAACTGAAATAAAAAACAAATTCATTTATTGGCACCCAATTTTGGTATAGCTATTAACAGGTGCCAATAATTAAAATTTACGAAAAATGGTTACAATTATTGCCATTGTATTTATTTAATTGTTACGCTAATATTATATCATTTTTTTTTATAAAAAATTAATAAATCATTTAACTAATTATCGATATAAATAAGTTTATTCTAGAAAATGCTTTAAAATATCCAAAAACCAATACTTACAAAATCACAGTTCCTTATCAAAATCACAACAAAAAGTACAATAACTATGAGAGCAAAACACGTCTTCACTTTAAGCGGTTTTAAATGCAACTGACACTTTGTTGAACAAATATTTTTTTTGTGTATTATGTGAAATAAATGAGAGATTTTATTCTACTCATTAAAATTTTGAAATATAATAGTATAAGAGAGGCAAATGCTATGAAATCATAGATGCCAATATTTGTATCCAAATTTCGAGGTGCCAATAGTTGTAGTCGTTACGCTATGTGTAGAGCTGTGTACAAAATGTTAAATATCATTGGTTGTGTGCTTCAACACTACACTATAAAAAATAATTAAAAAATGGCGAAAGAAAATCTTATTGCCGAAAATCATAGTTTTTTTTTGAAGCTCCGAACCATTGCAAAAAAACTTAGAAAAAATTTTTGTTCCGGAATATAGAATCGCTTTTTCATAGATTCTCTGCGACGTATCTCTACGAGTAAATTTAGAATTAAGGTGACATTTTTTTGATAAATTTAGGAGAATATTCCGTTTTTGCACCCATGAATTTTTATTTTCTGTAAGAACAAGTTTTTAAAATAATAGAAAATAAAATTTAGTTTGAATAAAATGATAATGATAAGTTGGATTTAGTTATTAAATCGTATCAGATAAAAAAGTAGGTTATAAAAAATTTAATTATTTGTGGTAATGAATTTAAAATTTCAGTAATAATTTCAATTTCAATACCAAAATAATAACATTTCAGTACTGATAATGAATATAATGAATTGTGTCAGTGTATTTGTAAATTAGAGATTTCATTATGTTTAATAAAAAAATTCATTACATAAAATATCTATCACTTCACTTCTGGTTAAGCCAATCGTGTAGATTTATTTACGAAACGATTGCAATCGGAACTTTTCCGTGTTAGTTCGTTTTTTTTTTGTTTATTTTTAGTTTTAAATTAATTATAGTGTAATGAATTGTAATATAGTACATAAGTAATAGTTTTATACAGTAATATAGTAATAGCTTTCAGTACAATTTCATTGTAATGTAATGAATATCAATACTTTACAGCTATTTACAGTTTAAATAATAGATTTGGTTGAGAGAATTTCATCAAAATTGTTAATATGAATTATTAATATATTATAAAGAAATCAATTTAACACTAAAGCTCATAACATGAGCCTACCAGGCTCATTTCTTTTTTCAAAACTACGTGTGTTCTAAATTTTTCGTAATATTGTAACGATTCTTCTTTCTAATCTTCATTTAGATCAATATTTACATATTATACAACTACCAAAATACATAGTTTTTTTTTTTTTTTGTTTTTTATTTTTGCTTAAAAAAACTACTACGTAAATGCATAACATGAGCCTAAGAGGCTCTTATATAATATATTTCATAATAATTTCTCAATAATGCAAGTTTTTACATGAATAAATAATGATGGTGAAGTGACTGACGACATAGAATTCGAAGATGTTGTAATTGACTTTGAAGAGGATCATTTATCTGAAGCTTCAGAAGCAGAAGATGAATTAACTTATGCTTCTGATAATAGCGTTGAAATTATAATTTCTCATGGAGAATTTTTTTGCAAAAGATGGTAAAAAATGGGTTCAAAGGCCATTCATGCAATCAAGAACTGCCCAGCATAATATAATAAAATGTCCGGAAACCAAAGTTGTTCTTCTACCAAATTGTGAGATAGTTGCGATCCTATAGGATGTTTCAAATTATTTGTAACAAATGATATTTGTAAGACTATCCTGAAATATACTAATGAAGAAACTGAAATTAAATACAATAATAATAGTCGTAAATGGAAAGTTTTAAATATGGGCGAATTTTTGCCTTCTTCGGACTTTTAATAACAGCAGGTCACATGAAATCACATAACTGAGGTTATCGATCGTTTTAGGAGCCTCTATATGTTTCAATTATATTCAAAGCGTAACCCACTTTGACAAAATTTTACGTTGTATTCGATTTGATTAAAAAAGCACAAGAAGTAATCGACATAGGTTTAACAAATTAGCCCCAATTCGAGACGTTTTTGAAGCAATAAATAAGAATTTGGGAAAATATAATATATCTTCAGAAAATCTTACCGTTGACAAACAATTAATGCCAATATATGCAATCAAAGCCTGACAGATATATGGTATTAAAATTTGGTGGCTTTGTAACTCTCAGACGGCATACCCACTCAAAGGAGTTCCATATACTGTGAACGAAAGTAATAACAGAGTAATAAGACTTGCTCAAAATGTAGCGAAGAACTTGTATACACCATATTTTGGAGCTGAACG
Organism: Argyra leucocephala; assembly: GCA_963942445.1. Classification (NCBI taxonomy): domain Eukaryota; kingdom Metazoa; phylum Arthropoda; class Insecta; order Diptera; family Dolichopodidae; genus Argyra; species Argyra leucocephala. Next base: position 24,032,439 of record OZ012677.1, on the reverse strand, counting down.
GAATATTACAATGGACAGCTATTTGACAACGTTAGAACTTGCAAAAAATTTGTTATCTAATGGATTGACGATTGTAGGAACCTTGCGTCGAAATAAAATTTATTTTCCAATTAATTTTCTTTCATGTAAAAATCTAGATCAACATTATTTAACCAAAATAAAATCCAATAAATGAAATTTATTTCTAAGAGTTCTTGGTGAAAGTTTAGTAAATTATCTTATCAAAAAGCGTGCTAGTACTAAAAAGCTGCAATTACCATCTCCTACTGCAATTTCAAAAACGGTATAAACGCTTGTTATTATTAAACATCTAAAAAATACTTTTTTGAAATACAAAATTTAAAAACTTATTAAAAGTTATTTTTTTCTACTACATTATAAGGTGAGCCTGCCCGGCTCATGTTATGAATTTACGTGACAAAATATGTAATGAGGCTTAGGGTTAATATTAGAAGTGAAATAAATTAAAAAATTAGAGTTATTTGAAGGCGCACTTTTTGACGCATTACTTTACCGTGATTAAAATAGTCGGCGCTCTCAAAATGAGATGGTCCTTAAAAAATGAGGCGAAGCATAAGGAATTGAAAAAATATATAATGTGCTATAACAAGTAGAAAAATATTTTTTATTCAGTAGCAATGAAGTTATCTTCTGAATTTGCTAACGAAATGTTCTTAAATGGATGTTCTATAAAAAAGAAAAGTAATATAATAAGTATTATTAATGTCGATTTATATAATAGAAGTTATTTTAAAGATATTGAAAGTCTTGGTGTTTCACGAACAGCTTTTATAAACGTACTATTTATAGAAACATCAATTAGTTTTTAAGAAAAATGAAACAGATGAAATTATTCGAAAAATTATTGAAATGAATATTCAAGATGACAAAATTTTTGTAATTTCCAAAATCTTTGGAATTTTTTTTGAACCGCATTTAAATGCATACATTTTAAAAGAGTTGTTATGTTATTTTGATATTAGTAAAATAAATGAATTTAAATTTTTTCTATATTTAACTCATAATATTGCAAATGGCTCATTTGCATTAAGATCAAAATTAATTTAACAAAACATGTAAGATTATTTATGTATAAAACTTTGTAACAACAATTAATAAAAATAGCTAATATAAATTTATAAGTCTTTTTTTCATTTGATACGAATTATAGGAAATACTACAATGTTCTCTGCATTTTGTATTCCACATCAAATCAAATTTTTTTGACTTTGAAGATTTTGACAATCAGTCTAATGTGAAATTACGGTTATGATTGGGTATTGTAATTCATTACAGTGGTAATGAGTTTTCATTATGTGTATAAAAGTTCATTACTCATAATGATAAATTTTGATTGTTTATTACACATTTGTCATTATTGTGTTATAATATTAATTACTGTATGATGACTATATTCATTAATAGGATAATGAATGTTAGATGAAACTCATTATCTTCGTCATATAGCCATTACAAAATTGGTCATATAGCCATTACAAAAATAATGAACTTTCATTACTTTTAGTTAAAATTCATTACGAGTTTTTATCTGTGAAGGAGAAGCGATAGTTTAAGCTATACTGAAGCTACACTGAATTTAAAAATCATGATGACATGCATTCTAAAAAAAAAGTGTTTAAAACATATAGATTTTATAATAAATATTATTGCATTTTTTAATACACAATTACCCTACTAGCTAAAATCATATATAGAAAGAGAGCTAAACTGAAGAGAATACAAAAGATAATATACAATTTGAAGAGATTAAAAAATATGAATGCAGTAAAATTAAAAAAAAATATATGTAGGTATTTTTAATTAATTGTGTGTGAGCGTTACTACATTACAATCTTCAAATCACTACATTAGAGTAGTAGAAATATAAACAATAATGCTATTTTGCAGTTTAATTAAGCAATTTTACATTATTAAATGTCAGTAATTTTAAATGTAATAATAGTAAATTATATTTGAATAGTAATTGACCCGGAACCGAGTTATAAACTATATTTTGTTTTGTGCATTGAATTTTGTTTTAAAGAGTATAGGTTATAAATAAACCGTGTTTTAACAATTCAATAAAAATGAAGATCCAGTTTGAGCTGACTTAAATTATAAAAAATCATTGATTCAAATTAGAAAATATTAAAATCGCCCGTAGAAAAAATTAAAATATTTTGAAAACATTTCTGTTCTGTAATTATTTTAATAAATTATTGCACTATTGTTGTGCTCAAAAAAATTTCAATTTAAATTAAATACATTGCAGAAATGCAAAATCACTACAATAATAATATTGTGCCGATATATTAATCTCTACACTGCTAATGTAGTTTTCGTAGAACCAAGGCAGCAGGCTAACACAAATTAACATTCGGGGATTTCCTTATGTATAAAAGACAAGAAAATAGCAGTATTTACATTTTTTTTTTTGCAAAAATCGTTTATTCATTCAATTTTCTATGCCAGACTGAAAGAAAAAACTTAATACAAAGTGGGATATGAAAGTTAAGCCAATATATGGTAATGTATGGCGTGAATGTTAAAAATATTTTTATTACAAGTTATCTCGTATGTGACCGTGTTAATTAACTTACAGAGTACGATATAATTCGTACTTGGCATCGAAAGGGTTAACAAATGTAATTGTTATGTAAAACTACTCTATTTTTCTATTAAAAATCAACTAGGTATTTGTTGTGAAAGATTATTTCGTTTTGAAGGATTATTGCTACAACTATCATAATATTAGTGTATTTACACCAAGAGGTTTACACCTGCCTATTTATTTTACATGTTGATATTCACTACAATTTATGTTGGGATTTATTATTGCTTACATTTATTGTAATAAAATTCAATAATAATATTTTAGAGTTTGGTTTGGTAAAATAAATATGCTTAGATTGTGTACGCGACCTAATAACACTGGTCTAATGTAATCAAAAGATTTAAACTTAATTACAGCTTTTTGGTAATTCTATATTGTACCAATAATATACTTTCCAATTTTTAAAAGGCTTGAAATTAATTCAAAATGACAGTTCAACATAAAAGAGACTTTATTGGATTGTAGAAAATTAAGAGACATCGATTAACATTTTTTCATCATATTTGAATTAAACTAAAAGAGGAAAAACTACTTATTTTAGATTGTTCAAAAAAAAAAGCAGTTTTTTAAAACTATTATTTACGACGTTCAGCATCCAGACTATCTTTTCGGAGGGCTTACTGGTAAACGTTTGATACTGATTTAGCTATTAATTATTACCTTCGTTAGTTATAACCTTCTGCCATTCTATTGACATGGTCTCTACATTTTCTTCGACTGCAATTGAAAAGATCTTAAATGTCTGATTGGTCCATGATTTCGTTTTATTTCTTATGTCTTAACTTTAACTTATTTTTTTATATATATAAATAAATAAAAAATAATATATTTTTTCTTTAATTTCAAAGTTAACTCAAACCCAACCAATATAATGATGAAAACACATTTTTCGGTTTCGCAAGAACTCAAGAACTTACCCAAATGAGTCGAATGTTATTGCAATGTTTTCTTTATTATTTTTGTACTAAACAATAATTTTTAAAGTTACTTCAAAGTTATAACAAAATAAAATTTGGTTATGTTTAGGAAATCTATAATGCCTGCCTACATTGTTTGATAAATGATAGACTTGGTGTGGCGAATTAGGACAACTATATTCATGTACAACTATATTCCGTTGTATTTAAAATTCATTTATTTATTTTATTTCATTTATTCTGCTACATATAAAACGATTAGTCTTTTAAGCATGTAACTAGAATTCATAATTTAAAACTAACAAAACTAAACATATTAGAAAATAACAATGAAAAATGTTAAAAGGTAAGATTATAAAGTGCTTAAACTATAACTAGATTAATTTACTAAATTAATAAAAATAAAACACATATATATTACATATATAGAGATATAAAAATATAAAAAGAAAAAAAAATGCTATATACAAAAATTTACATACTTAATATATAATACATGTATTCCAATATATTGCCTGTTGAGCTGAAATAATACATTTGAATACCAACTCTACTCGTGATTTCTTAAATACTCACTGCTGAGCTCATCAGTAAACCTTTTAATGTTATTAACGCACAAAATGTAGTTCGGCATGGAGTTCCAAGCAATAGTAGTTCTAACAAAGTACGATAGGTGACTTAATCGACTACTGTGACGAGGAACTATTAGATTCATATTTCTTGTTGATCTACCAGTAGTCACCCTTTCAGAAAGGTATAATAGCATTTGATTTAACAAGATCTTTTTCATAACAACAATATACCTTGCTTTCAGAAAGTTACTTAGTGTAACACCTAATATTGCTTTGGAAACATCACTAATATGATCATGTTTACGCCGGTTTGTGACAAAACGAGTGCAAGCATTAAAAATTAGTAGCAGCCGTTGAAAATCACTAGCAGACATACCAGAGTAAACCGAATCACAGTATGTGAAATGTAGAATCAATAAACCTAGGACGAGTTTATGTTTTAACCATTCATTTAGAACATAAGAATATTTCCACAATTTTCTTAAAATACAGTAGACGTTTTTGGATATTCTATCAATGTGGTCATTCCACGTTAGGGTATTTTTAAAAATCATTCCTAAATTTTTAGCTTTAGTGACATATTAAATTGCTAATTTATTCATTTTAATTTGGGGTAATATAGATGTATCAACTTCCCCAGAATAAACAATCATTGTTTGCGATTTAGATGCATTAACTTTAGCCCATTATTTTTAGTCCAAAATAAAATAGCATCAAGACCATCGTTAATTTCAGCAATGTAGGTAATGATATTGGTAATAGGTCCACTAATAAATATTTGGGTATCATCAGCATACAATCTGCATTTTGACTCATACAAACATAGTGTCATTTCATTAACAAACAAACTAAACAATGAGGGTCCTAATAGGGACCCTTGAGGTACACCACATTTTAGCTTACAGTTGAGATCTCATCTCATTCAAATAAACAAATTGATTTCTTTTATAAATGTAATTACATAACAATTTAATAGCTTCACAATCAAAAGCTTTGGAGAAATCCAAAAATAGTAAAACAGTTGCATTTTTTTTTATCCATTTCCATGTATATATTATCCGATATTTCAAGCAAGGTGGATGATGTGCTGTGCTGTTTTCTGAATCCAGGATAGAAATTATACAAAAGACTATTAGCTTCAACATATTGAGTGATTTGTCTATGCATAATGTACTCAAACACCTTAGATAGAAAAGGCAGTATGCTAATTGGTCGTAAATCATTAATAGATGGGATTACTCTTTTTTGGAACTGGGATAACTTTAGCACACTTCCAATTTCCAGGATAGTTACCAGTTGTTAATATATGGTTGAAAATATGTAAAATGAAGGGCAGGACAACAAGAGATATAATTCTTAAGAACTTCGGAGAAATTTGGTCGGGTCCAACAGCATCTGATTTAATTTCATTTAAAGCAAAATTAACTTCATCAGTACCAGCACTACGAAAAGCAAAAGAACATGATAAGTTACGAATTGGAACATTACACAATTCAGGACTCGTTTCCACAGGAGTTTCAATGAATAAAGAATTTATATTTATTGCACTGTAAATTATTACTTGCCCATATCAGCTTCCTATTATAAATGACCAACGCTATTTAATTTTCCAATTTTAATAATGTTTTTTAAAAAAAGAAAAAAACCCAATTTTAGTTTTTTTTTTCTCTCTTAAAACCACTGAAAATAGATTAATGGCTTGTTTTTTTTTTTTTTTTTTTTAATGTTCTCTTGCTTGGATTTTAGGTCAGTAAAATATTAAAAACTAAAAAAAAAAAAAAATTAAAAGGTTCATAAAAATATGTTTGGAGTCTTGTAAAGGGTTTATTATTTGGTCTGGTAATGTCATTTAGCATGAAAAGTGGTATTACTGTAAGTTATTTCAGTTCATATGGGAAATTGTGTATGTTTCATGAATGTAGGTACTAAAAATTATTTTACCAATTGAATTCTTCAATGAAAGGACAATAAATTTTTATTTTATATTTTTTTAAGATGATGTAAGTTTAGTTATATTATTTTGTTATACTACAATTTACTATACCAGTATATATTTCGCTATATTATGTGCTTATATATTAGATACTCGTTAAATTAAATTGTTTTGTTCGTTGAATGTCCTTCCTGAAATAAATTTAGGTATTTAATTCGCTAATGAAAAAAAAAAATTTTTGTATTTTTTTTGGCTTTTTATATGTGGATATTTAATAAATGTTATGTTTTATAATAAACTTCCGGTGCACAAAGACATACATTTTACTCCTATGAGTAATAAATTATTTTTTAATGTTTTTAAAAACTGTAAACATGATAGTAAAAAATTCTAAGATATTAAATTTGAATTATTTTTATAATAATTTTTACTGGGAATTTTCCAATGGACAATATTATATCATGTCACTCTTGTTAAATTTTGAAAGTTATATAGGTTTACTAAAATGAATTTTATTATTCGATTGTATTTTTTCAGGGTATCAGACATTCAAAGGCTCAAAGCAATTTTTTTATTTAAAATAGAAATTTAGTTTTACTTACATACACAAACACAAAAAAAATATTAGTACATATTTCTACTTAACACTTTCGGCTGCACTTAAATTTTGTAAGGTTTTGCCAGAGAATCACTTAATTTTTTCATAGAAAAAAGAAGGGCGGCATTTGCCGTAATTTGTTTTTTACTTGAAATTTTTCCAATTATAAGCAAATTACGGCTATTGCCGCGCAGCGGTTATTTCCGCAATTTTTTTTAAGTATATGTAATTGAATCTGTATTCCTAATTGCGGCATATGCCGCTTAAATATAATCTTTATAAAATTAAAATATGTTATATAGTTTTTTAAACATTATGTATTATATTTTCTAATTAATTTCAAAATTACAAAACAAAACTTAAATAAATTTCATTAAAAATATTAAAACAAATATAAATTAAAAAATTCAAAATAACGAGAACATAAATTAAACATTATGTATTATATTTTCTAATTAATTTCAAAATTACAAAACAAAACTTAAATAAATTTCATTAAAAATATTAAAACAAATATAAATTAAAAAATTCAAAATAACGAGAACATAAATTAAACAATAAATTAAAATACTTATATACTAAGGTGAAAATCTTCAAAACACTCCGGACACAATGGGGGATTATCCGGGCAAGTTGTACATTCATAGCTTGTTTCTTTTCTAAGTCTATTTTTCAAACATTGTCTGCATCTCTTGTAAAAACGGTTTCTTTTGCTTAAACCTTCATGTCTAGGAGGAAATGCAATTTTTCGAGGGAAATGTTGAGTGACTAAGTCAATCGGGTTAGACTCGAGCTTCCCTCCTGTAGGACGACCACTGTTTCTTAAGAGGGACATTAAATCCTTGCCTTCTTTCACATCCGGTGGAAAATTTAACAAACTTAATATAAGCTGATCGCGAAACTCCAAAAAGCTTCGTTTCGGATGAAACTTTTTAAAAATATAATATGAATTCCAAACAATCATATCCAGTACATGAAACAAAACTTTCTTATACCAGCGGATTGTTTTCCTCGGACTTGAATAATAAGATAGAAGCTGATCGGCCCTATCTACTCCAGCCATGTGTTCATTGTACGATGCAACGTCGATTGGCTTTCGTTTTTTGATTTTTCTTGCATTTTCCACTTCTACCATTTGCGGATGGTGTGCCGTGGTTATAGACAATACCTCGCGCTTATCCTTCCATTTACTTACATATACATTTTTTTGCCTTCTCCAAATCATTTCTCCCTTCTTCAACTTCTTTGTTGTAACAATTTTTGGGTTACCCTTTCTGTTAGAGCGTAAGGTACCTGTGGTATGTGTTCTAAAAGAAAGAAGTAGATTGCTCAATTCTACACTATTGTAGTAATTATCCATATATAGGTGGTGACCACGGTTGAGATATGGATCCATCAAGTTTAAAACTATTTCTCTTGTTTTCGATCCCAAAATTGGTTCAATTTCCTTTCCTGCATAAACTTTAAAATTCAAAATGTATCCATCACTTGTGGTTAGTTCGTAGAATTTAATTCCATATCTGGCCCGCTTTCCTTTTATGTACTGCTTAAAAGATAATCTGCCTCTAAATAACAATAACGACTCATCTAAGGATAAATCTTTTCCAGGCACAAATACTTTTTGGAATTTTTTTATGACTAAATGTACGAAAGGCATAATTTTTTCTAGTTTACATTTTTCAAAAGTGTTATTTGATGCGTGGCAACTAAAAACTCTCAAAATTTGCATGAAACGTCTCCCAGACATCGTGGCACCGAATGTTGGTTGGAAATACAGAGCACTTTTCGAAAACATTTTTTTAATCGAGGGTTTTTTGTTTTGCCCTTGAAGCAAACATAAACCTAGAAACTGGTACAATTCTTCTTTTGTAACTTCCCGATAAATTAATCTAGGGCGTTTCCGCGTTGACGGTGGTGTAGAAACGGAACTTTCGAGCTGTTTTGCATAACTGTTCATTGAAGAAACTAACACATCAATGATATCATCACTAAAAAATTGGTCAAATATCTGTTGTGGGGATGAGTTTTGGTTTAAGTTAACCTTAATACCAGATGCCTCCTCAAATTTAAATGAAGGTATCGCCTTCGTATCTTCACACCAATTGATATCACTCTCATCAACCAGAGTATTTGATATATTTGTTGCATTGATATTTTCGCTATTTTCAGTGTCAGACACATTCTCATCGAAGTCTTCATTGGTGACAGTACTTGAACTTGAACTGCCCCAAATCTCACCTTCACTGTGCGAATTTTCTTCTTCCGAACTCAAGATTTCGTCAACCCACTTCTGTATATTTTTTTCCATTTTCCTTCTATTCTATAAAATACTAATTAAAATATAATTTTATTTACCCCAAATTTGTAAAAATTTAATTCATTTATTGTTTTGTTTGTATTTTATATTTGAGCTATCAGTAGACTCACTTAAATTTTCTCACGTGTATTTCTTATGTAATTTATGCGGCACTAGCAGCAATAAAGTTTTGGTTTCTAATATTTTTTCAATTAAATTGGTAAATGGATGTTACTCCAACAAGGCTTATTTTGCAACTAAAGAATAAAATTAAAAGAAATCCATATAAAGATAAGCAAAGGGGAATTCCCTTTTTATTTTGAGTTTAAAATCTCTTTGGTCGTTATTATCCGTTAAATAATTAAAATTTAAAAAAAGCGGCAATAGCCGCTATTATTCTCTGAGTGGCGAAGTCAATAGCGGCTATAGCCGCCATTAAGCCGAAAGTGTTAATTTTGGTGGGGCTTATATTGTTGATTTAGATATTTCGCAAACTTCTCCGCTTTATAATGCGGCGTGCCATACTCCATTAAAAGCTCAAAATGTTAAGCTAGGAAACGCTCAAAATGTTAAACTATTGGTCAAGAGTCTGTATTTTCTAAATGGATTGAAGGTTTTCTTTCAAATCGTTCGATTCGCGTCTTATGATGCTTCTCGTAGACGCGTCCACGTTTGATGCGTCTTTGATGCGTCAACTGCTGATGTTTCACAAATTTTCTTACCCATTCTATTTTTCATTTTCATGTTTTTCAAATTCTTTTACCCACTCTCCTTTTATTTTTCATGAACGATTTACTCCAAACAACCTTCAATCCACCGTTTTTTTGATAACAGTTCAATCCAATCCACAGGCAAAATTGATAATTAGGGCAAAAAAAAAACTGGGCTGAGTTTAACTCGTCTAAAACTTAAAACTGTCTCATTTCATGCAAACTTTCAGAATTTTAACCTTATCTTTTCTTCCAAGGTGTTACTTTACGAAAACACGGATGATCTAAGTTTTTTAGACATGCACGTGAATAAAAAAAATATTTGTAACGACCATATTTTTGGTACTGCAAAAGGAGCTGCAACGTGTTTCTGCCAAGACTATCTAACTCGGTGTAAAGCTGTACTTTCACCTTTGGAACACTTTAATATCTATAAATCATATATACTTTCCAAGATAGAATATAATTCACACATTAAGGCTTCCCTTTTCACACATTAGGGCTTCCCAAATCACTCCATTCGTCTAAATAACTTCATCCCTAACTTCCCTTGGACATCGACATGTGGTCGGAGCACTTTCTCTGTTTTATAGAGATACTTCGTTGGTGTGAGCACATGCTCAACAGAAATCAAAGCACTGCTTTATCCTCGTAAACAGTTCCGAAACAGGAGGAGTCGCAAATACTCACCCCTAGACTGTGGATATCCCAATATGACATAAAGTATTTTATGGAAGTTCGTTCATAGTTAGTAAAGAAAATATTGATACCTTTATGCTATAACTTCCTAATACTAATCTATCTCACTTTGTTTTTATTCCTAATTTATCCTGTTCTATCCTATCCTAATTAAGCGGCACGTAAGTGCTAAAGGTATTTCCCTACCGAATTTTTCTACGTTAGACAAAAACTACGATTAAATCTGAATCTGATGAAAATCTTAATTGTTACATTTTTAACACACCTCTGTAATTATCCCATTTAATGTCACACTTCCTTCAATGTAATGTTACCATCAAGCAAAACAAGATATGTTTTATGTTGACAATTCAGGTGAGTTTCATAAATACATATTACTCTTTATAACACTTTAATATATTTGCCAGAAACAGTTTTTGCTGTTTGTACAAAAAAAAAAAAAAATAAAAAATTGGCCTTTACAGAAAGCCTACGAAGAGCCAAAGACTAACCCCAATTTTTCAGTCATTTGACATCTACAAAAAACCTACGAAAAAACAAAAAACTAACTCCAATTTTTCAGCCCTCAATATTTTTTTTATTTTTTTTTTTATTATTTTATTTTATTTTATTTTTAACTCAAAAGAGCCACACGCCTCGTATAGAGTGTTTCATAATTCTTAATTCAAGTTCATAAATTTTCATCAACAAAATAATTAAAAAATATAATATGCAAACAAGCTACATACAATTTACAACACAAATTAACAACCTTTTCTAAAGGCGTAGCTTCCAACAGAAAATGGCCCTGCTTGGTTCAATGATGCATATAAAGTAGTGATAATTCTTATGAAAAATGAAATATATAATAAAGAAAAAATTAAATCATCGTACATACTTGAGCACAACGATTATTTTGTTTTATAACAAAAACTTAATTTTATTTACACACACAAATAAAAAATATATTTTATTACAAACATAATTATATTATACATACACAAAAATTGTAGTATATTTTTAACTTTTATCAAACTTTTTTTTCTTGCCAATTAATTAATTCTGCTGCTCTTGTAATAATAATTTAATACTTTTATCAAAAAAATTATTGAAATTGTATGCCGGAACCATTCCAACAGTTGTTCTATAATAGTAAATGAACTATCTCAGCTTTGTTTTGCTTCTTTGCAAAAACTAAGCTATGTATGCCATCGTTGCAATGTCCTATTAGACAAAATAAATGTCATGTTAAAAACTTTGAATGTGAGAAGCAGAGCGCATGAACACACTGGAATATTTCCGTTCAAAATTTAATTGAAAATGTAAATACAAACATTCCCACTATTCGAATGTTCCGATTACTACAGATTGAACAGCTTCATAGGGAAATAAAAAAACAAAAAAAAAACGCTATTAAAAGGTTAAACGGTTGCGGGATTAGACGAAATGATTTTATACTCAATTACAATACAATAATTGATATTTCAATTTAAAAACCAAAAGTGTCAATGCATATTTCTTGGTGTAAACAAAATAATTAAGTTCACCGGTTTCGTATTAACTAATTTTCGTAATTGTGTGAAACCAATCGAAGTGAATTTTTTTTTCTTGGGTCTGAACGGGTTAAAATAATTTAAGTAAACCTTTGTGTTTACACATGTAAGAGCTATCGAACACTATGAAACATTGAAAAAATATATCATTAACTCAAATATAGAACTGCTATGTCAAAATAACACCAGCTAGTCAGCTGAATTGCATTATAATAATGTACACATGAGTACACAAGTCAACCAATGTAAAAGGCGCAACTTAAACATTATTCTAATCTCTAGGAAACAAAAAACATAAAAATACATATAAGTTTTGACATCCTTTATTATTTTCAATCGACTGAAAAACCTTATTTAAACTATCAATAACTAAAAAAATTAACATCAACACTGTACTAAAAATATTATCTTGAGTTGGGAGGCGATATAACACTGTTTAAATATATGAAAATAGTTTGTTGCAAAACATCAATGTAAAATGTACCTACATACATGCACATTTAAATTCTTGTTCAAAACTTACAATACTTGTTATAAAAATAAAATCTGATTACTATACTAAATTAAATAAATATAACTACCTAAAATAGAATAGAACATAAAAATACATCTCAATAAAATGTTCATTACTATTATGTTATAATGTGTGGTGGGTGGGTGGGATAGTTAGTTAGAATATACCTATACATCAAAAAGAAAACTTTTCTTGCCTTTTATATATTCTTAGACTCTGTAAACTAAACCAATATACAAATATTTAATTTGAAAAGTGTTCAAAGAAATACCATAGATAGGTAGATACTAAGATACTTTTAGGTATCTGATAGTATGATTGTAAATTCTTTTGATTAAACTCTCTATGTATATAATATGTCATATTATAATATATATATATATATAAAATCCACCTCAGGCATATTAAAAAACTAGTTATACTATTAGAAACTAATTAAAATGTCTTCAATTTTATATTTTTGCAATGTCACCCTAGAATTTGGTTATTTCACTTTGATTTTTTTTTTTTTTGCTTTTTAAAACACATTTGTGAAATGTCTAAAAACTTCTACTTTCAAGAGATGTGGTTTCAACTTTCAAACTTATAATATAGGTAGGTATTTAAGTATATAAATATTATTATTGTTACATAATTTATTTGATGTCTACTATTAGAGATAATATGGTATAGGTAATAATATTAAGGGGTTTTTAAGAGTAGAAAATAATATTTAAACTTTTGAAATAAAAATTTAATAACATGTTAGCTAGAAACTCCCATTGCAAATATTGGTTTTTTTGTTCCTCAATCAATTTTAATAACTGGTAGGTAATATAAAGCGTTTGAAGTGAAAATATTTTTATATCAATTGCGTTATAGGGTGTTAAAGGTTTGCTAAAAATCGTATAAAATGCCGCAAAATATAATTTCAATCGATCTTACGTCACGTGTTACGAATATGTTGACATAATGTAGCAGCACAACAATAAGCAGTATTATTCGATGTAATAACGCTAATTCATTCAGAGTTGTATAAAAAAAACCAAAGTGATAGCTATATTTTTTGACGTTAAGAAGGTCTTTGATACGGTCTATAGAAATACACTACAACTAACAATATTACAATGAACTTGGAGTTGTAAAAGGAGCTGAATTGAAGCAGTTCAAAACTTACTTATCGGAAAAAATACAGTAAACAGATGGTTTGAAAAGTGAATCAGTAAAAGTTTAATAATATGGTGTAATACAAAAATTTCACTTGGACCCACTCTGTTTTCTTGTTTCTAAACGAAATGGTGAACCATTTATGTTCGCTGATGACATTGTCATAGTTTATGAAGAAAATAAAAAATTAGAAGAGTAAATTAACACTGAGATGAATGAAATTTACCAATGGATGAAGCGACATAAACTTTTTTTTGTTTGTTTTTTTCGAACCCACTAAAGCCCACCTATATTTTTTGATCGCTAACATCATAATAGTTACCGTGTCGGAAATTTATCACTATGGTATTTCCCGTGAAGGAGATAGCCACAGCAATAGTTCCGCGTGGGAAGATTATTTAGATTTTTTCGCAAAGGAAAATTATTGAAATAATAATTTCCGTAAAGGAAACTATTATCGTAGAATTTTCCATTTTAGGTAGTGACCAGCTCGTGGGGATTCGTTCTCTTGAGTCGACGTATACTGCTGTCGCCATCGTCGGGTCCATAATCTTATTTTATTCACTGCATTTTGAAGTTTTGTGTGGATTTTTCGATAGATATGTCAACTGCCAGAATCGCAGTGTCATCTGCAAAAGTAGCCATAAAAATATTATCAATTTGGGGGATATCTCTTGTATATAGCAGGTAAGGAATAATAAAGCGACATAAACTAACAATAAATACAGCTAAAACCAAATACATGATATTTAAAAAGCAGCGGATATCTTAAATATTTACTATAACAAAAGTAAGCCGTGAACATATTGGAATAATATTAGATGATAATTATAAGCTTGGGAATATCATATAAATGAGGAAATATAAAAAGGAGATCTGCAGGTCTATTCAAATTAATAAATAATAAAAGTACTACTAAAAAATAAGAGATCAATTTATTACAGCATATTTCATAGCGCAACTAAGAATGAAATACAAATTTGGGGAAACACTATGAACAAAAATCTAAACGCATTGCAGAAAATATAGAAATAAACCTGTTTGATTATAAAATGTAGATTTGAACGCAGGAAATTCACAGAAACCACAGAATATTACAATTGAATTACGTTATGAAATGCAAACAGGCCAAACAAATATCACGCATACTAAGCCAATGATGAATAATTAAGTACACATATATTTAGCTAGAAGTACAACTCAAATCAGATTATTATCATCAAGAAAAACATTTAACAAATGTGATACAATATCGGTACAGCACAAATAAAATGTATAATGAGTAATGTAAAATTATTGATTATTTGCATCCCTACAAAATAATAATAATAAAAATATTAATTAATATAGCTCTGTCCACAAAGCAACTTATCTTAAGTCGACTTAAAATGTTTTTGAAATTATTAGATCATCACATTCTTTAGATTATTACCTTTCATTTACCTGGATGTCTCACTTATGTGACGGTAGACCATAAGAAACATAAGATGGAATGCAGAAAATAACTAGTTGTGATCTTGTAAATATTATGACGTGCGTGAAAAAAAGTTTAAACTGTGTTAGTAAATGAATAATATTTTAACACTATAAATAATTAATTACTATAAAATAAATTTTGTTAATTAATTAATATAAAATAAATTCAAAATAATAATTATTGTGTTTTTGTAAAAATAATTTATCATCGATAGCTATTTCGTAAAAATATGGAGCGAAAATATGATGGTAAGATTTATATAATGTTTTCGTACTTGCTATATAAATTTTAATTTTATACAATTATGTTAAAATTTGTTCAATTTATAATTTTAGTAAATTAGTTAATTAATAAAACTATAAAAACTTTAATTGCAGAATGCATTTAAACTCAACCGACAATTTCATGATGAAAACAGATACATTATAAAGTCATAAAAGCCAAAAATGGCGTATACGACAAAACGTTGCTCAACCGACAATTCCATGATGAAAACTAAGATGTTGTCATGAAATTGTCGGTTGAGTATTGCTTTGTCGTATACGCCATTTTTGGCTTTTATGACTTTATAGTGTATCTATAGGTTTTCGTGTGTTCTTTTTCCGAATCTATTCATATTTTTGATATATCTTACCGTTACTGAGATTTTCAGTCTAATTTTTAATGTATAATAATTGCTAGTTTTTATTATTCGAATATCGTGCAAGAATATTCCAATTTACGACATTATTATTAATATTATTTAAAGAAATTTTTATCTAAATATTGGTGTGTTGTACGTGTTATGACCCCATACATACGATAAACTTTAACGTTGTTTGATCAATATTGGTTTGTTGTATGGTATACAGAAATGTAGGCTGTGTATATAGTTGTACGACACTTTACTTGAAATTGGTTTGTGGTATGTGCGTATAAGTTTGTACGGTAAATCAAAAAGTATACTAAAAGATTCCTCTGAGAGCTAGTCGTTATAAAAATTTTGAGCAATGAAAACGGGTTTTCAGCAAAGAGTGGGCTTTTCTTTAGTCACTATAAAAATTTTGAGCAGTGAAAACGTATTTAAAATTTTGTACGCAAAATTTTTATAACGACTGGTAGGTCTCAGTGGAATCTTCTAGTCAATCTTCTATCATAAGTTTTGTAATATTATAAAATATAATTATTTAAAAAACTGAAAGCTATCTATATTTTGTTGAATGAAATATTAGAATCCAAAGACGACGAATCTACAAACGGCTCTCTAAATTTGGAGAATAAAGATTTTAGTAGATATTTCAAAAATATTACAAAAATATCAAAGATTTTTGTTTACAGACTCTGACGACAGTAGAGCAGATCCGGACTTTATTCTGAAAATAGAAAATTTGTTGTGCTATGACCAAGATTTGTTTAAACTACAGTTCAATCTCTAAATTATAAAACCAAATCCCTAAAAAGAATTGCATCAATAAAAACTTTGCATACAACGAAAAATTTATTTGCACAACAATTAAACATAATATCTAATAGGCTAAAGACTATTTCAAATCAAAAATTTGCCAATTTAAAAAGCTAATTAGTCTATTTGCCAGATAGATAAAGAACATTACAAAGCAATTTACAAAAAATATAATTGCCTATTGTAATATTAATGTAAGTTAGAACTAAATTTTGTGTTCCTGTCAATATTAATGACTTTTTTGTTTTATTTGTGTTTTAGTATCTAAGACTGGTAATTATTTTATTTTTTTATTTTTTCTTTAAATATAATATTACATATTATATATATATTATTCTGCATTTATCTGGATGTTTGACGGAACGCTCCAACACATATACAAATTGCATATATATACAAATTGCTTTGGTGCTTTTTTTTAACCCCTGTCTACCATGCTGAACCTTTGCAGGAAAAATTGATTGCATGAACTATATTTTTTTAATTTAATGTTAGTCTTCTTCGCAAATAATAAGGAAAAATAATAAATAATAATAATAATATAAATAAAACAAACAATTTTTTTGATTTATAATAATAAGGACTAATAGAAATTTAATCAATAGTTTAATATGGTATAATAACCAAAAGGCAAACAGCATTTAACACAAAAAAAAAACATAATTCACTCAAAGGTTATTGTTATTACTTAAAATTATACATAATAATACACATGTGTATCAGCATATTTGTATTGTATAATACTATACATTATACTACTTTATTGCTTCTACCTTTTATTTTTGTCATTATTGTGTGCGTAACTCACTTCACTCAAAAAAAATTATTTTTGTTTTTTTTTGTTTTTTTTTTATTATTTGCTGTATCTGTATTCTGTATGTTCTGTATGCTCCATTCCAAAAATATTATTTTATTTTCACTGTTCAGGTTCACTGTTCAATCAATAGAACTTGATAGAAGTAGAGTAGGATAATAAACTCTACTTCTACGTCGGATAATAAAACATTGTTTTTTTTAAATTGAAAATTATTGATGAAAATGTTTTTGTATTTTTTGTAAATTTTACCAATTTAGATACAAAATTTTGAATATTTTTTTAAAAATAACACAGTACCATAATAACAGTTTATTCATATAGCAAAATAAGATCCCTATACAGTATACAAAAGACAAAATTTATGTGAAAATAAGATCCCATTTTTAAATTTGCTCTCCC
The DNA here is from genome assembly GCA_963942445.1 of Argyra leucocephala. Lineage (NCBI taxonomy): Eukaryota > Metazoa > Arthropoda > Insecta > Diptera > Dolichopodidae > Argyra > Argyra leucocephala. Next base: position 24,014,774 of record OZ012677.1, on the reverse strand, counting down.
GGAGGCTACAATAACGCTAATACGGTATAATTTATACTAAATGGAACCCAACTAACGAATTATAACTAAATGGAAGTGAGTACGAGTATACCATGCAAAAATACAAACATTTTATACAAATTTATTGGTATGGTACTTCTTTTTCTGTTATATAAAAAACAAAAAGATTAGTGTTAGGCCAATATAAATATAAATAAAAATAAATAAAAAGTGATATAAACATAAGTACTGTAATTTCGGAATAAAGAATCTAATGAAAGAAAAAAAAAAAACTAGGATTTATTTTGCTTCCGTCATTTATGACGGGTTACAAAGCTAGTTATGTTATAAAAACCATTATATTACTAACAATATACACTGTTCATTTTTATAATGCCAAACCTGAAATAAATAATTCTTATGCATAACAAAGTTTTTTATATATTTATCATTGAATTGTGGTATACCTATCCAATTTTTTTTGTCGTACATCCAAGTTAATATAGAAAATATTCGCACATTGAGATATACAACAAACTCATTTTGAATATGATTAAATATAGCTTATGAACCAGGTAAGCTCGCATCCTAATTTTTAAAGTTTGAACAAAAAATATTATTAAAGATAATTATAAAAAATTTATATCAAATCCTATCGAACAGTTTGTCCAATCAGCATTCTTTAGTGTTTTTGTCCGTTTCAAACAATTGGCGTATGCGACAATATAATATTCAAACAACAAAATGTTATTAATTCTGCGTTATCAAAAGCCATCAAACTCGTTTGAAAAGTTGATAAGCAGTAGTATTTTAGTTTGAAAAAAGACAGAAGATGATGTTAATAACTAAGTTATTGAAATGCATTCTGCAATTTAATAAATAAAATATATAATAAAGTATATTTAAAAAATTATTTATTTATTAATAATATTTAATTAAATTAAATAAAAAACATTGTTATTGTTTTACTGATTAAGAAATTATTAAAATTTTCTTATATATTTTATTTTATTTTAACATTTTCATAAAAATAAAATTCTAGCCGACATGTTTCGTCCTTCTAAGACATTTTATCAAGACTCAAGACTCTTATCTGAGTATAACCATTGATTAAGAATAATATATAGATGATTTATTTAAAGTAACACATTTTATATGAAGTATGAAACTGAATTCAAACCTTTAACAAATGATCAATGTAGTAGTGAGTCTTCAATAGGCTATTTATACCAATTGCATTTGCAATCAATTCTTTTCTCATTTATACCTTTTCTATAATAAAGAATTAAACTTAACTGTATTTGAATGGAATTACGAAAGGAATAGTATAAAATTTGTTTCTTTCTTTTTCCAGTTTTGTTTTTGTTAATTTTTATTTTATTATGAATTATGATAAGATGAGCATGAGAATGATATTGTTGTTGAATTGTTTATTTCTACGATGACCAACTAAGAAGGTTGTGTTGTCTGAATGCGTCGCAATTTTTTTTTTATTTTATAATAAAAAAAATAATAAATGAGGAAGCGGTAGGAGTTTTTCATGTATTTATTATTGTTTGTTGATTGATACCAACGAATTAGAATTAAATGGAAGTGGCTATCCATACAAAAAAGTGTCCAATGTTTTGGGTATATTCCTCTCTTTCTTTGGTATTTCCGATTGTCAAAAAACAGAAATAGACGAATATATTCGTTCAATATATTTTCTCTCTTTTTAATGGAAATTATTTTGATAAATAAACAGGATAGTGCTCTGAATTTAATATGCCTCAATTTGTATGTATTTTGACTTAAATTTTTTTTAAAAATATGATGAGTAAAAATATCTAACAATAATGGATAAATTAATCAAAATTTATTATTAATACATATATGAAAAAAATATGAGAAATACAGCGCTTTCTAGTTTTGAATTTTAAAATATTTATTCATTTTTTTAGATTTTAAATTCTTTTCTATAAGTTTTTTCAATAGATTGATTATAAAATTTTTTACATATTTGATATTTATTATATAAAATTATATAAACTTATTATTGCCGATTGTCTATCCTATACTTATAAATATGTAAATAATATGTTATTAATATATTTGTATCAAAACATTTTCTTTTTTCCACACCACCATTGAGGTAAAGAAATAGGAGCGTTTTTTTTAAAGTGGTTTCCCCAAGAGGCCTATTCCACAAGTTGAATTAATAATGTTGTTTTTTATTTAATAATTTTTCATTATATTTACAAATTTCAATAATATACTTACCATCGGCTCCTCTGTCATTATCGTATCATACGCTAGATTTATAGGGTCTGTTTCAGATTCATTAACAATTAGCTGAAATATATTTAATAATTTTTGTTAACTTCATTATATTTACAAATTTCAATAATATACTTACCATCGGCTCCTCTGTCATTATGGTATCATACGCTAGATTTATAGGGTCTGTTTCAGATTCATTCCTTGTTTTTACTGCAAAATGGTTAGAGCATATTTTACTATGCTTTTTTAAATTTGGTATCAATTTTGCAGTTTGAATTCCTTCAATCCATCGTTGTTTCAAACCATCGTCTTTTGGGAAACTACAAACATATATATACTTTTTTTAAAATTATATCCAATATATTCAAATATATATATAATCCAATATATTCAAAATAAATATTTAAAATGATATTCAAAAAAAAAATTTCTTTGTCCGGATATTTAAATTATCCTAATACTACACTGTTTTGTTTAGAAGTTTTTAAAAATTCAAAAGATGTAAAATATAATACTTACATATGTAAAGACACGTAATTTTCTTTTTCCAAATGAGACTTACAGCCTGGAATGATACAAATCTTCTTTTTACGTTCCATTTTTCCTTAAAATTTGTAATTTTTTAACAATTTATAATAAAAATCAAAAATTTTATTGACTTTTTTTAAAATTTATTTGACAATAACAAATTTTATTTTTGCCTACTTCATTGCTAGTGTTCGTACTTTTTGAAAATTTCATATATCCATATATTACACACTACTGCTACATTTTCAATATTTCAGAAACATGAATGATTTTTTTTTTTTTCAAATAATTTAACAGCAATACTTTTCTGTGTAATAATAGAATACGGTAATAAAGTAAAAGAAAGTTTAAATTGAAAAAACATTGTTATTTTTATTAAGATTATATTTTGATACCTTTTATTTTATTCATACTCAAAGATTTTACTAATTTTCTACTTAAAAAAACTATATTGGCCTAACACTGAAAAAATTTTTTTTTTGACAATTGGAAACCCAAACAAACCAAACAGAAAGAGAAGTACTAAAAAAATATGGACAAAATGTTTGTATTTTTGTATGGGATAGCCACTTCCATTTAATTCTAATTCGTTGATTGATACCAATCCCACGTACCAGATTCAGATACCATACCAAATGTGTATGCATTGCGTTGGATATATGTATATGTATTTATTTTTTAATAAATGAAAACACAACAAGCATTCAGAATTCAGACAGCATACATACTGATAATTTTTATTTAGATTTTTTTTGTTTTTATTTATTACTTTTTTTCAATACTTTTTTTTTCACAAAATATTACAACAAACTATATAATTCAAGACATGAAATAATATATAAATTGGGGTCCCTGTTGGTTAATACTAATTCAATTTAAAGTCAAATTTTAAAGCAGAATATAGAAAAATAAGAAGGTACTTACAACAATATTATACAGTAAATATAAAAAAAAATTTTAGGGCAAAAAAAATTATAAAATTTTCAATTTTAAAGAATATATAATTGAAAAATTCATTATTTTAAAAAATTAAACGATTTGTTACAAAAATAAAAGCTTGAATTAGTAACTAATTTTTTATAAACTTATAGCTAAATTTCAACAAACATAATATAACATTTGGCAAACTTAGAACTAATTTTTGTTAAACTTTTAACTAACCTAAACTAGTTATTGAAAAAGTTTATAATAGTAGTAACTTTTGGACATTTTTGTTACTCTTATTATGGTGCATTATTTTAAAAACTAAAGGTTTTTGGAGTATACATTTTTTTCATTTTTTCAATATTATTCTTAATCAATGGTATAACCTATGTAATGAATTAGCATACAAAAATATAAATTTATTAATTTAGCAATAAAAATCCGGAGATAGTAATAAAGACTTTTTTTTTTGTTTTTCCAGTTTGTTTGTGTTTTCTTGTAATTTGTGTTTAATTTTTTTAATGAATTAAAAATTAATTTGATTTTTAAAATGTTTTTTTTTTTAATTTCTATTGCAATGCATGTAATTAATTTACTTAGAAAAATACAAAATTATAAATAAAACTTTAAATAAATTAATTTAAAAAATAAATCTTTGAAACAAAGTATCCCAAGTTTTCTCATTATGAATTTTTGCACAGTAAGAAGATCTTAAATCGAATTTTTGTCAAAAAAATAGTGCCCACAATCTTTTGAACAACATCTTAAGTCTTCTGTTTCAGCGTATTAATGGCAGTGCTAAAAATAAATAAGTCAGAAAATCTTAAATTTATTTTTTTCCAGGTTTATACCTAAACTACTTGTTTAAATCACTTGCTTTTAACGTCAGTCAAAAAAGCGAAAGATAATGCTAAAAAATTGTGGCACCAAAATTTCTTTATTTAAATTTTTAATTAAAAACTGCTCCCAACTAACAGTAACAGTAATCTAATAATAGTCAAACAATATTTTATTAAAATATTAAGAAAAAATTCACTTTATCATAGCCTTAAAAACGCGAGTCCAGAACAAAACTATTGACTTATGTGAAGTAAAAAAAACACTACCACTAATGTTTGAATTTCTCTTAATATTCTAATATAGCTAATATAGGTAGCTTTCGTTTACAATGATATTAATAACATTCCACTTTAACACATAGACTATCTACTACTTATTCATTGACCATTGAGAATCTTACTCCTTAGATTTTCTTTAAAAAATTATGGTAATCAATTTTATGAAACACAGGAAAAAATATTTTTAATGTAATTTTGTATTTTCGTTTCCAACATTATCCTTCGAATATTCGAATATTTTTATTAATATTGATTAGATTTGTGTGACTAAAGTATTTTAAATGATAATAAGAGAATACTTTAGAATTGCATTAAAATAAGAATCGAATAAAAATTTAAAATTGCAATCTTTTTCATGTATGAATGATAAAGTATTTTCAATTAATAATCTAAGAGACATGTAAAAATTCATTCATGATGGGTAGCTTTATGGTACCATAAATGTTACCACAAGCACGTGTATATATATATATATATATATTTTTTCAATCATATATGCCATAATTGTCTGTATGTTATACAATTGAAAAATTTTATAAAAAGAAGAAATAAAATTATAAATCTAATCACAATGAGACATTTCGTTGCGTATAGACGATCCTACATAATAATCTACAATGATGGAAAAATGTTTGTGAATGTTATTAATATAAAATGAAGTAAGATGTTTGCGATGATAGTCAGTGTACTAATATATTATATTGAATATATAAAATATTTGTGTAAATTAAGCGAGTATTAAATTTCTTATTACCAAAATTGATACAAAGGGAAATGTGGACATTTCAATGGGAATAAAAACAAAATTAGTAAAATTGACTAAAGAAAATTAATTGATATTAAATGATTTGATTTTATATTGATTGGTTTGTTAAATATTTTATGAAAGGAAGACTAAGACTTAATGGTTTAGCAAAAAGAAACCATTGATTTTTAATTTGTTAATTTATACAAACCTAATATTAACGAGAGTTTATGTTCAAACGTGTTAAAACTACTTGCACATTCATTTAAACAATTTATTCAATTCAACTACTTTTAATTATTTGAATAGCAATATCATCCAATATTTAAAATAGTCTATAGAAAAAAGCTCTGTAAGCCAACCATACGATAACCATAACCTACTATATCTACTATAAAGATGTTAAAAATATAATAAATAAGAAAATATATCAAAGTGTGAAACAAAAATGGATAGAAACGGACGATAGTAACAAACTAAAAAATATCAAGCCAAATACGAGACCTTGGAAAAATCTGATCTTATTTAATAGAAAATATTCGACCGTGATGAGTAGAATAAAAATAGGACACTCTAACTTAACACATATACATTTATATTTGAAAAAATAACACCAACAACTTGTGCTTGTGAAGCCATCTATCAGGCATCTGTTCGAAAGTTGTATTCAATATTCAAGAGATAAAGATAGATATTTAAAAACTAATAGTCTACAGAATTGTAAAGAGTGATAATGAAACCGATTATATGAAAAGATAATAAATTTCCTAAAAACTGTTACAACACTATACAAAACACAAAATAAAACAAAATTAATAAAACATGTTAAGTATAAAAAATATTAAATAAATCAATAAAACAAACAGTAAAAATATTAAATGTTAAAAAAAAAAAAAAAAAATTGAGTAAAATAACTAAAAAATAAAATATATTACATATTAAAAATATATTCTAAGAATAAAATAATTAATTAGAAAATACAAAAAATAAAAAAAAAATAATGTAAAGATCTGGCTTGACGAAAACCTATGTTGTGTTCAGAGACCACCTAAATTTATAAAAAAAATTAATTGAAGGTTTTTTTAATAACAAAAGCAAAATTTTTGAAGAGTATTAAATTTTCTGCTTCTTTATTTGAGCTTCTAAGTGAAGGGTAGTGTTTTTGAGCATCTAGAATTAAATAAATAATTAAATGTAAAATAATCATTTTTTAAAATTAAACATAACAAAATATGTTTTTTATTTTCTGATCCATTAACCAAACTACGTATATATACATATCTATATATAAATATATAATATATTATGAACGTATATTTATTATGTATATATTAAAATGTGTATTAGAAATGTTGCGTCCTTTACATACTACTGGACTTGTCAGTAGAAGTTGTAGTGGTAAAGATTGGCTTCACATCTCATCACACATTTATTTAACCTTGAATAAGTTCTATAATATATTATATCTAAATTTCTAAAACGAATATCTGTGAGGTATAAAAAGCAGTCAAAAATGTTTAATGTTTTTACAGAAATTTTATTAAAAAGCTCGAGGTAAACTCGTCATTGTAGAAAATTGTACTGCGCAGAACGGGGAAAATTAAATTAATCAGGCAAGCTGAACGGCGTCTCAAATGATATTGAATAAACATTCATAAAATTAAATGTTTTGAATTAAGTAATTATTTTTAAAACTTTTATAAACTATATATCTTTCGCAGAACTGAATTTTCCAAATGTCAATGTTTGTTTCTACCATTTTTCAAAACACTTACAAACATTTGCAGTTGACAATCACAAAAAGTTCTAAAATTCTACGCTGAGAAAGTTAAAATTTGATCAACTTTATTTTTTAGCCGTACATCGTTGAAGATCGGCTTTGGAGTTTACATGATTATATTGTTTTCATATCACTTACATTGTTTTTGAAAGTTAATAGCACATAGCCGTACTATACATAATTAAATAATTTTTTTTTTCTTTTTGTTTCATTATTGATTTTTATTTAATGTTTTAAAATTAAATTTTGTATACTAATCTGATTTATTGCTGAAATTGCGTTACAACTAAACTTTTGTGGTACAAACAAGGAAAAAAATCAATGTGTTTATTCATTTTTCCATCTAGTTAATATCTGTAACATGTTTCAAAACTTATTTTCAGTACTATGCATTGAAATTCATGAATAATAATGTGAATGCATGATTGACAGAAATGTTATTATCAACATTAAATTTGATTGATCTTAATAATTCTTCAAATGATTATATTGTATACGATATGAAGAAAATACCTTCGCAAAAACAAAAAAAAAACATTTTTTTGTTAAAAGGTGTTCATCATAATCATTAGCATAAGAAGTCATTTGTTGGAATCTTGAACTTTAAGCGAAAATCTTTTTCAAATAGAATTTTAATATCTTTTTTATAAGACATATGAGATCTAAGTTTAATAAATTTATAAATTTTTCTTTCTTTATTATTTTTATTATTTTTTTTTTTTAATGTAGATATCAGGAATTTTAAAATTTATTGAATTTAATTTTTCTGAAGGTACTTATTCAAAATTTATTACATACTTGTATGATATTTGCGAGATTAAATCAATATGACTGAATTGTAAGTAAATAGATGTAAAATTTTATACTTTAAAGAAAACAAAAAACTTTTTAACAAATTATTGATTTTTAACTTCTGGATTAAAATGTTTTTAAGATACAAATTATACATACATTACAGATATATTTAATTTGTTATTTTTAATGTATAGCTGATATTTTCGTATTCGTTCTTGACAACATCATTGCAATAACAAAAATTAAATGTCTGACTTTTTTTTTTCTTTATTTATCTGTGTTCACTTACAATTTGATTAATTCAAAAATAATTACAAAAAGTTGTAATTTTTACACACATTGTACATAAGTATTTTACGACCGTATCCGAAGCTGTGTGGCCTTATAATTTATTAATAATATAAAAATTCAATTGTTTGACAATAGTTTTTTTCTTTTAATATAAAACAATTACAATCAGTTAGGTACTTAGAAATTCATTAAAAATTTACATTTATTCAAATATATTTAAAAAAACTGCACGTCCTTTCGTCTGTATATAGTTTTTTATATCGTAGTTTGTGCACTAGGGTCCATCTGACCCCATATGTATTTTCATATATTTTATATAAAAAATTTGAAATTATTTTTAATTTTTTTTTTAATCTCAATTTTATTTACAAAATGAAGCAAAAGAAATATAATTAAAATAAAACTAAACAAAACTTAAGAAGAAAATTCAATTTAATCCCAACAAAAATCAAAATATCCTAAACAAGGAAAAATATCCTAAGCTTAAATATGATCGGATGTTGGAACGTCGATTTGTTCTTGCGAGGAATCTATCATTTCTTCGTTGACGCAGCTTATTTTTTTTATTTATATAATTCCAAGTCTATAGGATGAACACCCTAACTGCTTTTACGCAGAGATTGGAATACACAATCACATACAATAGCTTTTTTCTGTAAAATTTTTCTGGTATAGACTAATTTAAATGTGGAAAACTATATCTATTCGCCTTCATAATAGCATAGTTTCCATTTTATTTTTTAGTGATAACCAAAACACTCAACTATTTATCATTTATTTTATCACAATGATAAAGGGTACTGGACCAGGTCGAAAAATCCAGAAAGCATTTTTTGCCTTCGTCGGGAATCGAACCTGGGACCTTTCGGTTGAAAGGCAGGCGCTCTACCTACTGCGCCACCCAGCATATACATGCAGATAATTTTTGAAAATGCTGCACAAGATGCTTCTTTAAAAATGCAATATAATGTTCGTGTTTAAACATCAGCAGATAGAGGACAAATATGACACCGTTGACGTTTACTGGCTGTATTCATAGCTATTTCTTGGTCTTAGGTTCACTATTATATACCCTATTTTAACATTATTTTTTCATTGCTCAAGGGTTGGATAGACGACTTAACATATTTTTTTTGCACCAGTTGCATAGCCAACTCCTTTAAGAACAATTTACATTGGAATGATTTCGACTGATTGAATAGTTGAGGATTTGTAATTTTATACAAATTAAACGGTGCAACATCAGCGATGTCGATCGAATCCAATCTTATGTGATTTATTTGAACCAGAGTCAACACCTTCATCATTATGCAAAATTGATAGTAACAAGATGTTCTTATTTGGCTTTGGAATGTAGCTTACCACTGTAAGATTCTCGGCGAAACAAAACTCTGCAGAAATCACCTCTTTTCTTGATTTCTGCTTTGCTGGTAAATTTTTTTGGCAGATCAGATTTATTTGAACGAAATTATTGTTATTTTTTTTCTTAATAGCTGTTCAACCAATATACAACTTGTAAAGAAGTTATCCATGGTTATAGTTCGCCCTTTGTTGACGTATGGTTCAGATAAACGATTTACTAAATTCAATGCATAATCAGTTGAACATGGATCAGTTGCTTTCCCACATATATCTCAGCTTTTAATGAGTACGAGTTTCTCGCATCGCAAATCCCAAAAAATTTCACTCCATACTTGCCTGGCTTAGATGGTATATACTGGCGAAAGGAACATCTGCTGCGAGTTAATACTAATCTGTTCATCAACTAATATTATAATGATTTTTTTTTTTCAATTTGTCAATATAGTCAATTTGACCGCAATGCACAGAGGAAAGGTTTTAAACATTAAAAAGTTGGACGATTTTTTTTTTAAACTTAAATTGTGGTTAATATTTTAATTTTGCTAGAATAAATTTGGGACAAATATTTTTTTTAAATTTTTGTATCCAAAAAATTAGAACATTTGCAAATAAATTTATAATTTTTTTTACTTAAAGCAACGGCTAAGACTATTTGGCTAAAATTTCTGAACATTCTATTCAAAAACACTTCTAAAAATATTTCTTGAACGAGCTTAAAATAGCTATATAAAATATTTCATCATAATTTTCGAATATTTCCAGCGATTTTCACATCCACCATTTACATTTTCTTGGGTGGGTTTCTTCAGTTTTAGGTCGCAACTTAACATTACAAATCATTCCTATATAATGGAAAAATATGGATTATTGCTCTCCATTTATTAATACAGTAATTTGAGTATTTTTTTTGATTTCCAAAAGATCATAAATTGTTTATTGATTGTTTATTAATGATTTTCAAGAAGCTCATTAAGAATTACTACGACGCCCATTGAACTAAAAACTAATAACTTTTGGTTGAACAAAAGCAAATTCCAATGTTACCGATGGACATATTTTAGGTAATATTATGATTCACTACATAACCCAAAATAAATTATTGTAATTGTAATTAATTGTAAAGCCTCTAAACTAATTATCTTTCAAAAGAACACAACATATTGTTTAAATTGTATTGGTTTAATATTTTGCTTTCATACAAATTATATGACATAATTAAAATATATTTTCGCTCACCAACCTCCCTGATCAAAAGCACAAAAGATGAGTAGTGTTGGGGTTTTGAGGTTGTATTTTTCTTCCTCTCAAAGTTAAAGTAAATAAACAAGCTTTAGACGTAGTATATTGCAGCAGAACTAATCAGCTTCATTTTGTTAAGATCAACTAACGACCCAATTGAACAAATGCAACAAAGCAACAACAATCATCATTGCAACAAAGCTTAAAGCAAAACTACCGAAGCAGAACCACTAGCTAGAAAAAACAATTTAACCGAATTCAGAATGAAAATAGTGAAACACATTATTCAAGAGAGTCATACTATTTTTAAGGAAGATATAGTAGTATTAAATCACATCAGAGATTCAAGGAAATTTAACTCAGTTAAAAGCCTCGTAATTATATAAAATCAAGAAAAAATCGGAAACGCTTATATTTTTCATAGACCATTTAACTGACTAAAATTGGCAAAAACCAAGAATTATTCACTTCTGAATAAAAACCAAGACCAATGAGTATTTTTCATTGTTTAAAATAATATAAAAATGTAAAAATATAGCCAATCAAATTACCCCTACCTATCACTCTACCGTTAAAAATAATGTTTTAAATAATAACAGTGTAGTTATCAACCGTGTGCTATTTTATTAAAATTAAGTCGAGTGACAAAGCACTGAAGAAGTTATACTGACACCGACAAATTAATTATGCTTATAATTTAATAAAATAATTTATTAAAAATAATTTTTTAAAATTAAAAGCAAAATATTCGACTATTCGAATAACTCAAACACAGCATATTGAGAGTAGTGATATTTATGAATTTTTTGTACTAAAAACATTAATTAATCTGTGACTAAAAAGGGAAGTTCCCTTAAACGATTTTACTGTGACACAAATTTTTACAGTTTAAAAATAATTTTTAATGTAAATAGAAGAAGCGACTGTCTTAACCGACATACTGATAAAATTAGTAAAAACAATAAGTTGGTATTTGTATATTAAAAGCCAAATGTGATGTTGTTATCATTTTATTGTGTTATTTAGTACACAACTTGAAAGTGCCCATTGTGACCATTGTCACAGTACTTCCATGTGCAAAATTTAAAAAAAAAAATGATTTTTACATGTCAAGTGGAAAGGGTGAAACAAAGTTTTCTATAAGCATAATATATTCACATCTAACTTTTCATCAATTTTCCTTTCATCCTCCCATTATCCATTCCATTACAGAAACTGAAATACTTGTTTTGCTAGGTTTCAATTACATTTTTATAATCCATAATTTTATGCAATAAATATGAATTTTATTTTATTTAATTTAAATTTTATTAAATATCTGTACTCATTCTTAATATATCCATCCATCCCAAATACATAATATTGCAATATAACGACATCTGTGTTAAAAATGTATGTATTAGAATTTTGTTGAAAGAATATTAAATATTCAATAAAATAAGCTAAGATTAACAAACTTTTATTAAAAACTATAAGATGATAAAAATAAAATTCATGAATCTCCGAATTTCCATGAATTTATTATCTTTGATATTTTAGTATTCACAATAAGTTTGTAATATCTACTAGCTGTCAAACAATAGAATATCAATACTTATAAAAATATTTTATACACAATTAAAGTAAAATCTCGTTTAACAGTACAAAAGACATCGGAAATGTATTCAAAAATTTCAACCGAATTTCAAATTTTCTGAACTGACAATATTATGTTGGCGACACAATGTACTTTGCTTACAATTCCGATCACTCACACACTGTCTAAACAGATTGTAACTGAAATAAACGTCAAATCAAATGTCAAAATATTATACTCTTGTAGATACCTATTTTGTGGATAAATCTTTAAAATATTTGAATTGAATATATTTGTAAAAGATTATAATATGGTGATTTAATATGGACAAATTTTTAAAATAATTTGTTTTTTGTTTTTTTGAAGAAAATTTTTTTTTTTTTGCTTTAATTTGTGCTTTCTTTGTGCTAAAGTTAAAGTAAATTAAAATAAAAAAAAAATTTTTAAATTTATTTTTCAAACACGAAGTAAAATTTATACTTATTTTTTTTCATTTTTAAAATTTATTGCTTGATTAATAAAAAAACACTCAACATAACTGTACCAAACTATACTGTGTATCAAAACGTTTTCGGATACATAATTTTACAACCCGTGTCGTGAAAATGAGTCGCGGATACACTGTAAAATTAAATACCGATCATGACACAATGTAAACAACATTTGTTTTGACATTTAAGATCATATGTCAATATGTTGGCGCCGTTGTCGTTATATTTACGATGTCACGGTACATTTTATAGCTACTTGGGTATGATGTTTAAGGGAACTGGACATTCATTGTTTTTTATCTTAAACGGTAAAATCCCCATGGTAAATTTATTTTATTGTTAATCAGGTTAGTACAAGATTTACCACATTTAAAATTAATAATCGTGAATAAAGTATTATTTATTGTAATAAATAACATATCTGAGTGGAACATTTTCATCAATTTTATAAAGTGAAAAAAAGTTGAAGACCGAATCAAAACTGAGAAAGTTACATGTAAACAGTATTTTTTAAAATGTAGATGACAGATTTAGGTACACTTTTTGCGTCAAATAAAAATACAGCGATACTAATTTAAAACAATATTAAGAGAAATTAAACTAGCTGAAATAAAAGTGAATATGAAAATGAGGAAAGACATGGGAATAAAAATAAAGATGATATTTAAGACAGAAATGAAAATGAAGATAAAGTGCTGTCTGTGACTAGCAATAAAACACGGATAATTAAAATAGCATATCAAAATGCAGTGTATTTGGAAAATAGGTCCTGCACTGCTTCAAAATACCGCTTCAAAAGCACACAGCATGAAAGCTAGAATAGAATAAACAATCAGGGTCAACAATTATAACAATCATCAAACAGAGTCCAATAATAGTTATAATTTTTATTTATTTAATGAAAATTAAATAATTTCTCTTTTTTATTTGTTCTTATTGTTCTTAGTTTTCAGAATATATTATTTTAACTTGTAAAGTAGTTAGTTTTTTATAAAGTCCATTGATAAAATTACTTGTTTTAGCATAATCTAATTACACATTAGTTTCAAATAATGCTTAAAAGAAAAAGCAAAACTTATAGGCTTACATTTGGAATCATAATTTTTGATACCTATATATTTTTACTTTATCCTGCTAAATCCTATTTTCAGCCTCCTTGTGTCATCTGTTCTATTCGAAAACTCAATCTCTTCTAAACGGCTATGCTAAATCAATCTGTTTAATAGTCATGTTGAATAGCATGATTCCTTCCTGATTATTGTTATGAAAACAAAATTAGTGCTATAAGACTCCTATATGACTCCCGATAAGCCCTAAAGGTGTTATAATGATGTTTTTATGGGAATAATATTATTAATATTGCTATAAGAATATTCTTATAGCAATAACCCTTAGTTGTCACAACAGTGTAGTTATTGGTTATTTTAATATTATTTACAATATGATGTCGTCTGTTTCATTTCAATGATAATTTTTTGTGTACTAACACAAGGTATAGGTAGTCAAATTTAAAATACATAATTCCTAACAATGTTGTTTTTTGTTGTTTCTGTTTTTTAATATTCATTTAATTTAAATGTTATTGTATTTATTAAGCTTATCAATAATAAAAATATCAATAATCTTTTATTTTACTTTATTTACCCAAATTTAAATAATAATAATATAGAATATACCTACAAAAAGTTCAAAGTTTAATCATGGATAATATTAAAAAGAAAATATTAATAAAATTTATTCAAAAAAATACAAAAGAAAAATAAAAAAAAAAAAATGTATTTACAAACTGTTCAAACCTCTGATTTTAAATTAAAATTTACAAAGAAAAGAAAATAAGAAAATAATATCCCTTCCCTCGACTTTATATATTATAATTATGTATATAATATAGATAGAAACATTATACATAGAAAAAAAAATGAAAATCAGTGTTACAGTTCATTATCCTGATGTTAAAAATTAAAAAAACAATTTAAAAAAAAAAACAAAAATAAACGTTGTACATTTTTTTCATTACTTTCTTCAGAAGAAAAAATAAAAACAAAAAAAAAAACAACAAGGAAAATTAAATGATATGGCTCCGAATAGTTCCTGCGTTTTATTTTCACCTAATTTTGAATAAAAAAACTATTGTGGATGTAATGAAAATCTGTTAAAGTCCGCCTACAAAGAACATTTAGCATTCAAAGATTGAAAGCCCTCCCGGGGCAAAAATTTTTTATTTAATTTCGAATTTATATACGAAATGCGTTGTAATGGACCTACATTTTTTCAACGAAGATTATTTTCTTTTGTTATGATTAACAATTACACAATTTTAAAATGAACTAAAAAATTGGGTAAAACTGCTATTGCTTTAGCTGCAAACGTAAGACTCGAAAAAATTATAAAATTTTTGTCAAAATTGAGGAATATGTTTAATATTGGTGTACCTCAAGCGAATGCCTGTGAAACACTTTTTCATCGCTAAACAATGTACATGCAGGAGTACCACAAGGGAGCATTCTGGGCCCCATCCTAAATTCATTCTACACCAGTAATATCCCAGAACTAGAAGATGCAACGTTGGCAACTTTTGCAGATGATACTGCGGTATTAGCGATTGATAATAACATAAACGAAGCAACAAATAAATTGCAACAAGCAAACAACAAAATCTCCTTATGGTGCAAAAGGTGGAGAATTAAATTAAACGAATCAAAATCCATACATGTTAATTTTACAAACAAAATAATAGAGTCGCCCAAAGTGGTCACAATGTCGTCATACCATATCAAAATTCAACAAAATATCTTGGTATGACATCAGTTGATGCCAAGCTCAGATGGAAAGAACACGTTAAGAGAACTGAAATATAATTAGTTGTATTGGCTAATTTGTCGGCCATCTTCGCTTTCAACATACGGTATTCAAGTATGGGGTTGTGCTAAACAACTTCATATTTAAATTATCCAAACGTTCCAAAACAAAGTGTTGGGAAACATTGTCAATGCTCCCTGGTATGTTCGCAATGCTGACATTTATAGAGATCTTATGATCCCTATCATAAAAAACGAAATCAAACAACTGGCAATACGCCACAAAATTCGTCTTTCTCAACATATTAATACTGAAGTTTTACGCTTAGCTGACAGTCAAAAATTTGTTAGACATCTGAAATGGACGAAATCGTTCGAACTGTGTTATAGAAAAAATCTTTTAAAATAGGAATTATCCTAATGGGATTTTGATTGATCAAAGATTTCTGAAGTAATAGAGCTAAAACTGTATTAAAGGTTAGTCTAAAAGACTGGTTTTAATATAAGCAAAAGGATAGTAGTTTTTAGTGCGTTAAAGGCGACACAGTCCTTCACTTCGTTCCCCCCCGGAATATAGAACGATAAATGAAGAGTCTTTTGATGATTTTCTTCTATCTGGAAAAAAATTTGTTTTTTATCATTGTTGTAGAAGTTTGTTTTGACAAAAAGGTTACTATATATATTGTGTTGATTAAAGCTTTTGTAGTGTGTCCATTAAACTTTTGTCACATAGAGTTATGATTTTGTTTTCGATGACAATTTCTATGTAGATGTGAACCCTTAAGATCCATAATACTATTGTACTTTCCCGTTTGTTATCTCAAAATTGCATATAAGATGAACGTTGTTGTGATATGCTATTGTTACTATTATCTTTTTCGTAAAAGGCATATATAAAGATTAGTACACTCCGCTTGGGAGCATCGAACTTTCACTTTCCATTGTAGGAATTTTCCATTGTATTCGATTACTCATCATTTCTGTTTCCGAAGCAATGTTTAATTTCATTTTTAATATATTTTATACTGTTTAGGATTGGTCTGCTTTAAATTGAACTATCTGCGCCTACGTGGTAAATACCCTGACGTTAAGATACCTGATGTTAGTATATTTACTAGGCACGTCATTTCACGTTTTTTGTCAGGTGTTGTTGACAATTATTGTGTACTTATTAGTATACCTTTGTCAGTATTTATTTATTGTATTATTGTGTTGTATGCGATGTATGAATATTGATATGTAATTTTAAAAATGCGTATTTGTTTTACTTACAGATTATCTATTTTAAGTAAATTTTATTTTATTTGATTGATTACACATTTTATTATTATCTTGATATATTTTTTTTTTTTGTTATATATTATACCTTCACCGAAAACGAATCCATGACTACCACATTAATAATTGAAGTACACTTCTGTGTTCCAACCAATTAGGCCACGGAAGGGATACCAAAGTAATTGCATTTAATTTTATATATCAACAAAATTTTCAAAGAAGCACTTCCCAATTTAGGTTTACGTACTATCTTTACAAGCTTCTTTTAATTAAAATTTCAACAAAATCGGACACCATTCGGAACTGTTTCCTAACAAAATACTATTTCAGAAAAGAAACTAAAAATTTTGTTTGTCTCATTGTTACAGCCTTATACAAATATTTAGCATATTGAACTAAATTCGAATCAGGATAGCAACAAAAAACCAAAAACACATAAAATCGATATTCAGGATATTGAGTTTAAAAAAGCATTTTTCTTACCCTAATAGTAGAATACATTCAGAAACGTAACTAATTGTTGACAGTTCTTAGTTTGAAGTATTAAAATAATTTTGTCTGGTTTATTGTCAATTGGGATGATAGGGAATTTAAAATTTAGATTACCCATTAATGAAAAATCATTAAGATCTTTAAATTACAAAATCCGTCTCACAATATTCAAAATAGGGATAAATTAAAATTTTTCAAAAATATTGTAAAAATATAATATACATAAAATGCTATTTAAGAAGGCTGATAATAGCCTGATAATAGAAATGGTCTTCCACATATAATTAGATGATTACACTATGATCATCTGTTGGTTCTACCAGTTCAGGATTAGTCTTAATCTATCGCTTACAATCTTGCACAATTCTGTTCCATTTTAGGAAACTCTCCTTCATCCGTTAAAGTTAATTTTTCGACAGTTATCCTCAATTTAGTTCATCCATCTTGATATTGATTTACTTCTTGTTTTAGTATTATACCACTGCGTCTAATATTCTTTTTGGCATTAATTAATGGGCATTGATTCTCATTAGACGTCTTGCTCATCTTAGTATATTAATAAATTTTTACAATGATGTATCTGTTAATGTTAGTGCTTGTGGCTTCACGTTTGATCCTATTTGGTCAACCTATCCTATTTGGATCCTATTTATATCAACATGTGGTCATTTGTTTTGGAATCAAATATTTCTATCAGTATCTATTATTCTTTCGAATATTTTTAATTTATTTTTTTCACTAATTGTCATTGTCCAGGCTGCGCAGCTATAGATTAAGACCGCCTGTGTTGTCCCCTTTAAAATTTTAGATTTTAAAAGGTCGTTGTGTGCGTATTTTGATGATGCTTGAATTCTTTTATCAATAATTTTCCAATGCATGTAATTTTTATTATTTCTTAATGCATCTAGACATTTAAAAGTTAATCTTCATGTATTAATTTGGTCTAATAACGAGACCTAATATTTAATTCTATAATAGCTAGCTCTCTTTTTTAGTGTGCTAGGTATTAAAAATATTTCTATTGATTATAGAAATATTTCTATTGATCCGTCAAAGGCAGTATTATTATATTGGTACAATTGGAATGTCGTCAGCATATGCCCTTATTATGTGTTTACACTTAGGAATATGTGTTCACTGTCCAAATTTTTTGTTTCATAGCGAAGAAAAAATTGACAAAATTTAAAATTGTTTTTGGCACAACATTGCTATGTGTGAATCCAGATTTTTATTTCAAATTTACCGGGCATTTTATTTTGCACTGCTATTTGGTCTTATTTATCCTGTATTTTATTGTACTGCTATTTTGGTCAGTGTTAGCATGATTAAAGTTTTTAATTTCCATGTTATCAAATATAGATTCTACTATATTTATTTTTATTCGAAACCCTATAATGAAATCCAACCAAGTCCAGATTTTTGTAGTTTTTTGTGCAGTGCAGAATTTTGTTGAACTCGTAGCATTTTTCCATCCTTTGCCTCAGTAGGAATATTCTATAGTAGATATATGTCATCTAAATTCGTTTTGACATTCTTCTAGAATGTTTTTGGCTATAATACGTCTCAGTCTATCATTTATAATATCAGAGAGAGATAGTGTAGTATGCTGAATTTAATGGTGGGATACCTACATAGTTGAACATGCAAGTGTATTTCCTTTATTATGGATCGGGAGAATGACACTTTTTTCCCATTTGCTTGGCAGAGGTTCTATGTCCCATATATGGTTTTGATGATGAAATAAAGTCTTTTCACTATTATTATTATTATTATTGTTATGTATATTGATGTATCATGTAGATGTATGTATATTATCGTCGTGCTTTATAAAATGTTTGATGATATTAAATTAATATAAGAGATTTTGTGTTAATTCGAATATTGTACATACTGAGCTTTGTAACTAGTAGATAAACATCTCACTTGCATTTTCAAGCATTCCTACTACAGCTACACTGCTTTCTTCTCTTGTGGCTTCTTTTAATTAGATGATAGATATTAGATATACTAGAAAATTGATTAATAAAAAAATACTCGCTCAAATGTATCTAATAAATTGCAATACCGTATTTCATGTACGCAAAAGTAATTCTTACCAAAGTTACAGGCAATAAGATTAAAAACAAAAATTCGAATCAAGAAAACCTAAAGGAAATAACATTGTGGTATTAATCCAATACCATGAAATCTTATAACGTTTAAACAAAAACCCTAAAATTAAAGACTAAATTTGCTTCTTGGTTATTGCATCACAACTATAACTTTGATGTTTACATTTTATTTCTCTTATTGTTTTTTTTTTTTTTTTTTTTATTCTCTCTCTCTTTTTCATTTTAATAGTCATTAATTAGATCGTTTCTGAAACACCTTTTTTTTACCTTTGTTAAAACAAAATCAAAACAATGATGGAATCCGTATATCTGGTCCAGAATAAAAAATAAAATAAAAAAAATCCCATTTCATTCCAGGGAAGCTACAAATTAACTTCGAATGAAATACCTATGAAATACAACAAAAAAAAATTTTTAATCAAAGAAAGGATTTTCTTATATTCCAAAATGCCAAAAATAAAAAGTAGAAAAAAAAACAAGTAACGAAAAGAAATCAAAAAATAAAAATAAAAAGAAATTAAATAAAAGTAAATAAAAAGTAAAAATGACGGAAAAAATATGGTTAACCAGGCTAATTATAGGCTATGATATTATATTGAAACAAAATGTTAAATACCGAGTGATGAAATGTAAAAAAATACTTTGTCCTGGATAAGATGTACAAATTCCGCCAATGTTTGGATATTGTTTTAAAAAACTAGGTAATAAAAATTAAAATATAATTATCTTAGATTATCATATTAAACTTCTATTTAATTTTGATTCATTTCACACAAAGCACTCACTGTAAAAATTCCAGTTTGGGCATTGTTTGTTTATTCACACCGTCAATTTTAAATAATTTACTTATTTATTTATAGCAACAGTTTGAATAAAGCTTTATTGTCCGTCCCACACAATTCGGAAATTTTTTTTGGATATCGCAATACGAAAAATTAGTTTGACTGACAGCCAACGGAGAATTCTAGTTATAAAAGGTATAATAGTGTTAAAATATTTTGTCGAGTACGCTGTAGGCTCTAGGTGAAACAAATTTAAATAATTAAAATTTGAAAGTCTCTGCAAAGATAGTCCTAAGATAATTTTCAGTAATTTAAATTAATATCTTGATCGATTTCGATTGTTACACCATCATCAGAAGGTTGATAAATTCACTAATTACAGTTGTGTTAATATTTGTGCGATATTTTAGATAATAATTGCATTGGCCCATATTTTGATATTTACCTAATTTTAATTTTTTATAATAAACAAAAATTTTTTTAAAATGATAGTCGTAAAAAACTAAGATAATCAAAATAATTTAAAATAAGCCAATTTGGGTAATCACTTTTTACTAGTATACTCGGAAAAATGTTAAATTATTGTCATTTTGAAATTGTTTTGGCTATAGAATAAAAAAAAAATGGATTAACAAATTAATTTGAATACTTGTTTTATAGAATACACCTGAACGAGACATAAAAATAACCAAACAATATGAGAGAATAATAAAGTACTGCCGGTTTATTACAATAAAAATAATGTCATATAATATTGTTCAACTACCGGACTCTGGAAAGGGGTAATCAAAATGGCTGAGATTATTATTTCTATAAGAAAACTATCGGAATACGGGTCGTTATTATTTTATTCATTACAGTTATAATAACCCGAATTTACTATTTTTTTTAATTGAACTGGATAATGAATTTAAATAATGTAGAAGGGATGAATTAAATTTCCCACGGAAATTTAACCCGCTTGTTACATTGTTGAAATACTTTTTTTGAATTACTACCGCTTAGACTATAGAGAAATATAACTCGAAATAAGCCATGTTTTATGCATTTCTAATATCATACCAGGAACTAGATAAAATGTTTTCATATTAGTAGAGTTTAATGATCATTAAGTTTTTAGAAGTATGCTATCAACACTCTGTTGTATTCGTATAAATAAAATAAATCCAGATATTAGTTAGTTGAAAATTAATAAATCTCGAATCAGAACTTGAAATGACGAATTTACATAACATACATCAGTGCACAATCATCTGCAATGATGCATTTGGTGTACGAGTATTCACAAAATTTTAATATAATTACTAGGGGTTCCCTTGTACAGTTGCAAGTTGTATTTTCAAAAACATTTTTAAATAACAACAAGAATTCTCTACTTTATAACGAAATCAATACAGACATATTTTTTATATCTTAAATTTAATGAATTGAGGAAAAACAGGTAGGTAGAACTGTGCCTATTTATTTGATTTCTAATTAAAATTTAAAGTAAAATAACAATTTTTGTGCCAAAATAAATATTGTTAATATCTCTTGTGTCTTCTATTTTCAGATAGCAAAACGTTTGGATATGAAAATATGTATTTTTGTTTTGTTTCTGTACTATGAATGAATGCTTGCAAATATAACAAAATACATAATATCAATATGAGAAATTTTTATTGAAAATTAAATTTGTTTAATTTTCAGTGTAAACAATTATAATCAATTACAAAACCAAATGAATAGCGAATTGAAAAAACTTAATAACTGGATGCTAGTCCTAAAATTAACGATTACTTCAAAAACAAAGTATGTAGCCATGTAATAATTTATCAAAATCCGAAAAAAATAATATTAAAAAAGAAGTATTGGTCATATATGGTATAATATCTCGGTATTTGTATTGATAATAAATTAAGATGGAACTTACATACAAATTATTTATACAAAAAAATATCAGTAATTGCAGATGTGTTCAAAAGGATGTCATGATGTCATGAAAAGGTGTTGCCTGATTCTACTAAAAAATCAATTTTCTATGCCATATTTTATAGCCATATTAGTTATGGTATAAAGCTGTGGGGTACCACTATAAAGCACGTAATTGATGAGTTAAAAATAATACAAAATAATAAAGCAACAACAAATGTATATATGCATTAAACTGGATGTAAGAGATGTAAGGGATGTAATTATTTACCTACATAAGAAAAATAATATATTATTGTTGAAAGACATTAATTAAGCTCTGAACAAATTCTCATCAATATTTATCTCTAATAAAATGGAAAAATATTCACAATGTAAACACTAGAAACCAGAATTTACTATAATTATACCGAAAGAGGACATCAAAATTTAGGTCTGTAATAGCAATATACAAAGCTGTCAAATTGTATAATAGCTTAGACATTCACCTGAAATCTCTAAATACAAACCAATTAATAAAAAAAATACTAGGGGCCCCTGTTGAATATTTATAATTCATGTTGAAGCGAAATTTAAAGTTTTTAAAATAACAGTAATTTACGTACTGACATAGACTTCTCACTATATAGCAGAAACCACTCGTGTTTAATAAAAAGTTTTATGGTTAGTAAGTTTTATCATAGAAAAAATAATATACAGAAGCACCAGTCTCATATAAAATTTTTGTATAAAGATAAAATTAACGATTTTATAAGAAAATCAATAGCTCCATTTCTCGTTCATATACAAATCCACAAATACATGTGCAATGCATATGAACATGAAATTAAAATATAGAAAATAGACAAAATTTGAGAAAAGAAAAAATTACCTTCATTTTCATTGTCAGTTGTTACTGATATTTTATAAGTGGTGGATGTATGTCGGATAAAGCAACAGTTGAAATGTTTTTATTGTTTTTTGTGTTTTTATTCATTAATCATTCATATTATGAATTGAAGAATATAAACAAAAAGAAAACCAATAAAAAAATTTTTTTTTGTTATTATGATTTTGATTATATTATGATTACCAATGCTCTGAAACTAATTTTTGCTTCCGTAAAAAAAGATTTTATTTGTATGGTAATAAAATGAAAAGGTGGCTACTGCTCAGGTCATAAACTAAATATAATTAAATATATATTAAAACTCTATTGATTATAATATTTTGATTTTCACTATACTGTATCTTCTTCTTTTTCTTCAGCTGCATATCCACTACAAGATGTTTGCCATCATATTTCTGAAGCTCTCTCTATCCTGCGCTACGTGCATTAATTATCCCACTGTTTGGAGACCCGTCCATATAATGTACCATTTATCATTTATTATTGTCTTTAAAAAAAAAAAATATATTGTAAACATATTATAGATACATTATTATCGGATAGTGACGAAATCTTATTTTTTTCAAAAAATTTCATTTTTTTTCTCCGAAAATCTTATTTTTTCCTGTAAAATTTTTTTCTTGCCCATATTAATCTTTTTTTTTGTTGTAAAATTTAATTTATTTGATGCTGAACCGCTGTTTGATGCAAAAAGGAGGATGTATAACATTTTGCCAGAATATTTATCTTAATTATTTTTATGTGTAGCCGTTGTTGGATAAGTTCTAAATAGCTATTTAGAAGCAAAAAACAAAAAATACAAAATGAGATTTTTATCATATAAGATTTTCAGAAAATTTAATTTTCAAAACTAAGATTTCATCACTATCCGATTATTTCGCAAAACTCTGGCAAAAAAGTCTACTGGTCTACTGGCAAAAAAGTTTAAATAAAAAAATAAATAATTAGAAAAAGAAGTACAAAAAAAAAGTTGTATAAAATGTTGTGCATTTTTGCTTAGACAAAAGTCTCTTTCATTGTATTGTAATTCTTCTTATTTTGATTTTTAAGTAAATTTTTATTCGTTATTATAAATGGGAAATGAAAACTGTTACAATTACAATTATAATATTTTGTGCAATTTAAAAGAAAAGGGCGTTCTACATAAAAAGAAAGAGTAAAAACAACAAAGAAAAATAAAGTCTTAGCGACCGGAAAGGTTAATTTCGTATTCAAAAAACATAAGAAAGCAACAAACAAACAAAAACAACAAAAAAACAAATAAAACAAAATCCAAGAAAAGAAGCAATGAAAGGATGAACAGTTTTTTTTTTTTTTTTTTGCTTTGCGTTCTTAAGTTTACAAACATAATGTTATATAAATAAATCCTATAAATTTATATATGTATGTATTTCCCTTCTTATTTGACGGGAAAACTTTGAATATCAAAAAAAAAAAAAAAAAAAAAAGAAGGAACATTATCAGATAACCCTTTTTTTATTTTATTTTGGCTAATACATTTTTCTTTTCTTTTATCAAAGTATAAAAAAATTAAAAAAAAAAATATTTCCAAATTTTTTTATTATCCTTTCTCTTTGTATCCTTTTGATTTTTTTTTCATCTAATTTTTTTTGTCCTTTTTTTTCCTCAATGATAATGAAACTTGATATTTTAATTTAAATTGAAATCAAGACTTTAATGAAAAGGCTAACCAACCAACCAACCAACTATTAAGGCAGTTCTATTATCTACACATCTATATTATGGGATCACCTCCTTATTATACTACATCTATATTATGGAATCATGTGTAAAATGTGCATCATCAGTGGCAACAAAAAAAAAAAAAGATAAAAAAAAAATAAAAAAATACTAAAGAAAATTCTTAAGAAAATTTGAGTAAAAGAGAAAATAAAAAAAAAAAATATTCGATTGAGATTTTCATCAATTAAGTAGATTGATCTACTTAAAGTGAAATTTTGGATTTTATAGATACAAAAGTAAAGAGCATTAAAATTTAGTGATTTTGAATTTTTCTAAATACTTTCTAGTCTTCTGGTTTTTGTGGTGACGAAGTTTAGATAAAAAAAATAATAAAAAAAAAATTACAAAATAAAGAATGAAATTTTTTGGTAATATACTTTTTTCTCTTTTTCTCTCTCTCTCCATCTCTCCATTATCATATTATTATTATTTTGTTACTTAAGGTGAAAGTTTTTTTTTTTTTTTTTTAATTTTTTCTTTGCTCATAAACTTTTAAAAGTTTTTAATTAAATTTATTTTATGAAAAATTTAATTAGTGGAAAATTTCAACATATTTTTAATAAAAAGAGATAATATTTTTTTTTTTTTTGACAAAATTTAATAAAAGATATAAAATAACAAAAAAAAATTTTGTTTGCCTTTTTTTGCGTTTTTTTTTTTAAGTAAATTGAATTTAAATAGAATTTGACAATTTCTTTGAAACAAAATAAAACAAAACTTTTTAATACTTTGCAGAATTTATGAAGTTTTAATTGAAGTTTTCTTATTAAATAAGAAATAATCTGATGTCTAATTGGACACAGGTTGTTTAGTAATTTTTACTTTCATATTAAATAATAAAAATTTAAATTTTGTGTTTTTTTTATAATTAGGGAATGAACTTTGATTTCCATTCCAATAATTTAAATTCATTTTGATTTTGTTGCGTTGTTGTTAATAACACAGTGCCATTGATTTTATTGATTTAATAGTGTAAATTATTGACGTTATAGGTTGTCATCATCATATTGGATGTTAGTAATGAAAATACTTATTATTATATTATATTCGGTTTATTACTATATGCCAATAATTCATTATTGAAAGATGTTCTATGAATGTAGATAGAATAATAAAAGTGATAGTATACAACTTTGATGAACACATATTCTAATTTTTAGGCTACTTTCGATTCATGATGCTGCGGTAATTTCTTTATAATCGGTATTAATCTATGTATGGATATCGATGTGATTGTCATTTTTGCACTCGTTTTGATAATTCAGGTGTTTAATTTACTCAATTTACCGATTACATTTTATTAAAAACTAGTATAGAGTCGGTGCGCTTTGCTACACTCAGTTGATAAAAATGGCCGTATTACACGCATAACAGTGTTACCTTCATGCAGGAAGTCGATTAAAGTGATTTTTATTTATTAAATCAAAAACCATACAAATTAATTTTATTGTTCTTTATTAATTTACATAATAATAACTTTATAATTTGAATATTAAATGATTACAAAGTTTAAAGTTTTAAAATATGTTACTATTATAGCTTATATGCTTTCACGTGTACACTCTTGGTGAAATTTAGGTCGAAACCTAAATTTTGTAAAATTAACAAGAGTTTTTAATTTGTTAAAAATGTTACTATTATATTGCAATGCAGTGTCTTTGGTAAACAATATTTTTTGTTTTAACTTCGTGTGCAAAAATAAATAATTCAAAGGCTTACCAACAACCCGTGAACATCCTACGTAAAATTGGCTATCTGAGAAACAGTTGTTTTCAAGATTTAATCCACATTATTATGAAGATTGACCTTGTGATTTATTTATTGTCATTGCAAATGCTAAACGAACTAGGAATTTAATACATTTAAATTGAATATAATTATCTGATAGATTGATTGGTATTCGTGGAATTAATACAATTTCTCCTTTATATTGTCGATATAATTGCTTCCATAATATTATTCATTAACTTTTTAACTGATAATCTTGTGCCATTATTATAACAGTGATTGATTTAAATTCCATAACATAATTATGGGCGTACCAGTTTTTAATTGCAGAATATGAGTTTCTGGTAAGTTAAATGCATTTGAAAATTAGGTAATTCACAACTTCATCATTATCCATAATGCAATCGTTAAGGAGACCTTCAGTAGTTTGTATGACATGTTTTTATTTAAGTAAATTGCACTGACTAGCGGATGAGATAACCCAGTGGTCAACCATCCATGATGCTAACATTATACTTCATTGTATAGCTGGACCCCATTTGATTGTTCCTATTGTCTACTAGGTAGCTGCAGGATGCTAGGACGCTTAAGGCGACTTACATCACTTGAAACCAACAAGCTACTTCCCGGTCTGTTTGGATGTGCAGCTAATCTTATCTGGTTCTTTCCGTTTAAGCTTCTAATATCTTCCTTAATGGTTCTCACCTGCAAATCACGATGTATGACATCATTATTGACAAAGCAGGGCCCCCCAACTATCAATCTTAGTTGCTTTGACTGGACACGTTGTAATATTGTAATATTTGAGTTGTTGGCTACTCTCCACAGTTGGATTCCGTGGTTAACTCTAGGTTACAATGTGAGGCCAGTATGGCCGTATCATCAGCGAAGGTGACGGTGGTGGTTGTTTCATTTTGTTGTTGGTAAGTCTGCAGTGTAAATGAGATATAAGAAAGGACCTAAGACGCTGCCCTGTGGTACACCTGACATAATTTCCTTAGTTGATGTATAGGCACGTTGATGCTTCACCAAAAAGTGTCTTTCGATAAGATATGACCGCAGTAATAAATAATAGTTTTGTGGTAACATTTTTTTAAGGTTGTACAGCAATCCTTCATGCCAGACTTCATCAAATGCTTGACTAATATCTAGAAATATCTCTGAATAGTATACTTTTTTTCCTCTAGGCTTAACTTGATTACATCTGCTATTCTATGTATTTGCTCCATAGTTGCATGTTTTTTTCTGAACTCAAATTGATGCTCTGGAACAATTTTGCTTGTTTCTAAAATTTTTCGAAAAATAGTCTTTCAAATAGTTTTAATAGTAGGCTAATCGCTCTGTAGGATGTAATTTCTTCACTTGGCTTGCCTGGTTTTGGTATAACTATTATTTCAGCAATTTTCCACTGGAATAGGAAGTAGCAACATCTTAGAACAGCATTCATAATATACATCAATATTTTATAACCTTCTTCCGGTAATTCTTTCAATATTTTACCACTAATTAGATCATAATCTGGGGTTTTTTTTGTTTTGATATTATTTTTAATCATTGAAAGTATTTCGCCCATAGTAAAATTCTTGATTTATAAATCCATTTGAAGTGGAGTGGTGAGGAAGTTATATTTTTCTAATTCCACGTTTGTGCTTTCTGATGAAAATGGCTTAAATACTTGGTTAAGGTGCTCTGCAAAGGCTTCTGTCTTTTCTTCATTACTACGTGCCCAATGCTGGTTATTAGTTTGTATTAGTGAGCGGCTAAATGCTATCACAAAACTTCTGAGTTTCAAAATGATATTGATTAAAGCATAGATACTATCTGCTTATAGCATATCTATAGTAACATCACTTTGCTTTTATTTATTGCTAACCTCAACATCCAATTTACGACGACTTCATGTTCCAAGAGTATTAATTTCAAAAAATATTTTAATTGTAGAATAAATTAACCATTATTAGTTTTATATTATGACCTATTCTGTAAATACATTTAAAATCTGAAATTTTATTATATATCCATGTTATTATAATATATCTTGTTACTTGAACGATTAGATAATGTCTACTACTGCCTACAGGCTTCTGCAATATAAATTATTGTACATGCACAAAACAATATTAGGTAAAATATTATAATATTCCCCAAACCCATCATCAATCTATTTTAATTCGGCACTTTTGTTTCATATCACACACTTGTACAATATCATCTTGAGTGTAAAAAATATTTCAACGAATTGTTTTGATGATGACTCGACTTTTAAAGAAGAAATTTCTTTTTTAATAGCTATTTCGAATCCTTTCATTTGAAATTTTTCTATTTTTAAATTTTTCCTCTTAATATGTTTGAAGATTTTTTGAAACAACCTACACCAGCTTTTAATCTACTCTCAGTTACAAAAAAAAACACACATATTATTATATGCAGCTATTTACCGAATTTATAAAAAAAAATGTTTACATTTACTTAAAAATACTTATAATATGATATGATTGTTAGCTGCAATTTTGTCGTAGGTTGTTTTTTCACAGAAATGTTACAGGCGTCAAAATTTTAATCGACCCACATGGTAAAAATATTCATCACTTTCATTATAAGTATATTTCTTTTGTATTATTATTTTGTTTACGAAAAAAAAACAAAATACTTTTTTATAACAAACCTATTAGGTACAATATGAAATACACCATGTTTATTTTTGTTTTTACTTTATATTGCAACAACAATAAAAACTATATTTGCCACATTCATTTTAACTCAACATCGCAGATAATATACGAAATTTTAATATTTCCGCGAATATTTTTATACGGTCAGTTACTTTACTTACATACGATTACATGTAAAATGTACTTAAAAAGCAAAAAAAAAAAAAAAAAATCTGAATAAAGAAGGAAATAACGTACTTGTCGGTAATTATTTTCTAATTTATAAACAAATACATTTGTAAAAAATTCCTGGAAGAACTATTCCTAAACTATTTTTGTAAAGACTTACACTGAAAAAATTTATAAGCAAATCAATTCTAAATCTAACATGAATTTTAACAAAACTTCAAATCTTATACTTTTTGTTTTCAATTCAATTCGGCATGATAAACTATGATTTAGTCAAAATAATCTCCGACTGGGGTAAAGCAAACAGAATTGAGTTTAGCAAACAGACGGTCTAGTTACGCAAAAACTAACTCAATTCCAAACAATTTTAAAATTTCAAGATGAAAGCCTACAGCGACTGAAACTTAAATATTCTTGGAATGTTAGTAAATCAAAATATGCTCTGAAATGACAATATTTTCGATATTGTTAAAAGCACTGCAAAATGTTTGGGTTTTTTAAATCGACAACCCAAGATGGAGTATCATTTACATTTATGGGCGGACTCATTAAAGACTTTAAAAATGATTGATAAATTTCTGAAAAACAGTCATTTTGTCGATCTAACGTGTATTAGTTATAACAGGAAAGAGGTTTTAGCGGGTCCAATATGAATAGGCCGTGCGGTTGGACTCCTGATATCGGATATCACTTCCTATCTTTAAAGAAAAAATGTTAGAAAGTGTCCCGTAAAATTTTCTAAATTTTCTAATAAGATGCTAGTCGACTTGAGCGTCACAATATTATGTTTTTGGATATTTATTTGTTATTTAGAAGTGATATGATATATATACATATTTTAAATTTTTATAACACTAAAATTCTCTCGCTGATATCATGTCCATGTACCATCGCACAATAAGCTACAATGCTTGAAGTATTATAATTTGTTAAGTTACTGCATCATATAAAGAAGAGTTATAACAGCAGTTATAATGCATGAACTATATACTTTTTCACACATTATAGCTTGTTGTATAGCTATAAGCATTGTGAATTTTTTACTGAAAATTCAGCATAGTATGAAATTGAAATGCTTAATGCTGTACGTTCCACACTTACAATGGCTGTACAATGATTTTCATGCCCTCATTCTACTACTGTACTTATTTTTTCATGCTATAATCATTATTGGTGTTACTTGAGACGTTTGTTGAATATACTCTTGCATTGGGGGCATATTGTATATTGCTGGGAAAATTATTGAAAATGTGTACGCCATAAAGCATAAAATCTATTTTATCCCTTTCAGTTCTAAAAGCTCCTAATCGATAATGCTCTGCACTTCTTGTCTTACAGTCATTTTCTATTAGAAAATACGAATTTCTGTCATAGTGCAAAGAAAACAAATAAAACTGAACGAATTTTGAACATGATTATATTTATTTTTCTAAATGGACTAAACGTTTTGAAGTGATTAACCTTTTTTCTATTGCAATTTTTATCTCTAAAGTATTTTTTTTACATGGTCGATTCTGGTTCGTTTTACATGGTCCATTCTGTTTCTGATTAAGTTCTTTGTCAATTTATAAACCACTTTACAATTTCCCAAAAAATATTGGTTGCACAAATGAAATAAAGTTACCATCAGAATGCAACAGTGTCATTGGGATATCGTTAGGGCTCAATTTATACCACCAACAAGATATATTTCAAAAACCAATGATTGTGTTACAAACGTAAAAATTTGGTATTTATGTAGTTTGTCAAAAATAAACAAACAAGTATTTTTTAGCTTTTAAAATTCATTCTGATTTGAGTAGTGACCATACAACTGTTAGTAGCCGTTTTACTTTCAAACATTTTGTTATATCCATACTAACATGAGTATAGAACCCGACAATTTAAAATAGCGATGTAATTATGACTCAAAATTTATTTTGTTTTTCCAAAAATGATATCAATTTCAATTATTAAATTCGTAATATATTTTCTTCTGTGTATTTAAAATTTATTTTGAAACATCAAACATTGGAATTCTTTAAACCAGAAAAACAAAAAAAAAAAAAAATGGAACATGAAAAGAATGCATCACCGGATGCTCAATATACAAAAAACAAAAAAAAAATAAGTAACAAAAACAAGTAATGTAAAAAAAATTTGCAACCGGACAAAAATTCCTTTTGCACCCCATTAACACACATACTTTGATATATTTTTTTCTCTTTTCTTCCCATTTAAATATAAATTAAAAATGAAAAAAAAAAAAAAAAAAAAATTCTGTAAAAAAAACAATAAAAATAACAAATTCAAATTTTAGTTTTATATTAAAATCTACAACATAGTGAACATAGTACCCCATGACGTTTAACAATAATATTATAAAAAAAAAAGACACAATCATTGTATAGGAAGGAGTGTGAGAAAGAGAGAGAGAAATAAAATAAAGTAACGGCAAAAATAACAGGAACATAGAAAATCGTTGCAATTTTTCTTATTTTTAGTAAATTTTTCTGTTATTTTTATAATTTTTGTTTTTACAAATTTTTATTTTAATTTTATTTTGTTTTTTTTTTTTTATTTTTAGAATTGCAATTTGAATCCTATATGAACTTTTTTTTTATTAATTTCTCGTATTATCGTGAATATTGTGTTATTCGTATTATTGTACACCATTGTATAATACATTATTTAAGTTGAGGGTACAATGTATTATATTATTATATAATATGTAGTATATATTATATAAGTATATACATATAAATAAAATATTTATTATTTTCTTATATAATAATGTATATATATACATATTATATATACAACAATACATTATATAAGTATTTCATTGTAATTGGAGGATATATGAAATTTTCAGCGCCGTGTTTTATGCAAATGGAGGTCATTAAATTAAATCATTGTATTGTCCTGTTTCGTTTGATGTTCAACTTATGTTACACATAAACTTTTTTTTACAACTTTTTATTTTGTTCTGTCAGAATAAAATGTTGAACGATTTGCTTTATTATTTTTATTTTTATTATTTTATGTTTTATAAAAAAAGATTTGTTTGTTTTACTTGTTCCCTTGTTTTTTTTTGGTTTTTTTTTTTAAATTTTCCTGTATTCTATTACCTTCATTGACATTACCTGAATTCTTTCAGAGTTGAGTTTTTTAATATTAGAAAATATGTTTCTTATTTTGTTTAAACGTTTCGAATTGGGAAAATTGTGATCGTATTAAGTTTTGAAAATTTGTTTAGACTCGGTTGAAATTTTAATATTGGCATTATGGCGAAAGTGAATACGACAATCCAAGGTGGGTTCTTAAAAGTTTACAGTTAACAAGTTCTCTGTAAAATCAGACACTACCTGTCGGAGTTATTGTCAATTTATTGTTTTATGTGATTGTACATAGAGCATCATTAAAACACTATGGTACTAATACCATTCTTTATTGTTAGGTGCCTATTACACATCATTCTTTTCATCAATCATTTCGTCCATATATGGATGAAAAGAATGATGACCGATGACACATCAATCATGCACTCTTCAATCTTTTTATACATTATGCAAGGACACACTGTGGAAGTGTTCTGAATATATTGATAATTTCGAAACATAT
The DNA here is from genome assembly GCA_963942445.1 of Argyra leucocephala. Classification (NCBI taxonomy): domain Eukaryota; kingdom Metazoa; phylum Arthropoda; class Insecta; order Diptera; family Dolichopodidae; genus Argyra; species Argyra leucocephala. The sequence goes on along the minus strand of OZ012677.1, from coordinate 23,981,512 downwards.
ATGAATATTGAAAATATAATTTTTGGGGGAATGTTTTTAACTTCAATTTAAATAGAATTTTTAAAGTAAAGTAAAGTAAAGGGTATAAAAAACAACAAATTATTTTTTTGCACATTTGAATAATATATCAATCGTTTTTTTACAAGAATTGCTATAATTATTAAAGTTAATATAAAAATTATTCTTTTTAGAATTACATCACAAATTAATATTATAACCTTATCTCAACATTCCCCAAAAAGCAATTTTTTTTTGCCTCAGAAATTTTCAGCGATGTGTTTTATGCAAATGGAGATCATTAAATTAAATCATTGTATTGTCCTGTTTCGTTTGATCTTGTCAAAAATGATTGATGACATGATTGATGGGAATTTTGCTTGCATGATTGATGACATAATTGATGAGAATAGAACCACCATCAATCATTTCTCATCAATCAACGGCCAATAGATTGACAATATATGGATGAATGATTGGCGAATGATTGATGTGTAACCAAAATAAAAAAATGGTGAAAAATTAAAACCGACATTTTATTTATTTTATGAATTTTTTTAACTTCTTCAAGTTTTACCTAATATTTTTGTTTTTCAAACGTTTTTTGTTTTGCATTGTCAACCGAAGAATAACCAATTAAATGTGCCTTATCAAAAATACCTAAATAAAAATGTCTGTTACTGTTTTTCAAAATTTGAACTGGCTCGGAAAAATTAGTACATAGGTGAAAGTCCGACTTGCACACCGTAATAAGTGCGCTGCGTGGAACACCTTAGCCTGGGTATGTTACCGAACGAAGACCGATTCGGGTATTTTTCGGATTTCTTGTCCGCTATAAGTTCGAATATTTTATGGACATTTTAGGTATATTTCAGTAATTTTGTGGACAAATTGTCGGTGATATTTTAGGTACATTTCCGTAATTTTGTGGAAAAATTGTCGGTGACATTTTAGGAACTTGAAATTCCGGTCAAATACCGGTGAATTAATAGTTAAATAAAAGGTATATTTTATTTTATATTATGTAAATTAATTTTATTGTAAATTATTGTATTTTGTACAACAATTATATAATTTAAGTTTAAAGACAGCCTTACAGACTTACAGTAGTATTGACAAAAAATTTTAGTTGAGAAATTTTAGTTGATTTTAATTAATTTGTATTTGAATATACTACCCTTAAATTTTTGGCGGTTATTTTTAATTGTTGCCCGTTTTAAAAACTCTTGAATCCCTTTTTTCACGGATTCGTGGGCAATAACTTCATCTTTCTTCAAGTAGTTTAATGTGTTTTCTATTAAACGTATAACTCCTCCATTTTCAGAAAATATTAGTTTTGTTATTTCTAGAAAAATAAAATACATACAAATGGAAACATTAGATGTAATGAATAACACCAAAATGTTATATGTTATATGATATAAAATCTTTTAAAAAAATAATAATTTTACCGGGTAAATATCGGACACATTTATACTGTTTTTCACCGAAATTAGTTTTGAATAAAAAATTGATTTTTACACTATAATTTTACCAGGTAAATCTCGTACACATTTCTACCATATTTCACCGAAAATAAAGTATAAAAATACATTTTTTTATTCAAAACAACTTGTAACTGATATAATACAGATATAAATTATGTACTCACCTAAATTAAAATAATATTATTATATTTCACTTTTTTCAAACTTAATTTACCTTTTTAAATATATTATTTATAATTTTATAAATATAGAATTTTTCAAAATATTTTAATTTGCGTACATACTTTATTGACGAAGAGACTGAGAAATACTGAATGACACAGAGAAGAGAAAGTAAGAATTTTTGGTTGTGAATTTTTGAATGTGTGTGTGCTGGATGTCATTAATTCATTTCGTGAATTTCCGTAAGTTTTTCGTAATTTTGTATTCATATTTTTTCACCGTACCTTGGTGCATATGTGTCCCAGAACACCACGTCGGTGAACTTTTGTTTTTCGGGTATATAGTTGATGATTAATTTACGGAAATGTCTTGTAGCGTTTTCCAAAATCCAGACTGGTTTGGTTATCTGTCATACAACTTCTGGCATCTGTTAAGAATATTTCAAAAATCAAAAGTTTTATCGATATGAAAATTTGTACTTAGGTACTCTCTCAAATGTACTTAGGTATATGTTAGGTACATGTCATTTACCGTCTCCGAAAATTTTACCTGGCTCGCATAGCTGCCATATCCAGCTAATCAAGAATATTTAAAATAAAATTTATAAAAAAATATGGCAGCTACCCCAATCAGTATTAGTTTTTGGAAAACAGTAAAAGAATAATATATGTTTATTTATTTTTGAGAGAGTACCTAAATAGCCATTTTCAAGTCAGTCATGCTTTTGGTTTTTGAAATATTCTTGAACAGTGCGACGAGCTATAAAGCAGTATTCGAATATCCGAATCAAGAAGCGAATTCACCAGATAAACAAAGATATTGAAGGTAAATAAAGATCAAAAATTAAACTGATAAAGAATTTAAAACAACTGTTTTTAGAAAGGCGTCGGCAACATATATTAGTATTTATAAGTATCTTATTAGTATCTTGTAAGGTATTTGGTACAAGTTGGGAAGACCTAAAATCTTACTAATTCTGTCCGTTAAACAAGTCAGTTAAGGAATGTGAGAAGCAACAAATGCTCATACTTACACCGCGAAAATACTCAGCCAGTTCAAGAATGGTTATGGAAATTCGTACATAGCTAAAACGTATAAAATATAGAATCGAAGGATGGATAATTTCTATACAATTTGCAACAGCAAACAACAACATTCTTCCCAACTTCCTGCTGAAATTATGCTGTTATTGTTTTACAATTTTACATAATCCTACTTAGAACATAAATAAAACATAGTGGTACCAAACAATTTTTTCCCAGTCAATATGATGAAATTATAAAGCTTTCTTTAACCTAAGTTTTGACTATTTATATAAAAAAAGTGTCATTAACAGTATTTGATACAGTTTCAAACTTATAAATGATAACAATTGGCTCAGTGGTATTTGGCTGTATAATTGTGTGCGGAATTTGGTTACGTCTTTACATTACTTTCTTTTTTCAATCGTTTTCTGTAAAGATGTTTTCTGATGTTAGTAACAAGCACCGATGAAGGAAGTAGATTGCTTCCGCAATAATGATATTTGCATTCAAATATTAAATATGATGAGTGAACGAAAATCTGGTAGCAATCAAATTATTTAAGAATTATTATTGTGTTATATTGTTGTTATATTTTGTAAGTATTGTAATACTCACATTTATTATAATAACACTACTGATATTATAATAAATGTAATTATTATAAAAACAGTAGTGTTGTATTGTTTTGTTTCATTATAATACCTTAAACGCCTTCATAATTAAAGTCAATACTGAGTGCAAGTCAAGTCTTTTCATATTTGATTTAGTACTGAATCATAAGAAGACAAATTTAACTTTAAACGAGTAACTCTACCGTAGTTATTACATTAATCTATTGAGGGTATATTATCTCTTTGAAGTAGCAAATTTTCATTGTATTTTAGTTCAGTGTTTTATGGAAGGTATTTCTACTATATTTTATTGTATATGCTATTTAGTATAGCGTACAGCAAATTTAAGAACGTTAAATATGTTTCACTAAAATTAAATTAATATTTTGATCGATTTTGGTTGTTAGACTGACTATCTCAACACAGAAACTTCTATCTTGTAACTAAACCATTTTCTTGAAATATCTCCCATTATTACCACAGATGACAGAGAAAATCGCAGATCGCAAGTTCAAGCAGATTATTTAGTGCAAATTCATGATTTCAACAAACTGTGATTCTTAAGTCTTCAATATTTGTATGATCCTGGAAAAAGTGTACCTATAAATGAACAATTTAATTCTTTTAGCGGTAATTGATCGACTTTGAAAACTTTTCAAGACAGTCATATTTCAGTAAACTTCCAAATTTATCTTGGTAAATGTAAGAACACTTTAGAAAGAAATGAAATTGAACAGTTTTGCATAGATTTGATATCACGAGGACAGGGCTGTATAACCTTACAATCTATAATTTTTCAAATTTTAAACTTCAAAAATGACAAATTATTGTTGTGGAAACAGTACAGAAAAATAAAAGATTTTTGTAAGTCAAAATCACTGTCAAAAAACTTCGTAAGGTTCAAATTATCAAAACAAAGAAACAATGGCACAGTAGGTGCCGACAAATTCAAATTAATTACTTTGTTATATACTTTGTTTTTATAATACCAATACTATACGATGAACTATATTCTACCCAAAAACTTTGCAAACACAATCCGGTAGGTAGTGTTTTATTTTGAATTTGTTCTGGGTTTGAATCTTCTACAAAACGTTGTTTATAGCACTTAACCAGGGGAAACGGCATTATCATCATCTATGCTAGCGGGCGTAAACTCTCTAAGATTTATGCAAACAAAAAGTTTACGGTATTGTATGGAACATCACTGTGTGCCCGACACATCGCGATACCACAACACGCACTAACACCAATTATGAGCCACAAGGTCAATAATTAATATGTTTTATATCTCTATGTCAATTTTATGTGATCTTTAAGAAATTTAATCAAATTAATTTAGTAATAAGACTGGTGTGCAAATTTTTTGAGGGAAATATAACGGTTTTTGTTTCTTTATTTATTTGTGTTCACTTACAATATTATTAATTCAAAAATAATTACAAATTAATTTAATATAATAAATAAATTGAATACCAATTTTAAAGGTGTAATTTTTCATGCATTGAATATACGAATTTCACAACCGTAGCCGAAGTTTCCTGGTCTTATAATAATTTATTAATAATATAAAAATTCAATTATTTGACAATAGTTTTGTTTTTCTTTTTTTTAAAATATAAAATAAATACAATCAGCTAGTTAAAGATTAATTTATAATTTACATTAATTAAAATATATTTAAAAATTGCACCTTTGAAGATTAAGAAGTTGAACGATTTTTTTTTGTATAAGTAGAAATTATCAATTGACTTAATATTATCAGGCCGATTTTTAAATTTTTTTAAGCAATTGTAGAAACAATTTGATTCTTGTGTTATAATTATGCACATCTACATATCTTTGCAAAATGAAATAATGCTTAATTTGATTATTTATAATTTTAAAGCCCAGAATGGACAATCCACGCTTAAATAATATTATCGAAACTTATCAGAATAAATCAAACGCGTTGGGTGCAATATTGAGTAATTATGAATTATTTTAATAGATTTTTTCTTTAGTATTTCGATTTTTTTTAAACTAATTTTTGGCGCTCTACTCCATTTAAGGTTGACATAAACAACATTTGACAAAATATATGACGATTATTATAATTAAAAGTGTTTTTTTAATGAGACATTTTTTTAATCTACGTAGAATACAAACATAAGGAGAAATTTTATTTTTCAGATAAGATCAATATAATCTTCCCATTTAATTTTAGAATCTACTACGAGGCCTAGATAACTATGACTTTTCACTACATCAATGCGTGTAGAAATGTTGAATCAGAAAATAATTTATTTTCCAATATGTAACAGGATTTTTGTGTTTTTGATGTTTAATAGTAGTCTATTTTTAGAAAGAATACTTACAGAGTACTTTATAACTGTCATATCTGCAAAAAAACGAAGCAGAGCCATTGAGAATAAACCGCAAAACATCGTCAATGTATATTTTATTATTATTTAAAGAGGTCAGAACCTATAGTATAGAACCTTGTCGCCCTATACACACCTTTCATTATTGTTGCTGTTTCACTTAAGCAATTAACAATGTGAACAATGCAATCTTTCTGATAAATATGTTTTGAAAAAGTTAATTTGACAGTTTGTATTGCTCCGTATTGCTCTAAGTGCATGATATTATTACATTTTATAAAAGACGTCAGTCTTTCTTTTCTGATTTTCTCAAATATTTGTGTGTCTATAGTGTCTATAGTGCGTCTCCAGATTTATACGATAAAATCGTGTAACAATAACCTTTTTAATACAACTAGGAAAACAATAAGTTTCGAAAATTTTATTGATAAATTTGACTAAGATCGGTGCAAACCTGTCTATAAATACTTTAATTAGTTTCTTCGAAATGCCATTTCCACCGGGCAGGAAACTGATGATTTTAGTGAGCTAATGAGCCGCCTTTACCTAATCTAGGTTTGTTGGTGTTAGATCAAAGTTTGTATGTACATTGCGACAAAAACTACTAAGATACTGATAATCTAAATTATCGGTTGGTATACCCAAACTATCTGTTATCGTTCTTAATGTTTCATTCATGATTTCTGATATTTGTTGTGAAGATGAAACATTATGATTGTCATGGTTGATAATTTTGATACTACTATTAGGGTTTTGGTAAGATTTATTTATCATTATTGATTTGTAGGTAGCCCACATTTTTTTTGGATTTCCGAGATCTTTCGTAAGTTGTTCGAAACAGTACTTTGATTTTACTGTTATAATTAAACTCTTTACTGTATATTTGTATAAATTAAACAAGTCTACAATACGATAGTTAATTAATTCATAATAGCTGCGACTATTTTTGCAGGTGAGAGGACGAAGTTTTGGTTTTGGCAAAATATAGGATTTTCAGATTATTAAATAGAAAAATGATGATGATAACAGCTATTTTGATATTGTACAAATTTAGTGATGTCAGAACTAGCTTTTTTTTATTCTGTTTCAGGATGACTACATAATATAAAATCAATGAAAATTAACGTAAATGAAATATCTTACCATTTTATTGTATCAAATTACATGAATTTAATTTGAAAATATTGAATTGAATGAAATTCAAAAACATGATGAAATTTATATTGTATTCCTAAAAATATCAGAACAACGTTTTATTTCTGTAATTCCAAAGTCATTATTTTTATTTTTTTTTATTATTTTTATTTTCTTATTGTATACATTTTCGAAAACATTATAGAGCGATCGCTTAATATTAAAGGAGCGTGAAACTCTTTAAAAATAATGGTATACTTTAGCTTTTGTACAAGAGAATTTCTAAATAATGACCTGATGTCGAGTTCTTTAATACTTCTAATGGTCTTCTATTTGACTAAATGCATAATCATGTAACACTTGTTTTTATACAGTTAGAATAAATTACTTTTATTACCGTTGATATATCACATTTCTTTATATCTAACAGAAAATGAATAAAATATCTACAAAAATGGTTGTTAGTATAGAAAGAAAATCTAGTTTAATAGTTTTGTAGAATTTTCTACTAGCTATACCAAATCGACATGTTTTATTAAAACAACAATAACAACAATAATAATAAATTTTTTTTTTTTTTTTGTATTCTTAAATAAAATTCGAAAAATTTATACAAAACTCAAATGAATATTGAATGGATTAGAATTTCAAATAAATTTTTATATATACATTTTTTTTATAAGACCTAGTTAGTGTAGAATAAGAAGAAAATAATGAAAATTTCAAATTAAGGAAATATTTAATAACAAAAAAGTAAATATTATTTTTTTTTTAAATAAACGGGAAAATAATTACCAATGAATTTTATACATAATTCTAAATTCAAGAAGGATTATTTCAAACATGCAATTTCAAAAATAATTTTTTTTTTTAATAATTCAAATGGAAATTATTTTAAAATATTATAATATTTTAAGATTTCAATTATAAGAAGTACATACATTAGATGTACATATAGGTAAAATTTGATTTACAATTTATTGACGATGTATAATGAGAAGTGAAAATCTCTATGAATGTACAATGAGAAAATACATGTAATATTATAAATTAAAATTATAAAAATAGATTTTTCATTTTGAAGGTAGATACAATATCTACGCCCAATTTTTTTTTAATGGTAAGTAAATTTTGAGGAATATAATTTTTCATTGGTGGTACTACTACAAACATTGGGTGTACTACTACATTATAATAATATGACCTAATAGTATACAGTAATCAAATGTCATCATAGTCTAGAATATAAATAATATCGTGGCCCTATTTTGTATAAAATAACCAAAATATTTATTTTTACAATTCTAGATAACTTAATTTTTATTTATTTTTTTTTTTATTTTTTATTTATTTATTTTTTATCTCAAAAACAGCAATTTGTTCATATAAAGAATACATATACTAGGGGCCCCTGTTGAGTAATTATATTTCAAGTTGAAGTCAAATTTAAAGTTTTTAAAAAAACAGTAATTTACGTACTGACATAGACTTCGCACGATATAGCAGAAACCACTCGTGTTTAACAAAAAGCTTTGTGGTTAGTAAGTTTTATTTAGGACACATATAAATACATGTCCCTCATATACTGCTTCGTTTCCGATATATTCCCTATAGTAAATGGCATTTAGTGGACAAAATTCCTAAAAATAAAAAATTTTGTCATTAAAGAGGTATGTATATATATACATACATAATACATAATTTTAATAAAAACTATATTATTACTACAAATAACCAAAATTTAGAAACAGTTACTTAAAAAGATAAAAATGAAGAATTCAAGTGATTTGTTTTTTTGTTGTTTTTATATTTTTTATTTTAGATGAATTTGTTTTTTTGTTTTTTTTTTTGCATATGTACATAGATTCATTTGCAAGTATATAATGTAAATTATAAAAACTGAATTGTTTGCTTTTGTTTATTATTTTCATAAGATCTCACTTATGCATAATGTATTTGCTGAATAATAAAATCATATGAGTACAAAATGTTCAACTGTGTGCGCATTTTTGTTTTATATATAATCTTATATATTATGTATATTAGAAGTTCATTAAGGAGTAGGAGAATCGAAATAAAATGAAAAGGTGTCTACTGCGCAGGACCTTAAATGCTTGTCAATTATAATTATAGATTGTTCTTGGTTGTAATTTACACTCACTGACTGTTTTAAGATTAATAAAAATAATAAAGAGCAAAAATTTACAAAAACAAAAATTCTGTAAAAGAGAGAGAAAATAATATAGTTACAATATAATATTTTTTTTTTTTTATATATTAATTCAATAAAATAATTCCGTTTTAAATTGAGTGTTCTTCATGTGTTCCAAGTTCATCGACAGCTTGTTGTATTCTTTGACAGCATTATTATAAATCGAATCATTTCTGATACCACTGGCATAACTCTATTTATATGAAGCAGATGCAATGTTCTAGTATTATATTGGTGTACTTCGTTTATTGTTCTTAGAATTGTATTTGTATTGATGGTTGCAGTAAGCATTTTCTGTATATACAGCTGCAGCAGCTATATTTTGTGTGTTTTATGTATTTGTTTTAGTCCATATATTATGTTTTTTATTGATTTATTTTCAATTATTTGCATTTATTTTAATTTAGTTTTGTTCATATTTCCCCATCCCACAATGATATATACAAATGAAATATGGAATACGCTAAAAAACAGAGATCTCTTCCTTTGAAATCGTATACTGTGTGCTATTATTCTGAATATACCTGCTATTTTTCTACCTTGTTCAATTTGGTTATTTATTTGTGTTTTCCAGCTCAATTCAGCATCTCTTACGACTCCTAAATACTTATATTCGTCAGTTTTTTGAATTTTCATGTTGTTGTATAGCAGATTGTTTATAGCAGGACTGAAAATGTTTAGACTTAAAATATATATACTTTGTTTTCTTAATTTTTATATAGTATATTTGTGTTTGCACATCCATTTATATATTGTGGTTAGGTCATAATTCATGTTTACCTCTAAATTCGTATTACAATTGGCGTCATATATAACTACAAGATCTTCAGCATATTGCCCTTGTAAATTTAGTTCAGCAAAACTGTTTATGTAACAATTAAAGAGTGTAGGACCTAACAAACTCCCCTGTACAATGCGATAGTTCGTTTCTTCGTTCTGTACAGTGTACATGCATATTCTTTCCTTTCAGTTAGATAGCTCCTAAATAATTTTTGTTCAACACCACCTATTTCATATTCATATAATTTGCGTAATAGAATTTTTCTATCTGCATATCGAATGCTTTCGTGAGATCAAAAAACATCACTGCGACCTTTTTTATATACGCTAGTCTATTTTGAATATTGGTTATAGCATCAAAAATAGCTACGTTTGTGTTTGAATTTTTATTAAACCCATATTGTATTTAACTCGTTATTTTTTCGAAATGCTCCGTAAATAGCATATTTACATAAGTTTCAATTAGCTTACTGAAGATTGTACCTATTGATATTTGTCTAAAATTATTACCATCTTGAGTTTCTCCAATGTTTTTATACCGGGTGGTCCAGAGCATTCATATCAGCTTTTTAAGAGGTGAAGGACCCGTTATTTTAAAACTTAAAAAAAGTTTGTTAACTAAATTGAGGGTGCTCTATCGATTGGTGGTATTTTCAACTTCCGGAAGAGATCGCAAATCGGTTTTTTAAGACCAAAAATCGCCGAAACTGGCCGAAATTGAGATTTTCAAATGGGAAGGGGTGCTTTTTAACGCAAATTCAGATTCTGCAAATTCAGACGACAAAAAATAAGAAAATTATGTTAAATGATTTTTTTTTGTTTCCTTAGTAGATATTTTTCTTTAAAATTAATAGCAGTAAAACAAAAATGCTCAATATTTTCCTTTGGTAAACTAATATTAATAATAATAATATTTATAAATAAATTTGATTTTCATTGTTATCATATTTTTTATCTCAGTTTTGGATTCCTACAAAGGTTAAGCAAAAAAAAACAAAAAAAAAAATTTACTTTACAAAAGTTACTTATTTTTTGACGTAGAAACCGAATTTGCATAAAAAAGTACCCCTTCCCATTTGAAAATCTCGATTTCGGCTAATTTCGGCGATTTTTGGTCTGAAAAAACCGATTTTCCTTCCTTCCCGGAAGTTGAAAATATCACCAATCGACAGAGCACCCTCGATTTAGTTAATAAAATTTTTACTTAATTTTAAAATAACGGCTCCTTCTCCTCTTAAAAAGCTGATACGCATGGTCTGGAACCCCCGGTATATTGGTACAACTTTGTTTCTCCAAAAATAGTTTAAAGAAAGATTTTAATGAATATTTTTAACACATGGAAAATTAATTAAAACCCTGGAAAATTACATCCTGTAAAAATAATTAAAATCGATTCCAAATGGACAAAAAAAAAAAATAAAAAAGTATGCAACATTTTAGATTCGATTCTTTTTCCTTTAGACAAACTTTCTGGTAATCCATACAATCAACTTAATCAATCAGTAAAATAAAACGACTTTAAGAAAAATTCCACGTTATACAACATGAAGAATAATCAATTTCTTCAGGAGCCATAAAGCATTGTATATACAAAAAGTGTACGTTTTCCCAAATTCAAAAACTAACAAACAAATTTTCATATAAACTTACATCTATATTAATGGAAATATAGATTAGAGTAGATTATGTAATTTCAGAATTAGATAAATGGATAAAGGATTAGATTATATAATTTCAGGAGCAGAGTATGTAATTTATCGGTCTCATATACCACCGCAGCCGGAAATAGGCTTATTGTGATTAGCCGTGTTTATTAGTGCGAACTGGTCCTCTGACTCTTTAAGAATACATGATTTTGTGATCCCACTCTGTCGATATTCTTTAATGGTATGCTGCATATAGCTCCATTGGTTCGGAGTGGTGAACTTTGCTAGGAGTGAGACATTGCACTCACGGAGCAGATTCTCAAGAGATTCTTCCTCTATTTTACATATTCTACATAAGTGGTGTTATGCCCATTTCATAAAAATGCTTCTTTATAAGGCATTGGCCTGTTATTATTTCGGCCAAGATACGCATCGCTTTCCTATTCAAGACTTAGAAGTTTTCTTGAACAAGTGTTTTGGCATCAGCATTTTTTTTTTTTGACGATTTCCAGGAACGTTGGCCCAGAAAACCTCAGCTTTTTGCTCCAATTAAGCTTTCAACTGCTGTGCTCAGGGGTATCCCATAAATTTTTCTGAGACCATAATTTCGTAATAGCTTAAGTAATGCCAAGTAATGCTTAGTTCCTGACAACAGTAGTACATATTTTCCACATTTAAGTTTTTGTTATACAAATTAGTAAATAATTACTTCAAAGTATTTGACGTACCTTATCTAATATAGAAAAAGGTAATTCTTCTAAAGGTTATTGAAAAGGACAATTATTAGTTTACGCTATTTCCATTGGTTGGGCAGCTGTGGTTATTCCCTCTGTATATTTACTCTTTTATTTTTCATACGCTGCCAAATGTCCCTTTCCTCTTCTGTTTAAGATCAACTTGCGATTTTTATCTAAATGTAATTTAATAATTAAACACTTTGATGGATGAATACCAACATAAACATTGGTATCATTGGCATTTCACGTTGAAATTTTTCAATGTAACTACAAATTTTATACAATAATATTGTACATCCGTCCAGCTTTATGTCCGTTTCAATGTCCAAGTAGAACCTGAACTTCATCATATTTACGAATTGGAATTAAGTGTAAACATTATTTTTATGTTAATTCTTTTAGTAAGGCTGCTGACATTAATCGCCGATGTATATGTGAAGAGGCTCCAAAATGATGCTGACTAGTTTATTGAATTTTATCTCGATCTGTTGTTTTAATCAACAATAATTTGTAATGAAAACAACGAAAAAAAGCAACCAAAAGAAAGGTAGATAACAGATAGTTGTCATCTAATTCCTAGCACTAATCAGAAATATATTAAAAATCTAGAATATAAGATTAAAAAACGGAAATAAAGAGTAACTAATAAAGAATAATAAAAAAAATAAAAAATCAGGCCAATTAATAGGTTTGGGTAGCTATATACAACTTCTAGCATCCATGAGGAATATTTTAAAATCCAAAATCGTTCTATACCTAAAGATTAGTACATACTTGGGTACTATATTATCATCTTTAACGATTTGATTGACTAGAGCATGTCTTTCTATTATTGTAACAAAACTTAAAAATTTTGTAGCTTAAAACAAATAATCCAAAAAAAATTCGTATCTAATACCCCGGAATCTACTTTAGCTTGCTAAAGGAAGATTTTCTGAAGACACTTAGGGTATTAAAATATAGTGACGATATGCAACCTAGTCAAATGAAGCATTTAACTGACCAACAAAATTTCTAAATTAACTGAATCTAGAAGAGTTTTTAACTTTTCGTTCCCACCAGGTAGAACTAAAAATTAGAGCTCCAATAATGCAAGAGAGCAAAAATTTTGCAATGTTGCCATATTAATAATTAAAGCGCATTGCATTGGTCAAATTGATTGAAGCTTAATTTCAAAAGTAAAATCATATCAACTGGATTTATTATTGGACCCAGTATGTGTTCAAATATCTGATATGCAACTTCTAGAATATTTGTAAGACATACATTTTTCTTTTTTTTGTAATATTGTATAACATGCGGCTTCCACAAAGCTATTTTATCTGACTCTGTTCTGTACTAGGTGTTTAATTTCATTTCATGTTCTATTGGTGTTCTCTAATTTTTATGGACTGATATGAACCATGTTGCCCGCGATCTACTTTCTCTTCTTTTGCCCTGCGAATTTCAATACAATGCCAGCCTTGTTATATTGTTCGTAGGACTTCTAAGGGTGTGGGGTATCTCAGAGTTCATTGTTACTAATTGTTCTGGGCCAGACTATTTTGCATATTATGCAAAAGCATTTGTTAGCGAAGACTTCCATTTTCCTTGTATAAATCTGATTTATCAGCCATAACTTTCTACCACAAAATAAGGTTCGCTATCGCACAATTAAAATTTCTGTCGGATGCGAGGTTGTTTTCACACAGCTCACGGTCTTCCGAAACTCATTATGGCTAATTTTAATAAATTTTCCATGTTATTTGTAGTAATTCTACTACCGAATTCGGTAACATTTTCTACTATTGTTAATTGTACTGACGTGGGCACTATTTCTTGCGTTAATTCTTAGACATTTATTTTGTTTATGTACATTTTGAAACCAACTTCTAAAGCATTTTTTCCAAACTTCTTATTTTCTACTGAATATCATTGTGTGTATAGGCGAGTAGTGGAATGTCAAAAATGTCTAAATCGTCTAGTATTCTTTTGAGAGCCCAATTTATTCCTCTGGCATACATTTTATATTAGACCCGGACGACGTCGGTGGACTTTCTCCTGTGCTATTAAAATTCATTATTTTTGTTTTTAAGTTCTTAACAGTTATTTCTAAAATAAATACCCTTTTCGTACATTAAGCACAGTACCTGCTACGGCAATTTTTTAATTTGATGTTGGAATAGAACTAAGATTGTCAAGAGAATTTGCTCACGGTAAATTTTGAAGTGAATATTGGAAAATAGAAAATATGCAGGAAAATTAGTAAAAATTTAATATTTTTGTTTAATTAGGATAAAAGGACATTGAGATAAAATATCGGTCTGAATTGCATTTATTACAACTGTCAAACTTTCAATAATTGTAGGCCCTCATTCTAATATCGTAACTTGGACTCGTATCACACATATTGAGTAATATAAGAAAATAGTGTATATATTTCAGTAAGGAAGAATAGACCGCACTATTTTCGGAACACATTTGTCCCATCTATTAATAACAACCATTTTTTACTAAATTGATCAACTACCTAATATTTATTCGATTTTTTCAAAATTTAATGTAATTCATTGCATTTGATAACTTAAATTTACTAAACATAATATTAAAAATAAATTTTTGCAATATTTTTATAAAAAAAATGAAAATATTAATTTACAAAATAAAATAAACATTTTTACTCATGTTTCTACCATAATAATAATATATATTTTAACTGAACAATTACATATTATTTATAATTTTTTGTCCTTTAAAATTCAGGTTTAATATTATAAGGAAAAAAATATGTTAAATAAGATAGAAAGATTAAAAAATATTGACGAATTTAAAATAATACATAAATTCATACATACACCCACCACCACACTATAATATGTACCTAAACAATATGAATGTAAATTTATCCGTCCAGTGTTTAGTTTTATATTCACAAATGTGTGAATCATGCGTTATCCTTGGGTAGATCCTTTTATATATTTTTTTTAAATTTTTTCATTTTTATTCCCATTTTTTTTTTTTTTTGTTTTAGTTTTTAATTTTTGTTATTCGTATACAATTGTGTAAATTACGGTACTAGAAAAAAAAAGACAAAAAATGAATGATAAAAAAGTAAAAATAAAAAAAAAAAGGATTTTTGTTGTTCATTTTTTTTTTTTTTTTTATTCTATTCATCAGAGTTTTGAAAAGTGTTCACACTCTAATATTTGATTCTAGAATTATATTTTGTGTAAATGGATGTGTGTGTAGTGTTCGTAATAACGTATTTAAAGAAGAATTTAACTTAGCTCTATTTTATTCCAGTTACATATAAATTTATAAGAGTATGTGCATATTTACAATATTCAGGGAGGAATGAAAGAAAGAAAAATAAAAAAAAATAGACAAACTTCAATTAGGGATCCTTTTATTTAATTGGGTTGATTTTTCTCCATATTCTTTAGTTTTTTTTTTTTTTAGATTCGTCCTTTCTGTTTTTTGTTGTTTTTTTTTTGTTTTGTTTTTTTTTTTGGTTGAAGGATAATACAAAAGTTCTCTGCGAAAAGGTTTTCTTTTATTTCAAAAATTTTTTTATATTATTTTTTTCTAATTTTTTTTTTTATTTTTTTTTTTTGTTATTTATAATTCTAAGGTACTTGAGAATAAATGGTTCGTTTCCTTTTCTAAGTTGATTTAAAAGTTTTGAAATTATTGTATGAGAGCTTTTGTAAATTGAACAACAACTATGTATCCGTATGATATGTTTTATATACAAAATGGTCCTTATTGTATAAAATTTTATACATAAGTCATAAAGTGGGGTAAAAGTTTGGTTTTTTTATTTATTTTTTATTTATTTTTTTTTTCGTATTTTATGCTGCAGAGCACGTCAGTTAGAAATGGTATAATCGATTCAAATGAGTGTAAAAATTCTTGATCTTTTTAGCTGCTTTAGTTTAGATTTCCCTTTTTTTTTTGGTGTTTTTTGTTTTTTTTTTTATTTTTAGAAACGTTTTGTATTACAAAAGTTCATACTTATGAATAGTTGTTAAGTACATGACCTTTCTTTTGTTGCAAAAATAGCTATAAATATTTTGTGTATATAGTATATATATACATATATATATATATCGTAGCTCTGGTATTATAAATATATTTGTAGATTTTAGGTATGTAGGTGTTTATGAGAGGATGTCTCAACATAAAAGGGTTAACTTCATGATCTATTTATACAATTGTTGTAATTCATTTAATATGTTTTTAGAATTTTTATAAGTATGAAATGATCCTTTTAAATTATTTCATTACCTTCTTTCGTTTTTTAAATTTTGGTTTGTCTTTTTATCTTTATATTATGTACTTTTTTCTGTCATATAGGAAAGAGAAATTTGATAAGATGTGGCAAAACAGAATCAGATAACTTCAATGTTATGATAATATTGTTTAACTCGATTGTAAATGTAATTTGAAAACAAGTATGAATCGTAAATTGTATCTAAATTAAATATTTTTTTTTTTAATTTGTAAATAGTTTGTTACAAAAGTTGAGATTTTTGTAAATTAATGATGTAAACTTTGTTGAACTTTTATTATCAAATTAATAAATTTTTTGTCAAAAAAAATTTTCACATACAAACAAACTTTGATCGGCAATGAATAGAAGACGTTGTGTAGGCAAACAAAAATATTTCCATATTTTGTACAGTGAGTGAAATTCTGTTCAAATTTATTTGTATGAAAAATATATTGAAGAAGTACCGTATTTATGCTCAATAATTTCTCAAAGAGCTCATTAGAGCAAAGTGTATATAAAAAGATTAATAATAAAATTAAAAATTCAGTGCAGTGAAACAAAAACTAATGTCATAATTAACTATATAATTATTACAATTGATTTAAACTTAAATTCATTCAGAAACAAATTAACTGACAGAAAAGTAAAAATTAAAACGTAAAATCCTCAAATTCACAAAAAAAAATCCATAGCTTTTGTATCCAATTTTTGCCCCAAAAAATAAAAATACTTTTATTCATTTCACTTTATTATCTATGGTACTGCAATTTTTTACTACAATGTTTTTTTCAAATAATTTGCTTTATCAAATTACTGGCTTATTAACAGGAGCGTATCGAAATCTCACCAGTCAAAGCCCCAAAAGAGGTTCATCATTTTAAATGCTTCTGGTAAAATATAAATCATTAGGTATTCATTTAATTTTTTCCAGAATATTCAGCTCAAATAATTTGTATGCGTATAGCCGCTGTTTAATACAAAAAATATCTCATTTTTCCAGGATTAATCTTGCAACAGTTTTACGAATTTGGAATTTATGGATTTTTTTCTAGATTTCGGTTTGTGGAATTGTTCACCAATGCCAGAATAATTCAAAAATTAATTTATGTACTACTTATTAACTTTATTTTGAGCATTAACAGATTTAAAATTAATAGAAATAAGAAGCAAATTTGGAAAATCCGTAGCCATTTCAGGTTATCTCCGAGATCTTATAAGAAGAAAAAAATTCTGCTAATAGAAAAAAAAAACACAAATATATAAAAGTTGTATTCGACCCATACTACCCATACTATTTGAAATTTTCTTAAAATCTTAAGGTACTACTTATATTGGTTTGAGTTAAAATTGTTTGAGTAGGTTTTGGAAAATAGATCTTTTTGAATTTATTAAAATTGTGCATTACAATAGTATATTCACCAACATAATGGAATCTAGTATCTACCGATATCTGCAACGTAATTCAATAATTGTAGATATTCTGTAAATTATTTTATATATCGGCGGTGTTCGGGCAAAAGTGACCAAACGCTATTTTGGCAATTTTGAGATATTTGGCTCATTAGGTTAATTTTGCTATATCATTCATAGGAAAAAATGCTCAAATACGAATCTCACTCTCAATAAAACACAAAACTTTAACGCCCAAAATGACTAAAACCTTGCAGCACATTTGAATTACAGTGAAAATTGACTAAAGTTCTTGGTCATTTTTCCTTGTAATGTTTCTGTCAATAATACACGTTTCAGCTTGCAAAAATTGATAAATAAAGAATGTTGGTCCCTTTTTGTTGTAATCATTTTTGCTTTTTATTCCAAAAAACAAATCTGGTATGAATATAGGCAATATTTTAATGGATGGATGGAATAAGGGTTTGTAAAACGTTCTTTTTAAAAAATCTTCCAATTAGCCGTGGTCTGGTTGAAAACACTTTATTCAATCGCACCTGGTATATACTAAAATCAAGCTAAACGAAATAGTTATATACCTATGATACATTACCTAATAACATAGCAGATGTAGTACTAAATGGTATGAAAAAAAAATTTCCATGTGAAAATATTCACATTTATCTATTCGCAAAATGTATGATTTACTAAAGAATCGTTACCAACCCCACCACCATGTAATATTTCAACTGAAATTACTTATCGGCGGTATTTTAATATAAATTTCAACATGTCATTTTTTCGACCAAAAAGACAATTGTCTAACATGTGAAAAGTTTTTGAAGAGTTTCCAAAAGTTTTGTTTATTCAACATTTGACTTGCAAAGAATGCTACAAATACCAATCTAAGATGTGTTGCAAATTTATTATAGTAGAAAACACTCACAATTTCATTTACGAAGATGCAGCACCAAATAAAGGTTTTTACTTTACTTGGACTGAATTAAATTATCAAAGGGGAAGCTATGAAATCGGTTCAGCTTTATTACAATGGATAAATAAATTGCCAGAAGCTATAAACAAAATTTCCTTATTTTCTGACACTTGTGGTTGGCTAAACAGGAGTCAATTCATCGTTGTTCTTGTTGTCTATATAACGCAAAACTATAACATAAACATTGAAAATAATTTTTTAGAATTTGGCCATTCTTATAATATGGAGGTTGACCCCATGCACAGTGTAATTGAATGAGCAAAAAATATGTTACAGTGCGATGCGTAATATGAATGATTGGGTTATTGGATCATTTTTAAAACAGCTCGATCTAATAGGGGACGAAAAAATAGGTTTAAGAACTACGGTTTTCTGTTATGATTGATTTCAAGTCCTTATAGCTAAAACAATTATTCAAAATAAATTTTTTTTTTTAGTTTTCTTTTCGTTAAATTATCAATAGGAAGTGTTACTTTATTTCTATTTTACGCTTTGAGAAAAAAATAATTGAATTATTTTTGTTTTTAGTTTTATTTTAGTTGTTTTAGTTATTATTAACTAACATCAGAATTTCAATAAATATAATAATATAAATTTATTGTTTTTTTATATCATATTGGCGCAACAGTTTTATTTCTAAAAAACTTTATTTCTAGTGACTAGTTATAACTGTTTGTTTTTTTATTATAAATTACCAAAATTTTTCAAACACAAATGACCAAAGATAATTATTCACGAAAAAACAACATTTTTTTAAAAACACACATAAATTATAAAATTTGTTCATTAAAGTACATTTCATTCAGTTTTGTAATCAAAAATAATTATCACAGTTTTAAATAATGTCGAAATTTCAAATGTTAACCTTTTTCCCTTGGTAACTTTTGCCCGAACACCGACGATATTTTCTAGATTGTACCATGGAGGAATGACAATCGTGGACCAGAGTCTCTTGCTAAATTGATATTTTTATAAACACAATTTCTATCCAATTCACTGAGAATTGACTTCAGTATTTAGATTTGTCAGATTATTATTCGAATATGTCTAATAAAGTTCACCGATTATTAAAAGAGTATTGACTTTATTAACGCTTAATATCCAATTCAATTTTTATTATCTAATTTTTGAATTATTCTTTTTAATTATTACTCCTAAGTCAATTCTATTAAATATGTTATAAGACTTAATTCAGAGTTTTGAAATTTTATTCTTCCTTGCTTTCCAAATTTTACATACACATTTTTTAAATTACACCGAAATTTTTTTAAAGGTAAACAATTTTTTTATAAATTCTTTTTTGTTTTTTTTTAATTATCCCTTCAAAAATCTACCATTATGGGAGAATGAATAAAGATGAAGAATGAAAATGACCTCTACACTTTTTTTTTATCTGTTTTACTAATTTCATCTTCAAAGCCGAAATTTAATTTAATAAACTTTAGAAAATTTTAATTATTTTGTCATTATGAAAAAAAAAACAAAAAAAGTTATTAAGCCTGAAGAATTTCTAGAATATCTCCATCATAACATGATTTTTTATCCATTGAAATTGAACTAAATGGTTGTCATTTGATTCTGTGAAATTAGTTGCCCAGCAAAAAATATCTTAGTAGAACATATCAATTTCATCAAAATGAAGATTACAATTTTGCCAGAAATTTGTGGATAGATTAGACTCGATTTTGAATTTCAGAAGGGATTCAATCGCTATGTCACTGCAGCCCCAAATGGGCTTATTGTGACCCGTATTTATTATTAAGTCTCTGAGTCATAAACACAAATTTTTTTTTTAAAAGGCAATCAACTGGATGACAATTTCTGAAACTGAATTTCTTGCTTTAAGCTTAAATTTGACTCTAGATCTAATCTTATAAGTTTTATTTTGTAAGCTTCATCACATTTCATGTACAGTTGGGTGATAATTAATTATTTTATTTAAAATTATATTCTCTTGTATAGCAATGTTGAAATGCATTTCGTTAATGGATGATTTATTTACGCGTAGGCATAGGTAGTAGTTGCTGTCGATGGCACCCCGACAGTACCCCGGCACCCCTGTCGACAGCAACACCTACCGTATTATATACATCTACATCTATTGTATAGATTTTCTAGATTGTACCACGGATGAATCACAATCATAGACCAGAATCACACCCCGGCACCTCTGTTGACAGCTACAGTATGTTCAATTCTGATACCACAGGATTGATCTATTTGTATACAAATACAAACAATTAAATTTTACTAATTGAATCCTATATTACTAATTCTAAAGATACTGCAAATTTTTTCTGCTACTTGCTCTACATTTTTTCTGATGAGAAAGGAAAATAAAGAGTGGATGTTTAGTTAGAAGAGCTGCTATTCGTCGTCATACCACTGTATAAGTAAGCTTATTCCAATAAAAAATTTTATTGAATTTTAATAAAGCGCAAATTAATTTATAATACGGCAGGCAGACAGATAAAGTTTTTTACATTGTTAAAATATGTAAAAATTTGCCACAAAAAGAAACCAAAATTCGGTTCACTCAGCAGTAAAAATTAATTTTATTTAGGATATTGTTTGAGTGTAAATTCAAGCATTTTATTTGTATGAATAAAACAACACAAATCAGAAACGACTTATGGAAAAGTCAAATAATACAAAGAGAAAATTCGTGTTAATCCAGGACCAACGCAATATAATTGCTCTTTGTAACTGCCATTGTTAAGTAATAGTTATATAGAAGAATAATGGGGGTTTTATGAACTCTGCCTTGTAAATTTCAATTAAACATGAATACTCGACATATTTTTGGTGTCACACATTAAAAAAATTAATCGAAAAGTAATATGGCAGTATTTAGCATACAAGGGAATATAAAACAAGACAATTAACACAATATGGGCTATGTGCGAAGATGCAGAAACAACAATCTACCACAATGGTTATATGAGTAACACAATTAAACTAGATTTGAAAAAAGCTGTCCACAATTCTTCCTTCTGTTCAACACATTATTTGATGATGTTATTAAGAAAGCAACAACCACAGCTAGAGGAATAAAATGGACTTTCACAAGAAGACTAGAAGACTTAAAATACGCTAATGACATTGTCAAAATCAAACCAATAAAATAAAATGCTTAAAAATTAATGCAAGAAATATCGCCACATCAGTACAACCGACAACGAAGTAATAGAAAGTGTCACCAAATTATGCTACCTACGTCGTATAATTACTACAAGTGAAGACTCGGTAGTATAACTACTACAAATGCTTGCGCATAATATGCAAAATATTCTGGCCCAAAACAATTAGAAACAATGAATTCTGGGAAATGGCCAAACAAGAACCTATACTCAAAACAAATAAAACAGAGAAAATAGAGGTGGATAGGCCACACTCTTTGAAGAGTTCCTACTAAAAATATATCAAGGCAGGCTTTATAGCTGAATTCGCAGGTGAAATAGAGAATAACAATAGAAAATAGAGTGAATTAAAAACCTAGCGAAGAACAGAGTCAGATCGAAGAATTTTGTGGAAGCCCTATCAGTGAAGCAACAAAAAAAAAAGGTTAGACAAACTAGCACAGCTCCGGGGAGGGAGAACCATCGCATGGCATAATACCAGTCCATCTGGAACAGTACATAAAACCTTATAGGAACAAAAATGATTGTCACTATGCCCTGAACAAGGTAAATGTAAGGAGAAAAATCCTGATCGTTCGACAGTTAATAATTATAATTAGGGAAAAAAATAAAGCATTTGAACCCCTAATTGACATAAGCTAATAACTTAAAGCTAATCCCAGAAATTTTTATTAAATTGTTAATATCAACCTAAGTATATCCAGTCGCAAGACTAATTACTGACCCCAATTCTATTTTATATTTTTAAATACCTTGCATAATCTTAATTTTGTATCACTTTAATAATCATAACGATGACTTTAAATATGTAAAAAAAAATTTTTTGTCAATTTATCCAGATGAAGACGATGCCAGTTTTGGTGTATAATGTGAAAGACATAAAAAAAAGAAATAATAGCACGCAGAATTTGAACATTAAGGTAAACAAATTATTATCACTTGGATGATAAAATTGTACTGCTCCTTTGTTTAGAGTATCTTCTTACAAACATTTTTACTCTTGTTATTTTGCAATGTTGCCAGAATGGTGGGGCTTAAAACAAAAATCCTTAATAATTTCATCGTTTAGATATGATTTTATTATTCTCATTGAAAGTCCTTTGAGCATTTAAAATCTCTATTGGAGAATAATATAGTCTCAAAACGCAAAGTTTTTATATATTTTATTTTTTATACTTCTAATGCTGACGTTAAACTGAATTTTTGTTTTTTTTTTGTGGCATTAGGGGGGGAAATGAATATTTTCTGGTTAGATTTTTTATGATAAGTTAAAGTATTTGTGAATTTGAAAAGTGAATTTTCCCTATAATGTGTTTTACTTCCTTGCTAAAATGATTTTTGTTTGGTGGATTATTACCCAAGTTCATTCGAGTGGCATATAATTATGCAATTCTGTATATCTTTTTCATATTTAAAATATTTTATTCCAAAATTTATTTTATTGGATTGATTTAATTTTTTGATTATGAAATAAAATTGTCATTATTATAAAACTGGATCAAGCGAACTTTGATTCGAAATTTTAATAATAAATATTGATAATATATATTACAATTGCGCTGTTGATTTTAATAGAAGAATATTTGTACTACGCTTCTTGACGAGCTTAGGAAACAAGTAGTTTAGCTGGGTTGTCCTCTCAAATTCTGTACCAAATCAAATTAACCCATTAAAGCCGACTCATAGACCCCGTCGTACAATCATAATGATATTTTCTAAGGATGGGCATAGAGGTTGCCTGGAAAAAATTTAGACCTCCAGCTTTTGCCACGCCTGAGATTTGGAGTGGGTATTCAAATACCCAATCGGCGTTAGTGCTACTACATTTTAAATAATTTTTTGTATATGGTACAACATTTTGGACATGGATCTATTATTTCATGCTCTATCTGATATCTATTGATGAATATTGGATTATATGACAAAATATATAATTGTTCTGTATTGTAAGATTTAAAATGTTTTTTAACTTTTTCACATTATCTCAAGGTTTGAAGTTTGACCGTTGTGTTTTCAAGTTTTAGAAATTCTAAAGTGTTATGTAAAATTAATTAGTAGGCTAAGCTTTATATAATTCTGTTTAAATTACTATGATGTCTAACTTTTTGAGACATGGCCCAACATTCCATAAAAAGCGGTACGACCGAAAAAATCGTAATGATAACAATTGACCAGCTACTGCTCATTCATGAGTATAATAAACGGATGGGTGCTGTTGATCTATTTGATATTGCTATGACCAATTACTGAATCAAAGTTCGTGGTAAAAAATGGTATTGGCCATTGCTCACAAATACATTTTTGCCTCAATGGTGCACGCATGGAAGTTGCATGTTCTCTGCGCAACGAATGAAGGTGTGACTGCTAGGGGTATATTTGATTTCAGAGTAAATATTTTATTAAATTTTTGATCATTTAGTAAATTTTTTCATGCTTTAGACGGTTGGGTATTTAAATACTATTTTTTCAAAAATGTTATTTATAGGGTTCAAATAAATTGTAGAAGCCACAGTAGCTATGTTCTCGAATAGAATTAAAGCTAGAAAATAATATTTTACAAGCAGGAAAGTAAAAATTATAATATACCAACATACCTGAAAAAATTGTAGAAACTAGTGTGTAATAAGCGTATTTCAAATTGTAAAAATTATAGAACTTAGTGTACAATATAACCAGTTTATATTTATTTAATAAATTCAAATTAAACTTATAAAATATAATAAAATAATAAATTTCTTCCGGTGCTTCATCTTCTTCACGACCTAAATTATTCAAATGTCTTAAAATTTCAACTCCGTGTGGCGTGTAAACGATATTGCTATAAAATGTACACCTCTTCTAAACACACCAGGGACTCAAGCATATCGGAATGCATTTCTTTGAACCAAGCATTGTACTCATGTCATATATTTGGAACATTTGATGCACTCCTAATTTCTTAAGACCAATCAATTACTATTGCTGCTTATACTTTTTGATGGTAACTTAATAATGTATAGTGTAACAACATTTTTAAAATTAATTTGATATGCAATTTGGTTATCACTTAAAATAATATGGAACTATGGGTGTATGAAGGTGAAGTTATACTTTTAGCTAAATGTAGCTGTTGCCATTTATATTAATTGATATCAATTGTAGATGACCGACATCTTTGCATAAGAGACATTTTTACTGTGGTTATGGTATATCTACTTTTGAAACTATACAGAGAAAAAATACATTTTCTCGGTGTTCGATATTTTATTTCGGTCTATATTGATTGGGATCCAACCAAAAACGATCAAAAGGAATGGTAATGACTTTGATTGCACTGTATCGCCCAATGTAAAATTTATTTTTTTAAATCAAAAACATCAAAACCACAAAAACCAGTTGATCTTTTCGACCGTTTATGTATATATATATATATTATATAATATATTGAGAGCACCAACCATCAACAAATAAATGTTAATTTATACTCCGGACCGTTATTTTTCTAGACTATATAACTGAATATAAGAATATATTTAATAGATTAACAGATATAACGGTTTTTATACAAAAACATCAAAACAACAATTATACTTTCAAATGTCCTTTTCGTCCTTAAACGATAAGATACGCTACTAAAGATATATATTTTTGGAATACTAGCAATTCCAGCTTTCCTTGAGATATGGTCATTCGG
This sequence comes from Argyra leucocephala, assembly GCA_963942445.1. Taxonomy (NCBI): domain Eukaryota; kingdom Metazoa; phylum Arthropoda; class Insecta; order Diptera; family Dolichopodidae; genus Argyra; species Argyra leucocephala. The sequence continues at coordinate 23,955,910 of OZ012677.1, read as the reverse complement.
TCCTACGCCGGCATACAACATCTCCCTCAAAAGAGCCGTCAAATATTTACTAGCTTAGTCATTCAATGCTCAAAACAACTTTAATAGTTCATTTATTATTAGAAAAAAAGTTAATAAGCTTTCGCTGAAAGGCGACAATTAGATTTTTATTTTCAAACAGATAGTGGTTTAGACTCTTTTTAATTTTTTCAAATTGTTTTTTTTTGCCTTTATAGACAACAAAATATTTACCTTTTCGACCCGATTTTCGAACTAAAACGTTGGGATCAAATGTGTTTGGAGAATTATTTTATATACATATTCTAAAGCATATTTATTTAGTCAAACTGTATTTACAAAAGGGTTCTCCGCCAGAGTGGGCCAACATTGTTAAAAATCTGTAATATAACAAAACATAATGTAGTGTGGAATATAGTGCATGTACATATCGTCGCACGAATGCTACTTTGATGCAAACGCCACTTTTAGAGATTTTGACTTAAGAATAGTTCCTTTTAGATTCGAATATCCTCTACCAAATGCAAAAATCGTTTTCTTTCTATCTTTTACAGTTTCGGAGATATTGAGTATCACTTTAGATCCATATCCACGTTTTTAAGAAAAAATTATTGCATATTAGATCCATAATCCTTGACCAATGTTCAAAGTCCCTATTTTCACACTTTAAAAAAAAAAAAAAGAAATTCCTTCTATTTTGAATTATGAGCATGTTTATTCAAGAAAGGTCATAATAAAAAAAAAATGCAAGTGCTTAATGGATTCACCTGTCTTATGTATTATAATTATACATATATTTCGTAATGGATATAGCTCTCTATTTTTTTTATTTTAATTCATTTCACTTTGGTCCATACATATTATATTTTACTTCATAATACTAAAACGGAATGGACTTGTCCCTTCATATATTAAAATTTTTTTATGCTATTTATACCAGCAAGTTGAAAGGGTTAATCAAGTTTTTCCCCACATCATTATTTACTTCTCTTCCCTTGTCCATTTCCCTACTTTCTTGTTAACATTATACTCTAACATTATTTTAAAACAATAACCGTTCAAAATGTTAAAGAAAAGTGTATTAAAAATTTATTTTCTTGTAGTAGACAAACAAACAACGAGAATCAACAATCAACTTAATATAATCGAGTTCTGTCATTTCATTTTTGAAATCTTTCATTCTACTTTAGTATACGTTGTTCATTTTTTTTTCTCCAAAAACCTATTAAATTAGAAAAATATTTCCAATCAATTTCTATTTAAAATGAAAAAAAAAAAAAAAAAAATATGAAAATAGAAAAACAAAAAAAAGTAATTCAATTCAATTTTAAATAATTTAAACTTAAAAAAATTATTAACAACTTTTCCTCCTACAGTTTTCATCTTTTTAGTTATAAAATTTTATATAAAGTAAACAATCAATAGCTATCCTATATCTATATTATATACATTTAATGCAATATATAAACCTATATACATTTTATAGAATTGACTATATTATTTTTCACTATTATTAAAATTTAAAGCATATTGCAAATAAAAAATAGAGAATCGAAAAAAAAAAAACAAAAAAATAGAAACACAGAACATTGAAATTTTTTTTTTTTTTTTTTTCAAATTTGCATAATTTTTAATTTAACGCTGTGAACGTGATTTTTCTACTATTCCGCTACTATCATTTTATTTTTTATTATAATATTCTTTCGCCTTCAAAAATATATTTTTTTTTGTTTTTTTCTTAGTTTGATTTTCTTTTTCTATATCATATTCTGCATATTGATACTAGGAATTTCTTAACGATCCCTCTCATCAATGTTATACTGGATATTATTTTATAAGTAGAATACAAACCTATTATTATAGATAGGTGATACCATAGATTTTTTGTATATATTATATTTATACTATAATACACTATAATAATATATACATTTTTAAGGACTTAAGTAATATTTCATGTCGCTAAATCCTTACACAGAAAAAAAACAACAAATTTCAAAAATTTAAACCAAAACAGTAATACGTACAAAAATAAAAACAAAAACAAAAACAAAAATATCGAAGAAAACGAAAATTGAAAGAGATATATATTTAAATATTTTTGTATGTATATGTGAGTGTTATTTTAGGTTTACCTTACAAATCTTTCAAAATATAAAAATTTCCATTAATTTGTTTGTAAAACACATACTAACATCACTAGATACATGTACACTAAATTTTGAATAAAAAAAAATCATTTTAAAAACTACAGAAATACTTAAGGTGAAAAACTTAAAAAGTATTTTTCTTCGCGGTGATAAAACACGTTGTGTTGTGGTAAATTTTACTACAAAAAAAAATAAATAAATAACGAAAAAAACAATATTTTTGGTTTTTTGGATGGGAAAGAACATTCAATAAGTTAAAATGAGTTGTGTTCGTCAATAATAGGATTGCAACAAGAATAAATTTGACATGATATAATATCAGACTGGGAAAATAGCCCACGTAACATTTTATTGTTATAAAAAAAAAGTTAGTGCTACAAGACTCCTATATGACTCCCGATAAGAAATTAAGGTGATATGATGTGTTTATGGGAATAATGTGATTATTATTGCTATAAGAATGTTCTTATAACAATAGTGGGAATTGATATAATAGGATGTTCAGCAAGTGCTACAGCAATGATGTTATAAATGTAAAAGTGTGTATTCCTATTACAAGAGTTAAAGTGTTGTTATAAGAATTGAATTACTAGAATAGCAGTTTAACAGTGTTATTATTTTACTGTATTATTATAATGTTACTAATAAACTTACTTGTAGTTTTTGAAAAAATATTTAGAATAAATATTTTTCGACAGCCATTATTTTCTAAAAGCATTTTTTTTTTTTTTTTTTTTTTTAGTTTATTTATTTAACTTTACAATCTATCTTATTTTTATCTAATAATAGTATGTCACTATTAAACAATATTAAGTAATTTGTTTTGGCTTTTTTTTATGTAACAGGTGGTGAGTGAGCCCATTAGCTTATCTCCGAAGTATTGGCTTATCTCCGAAGTTTTATATTTCTGATCAAGCTAGTGGGCATTTCTGATTTGACTATTTATAATTCTGCTGCTTAGATCTATCGGATGAAACCTTTTCAGCCTTCGCACATGTTGGCCTGTACACTGTAATTGTGATGCGAGATCGTTGGGATGTATTTCCAATCTCGCAAAGTATTTTGAGCTTCTTGTTGTTATGGCTTCTTTAACCGATTCAACTTTTAAGTCCTTTCTAATTTCCTCATTTGTCACGAACCATGGTGCATTGACTATTGATCGGAGTAATTTGCATTGAAACCTTCTCAGTATTTCAACGTTGGAATTACTTGTGGCTCCCCAAAGTTCTATACCATAGTACCAGATGGGTTTTAAGACGGCCTTGTATAGTAGGATCTTGCACTCCATTGATAACTGCGAATAACGTCCTTTTAACCAGTATATGCTGTTAAACTTCAATCTAAGTTTTTATTTTTGTTGACAATATGCTCTCTCCAATTTAAACACCTATCCAGATGCATACCAAGATATTTTGCAGAGTTTCTCCATATGTTAATGCCACATTATTTAGTGTTACAGCCGGGCAATCTTTTTCTTCTGTGGACTTGTTGAATTGTTGAGTGATTTTGCCTAAACCCAAATTGATAGCTTGGTATTAGGTTTTCTGTTATCAATATTGGCTTTAGTCGCGTCATCAACAATTTTTCAAATACCTTTGACAGTATAGGTAGTAAACTGATCGGCCTGTATGAAGCTACTGCACTTGGATCCTTACCCGGTTTTGATAACATGATAATTTGGGCTGAAGTGGCGTATCAAGATAATCTATTATTTCCTTATTCAGGGGTTCTGCAATTTCTTGCGGGTATGGAGTGAATGTAGTTTCTAGATGCGAAGCAAATAATTCAGCTTTCTCTCTTTGGCTTCTAGCCCAACTACCATCACTTTTTTTCAATGGAGGTTCATGTTGCTGGGGTCGATATGAATTCTTCATCATCTTCCATAATGCGTAATCTGTATCTGCTGTTGCTTTTAGCTCTTTTAGGGATTTTTGTGCACCTTCATCTCTTACGGATTTCATTAAACGCCTTAATTCCTTTACTGCCCGATGTTTTGTTTTGTTTTGTGGCGATCTTAATTTCTGCGACGATTTTCTTAGCTTTCTATTCTCATCTATTTGTTTTTTTATAATTTCCGGACAAGTTTCATATTTTGTTGGAGCTTTTTGTTTTGGTGTTGCTGCCATCGCTGCTTCTGATATTACCTTATTAAATTTTTCGATAGCTTCCTCTATATTTACAATATTCTACAACGGCATATCTAGTGTTATAATTATCTTAAAATAACTGAATTGGTCAAAATTGAATTGCATTTTTTTATTAACTCATCAGTTCCACTAAATTATTCTATTAAAATAATTCATACATAATAATATGTAATATGTAAAATAGAAATCATAATACACCTACAGAAAACTGTCAAATAATAAATATATAAAAAAAAAAACAACAAATAATAGAGAAAGAGTACATAAACCAGTTATAAAAGTTAAAAAAAAAAAAACAAAAATCAAACCAAATAACAATTAACTACGACACTACAATGTATTTTTGCAATTTCAAAAAAAAATGTTTTGCTAAGAAAAAGGATCAAAATAAATGCGGTAAAGAAACATAGATATTTTATAACCTAAACCTATATTGATATATTATTAAGAAATCATACCTCGTATCTCCGTTTTTGAACAATTTCATTCTATTATGTTGCATAATTAATTTGTACTTTTGAATTTGAAAACTCTGGCCTTTTATTGAACTATAAAAAGGCGGACTGTGTGTTTTTTGAGGTGATGTTTGTAAAAATTATTTCGAAATAGCTTATATGAAAGCATGAACAACTCAAATCAGTTAACAATCATAATTTAGTTTAAAGAAATTTAATTTAATAAAGATAAAGAACAGCAAACTACCCCCCTCCTCCTCTATTAATCAGTTTTACATTATGTATTTCTATTCTGACTAATGCACTTCATATTTTTTTTTATTTGTTTCAAAGCAAATGAGATGTTGTTAATAAAAAAAAGACCTTACAACATCATATTGGTCAAAACATCACTACAATCATGGGCACTGTCCAAGTCAAACGAGCACGATGCACTATATTTCGAGAAGAAAATTTTTCGTTAGATTAATTGTACTGAAAATGACGATGGGATCTGGAAGAGAAGATATAATGCCGAACTCTATGAGTTGTATAATGATGTGAACGTAATAATAGAGTAATTTGGACATCTAGAGCGGATAAACAAAAATGCATCAGGAAAGAAAATCTTCGAATCGAGACCCGAAAGTACAAGACTTCGGACAGACCAAACCGTTAAGACAGCGTTGGAGAGACGAAGTATCGGCAGATAAGAAACAATTTCGTATCTTCAACTGGAGAGAAACCACCACTCTTTACTTTATTGAATTCTATACTAATTAATTTGTAGAACACAAAATTTTCTATTTCACTGTATTGTTCGCATTAAATTCGTTTGTACAGTTTTTTAGTCAATTAAAGTAGCGCTAATTTTAGTAATCAAAAACTACATTAACCCTTTCGAACCCGATTTCGAATCGTAAAGTCGTAAAAATCAAATTTTGTTGTGGACATTCTCTAAAATACATTTATTTGGGCAAAATATGTCTACAAAGTGGTGGTCCATTAGGTTTGGCTGGTAAAACATTGTACCACCCGTAAATGTTAGGTGATACAAATATGTATCAACAGTCCTATAAAACATAATGACATAATATTATAGACTTTTTTTTTTGAAACATTCTACTAAATAAGCTGCGTAGTAAGTTTTGCTACAATCCGTGTATTTTCTGGTGAGGCAAAGTACATCTTAGAAGTTATGAACATAAATATATTACTTGAAAATGATTCTTTTATTGATCGCTTACCAAGTGAATTATGTTTTGATCAATAACATACAGAATTTTTTTTTATCTTCATTATCGATGTCAACTAGTTCTCGTTCAAAATTTTCTTCATCATCTTCTTCTTCAATATCAGGTACCTTCTCCTTATCACTTGGAGGAAATAAACTGCAGGTTCCAGAAGAAAAATCATCGACTATTAGACACATTGCATGTCTTTTCATTCATGCTTCGAGAAATAATGATAAATATCTATAATACAACAAAACAGAATGTAATTATGTGCAACATACTGTTGGTACACATAAATATGTACCACTTATCAAGACGGACTGGTACATATATGCACCATCTGCAGAAATATATAAAAACAATATTTATAAAAAAAATTATACCTTCTGTAATTATAACACTAATATTTGTCTTATTATATTTGCCTTAATTAACTTGCCTTGGACTTTATATGTTTGTTTCAATTTGCTTCAATTCAACAAAATACCCATTTCAATAACCATTTAACCAAAGTATATCCATAAAAAGAGTATGAATTCATGTATGCATTCATTTGTTTGAACACAAATTCATATACAAATTTGATAAACATTGTCAGAAATAGACGATAATAAGAATTTTATGTGTAAGAAAAAGAAAAAATAGTAAACAAAAGAGAGTAACAAAAAAAGTTGGCTGAAATTAAATAAATAAAGTTTATAATTTTGAAAAAAATTTTCGACAAAAATTTCGTTGAAATATTTAACAATATTATTTTCTAAATTGTATCAACTATGCATAAGATTTTTAGGAGACCTAACTAAAACAGCGTTATCATATTCTTTAAATTCTGTGATTTGTAAATAGATGTTGTCCTCAGTATTATTTTATAATCGTATACCAATATAATAAATATTTAGGTTTACTAATATAATTAATAAAAAATAATAATGTTTGTAATTATTACTGCAAATTATTACTGACAAAAATATTAATAATATTTTATATTATTGTAATGTAATTATAATTTAATATTTTTAATAGGTATATATGAAAATAATAATGTTTAAAACGAAAATATTAAAATAATAAAAGATCAGAATTAATCCTCGTATAAAGGAACAAACTAAATTAGAACTAACATTTTTTGCCACCCTGCCTCATATAAATAATGGGAGGAAACGTAAACAAATCCAAAGGACAGTATAAAGCAAAAGGCAAACATCTATTTTGTACCTTTTCTCTCTCATAATAAATTTGGTATACGATGATAAGTAAATGTAAATTTTAACTCTTTTAACTAATGGTATTTTGCTCGGTTTGGTATTTCTTAAAAATTAGGTTTACGTAAAATGGGAGTGAATATTCTTGTTAATATAAATTATAGATATTCTTTGCATTCAACTAAGGTGAAATTTACATATGTGTGTGTACTAATAATGGAATATGGATATTTGATAAAGTTAAAATTTGGTTTCTCTTTAAATTCACTATATTTATTGGCATTTCTATGGTGTAAAGAACCAAAAAAAAAAAAACAAAAAAGGAATGCAAAATAAATGTGTGCAATACAAATCATTATCATTATATTTCAAACATTTTCTATTATTATTCAATTTCAATTATTTCCAATCATCATTTTCATTATATTTTTTTTGTGTTTTTAATTTGGTTTCTTTTATTAATCTCTTTCTCTTATTATTTCTCTTTCTCTAACTAAGTATATGTAAATGTACGTACATGTGTCATATAGGGCTTGCATTTGTTATATACATAATCATATGGCTTAGTTTAATTGAAAATAAAATGCAAACATTATTCATGGAAGAAAACAAAATTTGAACCTATCAAGTATCAGTTATCTATCACTCAGTTACAAATTACTCTTCTCGCATGTAAAAAAAGTTTAATTTCGATTTATAAAAAGTTTTATTTCGATATATGCCAATTTATGCTTAGGCAGCGTTTACACGTCGGACAAAATCGAATTTTATCGTAGATAAAGTCGGATGAGTGTTTACATTTCAGACTTTTTCTCAGGTTTAATCTACGATTTTACGCCAAATATTTTTTGTATTTAACAGGGTTTCTTTTTATAAAGCGCGTAATTTTTTATTGGTGAAAATTTTTTAATACGTAAATTAAAAAATTCAAAGGTATCTAATCAAAAATCTCCAAACATTTTTTAAAAATACACATATTTTTATAAACTTTGTTACAGTAATATAAAATATAATTACACAGTTGAAGTATGAGCAATAATAACCAAATTGCGTTAGAGTGAATTTTAGTGCCATTTGATTATATGTGTTGTTCTTTGAAAATATATTATGTTTTCATTAAAAAAATATTTTCACTAAAAAGTAGAAAATAAAATAAGGAAAAAAAAATTTTTTTTTTTAGAAATATTTGCCTTTAGTTTAAGCGTACTAAAACTACAAAAATAAACTTTAGAATCGCAGCTTGATATAATGTTTTCATAGCAAGTTATGATTGTAATTACGGAAAAAGCAAATTAGCCGAACTTTTTACCAAATCTGTTAATCTCATCTCAAGACTTCCTAGAATTTCGGTTAATTTGCTTTTTCCGTAATTACAATCATCACTTACTTTGAAAACCTTATGTCAACCTACGATTCTAAAGTTTATTTTTGTAGTTTTAGTACGCTTAAACTAAAGGCAAATATTTCTAAAAAAAAAAATTTTTTTTTCCTTATTTTTTTCAATTTATTTTAACTATATTTGTAAATTTTATGTTCTTTTTGAATGAGAATTAGTCATAAACTAAACAAAAGATATTTCGCGCTCCACTTTTTGATCTCCAACGAAAATACACGAAATTGAACATAATTATTATCTTTATTCAGGAATTATCAAAAAGCTCTTTAAAAACGATTTGTTATAGATTAAAAATAATTTATATGCAATGTTTTAGTTTTAGAGTAGAGATACAGAATAAGTACATATTTCTCATTAGGTGGCAGGAAATTTAACTTGTCACCGGGTGTGTAAACATAATATACATAATATACGGCTACATAATATAAAAAGTGTTTCTTCACCTTTTTTTTGACTAAGTGAGTAAAAGTGACATCACATAACACAATGAGACTAAAAATCTCTATTTAAATTCGTAGCTCAAATTTAATAAGAAACAAGAATTGAAAAAATAAATTCAATGGCTTAGACGGAATCTACTATACATCGATAAAGGAATTTAACAAATTACCAATAGGATTAAAAACATCTGATACACCCTCAATAAAATCAAAAATTAAAAAAAATCTTTTTAGAATTAACAAATAAGACTTGTAAAAAAAAAATAAGAAAATAAACATAGTAAACACGAACAACAACAATAGCACTATTACATACCAATATACTTATTACTTTGAATTTTTAAACTTGTTTACTTGTAAGGCCAAATTGTAAATATTTTATAACATATACTCTGTACGAGCTTCAAGGTTTTTTAAAGAGAATTATAATAACAAATAAATAAATAAATATCTTGCACACCACCGGGAAAATATCCTCTTATTCTATATACAAATCAATAATATAGGTCCGAAAACGACCATGACCGAAAATATTGATCTAGAAACTCACCCAAAATACTTCGCACTGGTACATTATTGAAATAAGCTACATAACAAATTGATAATTTTTTATTTTTTTGGATAAGATCTACAACTCAAATTCATCTTATCGTTCCGGATCTTAACTCCCTAACTCTTTTATTGAACAGACAAGCTTATGAAACAGCAACATTGAATGAATAAAGAAATAATTAAAATTATTAAAGGTAACTCCATTTTAGAATACATATTTTGTTCTCTTCCGTTTTTCTTCCTTCAGAAATTTTTTTTTCATTTTCCATTTTCTCATTTTTCATTTTATTTCTTTTGTATTTTTAATCCATGAAGTAAAACAATATTATTTTAACCTGTTATTATGACCAAAAGGTATGAAATTTGAAAATATTATTTCAAGTCTGTCTTTGTAATTTATTTTTTCCAATTTTCTTCATAAATATTGTATTGTTCTTATAAAATTGCAGGTGTCTGCAGAGTTTACTCCTTTCTTTTTCACTTCAGTGCATTTTATTTTCTTTGTTAGATTATAATATACCTACAATTTACTGAAAAGAATAAAAAAAAAAATAGGTATAGGTAGGTAGGTAGGTATAAGCTACAAAATAAAAAATAAAAAAAAGTTTGAAAATTTTCTTTCTTAGATGACACTTTGAAGTGGTATGATAGTGTGAAAAATCGTTTTAAAAATAATTGTAAATTTTTTTTATTTCAGACTTATAAAAATAAATTTACAAAAAAATAACATTAAACCATCGAAGAGTTAGCTTTAAAATTTTACTTAATAACTGGAATTGCTATATTATTTAAAATAACTTTAATTTTTTTTTCAGTTTTGAAATTTTCTTGTACCAAATTTTTTGATATCTACATATTACAGACAGTTTGGCGAAAATAGAGGGAAAAGTAAAGCTGAGTGGAAAATTATAAACTCAATTTTAAATAAGAATTGTTCTACATCTGTTTCCTCTTTGGTAATTAATTCTCAAATAGTATCTGATCCATCAATCTTAGCTAATCACTTTAATAATTTTTTTGTGAATACTTCTGAACAACTAGTAAATAATGTAATTTCTTTGAACGCACAATCTGAGAATTTTGTATCTAATTTATGTGAGGAACCTTTTCAGAGACATAGCTTCTTTTTTGAACCTATAACGTCTTTGGAAATTCATAGACTCATTATGAGTCTTAAAATATCTAATTCTGCACCTAACGATTCTTTTTTCAATAATTTTTTGAAGAAGATTTCGCTACTTATTGTTGATGTTTTAAGTTATGTTTTTAATCTCAGCGTTTATCAAGGAATCTTTCCTGATGAGTTAAAAGTAGCTGAAGTAATTCCCCTTTTTAAAAAAGGAAATGTATTGGAATCTAATAACTACAGACCTATTTCTATACTGCCTGCTATTTCAAAAATTTTTGAGAAAGCTATTAAGTCCAGAATATTACAGTTTCTTGATAAAAGTAAATTTTTTAGTGACGCACAATTTGGTTTTAGGAAAAAACGAAGTACCGAGGATGCACTTATAAAGTTCTGCAGTGAAATTTATGGTGGTATTAACAATGGTAATTTCTGTAGTGGTTTATTTATAGATATCACTAAAGCGTTTGATACAGTAAGTCATGATTTACTATTAACTAAAATTTATAATGCGGGGTTTAGAGGTTTTATTTTTAATTGGTTCGAGTCATATCTTAATAATAGGAAGCAACGAGTCAAATTGAATGGAAAGTTCAGTGACCTTCTTAGTATCAAGGTTGGTGTATCCCAAGGTTCAGTATTAGGTCCTGTTCTGTTTCTTATTTTTATTAATTCATTATTGCAACAACAGTTCAAGGGTATACCTACAGCTTTTGCGGATGACACTGCTTTTTCATACAATAATAATAATCTACTTGACTTATTTTGCGATTTAAATTTTGACTTGGACCTAATTCGAAAATGGTTTTATGTTCATAAATTAGTTATAAGTAATAAAACTAAAATTATGCAATTTAGGCTTAATAATTGTCTCCTCGAGAATCTTAGTATTTGGTATCATTCTCCTGATTGTCCTAAATTTCCTTTATTTCCTATACAGTCTCTAAACCCTTTTGTCTTCTCTTCGCCTTGTAGTATTTCTTGTTTTAACATTGAAAGTGTAGATACGTTTAGGTACTTGGGTGTTTTACTTGATAATAAACTGAATTGGTCTGCACATACTTCCTATTTAAATAATTATTTTAAGAATGTTTTGCGAAACATTTACCACTTAAATCTGTATTGTTCTTTAAAAGTTATGCTAATGGTGTATTTTGCTCTATTCAGTTCTAAGCTGCAATATGGAATTAGTTGCTGGGGTGGTTCTTATTTTAATAAAATTCAACCTCTTCTCATCGCTCAAAAACACTGTATAAGGATAATTTTAAAAAAAAATAGACTATTGCCTAGTTTTCCTTTATTTAAAAAGTTGGATATTCTACCACTTAGACATTTATATCTGTTTAAAACATTGAAAATTTTTTTCAATAGGTCGGGCTATCTCGCTCACCGATTTGTTACTAGATATCATCTTAGAATTAACAATTTATACCTTGTAAATGTTCCAAGAGCCCGTACCTCTCATTTTTGCCACTTTTATGATTATATAGCTCCAAAATTTTTTAATATGTTACCTTATTCTTTAAGATCGGACAGATCACCTGTTTCATTTTGCAAAAATCTTCGATTTTGGCTTTTTGAACTGGATCACCTTCAAATTGAATCTGTTTTTAATACTATTTAGTTTTAACTTTAATTTAGTTTTTTTTCTAACTATAATTTTTTTAATTTTCTTTCAGTCTTCTAGTTATTAATTTACTTTTTATTCTTGTTATAATTTTGTATTTAATTCTGCTTACTATCGTTTATTATTTAAATTTTGCTTTAAATTTTATGAAATTTTATTTTAAATTTTATTTTTTTCATTATATAATTTTAATTTTAAGATATTTTAGTTTTTTCATATTTAGCTTTAATTTTCTACTTTACTATGTATGTACCCAACAATATTTTATATTTTTAATGCTTGTATTTTTGCTTGCAGTTTCATTCATCACATATTCTAATGAATATCCGAATGATCCTATATTTATTCTTATTAATTTTATTTAGTAAATGTATATTTTTAAGTATTGTATTTTACTATAATATGAATAAATGAATTAAAAATCTAATCTAAATCTAAAATCTTATTTGACCATTTTTTAAACAGCTTCAATACTTAAAAAACACTTGATTGATTTTGTGGATTATAAAAACTCTGACCGAGAAACTGAAAATGAAGGTTAATTTCTAGTTCCACATGTTTGGCAAATTATTCCAGATATTCTAATTTGTTCTGCATGTCGCTGAGTTTGTGCGAGAGAAGACAGATACCATCTGCGTAGTAGAGGTCTTCAAATTGTTCTATTTTCTAAGTAAGCAGTTCCTATTATATTATCTAGGACGATGGTGAAGAGAAGTGTTGAGAGTTGACATTATTGTTTGACTTCCGCTGTGGTGATGAGCAACGAAACGAAAATAATAAATATTGTTAAACGTTATTGAAAACATGGCAGCTTATTTATTATAATAATTTGAGTAATACTTTATTTTTATTCATTCTGATTTTTATTCATTCTGATACCCAGTTTAAACTGGTCAGCTCGGTATATTCAACCAATCTTATTTTTTCAAGTTCAATTTCATTTTCTTTAACGATACAATATACCTGCAGATTAGAGTTATAGTTAGAACTATTCAGCCGAATATATTCAAAGAATTGTGTACTTGGAAATATATAAAGAAAAATATTCTTTCATTAAGTAAGACATGAAAAATTCATATATAATTTCTAGTTGCATAATACAATATATAACTATAATATCATATTGATCGATCATATTGGTTGCTTTTTATAATATTTTCTATATTAAATTCTAATTCATCATCGTCGTCATCAGATATAAAAAATAATTTGTTAAATTACATTTAAAAACTATTTAAGATTTCGACCTTGTAGGCTTCAATTTCGATCTTGCTGGATTGTGTGCAATAATATGTATAATGAAAGCTGTTTTCATTTAGGAAAATAGCACCTGAACTACCTGAAAAAAGTCCAAATGATATGCTTGTAGGATTCAGAGAGGCAAGCATATTTATTAGGTTGTTGAAATTTACTTGAAATGGTCTAATGTACCTGTATACAGTTTTGTACTCTATTAATCTGTTTTTATTCCATGCTGTTTACCTATTTTAGTAATACTAAACTCTAACAATATTTTGACAACAATTTAAATTTTTCATTTTGATGCTTCTAAACTAATTTTAAGAAAATATGTTTAATGATATTAAAATGAACCGTTAGTATTTTTTATTCATCAGATATAACATCAGATATCCTACATCTCTCTCTCTTTTACAATCTTCTCGATTTTATTTTAGGTTTTTATTATACTGTCAGATAACTGCTTAAAGCAAGTGCATCTATTACTAAACAAATTGCTACAATTACTTATGCAATATTATCATCATCCAGTAGGGCTGGTAAATTGCTGCCCTACTTAATATTATATCTATTTAATATATATATCTACTTATTTTAGACATTAATTCGAAAAATATGCCAGTTGATTCTATGCTACCAACAATCTTCATACATATTATTCATTTAAACATTCATCCTATAAACCTGAAGCAAGTGGATCACAAACATTTGACAATTTAAGAAACTTTTAGGTCTGAATAAATTGGCATTATAAGCAATTATGAGCAATTATGAGGTATGTTGAAACGAATATAGCTATAGTGCAGTTGATACATCCAATTACTGTTATTATCTGGACTATATGAAGGTTTAAATTATTTTCTAGGAAAACAAAAATAATATAATAGACCAGAGTAAAACAGTCACTTTACAGGCATCCAAAGATTCCAAATTCCAATACATGATTAAAGTAGATTTTACAGCAGACAAATCAGTCAATGTTTAAAAGTTCATGTCTGTGATCTTATATGTACATTGTTTTTACAGTCATAAATTTACAGTAAATTTACAAAAAATAACTTCTAATTAAAGCTGGTAGTACAAAAATCAATTCATTTCCATTACAAGCAAACTTACATTACCATTTACAGACTACAGACCATTATATTGAGCTCTGATGATAGTATGTACTGTGTAGTATGTACAACTTGATTATGTTTAACTGCAATGATTTTATATAAAAACTGGTTAAAAAGAGAGGTAAATGTACTTAGGCGTTCATCTGCTTGCTCTAACCATTAAATCAAATCTGGCAGTATTAAATAGGAAAGATTTTTTCGTTTCTTTAATGAAATTAAATACGAAGTTAAAATTTATTTTTTAGTAAAAAAATTAAAAAATTTTGCTTGAGGTGCAGATTTAACTGTAAAACAGGCTTCCCAATCGACAATGTATTCACTTATAATTACCAATCTTCTATATTTGTTAAATGTTGAAGTTTTTAATCAATACAACACAAATGTAACACAAATAGATATGTAACATTCTATAGATTAATGTAACATACTTTTTCCTTACGGAGGTGGCCCTAATATGTCCGAGCCGACATGTGTGCTTTTAGCCATTTATGCCATCCTTCACCCCTCAACTTAGTCGACCTGTTTGATCAAAGCCAATAATATTTATCCTGCAGAAGTTTTTTGAGGTTATATAGTGCGGTTTCAATAGCCTGAGTCTCAATCTTGAGAGAGTGAGGCACTCTCCTACAACATGTGTGAATATTTCTTCCTCTTCCAGGCAGTGTCTACAGGTTCGGTTCTTACTTAGGGCTAGTCTACACGTCATGTGTTTATTCATGTGGTTATGACCAGTAAGTATATGTCTACCATCTTCCTGCAATCTGCTCTATTGATAGTTAGCAGGAAGTTAGTTATTTTGATATTTATTCTGTTGTGGCCTTCAATACGCTGCCAGAGAATGTTTGCTTCGCTCTTCAGGGTGTTTTCAAACAAAATTCCTAATGAAATTAGAAAATTATTTCAAACTAGTTTTGTAACCCGCCATAAATGACGGAAGCAAAATAAATTCTAGCATTTCTTCCTTCATTAGAGTTTTCATTTCAAGTTTAAGAAAAATATGTATTTGCTTACTAATTTATCAATATCATACCTTTATTAGAATTATTAGAATGCTTTTAATTACAATATAAACATAATATTTGTAGTAAGGTGCAAAATTTTCAATTCCCTAAGGGTTATTTACTCGATCATTTTAACAACATCTGATTTGCCATCATTGGAAATTTAAACATATATTATCCTAAGACCTCATTAATTCTAAATATTCAATATTCTTAGACATTGATTATTTATATATACATATATAATATAAACTTACAATAATTTTATATTTTTACAATCATAGCAGCGATCTACTGTAAAATTCAAATTGTAAAATGAAATTAATTAAGACATAATAAAAGTAAAAAGTTCTGTTGCGCCATCTAAATTTAACACTTGATGACAGATGACAGATGCCAGATGACAAATGACAAATAACAGATGACAAATGACAAATTGTATATGTGTTGGAGTATTCCGTCGAACTTACAAACATCCAGATAAATGCAGAAAATTATATATATAATAAGGATTTCTTTTCAACATCTTCACTCATATCAAAATTTATTGTTGTGTTGTATTGGTTTGTGTTTATCAGCATTCTGTTAATAGGCTCATATTTTCCGTAGTTAGTCCTGGGAAATGTAATAGAAAATATGTTTTCATGCCTAAATCGTGCTCTTGTGTTAATTGTATTTCTTAAAATGTTATCAATATAACGTGAATCAATGTGTTTATTCAGTACTTGGGTTATAAAAACAATACCTAACACAGTTTTCCTACCTTCTAAAGTATACATATTAAGCAGTTTAAGACGTTCAATGTAGGGGGGCAATATTAAGGGATTATTCCAATTCAAAGCTCTTAATGCAAACCTGAAAATTTTTTTTGAATACTTTCTATTCTATCAATGTGTTGGCGATAAAAAGCGGACCAAACTTGGTTAGTATATTCAAGAATTGGTCTGACTAATGTCGTAAATAACGATTTAGTAACATAAGGATCATCAATTTCCTTAGGCCATCTTTTTATAAAACCAATAATAGTTTGCTTTGTTAATGATCTTATAAATGTTGCATATAGATATACTAACTGCCGGTTCCGGTCCATTTAAACAATAAAGTAACTAATGCAATGAATTCTTAACATACAAATTAGTTATGCAAATGAATCATTGGCAAATTATAAATAAGTTCTATATGTTTTATGACTAATTTTGTAACATATATAGAATTACGTCTATATTAAACTATTATCCATATATGACAAATTCGAGCGTACTTGAATTCAACTCACTAAACCTAAACCGAAATGTCATTGAGTTGAAATTTAGAAGCAGCAACGCAAATCGGAGGCTTGCAAATTTCAGATTTCCATTTTTGAATGAAAATTATATATTTAGACAAAACAATATGCAAAAAAATAATTTAATTTCAAATAATTTTAAAAATTTATAATACAAAATTTAGTTTTTCAAATACCTACATTTTTAAAATATACAATTTTTTCAAGAGATTAGAGTTCAAATATAATTTTAAAGCTTTCAAATCAACACTTATTCTTGTTGCATCCGATTTCGGTACAATTTCTCAACCTATGATAATCACTGATAGATACAATACTCAAAGTAACTGATACTACTCATCATTTCGTGAAATAAACTGAAGTCAGTACTTATCGTATATAGAAATTATATATTCAATGACAACAATTCAATTAGTACCAATGCAATATACATAATAACCCCTACATATTTCTCATTTTTATTTCCGCTTTATAATTTCTCTATTTCAAAGAGATAATCAGTGGTCGTATACACAAACCTACTATTTGTATAAAAACAAAAACAAAAGACTAAAAAACAATATTATTAAAAACCACTACTCTACTAGGTCAGGTATTTCTGACATTTATATTCAAACTTGTGTAATTGTTAACATTCGATTTATCGAACTAAAATGGTATTCTTAAAAAACATAGACACCTTAGAATCAAAAGATCGATATGAAAAAGTAAAACAATAACATGATTTCTTCACGATGAATGAGTTTCAATTGAATGAATGAAATAAAGTTTGATTACTTCTTAAAACGCTAAAAAAAAAATGGATCAATGATTGTATCTGTTAGATATTAATACAACGTTGAAATTGTAAAATGCTTCAAAAAATTCAATGTTTCTGAATAAAAACAAAACATCTTTGTTGTTTGTGTTCTTTGATCTATCAAAAAAATTGATGGTTAGTTCTTTTGGTTATTTTTATCTATCCTTCACAATAAATTCAATTTCGTCAGAACATCAAAGTTATAACTTCATAGACATTGAATCTTCAGATAGAATCAATAAGCAATTTATGATGTATTTTTTGTTTTTTTGTTTCTTGATTGGTGGTCATCAAATGTTAAAAGTCTTTTTGTATATGTATTTTTTTTTTTTTTTTTATTATTATTTTGTTAAAAAATATCTAATAGTTGGTTGGTTTTAAATTGATAAATTTTTTTTGTATTGGTTTTATTGTAGTTTTCATAGAGTTTTATTAATAAACAAACCAAAAAACAAAATGTATATCTACGCTATGAATACAACCAATTTCTTTATTATTCAAAGCAGCATCAATAAAATAGCAATTTTGAAGAAAATTTCTTTGAGAGATACTTTTTCAAATAAAATTTTAATATAAATATTTAATAATTTATGCACGATTGAGTCGAAAAAGATTTTTTTGAGTGAATAGAATTTGATGAAAATTAATTGCTGTAGCTAGGCTATGGGAAGTGGAATATAAAGAATTAATATTAGAATATTCATTTTATTTTATTAATTTCTTTAGATTTTATTGCAATTGATTTAAGATTGCTTTTTGCAGAATCTTCCATTTATTGTTTTGGTGTAAAAAGTGTATTTGTTTTGATTTTGTCTAGTGTAATGAATATACGATTGCGCACATCATATTTGTAAACAATAACATAAATAAACTGCCGACAATTATTATATATTTTTTGGTTAACGCATTTCAATAAAATTTAGAATAAATTTATTGATGGCTTTTGTTAATGATGATTTATTGTTAACTTTTATATAAATAGTAAAAAATTTTAAAAATAAAAACACTCTCTAAAACACAAATCCAAACAGTTAAATTAATTAAAAAATGTTGCCATCTGAGTATTACGAAATTTTTAAAAGCTATTTGGAAAATAGAACGTATTATATAAAACCAAAAGACAGATATAGTTAACTATATAATATTAAGTCCGGAGTTCCTCAAAGTACTGTCCTTGGTCCTATTTTATACTTATTGTACACAGCAGACCTCCCACTAACAACAGGAGTTCAAGTTACAACTTTTGCCGATGATACTGCCATATTATCTACACATAATGACCAAACGTCGCATCATCCACTATCCAAGTGTGCCTGAATAAAATCCAAATATGGCTGGATAAATGGAAAATTGAAGCAAATCAACAAAAATCAGTGCACGTTACATTTATGCTGAAAAAGGATACTATACCTATACCTCTATAAGAAGAAGTAAAATATCTAGGAATACATTTAGGTAGAAGATTGAACTGGAAAAAGCATATTGAAAGCAAATGAAAGCAGCTTGGAATAAAATTATGAAATATGTGGCTCCTAGGAAATAAATCACAATTATCTCTAAAAAAAACAAGATATTGTTATATAACTCGTTATTAAAACCTGTATGGAAATACGGAATGCAAATGTGGGGTACAGCTGCAAAAACAAATATTCAAGTACTTCAGAACATATTTTTGCAGAAAATCGTAAACGCACCCTGGTATGTTCCAAATAACTTAATTACAAAAGACTTGGGAATTTCTTCAGTGCAAGACGAAATAAAAAAATTCATAATTAACTACAAAAGGAAAGTGGAAGACCATCCAAACAACCTAGTTCGAATGCTATTTGTTACACGAAACACAAGGAGACTAAAAAGAAGAATGCCAAGCGACTTAATATAAAATAAAGAATTAACTAAATTAACTGTAAAATAAACTAGAGATTAGATTTTGTAAATTAGTGTAGCTTATCACTGGATAGCTTACTTCAAGTCATATTTTCATCATAAATATTTGCCTATTGTATAGAAATGAAAATACAGATTGTAAATAATAAAGGAAGTGAAAAAAAAAATAAAATAATTAAGATTGAAGCTAGTTTATTAATGAATGGTCAGAGCTGGTAATACCGTTTAACAAGACCACAAGCCCAAAACGTATTATTAGGAAAAGGTATACTTTAGCGATTAATTTAGGCCTGAAAGCATTCCTGATGAACTTCGTAATTATATAGACAAATAACCATACATAAATTACACTAGTGTCTTGCATATAGGTCATTTGATGATATTAAATTGGCTCAAATCTTTTGCCCAGTTAATTACGTCTTTTCCCATAAAACTCGGACTTGAGGCTGAAACAATCTTATGATGATATTTCATTATTATATTTATCAACTTATAAACATGGAAGGGATACCAAATATATCCGATATTCTCACGAACAGTTATAAAATTTCTACATCTATCCATTTCCAAGAAATTGATATTTGTTAATTAAATTATCACGTTAATGCAATTATTTACCTAATATTAAGGGTCCTGCCCACATCGAAGAAACACAATCAATGCATTTGTTTAAGTTTAATTTCGTTCTAAAGTAGGCTGCTTTAAGCTATTTTAGTGCTAAGGAATAGTTTACCAAATCAAGGCAAACCACTTCTTAATACCGCTATCATTTTTTATTAATTTAAAAAAACATAATTTGTTCCAATTGTATTAATAAAATTTTTACAAAAATATTTACAAAAATATTGTAAAATCAATTTAAAAGTTCTTTCTATTCATAGTAAATGAAAAAAATCAAAAAAAAAAACCAAAATCAACATTGTCTCTTACATAGTAAAGCAGCCAACCAGAACCAAACACACCAAAATATTAATATACTTAAACCCTATTTAAAATAAATACAGCCACAATAATGTGGGTACAAGTAGGGTTCGCAGAAAACGAATCTGTATATTATCTAGCAAGAAAGATATTGACTACGCCCTTCATAAGGTCAAGCTCGTTTTGTGGAATTCTCCTATAAGCTAAAATGCTGATAAGAATATAGCTTAGGCAAAAGGTTGAGGACTTCGCGGCTAATGCTCCTGTCAATCATTAAGCTAAAATGCTCATGTCAAAACTTTTGCTTAAGAAAATTCAAACTCTTCTAAGTTTTAAGAATACAGGATAATAGGTGGCTACTGTCTTGGTAAAGAAGGAATTTTATAAAATCAAAACAATTTATGCAAAATATGAAGTAGAGAAAGAATATCTTAAACATATGCGCTACGTGAATGCGAAGGGCTGATTTGCAGCGGACTTTGCCTTCTTTCTTTAAATTCATTATCATTAACTCAGGTATTTTTAAGGGGCTGATTAGAGTTTCTATACCGAATAACTCGGAATTGGATTCGGGATGCGTTTCTCGAATTGACCGAGTCCCGATTCCCCGAAATTTACCATTATTTAAAATAAATAATCTTGATTATAACAAAAATACAATATTAATCGTTCCATCCGTTAGAGATTTTGGTAACTAAAAGTGAAAGTTTGACAATTGATAAAATTTGAAGAAAAATAAAGCTTGGGTGATTCTGTTCTTTGGATAGTATGTCATGGCGGCGAAAACTGCATTGACATTTTTACAATTCTCAATTATTTTAGTTCCAGTTTAACTTTTCAAATATAAAATAATAATACACGTATAAATTTGAATATTTGGTTGAAAACTCGATGGAGCTCTAATGCAGATATGATTGATAGTTTTTTGAAAGTACGAATATTGAAGAAACTCTTCTCGAATTTAATTCAACCGAGCTATTAAATAATTTGTGATCTAAACAATACACTGGAGCCACATAAGATTGACAGTAGAAGCGAAGTCGTAAGGATGCTATCTTTCTTTCTGCTGAGTTAGCTATTCATTTTCTGAAAAAAAAAACTATCTGCAGCTAACAGAAGTAAGTTTTGAACTATTACTAAATTTGATCAAAAGAATTGAACAAGATTAAATATCAATTTAATGAAACTGTTTCAAAGTTTGAAAGACCCAAATAGTACTTCATCTACAGATGTGTTGTTGAATTTAGCTAGAGAAACGGTAAACTATATATTTTTTATAAATTGTGATTTTTTACTTAGAATCGGAATCGAAATTGGATTCGGTGGATCTCAATTTTAAGAATTAGGATTGGGCGAATCCAAGAAACCGTGTTGTAACTCTAGTTCTGGTGCTTAATTTCATTAATACGTGTAATCATAATAAGCCCATTTGCGGCTTCACTAATAGAGTGGCCAGACCAACACCCAGTTAAATATAATCTAAATTTAGGTGTAACGTAATTCAATTGGGTTCTGAAAACCAGACTACCCACATAAAAATTTTATTACTATAAGACTATTGCGCACTATTATAACACTTATACGCTATAAGAGTATTAGTGTTAATTTGAGTGCTCCGAAATTGTTGCGAAATGTTGTATACGTTGTACCATTAAAGTGGAGAATCTTATAAGGCACCAGAGCAATAATTGCTGTAATATTTTTATAGGATTACTATACATATTATGCATTAGTGAATATGTTTTTATTTTAAAATGAAATTTACTTAAAATATAATTTATGTTATGCGAGAGTGAGAAAGGTATATTTAATTTTTTATTTTAAAATAATAATTTTATGGAGTTATATTTAGTTCATGAGAAAGGGAGATATAGATATTAATTACATATTTTTATATTCGTATGTAAATGATTTATAATTTAAAAAATGTTTTACTAATAAATAATATTTTGCGATTAAGAATAATTGTATTACTATTTATAATAATTATTGTGATCAAAATGCAAAATTTGGCTGGGAAAAAAATTTCATTGACATATAATAATACTTTGAAAAAATACATTGCCCTTCATAAAAAACCTATTTTTAAATAAATAAAAGAAAATACATTTTTAAATTGCATCTTTAAAATGTTAAATATAATGTACGTTAATTAATGCAAAACATAAAAGTTTATATTTAAATAATTATTCTTTTAAGTAAAAATGATACTTTTGCGAAAAGTATGCAAACTACTTTTCAGCTTTTGTTTATTTAAAAAAAAATTTGCTTTACCATGTTTATAGAAAATAATGGTCATCGAGAAATGTTTATTTAAAATCTACAGTAAGTTTATTGGTAACATTATAGGAATACAATAAAATAATAACACTACTACTGCTACTACTGATATTCTAGCAATTCTTCTCTTATAACAACACTTTAATTCTTAATATAGGATTACGCACTTTTAGAATTATAACAACATTGCTGTAACACTTGCTGAAAATTCCATTATAACAACTTCCGAAATTGCTATAAGAACATTCTTATAGCAATATTAAACACATTATTCACATAAAAACATCATTATAACACCTTTAATGCTTCGGGAGTCATATAGCAGTATTATAGCACTAATTTTGTTTTTATAACAATAAACTGTTACGTGGGACAGAGTACTGCAAAACTATGTTTTTGTGACAAACTCTTTGATATCTATGCGGTTGAGGGAATTATAATATATCTCAGGAATTTAAGGAAGAGTCATTGAATATGGATTTCATCACTACGGTTTATTCAGACTCTATTATATTCAACATATTCAATGTCCATAACCTTGCATAAGGCTGAAAGCTTTTCACAAAATCATACCGCAACCTTCCCGAATAAGATTAAAATAATAAAACTTATTATTTCTACAAATCTTTTTACTTATTTACTCCTTCACAATTATTCTGTCAATAAACTTTATTGCATTTAATTTTCAACTCTAAATACAATTCAAACAAGAAGAAAACTTAAAAATAAAAATAAAACGAATAACTTTCCTTTATTATTTTTTTATTATGATAATTAATTTTTTTGAATAAATCAAATTTAAATTACTCTCTGCGGTACCTACTAACTTGAAGTAGGTACCTACCAAAATTTTTTTCATTTAATTTAAAGTGAAATTTATAAACAAATTGATATTCCGTGGATTTTGTTTTTAAATTCTCCCAGACTGTCAATTATAAATAAAGTTATTCTTATAATATCGTAGATATTATTATTACTTAATTTTTAATAGTTTTGAACATTATAAACACGTAAGTAACATTTTGGAGATTTTCTTTTTATTCGTGAAATAATTAAATTATTTAAAACAAAAAAGAAAGAGAAATAAAACACTGTCTGCACGGCAATTTAAAAACAAGAAAACACAATTTCGATAAAAATACTTTAAGTCACCTACATTTTTTTTGTTTTTACCATGAATTCATGTCTGATTCATATTAAAAATTGATTCTGTTTTTTTTTTGTTTATAAAAATGAAGTTTTTAATTATTTCATTTATAGTTAAAAGTATCTATCACCTAAGACTAAATTTGATTAGATTGCAATATCACAGGTTAAACAAAATTTTAGAAGAAACAAAATTAATTACAAAGTAATCAATTTGTGTTGGGAGATTTACCCTGAATTATCAATTGATTGTACAGAAAACGTTGATACTCGAACAGGCTTAGATACAAAAAAAAATATTAAGACATTGGGATGCAAAAGAGGATTGTTGGTTAACACTATTTGCAAGTTTGCATGTAGGTGTAGCTTGGCTTCTCTAAAAATTAATCGTGTACAACAATATTGTTCTATGCTTGGTGAATTTGAAGGAAAACAATTCGACATATTCTTCAACTCAGATTGGAATAACTTAACGATATTGGCAGGTTATTTTACTCTCTGAATTGAACGTTCTTTCTTAACCCGAGGAATAACACAGTTGTTTGCAACTTTAATAGATCTAGTTTTAATTATGTGAACAATAATTATTTTTTAAATTATGAATTATTTTAGTTATTTGAAAATAACTGAAAATAATGAAATAGAAGATATTGTCGTATGAAAATATAATTTAAATAATATTTTTCTATCCGGTTAAGCGTAGATGTAACAGTTTTAAATTGACATGATGACAAAATCAGATGCTAGTACTATCAAAATAGTAAAATTTCATTTCATCCATCTTACAGGATCTTACGAAAATACATTATTTAGTTAGACTGATTTTTCATCGCGTCACCTATACGTTTACGTGAATATGGGTTACGAGAATATGGGATTAAATTCGAAAAGCTTCGGAAATTACTTCGTAAAATTTCGTAATCATAATAACAATCGATAATCAATAATCAAAAGATCAATCATTCGAATCGATAATCATAATAACAAAAAATAATAACAACCGTTAAAACGAAAAATGCTAATTCAAATCCTACTTGATTCACTAAGAAAATTCGGAAGGTCAACAATAAAAACTACGGTATGACATAAAAATATGAAAACCGGGAATTTAGCATGTTTACGTACCTACAATCATCATCATCATCTTAAAGTACTACAGTTCCGGGTGCGTTTGGGCCTTCATCAATGCTCCGCCAAAAAGGTCGGTCTTGTGCCACTTGTCTCCAATTTGGGATTTGTAGTGCTTAAGCATCGTTTTCCGCATTGTCTGCCCATCTGCTTCTCGGGTTTCCTCTACCACGGTTACTATCGGGCTTTCTATTCAGCACCACTTGCTTTCGTGCATTCGACTTACATTGCCAGCCCATCTTAATCTTTGGGCCTTTGCAATCCGTACAATAGCCTTACTATCGATCATACTATTGAGCTCGCTGTTGCTTTTGATTACATATTCTCCATTATGCAATATTTTTGGACTATACTATACTAGCATATACTAGCGCAGGCTATTCTACTCGGTCACGTTCACAGTCCATACCTCGTACCCATACGTCACTATGGGCCGTATGAAAATTTTATATATCGTAATTTTGGCCTTTCTTGATATTAGTTTTGATTGAAGCAACTTTCTGTTTGCATAGTAGCATCTATTTCCGGCCTGAATTATATTATGAATACAACATTGCATACTATTATCACTTCTTATTGTTACTACGAGGTATTTAAAGCTCGTACACTCCTTTAAAGTTGTACTCTCCGATTGTTATATTCCTACAATTCATTCAGTAACTTTTGCTTTCTATTCAAACTTTTTTCAATTAAATGCGAACGTATTATTCAATTTTGATCGTCAACCCACTGTTGGGTTGGCATCAGTTCTGATATAATCATAATAAGAAAGGACGCGATTAGCTTAAATTCTTAATTGATGGATGATTTTTTAGCTACAATGTTACTTCGGCTGGTAGGCCTATTGTAACTACCAGCTATAAGTCCAGTCTATGTTATTTTTGATCGTTCATTTAATTGGAAGAGACTTCTCAGTAAATTGAATAATTTCTTTGTAGGAAGAAGTAGCATTTTCTTTCCCAGCATTTCTGATTCACAACACATATTTTTTTCTACTTTATTCGTTATAGCCCCATAATATAGTAATCATCGTCAGTGATTTTTCCCAGCTTGGATCACATACCATTAAAATTATTTTGAGTTTAAACAAATTTTGTTTCATTATTCGATCGATTGGTGATGAGATTCGTTTCAGTTACGAAAACATACTCTCGTGAAGTAGATCCAAAATCCAATTGATTCGATGTCGTCATGATGAAATGTCCTTGCATCACTGAAATAATATCTAAATTACTAATACGCTAATAATGTCCGAAATTGAATACAAAAACCACTAAAAAGATAAAACCAACTAAAATAATGAAATAATAGCCAGCTAAATATCAAAATATATCAGTCATCAAACAATTCATTAAAATTACGTTCACAGCCAACGATAATGTTGAGATTTAATTTCATTTACAAGAAAAACTAAAAAAGCGATGCAAATTACATTTTTATTTATAAAAAAAATAAAAAATACTTTTTTGCCAGCAGTTAACAGAAAATTTTGGAAATTTAATATTAAGAAATTACAAAATGTCAAATTTCAAATAATAGCTATGTTTGTAGGCAGCGTTTATGAATCAGATTTTTTTAAATAAAGGTTCAAAGGTTGTTTACAGTAATTTTATTTCATTGATAAATTTTATTACAAATACATCAAATTCTGTTTTAAAATTTTACTTACATTATGTCAAAGGTGTAAATAATTAGGTAAAAAAAATGTTAAAGGTAAAAAGAAATATTCACATTGCGTCAAAATATCCGCACCCGAGAAAATGAACAGGAGTTCTCGAAATGGCTACTGGATATTGGTAATGAAATAACCGGCAGCGCGGTAACATTACGCCTCTAAAATGCTTTCCAGAAAATCAGGACCCTGTGAATGACATAAACTTAGCTACAATAGATCCGGAAAGTATTAAGGACAGAGCAATATTAACAGTAACCAATGAAATTACGAATCACTGAAAATAAATAATAAGGTATTGCAACGTTTAAATGGCACAGAAATAGTTTTACAAAAAGCCGATACAGTGGTAAGTGATGATTGTAATGATCAATTAGCATATCCAAAAGAATTTTTTAATATCTCACTCCAATTGGAATGCCTCCACATATAATATTGAAATTAAAAATAGACCATATGCCATTAAGAGGGCTATGTAATGGCACAAGACTAATCATTTCAAGTATTAAAAATCACTATATCGAAGCCAATATTGTAAATAGTAATAACTCAGATACAGTTTTTATTCCACTTTTTCCTCTAATTCCATCAAATACAAATCTTTTCTTTATTTTAAAACGGAAGCAATTTCCAATTCTACTAGCATATTCAATGACAAATAGTAAGTCACAAGACCAAACTTTTGACAAAATATGTCTCTCTCTTCCGAAGCCGGTGCTTACTCATGGAAAACTATATGTTGCCTTGTCTAGAGTAAGATCTTTTGACAATCTTACTGTCGTCTCAAGAAAAAGAGAAATATAAATCTGTGTTTTCAGGAAAGTATTTTAATGAAAACTATATTTTCTTTAATGCTAGACCGGCAAATGTTACGCCAGAAATAGCTATTATTTATTTATTTATTGATTACGTCATTAAATATTTTTCAATTTTTAGTATTAAAATGAGCTGAGCGGAATGAGCGACGTGATCGTAATCGGGTATAATTAATGAATCAAAATTTATTTCATACCAGTTCATACAACTTAACTAACAAATACCATTTAATGTTCTTCTTTGATTTTATAATATTAAATTAAGTTCATCTGAAATTAATTCTTACTATACCTATTCTCATTTATTTCAATTTTAAAAATCGTATTTTTATTCAAAATTCAATTAAAATCAACCACAACACTTTTATATTATTTCTTCTAAAATAAAGTCAAATTAGTCCATTTTAATTTTAATAAAAAAAAAACTTTTTTTGGATCACCACTTTTGTGAATTTTCAAGGAAATATACTCGTGTTTGTAATCGTATACATTGTATTAATTTCAATGCTGCATCTACATACATACACACAATATTTTATTTTTTAAAAGAAAGGGTAAAAAATATAACCTATAAATTCACTAATTTACTATAATACCATCATAAAAAATTATTTTATGAAATTTTCATTGTTTCACGTTTATGAATATGAATATTTTCTATGTTCCAGATAGGTAGGTAGGTAGGTACACCAATTCTTACAAGTTGTTGATATCAACAATTCAAAATGAATATAATTATTTTGTTTATATATTTAAAAATAGTTAAATAGTTAAAATAGTAGCACCATTTTTATTTGAAATAAAAAAGAAAAAACAAATATATAATATTATATAATAATAGAAATACTAAAAAAGAAAAAAAAAACAAAAATTAACAACAAGAAGAGAGAAAAACAAAAGCTGGAACAGGTGTAATCAAAAATGTTTATGGGATCATAAAATGCAAAAAAGGTTTTAATTGCAAAAGTTAAATTTGATGCGTATAAAATTTACACCACAATTTAATGAGAACAACCGAAATTATATTTATTTAGCACACACATGTATATATACATTAAAATACACGTATATGAATATGAATATATGTAACGATATTATAATAGTCTTAATAGTGTAGGGTATTATAGAAAGTAAGGGAAAAAAATGTTCTTATTACAAACACATGTGAGAAATAATTTTGTTAAGTTGTTTCTGTTAACTAACAGGTATATAATTTTATGAATTATATTTCGTCAGCACCCCTTTTATGACTTAGAGTATTTTTAATATAGAGTATCTTTAATGCATTTTTAAATGTGATCTTTCAGAATCTTTAACCCGTTTTACTATACCTATTTTGGTTAGTAAGATAATTACTTGCTAATTTGTTCCATGTCTAGTTTCTTAGTAGATAATTTACTTGTACTATTGCCAGAAAGTTGGATATGACCCAATCTTTACATGTATTTTCGAAGAATTTTCTTGTACGTGCTTATTTGTTCCAAAACATAATATGACAATAAGGGTTGAACAAATATAGTAGTTACACAGTAATGAGGTAAGAACTGAACCTGCACGTGAATAAAAATTTGTTGTGTTATAACCATACGTAATAATTTATTTATTTAAAAATAAATAACTTTGGTTTTAATTCTTGCAAGGAAAAAATTAAAATCTGTATACTTTGGTAAGTTGCAGCAATTTGATAAATTAAAATTATTGATCTATGTTAAGAATTATGTCTATACTTAGATGAAGGTGCATACTTATACATAAAAAAAAAATGGGAACAGAAATTTCTAATTGAAAATTAAAAAAAAATAAAAATTTTTTTTTAGTTTCGCTATGTCTCCTTTCAAATGTTTATCCTATAAAGAATAATAATGAAAATTGGTTGTGGGTTCAGATATTTGTACATTTAATAATTATTTCGTTACACTAATAGAATTAAAAGAAATTTTCAAATCATTAACCAATAAATATTCGGCAGGTCAAGCTATTGTATAATTTTCAACAATATACTAAATAATTGTTACTTTCCAAGTGCGTGGAAAATAGCAAAAATAGTACCAATATCAAAACCAGAAAAAAACCATAACGATCCAAAAAATTTTATACCAATAAATTTATTAGCAAACATAAGTAAAGTATTAGAAATTATAATATCAAAACATATTACAAAATTGGTTAAAGAAAATAGAATTATGCCAGAGAACCAGTTCGGATTTAGGGCAAAACGCAAAACATTCAGCAGTACATACAGTAGATAACCTAACGTTGGATATATGCTGGGCAATTAACAAAAAGGAATGTTTAGAAGCATCCCTTATTTACTTGAAAGAAGCTTTCAATTCGGTATGGATTGATGAACTCATTTTCAAACTTTTAAGATATAACTTTCCAACGCAGGTAATAAAAATGATAAAAAATTATGTTAGGAAACAAAAAGTTTATCATAGCACATGGACAAACATATTCTAAAAAAATGTTTAAAATAATTAATGGATTACAGCAAGGGACTGTAAATGCACCTTTGCTCTTTAATTTATATATTGCTGATCTATTAAATACATTTAATCAATCCCAGTCTCTACCAAAGAGCTTGCAGCCTTTGCAGATGATCTTATTATTTATAATGTAAATAAATATGAATCAAAAATTCAAGTACAGCTACAAGAAAATTATAATGAAGCACAAAGCTATGTTAATACTTGGAAACTAAGGATTAATTATATAGCAAGTGTGAAGTTATATTATTCAGAACAACCCTATGTAAAGCTAACACTGATGGTAGAAAAAATTGGCTCCACATAACAACTAGAGACAATATAAAAATTACGAACCAAAAATGTATAAGATATTTGGGAGTAAATTTAACACATAATTTAAACTATAAAAAACATATTTCCATCGAATTATAAAAAGCAAGGAAAGTCTTTTGGGCCTCCAACAAGTTGTTCTATGCAAAAGGAATAAATAACAAAGTAAAAATCATAGGGTAGTAAGCATTGATAAGACCTATTCTTACATATATGCTTGCCCAATATGGTACAATATAAGTCCATCATATATGGAGTTATTGAGAAAGTTTGAGAGAAAGTGTATAAAGCATTGCAGAAGTAAATTCAGGCAACCGGAAACAGAATACAAACACTATATATCGAACAAAACGCTCTATAATGTTAGCAAGACAAAAAAAAATCAACCAATTCATAATTAATCTAATTTTTCAATATAATTACCTGGATAAAAATAAATGTATTCGAAATGAAGACAAATTGTCCATAATATACCATATATTTAGGAGAGCTATAGACAAACAAATAGAATACCAACCAAATCTTAAACTCGAAGATAATAGTGAAAGATTTAGGTACGATAGTTATGAAACGAATAGAGATTGAATAAACATTGATAAATATTGGTGGAAAGAATAGAAGAACAGAAAAATTAGTTAAAACAGGAAAACATAGTATATAAGAATATTTAGGATAAATATAAAATAAATTAGGGTAGTTATAAGTTAGATATAATTAGCTGGTAGGTTAAAATAAGAGTGTATTATAAAAAAAAAAATACAGAATAAAAATTGGTTTTTTGATCAAAAACATTTTTCTTTTCCAATTGAATAATAAAAAGAAAAAAATGTATAAAGTACGAAAGAATAAAATAATAATAGATAGCTAACAGCTGATTAAATAAATTAATAAATTTAAGAAATTTAAAATCTTAGAGTACCTTTCTTAGTATGTCATTAAGGATACAAACAAGAAATAGAATAATTTGGTTTATTGTTTTTTTAAGATGAAAAAAAAATGAATAAAAATAAAACTCATTAAAAAAAAAAAAAAAAAAAAAATTAAAATTGGTTGTGGGTTCAGAAATTTGTACTATACTTTTTTCAATTTACAGACTGAATATAATGATGATTTATAATAAATTGAATATACTTACATACATATTTAAATGTGCGAGTTAATATTGTGTTATTTAATGAAAGCAAAACATTTCTTTCCCATATGACCATGCTACGATTTTGCTTTGAAAAGTTTTTCATTTCACTTTAAATGGTAAATTAACATTTCTGAAATGGTTCCGTGTATAATTTATGTCATTGGAAGGAATAACTGCTGAAAATTAATCTTTTCGAAATGAATTTGTTCAGATTCTGTTAGATTGTAGTCTTAAAGAAGCCGAAAACAAAACCAAAATATCATTGAGCAAAACTCAATGTCAATACAAGGTAAACGTAATTCAAAAAGCAATAATAAATGTCACACGACTTATCCAAGAGAAGCAATATCTTAAATTATACGATCATGAAATTAATGAAAATAACAGTCACAACACTGAAAAAAGTATTGTTCATCATATTGATAACTAGCATTCAGTAACGCAAATTCATTATATTAATGCACAAATTTGCTTATATGAAGTAATTTTTCATTAAAATTTTTTGATGCCTTATGAACTGTAAATCAATATAATGAATAGAGATTCATCAATACTTATTTTATTTTGTTCAAAATACATACATTCAAATCTTGAAATATTTTAACGCCAACATTTTTTTTTTCAGATAAAATTTTTTAAGGTACATCACATTTATGTATAGGGTAATCAAATTAATGATTACAATCATCAAAATTGATGAAATTTTATTTTTTTCATACTTTCTATTCAATTATTTCTTCAATAATAATCATATTAATGAATTAGATTATTAATTGATGAACTCTTTTCTTGTGGCTTAAAAAATATAAAAAAAATCTTTATTCAAAGCCGATATAAAATTTGAATGTTTTCTTCAATATGACAATTGATGAATATTGTTCATTTGCACAGTTACAAATTTGTTTTTCGATTTTTTTTTGTGAGCAAAATAGTAATCATAAAATTTATAAATTTCAGTGTGATCTGAATTGTGATATGTGACAGTAATAAAAAGTGTTAAAATTAAATTGAAATATTATAAAGTTATAAAGAAACTAACAGTTTTGACTTCAAGTTAAAATTTTAGAATAATTCAAATTTAAAAAGGTAAGATAAATTGAACAAATTGTATATTTTAATTTACATTTTAGTGGAATCAAATTTTTCCTTTTTACTTTTATTTACCTCTATAACTTTCAAGACAAGCTTTCATCCAATAAGAGTATACATTTGTATGATGCATTTTCAATTGCATGCAGAAGGATTTCAAAGTCAATTTTTTCGAATATAGAATGAAATTTCAGAATTAGATTTTAAGAGTTATAGAAGAAAGATAGAAGAGAAAATAATAACTATCTTGTTTAATTTTCAAAATTTTAAAAACTTATTAAATAAATAATATTTTTTATAATGTAAAGTTAATATTTACATTATTTGTATTTTCTACAGACAAACCTGCAGTTTGTACAATTTATTGTGCTTGTATGGTTACCTGGTACCAACTCAAAAATTTACAAAAAATGAAAATACAAATATACAATCAAAGATTCCCAAGGAGCGTTTATGTTTCTAGCCCAAAGCATACTACAAGTAAAAGATCATCTTTTCAAAGCAGATCAGATTCTCAAGCACTTCATCGCTAGAAGACAAAGGTTTAGTAATTTTCGTGATTTTTTATCTAAAGATTTTTTATAAAATTGAATATTTCTTAAGTGAATTACAATATTTTGATTGACAGCATTAATAAAGGTACTATTTATAAGTAATACATATTTTTTTCAATTCATATTTTTATTTACAGAATCTCCTGAAAAAAATTTCATAGAGTAAATATTTTAAATAATGAATAAACTATCCTAGACAATAAAATTTGAATCATTTTTCATACTATCAATATTATGTATATTTTGCAACCTAATTCATTAATATCTTAAATTCGTTCATTAATATGATAAACTTATTCATTATAATTATGAATTTATTAAAGAATATTTGAATTAGTTTTTACGTTTCAATGTGTTGGTGAACGACATTTCATGAACTCATATCCATTATATTGAAAAACCCTTACATCGGTTGAAAATTGATGGATTTTTCGTTATATTGATGCTACTAGTTTTTTCAGTGCAAGCAAACCAAAATAGATTTCTTCATCTCTCATACGTTTTGTCATTGAGAATATCGTGTTTTTAAAATATAATTATAAACGTGAAAACTGATTTTTATGCTAATCTCATCCAAAAATTTATGAATGTAAAGTTTTATATTTTTATCTAAAATTTACACCAACATTCATTGTACCTCTATAATATTATGTTATATGAATTTTATATTTAGAAAAGTTTATGACGAGCCCACTTTTATTTAAAAAAAAAAAAAAAAAGCCAAATAAGAATAAAAATATAAAAGAAAAACTTTTTATAAGGTTTTTATTTTTACATAAAATTACATACGCGTTTTTCAGTTGGTGTTGCCTAGAAGTTTTTCCTAACTTTTTTATTTAATATTAGAATTAAATCATTAAAAGTTACAGTTTTGGGTAACCAAATACATATACATAGTATAATATGTATGTATATAGATGAATAAATATTTTGTTTATTTGTAAATTCATTAATATATGAAGTAATTTAAGTACGTTAGTAAAACAACACTGTTTGGAGAATTATGCTTTTTTTTTTACTATTTTTTTTTTAATATGTGCTATTCTTGGCACCTTGTTTTTATTTAAATGATAAAATTGTTTTCTTTTTATTTATTTATTTTTTTTTTTTTTTAATATTAAAATACCTCTTATAAAAGCAAAATTGTTTTATTTTGAATAATAAATTATGTTGTAAGTTTTTAAATTTTTAATGATTGTAAAGTTTTCTGGCAATATCTGAAAACTAGTGTTGTAAAACGTAATGAACGGCTCTAATTAATAGAAAATATAAAACATGTTAAGAAAATAATATTTCGTAAAATGTTTATTAAGTTAATAATTATTATTAAAGATACTCATATTTAGATTTAGATATATTCAATTGGTTAGTTTGAAAAAAAAACTATTATTATTATAAGATGTATAGTTTTAATTGGATAGTGTTAATGAAATTTATAGACGAATGAATGATTTGAAATAATTTAAAGATGATAATCTGATTAGGATAAGATAATGGAAATGACATAAATAAGATTTTACAATCAAATTGAAAGTTTTTTTGTTTCTTTTATATCTATAAATATAATCTTATTATATTTTGTTGGAAATGGAATTTGTTCGATTGAAATAAAATTAATAATACCTTCTTTCAAACAATTCCAACATAACCAGCCAGTCTTCCTAGCCATTAAGTGCTCATTTCTACACCGTGAAAATATCTAGGTGGTGTAAGATTGATTTCAGAAATCCAATTATAAGAACTACTAAAATGTGGAACATACTTCCATCTCATGTGTCGCCCTCCGACAGAAATAAACTCTTCAGGTATGCCTCCTACTAACATACTAATTCTTCTTTATCATCCTATTTCCTTCTTAATCCTGTTCTCCTTACCTGTATCTGCACATAAACCACCTCAGGCGTGGTGTGTAAAAACAAAAATAAAATCTGTTTTTTTTCTTAGGTCAAATTTGAAATTAAGAACGAAAGAAATTTTGAAGCGAAATATTGCAAACACTGAAACTTTTTTTAAACTATCTATTCCCATATTCTCTTAGAAGCATGACTGACGCAATACTGATGAAAAGCCAGTCTATCTGAATATGTATTTCCGTAAGATGGGTGGTAGAAAATTTTATTGAGGTGGTAATACTTGGAAGCTTTGGTATCATGTCAATTTAAAACTCTCACGTCTGCACTGAACAGAATAAATACAGTGATATTTTCATACGTCACGTCTAAGACAATATGGGTGATTATTTTTTAGTACTAAAATACAACAAAAACGGAATTTTTAATTTTGAAAATTTTAGAAGGAATAATTGATCCAATAAATATGGACAACGCACAAATTGACATCAAACTTCCCAGGTTCATTGACACAAATTTGTGTAATTTTTAATTAACATTGGGCGTCAGTTTTAACTGCTTCATTTGCTTATCCAATATAAAATACCTTATCCAAAAATATTTGTAAGAAATTTCTTAGGATACCTAAAAGTGGATGATTTACTTTATGAAATTGGTCAATGGATGAGTATACCTTCTTCAATTCGCAACAATTGGTTTTATTTATATGACTATGAGATTAGATCCAGCTCTTTGAATAGTTTAATTAAAACAATCATCTTATTTAGGAGTCTAGGTATATATTA
This sequence comes from Argyra leucocephala, assembly GCA_963942445.1. Taxonomy (NCBI): domain Eukaryota; kingdom Metazoa; phylum Arthropoda; class Insecta; order Diptera; family Dolichopodidae; genus Argyra; species Argyra leucocephala. The sequence goes on along the minus strand of OZ012677.1, from coordinate 23,920,102 downwards.
TTTAACTCTACAATATTTTTTTAATTAGACTAGAATTTTCAAATTTTGTAATTTTGTTTTTGGACTAAATTTTGTAATTTTGAATAAATTCTAATTTTTTTATCACTGAAGAAAATATTTTTTTTGCAAAAATTTGTACTTCTGCATTATTGAAATAACAAAAGTCAAGATTGAAATTCAAAATTTTGGCTATCAAAAATAAAATCTAAATTTGATATGTAAAAATGTGATATTAAGAAAAAAAATATTTGAATTTATAGTCTGTAAAATGTAGTATAAAGTATAGTTGAAAAACGACATATTATGAGACTATTGATTTACAAAATAAATAATTTTTCAACCGGAAATTGGCTTCGAATGGGAGAATTTTAATAACTTCTTGAAGGTATATAACTTGATGTTAAGTAGTAACAGCGATGTTAAAATTTCAATTTTATAATTCACCTTGCATTAAGCGCTTCAATTTTGTATGAGTTATCCAACTAATCAAAATTTGATAATATTTTTGTTTCCCTCTTGTGATGGAGACGTTATAAATCAGATAGTAGTTTGGATGATTTTTTTTGTTTTTATATTACGTAAGCAACGTATAATGACTTGTGGATGCAAAATCTAATGGTAAAACATCAATGACAATCCACACACTTAAAAAAAAGTTATTGTATGTAATGCAACAGATTATATGCATATAGGTCCAGTGCAAAATTGTTTTAAAATACAACACATTGCTTACATTAAAAATTTTAATGCACTCTGAAATACAGTTTTATCCAATTAACATTAAAACTTTCAATGTTCACAGCATTAAAATAAAACCTGCACCTAGAAATAAAAGTTGAACATTTACTACATTAAACTATGATGCACCTAAAGAATAAATTTCACCCTAACTACATTAAAATCTAACTGTTGGTACCTCTTGGGTAATTGCAGACTATTGTAACGCTTAAGTCGACTATCATCATTTGAAACCAACAAGTTTTTTTGCTAGGGTATTAGAATAAGAAGCTAATCTTGTTTGGGACTTGCATCTTGCCCTTCTGATTTCTTTCTTTATTCTTTTTATCTGTACATCTTGATGAAAAATATTGTTATTTCCGAACCATGAATGCACATATTTTTAGTCTTAATACTTTTGACTGAAATCGCTGCAATATTTCAGTATTTGAATTGCTGACTACTCCACACATTTGGATACCGTATGTTCATATCGGCTTTAAAATAGCTTTATAAATCAGAAGCATGTTTTTTAGAGACATTGGTAAGTTGCGACATCCAATAAAAAAGTATCAAGATAATGTATAACAAATTTATAATCAATATAAAATGTATAAACAATACTTTATAACAAAAAATAAAAAATAAAAATACACATTATTAAGGATTACCTATATCAATATTCATAAATCTCATGCAGCACAATAACCAATAATACAATAAATAAATATTGATAAACGACTGAATAATTATTATCAACAAACTGTCAACAACGTTTGACACAAAAAGTGACAAGACGTACCTCAGGGATGGATAAATGGTAGCGACATCTTGCAGAAATATGACGTCGTCTTACCACGTAGGCGCAGATAGAGTTATCAAAGTGGTCTTCTACAGTAGGCCAATCCCCTACTTAGACAGTATAAACAGATTAAAAATTAAATTAGAAAATCTGCTTTGGAAACAGAAATAATGATACGAGTACGATAGAAATGTTCAGCCAAAAGGAGTAAGAAAAAAATATACATTTTTGTTATTTGTACTATTATTGAAGATGTTCATGGTTCACGATTCAGGGAATTCACTACAAACCGAAAAGAATATTGTTTAAAAAATTTAAAATTAAAGCTTATTGTGTGTAGAAGCTCTCCCAAGCTCTGCTAGCAGCTAGAATCTTCATTGTACTGTCTTAAAACAATTTTAAAAAAATTATCTTCTTATTATTTACAATAAATAAACCTATAAAGCTAAGTTGAATTTTTTTATAAATACATTTTCTGTATAAGTTCACACAAATATGAATAAAAAATAATTTGAATTAAATTATATATTGTAATCCTATAATTTTGAAAAACGCTGTTTTTCCATTACTAATTGGTTTGCTATATTTCTATTATACCGATAAAATACGTATCTATATAATACAATATAATAATAATGTACTATATTGTTTGTATAATTGGATCATTATTATTTGTTAGTTATTCCAAATGATATTTGTCATAAAATCTCTACCTATTCTCATTTAAAATTTATTTATTCATTAGTTATTTTTCTCAAGGCTATATTATTGTAATATAATTTTATTGTTTAACAAAAAAAAAACTAAATATAAACAAAAAGCAAAAAACACTAAATGAAAAATAAATCAATAATTTATTGTTTACAATGAACCGTTAAATTTTAAAATTGATAATAATAAATATAATAAAATTACTTAAAAGCTAAATAAAAAACAAAAATTTTATTTTCCATTTAATTTAGAGAGTGTATAAATAGGATACAATTAAACTGCTTTTTTTTTTTTCTAAAGATATATATAAATTTTAGTTTTTATTATTTCAATATTAAATTATATATTTTTTTTTTGTTTTTGCGGTTTTTAATTATTATTTTGAAATTCTATGAAAATTGTAAAGTGTAAATTAATGAAAAATTCTATATTTCATTTTTGTTGTTTTATAATTTTTATTTTTTTTTTTTTTACTTTTAATTTGTTTATTAGAATTTTAATAGTTTTTAGTAATAAATTTTGGTGTTTTGATATAAATAAATTTATTAGTGTCGTAATGAAAGTAAAAAAAATAATAATAAAATAAAACAATATAATAATATAGGATATAGAAAATCATTTTACTTGTGTAATTTTTTTAATTAATCCTATTTATTTACATCATTAAAAATTATTCAAATTCATCCAATTTTAAATAATATTAAAAAATTAATAATTTGATTTTGTTGGATTTTTTGTTTTATAAATTTGTGTCTGAAAGAAATTAGGGATGAAATGATTGATGTAAAAATGATGAAAAAAGTAAATTTTTTGTGGAGATCATTGACCTTTTCAGGAATATTGCAATTAAAATTTAATTTCATATTCTAAGAATTTTAAGTATAAAATAATTTTTAAGCAAGTTTAGAAAGTAAGAGTGTACACTTGTTGTAAAGAGTCGGGAAAAATTATAGAAAAAAATAATCACCGGCGATAATATATCAAATCTCGAAAAAACAAATCCCCCATGCTAAAATTCTGAGCAAATTAAGTTCAAGTTGTCATAAACTATTAGATACCTGAGTTGAATTACGAAGCGAGTGAATCAAAATACCGGAATTGGCAAGGCTCTTCTGAGAGAGATGTTGTATCGGCATAGGACCTAATGACCGTATCCCAAGGAAAACTACAATTGCAGGCTTTCTAAAAATATCTATCTTTAGTGGTGCATCTTATCCTTTAAGGACGAAAAAATCTGGTGTAACATTTACTTTAGACGATTATTATTTCGCAAAGGGACATTCCTAGTCTTATATATAAAAAGGATAAAAAAAAAAAACATTTTTTTTAATAAATGCTTATATTTTCTAAACTATTCGACGGAGACATAAAGTATGTATGTAAGAATTATAGAAAAAAAGACCTATAACTCTATATTTCTCTATAAAACAAAAGACCTAAATGACCTTCCAACATTCTATAAATATTCAGGGGAAAGAAAATAAAGATTGTTTTTTTTCATAAATTTTCTACTTTGAACTACAATATCTCCATAACGGCAGCACCAACCAACATCAAATAAATGTTAAAATATGCTCCGGACCGTTATCTTTCTGAAATATATATATATACATATGCATTAGATCAACAGATATAACGGTTTTTATATAAAAACATCAAAACAACAAGATCACTTTCTAAATGTCTTTTTCGTCCTTAAAGGACAAGATGCGTCACTAAAGATATATATTTTTGAAAAGCTAGCAATTCCAGCTATCATTGTGAATGGTCATTCGGTCCTATACCGATACAACATCTCCCTCAGAATCCCCATAGAAAATATTAATGCGAAGTTGAAGATGAAGGGGGGGAGGTGGGAAAAAATATTACGAATAGGTTTTTCCCTGGAAAAAACTTTAATTGGATCACAAAAAGACCAGCTTAATACCTAAACGTGCTTAATTACTGTTGAATACAAAACAAGAAAATATCTCCTCCCTCCAGAGTTTTAGAAAAAACTATTTGTTTTGATTCTGTCTTTGGTGATATTAGCCAGAACATTTTATGTTGAAGATTTCGTACTCAACATCTGGTTGCTGCTAAGGTATAAAATAAATGATAAAAGTTTTGGTTACCACTACAATAAAAGTTCAATGCCATTATGAAGGCAAAGTTATTCTTCAATGACGAGATACCCATAATTATAATGACGATTTTCGGACTAACTTGTGTTAAAGTAGATTTTCGAATTTAGTAATATATAAAATTGGAAAATAAATCTGTGTCGGGACATCCATGTCCGAAGTGAGATTCAAACTTCTGATTAAACTAATTAGATAACAACATTTACAGCATATTGGTCAGAAATGTAATCATTATCAATAATTACAGCAATCGTACTAATCAAAGATGGTTTTACAAAGAAATTTGTGCTGTTGCTAAAGACTATAGTCTGAATAAAAACAGGAAATACACGAAAGGGAAAAATTATGTATGTGATAGTTTTTAATGTCATAGAAGTTGCCACTTTTTCTTTATCACATCCCTTTCAATGAAATAAATTAAAAAATTAATTTTGATAAACTTTTACAACAAAAAAATGTATATATTTTTTAACACAATTTGTCATATTTTATAAAATATCGTTTTCTCTTTTATATAACATAAAATAATTACATGTAAGAAATGAGTTTCCCAAGAGATTTTTTTGTTTTCTAAATAATTCAAAAAAGGAAATACAAATACAACAACAAACCCCATAAATATAATATTAATTTTTGTAAATAATGTGATGTAAGTTATGTAGTGTGTTACCATTAATATTCGAATTACAATAAAATTTTCATTTAGTTTAATGCAAAATTATATTTTTCACCAATTTTTTACAGTTTCATTATTTTTGGAAATAAAAATTGAATTCAATATGAGCGGCATTCGAGTTACATTACATTACATGTTACATCCTATTTCAGTTGTCTTCTCTTGAATCAGAATTAATAAATAACGTTGGTTTCTTGCTCTTTGTGAGCTCTTTTTTTCCTTGTTGTTGATCTTGTAATCTGAATTATGTTTGCAGAAAAGTATTTAAATTATTTGAAGAGTATTCGCTAATTGGAAATATTATTACGATAAAGCATGTTTGTTTATGAATTTTCAACATTTTTAATAAAAGTCCATAATATCTATTTTGCTTTTTCCAGAACTATCAGATTGCTATTAAATTATCTGAACAACAACAGACAACTACACGGTAGATTTTTTCTGCTATATTATAATGCTAATTCTGTTTTTACGAAATAAACACAAACATTCCATTCTTTTATACAATTTTTTGTTTGAATTTTGTGTGATGTTAACCGGCTGGCCGACATTCTCATAGAAAAAAATGATAATTTTTGGCTTAAATATTGAATATATATGAGAGTAGGTATGTACAAACTATTTCTCAAATAATTTCGGATATATTCATTGTCATCAAAGAACAATTAACTCAGAACTAAGTTTAAGTAAGTCTACTGGCTTATAGGGCGGTATTCTAAACTGGCATTTTAGAGCAAAGTGGTGATATACAAAGACTTTATTATTTAAACGAGTTGTTTGAACGTTTTTAATCAAAGGTGTTATCGATCTATTGTAAAAATCCGAATATCGTTTTATCCTTCTGATTAGTAAGAAATAACATAATATGATTAGATCTAAAACATTATATCTGTAAAAGAAACGGTCACATCTAAAACAAGATTTTATTTCAACAGACTTCAAAACCATCCAAATACATTAATTCCAAAAAATTTTATTACTCGGCAGACACGCAAAATTAAAATGATTCGTGCCGTTGAAGTTTCACATAACTAGCCAAACTCATGCTCTTCAATTCAAAATTTTTTTTTTTTTATTCTACATGCAAGTCAAAACTCCCCAATCAAAACTTATACTTGATATTTTTATTTTATTTATTGTTAATATAATTTTCTACATTTATCCTTCTGTATTTTATTTTATTTATTGTTAATATAATTTCCTACATTTATGCTTCTGTAATGCTTATAGGTATTGAAGTCTTAAATTTCGAAAGTCTTACATGTTGTATGTATGAACTATGAATTTTTTTCTTAAAAATTTTCATGATACTCGTAGAAATATTTAAAAAAAAAAAAGTCAGAAAAAATATTCCACACAAAATAATTTTGTTTTATAACTTCTAATATTTTTTTGGTTGTTTTTCCGTTTTTTTAATATACATGTGTGAGTGTTAAAATTTTGATCGGTTGTATGCAGATATGTATATATTTTAACATTAACATCCAAAATGAATTTTTTGAAATGAATAATGAAATTTTAAATAACTATTTTTTTTTTCTTAACAAATAATTAAAGATAATTTCATTTCATATCCAAAAAATGACAGAAAGACTATACGCCGAACAGTACTTTAGAAGTTATGAACGATTTTATCAATAAATCTCCTCTCAATTTGTTTTTATTTGTTTTATTTTAAATTTTGTTTCAACGGCAAATTATATTTTTTTTCAAAATAAAAGAAAAAACAACAAAAAAAATTTTTTATTTCTTCAAATTAAGACTTTAGCGCAATAATGTTTATGTACGAATTTTGTTTTTTTCAAGTGTGTAGAAATTATTTATGTTCTACAAGAGTGATGCATCGATAAGTTAACATTTTTTTTAATATGTCATTTTTATTATTTTTGTTTCTAATAATGTTTTTTTTTCGTATAGGCGTATAATAGGTATCGGTTAAACCATTGATTTTTATTGTTCATATTTTAATTATTTGTGATAATTAATTGTGTGAACGATTGAAATTTTAAATAACTATTTTTTATTTTTTTCTTAACTTATAAATAACTTAATAGAGAAAGTTTTAAAATTATTTTTTTTTCGCATATTCAAAGAAAATTTAATTTCCTATACTCGAAAGACTATACGCCGATCAATGGTTCAAAAGTTATGAAATGTTTTGTAAATACACTTCCTATTTATTTGTAGTAATTTTTTTTATTTTTTTCCCAACAAGAGTTTTTATTTTATTCACCAAGAGAAATATAATGTTTATATATTATTATTGTTTTTTTATATTTACGATTTGATGTTTTTTTGTTTTTTTTTTCTGTTTCAAGTTGCAAGTGCAAAATCGAAACTGAATTACTAAAGTTATTTTCGTTTAAAGTTGTGACTCATTATCAAATATTATTATTGTTCAATATTCTATTTATGCTTATTAAGCAAAGAACATAATATTATATATATTATTAATATTCTTATTATATATTCTATATGTCTTAATATTCTTATAATATATTCTATATGTCTTTTGGTAGTAGTTAAATAAATATTCTAAGACTTAAATAAATTGATAAAAGTAAATAATAAAAGTCAAACGATAACTTTAAGTAAAATCATAAGGCCCACCAACATCTTATGCAAAGGTCGTAAAAATTTATTTTATAATTTACTTACAACGAAATTGTATTACCACAAAATTTGTACAAAATTTGTATTTTTATTTCAAACTCTAGTTGAATTTTCGTTATTTTTGTAAATAATTTTGTTATAATTACTTCTTTTAAAAATTTTTTTTTTTGTATAAATTTTGTATATTTATATTTTTTTATTGAAATAAAGGAAAACAAAATGTTATGATACTTACGACCAACGTTCCCTCTAAGCTGCGCGAGTGCGCAATTGCGCACGGATTTTTTTTTATTTGCGCATTAAAAATTTGCTTCTAAATATTAGTTATTTAAAAATAAATCCAAAAAAAATTTTTTTTAATAAAAAATTCAAAAATTCAAATAAATACTTCCTTAGTAGGCTGTGCAAATTGTTATGAATTTAAATATTATAGCCAAATTAATCAGCAAGAACGCAGTAAGTTCGAGAAAATTGTACAGAAACATTTCTAGAACAAAAGCTGGTAAAGATAACATCAAAATTTTAATAGATAATAATGTTCTTGCCATTAAAATGAATTTTTCAATGAACTCATTCCAAGAAATAAAAAATCATTTTGCGAAATATATAGAGATTCCAAAAAATTGAAGGAGTAAAAATTATGCGGTGGAATTCGTTGAGTGTATCAACCACGTTATCCAACAAGAAATATTAAATGAAATAAGAATGGCACAATTCTATTGCTTAATAGTGGATGAATATTTCCGTTTACAAAATGTTAGTTACCTGTATAAAATACCGCTTTAATCTTAATTACAAAACTGTTTTTGCTGGTATAAATACAATTAAATGCATGTGACGGAAAATCAATAAAATGTTTTTATAAAACTATTAATCTGAATATGCTAAAGATGTAATGTAATGTTAACACCTGATGGAGCTGCAGTAATGCTGGGAACCTATAATGAATTTACAGCACTATTAACACAAGAAATTGGTGACTTAACAGCTCACCATTGTGTGGCACATAGACAGAATTTGGGAATCGATGATGCCTGGAAGGGTATACCTCTTATTTCCGTAGTAGAAACATTATTGCGTACAATATATACCATGTTCCATCGTTCATCTGTTAAAAAACATAATTTTGAAGAAATGGCAGGTTTAATGAATTGTGAAGTTTTGATGTTCCGGCCTCTTAATAAAATAGGCTGGCTTTCTCGTCATTTGGCAATTATTCCGTTTATTCGGAATTATGATGTCTTAACAGAATATTGCAAAGAAAAGATTGATAGTTGCAATTCAGTTGATCCAATCGCAAGATATTGCTTAACAGCTTTAATATCTTGCGAATGTAAATCGATTGCGAATGCTATACGATTTACATTATTTAAAATAATGTAAATCGTATAACATTGATTAAATTAAGTGATGTCTTGACCGAATTAACAAAATTATCAATATATTTAACAAAATCTGTCACCTATGGAAGCGTATCAATATTCTAAATTGATCATCACAAAGTGAAGAAGTCAGTATCTTGATGATATAATTTATTGAAATTCTTGAAGATGAAGGTAAATAATATGAAAATATCATCTGGGGTAATTTTATTTGTTGAAAAGTTCTGCTACCATTTGGATAAATGATTTCCTGATGCTGACATGGACCGTTGGAATACTTTTGATCAAAACACTATTGTCAACATGGTTTTAATTATGGCAATGAAAACTTAAAACAAAATAATTATGAATTATTTAAATCTAAGCCCAAACAAGGATATTAAGATAATAATGGATGAGCATAAAGATTTAAAATATTTATTTACGGAAAAATTCAAAAACAATAGTCGTAATTTCAATGATCTATACTTCAATTGGTTCTTCGTGAAGATAGTTTTCAAAATAAAAGAATTTTTTTTATATCTGTGGTACCTTTCAAGTGTCGAGTGTTGATTGTGAAAGAAGATTTCATCTGATGAATTTCATTAAAATAAAATTAGAAATAGTTTGGTAGTAAATCATTTGGGTAACTTAAAAAGAAAAACAAAGACAGGAGAGAAAAAAAATAATAATGTAATATGTAATTAATAAAAAAAATGTAAAAATAATAAAAAAACTTAAAAAACTGCAAAAAAAAACTAAACATAGCACAATTTATTTTTCTTTTGCTCAGCTAAAAAAAAAATTAGAGGGAACGTTGCTTACGACATTGGTCATGTCATTTATGGCGGGTTACAAAGCTAGTAATAAAATAATAGATAGTTTCAATGATATATATACCAAAAAAAATATATATAATATATTCATTGTGTTTGAAAATATGCCTGAACTAAATCAATTATGCAAAAAATTTATGAGCTAACAAGACAAATTCATGAAATTTAGATATGTTCAAAAAATGTCACAAAATATTTTTTTAAAAAGTTATCTGATAGTCAATACTCAACATTTCTAAATATATTGCAGAAACATACGAAATTCTGAATAACAACAAAACAGTAAAATAATATTTAGCTTAAAGACTTTGAAAAAATACCTTTGTCCGAAATCAGTTTTAAGCAGCTGTTTTTAAATTTTAACGTATTTTAGTCTTTAACTGTAACTTCACATTACAAACAAAAATATATTACGATTATTTTTTCTACATAATAAATATATAATATGAAATTGACTGGAGCCTCGTTCTATATTATATATACATAACATATATTATGATATAATAAAATATATAATAACAATAATACAACAAAAAAAAAATAATAAATCTTTAAATAATATCCGAGTAGATGTTGTTATTTTCATACTTAACAACTATCATATGAATATCTTTCTGTGATGCATTAAAATTGTTCAATTTTATATTGATGATGATTATCTGTCAAGGATCTGTTCAGTCTTTTAATGTTTAACATTCATAATATTGTCATGTTCATTTACAATAATATATATAAGTACCGTATTCATTTCATTGTTGTAACTTGAATTCAAAAAGTAATATTTTTATTGTTATGATCCTTGAAAATTTTTAATTAATATTTTTCGATTTAAGGATGTATTTTCTATAATATAAATATTCATATTTGTAATATTCTGTTTTTATGCTTCTTTTTTTTTTGTATTACAATTTAAATTTTCTTTTTAACATTATGTTTTTTTTTATATGTATATGTATATATTTAATTTATTATAAATAATGAAAATTTATATTTCGGAAATTCTTTAAATAGCTAACGCTTATAATTTAAAGAAATTTAAATTTCAAATAAACAATATGAAAATTTTGATAAATTACAGTGCCGCAAAACATAAAGTAAAGAATATACTTTTAGTTCTTGAATTGAAATAACATTATTCCATAGAATGCATCAAAATGCTAACTACAGTGTTATGCTTTGGAATGTACTCTTAGACACTAATAGAATTATTATAAAATGTTTTTTTTTTTGTGTACTTTTGATTTATTGCTCATATCGTTATATTTTAATTTTTTTGACTGATCATTTGCCATTATTTGCCAGAACGTGCAAGAAACATGAAACAACCCTACAACAGCAAATTCATCTGCCTGGCAGTTTACTTAAATACCACAGTGACTCGTTACCCAATATAGACGAATGTCGGAACGATCCGCCATCTTGTTAAGAGAAATACGGCAGTTCATTAAAGTTTTTGAGTTGACGGTTATCGATTTTCAATTGATGATATAATTGCTGCCTAACTACCTGTAAGATAATTCTAACTGATATGTAGATAGTATTGACATTTACTATATTTAAACCAATTTAAGGCTTCTTTTGTGGTCATCATTTTCTTCTCAAAGACAGTCACAATAATGTAATAATTTAAATTTCGAACCCAGAATAATTGTTAATGCTTTTTCATGCAACTGACAATTATAGATGTTGATGGTTATGGATAGACATTGATAACTCAGATTTTCAATTATTAATATTTCTGAATAATTTACAAAAAAACATCTGTATTGCGAATTCAATACTAGAAAGATGCAGTTACTTTTAATAATGTGCACAATTTTATTTTTTATTGTTTTTTGGTACTGTTGTATAATTTTGTGATTTAAAATACAATCAAATAATGTAACAATTTTTTACACACATGTAACAATTTTGTTCAGCAAAAATTTAAAAATATGATAACACATACTAAAGCAAAAATAAATTAAAAAAAATTTAAGCGTACAGTATTCAACATTACTCGAATTATGAGATAATAAACATTTAAAAAAAAAACGGAGAAGGGTAGATTGTAAACACATTAATTTAGGACAAAAATGGCGCATGAATGCATTGAATGAAACTATTTGAATTTTCCTAATTTTTGAAATGCGTTTAATTTTTTGTTTCTTTTCTTTTACGTTTTTGTTTCTTTCATTTCTTTTACGTTTTATTATCTTTTAATTTAATTTATTTTCGTTTTTGAATGTAATATGAAGAGGTATGACAAACTAAATAGGGAACAAATTAGAGTGCCCCTTGATGATTTAATTGATAATGATACTAGCGCTTTTGGAGTTGATTCTGGCACGGAATCTGACCATAAATTATCAGAAGATGAATCAGAAAGTTATTATGTTAATATTTTTTATATTTTTTTTATTGTTGTTATTACTATGTAACGTACTTTAAAGACAAAACCAAATGAATCACGGTTTATTTAAATTTTTATTATCAGATATGTTTTTGTTATTTTTATTAGGCAGAATCGATCTAGCTGTGGCTAAGCTAGACTATTTTTTTTTGCATTAATTTTATAGGTTTATGTTTGAAGAAACAAAAAAATTTAAAACAACTTTTTTTTTTTAAAATAGCTATTAGTTTTATTATTATTTTTGTAATGAAGTATAAATATTTTTTGAAAAAGGATGAGATAAAAAAAAATAACTATATAGCAAAAAAATACCAATAAAAATATTTTTCAAATTTTTTTTTTTTTTAAAACAATTCAATATTTGGATGTGTGCACTTAACGTTAATAATGTTTTCTAAATTATAACTAGTTATTATTTATTAGTATTATTTTATTATCATTTTTTATGCACCAAATAATAATTTATTATAGTTTTTAATAATGTAAATAATACAAAATAGAAATGGGGTTACAGCATATTGATCATGATGATGACCAAAGAATCAATGAATATCAAAAGTACAGATTCGTGAAACACAATAAAATAATAAAAATGATAAAAAATGCATATGCTAATTGAAAATGTTGTCAATTTCTCAGGAAAAAATATTTTAAGTAAATTAGCACATCTATAATTATAATTGACAAGCATTTAAGGTCCTGCGCAGTAGACACCTTTTCATTTTATTTCGATTCTCCTACTCCTTAATGAACTTCTAATATACATAATATATAAGATTATATATAAAACAAAAATGCGCACACAGTTGAACATTTTGTACTCATATGATTTTATTATTCAGCAAATACATTATGCATAAGTGAGATATTATGAAAATAATAAACAAAAGTAAACAAATCAGTTATCATATTTTATATTATGTACTTGCAAATGAATTTATGTACATATGCCAAAAAAAAACAAAGAAACAAATTCATCTCAAATAAAAAATATAAAAAAGCAAAAACAAAAAAAATCAGTTGAATTGTTCATATGACGAGCAAATTTATTTTTATATAGTAGAGTTGGAGTATATATAATTATCCTTATTGAACTTCTAATATAATAGTTGTATATAAAACAATAATGCTCACATAGTTGAACATTTTTTAATCATATGGTTTTATTATTCACCAAATACATTATTCGTGAGTTCTTATTAAAATAAAAAACGAAAACAAACAAAATAATAAAAAAAACAAAAACAAAAAAAATTCATATGACGGGCAATTTCATCTTTACATAATAGAGTCAAAGTAGCTATCTATAATTATAATTGACAAGCATTTAAGGTCCCGCGCAGTAGACACCTTTTCATCTTTAATGACAAAATTTTTTATTTTTAGTAATTTTATCCACTAAATGCCACTTACTATAAGGAATATATCGGAAACGAAGCAGTATATGAGGGACGTGTATTTATGTGTCCTAAATAAAACTTACTAACCACAAAACTTTTTATTAAACACGAGTGGTTTCTGCTATATCGTGCGAAGTCTATGTCAGTACGTAAATTACTATTTTTTTAAAACTTTAAATTTGACTTCAACTTGAAATATAATTACTCAACAGGGGCCACTAGTCTATATTATAATACACAAGAGCACGATTAGTGAAGGCACACTCTTCGTAGTTTTTCGTTTGCCTTCGTTTTTTTCTTTATTCAATCAATCAAAGATGTAGGTCATGGGTATCGAAATAATTTTTAATTTTAGCTCAGTTTCTTGAAGCATCATGTTAATATAAGAAATTTTTGTGAGTTCAATTCTCTTTTGAGTAAAACTTTTTTTTTTTATTGTTTTTGGATTATCGCATTTGGTTTTTTGTACTTTTAGTAAAAAAAAAATTAAATAGTAGGATAACATTAATATAGGTTTTAAAGGAAAATTTATAAAATATAAGTATTTGCTTTTCAGATACACGAAATTTATAGGAATTTATATAATTTTACAGATTAACACATTTTAAAGAAACGTATATTCACCAATACAAAAAACAGATAACTAAAATGATGTGATATATTAGTATCGAACCTATATTAAAATACTCTTGCTCAAATTTATTTTACAGATAATAGTTAATTTGAATAAAAAGAGGAATAGCGTGTATTTGATTTGATGATTATATGTATTTACATACTAGAAAACCCCATGAAAAATCTCCGGTCACCAAAAAAATTCAAAGTTTTAAGTTAATCTTTATAAAATTAACTCTTTTATTTAGAAAATAAAAAAAAAAAAATCAGATAGAATGAAACTTTTTTTATAAGACTTTATTAGACATCAATTTTCAGTGAGTCTCTGTCAATAAATAAATCACAAAGTCAAATACTTCAAAGAGTCGAAATTTCTCCCCCTAAAACTACCTTCACCCATGGTCAGCTCTAAAGAGCAATGTCAGGAGCAACAAAATTCACTGTTCTAAAAATTAAAATTCTAGCAGGACCAAGATAGGGGAAAACTACTGACAGGGATAATGACTGCATACCATGAGGTTTGCTAGAATATTCCATTTTATCTAATTTTTTCTATATGATAAATTTTAAGATTCGCTCATAATAATTGGGAAACACTAATGAATGGTAATAAGTCATATAGTTATGATTAATGGTTTAATAACATTTTCGGAAACTATTTTTTAATAATATTCCAACACACTACACTTTCCCAATTAACGCGAAAAATCAATTAATCGGTCAATAATACCAGTTATGGTAAAGGGTTTCGCTGGGTTTAATGGGTTAGACTACCACATAGCTAAGTAGCTATGTATGTGGTTTGTTTAGTATTTTTCGAAGCTTTCACCTTCCTTCGAAAAATAAAAAAAATTGAAAAACAAATTAAATCTTATAAAAAAAGTTAAATTATATCTGATAGTTTTGATATTTTATTTTATAAGTAAAAGATTTAATTTTATAAATTTTTAAGTTAATAACTTTGAACATTTTTATTTTTTTATGGTGTGCTATTAATATTACTAATCTATATATATTGTTGTCAGATACTTTCAACATTTCAAATGTTTAATCTTATGAAAAATCATTTTATTGTGCCTTTTCATAGAAAAATTGCTTTCTTTTGCTCGGCCGGGTATGTACCTGGGGGTTTCTTCTAGTTTATTTTATAATGTACATTCACTGTTTTTATTTTTCGATTCAACCAAAATGTAAAAAACGAAATTTATTAAAAATTAATCTTTAAGGAACAGAATAATAAATTACAGTTCTATAACTGTAAATAAACTGGATTTTCGTAAATCTTTGAATTATTTTGTTTTTTTGTTTGGTTTCGTTGTTAACGGTGTGTCGCTGCTTCTGTTTTTAATATGAAACAATTAAGATCGTAAAAATGTCCCAACTCAACTCTAATTATCTTAAGATACTTTATTTATGTAAGTTTTCTGTCTTTGCTTAGCATGTGGTTGTTTGGTACTATTTTGTTATTAATTGAGATCAGAAATTGTAGCAATATTTTTAAAGTAAAATTTTTTATATTAAATTACTTTGTTTTAAACGTCATCGTTGGGTCCATAATATTATTTTATTCTCTACATTTTGAAATTGAGCTACTAAGACAACAAGTTGGATTAGAATGAACTGATAATATCGAACAAGATATAACTATTTTAGAAGTCAGAAATTGAAATTGCGCCAGATTGACAACATTGGAGATATATTATGAAGAAGGCCAAAATAGACACTGAGTTACATAATGTAAAGTAAGAAGTACGGTAATAATAACTTTATCTATTTACATAATATTATATTTAATTAATTTTCTATGACTATTTTAATTTTTGTTTTATTTGTTATGTTTTTTGGTAGGTCATTGAAAGTTTTTAACATTGAAGAGCTCTTAATACACGCTTTAAACACTTTTTTAAATCGCTCGATTTTGCATTACCAACAGTACTTGACGAATTTTGTGATTGAATGCCGACTAAAGTATTGTAAACAGTTATTACAGTATGATACGATTGTAGTCCTGCATACATTAACAAAACATAAAATAGCTATTTATACTTATTATAATATATTTATTTAATTATTTAAAAAGTGAGTTGTAAAGTGAAAAACTAAAGTTCAAAAATGTTATGACCTATTAAGAAATATTTTGTTAATTTGTAATTAAAAATTATAATCTCAACTTCAGTTAAAATGATATTTTAAAGTAATTCAAATAGCATTTTTGTTTCTAGAATTGATTGAACAAAATTTGACATATTTTCGAACGAGTATAGTTTCATCAACATAGAATACTTTTATTTATAAACAAATAAAATATCTACAAAAAAAAAAAATAAAAAAAAAAAAAAACAATTTTCAATTTAGATTTAGGTCAAATTTATATAAAAATTCACATTGAAAACATAACACAGAGATATTTATTTCATTTTTAATTTAATTTTATTTAATTTTCATTTATTAATTTTGATATCCTTATAATATATTTTACAAATAATAATTGAATTTTATTACTTAAAATAATTCTTACAATTCTTTATAATTATAACTATTCTATAGAATTTCAATATATAAACAATACAAAAGTACATAATATAAGTAGAGACAACTAAACAAGAAGTATTTTTCAAAAGAAGAAACATAAGATAATATAAAATATGAAAAAGTATTATACCGGAAAAAATGTATATAAATTATAAACTAAAAAGTTTAAAAGACTTTATACAAAATATAATAATGTATAGTGTCGAGTGCAAATTGTACATTATCATACAATATGTATAACAATAATAATAATAATTATTGTTAGCTATTACTCAAAATTTCAAAGAGATGTGATAAAAAGTAAAACAATATTGTTTTATAAAAAATTTATCTGACAAAAAGTAAATAAAAAATAAATAAAATTTATTGTTAAAATTATATTTCGGTATATTAAATTTAAAACTAAATGATAAGAGAAAAAATTTTGTATGTTAAAACGTCAACAATTTTGAAATTGAATTCATTTAAAAAAATTAAACGTTTTCAGAATTTAGTAATACAAGTGGTGTATATAATAATAATAAATAAGATTAAAAACATTGCATTGGCTATGTATTTTTGCAGTTACATCCAATTTGAAAAGCCTCATTTGGACAAAAATTTCTTGCAACACATGTTTTGATATCTACGATAGTAGACCAAACCTCTAGTAGTCCAATTTGAATGTTTTGTTAACCACTATGACATTTTTTCTCTATTTCAAGCAAGTTCATAACATTCGTAGCCATATTTATCACACAATGTAAATGTCAATGTGAGAGTTTAGCAATTAAATGGAAAAAAATGTATTGCATTTTATTAACTATAATTAAAAGAAGGCATCAATACTACTGGAACTTATCAATAAGTATTGCAGTGTTAGACTCCATAGCAAATGTTTAGTTGGATTCTAATTAGTTTGATAACTCATATATATTATATATATATATATATATATATATTATATATAGTTTTTTTTTTTTTTACGTTTTTGACAGTAACTTCTGTAGAATCATGTTTTAATGCTTAATTAAGTACGGTAATACAAGTTTATACTACAATATCTACAAAAATATTTTGAGCATTTACTTATCAAATTTGGCTTATAAAGTCATTAAATGTGGAAAACTACCGCTATTGTCAGGACCAAACCTTCTTAAATAGAATATAGCTCCATTTTATTTTAGGTTGTTACCACATTATACTCTCAATTATTTTTTGTCATTTATTTTATCCTCATGACAAAGCTGAGTACTGAACAAAGCTTTTTTTTTTTGCTTCATCGGGAATCGAACCTGTGGGACTTTTCGGTTGAAAGGCAGGCCTTTAACTGCTGCGCCACCCAGCGTGTAAAATATTATAATTATTAAAATAAATCCGTATGTGAGTTTTAAAAACTAAACAAAATTTTCACCTTAAATTTCTAAAAATAAATTATAGTCTTTTTCAATGTTTTTTCAAAAAATATTTTGCTTAAAACTTTGCTGAAATTTTATGGGACATATCAGGCTATTGCAGCCATTTTGTCCCTATTTTCCGTATTTATTATATTTATCTAGTACCTCCTTCAATATGGGGTTATCATTTCTTCCTAATCACACTAAACTACAATTTAAGTAAGTACTACATATTTTTCGAATATGCTTGCTTTGGAAATGGAATTCCCGAAAATTCTTCTTAACTATTTATCTTCGCTCTTTTTGAGTTTTCCTTATTTTTTGTTTGGTAACTACTAAATCTGCTTTGTTTGAAAAATGTTACATATTATGTTTTATAGATCTTCTTAGCATTATTATTGGCGTACTTCATTACGTACTTCATTTTACATACTGTGTCAAGTAAGCGGACAAGGTTAATTAAATCCGTCAAACTGTTCGTAAATACTAACTGCAAGAGTAGAACAAAATTTGTTGTTGTCGCTGTTGCCTCTCGCTATAAAAATTCAAACGAAAATTCAAAAACATGTTAATTCTACGATTACCATATTATGTCGTTCGTCGCTGTCGTTATCGTTGTATTTCAATTCGAATTTGGAAAATTTCGTTCGTCGCGATTTAATAATGTTTAAAATTATTAATAATAATTAATGTCCGCATTTTCTTCTAAGTTTGCAGTCTATAGTATTTAAATTGTTTATATTTGTCATAAGATATTATTATAATATATAGGTAAATAATAAAAAAAATAAAAGACTGAAATTATTTAAAAATCAACAAATGAGAATACAAGAAATTAGATATTAGGGAAAACATAATAAAAAATATTTATATAAAGAAAAGATATTGTCGCGACATATTGTGTTTGCTTCAGAAACGACAATAACAGCAGTGATGAAATTTCGTATTTTTGAAATGTATTGAATTCGAATGAAAAATATTGTACTAAAAGCAATCTAATTGTATTGAAAAAATTGTGGTTTCAAAAATTTTATCAATTTACTCCCATAACATTATTGGTCAATACAGAAATGTTTTTTATACTGAAAAGCTTATAAGAAAAATTTTTTTTATATTTTCATTTAAATTTTTATTAAAAAAATTGGAAAAAATAAAATAAAAACGTTTAATATAATAAAATTAACAAATTCCTTTTTCTCAAACATAAAGACAAAACAATTTCTAAACTAAAATATATATATATTTTTTTTTTACAAAAAAAGTATCAAAAAAAGTATCAAAAAAAGTATCACAAAATATAAAAAAAGTTAACCAACGCGAAAAATAAATACATGTTTTAAGTCAACCCTAAAATCAATAATAATTATCCTAAACTAATAAATTAATTATATTATTTTTTAAAAATAACGTACACATGTAACTAATCCAATGATTCGTATTCGTTAATATTTTCGGTGTTTACGGTTTTGGTTAAAACATGTTTTGGTGCTTGATAGTTGTAGCAACAATCAGAATTTGACTTCAATAAATCTTTTGTTCGAAGTAAGGCGGATACCGTGTTTATCGCTAAGCGGTTTCGTAATTTGGTTTAAATAATATTTTGAATGGAAAATATTCCCTCCACGGTGGTATTGATAAAATACCCTTAGCTATTCGATATATATATATATATCTAAAAACAAATACTATCCAGACTCATTTTTTATATTGCTAACTTCAAACCAAAAATCGGAAATCAACAGTTCTTTAAATTTTTTTAATTCTGAAAATTCAGCTAGAGCTCTATACTGTTGATTTATATTTTCAACGTTTTGAAGTCCCTTCGGAGGGAAAATATTGCAAAGAAGAGATATTATATGATTTGTTTCTCCAGAAAGGACGTGTTCTGTTGTAAATTTTGGTGCAAAACTAAAAATAAAATTTTCAAAGTCGATTTTCTATATTAATCCTTTACACAAATTTTGATAGAACTTAATAACATCTAATTTCAATTTTTTTATATCTTCTTCGAGTACAAGTAAATTGTATTGAAATTTAATATTGATGTATTTTAACTGCCTTGATTGTATTGAATTTAGTACAATTATTGTATTGAAAATTCCATCACTGAATGACAGCATTTTTGGCGAAAACCGCAACGAAAGACGACAGCGACAACGACACATTCTGTTCAACGCTTTAAGACAGGACAAGGACAAAACGAAAAATTGTTAATTGATTCCCAAGCCGAAATGGGTTACCGGAGACAGTGCCTCTATGTCAAATTTGGTTGAAATCGATGAATGCGTTTAGAAAGAGTTCTGGAATATGCAAACATACATTTTTTTAACATGTTATGCATATAAATATTACATAGACTTAAATTATTTGATCTTTATTGTTTTTGATTCAAAAAATATTTTTTTTTTAATAAGATTTAAGAGACAGTTACACATATTGTATAAAAAAATCATTTTTAACCCCTAAAGTCAGTATTTAAAAGTTATGTCAATTCAAAAAAGAAATTCGTATAAAAAAATTGCATCGTAATAAAACCGAAGCAATGAAAAATTTGTCAGAAAAATATTTAAGTCTTTAAACGGAAATTTACGACAGTGCTGCTGTGACTATAATTAAAATTAAACATTTTTTTTTTTCAATACCGTCAGGATGAAAATAGAAAAATAACAAACAACAAAATGTTAACAAAGTTTTTAATTTATTTTTGGTTTATTTTAATTTGGAAAATATTTCGACTATGAGAAAAGAGAAATGAATATGATATATCGATGACGACATATTGAAGAGGAGTGTCTGTACATCATTTTTTTATTTTTTAAGATTTTCGAATAACAAACTTTTGCAAATCACTACTCTTTAATAATATTATTTTCTCTTAAAATGGTTTACCGTTTAGGATTAGGTCAAATTTTAAATTATTTTCAAATGCGTGTTGGGTAAGTTAGGGCTATTAATATTTCATTTTATACAGTTCATTATTATTATTTGTGAATATTGATAATCGATGCGAGACGAATGCCGACTCTTATTAAAAATCACGCTTTTCTTAAAAAAACTCCCGCTAAAAGTGTTTCTATACCAAGAATATTTATTTTAATTTGTTGTATGTATAGTCCCTGTTGAAACCAAAAAAGTGAAAAAAAACAACTAAAAAAGCGGGCTTTTGAAAGAGCGGGAATTGGAAAAGTCGGTATTCGGGGCAGAACCTTTATAATATTTCTTTTTGAGACGGCCGCAAAAATTACACTAAAGAGAGAACACAGAGAATAAACTCTGCTTTGCTCTGCGTTTTGACGTACATTCATTAAGATAAAATTTAATTTAATATTGATGGAGGTTTTTGATTAGCCCATCATTTTTCTGGGTTTTGTCGGGCCCACCAATTCATTTACATTTCTTTTGAAATTTGGTTAAGTTATAATATAAGAAAATTAAGCTTACAGCGAAATATAGAAATTGTAAAACTAGACTAAGCACGAAAACAAAAGGATGAGAATCCATCCAAACCAAAAATATCCTAATATTAAGAAAGTAAATTATAATAAACAAAGTCATTTCGACTGATAATCTACCCCATTTTATTAGTTTTTATTTAACGCTTTTTAAAAAAAGCAAATCCTTAAAAAATAGAATAGAAAATTGAATCCAGCATGGTATTTCCTTTGAACAATTAAAAAATTTTACAGAAGAGTACTTCGCATATTATCATGTTATATACCTACCTTATTTGTTGATATGAAAATTTGATAAAATAGAGAGGAAAAAAAGAAGCTAGAGAGAGAAAGATATATCACAAAATAAATATTTTATTTTATAAGAAGTCATAAGAAATTTACTTTCTATTATCCTTTTTATTTTTGTTTTAATTTTATTCTTATACAGGGTGTTTTTGAAATTAATGTAATTATGTTATATACTATTATGCCATTGTTCAAACCTATATAAATTTAGAAATAATTTAATATTAAATGAAGTTGATGAAAAAAGTTTAAATTTTTTCGGCTTAAAGTTCTACTAGTGCTCGCCACCTCTCAATATTTCATTATTTCAATCTATTTTTCGCACTATATCATTTTTTATTATGTATTTATCTTAGACAACAACCGCATACGTAATAAGTTATTTAAAAAAAAAAAAACAATTTAATTTAATTCTACCGAAGAAAAGAACAAACTCTGTATATTGGTGGGTTGCGGCAATTTGATGAATTGAAATTTTTGTTAAGAAGTATGTTTAAGGTTTTTAATGCATAAAGTAAAGCTTTCTGAACTTGATATTTCCAAGATATTCCAGCCATTTTTACATATTCATCAAGATCAATAGAAATAACGCTGGGTGGCGCAGTAAGTAGAAATATTTTAAATTCAAATTTCTGATTGAAAATTTTTTACCTTCGCTACGTCTCCTATCTAAATATCTATAATTTAAAAGAACAACAATGAAATTCAGTTATGTTAAAATATTTGTACCGTAGTTTTTTCAATTTACAGATTATAAATATAGTATCTATATATTATTATCTATGTATCCTTAAATGTTTAAAATTTGTTTGAACTCACATTGTAAAGAGTATTTAGTTTTTTCCTTACATCTTCTGGGTACGAAGATATGATTCAATTTCTAAAAACTTAACAAAAAAGAAAATTATTACCTTTAAGTCTCCAATATCTCGGAAACTGTTCCGAAATGAAGTCAAGTTTAATGTAAAAGTTTAATCTACTAATTAAAGTTTAAATGGAATATAGTTGTACAGGGATGTGACAGAAGCCCGCTGTACATATGAAATATTTTCAGTCCAAATTAATTTATTTTTGGGGAAGCAATTGAAATTTAATGATACTCAGGCAGGTGGGCTTATATTATATTTTTTTTTTATTTAGTTAAATACTTACAAATTTATAATAAATAATACAGGTTTTGTTTGTGTATTACTGCATGTTTTTCATAGAGACCTGAATGTGTGTTAATTTTGTACCATACTTTCAAATTCAAAATAAAAAAAAAAAATAAAAAAAAATACTTTTTTTTTTTTTTAATTTCTGTTTTTGATATCTTTGTTTTAGAAAATTATTTTATTTTTTTTAATACACGTAAAGATAATAAACTTTTTTTTAATGGAATCTGCTGTAAAAATTGAAAAAAAAAAAAAAATAATTAGAATCAAAATTTTGGGGAAAAACATTTTTTTCTTAGATTTTTTATTTTGTTTTGATTGTTTTTTTTTTTATTTTTTGTTAAGGAATTTACCGACATGATTTTTGATTGGCAGGATCATGAATTAAATTCTTTCAGAAATAAAAACATAAAATAAAATAAAAAAAAATTATTTAGTTTTAAATTAATTTTAGTGGGGAAATCTGTTTGTACGATTAAAATGTTAAGAACAAAAAAAAAAAATAAATAAAATTTAATGAGAAATTTTTTTTATTTGTACAAAAACGGTAGTTAATTATAATTTAAAAATTATTTACTAAAAAAATGTTTATATGTAAATAATAGGTTTTTAACTGGTTTGATATAAATTAGTAAGAATTTTTCATAACTCAATGCGATTTTATTAATAATTGTGTGTTTCACTCTTGAACCATAATCTGTATCGATGGGTGTATGTAATTTTTGTGCCCAGTTGTGCTTGTAATAATAACTATATTATTGTTATTGTTGTTTTTTTTTTCAAATATTTTGATTGATTTGATATAAAAAACATACTCTCACAACTTTTATGTTTAAACTTAAATAGATTTTATTCTAAAATCTCATTGGATTGCATTGGGATGTTCTGCGATTGAATAAGCTATTAGAAATGTTTTTTTTATAGTAGGTAATACTGGCACGTATCTGCATTTAATCCAGCATGCTTCGCAAAATCAATACGATATTTATATTTATTGGTGACAACGAGAATTCTGGTTAATGGTTCTGATTTCCCGTAATTGGATATATGGAAGGTAGGGTTACAAATATTATTTGAACGGAAATTGGTCTGGAATTAAAGTGAAAGTCGATTATTGTTTCAATGGTATTGGAATCTATTAGTTCTAATTATTTCTTAGGTAGATGGCGTATACGGCAAAGTTGATACTGAATATCTTAAAAGCTATAAATGATAGAATAAAACTGAGAAGTGCAATAAATTTATCCAAAAATATATATAGTAAGAAGTCTCATCTCATATAAATTTTTGAAAAAAAAAAAATTTGTAATACGATGAAGACAAAAAGGGGTGAAACTGAAAGATTGAAAATAAACAAAATTTGAGAGAAGAAAAAAATAACTTTATTTTTGTGATCAGTTGTTAATGATATTTCATAAGAGGTGGATGTATGTCGGATAAAGCAACGATTGAAATCTTTTGTTGGTTATTTTTTCTTATTCATTATTATGAATTGACGAATATAAACAAAAAGAAAACCAACATTTTTTTTTTTGTTTTTATGATTTTGATTATATGATTATCAATGCTTCTATATTTAAAAAGCCCCGAAACTTATTTTTACTTCGTTAACGTAAACGAAGATTTACAAAGATTTTCGATACAAATAAAATCGTTTTTTACGAAGCAAAAATAAGTTTCGAGGCATTTTAAATATAGAGGCGTGTTGTGATTATGAATGTAAAAAAAAGAACAAAACAAAATTTTGTTCTGATGTGTGGTTCTATTAAGTATTAAATTTTGTAATGATGCCAAAATAAAAATACAGATCACAATTGAAATAATTGGATTGGAATGAAATTATCATAGAAAAAACATTGACTAGTTAACCGTGTGCAATTGTACTGTAATGTTTTTTATTTAAATTGTTAAACACAAAAATTAAATTTTTCTAATAGTCGTACCAATAGTTGGCAATAAAATAAATATATTTTAATAAAAAACAGGAACTATTCTGGATTAAGATTATAATTTTGATTATCTTTCGTTAAAATGGCCTTTCAAACTTCGCATTTTATTTTATTTAAAATTTTAAAAATTATGTATCCACCTTAGGATTTCATGGAACTCTCTTCAATTATAGTATTTGAAATTTCTACAGGTACAGGTATGTCATAATTGAGATCTTCATCATTAAACATAATAATGGATTTTTGTATTGAATCATTTTTGTCTTAACTGATAAAATCTGCTATAGATCAGTTAAAAGTAAATCAGTCAAGCACAATTAGCTGAATCTGAATGATCATTTAAAAGTCTAATTTATAAAATTTCAATGTTATTGTTAAATGATACTGTTAAATTGATACAAAGAGGGATTCATTTTATTTTATATTCTCGATCTGAGCAATGAGAATACATTTTTAATTGAGTCTTGATTAAATCTTCAAACTAAAATAAAAAATAAGTTGTCCTTTCTCATTACCTTTCCCTTTGCCATCAGGAGTTAATTTATGTATTGCGAAAAGACTTAATCAAACGTTGATAATCAAACCCGGATTTCGGTTTTTGGGCTGTAGAAAAAATAAAAAATTACAAATAATTATCGCCTAAATAGTTTTAATGCACATAAAAATATGTTTTATTCTTATGAATGAAATTAAAGTTTGATATAATTTAAAAAACAAAAATACAATAAATTTATTTAATCTAATTTTTAGATTTTTCAAAAACTCAAAAATTTTCAAATAACAAATAAAATTTCAATAAAGTAAAAATTACTTTTCAATCAACACAGCACACAGCAACAGCATCCTCGTTGTTACCCGAATTTACCATAGTTGAAAATTTTAAAAATTATTCTGATGATAGTTCTTACCTTCTATATTCTTTGATTTATCATATTTCAAAACCTAAGAATCAACTCTAAAGTGAAACCCGTCAAATTGGCGCGTACGACAAACTAATCGTCGTACGACGAAGTATATAACAAAAATTATGAAAAACTAAAACTCTTGAAAACTTACCATAACATAAAATTTAGTTATTAAAAAAACAAAAAAAAAAATAGTGGAAACAAATTGTGTTTAGGAGGAAAACTTGTTGAGTGATTTCGTTGAATTATCTTTTTTGGATTTGCTTTTCATCATGTTTATCAACTAGGTATACTTACATAACATTAAATCGATACATAGTTATTATACAAAGTTTTACTTATGGTATTCTTATAACTTGACTATAACTTATTTGTACAACTTAAGTTATAAAAGTTTTGTAAATTTTCTTTGGTACAAAATAGTTGGATATGACTTTACCAAAATTATTATTTTATAAAAACCTACCACAATGTACAGTCTTATTGTAAATGTAAAATTTTCTGATTAAAAGTGAAGACTTTTAGTTTTAAGAGTACTTAATAATCGATAAATTTTTTTAAGATGAAAACAAAACGAACCACAAATCCAGATCTAAAGTGTACTGCTATGATCTTAAAAGAAAACTTTAATGAAAATTTAGAAAATTTATCATGTGAAAATTTCCAAATATTTCTTCTTTGGTTTATATTTTTTTTTTTTTTTTTGTTTTAATAATCTCTTCTAATCTGCCACAGCTTATGAAAGGTGTAAATTCCGCTTACTTTTTATTTTATTATTATTATGTTTTTTTACTTTACTTTTCTGTCAATTTATTGTGAACTATTCAAAGATGATTTGAGCATATTTAGGGGTTTTGTTTTTTTTTTGTTATAGACAATTTTCTATGTTTTTATATTTATGAGTATTTTCCATTTAGGATTATTCATAACATCCTTACACTTTTCCAATAAAAAATTATAATACGTGATTTTTATGAAGAGAAGAGTAGAAAAATTATTATTTCAATCATAAGTTTTAATGCAGTGGTTGTGCTTTTTGTAGTTTGACTGAATCTGTAACAAATCCATATACATAATTATTATAGTATATACCTATATTTATCTGTATTTATATGTAAATATATGTGTAATAAATTGTATTATGTATGAATAATAATAAAGTTTTCTTTTTCATTCATCTCTATATCCTTCTGAAAATGATGGTAAAATTTTGTACTTGTAATGTTTATAATTTCGAAAAGATGGAATATCAAGAATACAAAAATCAGTTTAATAATGATGACGTTTATTCTGAATTAGTATAATATTATATAATAAGTAAATACAATCGAACCCACTTATTAAAAGACATTTTAAAAACTATAATTTGATGACAGTATTAGCGGCTATTAATCAAATTCGGCGTTCTAGTGTTAGGCATTAATATATCTATACACCTCTATCATATATTATAAAAAATTAAGATTGTCGTATGTGGCGATAAATACAACATTTTTGTATTGTATTGTACTATATTTTCGTAATAATTCTGCCGAGGCAAAATACCATAGTACAAATATTTTGACATTACATGATAAAATTGTCGTATTTTAGCTTAAAGCCTAATGACAACGGCACGACATTGTCGTCCTAGATTACCGACATAGAATGTTGCAAAGCAAGTCTAATGAATGCAGAATTTTGATTTCCATTTTCAAACAACATCTCAAAAACACAAGAAAAACATTTTTAATTTAACCGTTTGAGTGCACACATATACCAATTTTGTCCAGCAAGAATTTAGAATGATAATACATACTATAGGAAAAAAAAATGAAATGTATATTTTACGATTTACAATTTTTCAGTGCAAAAATGGTGCATGAGTGCATTGAACGGAACTATTTGAAATTTCGTAATTTTTAAAATTTTCGTAATATTTTTTTTTGTACTTTTGTACTTATTTTTCTTTACGTTTTTGTTTTTTATATTTTAACTTAATTTATTTTTGTTTTTAAGTGTAAAAAAAAGGTATGACAAATTCAATAAGGACCAAATTAGAGTGTTCCTTGAAAATTTAATAATTGATAATGATACTAGCCCTTTTGGAGTTGATTCTGGTACATAATATGACCATATATTATCAGAAGATGACTCAGAAAGTTATTACCTATGTTAATATTTTTTATATTTTTTTTTATTGTTTTTATTACTATGTAACGTACTTTCAAGACAAAACCAAATGAATCACGGTTTATTTAAATTTTTATTATTATGTTTTTGTTATTTTTGTAATGCGGTATTGATCTCTGAGGCTAAGTTAGACATTTTTTTTAATTATTTTTATAGATTTATGTTTGAAGAAACAAAACAAATACAAAGCTGCTTTTGTTTTTGAAAAATTACTAGTTTTATTATTAGTTTTGTAACACAGAACTAACACAGAAATTTTAGGACAAAATAAATAAATTTTATATTATTTTACCTAATATGCTATTTTTTTTACTTGTTAGTTCTGTAAATTGCAAGGGTGATCGGGCGACTGTGATTCACAGTACGGATACTCACTTGTTGTGCTGATCATGTTTTAGACAACAGGTAAAATAGCCATTCAGTGGTTTTTCAATGTAGTTTCGCAAGTGTACGTACTATCTTCCCGCGGCGATCCGATTGTTCCAGGCTAAAGTACGGTGCTAAAGGAATAGAAAAAAAAATGCTCAAATTACACGGTGAAACAGCATGCGCCAAAGTATGAATGCTTACTGGATTAACTAACCTCTAGTATGCGAACTCTGGATACCTGGCAACTCCCAGTTTCTAGCTAGTCTTCCCGTGATATTGCGGATCTTTCCAACGGACGACTTTTCTTTTCCCCGCAACTCGTGGGATAAAATTATGAATGAAAATTAAAAAAAATTAACTTAAAATTAGCGAGCTGTCAGAGGATGAGCTACTTCTCTCCAGTCAGGAGATTATTGTGGGAAGTTTAGAAAGTATCAGCCTTAGTACACCTGTTCTTCCTCAAGTAACCGATAAACAAAAGCAAACTCGGGTCGCCAGCCACAGTGACCGGAAACCCAAAAGAAAATGGAAATCAGAAAACGTTGTTTGGAAAAAGAAGTACAACAAGGCCAATTTAATTTTAGGCAAGATTGCCAAAAATGAGGTAGCCGGTACTTCTACCAACCGTGATCGATCGGACAAAATTCGTTATCAGGCAGTCATTGAAGAATACAATAACCGCCAAAAGACCATAAGACTCACAACCTACAAGCTCCGAAAAGAAGCAAGAAGGCTTCTGGAACTCACCCTTACATTTTAACAGCAGACCAACCACAAAGGGTGTTTAGTTAGATCGCCAAGAAGTATCTGCAAATGGCACTAGTTGACGAAATCATCACCAGTGGCAAGTATGTGGCGGCAATCTGGCCAGCTATTGAGACAAAATTGTCCGAGATGATATTGCGCCATGTTATAAAAAATAGCGGACAACAGGCTCCAAATTTCGACTCGACTGAGGTACTAAGGGGATGTAGGATGATCAAATGTGAGAATCAGTATTCCAGGGATTTTCTCGGCGAATGCATTGCTAAGATCAGCAACGCTTTTGACGGCTTGAAATTCCTAGAGAACCAAAGGTTCGCATATCGTTACCCACAAACTCTTCAATTCTGGTGTGTGGAAAATATTGTATTTTTTCTGTTTTATTTATAAGCACACTGATTATATCACCAAGTAAATGAACCTCTGTGATCGGAAATGAATCTCCTAAACATTGAGTGATTTTGATTATAATTATTATAAACTTATTGATGCTACATAGCTTGTGTCTGCTCCAACACAAATTAAATGGAATGTAAAAATTGTTTGAATAACATTTGAAGATATGCAGGTTCTACTGTATGAAAATGTTTTATAGTTAGTTCAAATAACATAAATATCCTTTTTCCATTAAGTTTAGTCACGTAAAGCAAATTTTGTGACATAGAAAAATATAAATTTTTATTTAAACATAATACATAATATTATTTTATATAATATAAAACTTTGCTTTTCTTAGTGTTCGTAGTAGTAGACTTTATTAAGTAAAAAGAGGTGGTAAAATTATTTAAAAACTTACAGTAAGATTTTTATGAAATAATTGTCAAAAATATACATAATTTATTGTATTTTGTTCAGTTTTATGTGTCTCTAATGTCAAAACCATATCAAAAGACAAAAAACTAGTGGAATAACGGTTTGAAAGTATAGGTTTAAACATGTCCCGATTAAAATGATGACATGAATAAATTACCCCCTTTTGCTGCATTCACAATGATTCAAATTTAGAGCCGCATTCACAAAAATTCACAATGATTCACACACACGCACATAGAACATTTTCCAACAACTTCTCTAATATATCAAAGTATGTAGCTTTAACATTCGAATTTTGCGACAATGTTCGCCTGGAGTTTGAGAATTGTCTTTTTATAGAAGAAACTCATTAAAACAGCCTTCATTTATTGTTCCATTTTCCGGGGGGAAACGCAAGACTTTGTTGACTTTAATACATTAAAAACTCCTATCATTTTGTGAAACTAAACCTAGTGTTTTAGACTAACTATCAATACAATTCCAGCTCTACTACTTCAGGTGGTCAATTAAAACTCGTCTAGGAATTATTGAGAAATAAAAAATTTTAGTCTAGCACAGTTCGAACAGTTTCGTCCGTTTAAGTCTTCCAACAGAATTTCGACTGTCAGCTAAGCGACAAATTTCAGTATTCACATGTTGAGAAAGCCGAACTTTGTGGTATACTGCCAGTTTTTTTTTCATCTTTTATGACGGCGGATCTTTAAAACTCGTTGAATATCAGCATTGCAAGCATATCAGGAAACATTTACAGTGTTTTACAACAATTTGGAACATTTGGATAGTTTAAATATGTAGTGGTTTAACACAATTTGATATTCAAATACTGTAACTTCAGACTGGTTTTAAAATTTTATCAAAACTTTGTTATACGTCGAAAGTGTATATATACCTGAATTGTGGGCTCTTTTGAGGGGGATGTTGTGTCGGTGTATGACCTAATGACCATATCCCTAGAATAGCTTGAATTGCTAGCTTTCCAGAAATATATATCTTTAGTGGTGCATCTTATCCTTTAAGGACGAAAAGGACATTTGAAAGCATCCTTGTTGTTTTGATTTTTTTGTATAAAATTCATTATATCTGTTGATCCATTAGATATATATATTCAGTTACATATTCTAGAAAGATAACGGTCTGGCGCATATCTTAATGCTTATTTGATGATGATTGGTCCTGCCGTTATGGAGATATTGTAGTTCAAAGTAGACAATTTTAGAAAAAAAAAAAAATTATTTTTATTTTCTCTCTTGAAAAACTAAATACCTCAAGATTTTACCATAATAGCCACCCTAATATTTATTTACTGTTGGAAAGGAATTAATTTTTTCTATAACTTATACATACATACTTTATGTCTACGTCGTATAGTTCAGCGGATATAAGCATCTATTAAAAAAAATGCTTTTACATTGTATACAAGAACATCAAAACAACAAGGATGCTTTCAAATGTCCTTTTCGTTCTTAAAGGATAAGATGCGCCACTAAAGATATATATTTTTGGAAAGCTAGCAATTCCGGCTATCTTTGGCATGGTCATTAGGTCCTACTCCGATATAACAACTCCCTCAGAATCCCCGAATTGTGTTTCAGTTCTAACTCGTGTTTTTTTTTCATAATATGATCTTTTCATCTGAGCTCTGCATCAAGTGTCATACCAAAGTATTTTACAGAATTTGTATATGGTATAACGTCATTGTTTATTATGAAGGGAATGGGCGATTCTATTTTTTTATTTTTCATAATTAACATGTGTTGATTTTGACTCATTTTGTTTAATTCTCTACATTTTGTGCCATAAGGATGCTTTGCATATTGTTATTTGCTTGCTGCAGTTAATTTGTTGCTTTATTAATATTATTACCAATCGCAAACACTGCAGTATTATCTGCAAAAGTTGCTATTATCACATCTTTTAGCTCTGAAATATCACTGGTATAGAATAAAAATAGAAGGACGGGACCCAGAATACTCTCTTGGTGTACTCCTGCATGCATATTGCTTGGAGTAATCTAACAATAAAAACAACATATAAATCTAAAAATTGTTAAGTTTTTAAGCCCCATGTTGGTTTGTGTTTTATTTTTTTATCGACCCTGTATTAGAATTTAACTATGATTGATTTTATTGTTAAAAATTTAAAAATAATTATTCTGATGATAATTCCAGTTAATACAACAATTTGCAAAAGCAATTTAATAATAATTAATTTTTAAGAATTAAAGTAAAATCAAAAAAGGATAGCTACACATATTTCCTAATAGAAAATTTAAAATTTTTATAATATTTTTTTTATAGTAATTTAAAAAATTGAAATCGTCAAGGTAATAAATAAAAATTCCATTAAAAAAATAATAAAAAAAACTCTAAATATCTTAAAAGCAATAACTAAAAAAAAAAGACAACAACAATCACCATCATCAGTAAATTTATTTTGGCTAAGATAAACGCCCTCTCATAATTCAAATTATTTTAGATGTTTAGGGTCACCGAAATCATTAATCAAAATCTCTCAACCCAATGTACCATACTTTATCTCATCAAAAAGAAGTTTGTGTACAAGTTTTGCTCCTGATTTGTTTTTTTTGTTTTATTTTTTTTTTGTTTTCCTTTTACATGTCAAGTTCAGAGTAGATTTCAGTGGAGGCGTCATTTTTGGTTTCCTCCTTTCCAGACTTGGACATTACTCAATAAAAATTTTTGGGGTTTTTTATATAACGTTTTTTTCCTCTTCTTTTTGATTTGTACTTGTGTGATTGTTTTTTTGTTTTTTTTTTTGTTTTATTTTGTTGATGATTTTGAAGAAAGTGAATAGGATTTTCCGGGATTTTGAAATTTCGTATCTTTGTTGTTTTCGATTTTTTTTATTTAATTTTTATACCCCTCCGTTTACTTTAACCTCATAGTCGCTTTTTACTTTAGTTTTATAATTATTTTTTTTTGTTTCATTTGAGGCGACATATTTTGATAGACATTTAAATTTCCTGTATGATTTCAAATGCATGTACATTATTTTTTTATAGCTATATTGTTTTTATATTTTTGAAACCGATGAAGTATGTTAATATTTTACAGTTAAATTTTTTGAAATAACTTTGAATAAAAATTTAGTAGTTTTTTGGGATATCCTATTTATTAAAATAACTGTAAGTGATTTTATTTTCCATAAACATTTTCAGAAAATGCGTATTGGAAATTAAATTATTTACAAACAAAAAACAATTTTGTTGTGTTGTGACAGTAACAGTTTTTTATTGTTGAAGTAACATTTTAGAGAACTGAGTGAAGATAAATTAGTGAATTTGAGATTACCCATTTTGATGATGGAGCAAAGTGTGGCTCAAATTTAGTTATTTGTTTAAGCAAGACGAAGATTTTATTGGAAATTCACAACTTTGTAAACTATCAATTTTAATCTTTCTGAATCAATTTTTATCTTACAACCATTTTGCAGGATCATATTTTTAATTTGTGGGAAGATGTTGAATGTTGATCGATAAATGTCTAATTATAGTCAGCTATGCAATCGATACATTAAAATTGCTCATTATATTATCAATCATTGTTATTGTGTTTTTTTTATTTAGCTTAGTTAATAACTATTTTCTATTCATCAATTGCTCTCTTAGATAAATGTCGGGACATTGGAGATTTTGAACCTATTTAAAAATATATATAAAGTAAAAATAAACAGTCGTTTCAAAAACCTACTCAGATCAATTTGCTTTCGGTCTTTCTAAGACCATTTTCAATTGACATATGGCAATGACCATTCGAGAGTTTTATTGACACATTCAATTAGGTTATTTTGTTTATTTTCCATTCACTTACGTATTTGTTAATTAAAGAATTCTTAACAATTTACTTCTGGGAAAAATACTTTGTTGACCCCTACATTACGAGATCTTTATACATCACCTACGTTAGACCAACACTTGAATATATTTCGCAACTTTGATCTAAATGTCGTAAGTTTTATATCTCACGTATTGAACTTAGTTTAACGCAAATATGTTTACGCTTCGTAATACGTAATTTTTTATGGTCTGACGCTTCTAATCTTCCTCATACTGAAAATAAGTTGCTTTTGATAGACCTGGAATTTCTCCAACAACGCTGTTCGATGGTTGGCATTACGTTTATCCACAAAATTGTTGCTGAGAATAGCCTGACACCCAAAAGTATGGATTTAATAAATTTTATTGAAGATCTGTGTAATTTACGTTCCGTTGACCGGTTTAGTACGGCGATTGACATCCTGGCACCTAAAAACAAATCTAATAAGTTTTATAGAGAATATACTATGTAATTTATACTCCGTTGACCAATTTAGTATTGCTGACTGAACATAGTATTAACAATGGTGCATTTGAGCCTGTGTCTAGAATAATGCGTGACTAAAGGGCTCTCTAAAATGTTCTGGAAATCTAATTGCAATTAAGGCTAAAATGGCAGAAAAGTTAAAAAATTGGCAAAAGTAATTTACAATCAATAAAAGAAGTACAAAAAATGCACAAATTAGATGAATATGAAATTCTAGCGATTTACAGGAAAGTAGGTTGATGTAGGTAGAAGTGACAATTCCAGTTATTTCCGGAAAACTAATTAGCATTTAATTGTGCCTTTTTGATACCCCGACTCAAGACCTATTTCTTGTTGTTGGTTGTTATAGGTGGTCGTTCTTTTATTTTCGCTCTCCCCAGGGACGCAGTACTAGTGTGAAAACCTATATTGCTGGGGAAAGCTTCACCTTAAGTTCGGAGTCTGACTTTAGCTAATGCTAAGCAGCTACATGGGAAGTGTCGAAGAGTTTCCGCTTCATTCTCATTCTACCTATAGTAGAGAGATCGAGAATCGGTTATCTAAGCTTGAAATTTCGTTTCGGCATTGTTCCACCAGCTTAGAACAGATAATGTCCACCAACAAAGATTTGATAGTGACTTGACTATCCGTGAATGGATAAGATGGTAACTTTTGTGTTGGTCATATGAATGTGATTAAGAGTTTTAAGCGCTTCCCTAAATGCACGCAGCTCTGCTTGAAAGATACTAGCTTATTCAGGGAACCATAAGACTTTCATATTTTCAGAATTTCTGAGAAAATTCCTGCATCTACTCCGCAGTTCATTTTCGACCCATCAGTGACAATTCCTATATTATTTTCCCTTTTCTTTAAACCACGCTTCCAATTGGTCCTAGAGGGATAACCTACTATCAGGCTTTTTGTTGAAGTTCAGTTTAGGAGTGATATTATCGGTTGTATCTGGCAACAGTTCATTTGGAAACTGGCGTATGATATTACCGTGGCCATACGGTTTGGAATACCAGACGCCAGTTACAGGAGAGGTAGGTAGATAATAAATTTATTTAAACTAATTCAGTAGCTACCAATTAAGAAAAATCAGGGTAGAAAACAAAATCCTGTTCATAATTTTTAGGTAATAAAATTCGAAATTACTGATAAGGTGTACAACGGGCAGTATAGTCTGTTCTAAGTAAGTCCTAAGTGCCTAGGATTAACCTGATTTATTCAATATAAGAATGACATTTCTTTTATCCAGCCTATACCAACCAACCAACATAAGTTAATTAAAGATAATAAATGAAATAAAACATAAGAGAAATCTATACCTATACTGTCGCACTATACCCGAATAAAGGAATGAATTTATTAATTTAATTTTAGAAAAATGACAATTCCTTGTTGGTAAATTCGAAATAATGCTGATAATTTTCTATTTTGAAGCATATATTTTGAATCCACTTAAGAATATTTTTTAATTTAATTTTTTTTAAATTATATTTAAAATTCGCCTTTTCCTTAAATTAAATTGCAAATTTGCCTCCCCTTTTTTTATTTTTATTCATTTTGCATTTTGACTTGACAATGAAAAATTTTGTTTAATTTTTAAAATGTTTCAACTATTTTTTAGTACTAATTTAATTATTTATTTATTGGACAATAGACTACGGTGATGTACATGCATTGTTTGGTAATATCTATACCACGTTTATATTGCAATAATATAATGATATTAGTTGACACACATATAGGAATATCACGATATCAGCAATATTACAATATCGATATTACATGTCTGTCAGTAGTATAAGACAATATAGCTAATACAAGGCTGATGAGATTATTTAAGAAACTTTAATAAACTTTAATGCATGTAGATCAGTGTACAAAATATTTTATCCGCATCTTTAATGAGTCTTTCGAATAATTTACCGATATTAATTATTGAAATCGTATCATTCTACAAAAAAAAAACTAATAATTATATAGAAAATATTGAATAGCAACAATCAAACAAAAAACACGTGTAATAAAGATTTTGTACCAGAATATGAAAATCAGATAAAGGTGGAACAGAATAACCTATATAATAATAATAATAATAATAATAATAATAATTAATTACTTTTATTCAATGATATTATGATACAGCCTCTGAGGTATATATTAAAATAACACATATAATAATTTTGTATTTGTATCTCTTACTAAATCTTAAAGATTTTTATTTTAAAAAAATAGATAAATACTCTTGTATAAATGTAAACATACAATAGTATACTAAAGCAATATGTTTAATATACTTTCTTTGTAAATCCAAAAGTGATTATCAATTATTAATGAATTAAATGCCACGTATACCATATAGGTTTTATCAAATTACCTTTGAATTATATGAATTTCTGAAATCTTATGGGAATAAGAAATAATAGATATTCTTATTAAAGAGACCAATCCATTTTTTGAAGAACTGTTTTTTGTTTAAGATAATTTTACTTCATAATAGTTAATGCTTAAAGCACTTACAATATTGATCTGCCTTCGCAACAAAATATTTTATTTAAATTAAAATCTTTTGTACAATGAACTTTAATTGTAGGCAGAATTTCTTCAGGGGTTTTCGGAATTCTCAATTAATCGATCATTTAATATTTTACTAATTAAAATGTATTTGCACTTGTTGAAGACTTAAAAACTAGTTTTTATCGATAGACTTGTTAATTTTATTTTATCTTTAATTCTCTATAATCTTATTTTACTTTATGTCGTTGTTGTAATGATTAACTTCTGCCGGTCATTTCATTTACCCTATTCAGTAACATAAAAATTTATAGCCACAGAAACCCAAAACATATGGGATAGTTGTCGAGGACTTACACAGTCTAAATTCTTTTTTAAACTAACTATTCATAGATGGAATCATATAATCAGGGAGACTAGATTCAATGTCAGAATGCTGATATGGTTTATCACAGGTAATGGCCCATTCAACAAGCATCTCATCAAGATTGGTAGATCGAATCCTCCTCTCGTTTTCTATTTGATTGTGACGTTATAGCTCTCAAAAGATACAAACGGTTCCAGGGATACAAATCACCTGATTCTGAAATTGATATAAAAGCAATAATAGCGTTTATCAAGGACATAGACATGCAATTCTGAAATGGACGAGGAAGTACAATAGATTTTAAGAGGTTTTACAAAAAAAAAAACATAAAATTTGTGTGTTTTTTCCTATAACGTCAAGCTTTTTATCTGCGATTTCCAAATTGAGTTGCGTTAGGCTACATGTGTTGATTTAGTGATGTTTATTTCCATTAGAAGGTGGTCCAATGTGGGACAGATTGGTTCATGGATGTTCTCTTTCGTTGCTTCTACCTTTAACTATTTGCTTCTCCATTTATCCTGACCGCCTGGAAATAAGCCAAAAATATGCAAGATAAGACTTGCTTATTTTTTTAGGAATCTCTGCATTTCACATTTATATTCCGTAATTATAATTTCTTGCTGTTTGATAACGAGCAATCAATTATCATTCGCCTTATCAAATATTGTCACTTTTGTTTTGATTTTTTGTTGCAAGGCCGTATTCTTTATTGGCGATATGTATTAATTTGTATTATGACTATGTCTAAGTAGTGCTCATGTTCCTTTAATATTAGTGTGTCATCTGAAAATCTATGGTCATTATTTTTTCACGCCAACGGTTATTTTGACACCCGTTCATCTATAATGTGTTCTTCTTCCATAATGTGCTTCGTATAGATATTGCAAAGAATCAAAGAGAGAATAAAACCTTTATTATTCTAGTACCTAATATGCATTTGAAATTATCTGAAAACACGAGGTTCATTCTAACTGGTGTTGAATTTTCTGATTATAAATTATTTGATATAGGGTATTGCGCTGTAACTCGCCAACCATATTGGCCAATATTTCTCTTTTACGGTATCGAAAGCTTTATTATAATCAACGAACTCTAGATATGGGATGATATGAACCTCTCTTCATTCCTCTTTATTTTGTCGCATATTCTAAATTTGTTCACTGGTGCCTTTTATTGAGACCAATCAATATTGTTCTTCCACTATTTGTGGTGTCAACAAGTTTTTTAGTCTCTCATGTATGATTTAAAGGCATTTACTTTACTTCCAAGTAGAATCAACGCTACTATACGTTAATTCGGACATAATTAAATAATTTAATTAAGAAAAAATTAGTCACCAAAATTCAGTTCAAAGAACTAAAGTAAGCTCAATAACGCAGCAAATTCAAATATCATTAAAAATTGCAGAAATGTTAGATCCAAAGTAATTTGAGTATTTACCTTATTGAAGTCTCTCTAAAATTGTCAAGCAAATTATTTCCATGTACTTCATTAATGCTTGTAGTAACGGAAAAGAAGCCATAATTGAAGAAAAATGATCTGTGAAATGGCGTACTCCGCTATATATCTTGTTCATCGATTTCAAAGAAACTTTCTTCGGTTCGACGCATTTGCGATATGGAATACATTAAGACGAAAAACAACTCCCGGAAAGTTAATAACAGAACCTTTGTATAAAGATTATCCATTCTCCACTGCGGAACAGTAAGCGACACGTTCAACACAAATTCTAGAGCAAAACAAGGATGTCCTATCTCACCACTTCTATTCACACTTGTAATATAGATGAGATAATAGATGAGAAATGGGTTATTCCTAATAGGGTGGGATCTCTCAAGGACACTGGAAGACTTTGACTATTCAGATGATATATATCTGCTAGCGCATAGTTTCTGCGACATTCAACATAAAGCAGATTTACTTCAGGAAGCATCGCTCAGAGTCGGGCTAGAAATTAACATAGATAAAACCAAGGCCATGAGGATAAATAACACCATAAGAATAGAAAGTCACAGTCACAGTCAAATATGTGGAAAGCTTCTGCTACCTAGCTAACATTCTTACAAAAAACGAAGATACTGGAACAACAAACTAAGCAAAGCCAGAGCTGCGTTCGGTGAATTAAGTCCAATAGGGAAGAATGATCAAATAATTAGAAAAACAAAGATTAGAATATTCAAAGCATGTGCAATGTCAACCCTAATATATGGCAGTGAAACTTGGATGACGACAAATAACATCAACCAAATACCTCAAGTATTTGCGAACAAATTCCAAAGAAGAAAATGTCGAATATGCTAGCCCAACACCATCAGCAATAAAAACATATGGCAGCTAACAGATAAAGACCGATAATGCACCAAATTAAGCGTAGAAAATAGAGATGGATAGGACAACAAAACCATCAAATAATACAACCAGAATGGACCTAGAATGGGACCCCCAAGGCAGCAGAAGATAATTAAAACCCAACAACACCTGGGGTCAAACTGCGACTTCTAAGCTAACGAGATATGGACGAACTTGGGAGGAAATAAAAATCATTGCGTTCAGCAGAGAAAAATGGAGAAGGCAAGTTGATGCCATATATGCTCCCACGAGGAGCCACAGAAAAGAAAATTACAATTTTGAAACAAATCCAGATTGGATATCCAAGAAAATGGAAAAAAATATAATGAAAGAGATTATGTTATAAAATTTATGACAAAATGAACTGCAGATATTATTTTTATTATATCGTACTCAATTGGACACTGTAAGTTAAAAATGTAGATTCACAATTCCATGAAATTACCTTAAAATTGACCCTCTTAAATATTATATTCCTGTTAATAATATTTTACTTATTAATGTAAAAAAATTTCTTGAACAATAGCAGACAAGGCACACACATCATTTATTTCAAATATAGATAAATTAAATCAAATTATAAGATATTCAATTAACATTATTTACAAAGGTGAATAAAGTTTTATTGTTTTATAGGACCCACCTACCTACAGACATACTCATATTGAATTCTAATCATTAACTTAATTTAATGGAATCCTTGTTTTATTAGATAGGTGATCCTTAAGATCCTTTGTGTTTGATAGTAATGCCAACTAATGTTTTATAATAGTCTTCTGTTGGGAATCATCATATTAAAAATATAATATACTTTGTAAGTCATACCAAAATACAAATTATAATAATATATAGGCATAGAATGCGGTATTATTAAATTAAAATAAGTTCCCTGGATAATAAAAGTAACTTTTATAAAAGGTTTCATTTGATTGTTATCAAAATTAAAATTGTTTTGATTTAGTTGTGATTTTTCGAATACATGACATTGTTTATTTGTAGGTAAAATATAATATACTGAAATAATTACAAAATTATTAAGGTTAGTTTATATTGCTGCCATGGGATTCTAACAGTAACCGGACTATTTAGATTTGTCGCAACCATTAAAATTGAAAAATAGGCAAATATAAAATATACTAGGTACCTATAATAATTAAAAACTGTCGTTATTATTGTGAAAATTCCTGATTAGTTCAATTAATTTCCATACACTTAAGAATTTTATATGAAAAATATGCCGATTGGTCGATTTCACGTTATTTTAGAAGTGTAGTTGAACACTTTACATTTGGTTGAACACTTTACTAAACAGGTTACTTCTATTCAGAAGTCTAGATATTCTATTCAGAAAATTATTTTCTAAAGAAGCTATTTTACTACAATTCAGTGCCAATAAGAAATAACGCACAAAATTGACTAAATACAAGTACATGGAAACTGTTTCTCCAACTTTAACTAACGTAAGAATAGAAGTAATTGTGTTTCTGATACAAAATCAATTTTGTTTTAACTTTTGTGTCATACAAAATAAAAATAAAATAAAAATGTTGACCATGTTAGAATGTTATATGGATTAAATGTCTAAGAGGCTACTTGCTAGACTTCATGAGTGATGTTTCAGGTACGAAAATCCAATGGCTTTATAAAAAGCACAAATTGGTTCTAACAATGTATGATCCGAGTAGATAATCCCTATTCTCTGGTATCACAATGGACTATATTCTAATTTTGCCGCCTTTGTCAGTCACTTATACCTACCTATTTTCCATGGTGTAGTGTATTGCTGACTACTAATCAAGATAGGTAATTTTACCGAAGTTACTAACAAGAACATATAAAAATATTAAAACTACTCGCATGCAAACTTATTTACTTGAGTGGCGCTACTGTTCTGAAAGGTCTTGGGTCTATTTTAAGACATAAATAAATAATAATTATTATTATTATAAATAATATAATTTATAGAATATGCTGTAGACTCTAGGTGAAACATTATTAAAATTAAATAAATATTAAAACTCTAGGTATGTTTCACAATTTTATTAAATATCTTAATCGATTTCGGTTATTATAAGTTTTG
Organism: Argyra leucocephala; assembly: GCA_963942445.1. NCBI lineage: Eukaryota > Metazoa > Arthropoda > Insecta > Diptera > Dolichopodidae > Argyra > Argyra leucocephala. The sequence continues at coordinate 23,878,467 of OZ012677.1, read as the reverse complement.
ACTCAGTGGTCTGATGATGGTGTAATAACTGAAATCGATTAAGATATTATTAATAAAATTGTGAAGCATACCCAGAGTTTTATTATTTATTTTATTATAATTAATATTATAATCATTATTATCTTCAATTTCAGCTTAAAGATTTTAAGCTTGTCAATACCTTCAATAGTTTAGTATAAAATTTATAGACTTTTAAGATATTGTTTAACTATATATTATGCCAACAGGGGTGTATTGTTATTTCTAAGAAGGCCCAATAATCGGCCACAGGCATACTAAAAAGATCTATTCACCAGTTAGCACTATTACTTGTTGAATCTGTAAATGAAGAAGTGTAAAAACGAACTGTTGGCTTGTTATCGTTTTATAACTTTTGTTTCTAGCTTCAAGCTTCGAACACTTCGATTGCCACTACCACTTAAATTTCAATCTTATACAAGTACTACTGATTGATATAATCTATATTATAATGTAAATAGATACTTTGAGATTATACTATTATTTTTTATTCCTTTTTACATTTTTAATTTAATAACGAACGTCCAAAAATAACTTTTTCACATACATAGTTAAAGAAAATTTAATTTGCTTAAAAAAACATCGTCGGAAGGCTATACGGCGATCGGTGCTTCAGAAGTTATGTCACAATTTTTCCCAACACTTCCTGATTTTTTGCAGTAATTTCTTTTTATTTTCATTTATTTTTAATACACGAGTTTTTATTTTATTCACAAAAAAAAGAAATTTCATTTAGTAGGTAGGTAGGTTAGAATAAATAATATTGAACAAACACTAATAATAATTACACAAATTGTCAACAACACTGACAAAAATATGTGTCATGACGTACCCAGTAAACATAGTAACGTCAGGTATCTTAATGTCAAAGATGGATAAAATCACAGTGACAACTTGCAGAAAAATATGACGTCGTCTTACCACGTGGGCGAAGATAGAGTTATCAAAGTGGTCTTTTACAGTAGGTCATACCCCTACTCTTAGACAGTACAAACAGATTAAAAATGAAATTAGACATTGCCTTCGGAAATACAAGTGAGATTAAAAGCTAGAAATCGAGGACGATGGAAATGTCAAGTGGAAGCCCTATGCTCCCAAGAGAAGTAAGGTAAAAAAAAAAAGGTAGATTAGGTACGCATCATATTATGGTTTTTTTGTTATAATTTACTTTAACTTTGTATTTGATTTATTTTTGTTTTTTTCTAATGAACATGCAAAATATAAATTGAATTTTTTTCTATGTATTTCAATTTGATTATAATCATATCTAATAATATCATTTCGCTCTGCCTACTACGAAGACCAGCTTTTATGTTGAATTTTTAGCTGATAAATTGGAGTTTAGAAAGAGAGTAGTATCGTTAGGCAAGGCGCACACATTCAATTTTTTACAAACTGATAGTAACTTGCAAATTGAAGCAATCGATTTGTAAGTTACGTATTTACATGTTAACGTAACTTACAAATCGATTGCTTCAATCACACCAGACATCAACACCAGTTGCAATTAATTAATCGTTGTGTACAGTTGTTTGAAATTTTGAACATAATATACATATCATGATGTCCGGTGAAAGTAATGGTAAGTTTTTACTGATAATTTTTTTAAAAACTTGCTATAGAGGATACAAACTAATTATTCTTAAATATAATGCCTTATGTTTACATTATTAGGGTGAACCCAATATTGTTTTCTTAACTTTTTCCTTCTTTTGATTTCAAGAGCACAAATGCATGCTAACTCTACAAAATCCATTTTCAAAGTAATACACGAAATACAACTGTTTAATTGATATGTGTGGCTCCAGCAAATCAAATAGTTTTATTGCTATGAGGTATGTGTATGAGGTATAGTAAAATTATAATACTTATTTATATACCAATTTTTAATTTTTGTTGCTACTCTTCAAAATAACTTTTTTAAATTGTCAAATGAATAGAAAACATTTTTTTATTTGATATTTTTTTTAGTTTATTCTATTTTTTTGTATTTCTTTACACATTATATTTATTTTGTTTTTGACTTTCTAAGCGCACAGAGTTCAAATCGATAATGAACCGATGATGAATCGATGAACAAATTGGAATGATAATATTTACGCTCACATATGAAATTGCAATTGTAATTGAAGACATAATTTAAACGCTGAAAGCTGGCTTTTACAACAGATTTCAATTATCGCGCGCAATGATTAAACTCTGTGTGAGCATGGGACGTTCGACTAGTTAATATTAATTCAAAATACTTTGATTGCTTTCAATGTTCCAACTTAAAATTCATTAAATTCTCTGGTTAGTACACATACACACACACACATAATAGACAAACATGTATTTCGGCTTCTGAAGAAACAAGAAAAATTTAATACAATCTCTTATCATATTTTAAATATTTATAGTCTCCTAGAAACAAAATACTGTTTGTAATTTATTGCGGGTTACAAGAATCAAAATTATTAAATATTTAAAATAAATTTAAATATTTAATTTAAAAAAAGAAGCAAACAAAAAATGTTCAATAACAAACATAAAAAATATCCTCAACAGTTTGTTATCTTTTAGATAGTCTAATATGATACTACTCAGTGTAAATCCTTTTTATTAGAATACTCTTCAGTGATGTTCGTTTTATTATTTTTTTTATTTTAACAAAAGAGAGTTATACTTCAGTAAGAGTTCTCTAAGTATATATATATATATTGAAATACTTATAAAAAAAAAAGTTTGCTTACAATCTTCTTATTTTGTTGCGTTGCCAGGCTTTCGGCTTGTTTCTATTTTATTTTAATAATAATAATATATTAAAACACACGTACATCTCAAATATAATATCTATTTTTTTTTTTGTTACTGTATATAATATGCGTTAACAAATCTAAAAATTGTCGACATATTTTATTATTCTTAAAGCATGTTTATGTACTGACATGTAATACTATACTCAGTATGAATAAAATCAAGGACTCAACCAGCTAACAACTCACACCCTAAACTTATTTTTATATGTATTTTATATCGTACATCAAAAACGCAAATATCGTATATATGTACGTATATTATTATTATTCATCCTGTAGTGTATTTTAAATCTCGTATCTCATTCATGTTTTTTTTTCTTTTCTATTTATTCTATTTTCATTGTGATATTTCGATCTCTTTCTAACATACAAGTAGGATGAATTATTTTCGTTGAAATTTGTTTTTTTTTTTAAGTTCCTATACTGCAGGATTCGCCACCTTAATAAAATTTACTTTAACCTTTATGAAAGCTAACCACAAAGTATTTTTCCACCTGCTTACATTTAACAAATTTTTTAACTTTTATTAAAAGGATGATTGTTCGATTCTTAACCTTTATCAACAATTTTTTTTCGTTTAAAAAAGGTTAGATTTAATACACAGTAACAAAACTTAAAAAAAAAATAAAAGCAAGGTGCAAAATGAATTATATATAGTTTGTACACTTATTACGTTGTACTTATTTCATCGCAAATTAAATCATAACAATGCTCACTTTTAACCTTTGATCGTGGAATTAAGGGTTCGAGTACAGTTTGATTTGTCAATTTTTTTATTCTGTTAATCTTTGTGGGAGCATAGGACATCAAGTTGCCTTCTCGAATGTTTTCTGTTTTGTGGAGTGATATTGATTTCTTACCAAGTCCGTCCATGATTAGCTAATTTGGCTAGTATGGTTAGGTGCCAGATATTGTTGAGTCTTCTACTCTTTCTATGTCAATTCAATTTTATCAATTTCAGTTGTGTGTTTATTCATATTATATTTGTTCTGTATAATTCCAAATGTTAGCTATTCATATTATATTTGTTTCTGGTGACATCTTCTAATATAATTTATGGAATATGCTGTAGGCTTGTAGGTGAAACATTATTAAAATTAAATACATATTAAAACTCTAGGTATGTTTCACAATTTTATTAAATTATCTTAATTGGTTGTGGTTATTACACTATCATCAGAAAACTGATAAAGTAATTTTACAGTATTTTTGTAATTTTACCTGTAATATTATTTATTTATTTACAGTTACAGAGGCTTATAAAATTTTCAAAGATTTGATTTTATTCTGTCTAGCTGGTCGTTCAGCAGATTGTTATGTTGTTTTTGAGCTGATAAAATTTCATATGCTTCCCAGGTATATTAACCTTAGGCACCTATCCTGTTCTGCAAAATGTAAAATTTCCAAATTATTTATTGAGCCATCGTGATTATTTTCTAAGATATGTTTCACTACGTTTGAATCATTTTTTCTGTTAAACGCAGATCTTAAATATTCCTTAAATCTGGTTTGAAAATCTCTTCCAGTTTGCCCAATGTAATCACCACACGCTGGGTGGCGCAATAGGTAGAGCGCCTGCCTTTCATCCGAAAGGTCCCTGATCCGCTCCCCGATGAAGCAAAAAAAAAAAAAAAGCTTCATTGGTTTTTCGAGCTGGTTTAGTACCCTTTGTCATTGGGATATATTAAATGACAAAGGATAATTGAAAGTTACTCTGGTAACAAATTAAATAAAATGAAACTATTCTATTTAAGAAGGCTTAGTTCCTGACAATAGTAGTAGTTTTCCACATTTAATGAGTAGATAAGCCAGTAATTTGTTAAAATAAATACTCGAATTATTGTAGATATTGTAGTGTAAAATTGCAGTACCGTACTTAATTAAGCACGAAAAGGTGATTCCTCCTAAGTTACTGACAAGATCATAAAAAAAATCATTACATTTTATTTGGTAAAAACTCGATTTACTAATATTGTTCCTGGTAACGATTTTATTATTCACTAGTTTTTGATTAATTATATTGTTATTGTATATTGTATTTTTTCATGCATGATATTACATATTTTTAAAATAGTACCTGTAATAAAACTGAACGTCCTGTAATTAATTTCAGATTTTATCTCTTTGGAAGAATTATACAATTAAAAGTTTTCTATTTGTCTTCCTCTATTGTGTTGTCGAAGATGTTCCCCTCATATCCGTTATTCTTTGCTATTATTTTTATTATATTGAGCTCTTAATTATAATTTAGTTTCGACATCGGAATAATCAATAACCTATGAACGTAGCTATGGAAAGTGGACATTTTAGTATTGATGGGATGGTTAGAATGTGCTGAAATCACAACATTTTCCACCACAATATTCACACCACAATATGTGTTTTTTCTCCAAATTTTTCCCTCTACGCGACTTCTAGAAATGTCCAAAAAGTTGAACTATTATTTGATTCTTTTTCCATTTTGTACTGATTTTTTTTTATTTTCAGCATTCAAGAAATCGAGAAACAGATCCAATTGTCTGCCAGTTCCTCTAAAGATGTAAAATACATCATCTACATATCTGTACCATTTTTGAATATTCTTAACTATTGAATTTGTGAATTCTTAGACTTTTCTTTCAAAGTCATCCATGCATATTTCAGCCAACAATCAACTTAAAGGTGAGCTCATAGGTTGGTGAGTAAATCCACGAACCGAAATCGACAAAAAATTCCATAAATTCAAAATCCACAATGCTATGATTGCTAATGGCAAATTATTCCTGAAAAAGGAAGATTGTTATATGCAATAGCGGCTATGCATAAAAATAATTTATATAAATATTATGTCAAAGGCATGGATGGAGCTTTGATTATGAATCCAACTCTAAAATTTTTCCTAATAAAGTTAAATCTTTCATAATCGTACATAATAAAGTGAAATGCGTAAAAGCAATAACAAGGATTGTTTATTGTCGATTTTTTTTTGTGGAAAAAGCCATTATGGATTTTGTTTTTTTCTTGATTTGGGGACTAACCCTGAACCCATATTAGAAATTCTTTCACTTGTTTGTAAAAATATTTATCAAATCAAAAATAGTTCTGTTACAAACAATAATGTTCAAAACGCTAATTAGCTACTTCGTTTTTAACAGGTGTAACAACATTACAATCATCCAATAAGTTTTGAGTAATTATTTTTATTTGCTTTATTGGTATAGATGAGAACAGATGTTCATTGTCATATTCTTCATTCAAGCTCCGCACCCACATGTCAAATAAAATCATTTTAATACTTTGTGTACTTGAGTGTGCAATTTGCGCATCGACAAATCGATATTGAATCTAGTCCTATCAAAATCGTGCTCAATAGATTTGCATAACCAGCTGGTCTGACAGAAATTGGCTTAGATTTTTAGTTGCTATTCGCTTTTATTTCATAATATAATATTCATTATTGCACATTGTTAGTTTGACCTTTTGTTACATTTTTGTTTTTCTTTTAATTGCTGTTTAATTGCTGTTTAATTGCTCTCAATCACTATTTTTTTCAATTTTGATTTTTTATAATAATTGAGTTTTCAATGTTGGTTTTACCTATAAAATATTACACGCTGGGTAGCGCAGTAGGTAGCGCGCATGCCTTTCAATCGTAAGGTCCCAGGTTCGATTTCCGATTCCCGATGAAGCAAAAAAAAAAACAAATTCTTTATGGGTTTTTCGACAAAATTAATTGAGAGTATAATCTGGTAACAAATTAAATAAAATGGAGCTATTCTATTTAAGAAGGCGTAGTTCGTGACAATAGCAGTAGTTTTCCATATTTAATGAGTTCATAAGCCAGTAATTTGATAAATAAATGCTTGAAATATTGTAGATATTGTAGTGTAAACTTGCCTTACTAATTACTGTATATATTTCAACTTAAGTGACTGTCAAGAACATAAAAAAAAGAGTTCCCTCTCACGTTCATTAGTTTCATTAAAGCTTCAATATAATTTCAATTGTGTACAATCGTAGTTATTTTTAATAAGTGGACATCTTTTATCTCAATCCCTATACTTTGTGGAATCTTAGCATGATATTTTGTATACGCCACATACTTCTTTTATGCTTTTTCTATCTTTGCCAGATTCTAACAGATTACACAATTTGAGGTTTGTGCTAGTAGTGACTACATTTTGATTGTATTTCTTAAATAAACAAATTCATTTTGGCTTCTTCATATCCTTATTTTATTAAAAAAAAAAGAGATTTTGCATTTCCCCCGATGGATTTTCTTCTTTATTTTTTTCCTTGCGCTTTTTTTCGATTACCGATTTTTTAAAAATAAATAAAATCAATGTTCATTATTTTTATTTATGCAAAAAGAGCTCTTAGTATGTTTTTTTAATTAAAATATTGAGTACCAAAAAAGTAGTAACTGTTATTTTCGGAAAAGTACCATAGTAACAAGTATTTAAAACAAACACCAGTGACTTAAAAATAACAGTTTGTTGCTACTTTATGTACCATGTTAGTCGCTAAATTTAATTCCAATTTTCACACAAAGGTTAAAATAAAATCATTTCATATTACATTATTAGAGTATTAAGGAAGCGAAATTCAAAATATACGCCATTAACCATTTTAAATATCTATTTTTGAGACTATGCGGGTGAGTAGTTTACGTTAGTATGAAAAAAAATACCAGAAAATACTCTGTATTGGCATTTAAAGTTTAACTTATATAATTACACATCTACAATATATGTATACCTACACATAATAATATGTCTACATAATATTAGAAGTTATATTCTATTATTTTGCTGTATTACACTTTGTCATAGTTAGGATATCCCAATGGAAATGGAGATTTTATGATAAATTTCATTGAAAAATTACTGTGGATTATTTTGTGAGATAACTTTTGTTTGACAATTTGGATTGATTTTAAAGTAAGAAAAATTTAAATGAAAATATTATTTAGATATTATGAAAAACAATTTGTAAGAAAATATTATTTCAAGATTGACATAGCTATATTATATTAGATTTATATTTAAATCTCGAACTGACTTTAATAAAAAATTTTAATGGAAAATAAGAATTTCAAATTTTCAGTAGAAAATTAAATATTTTTAGAAGAATATTTACGTTTAATATTTTTCTATAGCTATCACTGTTATCGTCTTATTTTATTGTATTAAATAAAATTATTTTATTTTATTACTATTTTTATAATCTGTATTTTACTTATCCAATGGATCGATCCAGAGAAAATGAATTCCAAGGGTGGTTTAAAGACTGTATGTAGCAGATAAAATTAGCCTTTTATATTAGAAGAAAAAGATTGCAGCTCGACTCTATGCAGAATAGCAGTAATCTATCTATCTATATATGAAAATGAAATTTTTTCTGTCTGTCTTTATGTCTGTCTTTATGTTTGTCTTTATGTTATTTATAGACTTAAAAACTACTGAATCGATTTGGATAAAATTTTCAGAGTGTATTACTGGAATAGAGAGGAAGGTTATAACCTTCCTACCCGATTTTTTAAATTCCGACGGGTTCGAGCAGCTGCCGTACAACTCCCAGCACCAATTACAAATATATTAAGAACCAAAAGTGTTACAAAGCTGAAAATTTGTACTCAGTTACTGCCTCAAAAAGAAAAAAATACGTCTATTACCGTTTTTCAAAATTTTGAGTGGTTCGGGCAGCTGCCATACAACTCCCAATACCTATTACAAATATAAAAAGCCAACATATCTTTTATCGTATTATTATTTAAGCTTCGTTTAAAAAAATTTGGTAAAACATTTGGTAACCTACATTTGGTAAAACGGAAGTCGATTATTTTTATTATTCAAACATTGTTTTATAAAATCCGTTTACAAAGTTTCGAACAGGTAGACGTATTTACATTAGCTTAAAGATATTCAGCATGTGAGCCACATATTTATACCTAAATTGTAATATTAATGTAACAAAATATAAATAAATGTAACACTCTAATTAAACATCTGCCACCCACATAATATTTTTTCCAATTATTATTTAAATTCTTATAATTGTTTTAAAGTTATATTATAATAAGAAATAACTAAGATCAATTAATGCTTAAAATAAAATAAAGAAACAATTTTTTTTTTAGAAATATTTGCCTTCAATTTAAGCATACTAAAACTACAAAAATAAACTTTAGAATCGCAGCTTGATATAAGGTTTTAAAAGCAAGTGATGATTATTACGGAAAAAATAAATCAGCCGATATTCTATGAGGTCTTGGTATGATTTCATTAAGAGATTTGGTAAAAATTTCGGCTAATTTGCTTTTTCCGTATAGGAATTATGGGCCAGTAACGCGGACCGGGTACAGCTAGTAAAATAATATTTTTTACTTCCTAGTTCTTTCCACATCCAAAGAGTAGAGTATACAAGAAGAAAACTTTACTTTATTAACAAAGCGCAATTTTTCAAAATAATATGATTAAAATAATTAACTTTGACTTCTCTAATGAATCAGTCAATACTATATATTTAACAATTATAATTGATTCAAATAAGCATTAAAATATGCAATTAAAACTATTAGTTCTAAGTTGTTAAGTTCCAAAATTGGGGCTAATCTTATAATAAATTTGGTTAGCTACACCACTGAGTAAACTTGTCCATACATCATGCGTGTCTGGTACTTACCCATCTTCATGGAAAATAATTCACGTCCAGCCAATCCCAAAAACAGATGCCCCAAGCAATCCCTCAAATTATGGCTCAATTGCTTTGACTTCAGAATTATCAAAAGTGAAGCGACCATTAACTTTCAACTCAAACAAGCAGTCTTATAAATGACTGCCAATATGGCTTTAGGTCGAAAAGGTCAATTGGTGATGCTTTGAGCTTTATGACGGTAAAATGGCACCGATGCATAGAAAAATACAATGAAACCAAAACTATAGCCCTAGATATATCCAAATCTTGTGATTGCGTGACATTTTTCATTACTGAAAAAACTAAAAGCAATTGGATTGGGAAACATTTTCAATACGTGGATTCACAACTTTGCTGATGATAGTACCCTTGATTCCTTGTATTTTTTTGAAAAAGCTGTTAAAGTGACCTGTTGAAGTTTCAGTTCACAGAGAACGAAATAGTATAACTTGTTCTCTAAACTGCGATCTTCAAAAAATACATGACTGGGGAAGTGTAATTAGGGTAAAATGTAATGCTTCGAAAATCCAGAGCTGCCTTTAACTCTTGTCTATAGTTTGGGAATTGTAGGGCTTGGTTTGCATCATTATTTTGAAAATTGTCTTCCCATTTTTTCCTTAGTCATCCTCTAACATAATTACTCTCGGACTTTCTATTTAACTGCACTGCATGTTTTAGAGTTTCATCCATTATATAATAAAATAATCCATCCGTTATATAATTAAATAATCAACCCATTTTAGTCTGTGTTCTTAATTATACTACTAATATTGCTTTTTGTATAGTTATATGTTCTTCATTCTCCAGTATTTTTGGGTCCAATATTTTTGGGAGAATTTTTCTTTCAAATATACGTAGACTGTTCCTCTTGGCTACATTCATGGTCCATACTCTGGATCCATACTATGGGCCGAATTCATCATCTGTTGGTTCCACAGGTCGGGGTGAGCCTTAACCTCGTCCACAACTTTCCTCCATTCTGCTCTATCTTGTGCAACTGTCCTCCATCCGTTAACTACAATCTGTCGACAGTTGCCCTCAACTTCGTCCAGCCATCGGGATCTTGGTCTACCTCTTGCTCTTGTATTGTACGGTACTGCGTCTAATATTCTTTTTGGCATCCTTTGATCATTCATCCTCACCACATGACCTGCCCATCTTAGTCTTTGTGCCCTAATAAATTTAACAATATTGTGTCCTTCAATTAATGCTTCTAGCTCCTCGTTTGATCTGATTTGGTATTCACCATCGTCATTTATTTTGAGACCAAGTATTTTTCTCAGTATTCTTCTTTCGAATACTTTCAATTTATTTTCGTCACTAATTGTCATGATCCATGCTTTGCATCCGTATGTTACGACCGGTTGTATTATGGTCTTGTACATTCTTAATTTAATTTTCCTGGCTAAAATTTTTGACCTGAAAAGGCCTTTGTGTGCGTAAAAACATTTTTGTGCTGCTTGAATTATATCATTAATTGTCAGATGCATGTCATTTTTATTATTTATTAAGGCACCTAGATATATAAAACTATTTACTCCTTCAAAGCTATAATCATTTATTGTTATATTTTGGGCGGATCGTCTTGTTTCCGTGCGCGCCATCTTCTTATATTTGGTCTTAGCCTCGTTAATTTTTAATCCTACAGTAGCAGCTTCTTCTTCTAGAGTCAGAAATATTTCTTTTAATTCGTCAAAGGATGTTGCTACAATAGCAATATCGTCAGCATACGTACTTATTATAGATGATTTTATGAATATGTGTCCGTCTCTGTCTAAATCTTTTATTGCATGATGAAGCATTAGATTGAAATTGCGTGGTGAAGCATTGATTAGATTGGGCCGAATTAGAGTTGCATATATCGTCGTCTTTGCTTTTCTTAACATGTACTTTGATTGTAGCAAATTTTTGTTTCCATAGTAACATCTGTTTTCAGTCGGATTTCTGGTATTAATGCAGTACTGCATACTATTACCGCTTCTTAGGATTCTTATTTCATTTATTATATTTTATTAAATATTAGAATTCATTACAGTTATATTTAATGCATCCGAGGTACGTGAAGCTTGTACCTTCTTCAAGCCGCTAGCAATCGATAAAACAATTGAATTATAATTATCTTTACAAAGCGTTCTAGAAATAAACTCAGAACTGCCATATTATTCTGTAGAGTGAAATGGAATTTCCTAATATACAAGCTGAAACCGATAATTAATTTCCCTAAAATGGAAGCGGTTCGATATGTTTAAACTTGTCTTGTACCAATATTGAGTTCATTTATTGTGACAATTCGCATTTATTAGTATTTCTGCAGGAGTGCAACAAGGGCTTCTAGAACCCAATTTTCCACTCGATGCTGCTACAAAGTTATTAGGCAAAATATATAAGGAAGGATTGAAAAATTTAATTTAATACAGAACAGGCCTATGTCATTTCAACGAGTTAAACCGGCTTAAAAATAACTAAATGATTTATAATCAAAACTCAAAACTGGTTCAGAGATTAAAATAGGTGCGGAGATGGAAATAGATTAAACCATATTTCTTGTTATATATCCGCGAGTTCAACCTGCTATATACTGCTTCTGAAATATCGATATTTACAATTAAGAAGCAAATCTAATTTTTAATTAATAACATTTTTCATTAACTTATTACATCGTCTCAATCCATTTTCCTCTATCCTGACTACACTTGTTTACAACATATATGCTTCTGTTTTTTTTTTGTTTTTGTTTATTCGTTTTACGAAAAACTCTACACCTAGATACAATTTTTTATGAGTTTATCATAAAGCACTTACCTATAAAATCATTAATAAAACATATTCAAGAAATTTTGAATTGTAACCCTTTTTCTCTTAACGAATCCTCAAAAAAAAAATATATATAAAAAAAAACGTGAGTGATTTTTTCTTTCTTTTGTTTTGCTTCTTAAATAAGGATTTACATATACACGCGTATAAATGTAAACATGTACAGCAAAAAAAAAAAAAAAAAAAATATTTGCATTAAAATAATATTTGATATGTTAAGAAAAATCAATGAAGTAAACATGATTTATGAAGATGTATTAGCATATCATTATATACCTGGTACTCGTACAACATATTTATAATAGAATAGAACGGGGGAAGAAGTATATTATTACAATACATACTAGAGCGCGAAGTGGTACGGGAAAAGGTGACAACAACATCAACTTATTGAGATCAAGTGCTAGATAAAAAAAAAAAAAACGAATATTTCCGGAATTATATAGCCAAGCCCATTTTAAACTATACATAATAATATGGAATTTAAAGGATTTATAAAAAATGTAAATTTATAAAATATGTATATCTTTCTCCATATTATTATAATATGTAATGCGTTTAAGTATGTGTGTATTATCATGATGTTTCTTAACTATTGCATAATAGAAAATAGCAAATATTTATATATAATATTGCATAATATAAAGGATGTATGTATATATGAGGGTGTGTATTACGTTTTAGATATTCAAACTTATTCCATTTCAATTGATTTTAATACTGTGTAGATGAGTAGATGTGTAGGAGTTAAAAATATTATTAATAATGTTGAAGCAATGATGGAAATATTTTTAGATTATATCATGAAAAAAAATGATTTTGATTTGTTTTGTTTTTTTGTTTTAAATAAATTAATAATAACACTATATAAATATTTGAATTTACCTCATTAAGGTATATTAATTCATACGTGTTGATTTTCTGAACAAATTTTCACCACTTTTCTGTATTAAATTCACCCTTTTCAGAATTAAGTGCAATTTAAGAAAATTAAATTCAATGACGGCATTAACAGCTACTATATTCAAATTGGTGTTCAATTTTTTGTCCGAGTCTTATTAGAATTAATTTTGCACTCTTAGAATATTAAATTAAACTTGTACCTACACATATAGGCACCACTTTTACATAAAAATGAAGATTAGGGAGTATTAAAATAATTTTTATAATTGATGTTGATTATTAAATATTATTATAATTGATATGCAGTTAGATGTTTCAATAAAAAAATTTAGGTTTTGTGACTGGTGTCAAAAACAATAAAACAAGAACTAAATGTAAAGAAATCTCCAGGTCACGACAAAAGAACCGGTAAGTTACTCCAAGGGTTACCTCACAAGGGATACGCATTCATCACTTACATTTTCAACGCAATTCTAAGAACCTGTTCTTTTCCCGACCACCGGAAAATAGCCCAAATCATTTTAATCGGAAAACCAGGGGAGAATTTAAACATGGTCCAATCATATAGACTGATAACCTTACTGCTTAGACTGATATTTAAAATTTTTGACAAACCCTTTATGAGTAGACTCAAACCAGTCCTGCTATCAAAAAACTTGATACCGTGCCACCAATTTGGTTTCAGACAAAATCACTCTACAATAGAGCAAGTCCATCCCATAGTGAATAAAATAAACAAAGACTTTGAGGAAAAAAGATACTGCTCAGCTGCATTTCTTGACGCAAAACAAGCGTTCGACAAGGTATGGCACGAAGGTCTGCTCCACAAATTGAAAGCAGTTTTACCTTATCATTACTATTTAATTCTAAGATCTTACCTTGAAAATAGAAAATTTATGGTTAAATATGGAGAAGCATGTACTTTACCAAAAGATTTAAATTCAGGAGTACCTTAAGAAAGCGTGATTGGCCGGTTGTTGTACTTAATATACACTGCAGATATTCCTACGAGCGAACACACGATGTTGGCCACACTTACAGATGATACTGCAATATTATCCTCAAATAAAGATTCAAAGATGGCATCGCGCAGCACCTTCAAGTGGCACTAAAAAAATTTCATTAATGGCTAAAAATCTGGAGAATAAAAACAAATGAGTCCAAATCAGTGCATATTACATTCACCAACAAAAGAAGCACATGTCTGCCGGTAACCTTGAACAACAGGGCTATAATTCAATGATGATTCAGTAAGGTATCTAGGTTTGCATCTGGATCGCAGATTAACTTGGAAAAAGCACATACTAAACAGAAATAAGTACCTGAGAACCAAGTTCAGGAATGTGCATTGGCTTATGGGACTGTCATCACGGGTAACAATGGAAAGCAAGGTGATGCTATATAAAGCAATCTTAATGTCCATCTGGACATATGGAATCAAGCTATAGAGAACAGCCAGCAGCTCTAACATCGAGATTCTGGAAAGGTTTCAGGCTAAAGTTCTTCGTGAGGTGGTCAACGCACCATGCTATATCAGAAACTCCAACATAAGGAAAGATTTAAACATATGCTCCGTAAAAGTAATGGTGACAAAAACTAGCAAAAGTCTTATTCGTCTTACTTTCTAGCAAAATAGTTTTTTCAATAATATTTAGTGAATTATTCATGCTTTAGACAGATGGGTATACCCAATACCCAAAAACGTTAAATATCTAAAAACGTAAGCTAATCTCTAGAGACGAGGTAAAATTTTCAAAATCTTTATGGTTGAAAAAATCCTTAGTTTTTGACTCTCATCAGCAAAAGCAAGTCTTGAGAACTTTGATTAGCTTACTAAGAATGAAATATAGTGCTCATCACCTTTTCCCCATTTATTTCCCCACCTTTTTCCACGATATAGCTATTTTAATGCACTAAGATTTTTGTGTATTTAAATATCCAATAGGTAGTAATGGGTTAAGGATAATAATAAATTTATTAAAACAATTAAAAATGTTCAAATAAGTGACACTGGGAATTATTTCGCAAAAAATGTTTCAATTGTGGTTACTTATGCAGCCATATTTTTACATTAACATAACAAATAGGTTCAAATTGCAAATTCATTTTTTCCGAATCAATGTAAAAAAAAATGTAATTTATATATTTTTATCACTTACTCTGTTACTTATTTCCAAGCGCCTTATTATAGGTTTGTCTTACTCTCAAGGCCTTGAAGAACAAAGATAATGACGATGTGATGACTTTTTATATATATATATTTTTTTTTTTTTTTATGCAACACTAGGTGGGGACCTTTTATACCGATTGGTACGTTTGGCTAGGGTGGGAAAGGAAAATTTGGAAAGGAGGATGGTAAAAGGGAAGGAGGACAATTATGAACGAAGGTGTTAATGTTCGTCTTGAATTTGTTTAGGTCATAAATATAAATTTTGTCATGTTTTGGGAACACATAAGATGGAATTTGGTTCCACATTCGGGATGTTGAAGTTATAAACGAATTTCCATAACTTGTCTTTTGCCATCTAGGGATTTCAATGGTGTAGGGATGAGCACATGCTGCCCTTCGTGTTTCGCGGGGGAAACGCTTAAGTGGAGGTAATATAGATTTAATTTCCACTGAGCATGTGCCGATGCCTACGAGATATCTATAAAAAAGTGATATTAATGTGCTATCACTTTTTGTCGGCACATACTGTTTTGAAAGTGACAGTGACGGTGAAATATTAAACAAGAAAATAATCTATGAGGCTATAAGTGCTACTAATAAGTATTAAATTGTAACGATTACTATCATCAGTGTTCTGCAACCCCAGAATTAGAAATAGGACGGAAATATGCTACTTCCATTTTCTATTATCGGTAGTTAAGTTCTTTATTTAAGTATCCCCCTTCCACTAAGGTTATTGTTTTCCAAGTTTTTTTTTTGGTTTTCTGATGCGACATTTTCTTTTGCATTTTCATAGTAAATACCGTCTTAAGTAAATGCCGTTTTATTTACATGTAAATTAGATTAGTAGTGCATAAACTGTCCAATTGTAAGTATAGTTGACGACGGGTGATCAAATTTAAAAATGTTTTTTTGTTTTGATGATCCTGAAGTTAGAGATGTTCATGATCAATAAAGTTAATACCGTGAGAACGGTAATTACCGTTATTTGCTTATTAAGAGCAATACTTTGTTCAGGAACGCAATGACGGCATATATCGTCTCCCCTGCACCCCCTCAAAAAACCCGTTGGAACCATTAACAAACGTGACATTAATTTTAGAGGTCAAAATTCATTTTTAATTTTGTTATAAAAAGTGCGTTTCTGAGTGACCCTGCGTGACTGAGTTAAAAAGTTGTTTTGCATTATTTCTGATAAATTTTCGATTGGAGATATATTGTTCGATTGCCACATTATTAAGCCATTCGTGAATACAGAATGAACTGATACAAACTATACTAATATGAGCTTAAATATCCAGCTATACATTTTCTTCTGATGAAACAATTATAACATCAAATATCATGACACAGGATTAAAAAAAAATCGAATTCAAATAAACTTTGTTGACATATTGTTTTTATAACGGTTTTTTCTTGTAGCATATTCCAAATTTATCACATTATTTTAGTAGACTGTAGTATTATAAATTTAGTATAATTCATAAAAAATACAACTTGCAATTCCAAATTCTCGATTCAATTCCGTAAAATAATTTTTTTAGAAAATATTTACCTATTCATTGGCAATCAGTTTCATTCAAATTTATAGCTTTACTTACATTTACTAATTTCTTCATTCACTTGCTATTTCATAATAAATTTAATCTACAAATTGAATTGAACTAATGAAACATGTTACGTAAAGTACGGAATTTTTTATATGGTTTCCAATATGTAATTTTAAAAATTTTCAACTTGCAATTCACAGAAGAAAATTAATTAATTAAATTTTATGACAAAAAATAGCTAAAACTGTAAAGTTTAAATAAAATTATAACCTAGGTAATTAAGATGTTGATATCATTGTAAGAACATTTACAAAGTTTTATATAAATCGAAACGTGACATAATGCAACAAAAATTTTAATATACAAAAAAATAAAATTAATAATAATTTACATAGAATGTGTAGTGACGATGAACTAATTGAACTTCTTCATGTTAAAATAAAATTAAAGAATAATTATATTTTATAGATAAAAAAGAATGGTGGAGAAATAGATTAATTATTAATTGTGAAAACAAATATAATTATTGTTACTCCAACAGTTCTGAGTAAAACATCGTAGTAGTACTTCTTAGTTCATCTCATAGTTTTGAAAATTGTAAAAAATTATCAAACAAAATAAAATTAAAATTCTGAATCGACTGATTGTGCAATGATCTAAATATAGACTATTATTATGATATGCAGAATTAAAGCTAAGCCCATTTAAATGTCTAGTTCTATGTCAACGAAATTTTTTTCAACATGTAAATGCTAAGATAAAATATATAAATATAACTAAGACGTTTTACAAGATTTGATTTAGGAAATTGCAATAGCTCTAGATTTTAAACGTTCCCATTTTATTTAATGTAAAAGTTACATCTCTTGTTACGTACATTTATATTATATTTCCTTGATTCGGGTATAAAAACTTTCATAAAATCTTTGCTGTTAATTTAGATGTCAAGTGTTGTAGTTGTGGCGACTGTTGAACAGTAAATATATTTTGCTCATAGTTGAATGTTGTAAAAAAAAATTTGCGCAGTTGAAATGCACAAAGTAGGGTTTATAGTTGCCGGTGTTGCATCGCAGCGTTATGCAGATTAAGCATGTATTTTACTGCGCCTGAATTGATAGTTATTATAGTAGGTACTTGTTTTGAGACAGAAAATGACTTTAGAAAACATGTAAGAAAATTGAAGTATAAGCTTAAATAAATTAAATTGAAATACAAAATAAATATAATGATGTTTTTTAAAAAATATATAATTATTTTCAAATATAGACATTTTTAAGAAATAATTTTATCTATCAAGTAAATGAAATTAATATTTCAGAGAAATTAATACAGAGATAGCTGTGGTGGGATGCTGTAATAAAATTCACAACCAGAATTCATTTTTGTTTTAATTCATCTCAATTAATTTTTCACTTAACACCGCTTCTAATTTCATCAAACTTACATCAAATTCAATAAAAACTAATAAAACATAATTTAGCATGTACTGCCTCGGTGATCAAAATTTACTGCCGAAAAAATTTCTACTTGCCGTGGGAAGTTTTTTGTTCATAGTTGTCAGGTAGAAGTACATGCACAATGCTGACGCACTTTTTTCTACAACTATGAACACACAACTTAAAAATTTGTTATTTTTATTTAACCAGTGTTCTCTATAATGAAATATACAGTCACTTTTAAAATTATTTACACACCGCAAATTTTTTTGGAATGTTTATGAACTTAAGTCAAAATTTTCTACAATTGAAGGATTTAGAAAAAGAAGGTGTTATGTGACATTTTTCGAAACTCGAGAAAAATTAAATTTAATATTTTTTTTATATTATCGTTTATTCAGTTTTATTACAATTAAAACTACTTTTTAAACATTGGTGTGTGGCATCTTTTTCTTTAAAAAAAAGTTGGGGACCTTTTGAAATCTCACAATAGCTTCAATTTTAAAATCCCTGCACTCTTGATACCTTCTTCCACTGACTTACATGCTGTAAAAGCATTACAAGCTAGCATGTTAAGTACAATACGTAAATTGTAAAGAAATTTTGTTGTCCCCCATACATAAATAACAATTTTTCGGGTTTAAAATAAAATAGTTTTTCAATTTTGGAACAATTTAAGGCCAAATCTGATTTTATAATGATTTTTTAGAAAATAATTCGAAAATAAGACACAAAATAAATCAGGATCCAAGTTAGGAATATAAATTGGGAATTCCCCATAATTTAAAATAAACAAACTTAAGAAAACCAGAGAATTCTAATGATGTTAGTTTTTTTTAACGCACTTTATTCGAAAAGATATTTGTTTTTGTTCCACAAACCCAAAATATTTTTACTTTTTTGTGACTCTTAGTGATTGTATGAATGTATGAAGTGCCCACTTAACACTGTTATGCACCAACATTTTGCTGTATTTTTAGCGAAATATTTTCGATTTAGTGCTAAGGGAATTTAACACCTTCTTACACCATGAAAAGTATAATGTTGTTGCACTTAACACTTTCATGCACTCACCAAAATAGAAAACAATGTTGATATAGACAAAATGAAATTTTATATGTATAGAATATGGCTTAACACTTTCAAAACTGCAAAAACATTGACTTTCAAAAAAATGTCACTTAACACTTCCTCGTCTAACCCCTTCAATTATTAACAAATTGAACTAAAAATTTATTTATAAATTCTTTAATAGTTTTTTAACTTTTAAAAATAAGAATAAAGGCAATTTCATTCCAAGCCTTCAAAGCATCAGCATGTGCCTCTTCTTTTGATTTTGCCATTTTTTGAGAAAATTGTAGACTTAATTTTATGCCAAACATTTTCGATAATGATAAGATCGGTACTCTGAGCAGGCCATTTGAACACTTTTTGTTCAACACCAGATAAATATTACGGTATGCGTCTTGCTTTTTGAATAGGAGAATTGTTGTGTTGCAAAATAAAATCTTGGTCAATCAATATGGTAGCCGCAGCAAATGCAACATCATTCAAAAATCCAAATATTGGGCTGCCTTAATTTTTTTCGAACATGCGTTAAGAGTCCATATAATGATTTTTCCGACATTTGAATGACGTGTAGGAATATTTACAGCTCTCTTTTCATTTAATTTGGGTGGGAATAATAACAGTGCTTACCATATGTTCCATCAAATGAAACAACAATTTCGTCCGTCCACAATATGCGTTCTTTTGGTTTATCTTTATGCTGCAAAGAAAATTCGAGTCGAAGTCTTTGATTTTTTGAAGAAATGTAAAGTTTGTTTTCGAGGCATATATACACTTTAATTTTCTTTTCTTTGAGCCATCTTCAAACAGTAGGTTTGCTTATTTCTTTCCTTTTGTTACGATTAACATGCTTTTGTTTGTTTCTCAAGCTTTCGGTTGGGTTTGGCTTTACATATCCAATGGTATACATATCCAAGTTATTTTCTTTTTTCATTCGTTACCCGTTACCCCTCTTCCAAGTACATTTGCTTTGAGTTCAATTTGTTAATAACTGTAAAAGATTTTGGCTTCAGTTCATAAACATTTTAACAGAATTTCTAGTGTATAAATAATATTGAACCAGAGTGTACTAGTATTTTCTAAAATTTTTTGCGAAAACTTAGTAAAATTTTATAAAAATTTTATGAAATATTTAGTACGCAAACAAAAATATTTGTTACAAATAATATTAGTGTACATTTTCGGCACTATTTAGATTGTATGGTGTGGTTTGTAAAGGTGAATTTTCATTGAGCAATATTTAAAATCTTAAAAATTTTATTGGCTCTTAAAAGGGGAGATTGAATTATTTTGAGGGGATTATTGAATTTTTATGTAAGAACAAAGTAGATCGATGCAAAGAATTATCTAAAATTTCTATTTGGGAAATTTATTTTATACATAAACAAACAACAATTCAACCGTCAAAACCATCAGTTGAAAACAATTATTTTTTTACATACGTTTACTCAAAGAATTGGTAAAAAAGTGTTGCCGATTTAAGGAAACTTTATTTTAAAAAATATACTTTATCAAAGTAAAATATCCCAAATTTTTTGAAAATCTCCCCAATTTTTGTGAAAATATCCCCGGTAAATAATATTTTCTGTTCTTGTCGTACAAATTGAGCTCTCATATAAAATAATGTCATTTCATGTTACCTCCCTTTTTAGAGCCAATAAAATTTTTTATATTTTAAATATTGCTCAATGAAAATCTACCTTAAGTCAACATTTAGGAGCAAACCAGATTATGTATGTAAATTCAGAATTTAATATAGTGTCTTTAATGGAATTACGTAAGTTTAAGATACTCCCACTTTCAGTATTTATTAGGGAAGATGATATTAATTTTCGTTGTAATTCTAATTTATATGAAAAATTATTTTGTTTCACCTTCCAATTAATCGTATATTATAATAACGTTAGTTGTCAACAATTCAACTCAAAATTATACGATTATACAATAAAAATTATATTCACTAAAATTGAGAAAAAATAAAAAGAAAAAAAAATACCTCACCCACCTCCAACTTTATACCTAATGCAATTATTTATGTAATTCAATTTATTCAACAATTGAGAGAAAATAAAAAAATTTGACTTATTATAGAGAAAAGGTAGAAAAGATGTGGCAATTAAGAAGTATTTTGTTTTTTCAAATCATACCCAACCGTAGCTTTTTATTGAAACATGACTATATTTACTGGTTGATTTGATAGTGAAAAATATCAGTCTGTTTACGTTCACGTTCTGCTAAAAACGTCAAATTTGGCTTTGACTTGAATTATAATTAACAAATAGGGGTATCTAGTAATGATATAATATTATCATTATTATAAACCCTGTATCTGATGTATTATATATTCTTTTATAAACCCAAGTTACACAACTAAAATTCCATTTAAATGTTTTAAAATTTAACAGAATTTATGAACATTCAACAGAAAATTTAAATTGAAAATATTATTTTATTTTCTGAAATTTTCGTTTAATTCAATCAAAATACACTACGACTCAATTCAAAGTTAAGATTTTAATTTTTTACTCGGCTCTGTCATTTTGAAATCTTCCTGAATAAAGAAATAAGTAAACACTTTGGTAGACATTATTGTAAATAATGTACATATAAATGTGAACCCATATAATAAAAATGTATCTATATTTAATTTTTACATAACGCACACAATTGTGATTATTGAAAAACATTAGTGCATTTTAATAATTGCCAAAAAATAAAGTTAGTAGAGTTTTGATGATAACTATAATAGGTGTATTGTATTTATAGAAAATTTAACTGGGAAATACAAAGATGTTATTCAAAATAATAACTATAAAAGAGTGAAAATAATTCAAACAACAAAATTGATATTGTAGTCTGAAAGCTTGGCTAAAATGACCAATGCTAATTAATAAATAAATTAGTCAGCTAGCCTAAGTAATAATTAGAATAGTTATACATATGTGTAAATACCATAGTATAAGCTCTAAAATATTTAATATTTTTAAAAAATAAATTATGAATATGTTTCATGACAATAAATAAATAAATAAATAATAATAAATCTGTTGTGCTGCACTGACATTTTTTTTCTTCTTTCTCGTTAATCCATTTGACTAATTAAAACCAAATTTCTACAATTTCATATCACTTGTCTCATAAATATGGACTTACAACGATATATACTTCAAAATGTACGATTTTAATCGATTTCTATGAAAGACAAAAACGTTCAGGTTCTTCTTGTTATAATTTGCTTAACTTGGTTTTAATCAGATGTAAGAAAGTGCACATATCGACATACATACATATATCATTATCCTTATTATGAAAAGATTTGAAGTAAAATTTTAGATACCTACTTTTTTTAAAAAAATATTTTCTTGAGATTTTAAATAAGGAGTAAGCAGGAACCATTTTAACACAGTACCCTAAAATATTATAATACCACGATGTATATTTTATACATATTTACTGGAATAGGTACACGCAGCTTATATGAAAGTATTTGTTAGTAACATACCTATTGCATATCCTTTTTTTTTTAGAAAAAAAAGTCCTTCACAAAATGTTAAACAAACTTATTTGACATACCTACTTAAATTCAATAAGTAAAATCAACATAATCAAAGTAGAGAGAAAATCCCACAAAATCTTTATCCATTTAAAAGAAAAAAAAAAAAGATGAAAAGCTAGAAAAACCATAAAAAAAGATAAGTGTGTGTTTTTTTTAATTTTTTTCAAATGTTATTTTTTTGTCAATTTATTTTTTTTTTTTGGTTTGTACTTTAGATTGTATTTTCTTTCGTTGACTGAAGTTGAGCAGCTGATGTAATATGTAAGGAAATCAGATTTTCTATTTAATTTTTTTTTTTATAATATTTAAATTTTTTATTTTATGTATATATATACTTTTGAGGAGTATAAAAAAGTAATACCAAGCTTCAACTATATGTGTATATCCTCATGTTAGCAATTTTTAAACTTGTTAAAATAAACATTATCCTTTTTTTTCCTTCGTTTGTGTTTGCATTTGCAATTTTAAGGTAATTTTTTTTCATTATTTTTTTATTTTTATTTTTTCCATTTTAAGTTGCTTTCTTTATTTTTTTGGTTTATTCTTTTTTTTTGGGCGAATTCAATTCAAATTTTGAATATGTCGTGAGAAGAGATTCTTAATGTTGAATAATAATTAAGCAGCATAGATTTTGTATCTTATATTTCTTTTTATATGATTTATTTTTGTATTCACGGCAACATTCATATACTAATGGTCTTAAATACTATAGGTTCGCATTACAATTTTTAAATAACTATGATTAACTAAATAGATGTGTTTTTCTATTTCGTTTTCTCTTTCAAATTTTTGTGTCAATGCTGAACTGAAAAAATACGATAAAAATTACCATATGAGAAAAAAGTAGGAGAGAAGCGTTTTAGTGACTGTTGTATTCTAATAACACCACCAAACTCTCCCACATCCATTTCCAACTCCCACCTCCACGTGATGAACTCTGTTAATTCCAAAAACGCTTTAGAACGCTCAGATAACCAACTATGGTGTAATAAGTCGTGTTGGAAAAGAGAGAAGAAGCTCAGTATCTGTTCTCTAGGTTAGGAACAGCTAGAAGCAATCGTTTGAAGTTAAGGACAACGCTCTCTATCAACGGCGTACATTGTCGATGATGCGATAGGCTAATCACAAAAACAATCAATGTAAAAACAATTAAAAATTTATAAAAAAACCCATTAATGAAATAATTTAATATACTGATAATAGCTTTTAGCACAAGGACTCAATTTTCGTCCAACTCAATTTGGAACATGGAACATCAGAACAATACTGCAACAAATAATTTTAAATCAGGTGATAAAAGAATTAAGAGCTAACAAATGTACAAGTCCTCGGGCCCCCCTATGGAAATATTGCGGAGATAAAACAACATATACAAGAACACATATATCATTATGCTCTAGTGAATAAACAGATGTTCTGTGAAATGGGATTGGCTTTTTTTTTACAAAAACAATGAAAAAATCTCTTATATCATAACGCCCACTATCTGATAGAAATATCGTTGTGCGTTTTAAAATGCGTGTGAAATGCGTAATCTATCATCCAAAAATATGCACCGACTTTACAGCCTATCGACGAAAATAAGGATGATTTTTACCAGCAACTTGATAAAATATTGAACGACATTCAAATAACAGATATTAAGATTGTTATGGGAGATTTTATTTAGCGAAAGTAGGGCAAGACTAATTTGGAAGGAATTATAAGTAAAAACGGAATCCGAGTTATGAAAACCATCAACTTGTTATGAGCGGCACACTATTTCCACATAAAATAATGTTCATAAAGTTGCGTGGGTAGCACCCGATAGAACAACTCAGAGCGAGATATAACACATCTGCATTTGGAAGGAATTATAAGTAAAAACGGAATCCGAGTTATGAAAACCATCAACTTGTTATGAGCGGCACACTATTTCCACATAAAATAATGTTCATAAAGATGCGTGGGTAGCACCCGATAGAACAACTCAGAGCGAGATATAACACATCTGCATCAGTAATAAATGAAAAAAATCGCTGCTAGATGTACAAACTACCAGAGGAGCTGATTTGCAGTGTGACCACCACCTACTTAAATTACATTTTAAAATTAGATAACTTTTTTTATTATCGAACTAAATCTAAAATTTAAAAAAAAATCAAATACTGAAGTTAATTTTATAATATTTAAGTTGAATGTATTTGTAAAATACATCATAACAGCAGAAACATTAAATAAACTTATGAAAATACAGAGAAAAAACCGAGAGAAAAATAAAAAAAAAAAAACAGATAAGTTGAATTTGAAAAAGGATTCTATTTTTTTTTTAATTATTTTCTAAGGATATGTTTTTCAGTTTTAAGAGTTTTAAATAGCTTCTAACTTGAGAAATTATTTTAAAGAGCATCATTTTAAAATTGGCCATGAACTAAAGTTCATATTATATACCATAAATATTTTATTTAGTAGCAACTTAACTATTTCAATTAAGCTAATTTGAATTTTTTCAATTCAACAGATTTCTAACACTTAATTGGAAATTAATATGAATTCAATCAATGATGGTTAGAAATTTTTCAATATAACTGTATGTAATAAATAATTTTCATAAATAATAATTGTAAGAATTATTTGAAAGGTCATATTGTTAGATAACTTATTTTGGTTAGATAGGTGATTGAAATTGCATTGGCATAAGTAGATTAGATAAAACAAAATAAGAATCAGAACTTCGGTTCCATTATTGTGCCATAAAACGAAAAACAGTTAAAACAATGTGTCTAAACATATACAATGAATTCTACAAACCAAAACAAAACATTCTCAAGTCAAATTTTTCAAATTAATTAAATAGAATGAGACGAGTTACTAAATAGTGGTTTCTATAAACAAGCAATATAGGCAATATTGCTTATATTGACAAGTGAAGTTGCAAGTGAAGTTTGTTCATAAACATTTCTAACTTAGCAGCAAAACTGTAAAATTATAGCTATGATAAAGCATGGAAATCAGTTGCTATTGTGTTTATTTATAACACAAAACTGCAAATGTAAAAAATTCAAAATTTAACAACTTTGTAAAAAAAAAAATGTTTTATTTCTACTATTGAAATTTGTTTAAATATGGTTATTAAGTTGCTATATTAAATGTTTCAAACCGCTTCAAAAAACAAACCCACCAATTCAACTGTCAAATGGAAAATGGGCAAGAAATTATGAACAAAAAGCCAATCCATTCGCAGAACACCTTGCTAGCGTATCTACCAACAAGGTCGGAAGTCGAAAAGGAGATACAAGAACATATGGAAGCTGCTTATCAGATGGAGCTACCAATAAAATAATTTAATAAAAAAAAGAGGTAAGTAATAATGAAGGAAATCAACGGTAAAAAGTCACTAGGATATAATTTGAAAATTTCACCACGGGGCTTTATTCAACTGACACAAATCTTCAATGCGGTCGTAAAGCTCAGCATTTTCCCGAACCAATGGAAGATTTCACAAATCCTAATGATATTTAAAACAGGCAAAATATCTGAAGACGTCAAATCATATCGGACAATCAGTATTCTTCAAGTGTCATCTAAAGTGATGGAAAAACTAATCCTATGACGACTTCTACCAATAGTTAAGTAAAGCAAATTAATCCCGCAGACAATTTTGGCTTCAGACATAAGCATTCCACAGTGGAACAAATACATAGAATTGTAAATAAAATAAATGAAGATTTTGAAAACAAAAATTTTTGCTCTGCAATTTTTCTCGACATAAGTCTGACACAAAAGAATTTTCTAAAAATTAAAACTAAATTTACCATATGACTACTATGAATTGTTAAAAAGTTATCTAGAAAATCGCCATTATTTTTGCAAACAAAATGAATATTTTACCAACATCAGAGAAATTCATTCGGGATTTCAACAAGGTAGCGTTCTAGGGCCAGTGCTTTAATTGCTATGCATTGCCGATCTACCACAAACATCAAACACAAAGATACATTTGCTACATTTGCCGATGATGCAGCTATATCTGCATCTCATAAGGATAAGAATGTGGCTTCTGGGCTCGTGCAAGAGAAGAGACCTTAAACAATATCGAATTACGGTAGAACAAATGGAACATTAAAGTCAATGAAGCTAAGTCTAATCACGTTACGTTCACATTAAGGAGGGATACATGTCCTACAGTATTTTCTTCAAATAGTAATGCTTTTCCTCAAACAAAAAGTGTCAAGTATCTCGGAATGCATTTGGATCGCCGTCTGACCTGGAAAAAGCACATCTACACAAAAAGAATCCAACGAAGCACAAATCGCAGAAAATTGTATTGGCTCGTCGGTAGAAGGTCTCAAAAATGACACTGAAAAACAAATTGCTGATGTACAGGGTGATACTCCAACCAATATGGACTTATTTATTTTACTTTATTTGGTCTTTCTCAAAAGAGCATCATTGCTCGTACAGAGTATATCTAAAATTATAATTGACAAGCATTTAAGGACCTGCGCAGTAGACACCTTTTAATTTTAACTCTCTTCTCCATAATGAACTCTTAATATATAATAAGTAAGTTGTAAATAAAACAATAATACGAACATAGTTGAAAATTTTTTAATCATATGGTTTTATTATTCACTAAATACATTGAGAAGTAGGTAGAAACGAAACAAAAAATGAGAAGTAAGGTATTTATGTTTTTTAACGAAAACATACTAATTTCAAAGCTTTTCATTAAAACATGAGTGTTTTCTACTTTGTAATGATAAGTCTATATCAATCAAGGCAAATCCTTTGTTCTATTAAAAACTTTTAATTGGCTTTAACTTGAATTACAATTATTCAACAGGGGCCCCTAGTACATTTATATATTTACTTATATTTACAATTTTTTTATTTTATTTATTTTTTTTTCTTTTTTTTATAAATTCAAAGTTAATTTTAATATAAAGAAATGAAAACGGTTGCAATAATATTAGTGTAAAACTATAAAAAGATGAGAAATTCAAATAAAAAAAGCTAAATCATTTTTTTGTTTTTTTTTTTGTTTTTGTTTTTGTTTATAGATATCAAATTACATTTTTAGATATTAACCATATCATAGAAATGTTTATATATTGATGTTTTGAATGATTCGTAGTTAAAATTTTTGTATCGATCCAAGACGAAATTCATCTACACAGCCAGAGATATCGTAATAGATTAAATAGTCATCCCAATGTAATAGCAAGTACACTTATGAATACTACACGACATATAAGATTACAACGAAATACACCAGGAGATCTGTAGAAATTTCGTCACATTATTATCAATATATTAACATTTTTTATTATAAAATTATTAGGAAATTACTTTTATTGGATTGTAATTTCACATGTCTGTTATTAATTAAGTAGGTCAAAAACATATTCACGTATTGTATTATTATTAATTAACATACAGATTGTGAATAAAAAAACGTTTGTTTTAAAAAAAAAAAAATATGTAAGTAATAGGTTGTTATTATTTTATTCTCCGGCTCAGCTTTAAATGGCATAATAAGTTTAATTCAATACGAGGTTAAAATCACAGTAATCCGTAGCTGTCATGAAAACAATCATCACTTGCGGGTATAGCGATCCTCTTTACTATAATATCACATCAGTACGAACTGAACTTTTTAAGATGAGGAAATAAATTATTTTTTTCTTTATTTTACAAAATTTAAAACTAAATTTGTGATTTTTAAGTATGTTTTGTTTAACTTGTATTAATATAATAAGTTAGAAGGTTCGTAGCAATCATTATTATCATACTAATTAATTGAAAAAATTTTTATGTGACATTATAAGTGTATTATAACTACTAAATACGTAAACATATTGCCTTACTTCATTGTTAATATTTTTTTTTTTGTTATGAATTCAATTCCTTTTTATTTTCCGCTGTCACATCACCATCATCAAAATCACAAAATTTTCAGAAATTGTCTAGAAAAGAAGTAAAAAGATTGAAAATTAAAATTGTTACTAATATTGCTTACCATCTTTATTACTACCTTATTACTTACTTTATTTCTTCTAAACCTTAACTGTTTTGTACGAGCACAAAAACAAGTCTAAACAAAAATTTAATATTAGGCGTTTTCGTTTTTTAGTTCAGAGCAGAGCACGAACTGTCAAAAAAAGATTCGTATTGTTTTTTGTGCTCAGAGCGTTCAGAGCCTGAAAGCCGTATTTTTTTAAGCGTTCAGGCTACACTCAGAGCATACTCTATGTGT
The DNA here is from genome assembly GCA_963942445.1 of Argyra leucocephala. Lineage (NCBI taxonomy): Eukaryota > Metazoa > Arthropoda > Insecta > Diptera > Dolichopodidae > Argyra > Argyra leucocephala. The sequence continues at coordinate 23,849,241 of OZ012677.1, read as the reverse complement.
TCGATTTAAATTAACAGAGCCCGTAGAGCACTTGAATATAAAATGTCAAAACGTGGTTTTTATTTTGAAACAAAGTAGATGACGCTACTGTACGTTAGTAAAAATAAAATTTAATATTTTTGAAAGTAAACCATTTTAAATTAAATATCAACGATGTGTTTTTTAGGGTTTAAGAAATAATGGACGACGATATTATGAGCTGTGATGGTAAACAAATAATATTTGATTAAAAAAAAAATTTTTTAGTGTAAACTTTTTTAAAAAAAAATTTTTCTTGATTATTAAATTTTAATGTTTAAGTGGAGTAAGAGCTCAAAGCTCATTTTAAGAGATCTAATAAAGAAACATTTTTCTAGAATAGTAGTAGTATTTCGTTACAAAGAATTTTATTGAGTTTTTAAGAGTTTTATTGTAAAACCTTGGCGCAATATTTTCGGTATAATCCTGATTTTTTATTATTTGCTCATCAGGGTTACTATCAGATTTTAATCTTCTTTAATTGTAACTTTCATCGAAAAGCAAATTAAAATCTTCTCTAATTACTATTAAAAACTGAAACATTTTGTAAGTAAATCTTAAACTTTTGTAAATTTCAAAATTTAAATTTTAAATTCGATTATTTACAATTTGAAACAACAATAAAATAAAAATGATAGTTTACTCAAATCGTGTTTTTTTATTAAATCTGAGCATTCGGAGCGTATCTGTACATGCTCTGCTCAGAGCGTGCTCATTTGAGTCAGAACGCGCTCTGATCTATGCTGTGAATTAAAAAACGAAAACGACTATTGAGTGGGAGAATGGGAGAAAAATTCAAAATATTATTCATAAGCGTTTGGTTAGCATGTCAGATATATCATGGGTCAAACATTTACAGTAGGATATAACAGCATTTACCTTATCCACTTCTAACACTGGAGTTTTGATACAACCGGCATAGCGATCGGACGTGTTATACTGATTTTAAAAGTAATATTGATTGATAATTAATAAAACTTAAAAATAGAATAATAAAATTATAGTTAGCATATTATATTAATAAATAAATTTAATTAAAAATAATTATTACTCAAGAGTGAAAAACAAAAACAAAAAAAAAAAAAAAAAAACAAAAAAATCTTAGTGATTTATGACTTAATTAAACTCTGTCGTTGATACGAAGGTCCAATATGACATAATTAAAAATAATGATACCTCTATAGTGTTCAAAAAACAAAAACAAAAAAAATTAAAAATGAATAGCAATAGAAAAAATAATAATATTCTAAAAGAATTAGAAAAATTGAAAAAAGAAAATAAAACTCTAAAGCAACAATTATCAAAGATTACAAGCCAGATGGTCGAAAATAAAAATCAAAACCAGTTTGAAATATTAAATTATGACGAAACTGCAAATACGACACACCACGTGGAAATGGATGAAGAAGATACAACAATAGATAATAATAATGTACTTGACGACTTTATTGAAGTGGCGAGAAATAAAAATAATAACAAAAAAAATATGCAAAAAGATTTACAAAACAAAAATGTGGTTTTTTTGGAGAAAGAAATCAATAAAAACAATAATAATAACAATAATAAAAATAATAATAATAATAATCAAAATAATAATAACAACAACAATATTATTAATAATGATAATAATAATATTAACAATAATAATATAAGAAAAGAAGGAAGGAAATATAAAATACCTCCTATTACCATACAGGACCAAGATATCCATGATTTAAAAAAAATATTCAAAGAAAAACTAAAAATTAAAGACTTTGTGTTTAAAAAAATAAATAATAATAAACATCTAATATTACTAGAATCCATCAATGACTACACCAAAGTTAAAGAAGTATTACAGGAAATAAATTCAAACTACTTCTCATACACTCCAAGGGAATTAAAAAACAAAACCCTAATATTGAAGGGTTTAAATACACAAGACGAGCCGGACCAAATAAAGGAGGAGCTAGAAGCCCTGAATATAAAGGATATAAAAATAGTAAAAGTGGTCAGATTAGTTACAAAGAAATCTATAAAAGAAAATTTTAAACTTCCACTATTTCTGGTACAACTAACCCCCGATAGCGATATTTCAAATATATATAAAATCCAAAGATTAAATCACCAATGTATCCAATGGGAAAAATTGATAAAAAAGGAAATTGCACAATGTAAACGTTGTCAACGATTGGGTCATGCAGCCAGCAACTGCAACATGAACTACAGATGTGTGAAGTGCAATGAAAACCATGAAATTGGAAAATGCAACCTAACATATCAAGAGGACAAAAATTTATTATACTGTGCATTATGTAACAGCAATGGGCATCCTGCAAATTACAGAGGATGCCCCGAATATTTAAATAAACTGAAGATAATCGAAAACAGAAGAAAAGCAAACAATAGGAAATTCCAAGAAAAATTTGAAATGATCAACAACTATGTACAACCGCAATTATCTTACGCTAACTTATTTAGTAATAATACTAACCATAACAATATCAACAATAATAATAGGCCACATAATAATTCATCAAAGACAGGGCAAAATAATGAAAATTACAACATTCTATCACAACTAAACAAAACACTAGAAATCATTAGTAAGCAGGTAAATAACATAGAAAGTAAATTAAATGACCACGCCAAAAAAATAGACTTTTTATTCGAAATGCTTCCAACAAATTCTTACTATGACTAGTATAAATAATAGGTTAACTAAATTAAAAATAATTGCTATTAACGTAAATTCAATTATATCACTCAATAAAAGAGCATACCTAGTTTATTTTCTTGAAAAAGTTAGCCCAGATATAGTATTATTGACAGAAACAAAACTAAATCCGAAACATAAACTGGAATTTAAAAATTATAACTTTATTAGAAATGACAGACAACTTGCCGTACAAGGGGGGGGTACAGCAATTTTAATAAGAAAAAATTTAAAATATTTAAAAGTTAATAATAATATAATAGAAAGTTTTAAGTGCCTAGAAATGAGTATAATAGAAATCAAGTTGAATCAAAATAAAAATTTAAAAATAATAGCACTTTACGCAGGTCACAAATATAGCGAAGAATTTGAAAACGAATTAAATAATACTTTTAGGGTACTAAAACTAAACAAATTGGATAATTACTATGTAATGGCAGGCGACTTCAACGCCAAACATTCAGACTGGTCAAACACTACGGGCAATACTAGAGGAAATATTTTAAAAAAATGGTTAAACAACAATGAGATATTATACAAAGCCAAACTTTATAGCTCCAAAAATCCTACATATCCACGAACCAACTCATTTTTAGATTTAGGAATTATAGATATTAGAATCAGCCTTAGTATGGGCGTACAAAACAAACTAGAAACAATACCATACGACAGTGACCACAATGCTATCGTTATCAATTTAGAACTAGAGAATAATGTTTATTTAAGAGAAGAACCAAATAATATTAACATAAAATTCAATTATAAGGCGGCTAACTGGGAAATATTCAAAAAAAAATTAGATGATAAGGTAATAGGGATAGAAGCTAATGTTGGAATGCTAATACCCAACAATCGTAATCTCGAAAATCAAGAGATAATTAGTTATTTGAATCAAATAGAAAATTTAATTAAACAGACAAGAGAGACATGTGTACCCAAAATCAGAGTGGGAAATTCTATTGACAAATATATGAACTATAAAATAAAAAAATTACAAAAATATAAATCCACAATACTAACTGCAATAAAAAACGCATACAAAAGAAATGTCCAACATAACGGTAATAAGATAAATAGATTAAAATCATTATTAAATAATATAAACTCACTCATTACACAAAATATAAATATAGAACGAAATAAGCAATGGGAAAAAACGTTAAAAAATATTCATCCGTCAAATTCTAGAAACATGTTTCCCACTATTAACAAAATATTTAGGAAAAAAAATAACATAAATATTAACGAACTGAGAGTAAAAGAAAGTGACAAAAACTTGCTAACAAACGCTATGATAAACATTAACCAATTACAAAGAGATGAGCAGGGCAGATACATAATTAGGAACCATGAAGATACACTAAACATCATAGGACACTATGTTGAACAATCGCACAATCAGATAGTCTCAGGTAGTCTAGATGATCACTCTATAGAAGTCGAAGAAAAATATTTAGAGTTTAGTAGACAAATAAATATAGATAAGAGAAACAATATTAGGTTAATAAAATTCAATGAATTATGTAAGGCAAACCAACTGGTAGGTAACCAAACCTTTAATAGTTACTTGGTCAAATTTGAGGACCTAAAAGAAGTCTTCACAAATTTGAAAAGTAAAACATCAACGGGAATAGATGGAATTCCAAACATCGTGTTAAAAAATTTGCCAGACAGTATAATTCAGGGTTATTGTACAATATTTAATAACCTGTTAAACAATTGCTATTTTCCAGAAATGTGGAAAATAGCTAAAGTCATTCCAATATTAAAACCGGGAAAGGATAAAACAGACCCAAAAAGCTTCAGACCTATAAACTTATTGCCCAACATAAGCAAAATATTCGAAACAATAGTTAATAAGAATGTATTGATAATTGTAAAACAAAATGATGTTATCCCAGAAAACCAATTTGGGTTCAGGGCAAAACACTCAGCGATACACGCGATTAATAAATTAACTTCGGACATATGTTGGGCGATGAATGAAAAGGAATCTGTTGGGGCATGCCTCATAGATTTAAAAGAAGCCTTTAATTCTGTTTGGATTAGTGGTTTACTATATAAACTATTAAAATATAATTTCCCTACACACTTAGTAAAAATGATTAAAGAAATGTTATGTGGAAAACAATTTATAGTAGAAGATAGAAATTTAAGCACTAAAAAAGTCTTTAAAGTAATAAATGGTTTACAACAAGGAACTGTAAACGCACCACTGTTATTTAATATTTATATCAGTGAGCTATTACAAAAGATAAATCAAAATCAGTCTCGTACAACAAGTTTAGCTTTTGCAGATGATCTTATTATTTACAATGTAAATAAATATGTATCAGAAATTCAAAATAAACTTCAAAAAAAATTTAACGTCATACAAAGTTATGTTGATTCTTGGAAGCTAAGAATAAACTATAGCAAATGTGAAGTTATTTTATTTAGAACATCTCTAGATAAAGCTAACAAAGATGTTAGAAAAAATTGGAGAAAGTTCCACATTAAAACAAGAGACAACATAAAACTGACAAATCAAAAATCGGTAAAATATTTAGGAGTATATTTAACAAATAATTTAAATTATAGATTCCACATAATAAAACGACTAGAAAATGCACGTAAAGCCTTTATGGCATCAAAACAGTTATTTTATGCTAAAGGAATTACAAATAGAGTAAAAATCATAGGGTACCAGGCATTGATAAGACCAATTCTTACATATGCCTGCCCAATATGGTACAATGTTAGTCCGTCATGTATGGAATTATTAAGAAAGTTTGAAAGGAGGTGCATAAGGCATTGTACAAGCAAATTTAGAAAACCTGAAACAGAATATAAACACTACATATCTAACAAATCCCTGTATGAATATAGCAAAATAAGCAAAATAGACCAATTTATAGTAAAATTAACAAGACAACATTACTCTAGAGTAGATTTAGTAACAGAAAATAGTTTGATTGCTAACGCAATTTACCCTGATAATAGGTACATAATAAAAACAATGAGCACGGGTTATATACCACCTGAATCGTGGATATACCTAGATAAAAATAAATTTATACAAAACGATGACAAACTACCCATAATATACCATGTATTTAAGGAGATCAACTAACAAAAAAATAGAATATGAATCAAACAAAAAATACGAAAATGATCCGGAAATATTTAGATACGATAGGTACATAACAAAAATAGACTCAAAAGATACAAAAAAATATTGGTGGCAAGAATAAAATCAAATATTGATTGTATCAATAAATTGAGTTGTAAGTTAGATTAAGTAGTTTTTAGTATTAGTGTTAAGTAGGATTAGGGTTTTTTAAAAAAAAAAGTTTAAAGAAAAATTGGTTTTTTTTAGAATTAAAATTTTTCCAATTAATATTAGAATAAAAATAAATGATTAAACATAATCAAATAACATGTAAAAGAAATAAATTAAAAACTAAGAAAATGATGCATATAAGTGCAAAAAAACTAAATAACTTAGAGCGCCCTAATGAAGGGTCAGTAAGATAAGAAGATGAAATAATTATAATTTTTGTTTAAGTGTTTTTGTCAAAAAAATAATTAAAATATGTAACTAATAAAAAAAAAAAAAAAAAAAAAAAAAAAAAAAAAAAAAAAAAAAAAAAACCACTTCTAACACTCTTTTATACTTTTTTTTCATTCAAATTGAACATTTTTTCAAATAAATTCAACATTTTTTCAAATAAATTCAACATTTTTTCTAACGAATTGTATGACAAAATGTTGAATTTGAATCAAAAATTGTTTAATTTGCTTGAAACAGTGTTAAACTTGAATGGAAAAAAGAATAGGTAAGTATATACGAATCAAAAAGTTCATTTTATGAAAATGTTTGAGTTTTTATAATAATCATTACATTATTTAGAATTAGAATAACCAGTTTTGTTATAGGTTTAGTGATAGTGAGTAGTTTTAAAAAAAAAATGTTTAGTTTGATAGCAAGTTCGCTAATAGGATATAATTCATACTATGGAGTAATCAAAATCAAATAGAGACTACAAAAAGTTAAAATAATAATTTATTTTCAAGCACACAACAATTCAAGCTTTAAACGAATACATAGGTTGAAATTTCAAGAAGAATTAAAGTCATCAAGTACTCTGGCTATCATGTATATACGTAGTAATAATTGTTGACTTATTTTATCAGTAGTTTTCCATTATAACAAATTCTAAAGTATCTACATTATTTTCATATCCTTAATAATATATATTTTATTCAATTATTATTATTAAAATGTTTTTAAAGCGTTAATAAAATAAATTAAAATAAATTATTAAAATAAAATTGTAAATTTATTGAACATTAATTTTTTAGATTACATAATGTGGTTTAATTTTATTGAAATTTAACATTTATATTATAAATTCTAATTAAACTTTCTTTTTATTTTGATTTCCCACAAAAATGCCAAAATATAGAAGAGATATTTTATATTATTATTGAATTCCATTTTAGGATTATATTAAGACATAATACTGTAAAATATATTAAATTTCTGTGGTTATATTCTAAATATAAATTTTAATTTATTTTATTTTAATATTTATATTATTATATACATACATCTGGTTCATATTCTCTCCAACAGATATGATACCACAAAGCAATATCACAGTAAGTCACTCCAATTGGATGCAAACAGTTTTTTGCCATAGTATATACAATTTGACGAAATTTAATTGGTGTCATATGAAATATTGATCTTATATTTAATTCTCTATATTGATTATCATACCAAATATTCATTTTCTTAAATATACAAAACATATAACATTTTAGATCTTCGTTGTAATGATTACTTCCAAGAGAAAATGAATTTGTTTTAACTGAAATTTATTAAGCAAAAAAAAAAATATGTTGAACACTAAAATTTAAAAATTAGACAAAAATTAAAAATAAATATATTTTGTTACTACTACTACTACCTTTTGTCATTGAATGCTCTTCTCTGCAAGCGGTCACAGCAGGTTGTATTACCTCGAAAATATTTGGGATGTCATCCTTAAGAAAATGTTAGTTAAATAATTTTAAATTTAAATTAAATAATTTTTATTTATATTTTTTACAAATTTTTAACGAGTTTGAAGTATTTTTATGCAAGTTTCATCAAACCTGTTCATAGCGAAACCGAAATAAGTAAAATCTATCATTTATTTTTAATTAATGTAATGTTTGTATTCGAATTAGATTATCCTACATTCATAATAAATTTTGAGTTACATTGATCCGACCAAGAACTGTGTCGTTCAAATGCAAAACACCGATAACTACACTTGATAAAAATTTTGACACATGCATATCAAAAAACGCGTAATTTGTAGATCTATAACCTTATTTATAAAAACTGAATCAAATCCCGATTATTTAAAGCCTTTTTTCTTTTTTAAAATTGAGGTTTAATGCAAAAGTCGATATTTGCAAAAAAAAATAAATTCAAAACTCGATATTTACCTTAGCCTTTTATATTAAGTTCCATAGCAAAAACCGATATATTTAAAGTATATTTTAACTGGTTTTTTGGAAAAGCCGATTTGATTAAAATAAATACTTTGGCGTCGAAATTTGACAAATAATATTTTTGAAAATTTAAATAAATGTTAATGCAAAGTTATTTTTCATTGTAAAAAGACGTGTTTTAAGATAAAGGTGATTAAATTTTTTAAAATACTATCAATGTTATCTATACAATAAATTCCCTTCGCTCAGGTAAATATTTATATTATTTTTTCAATAAACTGTGGAATTATTAAATTTTTTAAACTTGTCTGCAAAATATAAACAGATAAGTCCTCCAGTAATTCCAAATTGTGTTCAGCAAAAAGACAAAAGTTTAAAATGCAACAATGTTAAGGCACTATATGGTTTTAAGAACATAAGATCAGTTTCCTTGAAATCGTAAATGTCTGAACACAAAGTTTAATACAACGTTCACATGATCTTAAATGTCTACAAAAGCTAACAAAAGCTTAAGACATTGTCTCCATGATCACAATTATTGTTGTTGACGATGTCTCCGCAACCGGTTTGGCAGGTATTTTGGTTTACAAAATTTTTTAAAAACCCAATGTTGTACAGTGTTAATAAAAACTGTCTAATCATTTTGCTTGATCACAAATGAATTAAAACACAATGTCACAGAGAGCTCTAATTTTACAATGTTGCCAACTTATTTTACAGATAACATTGACAACTTAGTTCTTTTACATTATATCAGGTTGAAGTTTTTTTTTAATACATTTACGATATCACCGTTTATTTTGAAATATACTTCTGATATAAAAAAACTGTTTTACAATACACTTAATGTGAGTTGTTAAAATCAAACCCCGATAAATTACAATATATAAAATGCAAATCCCGATACAAAACATGTGTCAATTTCAAAACCCGACATTTATAAATTTCAAATTAATATTATGCTTAAATCCAATGAGTTATGCTATTTTTTTTCTTTATTATTGTTAATTGCCATTATAAATTAAAAAAAAAAAATCTGAAGACTATGTTTAAAAAATATGTATGTTATAGGTTTTTGACGTTTTTCTCATAATGGCTTAACATGTATTTATCGGTGTTTGCATTTGAACGACACAACTGTTCTTTTGATAAAATTTTAAGCTGTATGCCTCTCTAACATGTCTGATGTTAATATGTAGTTAGCAAGGCCGACTTTCAAATGTGTAAGTTTGAACCATATTTTGACTTTTGAGATAATTTTGTTATAACCAGTGTATTTAAACTTAATGGTGGCAATAGATCTAAGGTATTACCCAGGGATTTTATAGATTATATAATCTTTCAATATAGTTAAATATGATATTGTTTCTTATTTCTTTCAAAAAAGATAATTATTTTTTTATGTCATAGCATAGTGCTGTTGAAATTAAATTTCTGAATTATTTTTTTATATTACAAATTTTCTTGTTATTATTATAAAAAATCTACTTTTGAAAAAAAATTTGTGCAAAACCATGAATGTTATATTTTGAACATTTTATTGAATTTAAAAATCACATAATATAAATGATAAATAAACAGTCGAAATACGGTCAAAGTACAGTAAAAATAGTAAGTTGCATGATGAATAAATTACAATGGCTATGGCGAAGTAAAATTCAAAGGCTAAAATTAAAAATGTATATTTTTAAAATGAAAAATAATATTATGTTAGCTAATTATTTAATTAATCGATTAATGTAGAAGATATTTCCCATTAGTCACTAAGAAATATTTTCAACTTTAGATTAAACTCGATTAGAAAAGAAAATACAAAAAAAAATATAATATATAGTTGTTTGAAGATGTTTAGTGAACTGCCTAAAAGTTTAAAAAATGATATGAATTTGACAAAATTTAAATATTATGTAATTCAATATGTAAAATTAAAATTTAGTTAAGTATATTATACTAGTGAATCCCCTGTGCAATTGCACAGACTTTCAGACAAAATTTTATATAAAAATATTGCTACTATTTCGGATCGCAATTAATAACAAAATATGTAGTACCAAACGACCACATGCTAATATAACAAAGCAAAGATAGTAAACATACATAAACAAAGTAGTTTGATCTTAAGACGGTTAGAGTTGAGTTGGGACATTTTTACGATCTTAATATTGTTTCATATTCATATTATTTTTATTATACAAAAAAATAATTCAAAGATTTATGAAAATCCAGTATACTAGTGAGTCCCTTGTGCAATTTTATATAACAAAAAATATTTGTTTTGATATAATTGTTGTTGTTTTCTGAATCGCTTGATTATTGAATATTTATACTTTATAATGAAATCAAAGTATAATACCTAATACTTTATGATGAACTTAATACTAATTTCAATATAAGTTAACACAATAAAATCCTATTACTCTCAACGTAGTAGATCGATAAATTCGTGTTTTCGCGTAAGATATCAAAGTGGGTTTTGAGTTTTTATTATATATTATGAAGCGTATTTAAACAATTAATTCATCAGATTTGGTTCATAATCAAAAAATATTCGTCAGTTTTAAAGACACTCATTCATTTAAACGGACTAAGATAGGGTACTGCTGTACCAAAAATTAGAAAAAATTGTTAATTGAAAAATGTTATTGTCTATGCCATCTTGTAGATATTATTGTAAATACAAATCCCTTGAACAGTTAGGATGGCAATCGTTCAGTCTGGAAATTATAAAAATAAACAATATGATAATTTTCCCATATTTTTTTGCTTCTTTAGTGAGCAAATTTTTTTGTACTTTTGTATTACCTATGTACCACTGAGCGTTAACAATGAATTTTCAAATATTTGACAACCCCATGATTAAATGCCGTAAAATATACAATTGTATATTAATTATTACTTCTGTTTTCTATTTTTGGTTTTTTGGTATTTAATTTTAAATGTTTTTTTTATTTTTAGTTTGTGGAAAGTGTAATTAGCTATTTTAAATGTTTTAAGTATTCATCATCCTTTGGCATATTTTTATCTTTGGCTAAAATTTTGTAAATTTGCTAAAATTTTAATATTTTTGTGGTGTAATAATTTACTATTCAATAATTATTCTTGGTTTTTTACTCACCACGTAGTTCATCTTGTGTATTATATAAAATTACAATGCATTTATATTGGTACAAATGAAAAAATAGCTATTTTTAAGCTAAATAAATTGTAATAATAAAAAATATTATTAAGAAGGTTTTGTCTAGCCATTTTTTCCTTAAAACTAAATACTAAAAACAAAAAAATAAAATAAAAGTATCGCAATAAGCTAAATAAAAAGAATCATAGGTGTAAATATATAGTATAAGCTGTAACTAAAATAAAATTCCATAAAAAAAAAATATATAAATTAGACAAGTCTGAAAATTTTGATGATTACATGAAAGCGCTTGGTGTTGGCATGTTTTTACGCACAATTGGTAATAAAACTAGCGCAACAGTTGATTTAGTTAAAGAAGACGATGACTCATACAATTTTACAACATCCACACCTTTAAAACAACCATAATTAAATTTAAGCCTGGCGAATAATTTGATGAAGAAACAATTAATGGGCGTAAGGTAAAAAGTGTATGTACCTTTGAAAATGAAAATAAATTAGTTCATGAGCAAAAAGGTGAGAAACCAACAACTATTCTTCGTGAATTTACTGCCGATGAATTGGTAGCGACTCTGACCATCCGTCCGAACATACAAAGCTGCCTAAAAATGCTGTCTAAATATTACTATTCATAATGAAACACAAAAAAAAAAAAACAGAAATAGTATGGTGGCACCTACCTAAAAATTATTTGATTCCTATATAATACACATAATATGACACTTTTTTATTGTCCTTAATTATAATAAGGACTTTTTTAAGCTTCTAATTTTTTTTTTTTTTTTCTTATGAAGTCCATTTTGAGCATTTGTATTAAATTTTATAAAAACAAATCGAAAGTAAAGTTTTCACTAATTTTGTTTATAAACTTTTCAATTAGTTTTAAGCTTGCATCTATATGATATTACAGTATTTATAAAATTTGTCAAAAATGAAGCAAATAAATAAAGTGTAATTGTTATATAAAAAAACAAAAAAAAAACACATATTATAATTAACGCGAAATAAATAAATAAATACAAAATATAAATTATCTGGAAGTATCCATATATATTTCAATGCAAACAATATATTAATTCAAATATTTAACAATATAATAAAATAATATTAATCAATATTTCAAGTTCTAATTACCTCCGGATAAACTTTTCCAATCCAAAACAAAAAAATAATACAAACTAAAAGAAAGTTATGTTGAATTTTCATGACTTCTGAGTTTAATGGTGTTCGATTGATTACTAATAAAAAAAAAATTTCTCCAAATTTTCACTAAAATATTCCCAAATCAATAAAATTTGAAAAATAATAAAAATATTGCACGACATTCTAATTAGTGATAATATGTATGTTGTTTTATTGTCTTAAACACAGTTTACTAAAAGGCACAATAAAACGAAAATTGAATTATCCTTACACAATTTATTTGTCGTTTTAGCTCTTTCACAATGAAAATTGAAAGTCATCAGTATGTTTAGGCATAATGTCTTACAATACTTGACTTATACAACGAATTCTAAAGTTTGGCTCAACTTGTTTTTGGACTAACAAGACGAATTGTTTTGGGATAACGTTGGTTTAATTATTACCTTTTTATAGGAAATTAATTGAAACATTGAATCAGTTAAAGCCTGTTTTAGTTAAATTATGTAGGTTGATTTGGTTGCGTTCAATTATATTTGACGCCAACCCATATATGAAAATATTTTTGTTTTCGTTTTGATGAAATTATAATTGTAGATTTCATCTATTGGTACTACAGCTCGGGCTGAGACTTAACCTCGTTTAAAATTTCCCCCTAATTTTATTTTATTTGTGTAACTGGAATTGTAAGTTATTGTTAAGCATTTTTTAACAGATAATTGTCGAAAATAGTAAAATATTTTCCTTTTAATTTTACTGATATGCTTATCTACAGATATGCGTATTTCCTGTACTACTAATAAACTAATTCGACTATTTTCGACAATAATTATTATACAAAAAGTTTTACTCTAACGATAGTAACAAGATATTTTTGTAAATTTTTTACATGTTGAACCAATACATTTTGCTTCATTGGCACTTATTTTTGTTTCACCCACTGCTCGAAATTCGAGTAATTTATATAAAAAATTATACTGAATGTCATCATGTATTGTTTTCCATAATTTAGATTTATTCTTGACAAACATAGCTAATATTAAATATTTTTTTTTTATTAATTTATCTTAGACAACAACCGTACATACATAATTATGTAATTTATTTAAAAAAGAACCTTTTCTGGTGATGAAAACAAATTTAAATTTTTGTTAAAAAGTAGTTTTAAAGTTTTATTAAAATTAATTGAAAATTAAAAAATTTTAAAAAATAAATTTGATTTCACTACGTCTCTTATTTTAATTTCTATCTTTTAAGAAAATTATAATAAAAATCGGTTGTGAATTGATTCAGACATTTGTTTTGTACTTTTTCCAATCTTTTTTTGTTTTGTACTTCCATAAGTTTGAGCAGGATTACATGAACTCTTAAATAATTAATTTTTACTCCGAATACCATTCACAACGGCAATCTAGAATAACCACCTGTACATTATTTAGAGTCAAAATATTACCTTCATTAAACTGTTTACAATTGATAAATTCCTTTCATAGTTCGAAACTCCATTTCATATATTTAACTCATTGTAAAGCATTAAAATAATCCAACTTTTCTATCTGAACTGAATGCCATTACAAACGAAATTAAAATAACAGAATATATAAATAAAAAACAAATATTTTCTTTATGGTGTGTAAAAGCAAAACCCATTCAGAAATCAAAACACAAATTTTTTTTAGATAATTATACATGTTTGATTCCTTTCACGACATGTTGTGCAAAAATGAATTTGAGAACCTATATAACAAGTCATAATAGTAAAATATATACCATAGATACGTAGTTGTAAGAGGTAATTATAATAATAATTATTACTTCATTTCGTTTTTTTATCAATATCTTAAATCTAATAATATTGAACTAATTTGGGTTTTGTCTGAAGCCTTTTATAACAACAACAATTAGAATGAAAAAACAGTGTTCATTATGAATGAAATAATGAAAATTAATTGATTTGACTATTATGGTCAGAAGTAGGTGTCGATAGAAGTAAAATATGGTGAGAAAATAATATTAATGCATTAGGTATGATGAAAGACGATGTACATTTGCAATGGAATGATGGAACAGTCAAAGGTAATTTTAAGTTAAATTTAATATAGTAGTTGTTTAAAAACTATATTGATTGTAGAAAAAGTTATCCGAATATTTTTCCAGGCATAGCAACATTTATATGCCAATGAATTGTTGAATTTCAATATTTTTAATATTGCACTGTATTGTGTTCAAATAGATACTCTATCTCTTTCCAAAACCCATAACAACTTAAGTCGACTTAAGCCAAATATCAGATAAAGTGATTTTTAGATCCCTAAAAGTATACTTTATATCTGGGTGCGGTTTCCATTTCACTTTACTAACGAATTTGACATGGGTCATGCTTCATTTTAGGTTCATTCTTAGGTTAAATGCAAAAGCTTTACGATCTTAGGTATATTTAAAATGTTTTCTAAATTAATTTTATACTATGTACTCCGTACAAAGCTATTTACTTTGTAAAATTATGCAAGCTATCATAGAAATTCCATTAAATCTTATGATATTTTGCTAAAAATACAATTTGAAAATAACCTATTTTTAAGTACACATAAATACATTTATGTTATCATTGGATGCCTTATGCTAAACATATTAAAATAATAGAGTCTATTCAAAAGAATATTACTAAATGTTATCTAGCTTAGCTCAACTGGCAACCTTATATCACTGACTATCTAGCTAAATGTTAACTTATTAACTTATCTACTCTTGAAGTTAGGTGAAAGGATGTCCTAGTCATGTTTTCTTACTGTTTTTTATTTGGCAGAATAAATTTACCACCTATTCTTCGTCTTTATAATAGCTATATAATAGTGTCCGACGTCAAAAGCCATAAATCTCTATCTTCATAGTCATAGAACGAACTATGGATTTTCTGAATTTCATATAGAAATTTCTCAGCGCTTATAAGCCATTTCTCACTAATTGACTTAGCAGGTACATTTTTAGGAGAAAATTATTACATTTTTTGATACTTCACAATAATTTTGTTAATTTTATTTCGTTATACTTTAACACTATAATTATTTATTCTGTTGTTATTTACAATCTTTACTAAAACTATTACTATATTACTTTTATTATCTATTAATTTTACTTATGTTCTTACTTGTTATTTTTGTTTTGAAATTTATTAATTTTTATTATTATTAATGTTAACTCTTTTCTATTTGAAATTATTGTTATATTTGAATTTTTGTTTTCTCCTTCTTTTTTAATTTTTTAATTTCTATTTTTATTTTATTTTTTTAAATATTCAGTTTAACTATAATATGATCTACATAAATTATTATGATAATACATCGATATACATATAACTAAGATGATTTGAATTTAGTATAAATCAGTCAGGCATATTATTTTTGAAATAAAAAGTAGTTAAATTTTCAAAAATTTACAGTTTAATTTGAAAAGTGAAAAACTAATTATTTATTATTTTTTCTGATTGCTTCAAGTTATATTTTAAATAAATCCCAACTAGCATATACTTTTAAAATTTAAAATTGGGAAAAATCTTTTAAGCAGTACAAATCTTTAAAAATTTTAACATTTCATATTTTTTTGTTTTTATTCTAAAATAATTAAATTTAATTATTAAAAAAGTCGATCAGTAAAATAAAATTAATGAATCAAAAGGCACACACAATTTTTCCTTTCTAAAGTTGACTAAAAATATTGTCATGACTTTCGAAGAATTTGTTTTTTTTTTTTTTTTTTAATAAACTTTTAATAATTGAATTTAATAAAACTTATATACTTTAAGTAAAAAAAAAAAACATACTATCATAGAAATCATTAGACGATATTCCTTTGCTTTCGTTCGTTACTCTTACCTACCAAAAAAAAAAAAAAATTTATAACTGTGTTTGATTGAATTATGTAACATTACATCATCGTTACTATTAGAATCATAGTAGTTAAAATAAGGGTGGAAAAATTGAAAGGGAGAAAATTAATATCTAAGAGATTTATGAAACTGAAACACTAACTACAGTAAATTCAATAGATTTTTTCCCTTGAGTATTTTTTGTTTTTTTTTATTTTAAATAATATTAGCAAATTTTCTTATAATATTCCATGCAAGATGGTTTTTGGGCAATCCACATTGATATTAATTTACTATTTGCAAACTAATTTACTTGCTTACTTCGAAGAAGAAGTTTCCGAATGAATAAATGAAATATAATATATATACTGTATATAAACTTAACAGTCTATTTAACTTTTTGGTCCCACCATTTTTTTAGTGTAGTTAACTTTATTTTAATAATAATAAAAAATCTAGGTATATTTTGCGAAATATAATAATTAAGATCTCGATCTCGCTTATTACACCATCATCATCAGAAGACCTTTTAGTTACAAAGACTTAATGACTTCTCCAGTCTTAAAAATACTAAAATGTACCTAGATTTTCTAATTTTTATTATTATTAAAAATATTTCACCTAGAATTTACGGCATATTTAATAAAATCTATTAAAATTGATTTTACTTAATCTAATTTAATACAAATAAATGTCCGATACTGCCTGCTATTTTGAATACAACACTAAAGCTTATTTTTGAAATATACTCGTATAAATAAAAAATATATTTAGTCACGTTTCATTATATAATATAATAATATTTCATTCAAATATAATAAATGAAAAAAAAAAAATTAATTTTATTACAAATAGTGTTTAGAGCTCTCAATTACAGATGAATCAACAGATCTGACTGCAGTATTGTCAAAGTTAGCTGACCCATACTGAACCATAAACGATATTCTGAACTACTAAGTTATAACATTAAAAACATTAGAAATTATTTTATGGATTTTTACGGTTCACTTCTTTATAGAAAGCATACATAATAACTTGGACTTCTTCAAATGAGTTGTATAGAATATGTAATAATGAAATAATCCTCCATTTTCTCTACACCTACACCGGTTTAATTTACTGAAGAACACACCATATTAATGACCAACGTACTGGCTAATTTTGTAGACAGTATCTTAATTAGAAATGATTTGAAGAAGTAATGGGCATTTTTTGATTCCATTGTACCACTTTCAATAGACCTCTCTGTTGGTCTATATTGATTTCTGAAGAAATCTAATTGCTTTTTGAAGAATAATAAATATTGCTAATTTTTAACTTAATTTTGTTTTATTTTTTTTTTATGTTCTTGACAGTATACTTTTTAAGCACTAAGTACGGAACACCATCCTATGCACTACTGATGGTGTTGCACAGCATTGATGAAGTACGATATTGACGTTTTTACTATATATTTTACCTCAATGTAACTAGAATATTTATTTATCAAATATCTGACTTATCAATTCATTAAATGCGGAAAACAACTAGGTACTTTCGCTCTGCACCTTCACCACCTAGTGGTAATTAGTCATTTTTATTTCTTTTATTTATTTGTAATATTCTAAGCTGTTAGAGCTATAGAGCTTGTATAAAGTGTTTTATAATTATTAACAAATAATTTTATTCACCAATGTTATAAAAAATTATATGTACCTACATAATATGTAAGAATACTTAATATTATAGCAAAATATAAGATAACAAAATGTATGTTTATAACAATATTTATGCAATTTAAAACAATTCATTAGTGAAAAATTAATTCGACTAGATAACATTTATTATTATATAGCAAATAACAACCTAATATTAAATGTTAATTTCTATATAAAAAAAAAAACTGAATTGTTAGTTAATTTATATTTTTTATTAGTAGATAATTAAGTACCTAGATTAAGCTTGTTAAATGGCTCAAATGTCAATGGCAACGGGTTGAAATAGTGGTGGTCCGGATTTATTCCGGCCGTGAAATTAAGATTAAATTAAATCAAATTAAACTAATATTCAGTTTACATTTAAATTTTTATTTAATTTCAATTAAACTAATTTTTGTAAGATCAAATATTTAGTATGCAGCTTAAGGCATAAATTTGATTTAAATAATAATGTTTGATTTTAACTCAAAGTAAATATATTTTTTTAATATTTTTATTTCATTTGGAAAATCATTAAATAACGTAAAAATTATAGCTAATATAGTTTTTGGCAATTAAAACAACACAAATAGATACACTTAAAAAGTGTTTAATTATAAATTACTCTTATTTTGAATATTATGTTTGTCACTTGCTTTCTATTCGATATGAAATGATTTTTTATGAAATTTCTTAAACTATTTCTAAAATCCAAGGATTGCCATAAATAATAATTTTTACTTAAAAGATTTTGTTTTCTCTTTTCTGTTATGCTTTTTGTTTTTTCTTACTTTAATTTATTTTATTTTTTTCGATTTGTTGTTTTGCAAATGAAAGATGGTAAAAAATACTTAAAGGCGTTAATCCCAAGGCAACTAATTAATTTTACATAAATTACAAGGTAGAAGTGACGTTTTTGTTAACAAGATAAAACATTAAGACTTAAAAAACAAAAACAAAAAAAAAAAATTAAATAATGATTCGTTTTCTCTTTTTGTAATGAGAAAAGTATAATATCATCTCTATAATAACTGTAATATAAAATTTATTTTGTACCGAATTAAATTATAATTCGATTTTATTTTGATAGTAAAAGTTCATAAAATTGTATAAAATCCTTGAAAAGAAAATAGTAACAATGACAAGTTAAAAAATTAAACTATTATTAACAACATCTTAAAACTATTTTTTGTCTTATAAAAAGCTGGTTGAATTGTCATAAATTATCCATCAAAAAGAAAACTTTAAATATCACGTCCTATACTCATTGTTAATAAAATATACAAGTCAATTACACTAATATATTATATTACAGCCATGAGGTGATTGTGGTCCCCTCGGAATTGATAGATTGTTTTTCAATTTTAACTTCATTTTATTTACCCAAATATTTACATTATTATAATACAAGTAAGTACATTTACTTTTACAGATATCAAATCATATACTAATAATTAATCTGTACAATTTAAATATAATTTATTTATTCTAAATTATTGTTTCTAAATTATATGATTTTATTGGTTTTGACAAAACTTAACCCTTAAACGCATACTGTAGCAGATCTGCATCATGTTTGTTTTTTCTCTGTAATTACATGATAAAACTTCCAAAATTTATTTGAAAAGTATAGTTTTGTTTTTGGAACATTCTTAATCGAATTTCACCTTTTAAACTCTGCTTGCTATAATAGCGTGCATACAATTGACTGATTTGTGGTGAAGGTTCGAAAAACTGTGCACTAACAATAATCTTTAATAATTTTTAATATAATCAAAATTATTAACAAAAATTCGAAAATAAACCAAGCAAAAAATTTTTTTTCTTTTTCCCTTATCTCTCTTTGATGTATTTTTTTTTTTTTGTAAATCAGAATGTAAACACAGCTATAATATAAGCTTTTTTGTACAATGCATACTGTAATAAAGATGTAACAAAAAATATGAAAATTGGAAAAAAAAAATTTATTTGCTTTGTTATTCTAATTTTCTTACATTACTATAATTGCTACTTACTATATTACTTACACTAATTATTATTATTTAAACTACATATTTTACAATTTATTGGTATAATAAATATTTGATTATAGTATTTTCAGTTACTAGACACTCTTATCCAATGTCCATAAGCTATCTAATTTTTAATTCAATTTGATTAAAAATAAAATCGATTTTTTTTTGTTGATGGGCTTTTTTAGTGGAATTAGTAGAGTTCAAAAACTGTACAGTAAAATCTGAATTAAGATATAAAATTTTGCATTGTTACCGTTACTAATATTAGTTATACATTTTTGATAAATTTAAGGATGGAGGTAAGATTTTTGCGTAATAGTTTCGTTTAATGATGAACAGTCTGATTAGAATTTTACTTTAATGCAATAGTTTTTTAGTGTATCTAGGATGGTATGTAGTTTGTCTCGCTTATTTTTTTTTTTTTGGATTGATAGAAAACTTTATATAATTAACATTACTAATAATTAATTTAAGTAAATTGAACTCAATTTAGTTTTATACATTTAAAATATTGCCTTTAATACTGTTTATAACACTTCCAAAATCCACAAAAAAATTATACGACTATTATTCACCAATGCAGGTTTCTTGTAATGTATTGTAAGAGTAAATTGTATTTCAATTTAAAAACAAAAATTAAAGAATTAAATTGAATTACCTTGCTTTATTCTCATACAATTAAGTTCTTGAAGTATATTATTATTTTGTGTTCTACTATCACGTTTTAGTATGATTCGCATTCCCTTGTTTTACAGCTTTTGCATCCTGTTTAGGTGTTCTAATGACCCCGCAAATATGATTGTTGCACAATAATCAAAATGAAGTTATATAAGTGGGTTATACACCATTTTTACTGTCAATTGAAAGACTGCTACGAATGCGGATTTCGAATTTGAGTAGTCTAAGTGTTTAAGAAAATTCAGTTTATTATCTATTATAACACCTAAATATTTAAAACTCATAACAGGTACAATGCGTCTCATTATTATTAGAAACAGCAGGACCAGTGCAAGCTTCAGAGATAATATTGATATGCATAGATTTTGTTTAGGTTACAAGGTTAACAAGGCTTAACTTGTTCATACAAATCCAGTTATGATTTCGAACTAAATCAGCTAAACTTCTGCCTTTAAAATATACCAGATATAATCATCAGCGAACATGACTCTATGGCAAATGTTCGTCGAATATCATTAATATAACAGGGATATTATGATATTGGCTTATCAAACGCTGGGGAGCGCAGTAGGTAGAGTGTCTGCCTGTCAACCGAAAGGTCCCAGGTTCGATTCCCGACGAAGGCCAAAAAAAATGCTTTCTGGATTTTTCGACCTGTTCCAGTACCCTTTATCAGTGGGATAAAAGATAAATATTTGAAAGTTTTGGTTATCACTATAAAATTAAAATGGAAACTATGCTATTATGAAGGCGAAGTACTCAGCAGTAGATACAGTTTTCCACATTTAAATTAGTCTATACTATAACAAATCTGCAGAAAAAGCTATTGTATGTGATCGTATATTCCAAATCTCTGTGTAGAAGCAAAATACTCTTTCAAAAAGGCCGATTTTGCACCGCTTGTTTCCAATGCGGGATTTGAGCGACAGTTTTAACGTTGTATGTCGATTTGCTTCTTAGTTTCCTTTTATCGGTATTACTATCGCGATTACGTATTTAGTACCACTGCTTGTTTTTGAATTTTTTTTTTATATTTATAAGAGTTATTATTTCAAAAAAGCTAAAACCCATCGTAGTCTTTTGGGTTTTATAAATGCACAATGTTGTCATTCTTAATTATTATTTTTAAGCTCACTTTTACTTCTAATTACATGCTCTTATCTCATTCTTTAATCTTTTTGGGTCGAGTATTTTTTCGACAAATTTTTGTTTCGAATACACTTTGGTTGTTTTTTCAGCTACATATTATGTATATAATCCATAACTCGCGCCTGGTATGCATCACATATGTAACTGATGCGGATTATGTAATATTTTATATATTGCATTTTTTATTAGCTTTGGTTGTAGGAAATTGTTATTCGCATAGTAAGTATCCATTTCCGGTCTGAATTCGGTTATGAATTCAACATTGCTTACAATTGTCATTTATTATTGGTGTTCCAATGTATGTAAAGTGTAGGTGAGTCCTGCAAAAATTGTACTCTGCGATTTTTGTATTCTGAATATTTCTTATTTGTTTGCCATGAAGAACGTTTTTAATTTAAAACATATAAAACCAGATGAAAGAGATGAAAGTAGGTAAAACAGATCAAAAAAGGTGGCAGATGGTATGATGAAAAAATATTTTCAACCTTATAAATTTTATGCTGTCTCGGTTTTTCACAATCCTAACACAGTTGAACAGTTTAAAAACAATTAAATTATGTCAGTTCAAAAAAATTTTTACTACCCAAAACATTACATTTAAATTTGTTACAAACCTGGAATTGTACAAAACTATTTTTTTTAATTATAAGCTTTTAATAATTTCAGACCTATTAAAACTTGCTAATTTAAAAATTTTTAATAAAGCAATTTTGGAGAAATTTAAACAAAATCGATTATCTAAAATTTATTTATAATATTAGTTATATATAAAGTTAAATCCGATGAGCCTAAAGGTTTAATATCTGCTTGTTTAATTTTTGAGTAGGCACAGATAATATTAATAAATCCATATTTTACATTATATTTTTATCAAATAATATTCGCCTCTTCAATCAGTCTCGCAGCAAAAAAACCAATTGTGAAGGTCTTTTTTTTTTTAAATATACTACAATGAACTCAGTATATTACGTTTTGATTTAAAAAAAAATCTTTATAGAAGTCATTGGAAACAACAAATAATAAAGCCATCACCATGTTAATAATTACTTATGAATGTAAGCTAAAAAATTATAATGACCTTGACAATGATTTTATTTTTTTTAAAAGGACTTATTCCAAAAATTTAAAAGAGCATAAAAGGATATTTTTATTTTTATTTTATTTTTTGAAAGTGGATGTAGGCTTATCCTTTTTAAATTTCAATAGAAAATTAAAGTTTTCTTGAATTTATAGTCCTACTACCTTCACAACTCTTTTAAAATGATGAAGTGTCCTTCACGTAACAATAAAACGATTCTAAAATATAGTAAAAAAGGAAGCAAAGGGTTGAATCTTATAAAAAAATAATTGTGTACTATAATTGTAGTGCTTAAGTGAAATTAGTTTTAAGCTATGCTTATGATTGGCATCGCAGAGTATTGTTCGGTAAACTTTTAGTTCATTTGGGGAATTATGTAACGAAAGTCAATTAGTCGTAATTTACAACAATTGGTTTGTTTTTGCTTAGATAAAACTAACGTTGTGATAACTGTCAAACGAGTTGTCGTTCTGTAATCACTTGTCAATTTCCGTTGTCAAGTTAATCAAATTTACTTTGGAACACATTCGCTCAGTTTATGAAACACTTCATGATTTTTATGGCGCAAATAATCATCCATCTGAGCAAATTACTCGTCGAACTGTGGAAAGAGATCATATTACATAATACGTTCTAAACATCAACTTATCGATCTATCACCGCTGTAAAAGAAAATGTGGAAAAAGATCGAAATTTATTGATTCGTTGTCAGTCGCTGGATTTGGCGCTCGGTTCGTCCACTATACATTGAAAACATTTGCGAAAAAATTTTGTCCTACACAACACGATATCAAATAATTAACACAACGTGACCATCATATGTGTCGCTCCTCGATTGCACCATACAGTAATTGGAAACTGACCAGTTGATTTATTTCAAAACTGTTTTCAGTTTTTTTTTTTTTTTTTTACACACTACCCAAAAACTAGGAAAGGATTCCTTTTAACAAAATGATTGTAGGTGTGGGTTAGGAAAAAACGGATTAGGAGGGAAAAAGGATGGTTAAGAAGAATTGGACGGTAAGTTGGAGAAGAACCTGAAGAGGTTCTTTTTGAAAAGTTGCTAATTGTATAATGGAGCATTTCTATCGGAGAGGAATACCTGAGACGGAGCATGTTCCACATTTTAGCAGCTCTTACAACAAAAGAATTTCCGAAACCAGTTTTGGACCACCTAGGAATTTCCACAGAGTAGAAATGGGTATTTCAAGCCGGAATAGATTGAGGGGAGGCATTATTGATTTTATTTCATTAGAACAAGTGTCATTTCCAACAAGATATCTATGAAAGAGGGAGTGATCTCCAACATTTCGACGTGTGTTAAGAGGAGTAAAAATTAACTGGACGGTGGGGTCGCCAAATAGGCGTAAGTCGCGCATTTTGAATTTTGTCCAGGAAACCTAGTGAAGTTAGAAGGACGCCAGCCCATATGTGAGAATTGTACTCCATCTTAGGTCGGATATATGCTTTATAGATATTGGCCAGATATCTTGGAGAAAAGTAGGCTTTATATCGAGAAAGAAAACCCAAACATTTTGCAGCCTTCTTAGCTATATCAAAAATATGCTCATCCCCCCCATTTTTTGATTTAGCTGCATGCCTAAAATGTTTAGATACTCAGACCTTTGTAAATTTTCTCCTTGAAATCGCAGGGTTGGGATGGGTTGATTTCTTTTACAAGAGATCAAACAGCTTTGAGTTTTGGACGGTTTTGATTAATTATTTTTTTGTCCATGATTGGAATTATATTTTACTCAATATTATCTGTATCACTATAAAATAATTTTAAATTTTTACAATAGCTATTTTACTGTTGACCTTTGATAATAATATGTTTTCTTTATTTTTCTGAACATCATGTCTTAGTAGAAAGAGAGTAGTGTCATTTACACACACAATTAATGTAGAAATAACTAAATTTAATTAAATAAAACTTCTATTTTAATCGTTGGTTTTTGTATCACATGGTGAAAATATGCTATAGGACATATCCATATCTTCAGAGAATTTTCCTTTGGTGTGTCAGTTTTTCTTTTTGAATCAGTTGAAGAAAAGTTTTTACATGTGATGTAAATTAGACAAAACCTCTGATCATCTAGGGGCAGCGGTATCGATCTTACATTAATATAAAATTTTATTTTATTTTCATCATAATGTTTTGAAATTTATTGTCATCACAATTTAAGTAACCGCTAAAATTAGGTAATTTTAATCATTTAAATGACATGGCCTGTTGGGAAACATTAATAAGTATGACATGGCAGTTAATGTGTTAAAACATAACTGAATACTATCAATAATGTTTTGCCTAGAAATACTGACAAACTATAATTATAATTGACAAGCATTTAAGGACCTGCGCAGTAGACACCTTTTCATTTTATTTCGCTTCTCTTTAGTGAAGTTGTAATACAATAAATAAGTTGTATATAAAACAATAATGCGCACACAGTTGAAAATTTTTTACACCTATTATGAGACAAAAAAACAAATTCATCTAAAATAAAAAATATAAAAACAACAAAAAAACAAATCACTTGAATTCTTCATTTTTATCTTTTTAAGTAACTGTTTCTAAATTTTGGTTATTTGTAGTAATAATATAGTTTTTATTAAAATGATGTATTATGTAGGTATATTATATTACAGACATACCTCTTTAATGACAATTTTTTTTATTTTTTGTAATTTTATCCACTAAATGCCACTAACTATAGGGAATATATTGGAAACGAAACAGTATGTGAGGGACGTCTATTTATATGTCCTAAAAAAAACTTACTAATCACAAAACTTTTTATCAAACACGAGTGGTTTCTGCTATATCGTGCGAAGTCTATGTCAGTACGTAAATTACTGTTTTTTTTTAAACTTTAAATTTGACTTCAACTTGAAATATAATAATTATTCAACAGGGGCCCCTAGTAAGACGTATATTTTAGAATGTCTAGGCAAAATATTATTTTTAAAACTAAAAATTTTACCGTACAAAACTAACTGCAGCGTACCGTTAAAATTTGAAAAAATATTATTTAAAAGGAGAGTCGTAAAATTCGAATTAAAATTAAAAGTTAGTATTTTATTCATTAAATAAATTAGTTCAAAGAAGTCTCAGAATGGATATTCAAACCTCAAGAGTTAGAAGTTCATAAAAACTACCACATAAAAAACATTTTTTTTTTTTGTCAAATTCACTTCATTTACATAACATAGACTTCGTCATGTATATTTTTCTATAGATTATTATTATTCTATTTTACTTAGAAATGAATATTTTCTAATTTTTACAATTTATTATTATATAAGTAGACAAAAATATACATAACATAATATATTAATATAAATAATATATAAAATAAATTATATATATAACTAATAACGTTATAATTTTCTATAAATATTTTTATAGTTAAAATTTTACATAATATTTATAGATACTTAAATATAGTGTGAGTTAAAAAATATTTAGAAAATTTCCTTAAAATCATTTATTGCAAAATCAATATTAAGATTGCGCCATTTTAAATACAGACGAATAAGTAAACTCTACTCTGTCTATTTTCGTTATATTCTCTGTTTATTTTATATTTTTTATTATTATTATTTTTTAAGCAAATCACACAGAAATAATTTTACTTTATTTTTTTGCTTTCATTTATTCAGAGCCCTTCAAATAAAATTTTTTGAAAATTTTTGATCAATTTGTATGTTACTCTCTATATTATGGCCGTATAATAATCTATATATTATTATTATGTAGTAATGTATAAGTATATATTGTGTATGTATACAAAGAAAAAATAAGGAATTAAAATGATTTATTCGTTTTTACTTCATTAAACAATATCAAATAAAAAATCACGCAATCAAAGCATTTTCTCAGTTATTTTACTTTCTCTTACTCTAATGTTACAGTTGCCTGCCCTTTTAAAAAACTTCGAACTGTAAAATTTCAAGTAAAAAGAAAAGTAAAACAAATATTTTGTTTTTTTTTTTAAGATAATTTTATATTTAGCGAATTTATTTCAATTAGAGGACGATAGATTTCTATATTATAATAATTTTTATTTGTTTTTTTTGTCGTTTTTTGTTTGTTTTTTCTATTTATTTTTCTACTCTTTTTAGCATTAAAATATAAAATATTACTTTATTATGAAGGTTTTGTAGTTGAAGTAAATTATATTATTGGCATTGCCATATTATTATATTTGCTTCATGTTAGTTAACTAAAAGGGTGTAATTGTGGTGTCATATGACTAGCATATGGCCTGGCTCGAGTCCTGGTGTATGAATGTTGAAAGAAAAAAATCAATTATTCTTTGAAACTGATTTGGAATGCAATTTGGTTGTTGGAGTTAAAATAAAATGGAACTTGTATGGAATGATACCTTATGTTTTATTATATAGGAAAGAAAAACAGGAGAAAATATAAGATGAAATAATTTATTTTATTTCAAAAAATATTAGATAAAAGATTGTGAATTTTGAAATGTCATAGAGGTAATGATGACCACGATCAAGTTTGTTTAATTTGTAGTTCTTTCAGTTGAAATAATAATTTTTGTTTTTTCCTATAAATCCTCGTGGGAGGATAGGGCGTCAATTTACTTCCTCCATTGTTCTCTCTTGTTCGCAATAATATTTATTTCATTCCAAGTTTGTCCACATCTGGTTAATTTGACATCAGGTCATCTTCCTCGTTTTCTGCTATTTTGGGGGTTCCATTCTAGTGCCATTCTGGTTTAATTATCCAATGAATTTCTTAGAGTGTGACCTATCCATCTCCATTTTCTATGCTTAATTTGATATATTATCGGTTTTTCAACTTTTAGCTGCCATAAGTCCTTATTGCTGATGGTGTTGAGCCAGAATATTCTGCATTTTCTTCTTTGGCATTTGTTCGAAAATATCGCAATAACATTTTCATACCGCAATAGAGATATAATTATAATGTTCCAACGACAAATTACTTCTCCAGTGCTGCGCACGCGGGGAGTCACTATTCTCATTATTATTACTAGCATATGACTAGGAGTGTCATATACACATCACATCATATCACAATCCAGCAGCTAATTCCGGATGTAGAAATTTCGGATGGAAGTTCATCTATACCTGCAGTCCTGTTCCGTTTCAGCATTATTATGCCCTCTTTAATCTCTTATAAGCTTGATGGTTCAGTATATGGATGTGCAGTTCTGGACTACTCGGAATACTATGAAATATATTTATTGTGATCTTGCTTGTTTCCGTATTAGAGAGTGGGATACAGTTACGGTTTTTGATTGATTGTATTTGCGTGTATCTGCGATTAGTGATTTTACCTATTTGTTAAATAATAATTGGAATATACTTTTGAAATAACAATTAGAATATACCTAATTATTAAAATACATGATTTTTGTGCCTACAGCGGTTGTAAAATCGAATAGAATAATTTTACGCATTAATTTGAATGATCGTTGTAGCCGATGCCTATAATAGTTTAGCTTAATACCAACTGTTATACTTATGTGGCAACATCATTTTATTTACACTATGAAAATAGAAATTCTTCATATAGCTAAGAGATTTCAATATTCAAAATTACAAAAACAAAAAAAATTTAATAAGGTTGTTGACTTGGGTAAATTTTAAGTTATCATTAAATTTATTTGTTTTTATCAGTGAATTTTAAGTTAGATATCATTCAATTTATATAATTCGCACTACATTATACAAATGAAGGTAAATTTAAATTTAATTATTTATTTAACGACATGAATTTGAGTAAGAGAGGGTACATTACTGTGGTGTAATTTGATTCAACTTTTAAATACCTACACAAATTTATTAGTTTTATAATACGAATTTAATTAAATTTTGAGGTTGAGTACAAGACTAACGGGTTGTAAATTTTTATCTCTGTCTGAATCAAATAAAAATAATAATTATTATCTATATTTTAATTTCTGGAACATAAATGTTAGTTATTTTTTATATTATTAATAATATTGTACAACAAAATAATAATTTTCTATATTAATAGCCATAACTGATTTAATTTTGCATTGATTATTTAAAAGTGAGTTCTCATTATATTTGAGTATCAAAATTCTGAATAATGAGAAAATTTTTGTAAATTAAATATACCGAAGAAGAATCTTTTATGGTCAGAAGAATGTTTGTACAATATGAAATTTTTTTTCAATAATGATCTGATATTATTCAGCTTTGGTAATATTCATCAAAAATGTTATTTTTCCAATGTTTTTCTTTAATTCGGAATGAATCAGGTATCATTTCGTGTAAAGCATATTGTATTTTTTCTTAAATTGTGTGGCAAATCACAATTAACTCATCCAATATTTTGGATACTACTTGACATCAACTTAGGTAGACTTACATTTTTGTGTTTAACTTAAAGTACCATACTGCAAATTTTTCCCAAATCTTTTACTACAAAATTTACTACAATTCTTACAGGAACTAAGCCTTTTTAAATAGCGTACTTCCATTTTATTTACTCTTCAATGTTCCAATGACAAAGGGTACTGGACCAGGTCGAAAGACCAATATAGTATTTTTTTTGCTTTATCGGGAACCAAACCTGGAACCTTTCGGTTCAAAAACAAGCGTTTTACCAAAGAATGTAGAAAGTAAGAAGTATCATCTGAATATTTTTTAAAATTTCCAACTAAGGTAAATTCGGGCAACAACGACGGTGCTGTGCTGATTGAAAAGTAATTTTTACTTTACTGAGAGATATTTTTACAATTCTTTTGTTGTATCTCTTTCTGAAGAACTCCAATCCAATTCAATTTTGTTTATAATTATCTATGATAATGATAAGTATCAATATGAATTATTAACGCATTAACCAAACAAAAAAACTTTTGGTTAACTTTCATATGAATTGGCAAAGAATATAAAGAAGAAGATAATCTGAAAAGAGTCAGAAGAGTGATCTAAAGAATAAATAAAATTTCTTCATTTGTTGTGTGGACCGTTGAATAAATGTTTCTTTTTTTCTCTTTATTTATTTTGATTGTTGATTTTATAGAAATGTGAAATTATTCAAAATGTTTTAAAGATAATCAAAATTATAATCTTGATTCAGAATGGTTCCTCTTCTTTATTAAATTTTGCTGCCGACTATTGAAAAAAATAAATTTTTGTGTTTAACAATTTAAATAAAACTGCACTACCGTACAATTGCACAGGGGTAATTAGTCAATATTTTTTCTATGACAATTCCATTCCAATTCAATTATTTCTCAGTTCTTGTGATCTGTATTTTTATTTTGCCATTATTAAAAAATTTAATATTTAATAGAACTACGCATCAGAAAAATTTTTGGTTTTGTTCATAATCACAACGTCTATATATTTAAAAAGCCTCAAAACTAATATTTGCTTCGTAAAAAAAGATTTCATTTGTATGGAAAATCTTTGTAAATCTTCTTCCATACAAATAAAATTTTAACGAAGTGGAAATTAGTTT
This sequence comes from Argyra leucocephala, assembly GCA_963942445.1. Taxonomy (NCBI): domain Eukaryota; kingdom Metazoa; phylum Arthropoda; class Insecta; order Diptera; family Dolichopodidae; genus Argyra; species Argyra leucocephala. The sequence continues at coordinate 23,818,821 of OZ012677.1, read as the reverse complement.
CGGGGCTTTTTAAATATAGAGGCATTGATAATCATGTAATAAAAATCATAACGACAAAAAAAAACTTTGTTGGTTTTCTTTTTGTTTATATTCGTCAATTCATATTAATGAAAAAAAAAAACAAAACCAACAAAAACATTTCAATCGTTGCTTTATCCGACATACATCCTTCTCTTATAAATTATCGGAAACAACTGATTCTGATAATAAAAGTAAAAGTATTTTTTTCTTTTCTCAAATGTTGTCTATTTTCTATCTTTCACTCCTTTTTGTCTTCCTCTAGATGGGGTACCAATATCAAGCGCGAAGTACAAAATTTTTTTTCTCAAAAATGTATATGAGATGAGATTTCTTACTATATATACTGCGCCATCCAGCATGTAAATTATTTTACTGTTATTATTTTACCAGTATTATAATATTCTCCGAGATATTAGCTTTATAAATATCTATCTTGTCAAATGATTGCCTTTAATTTATTTACTTAACATTATCAGACAAATAAATAAACAAAAATACTTACAAATATAAATGAGCAATGGGTGTAAAGATCTAAAACTTCAACTGCATATCTGGCTCCAAATTCAGGCTTTAGTAGTAATTTGGGATTCATCCATAAATGACAATGTTTTTTAAATTGCGATGCGAGATGATACTTGAAGTTTTTTTAGCATTAACACGCCATTTCAATGAGAAGATAGACTTAAGTACTTCCTAAGATATCTAAGAAACAAATTTATTTTATAGCTTTTGGTCACATTTCCCATTGGAAACTTTTTCGTCTCAATAGTTCTAAGATATTAAGTACACAATGTCTCCACTACAAGTCCCTTAGTGTTTTTTGAGTAACAAAAATGGTACAAAAAAGTAAATTTGCTGTAATAAATATAAATGGAGCAAAAAAAGATTATAAAGTAAAAAATTGTAATTAGTACAATAAAAAAAAATGTAGAATATATGAAGTAGTAAAAAACAAATGAGTTTGCCAAGTTCATGTTATAAGGTTTATAATTAATAGACACTGGGTAATATCTCACATTCCCACATCCCTTCGGTGGCCTAATCGGTTGGAGCTTAGAAATGTATTTCAATTTACGTTGAGATAGTTAATTACTGGTTCAAGTCCCGGGGGGAAATATATCTAAAAAAAAATAGCAAAATATCATATATAAAAATTTATAATCAATAAAAACTAATAAAAAATTAATACTTTATAACTAAAAAAAATATTACCTAGCTATAACAATATCTGTCAACAATTATACCTGGGACGATATTAAGGAAGTAGTACTCAACAGAGAGGAATGGAGGTTCACTATCGAAGCCCTATGCTACCACGCGGAGTAATAGGAGAAAAAAAAAAAAAAAATAACAATATCTATATCAATACTCATATATCTCATACAACACAATAAAAAAAAATAACACAATAAATAAATATTGGACAAACACTAATAATAAATACACAATTGGCAACAAATGACAAAAAAAAGTATGTAATAGACATAACGTACCCAGTAAACATAGTAACAGGCATCAGGTCAGGCATCTTAATGCCAAAGATGGATAAAATTGCAGCAACAACTTACAGAAAATATGATGTCGTCTTACCACGCAGATAGAGTTATCAAAGTGGTTTTACAGTAAGCCAATCTCCTACTTAGACAGTACAAATGGATTAAAAATTAAATTAGACATTGCTTCGGAAATAGAAATGATGATACCATAGTAACAAACATTGGCACACGAACTAGGACAAGAATTACACAATGGAACGTCCGCACTCTTCGTGAAGCATCAAGGCTTGCACAATTAGAACAGCAAATGATCTATTAACATAAGGTGAAAACAAGTTAAATTAGCAGCTAGAAATCGAGTACGATGGAAATGTCAATTGGAAGATCTATGCTCTCAAGAGGAGTGAGGAAAAAGAAAAAATATCCCACATTGTAAATTAAATAAAGGAAAGTTGGTTGAAGAAAATTTATTTTAAGTATTTTAAATTCAATTCACACCAATTGAATGTCGACAAACAATTTTAAAATTAATTCAACTGGTGTTTCATTTTTTTAGTTTCACAAAATTATATAAAACTACTTAAAGAATAACGGTAAACTGGGATAACACTATTGTTAACGTAATAGGATATTTATATACATGAAAATTCTGTTATGTTACTCTTCCTAAATTATAACGTACTTATAGCAAATTTTTTGTCACAAAAAAAAAACATTTTACAGTTCTCTTTACATTCAAGCAACTTAAAAAAATATAAATATTCTAATTTGTATCCCAAATTTTTCCAAAATAATAGATAGACATCTATATAGTTATAGTATGAAAATTAAATTTAATTCTCTTTAATTAAATCTGTAATTTTTACACTGATAATTAATTAAAGTTCTACATAAAAAGTTATTTTTCTTTTTTATTCCTGTTTTTTTTTTTTTTAATCTCTTTTATTTTAATTAATTTTTAATTTACCAAAATGAGACACAGTTTCCTCAATACTTTTCAACTTCAAAATAACTAAATAACAACAACAAAAAATAGCAATATTGAAATAATCCTAACAATTGAAATCCCTTAAAACTACAATCAAAATCTTGTAAAAATAATGCGAATGGCCAAATTAGGTAGAAAGCAAAAAGCCAATAGATTTCGCCTGCCTCCCAATAAAAATCATTTTGATGATCCAGAAATTTAGAATAAAAAACCATTCTTATACGTCATATAACTATATACAAGCTATATAGCTTCAGCAACTACTGATTATTTTATGACAATGAAAATCTGATTCAAATGTAAAAAATTATTTTATTAACAAAAGGAATTAAATTAAAAAAAAAAAAAATTCAAACAATAACAATAAAAAATAAAAAAAAAACCCTACCAAAACATAAAGGAATGAAAATTCCAGGAGATTTATCCTTGTTTTCTTTTTTCACAATAATTTAATTAAAATGAAATGGAAAGAAATTAAATATGTATAGTATGTTTTTTGTACAGTGGAGGAAATTTTATTTCAAAAGTCTTATCAATTTTAGTGTTCTGTTACTTTTTGCACTTTCATACTGCCTTACAAAGTGTTCTCAGTTCTTATTAAATTATCGAAGTTTCGGTATAAATCGGTATCATTTCACTAGAAGTTTTTCAAACATCACAAGCAAAATCTTGCTTTATCACAAGCATTTCATCAGTATAACTAGCGCTGAAATGAAATGATTGAAAATTTTGGATATGGTAGATTATAACAAAAACATTTTATTATCAATTTTTTGGGACAATTTCTACACTTCTTGTCTGACAAAATCCAAGGAGATGATAATGTAACGATTTTGTCACTAATCTTGTACTATTCAAGCTTTACTGTTTCAAAGTTCTAGTTGATAAGAAGAAAAAAAAAACTATTCAACGGATTTAAAATTTAAGTTGTATCAATATAGAGTTCGTTCAATATTTCGTTGTCAATACTATATAAAATCTATTTCCAACTTATAGAAGAGATCCAAGGCATTCTCTAATTTCATAGCATTTATTCTTCTACACTGTTTGATAAAATCACCATATAATTTTTATTTTTCATTAAATGATTTGTCAAACATTGAAAAGATTTATTCAGAGCTTCTTAAGCTTTTTTGTGAGCCATTTAAAACTAAAATTATATTTTTTAAATTTGAGCTATGTCGTATTTATTAAAAACTAGTATCTTTGTGATTGATTGTATACAATGTAATAATTATACTAACTAATTAGTGATTAAGAAATATTACACAATACAAGAACACTTTCTGATACCTAAATACGAGTTTGTTTATTTTTGAGAAAATACCTGAGTGTCAATTTTCAAGTATTTAGAAAAAATTGCTTTTAAAATAGGTATTTATGATAGGTGTTAGAAATTGAGTAACAGCTACTCGAATCAGTTATGTCATAGCAAAATGAATTATCTAGTTAGCTGATTTTTTTTTATCACAAATGGCTGCATTTCAGAGTTCTGTTTCTATAGACTTTAGAAAGTGTATACATTGATTGGTTATAGTGTATTTGTATATACATGCATTGTGCAATATGGAATAATGGTTAATACCGAATACTTTCTTAAGTTTAGAAATAAAAAGAAAGTAAAATTATTTTTGCGGTCCAGCATATTAAGCCACGGAAGGGATTCAAGAAACAAAAACAATAAAATTTGGTTGTTTGTAGAACACCTGGTGAAGGACAATAAAACAGGCACTTTTAAAAGCAAATATAACTTTAGAAAACAAAGGGAAACGGCTGCTCCAAATTGAGCAAGATGGAATTGCGAAGTGGAAGCATGATTTTTCTAAGAAAAGTAATGAACAAAAAGTCAAAAAAAGTCATGTAGAGCGAACAAAGATGAAATAATTATTGATTGCCAAATATAGATACGAATATGTAATACTGGATTCGTTTAAGTAAAGCTCCCCATTAGAGAACATTTTATTAAAGAACATTTTGGCTTAAATGGCGTTTTCTTTTGTTAAGGATGTATATGTAAATGTGGTAAATATCGATATATCTAGGAGGGGAGGAGGGTTGAAGAAGAAGATGAAACGCCAGACGATACCACCTGTTCAACGACATAGACCTAACCAAAAAATTCAGAATAAGACGTTTCCATTGACTAGGCCATGTAGAGCATATGGAAATGAAAATAATTTCCGCTAGGAATCTTTTCGAATTGAAACCGGGGGAACGTGTCGTCGAAGAGACTACACTTTCGTTGGAGAAATGAAGTATCGGCAGATATGACAAAATTTCAAATCACCAACTGGAAAAATTACACTGGTGACTGAAGTCAGTGGAGCACCCAACGTCAGACTAAGAACCTTCAAAGTCGGTTACGCCAAACACTAGTATTAACAGAAGTATTTTAGCACCAAAAAATATATTTCCTGTAATGCTTGAAAACAAAATAAAAAAGTGGAACGCATTAGCTAATACTACGCAGCAAGAAACAGCTCAGATACTTAGAAGATCCAAAAAGAGAACCATAAACGAAAATTAAAACCGGCCAACGTCCCAACTTGAAGTATTGTGTAAACGGTTTCGAGTCTGTATTTCACCATGGGAAAAGAAGGTGGTGTATTTCGTGAGTAGTTCGAAAAAGATCAAGAGAGTCTCACATAACTTTGAAAGACCCTTCTTGACACGAATAAAAAGGTTTCACAACCTACTTATGAAAAAAAAAATTTTATTATTATTACTAAGTAGTAATTTTGTTTCTGGAACGAACGAACTAAATAGTTTTATATTAAAATTTTAATTAAATCGATTCAACAAATCCAATCAATAATAAACAAACTTGATTTCATTTATACCATTTAGAGACGGAAAATATAAATCAATGCCTGTTACTTTAATTCTTGCTTCTTGATTTTTGCTGCACTTACGTTTAGACTTTGGTTCACTAAAGAAGTAAATATTTGGATAATTTTATGTCAAAACAAAATGTTTTATGTCACAACAAAAATCAAAACCCAAAAGAAGTATTTCATTATACTCTTCTATGTTTCTAAAAATTACGCTCGACAATAATTATTTTTGTTGAAAATTCTCTCTCTCCGGAATCAGTAAAATTATTTATTTATTTATTTATTTATGCAATTCTTAATGTTAGTATACATAAGAGGATTAGTCTTTATAAGTGCATATAAATAAAAATTATTAAAAGAAAATATTAATTTAAATACATACTTAACTTACAACTAAATAATTTACAGATAATAAAGCAATTAATTCAATTAGACTAAATTAAGCAAACTTAAAAAGAAAACAAAAAAAAAATTAAAAAGGAAAACAATAAAAATATTTAATTCAATTAAAGCAAATTCAATTCAAAGTAACTTATTAAAAACATGTAAACAAAAACATGAGAAAGAAAAAAAAATACAAAATTAAAAAAAAAAACAAATAAATAAAAAAGACAATAATCCTTATAATATCCAAGTAAACATTAGCTTGGACCTTACATTCTTTCCTGCTTCAACTATAAAAAATTAAACAATATATTATTGTTGCTATATTAACTATTATCTAAGGTTTTAAGTTCCCTCCACAAATATAGTTTGTTGGTAAAAGGAGTATGAAACGTATGCATAACCATTGATGCAAGAATTAAAATCTAAACACAAGCAATCATAACAGCTATGAAATTTCCTCCACTGTATCATGAATAAACTAATCAGAAACAAACAAAAAAAGAAAGTAGATAGTCAGCATTCATTATCTACAATAATTTATAATGCAATTCAATTTTAGAGAAAAAGTCGTTTCGCGTTACTTCCTTTTACATTTCTTTTGTTTTTTGTTTTTTTTTATACTCCAATTTGATGAAATAATAATGAAAAACACTTACATGCTAATTAGCCGACCAAAATTATTATGTTAATTTGGGCTTTCTTTAATCTATAAAAGTATATTTTAATGAAGAGAATTAGAGGGAATGACAATAGGAACTCATTTGTGGATTACTACCGTTTTGTGGGTACAATGATTCCAGTATTTATAATGGAATGGTAACTAGGATAAAGGATAACATTTTTGAGTATTCTTTATATAAAAAAAAAAACAAATAAAAAACAACAATAATAACAAAATAAAGAAAATAAATGAATTAAATGAAAAAGCTTAGATAATGCTTACAAAAAATATATTTTAAATAAATTTCAGTTAATGAGTCTTCTTGATTATGAGAGGGTTGGGGTGGATTTTATGGATTAAAGTTGACTTTAAAAAAATAAAAAAAAACTGACAATACTTTTTTTGTTCTCATCTTAATTTTGTTTGAACATTTCTGAATTTAAAAGAAAATTTGTTAGTGAATTTCGTTTTTCATTGTTATTATTTAAATCTGAGGTAAGAATTGTTCTACTTCTATTTTTGAACTTATTTTTGTATTATCTAATTTAAGCCTGAATATTTAATATGGTTTACAGAACTGCTTAGAACAAATGATGGAACCTGGAACGATGCACTTCATTCTAAATTATTTAACTTCGTATACTTAACATGTTAGACGATTATTGTACAGTGTAAGCGATTGTGAGTATACAAAAAAATTTACAATTTCACAAATAATAACATTGTTACATTTTCTTGCATATATATATTAATTTATGATGTTTAAGATTAAGATAAAAATGTATTCATTAACCTAAATGTATTCTTCTAATTAAATTACGAAGTATCCATATTTTTTATAATTTTGTAAATTTTGCGTTAACATTATGAAATTAAGGCAAATAAGATAGTAAAGTAGCTAGTATCTTTGTATTTTTAAAATTTTTAAACTTTTTTAACATTTTAAAATCACAAAATATGGATTCAAACAATCGCTTAATTTGTTTAAACAGATTGTGATTGCCTAGATTTCAATAAAATATAACTGTGGATGGTAGTGGATCGATACACCAATTTTTTGAACATTTTTAGAACACAAGATATGCATTCAAACAATTGCTCAATTTACTTAAACAGATCGTGATTGCTGGGGATTACAATAAAATATAACCAATAGGATGGTACTGGATCCATACACCAATTTTGTGAACATTTTGAGAACACAAAATATGCATTCAAGCAATCGCTTAATTTGCTTCAACAGATTATGATTGTCTAGCTGGATTACAATAAATTATAGCCGCGGATGGTACTGGATCGATACACCATTTTTTCAAACATTTTAAGCCCAGACAACATTTTTTGAATATTTAAGACCTAATGAATTTCCTAATTTTTAAGACCTAATGAAGACATAATTTTTTGAATATTTAAGAATATTTAAGACTATAATGTATTGTGATTGTTTGGATTACAATAAAATATAGCCGTGAATAGATCAAAACTTTACAACCTAATCCTGTTAACTTATTAATAACATTTTGGATTAATGAGGCTTCGATTATAATGTTTCCGTAGTGTTTAAAAATATTATGTTTACAAAAAATTTAAATGGAGATTAGATTTAATAAGCCCCTATTTTATAAATAAACAAAATTTTTCAAAGTAGATAATTATTTATTCATCAACAATTCTAATCGCTTTAAATCCCAATAAATTAAATCTCATATATAGGTATTAAAATATTAAGTTCGTCGATTTAGATTGAGATATTAAATACATATTGGATAAATAATAATATATACCTATATATTTTTTTAACCTTATTTGACGATACTACAAAAATTATTTTATTAACGGTACTGCCAGTTACACGGGTATCTTTACACACATTTTATATGCAATTCAGTTATAAAAAATTATTTATTTTGTGCTTTTTATTTGTATTATTGTGTTTCTATTAAAGATTACTGAACAAAATTCTATCGGAACAGGATGTCATGTTTTTGTAATAAAAATTAGAATGCAATTAATACGGTTTAAAATATTTAGTCTAATTGTACTGTTCTAAGCATTGCTTATTCTATTTGTTATTCCGCCAAAGAAAGGAGACTTAACTGAATGTTGAAATTGTCGTGGTATCACAATACTGAACTCAGTTATAAAAATTTTAGCCTTCATTATTCATTCAAGAATAGAAAATACAATAGAGAAGAACCTGATAGGAGGACAAGCCGTGTTCAGAAGACGATGAGGACCCACTGACCTGAATCTAATAAATTATGAATGATTATAGAGCAATCTGTTGAATTGAATACATGCCTATATACATCACTTTCTATGAACAATATAGCAAAACAGGCATTGGATTACAATCGTTAAAGAATTGTAAGAGAGGAAGAGGTAGACCGCGGCAAACATGGTGCAGTTCAGTCCCTAAAGAAATAGAGAATAACAATAGAACACTAAACTATTGTTTAACAATACAAATTAAAAACCTAGTGCACAATAGAGTCAGGTGGAAGAGTTTTGTGGCAATCCTATGCCCCCAAAGAGAGTAAAACAGGCAAACGAAATTGAAAAAAATTGCTTATTATATTGGTATTTTGTACAAGTATGATGGCAATAGGAAAAATAGCAATTTTAGAAAATGTTATTCAAAAATGTTTAATTTACAGAGATTTAAGTAAAAATAAGTGGATATTATAATTTTTTATTTTTTCAAGATCGCTATCAAGTTGTGCATGACCCTGAATATACCAAAACGCTTTTAATTTGACGTCTATATCAAAATTGATTTTTTTAAAGACAAAAACTAATAGTTTTCAACAAACAGTATTTAAATTCTTCAATAAAATAAAAATAAAATAAAATACCGTCAATAGGAAATGGTCCTTTAACTTGAATTATTTTCACCATTAGTGTATGGAGAAGAGTTAGTTTTAACAAAAAGATATTAAAAATTTTGTAGGATATTTGAGCATGTTATAAGTTCTAAAAATTTTTAATATAAAATAATTATTTATTTTATTTATTTATTTATTATGCTCCATATATTGTACAATTAATTCTTTTAAAATTATTTACTTAGATACAGATATATAATTATCTTTACTACAGTTGATTTGTATTTTTTTATTTTTATTTAGAAGTTTTCGAGTTTAATATTATAAATTTAAAGGAAAATTGGAGATGAAAAACCTTTTTGAATTTTTGTTTTGTAAAACTTAACGCTAACTTAAAACCTATCTATAGTAAAATCTATACGTACGAACTAAACTAGCCTAATTTTTTTAACTTAATTTAAATTTCTGATCAGAGGATTTATAAAATAATTATTCAGTTAATATAGAATTTCAATTTCAGTTATAACACCCTCAATAAAAGACCGATGAAATCGTCTTCTGATCAACGTTACTAATCTAACTTAGTGTAACATAAAGAGTTTAATTTAAAATGAATAACAACCGATATTTTGAGGTATCAATCAAATACAATTAAATCCCCAAAAATTTTGTAGTAATTATTAGGAATTCAGCTTCCTACGCCATTTAGAACAGCTTTCAAACAGTAAAAGTTATTTATTTTATTTATTTTTATTTATTTATTTTATTTTATACTATTTAGCTCAAACAGCTTACAATTTAGTTATACACATTTCATATATTAATTAAAATACAATTAAATTTACTTAATATATATTCAAAAATAACCAAATTCAAAATACAAAAATAGTAATATTATTTTTTTTTATTATAAATTAAAAAGATTAAGATAACAAAATATTCTAATTATTAAAATTCTATTAATAGGTTCATATTTACCATAATTTGTTCTGTATAATGTTAATGTAAAGAAATTTGAGTGGCGTAAACGAGTATTTGTGTTAATGATAGTTTTATTTAAAGTTGAAGGGGAAATAATACAGCCCTTAATAATTTCGAAAATAAATAAAACATCAGCTACTTTCCGTCTTTTCCACAGAGACTTAAGATGGAGAAGGTTTAGCCTATGCTCATATGGAAGAAGTCTTGTATGATCATCCCAAGGCAAACTACATAGTGCAAACCGTAACACTTTTTTTTTTGAACAGCTTCTATCTTTAATTATAAAATGGAGACCAGACCTGACATGCATATTCAAGATGGGGTCTAACAAGAGATGTATACAATGATTTAAAAATGTAAGGATCGTTAAACTCCTTTGACCAACGTCTTATGAAGCCCAACATTGAACTAGTTTTATTAACGATGTTATCTTAGTGGAGTTTGAATGCTAGTTTATCATCGAAATAAACTCCTAAGTCCTTAATTGAATTAACTTTTTTCAAGGGTGTCGTTATTTAGAGTAAAATATTGTTATTAATACACCAAGTATAAAATTTATCTAGATTATCTTCAAGCATATAAACGTCTTGCATCGCTGTTATTTTTTTGAAAATTTTCATATCGTCAGCGTAAATTTTCAAATCGCTATTACAAATTATAGAAGCCACATCATTGATAGCAATTATAAATAACAGTGGTCCTAAATGACTCCCCTGTGGAACTCCAGAATTTGATATGAATGGTGATGAAAATGAAGAGCGGAATAAAACAGTATAGCTCCTATTAGTAAGATATGAGTTGACCCATTGTACAAATGTTGCAGGAAATCCTAGTTTTTTGAGTTTTAATAAAATAATACTATGGGGGGGTAAAACATCAAATGCTTTACTAAAATCGGTGTAACTTACATCCGTTTGGAATCCCGCTTCCATATTGACTAAGAAGATTGATGTCAATTCTACAAGGTTGATCACTGTAGACTTTTTTTTTAGAAAAAAGTGTTGATGTGTCGTTAAGAAGTTAGTGCAATGATTGTAAATAGAATCAAAAATCATCAACTAAAAAACTTTAGGAATAGTGGAAAGTTTGGAAATTGGTCTATAATTGTTTATCTCATTTTTTGCATTTTTTTTATGTGTAGGTTTAATAAATGCTTTTTTCCAAATAGATGGGAACAAAGTAACGAGTGCCAAAGAAATGTTGTGAACATAGTTATTATAGTTTTGTTTAACAGATTGTTTAAATAGAAAGAAAAAATAGTTGAATGAATGGTAATCTGTTAGATTCTTAGTTTTCATGTATCTCTGCCATGCCTTGGTTTTTTATTTCTTAACTTCCTAATATCCTTAGTGAACCAAGGCGGGCTTGAATTAGGATCTTTAACTTTAATAATTGGAATATAGAGTCGAAATACCTCAAACATTGCATCGTAAAACTTTTTAGTCATATCTTCAATTTCATTATTTTCAAATAAAGAAATGAAATCATAATTTATAAAAAAATTATTGATATCATTAAAATCAGCCCTATTAAAGCCAAAACGAAAACTGTATGCTTCCTCGGATCAGGAGAAGCATTAGTACATAGAGAGAACATCAAGGCATCAACGTAATATCAATTACATCAAGGTTAAAATGTAATCAGATTATGATTTATTCTCAATTATTTAATTTGTATTTATATATATTTTTTTTCAGTTTAAAAATAAAAAAAATAGAAATTCCATAGAAAAAACAAAAAAAAAAAAAATCATATTAAAATAATAAAAAAAAAATTTTTTCAATATTTCTTTAACATGAACCATAATATAATTATCAACGTAGCGTGAAAATTTGTCTAGAACCTTTCAAAATTAATTTTTTATTTAAAAAAAAAAAATAATACTCAATGCGTTAATCATTTTGAAAAATCATAATTTTGTGATTAAATAAAAATTTAATTACCATCAAGAAAAGTTTGTTTTCGCACAAAAAATTCCCGCCCCCAATACAAACGTACATAGTTACATGTAATAAATATAGGATTTTTAATAAACGTTCAAACCATTTAAAATTAATCATCATCACTCGGCCTCTTCTTGTTTTGTAGTTTTTTTTTTTCTTCTTCGTTTCTTTTTAATTGTTTTTATTTTTTTATTCTTAAAAAATTATTAAGAAAATTCATAAGCAAACTTAATAGAAAAAAAAGTTTTTCTTTTGCTTCCTTGCAAAAAAAAAAAAAATCGTTTTCCCGCTTGACTTCATTAGAAAAAAAAAAATGTTTTTCTCTTTGTTTTTTTTTTTATTTTATTTTTTTTTCTTTTATTGAAGTAAGCAAAAAGTAAAATATTTTCCTTTAATTATATTTTAATAAAGTACAAGAAAAAAAAAAAAAAAAAAAAAAAAAAAATGTCTATAATGTGTTCATAAATACGGAAAAGAATTTTATTCAATATTAGTTTAAAAGTACCGTTATGTACATATATAAATATGTATATATATATATATATATATATACAATGACGACCAAAAACAAATGAACAGTGTAATAAAATGACTTAAGATAATTTTATGTTAACTGTAAATTAATTTATGTTAGCTGTAATACAAATTAACTGTATCTAAAGATGCATTTACAAAGCTTGAAAACTATCTTACTTGCGTTAATTCATATTTTATTCGGCGTCAGACCCTTTTTTATAATGAGTATATCGATTAAACAAACAATGAACAGAAATTAATTGCTTGTGATTTGCTTCATATAAAGAATTAATTTTTCATTAATTTTCTATATTTATTTACTTACAAGCCCAATAGGGCGCTACAGACCTTGAAGGTCTTGGGCCTGTGTCTTTCAAAACTATGTAATTTTTACGGAAAACCACAAATTTTTGGCGCACTTACATTTTTGGCCTGCTTACCAGCGGATGCTATGTAAGACAGTTCTCAGGGGTCACCACATGGAGGTAATGTAAGCACTTGAATAGGAACTCGACAGTCGCGAATTTGAATCAAAATTTTTCTTTGTCGATCCCAAACCTATGTTTAGATTGTTGAATGACCCAATTTTCTATGTTAAATTTAAAATTTTACATTGAAAAATTGACACATTTATGACTTAAGCTAGTTTCATATAAATCAATACTTGAATTAATCTATTCATGTTATTATTCACATTTAGAGAAACTGCTAACTTGTACAATATGGATGTGTCTACAACAACAACAAAATCTTTATGATTATTTCGAAAGAACCAATCAAACGTAAACTATCAATTAACAATAAAATTATCGCAGAAGTGCTTAATTTCGAATATCTGACAATAAATTTTACTAGATCTTGCAACACGGAAATAAAAAATTCCAAGTAGGAAAATATGCAGCTTTTTACGTTTTTTAAGAGATGTGAGATAGAAAAACCAATACATTCTAATAGAAAACAAAACTTGAATATACAAAAGTTGTATGCTGTTTATACTAACGTACGCTGTCAAAATAATCCCGGATATATTTAAAAAAAAAATAAAAATATGAACAAATAACACTACGGAGTTTAACACTACATTAAGAGATAAATAACGTACCAGCAAAATCAAGGACATTGCATAATGTGTCATTTTCAAAATATTTTCAGTTGGAGGCGTAATATATAAAAGAAGTGGAGCGATAAGAGATGTGAATAGAATGACTGAAAATTTAATGGCGAATTTAATAGAGAAATGACCAAATAAACAGCAATCAAGCAGAGACAAAGAAGAAATTCAGAACAAGAAGAAGAAAAAGTATAATGAGAAACAGGTAGCAAAGTATAAATTCTCGAACTCAAAATTCCCTATTACAAGTCCCTGAACACACAAACTTCCCAAAAAATAAAAACTTAAAATATTTCCAGAAATGAAAATGTTTTAATTTAATAAATGGGTAAGAGGGTATTTTTTATTTAAACTTTACCGTCTTCGTTTGACCTGCTCTTGGAAAATATATATTACAGGTATGACACAATTTTTCAGGAAAAAATTTGTGATTGAGAATCTTGAGTTTAAGAATTTTGTGATGACGGACTTTAATTTGGGGATATCCTAATTATTGTGTTTTATTATCTGAAACAAAAAAAAAATTTAAAATATTAACGGTGACAAATATAATATTACTAGGGGCCCCTGTTGAGTAATTATAATTACAGTTGAAGCCAAATTTAAAGCTTAAAAAAAAAAACAGTAATGTATGTACTGACATAGACTTCTCACGATAAAGCACAAGCCATTCATGCTTAATAAAAAGCTTTGTAAGCTCTGTAAAGGTTAGTAAGTTTTATTTTGGACACATATATACACCTCCCTCATATACTGATTCGTTTTCGATATATTCCCTATAGGCAGTGGCATTTAATGGATAAAATTACTAAAAATAAAATATTTTCGTAATTAAAGAGGTTTATACATTGTACATATTTGTAACCAAAATCATTTGATTACTACAAATGACCAAAATATATAAAACAATTATTCGAAACAGTTACTTAAAAAAAAAATAATAGAATAAATTCCCTTTATTTATTTATTTATTTATTAAACAGTGGACTTGCAGATAAATCTGCAGGTCAACCTGATGTCCTTTTCCCTTGCGGGATGTGGGCCTTTTCAACAAAAAATTAAAATTTTTACAATTCATTAGGATCTTATATCTAATTTATGTTAAAATTCCTTTCAATTATGTATAAAGATAATAAGATGTTGAATGACACAAAATGACACTATATTTTATTTAAAAGTTTGAACATTATAAAATCAAATAGAAATTTTTGTTTAACCCGTATGCGCATTTCGGTCGTATATACAACTTATTTCCATATTAAGAGTTCAATAAGAAGAAACGAGATAAAATGAAAAGGTGCTTACTGCGCATGTCCTTAAATGCTTGGATATTATAACTGGATACTATAACTCCACTGTATAAAGATAAAGACCCAACCATAACGAACTTTAATAAACTAAGAAAATGTACGATTACATGTAAATTGTATTATGCAACCATAATAGTAATATCAGAGAATTTCGTCAAGTTTTCGTTAACTTTAGCTGGCTTAAGGAAAGTTCGATTTCATTCGCATATTCTGTACGGAAATTTCGCTGTTATTACTTATTGAAAATTAGTGATATATAATAAAATAACTTACATACTTCATAACAAATTAATTATACATAATAATAATAAAAGGAAAAAAACATTAATAATATAAAATAATAATAACAAAATAAAAAAACATTAATTAAAATATATTTAAAATAACACTGAAAACAAAATTCAATTAATAATAAAATTTAAAATATATATGAAAAAAAAATTAAAATAACAAACAAAATATAATTTATATTATACAACAAAACGTTAGCTTATCTACGTATTTTTATTTACATTTATAATTCAACGATAGTCAAAATCACTTAAGTTAGCTAAAGACTATTATGGGTAACTTAAACAAATTACAAAACTTTAGCTGCCTTTTCGTTTAGTTTTAACATTAGCTTAAGCCAACTTAAGTTCATTATGGTTGGGCCTTAAAAATGTCAGTCTTATGAACAATTCATTTTTCTATATTTTTTATTTCAGATGAATTTGTTTTTTTTTTGTTTTTATTTGACATAATATTTACTATATACATACATTATGTCTATTGCAAGTAATTATAACTGTTTTGCAATATACAGCAACTGTTTTGTTTGTTTTTGTTTTTTATTTTAATAAGATCTCACATATGCATAATGTATTTGCTGAATAATAAAATTATATGAGTAAAAAAAATTCAACAGTGTGCGCATTATTGTTTTATATTATATACAACTTATTTATATACTAAGAGTTCATTAAAGAGAAGTGAAATAAAATCAAAAGGTGTCTACTGCGCAGGTCCTTAAATGCTTGGCAATTATAATATTATATATAACTATGCATTTTGAATTTTTTTTTGTATAAATAAGGAATATATAAAACTGACACACAAAATGTAGAATCTTTATGGTATACAAACAATACCATATGCCAGAAAAAAAATTGGGAAATTTAATTGCAATTAAAAAAAAACAAGAGAATTTGTATAATGTATGTGATAATTGATAAGCGAGCTCACGACAAAAGCTTCAGTTCCTATATCTCGATAATGACGGCTTTGAATGGAAACATAATAATTATGTTATTTTAGTATACTTAAATCTGTACTCAAATCATATTTAATTAATAATTATTTTATTTAATTTGTTATTACAATATACAAAGTTTTAGAGTCCGGCGAAAAAAGCAATTATAGGTGCAGGAAGTATTTTTTAAAACTAGTTCAAGCTTTGAAGTAAAATATATACAATATTATATATGTCTTATATTACAGATGGCTTTTAAAACATTTTTCTTCAAAAATCTCATTCCCATTGTTTTTCCTGAATGCGCCCAATTCCCTCGCAATTTGAATTATGACATAAAAACCAACTATGGTTTGCCAGTGAAATATTCAAGTCTTTGATTAGAATATTATTGTACATGCAAGTAAATTAGTTTTTAATCTGCTAAAGTGTATTCACATTTTTTACCCTCACTGTTCTTAATATATAAATATTGAACCATTCTTTTGAAAGAAAGATTGCGTAAAATCATGAAATGAATGAGAAATTATTGAAATAATATTTATTAAGTAGGTACTAAAAATGTAGGATTTTAAATGAATTGGTATCGGGGAACTAAACTGTTGCTTAACAATATTTTTAAATTAATTTTTAAAAATATTTTCGAATAATTGAAAATAATAAGGTATTCAGTTGGGTTAGGTTAAAAACAAAATGGTAGCTAAATGTTATTTATGGGTTAGGAATAAGGAAAAAAAAATATGATGTTATTTTAATTATGTATAATAGGTCCATTGAAATTAGCTACCTTAGAATTTACCAGTTTATTTTTTATGTGATTATATTTATTTTTCAGGTACCAGGATATTCAAATTTTCGGATGTTTCTAAAGAAATTAGCTTTAAATTTGAAAAAAAAAAAAATATTTTAATTTGAAAATCATTTGAAAGTCATTAATAATTCATGTATAAAAAACACTTTTTCAATTGCTATATTTTGGTGTTTCCATATCCATGTAACTCCAATAAAAATTTAATTTGTTTCTTCAATATGGAACTCGTATAGAATGAAGAATATTAATACTGTCAGATTCTTGCTTAAATCAAGTACATCCGACGTCTATAACGGTTAATACAGTAATAGATTGTGCAATATTTCATGATCCAGTGGGGTTTCGTAAAACACCCCCACCGTTAATTAATAAAATAAACTAAGCCAGATACATGCTTGTAGTAAAGTAAAAAGTAAAGTGATACGTTAATACAATTGTCAGTAGTTATACACTTAATTAAAATACTTTAGAAAGCTAGATTGAAATATAGTAAATAACAAAGCTAAAAAATTGTTATATACGTACTCTAATCATTAGTATCTATATAATATTATAGTCCCTATTAAAATATATTTGCTGCAAATAAAGGTTGTATTCAAAATCATATATTGTAGTATTGGCATAGCAGTACATATTTTAAAAAAGTGGTTGACAGTCGTGTCTTGGCACGGAACGTATATTACTAATACTCCATAATGATCGTTAGCAAACAACCGAAACAATTAATCTATTAATTTTACGATTATCAATAATAATTAGAGACTATTAGAAAACATTAGAAGTCCCTATATAAACTATAACACAGTGATGAAGAAAATTAAATTGTTAAAAATTACCCAGTCACAAGACAGATTTCGACGATAAGTTTATGAAAGCATTATTTTTTCATGTGGGGAAATATTTATTGATCGGATACACCCTTCATAAGGCCAAGTCCGTTCTGTGGGATTCCCTTGAGCACAGCGAAAATGCTCATGCCTAAATGCTCGCTCAAGAAAACCAAAAGAATTTTGGCCTCAATAGGAATCAGACACTAGTTACAATAACCAATAAACACGGGTTATCACAATACGCCCATTTGTGGCTGTGGTGATATAGGGGATAGATCCCTTCCCGGAGAAGTTTAAATCTAATCTAAATTAAATCTAATTTATTGATAATGGGGCAAATTCTATTGGATTGTGTAAAGTTCTGTAAAGGCTAATTTTCTATGTTTTAAAATTTTTCGTTTATTTGATTTTATGGTTTGCTGATATGCATTCACATTCTACAATTGCATTATGTTATTTTCAATTCATTCCATACAATTTTTATCAATTCGATTCCATGTTGCATGAGCATCTAATCATATAGTAAAAAGTGATTGGAGGGGACGAATAAACTAAGTAGAAGTAAATCAATTCTTAATCGTTTTAGAGTTTTCTGGTCTTAAACATTATAATTATGAAATCGTAGCCATTAAAAATAAAACAATAAAACTAACACTATGACTTCTCATCAATATTTAACAAAATATCATTCTAAATTACAAACATATTTGATATTATGGTTCAAAAATGAAACAAGTAAAAATATTTTTTATTAATACCGTTTTTATTGAAGCAAATGAGCTTTGAATGATAGTTCTTTGATCTTAGAGTCCTGCCCCTCCCAACTAAAAAAATCTATGAAAATGATTAATTTTGACAATAATTATTCAAAGTAACAATTTAATAGTACTTGAACTTAGAGCCTTGTACCTCACAACTAAAGAAAACTATGAGAATTATGGATCTTAACAATGAGTCAGAAGTGAGCTTAAATCAGATTAAACAAATATTAGTTAGTTTTATCGTATCTGATTATTATTTAATAGGGAAAGAACATAACTAGGATATACCAAGTAGTGTAGAAACAAACCTTTACGGCCCCTTCAAACATATTAAGAATAATCTGTTACAATTAAATTTTATATTGGTATCAACCTCTGCAGCCATATCTGGCTATACTATCTACCATATCTAACTATATCAATCAATGATCCTATGATACCATATATAACAACCATAAATAATATTACATACTTGATTTTGTACTGACTATTTTATATAGTTGTTTAAGAACTTCTATTAAGAACATAAAAGCTTAAGACTGGGTGTAAAAGTAGGTGTAAAAATTTATTTAATATTCGATATAGATATCTCGTACGCTTAAGCACATATTCAGATGAAATTAAAAGCCGAATGCCGCGCTTTAAACATTTCCGCAGAACATTATTTCACGCTGGATGGCGCAGTAGTTAGAGCACCTGCCTTTCAACCGAAATGTCCCAGGTTCGATTCCCGACGAAGACAAAATAATGCTTCTGGATTTTTGACCTGGTCTCTTTATCATTGGGATAAAATAAATAATAAGTAGTTGGAAGTTTTGATTATCACTAAAAATAAAATGGAACTATACTATTATGAAAGCGAAGCACTCTAGACAATAGATATAAATCTCCACATTTAAAATATAACCATAAAAATTTTATAGAAAAGCTATTGTATGTGATTGTGTATTCCAAGTCTTTGTATAAAAGCAGTTAGGATGTTTATCCCATAGACTTGGAATTACATAAAAAAAAGAGATGATTCAAATGTCCATTCCTACACAGTGACAATTCCTAGGTGGCACAAAACTGGCTATGGAAAATCGTTTGTAGTCAAATTTTCCTTAGCTTTGGAACCATATTCTAAACAACGTGTTCCCCAATGCAATAATATACCTACGTACAATCTACAAAATTTCAAGAGTAATATTAACAAATTTATTCACAATGTCACTCTACTGATCAAAGGGACGTTTTTCTTTCTTCAATCTTCAATTAATTTAAACTGTGCATTCGTGTATAAAGATATCGTTTAAAACCTAATGTTTGGCTTAACTTACAAAAAAAAACTGGAAAGGAGCTATTCTCAATACCTACATTAAACTTAAATTTGAAATTTCACCTTCAGCATTTGAATGAGTTTAAAATAGTTTCAAAAGTCTAAAATACACTACGAAATATTTATTAATAAAATAATTTTTATATTTAACTTTAATAATTATTTACAGTTCTTAAATAGCAACAATTTACACCTACTTTCATATTGGTATATGGATATATTAGATATACAATGATAATATTATAAATAGCTACGTATGTGGTATTAAAATGTAGCACCTCTCCCAAATTTTATAAAACAATGCATTTGATAGGAACATAAGGAGCGTGTTTGTTCATATGTTAAGAACTTAAGATATAATTTATTTGATAATATATTATATTATAATATACGTATATATTACACATATGTATATATATAAACAACAATTTTATGAAATTAATTTCGTAAAGGAAATAAAAAGCTTTTTGACGTTTCAGTATTTTTTGTGGATCCTTTTTTGTTTTATTCGATGTTTTTTGTATTTTTTTTTTTTTTTTTTTTTTTATGTGAATACTCCTGAACCAAAACTAACATCAGCACATGAAATATAGGAACAGTATATTTCTTAATAAAATTATATGGCTTGCCAGATTCTCTTTTTAAAATAGAAATACTTATTAAAATATATAGCTAATACAATAAAAAATGTTACCAACGTGTCTCTAAATACCAAGCTACAATGTACGAAGAGAAGAAAAAGAAATGTCAAATTTTGTAAAAATTTCAATTTTCTTACTACCATTTAATTAGCATCAGTAGGTAGAACACCTTCCTTTCAACCGAAAAGTTCTAGATTCGATTCCCGACGAAGGCAAAAAATGCTTTATGCATTTTTCGACCTGCTCCAGTACCCTTTTTAATTAGTATAAAGGTTTTGGTTATGTCTAAAAATAAAACTAAACTATGCTATTATGGAGGCATAGTTGTTATTCTACAATAGAAGTATCCACATTTAAATTAATAGATATATCATAACAGAAAGTCTACAGAAAACCTATTGTATGTAGTTGTGTATGCCAAATCTCTGTGTAAAAGTAGTCATCCCATAGATTTTGAATTATATAAAAATAAAACATTCATTCAGATGCATTTTGTATTCATATAAACATTTTCAGATTATCTGATTATCTGCAATAATTTTCATTAAATAACCACTTGCAGGCCTACTTATGACCCTAGTTATATAGTTAATAGTAGAATATGCAAAATACCTATGTAAATTTGTTAATACGATACCGCAGTATCTCTTCATTGCTTACCTACATTTAAGTATTCTGCATTTTCCTAATGATATCAAACAGAAATTGAACAAGATCCAAAACTGAGTAGATATAATATTTGTTTTATAACGATCGACATGAAATAATAAATATATTATCTAATTATTATGAAGTTGAATTTGAATCCCGGCACAAGCACTTTTGCAGTAGCAAATGGTTTTTTTATTGCTTCTTCGAGTTAACTGACTGTTCACCCAATTTCATAAAATGAAATTATATTATCGTTTCCATATGAAATCAGATAAAGAGTAATAAAAAAAAATAATAACGCGAGTACCCTGCTGTAGTTACTGCTATACTTTGTTATGTCCCAACCATCAATTTTTAATGCCGTTTTCAGATATGATAATAATTTTTGGTTACTATAGTAATACTGTGAAAAAATATTACTCGAGAAGAAGTACGTAGAAAAGAAAAGGACATGTCAAATTTTGTAAAAATTCCAACTTTCTTACTATACCCTGTAATTAACATCAGTCATCAGAACTATCATTTAAATAACAACACTATATTATAACATAGCACACGAGGAATGCAGTAGGTAGAGCACCTTCCTTTCAACCAAAAAATTTTAGATTTGATTCCCGACGAAAGTAAAAAAACTGCTTTATGGCTTTTTCGACCTGCTCCAGTCTCTTTTTTCATTGGCATAAAATTTTTGGTTATCTCTAAGAATAAAAATAAACTATGCTATTATGATGTCACAGTTATTCTACAATAGAAGCCTACACATTTAAATTAATAGATATATCATAACAGAAAGTCTAAAGAAAAACTATTGTATGTATGCCAAATCTCTGCCAAATCTGTGTGCAAAAGTATGTCAAATCTATGTGTAAAAGCAGTCAAGTCCATCCCATAGACTTTGAATTATATAAAAAAAACATTCATTCAGGTGCATTTTGAATGTTTCTTATACTGTTGGTATTTATATGATCTGATTACGAGCAATAACACTATGCTTACTTATAAAAGGGAAAGTTTGTTTGTTTGTTCGCTATATAAGTACGTCCACAGTTTTAAAGATAGAATTTAAAGATTTTAATGATATTAAATGATAGTTTCGGGTAGCTGGCTTACGATTCAACTTCTAGCACCTATTAGGCAGATTTAAAAAACAAAACGAGTAACAGACACAACAATTTGTAACTACTCAGACCTTTTAAAAATTGACAAAAAACGTCTTATATCATTTTCCGGAAATCTGGGCTGGTTCGAGTAGCTGCCACACAACTCTTAGCAACCATCAGTAATATTTATTAATTATGTACATTATCAAAAACAAACAAACACCAAATATTTTTTACTATTTTTCAAAATGAGGACCGGTTGGGGTAGTTGCCATTTAACTATGCCACTATACCCATCAAAAATACCCATCAAAAACATCATCAGACCTGAATATCGGTAATCAGGTACACTCTCAAAAATAGAAAAATATTTCTATTACCGTTATCCCAAATTTTGACTGGCTCCAAAGAATTTATAGTGACAGTAATATTTATATTATATATTTTCCCGGAGCCTACTTTAACTTAGTGAAAGAAGAATTTCTGAAGAATAAAATGATGAAATTAAAATAGCGACGATACAGTCCAAAAAGAAAATGATGTTGTTAGTATAGCAAACGGAATGTATAAATTTGTTGAATCTGATAAGATTTTTGACATTTCTTCTTCGTTAGTCAGGTGAAGAAGCAAATAGTAGTATGTCCAGTTACGCTTCTACAAAATTCCATTTAGTCAAGACTATTTAGGTATAATACCAGGTTAATAATAAAGTACTAATTATGTATGTTTATACATGCTTATGTTTTTGAAGCACAAAACCAAACAAATTTAAGCCTACTACATACTGATTTTGAATTAGACCCATCTGTTATAGAACTGATATAATATTTTTAAGAAATAATATTTGGTTCACAAATGAAATTTTATTGAAGTACATTTTATATATTATTGTTCCGGATCTTGCTTGCTTATTAATAAAATACAATAGCAAGCCATACACACAAATGCTTGCGCGAAAATTAATGGTGTACATTCCTAATGCGTCCGCGAAAGAACGTTTGTGTATAAGTAAGCATATTAGGGGATTGCATAGGAGGGGATTGCGTGCGCGAGTTCTGAAAATTCTGCGAATTCTGTACTTAAAACTGTACAGTTTTACTACCATACACATGCAAGATTAACCGTGTTCAATCACGTAGGCTTGGAATTTACATTTTTTGTTTTTACAATTAATTTTTGCAATTTGTTTTTTTTATGTTACTTCATATTTGTTTTTCCTTCATATATTTTGTACGAAACATTTTTCCAAAATAATTTTACATGTTTCAGGTATAATACGACCTAAGGCTTGAGCTGAAATGGCTATTGAAAATTTTAAGACTTCATAGTTTCGGCCAGTTGCCAAAAATCTTAAAGTAGCCATTCTTCTGCCGATGTGTTTTCACTCATTTGTCTATTTTGTTTTTGGATGTACGGTTTGACCAAATTTAAAAGAATATCAAATATTTCCGCATCCATTCTTCTATCTAAATCTTCTGGATTATTTTGTCTTAACTCCTTAAGTAATTTCACGTCACTATAATTTTTTCTATTTTTTAACCACTGTTAAAATTTTACGTTTCTTTTTTGAATTTTATATGTTTTAAATAAATTTAAGCAAAAACTACCGGTACTTTACTTGCACTCGTGATTAAAATAACCAGAAAACTGTTCAATTTTAATTTGGAGTGTTCAAATTTTACCACACACCACACGCCAACTCCAAAATTTTAATTACAATTTGTATGTATGAACTTAAAGCTCTTAAACGAACAGTATTCGCGCAGGCAAGAGTGTACAGTGTATGGGTAAACAACACGCCACGCAAGATTGCAGGAAAAACTTACACTTTCGCATACAAGTTTGCGTACGATTAAAAATTTGTGGTGTATGGCTTGCTAATGTCCAATGGCCCAAATCGCCACGATAAAATAATCACTTTAAGCCACTACGATGTCGTCCCTTTTCTAAATTTCAGTTCATAATAAAAGTTTCCAATACATTTTAATTTTCCGTATTTGTAGAAAATGCATTTTTTAGAAATAACGGAACAGCATTTGTAGAAATTAAATTGATTTTATTGTTTTGGTTAATTTTTCTGCAAACTTGATAGTTATAGTTTTGAAAAAGTTAAATGGGGTAAAATATAAGTGAGATTCCTAATAGTTGCATTTAACAATATTGATAACTACTATACTTACGTATTTTTGATTTTGCAATAATAAAAAATAACTACATACAATTGACAACTCTACCATTAATAATTAAACAACATACCTATGTGTGTTTGTTTGTATGTATGTTAGTGGATGTGTGAAATAATTCATTTCTATAAAGACAATTTCTGTGTTTTGTGTTTTTTTTTTTGTTTGCATCACTTTCTGTTAATGTTGTATGTTTGTTATTTTTATTTTTTGCTTTTTTTATTTTTATAAAAAAATTAAAGAAATATAAGTAGTTTTTCAGTAAGAAGAATGTACCACTAAAAGTTAATTATTTCTATTTATTTTTATTTTGTTTTTTTTTTTTTACTTATTTTCTCTATTTTCGTTAATACTTTTGTATGTCGCAGCAAAATGAAATTAATTTCATACTTCAGAAATTATGCTGGGCATTAAAGAAGAACCCAAGCAGAAATTTTCTGTTTTTGTTTTTTTTTTCTTTTATTTTTTCCATTTATATAAATCTATTCTTATGTATTTATATTTATGTCAGTAAGTAAAGAATTTTAAGTGCTTATGAATGTTATATAAATTGGAAGGATACAAAAAAAAAATCCTAAAGAATACTTAAACATAATATACTTAGGTATATAATTTTATATGTGTAGGTGTAACAGCCTGTCTGTATATTTATTGTATTGTACTTAAGTTGTAATTGTAAAATCTTACCTATTTAATAATAAATAATTAGCTAGTTGAGGGGGGGGCTATATTATTATTTATGGAAAATAAAAAAAAAATTATATATTTCACATAGATACAAACACATACATTATTACTATAGTAATAACATAAGAATTTGCCAACCTTTTTGAAGTTTTCAAAATTATATGTGAGTTTTTTTATAACTTCAAAGTAAGAAAAAATAATTTTAACAAGCTAAATAAGGTTTAGAATAAAACAGTCACAATATTGCATAATTTATTAAAGGTTTTTTTGTTGCGGTTTGTTTAAAGTAAATCACCAGCACGGTTTCAATATGTTACTTTGAATTTGCACCGTTTAAGCATTTAGAGGAACAAGAAAGGTACTAAGTGCTCACCTCAATAAAGCTAGCTGAAGGAAACAGATTTATTCTAATGCGAACTCCTATGCGCGAAGGAGTCAACGGCAACGAAGAAGCAGAAAATGTGCTTGCAAAAACAGGTGCAAAGATTCAATTCTTAGGACGAAAACCAAGTTTTGCTAGTTCAAACGCTTACTTACATTTTCTTAATTGTTTCCAAGTAGAAATTCCAAAACATATGGGATAGTTGCCACAGACTTGTCTAAGACCTTTTACAAGCTAAAGTATCCAAAGACTAAATCAGATAATCAGTGAGACTAGATCGAATGTCAGACATGGTTTATCACAGATTATGGTTCATTTAGCAAGCAAATTATTCAAGATTGGTATATCGAAACAGACAGATAGATGCAGATTCTGGTTAAGAGGGATACTCCTATAATATTCTATAATTGTTTGCGACGCCATAGCTCGCAAAAAATATAAATATTTCCAGAAACATACCTTGCCTAATTCTGAAATTGACTTCAAAGCAATAATAGCGTTCATCAAGGACATATAGGCCTACAATTCTGGGATAAACGGATAAGTACAATAGGTCTTAAGAGCTCGCGCTTACATAGAACTCCCCACTAACAAAGCAAAAAAAAAAAAAAAAGTGCTCACTCAGCGAATATTCCTAGGTGGACCAAGATTGACTATCGAAATTCGTTTGTATAGTAAAATTTTTCCGAATGTGAAACCCCATATTCCTACAAATGTGTTTACGAAATGTAAAAATATATTCAAATCAGTAGATATATTAAAGCATTCATTCAAAATGTGGCTACTGATCAAAGAGACATTTTCTTTCCTCAATCCTCAATTAGTCCAAATTGTTAATTTGTATGATAGATTAAGGTTATCTGTTATTTTAAATTAATTATTTTTTTGACGAAAATATCATTAACATTTATTATGCATTCGTCGATATAGTTTTTAGCACGGAAAATTGTTGTTATATTGTATAAAGTACACATATTATTAACAACAATTTAAAGTGGAGCAATATGAATGGAAATATTGTAAGTTTTTAATAATGCTACAACATTATTTAATGTATTTGAAAAAATTCGTCTGTACATTTTTGTATCGGAAGAACTTTTCTGTACTCAGTACAGTATTAAGCCCTATGCAAAGTTAAATTTTATTATCCCTCATCAGATACATATTACAAACATCAGATACACTCTGACAGATATATGAGATTTTGTAAAAATTTTACGCAAAGGCAATTAATGGAAAGCCTGAGCATAAGAGTTCGATCAAGAAAACGATCAGCAGCATCGGAGACTATGATAAACAGCATATGGAACTTGAGGGATTATATATTGTAGTAGTACATATCTGTTTAACATATTTTACTCAATGGTGTCGAATACTAAGATTATTTCATCTGAATCAAGTTTTCGAAATTGCTAACCTCTTCGGTTACAAAATATATACGACTGTTGAAACATGGACTTTAGATATCAATAAGATGCAGTTTTTTTTCCATTAGTTTGTACCACTTTTGATGTTATTTCACCTGTTCTTTATTCTCAATATATTTTATTTGTAAATTTAATTTGAAATAAATTAATAGCTTTTCACTTATTTCGTAAAGGAATAGATTCGGAGTAAATATCTATAATCTGGCAAGAACAATAAAATTAATAAATTAGCATCTACTTCTATGAAAATAAATTTGTTAAATTTTATTGGTTGTACAATGCTCATGCGTAAATAATCCATTTTTATCAATGTTATTAGACATTATTATTCGTAGTTACAGAAACTCAGTGGTAGTTATTGTTTTACTTAAATAAATCTATTTCTTTTCGTAAGACACTTCTTAAAGCCAGACGGATTACTAAAAATTTTGAATAAATTTATTGTTTTGGAAACTTAAGAAACTAAAATCTTTGTTAATTTAGTTAAAATTAAATAATAAAGCCCTTCGACTTTATGCCCAAGTCTAAGCCGTTTATATTTCATCTAAAAGGTTTCATAATATTATGTTTGTGTGCATTAGGTCCTTTACATTTTATTTTTTATTCATATTCTTTATTCAAGTTGGCAACTCTACAATATTATATTGTCAAGTCAATGATTGAAGTTAATCGGTTTATAATATTGTTTTTGTATAGTTTTAAATAATTTCAATTAAACAGTTTTTGAAATATAAATAATTTGAAATTAAAACAATATTTTATTTTGATATTCTTATAGCTTCATACCTAGACAATAAGTTTGGATTTGTTAATTTAATTTATTATCATAAGCTAATGAAGGAAAAAAAACATGTATAAAATAAGTCAAACGTTGTGAATTGTAACAACGAACTCCTTTAATACTGTTAGTTTTCATATTTTAATTTCATACACATTTTAAATCAGAACGCGTTCGCGTATGTTGGTTGGCAAACCATGTTTATTTTTTCATTACTAATTTTTTAAGTTAAGAATGGATTAAAATTATTATTTTTAAAAAGAAAAATTGTTTAGTTGGCAAAAAAATTAATTTGAAAAGAAAATAAATTATTTAATTATAGTGTAAGTATTTTGTAAAATATTTTTGTTATTATTTAATTTTTCTAATTTTGAAATGGTTAGTAGGTTATATTTTAATTTTATAGGTGGTATATCTTTGGTAGTGTAAAAATAATAGAATCTGTTACTATTTCGGTAACTTACAATAATCTTATGCTCACTTTATGATAATAATTTAGAAGTATTCATTTGAAACTGTACTAATTATCTTGTGAAAATTTAAATTTTTAACTGTTATAAAGTTGTCAATTTTGTTAGAGTAAAATTTTAATTTTTACTATTGTAGTTGTATAGTAGCTATTTGTATAAACAAAAAATTGTAATTGTAATATGATAGTAAAGTTTTAATATTTACCGTCTTAAACTGCATATTTATAGTATTGGTATAGTAAAATTTATAATTATTGTAAATTCATAGTAAATTTGTAATTTTTATTCCCGTATATTATATAAATATACTAACAAATTTACGCGACGTTGAACGGATCGAACACAAAATGTAAAGACTTTACTTCAGTAAGGCTTGAATTATGAACCGAATTGAAAAAAATTGGTTTATCAAAAATATTTTATAAATATGTTCGTGAGTCGGAAAGGTGTACCCTAGGCGTATTCTGGTGAGTTTGCCACCTAAGGCTCGGGATTTGAGTTTTATTAGTCCGAGAACGTATGCATTGGGATTATGGGATCTGGCAAATCGATTTGAAGAATTCCAGACTGTTTGACGGATATGCGCCGCGTGCATAGAAATGGTCCTTTTAGTATGGGCGTAAGACAATATTGAACGTCTTGTAAGAGGGTTTTTAGCCGCTGTGTTTGCCTCAAATTCTGCTTTAGTGTTGCCATCTATGTCTACGTGGCCTGGTATCCAACCCAATCGCAGTTTGCCATTGTTTTGTGATATTGCATTTCTGATGTATGTTGACATGTATTCACTGTTCACTGTGGATTTTTGATAGACTTAATTGAACTGAGGCTATCAGTTACTATTAGATAATTTAGATTATGTGTTTCGGTGGATTGGATTGCTCTGTATATGGCGGTTAGGTCAGCTATGAAGATTGAGCATTCCCTTGGGAGCGTTTCCACCTTCCAAAATTTGTTATCCTTAATTATCGCCCAGCCTACGTCTTGGGGACTCTTTGATCCATCTGTGAAGATCTCGGAATGCGTGGAGAGTGATTGCTTTAATTGGGCGTACAGTTGTCTATACTTTTCAGAAGTTGTTTGTTGCTTGGGATATATGGATATGTGATCCTGTATAAATGTTTTCCAGTTGGCCAATAAGTGGTCTTTCCTGTGTTACTCAGGCGAGTCGTACAGATCGAGCACCAATGGCTCAACCAGCGGAATCATTTTGTTTATGGATGGTGTTGTGTATGTTGGAAAATTGTTCTTTACAATGCTTGAATATATTCTATGAAGTGGATGTTGTGGATCAAAGTTATAACTGGCTATTAGTCTTGACCCAGGCTGATACTGCAGTCTGATACGCAAGCTGGTGGGAGTCTTCAAAAGACACAATTAGCCTCCTAGTTTGGCATTGTGTGCGGAATTCTTACCCACTAAACCACACCCTTCCTATATTGCGATCTAGTCCTACAGGACTATAATGAGCAATTTTTTTCTTGGCTTTATTTTATTTTTCAATGTAGAGTACATCCAGCGATGTCTATCTAATTTTTCCTTTAACATATTCATCCATAACCTTGAAGACTTAACCTTGATTAAAATAATAAACAAAAGCAATATGTTTGATTTTCAAATTATTCAAGTTTCATGATTATGTAAATGATTTTTTCTAATATTTTTATTCTTGTCACTATAATTGAATCTCTATAATAGATCGAATCTACAACAATATTATAATGTTTACCAAAATTTGCTTGATTATATGCAACTCAACCAAGACAATGAACTCAAATAATTTTACTTTATATACTTTAAGACTTTTAATTTGTCCAACACAATTATTTTAAAAAAAAAAAAATCAAAATAAAAACAAGGCCCAACTGAAATTTTTCTTTTCCTTAAAGCAATTTTTTTAATTTAATTTTTCATTTTTGATATACTTTCAGTTCAGTTGTTAATAAAAATAAAATCATTTACTTAAAATTTGTTCTTGTGTTTTAGTAAATGGCCAACAGAATTTTATGAAAATTATTTTATTATAAAAAAATAGGTGAAAGAAATAAAAACTCAAATCGAAAATTAATACTAATAATTATGTAGATACATTGAAGAAAATTCAATTATCATTTTTCAATTGAATTTAGTAAATAAATTTTACAATAAACATTAGTGAAATATCGAAAATTAACCCAGATTATGAAATCGTCTTTTTAAATGAACATCGATTTCAATTTTAACTGTAAATAAAATCAAAATTTTGGCTGCATATTGTTGATTGAATCGGCGAGTGATCGATTTGTTCTCTCAGTCTATTTGTTATACTGAACATAATTTTTAATAGACTTTGCCAAATTAGCTATAAGCTTTTATTGTTTCGTTCAACTAAATAGTGAGTAATTGGTGGTACCCCTAAAATGGCATCTTCTTGTGAACAATACTTCAGATTTCCATTTTCGGTTACTATGAAAGCTTTGCTGTTTAAAGCGAAAGTGATATGACATTATTGTATTTACAAAAAGTATTTCAATTATACATTTAAATTGAAAAATTTATAACGGAAAGGAAAGCTTAAATAAAAGAAACAGAGATGGAATATAGTTTTGATATTTACGAAAACAACAGCTATATTTCTGATTGTAAATCCGGCATAATGCTCACAAAATTATATTATAAATGGGGACTCTGAGGGAGATGTTGTATCGGCGTAGGACCTAATGACTATATCCCATTGATAGCTGAGATTGCTAGCCTTTCAAAAATATATATCTTTAGTGGCGCATCTTATTCTTTAAGGACGAAAACGACATTTGAAAGTATCCTTGTTGTTTTGATATCTTTGTATAAAAACCGTTGTTTCTGTTGATTTATTAGATATATAGGTCATTAGGTCCTACGCCGATATAACAACTCCCTCAAAAGAGCCCTGTAAACAATATACCGTACAGTGAAACTAAACATTTAGAATGACTTATCTTCTATAATTGCAAATTTGAAAAACTGATATCAATAGAAAATACTAATATGATACTGATTCAAATAGAAAATTAAACTCTGTTCCAAGCTTTTCAAAATATAACCAATAAACTATCTTATTGTCTCCCAAACATATCGACTAATGTAGTTTTTGTAACTAAAAGTAAATTTTTGTTGTGACAAATACAAAAGCCAATTTGTCAAACAATATGTCTACATACCTATTAATAAAGTTCAGGTACCTATTTAATATAGAATGCATTCTAAGCTTAAATTATAATTGAAATATCAAAGTTTTTTTGCTTAATATATATTAGCCCTCACGCATATTCAAAATATCAATCCAAAAAACAGACGAAATATAAAGTTTTGAACTTATATAGAGGTACAAGAAATCGATAACAGTTTTCTGGACCCAATGCCACACATATTAATCCATTTTATAGTAGCTTAACAACGTAATATATATTGACTTTTGAAGTATTAAACGTTTTCAATTTTAGATATTTTGGCCATATTGGCAGACCAGTAGGTAAAATGGAGATTGCTAAGTAGAATAAAGAAAAAAGGGGACAAATTTCTTTGTTGACATAATTATCAGCTGCTAGTTCTAACAAAAATACACTAACTCACATCAAGTGAAAACCTAATTATATAATTTTTTTTAACTTAAATAGGGTCATCTGAATGACATGAAAATTTTCAAATAGTCATCATGGGTTAACCAAAGTTTAACAAACCATATCCGTAATTATTCACTTTGAAATTGAGAACAATCACACCATATTGTATAAGTGATCAAATTCTAGGAAAAAACTAAATAAATTTAATTAAACTTCTTTATCATTACATGTCGACCTACATGGTGTAATCGTCATAACATATGGCTATATTTCTGATTGTAAATCCGGCATAATGCTCACAAAATTATATTATAAATGGGGACTCTGAGGGAGATGTTGTATCGGCGTAGGACCTAATGACTATATCCCATTGATAGCTGAGATTGCTAGCCTTTCAAAAATATATATCTTTAGTGGCGCATCTTATTCTTTAAGGACGAAAACGACATTTGAAAGTATCCTTGTTGTTTTGATATCTTTGTATAAAAACCGTTGTTTCTGTTGATTTATTAGATATATAGGTCATTAGGTCCTACGCCGATATAACAACTCCCTCAAAAGAGCCCTGTAAACAATATACCGTACAGTGAAACTAAACATTTACACTAACTCACATCAAGTGAAAACCTAATTATATAATTTTTTTTAACTTAAATAGGGTCATCTGAATGACATGAACATTTTCAAATAGTCATCATGGGTTAACCAAAATTTAACAAACCATATCCGTAATTATTCACTTTGAAATTGAGAACAATCACACCATATTGTATAAGTGATCAAATTCTAGGAAAAAACTAAATAAATTTAATTAAACTTCTTTATCATTACATGTCGACCTACATGGTGTAATCGTCATAACATATGACAACAAATCAGAAGATTTCGGGTTACAGCCACACTCAAGGCCTGAATGTTTTATTTTTTTCATTATTCACAAAGTATTAAAATAAAATTTGTTGAAAGAACAATTTCGTCATAACTTAAGTAAAATTAAGGTATTCTATTTAGGCAGTTAGTTCTGAACATTAGTATCAATTTTCTACCTATAAATTAATAAATAAATAAATTGCAGACGTAATTATGCAGTTTATATTTTGTACATGTTACTTTAGTTAATGCATAAAAAAGTAGTTCCATCCAAGTTAAGTGGACAGAAAAATAACTAGCATTCAGAGTTCAAAAATAATATTTTTTAATGGATATAATAGTCCATATTATCATCATCTTATAGCGCTACAGCTCTGGGTGAGCTTTGGCCTTCATCACTTCTGCTTCTCCAAAAAGGTCGATCTTGGGCCACTTGTCTGCAATTTTGGGTTTGTAGGGTTTGAGTATCGTTTTTCAAGTTATCTGCCCATCTGCTTCTTGGTCTTCCTCTACTATGGCTACTATCGAGCTTTCTATTCCGCACTTATCGGGCTAGCCTATCTTAGTCTTTGGGCCTTTGCAAACCGTACAATGTCCTCAGTATCGAACATTTTATTGAGCTCGCTGTTGCTCCTGATTAGATATTCTCCATTCTGTATTTTTTTTGGACCGAGTATTTTTCAGAGAATCTTTCTTTCAAATATACCAAGGCTATTCTCCTCGGCCACGTTCACAGTCCATATCTCGCACCCATATGTCACTACGGGTCATATGACAGCTTTATATTTATCGTCATTTTGGTCTTTCTTGATATTAGTTCTAATTGAAGCAACTTTCTGTCTTTGCATAGTAGCATCTATTTTGGACCTGAATTCTATTATGAATACAGCATTGCATACTATTATCATTTCTTATTGTTGCTCCGAGGTATGTGAAGCTTGTAAGTGATTCAAAGTTGTACTCTCCGATTGTTATATTCTGACTACTTCTTATTTGTTAATTTCTTGACATTTTTAGGTATTTTGTTTATGTCTCGATTTCTAGTTGTACAAATACTTCAATCATATATCTGTAATTTTTTGCCATGATTACTATGTATTCCGCATATGCTCCTATTTGGATTGTCATATTGAGTATACGACCTTTCTATTCTAATTTTCCTAATGTAGTATTAAGTTGAATAATAGTGCGCATAAGGCATCTCCTTGTCGTACTCCCGTTTCTATTTTAAATTCACCGGCTATTTGGTTTTGTATTACAATTCGATTCATGCATAGCTTTTGATTCATGCATTGTCATTATGGCTAGGTTTAACAATCTCTGAGGTATTTCCAAATATCTAAAAACTGTTAAATGCTTGCTTGAATTCTATGAAAGGCATTGGAAGGTCTATGCCGTGATTAGTCCATATAGCTTTCAATTATATTTGAAAAATTCAATTACTCACTCTAATTTCATATGTTCGTTACTACGTTACGTAACATTGTATACAACGAAACAACCTCAAAATAGAAGCTTGCAAGGTATGCAGCAATTACTTCCAAAAATATCAAAACTAAAATGCATATTAACCAGTTGCTGCACCTGTCATAGTCATAATCCCAAAGATTTCATAACTAATGCAATTTTAAAAAAAAAATCAAATATAAATAAAAAAGTAAATGGAAAATAATATTTTCCATTTTATATACGAATATTATTTCAATCTACATCCTAAATGTTGGTACCCTTATAACCACTTCGTTCTGCAATAGGTTAATTCCCTATTGTCTCAATTGAACTCCAGACATCATAGGAAAAGAAAACTATATAGAAATAATAAGAGAAAAAAGAATAAAATTAAAAATTATAAAAGAAAATATAAAAAACAATGTTCAAGTGCACTTCAGGGAAATCAATGTTAAATGGCCAATATATATATATAAAAAAAACACAAATATTCTAACTACCTTTCTCTCTTTCTCTCTCTCTCTTTCTTTTTTCTCCTTCTATTTTACTTTATTCGTAGATATACCTTTTCTGCATGGAATGAACATAAAGAAATTACAACACTTCAGTTGTCTTATTTAGGGTCCATTCATACTATTGTGTTCCTGTAATTGGTTTGATAGGATGAGTAGAATTAGTTTTATTCTCATTTTTATTTTATTTCTTGTTTGTGTGGTATTTTGTAGAGCAAGTTAAGTTGAGTTGGTTGGTTGTTAAATCTTTGATTATTTTTACAGCTACTGTTTATGATTTTACTTCTACATAAATCCAAAATACAAAATTATTTACTTCATTTCATAGTGAACCTTACAAAAGGGAATAATTAAAAAAATAGCAAAACAAAAACAAAAAATAAAATCAGAAATTAAAGTAACTAACATATTCTATTGTATATAGCTATCTACTTCGGTACTACACTATTATACTTCTTGACTATTCTTTTTGTTACTTTAGTTGAAAATTCAATCAAATTATGTGTTTTCAATGAGAGAATTTAATTTAATTTTTTTTTTTTCTGTTCTTTAATAAAGAGAATTAAAACTTCCTTTTGGGATATATTTTTTTATTTTATTACACCTGATTTTATCTTTATTAAATTTTTTTATTTCTATTTTTTTTTTGTTAGTTTATCTGTTATTTATTGATTTTTGTACATAAAAAAGACTTTTGATGGAAAGAAAAAATATTATTTTATATAATGATAATAATAAAAACATTATTTCTGCTTTGGTTGCTCTTAAATAAATTGGATATGACCATACATAAAATGTTTTGACTAAAAAATTATTTTAACTCTTAAAATGTTGATATTTTTTGACACAAAATTATTATTTTCTATCACATGCAACCATGTAGTCTTAAACCATGTCAGTCTCAGCTCAGCTAAATTGCGTGTTGACTCTTGGATGTCTAAAACTAGTATACGGAATGAAAAATTATGGCTTGAGAAAAGCGTCTTTATATTTGAACTGTGGATTTACTATTTCAATGGATTATCGATAGGAACAAAAATTTATGAAATAAATCTATTGACACACTTCTTTTAGACAGTCGTGTCATGTTACGGCAGCAATAATAATAAAAAAATTTCATCCTGGTAAGTTAATAATTTAATTCACTTTTATTTATTTATTTATACTGCTTAGCACAAACATTTTACAAAACAAAATTATTATTACATATTTGCTACAAATGTAATTGAGATACACTTGATATTTTAAATGTAATTAAGAGAGTTATTTAATTTAAGAAATTTTGAAACCTGTTTTAAAATTATTGTTCTTCACAAGCATTTCGTTGAATATGTAAATACTAATGGAATATCGAAATTAAACTATAACATTGTAATTTTGCATACAAATTGTAATCAACTAAAATCAAAAACACTGACAAACCAAGCAACTTAGGTAAATCAAAATAAAAATTGAATAAAAAGAGTAACTCTGTTATATAAAAACATGAAAGACAATTTTCCAATAAGATATCACATCAAATATGTATAACCAGTTAAAGTAAATTGAAACATAAATGGTAAAAAACGGATAGAAAATAACACATAATATCATAAGTCAACGAACAACTTCCAAATTACCATCACAAGTTTCTATTTGAAATGATCCGTTCTAAAGTCAACAACTTTACTATCAAACTACAATTATAATATTACAATACAAATACTATACATAGGTTATGACAATAAAAAATACAACCTTACTATCAAACTACAATTACAATTTTACATAATACAAATAATACATAGTTTATGACAGTAAAAATTACAACTTTGCTATCAAACTGCAATTACAATTTTACAATACAAATACTATACATATAGATATAGTTTATGACATTAAAAATTACAACTTTACTATCAAACTATATATTGCAATTTTACAATACAAAAACTATACATAGCTTATGACAGTAAAAATTACAATTTTACTATCAAACTACATATTGCAATTTTACAATACAAAAACTATACATAGCTTATGATATTAAAAATTACAATTTTACTATCAAACTGCAATTACAATACAAATACTATACCAATATTATACATAACTTATGACAGTAAAAATTACAACTTTACTTACAAACTTCGATTACAATTTTACAATACAAATACTATACATAGCTTATGACAGTAAAAATTAAAGTTTTACTATCAAAGTTCGATTACAATTTTACAATACAAATACTATACATAGTTTATGACAGTAAAAATTAAAACTTTATTACCAAACTATATATTGCAATTTTACAATACAAAAACTAAACATAGCTTATGACAGTAAAAATTAGAACTTTACTATCAAATTACATATTGCAATTTTACAATACAAAAACTTTTCATAGCTTATGACAGTAAAAATTACAATTTTACTATCAAACTGCAATTACAATACAAATACTATACCAATATTATACATAGATTATGACAGTAAAAATTACAACTTTACTTACAAACTTCGATTACAATTTTACAATGCATATACTATACATTGTTTATGATAGTAAAAATTGCAACTTAACTATCAAAATGAATATTATAATTTTTACAAAACACAGTAAAAATTACAACTTTACTATCAAATTATAATTATAGGTTTACTATACATTATGATTTTACGTAGCTTATGACAGTAAAAATTAGAGCTTTACTATCAAATTACAATTAAAATTTTACAATACAAATAATATGCATAGTTTATGACAATAAAAGTAACAACTTTTCTATCAAAATGACAATTATAACTTTTACAATACACAGTAAAAATTACAACTTTACTATCAAATTATAATTATAGGCTTACAATACATTATAATTTTACGTAGTTTATGACTGTAAAGATTACAATTTTACAATAAAAATACTATACATAGTTTACGGCAGTAAAAATCACAACTTTACTATCAAATTACAATTATAATTTTACAATACAAATATTAAATATATATTATGTATTTCTATGACAGTAAAAATTACATCTTTACTATCAAACCACAATTACAATTTTACAATATAAGCACTATACA
Organism: Argyra leucocephala; assembly: GCA_963942445.1. NCBI lineage: Eukaryota > Metazoa > Arthropoda > Insecta > Diptera > Dolichopodidae > Argyra > Argyra leucocephala. Next base: position 23,781,002 of record OZ012677.1, on the reverse strand, counting down.
TCATATTATGTAGCTTACAACAGTAAACATCATTGTCAAATTAAGATTACAATTTTATAATAAAAATACTATTAATAAGTAGCTTACGACAGTTACAATTACAGCTTTACTCTCAAACTACAATTAAAATTTAAAAATATAAATTCTATACAATAATATATAGCTTACGATAACTAAAAAATAACAATATAATTTATAGAATATGCTGTAGGTGAAACATTATTAAAATTAAATAACTATTAAAATTCTAGCTATGTTTCACAATTGTTATTTAATATCTAAGAACATATACCTGCTGGGGTCTTATTCTTTATTTAATTTGTATTAAAAATAACAACTTCACTAGTCCATTCACTATAAAACTACTACAATAATTGCAATTTTACATTATAAACACTACATACATAATGTATCTTACGTCAGTAAAAATAACAATTTTACTATTAAACCTCAATATTAAAATATGTAGTGCACGACAGTATAAATTACAACCAAATTACAATTTCAATTTTACTATACTATACAATTATTACAATCAATTGCAGAATTCACCCTGTGTACTATGTCCACAGAAAAGTTGAATTCAAATAGAAACTTCTGATAGCAATATAAAGTTATCGTCTATTTAGGAGTTTGGTTGTTCAATTTTAGTCAGAGTAGACAAGTACATAACATTTTACGTTTTGTAAATAAACTAAAACTTATAATAATTGACTTCTAACAGCAGGTCACATCAAATCTTTTTAAGGATTATAGCAGTCAATGATGTAGTTGGTATCTGAGTATCTGTAAAGTGTTCCGAGAAATATTGTACAGAACATTTAATCATATCTACAATAAGAGACCGAATATTTAAATTGGCATAAATGCAAAAAATATTATCAATTCAATCAAATATTTCAATTTTATTTTTTAAGTTAATATTTGTAATCAAAAATTGTTCATTTTTCATTTACCAAAACGGACATATTTTCAAAAAACTTGAATTAGGACAAATATTTCCAATGTTATTAGTTAATAGTTTGCTACAACTTGCAATCATCACTTTAACTAAATATGGTGAATTCATTTTGAAATATTTTTTATTATATACGATTTATTGATTTTAATATTTTTTAAATTTCATAATTTTATTAATTTTTGACGATTTTTAGATCTCCTTGTAGTTTTGATATTTCTAAATATTAGAAATTTCTTCATTGTTGCCCAGTCACGTTCGTTAGTTTTATACATTTTCGAAAATTGTTTTGATCAATAAATAAACCATAAAAAACCTTAGAGCTCATCTTTTTTTCTAAATTAATTATTAATTCAATTATTTTTATGAAAAACTATTATTTTTAGTTTTCAGTTCTTACCAAGGCTGACTCCAAATCATAATAATTGGCGATATTAATTATTATTATTTCGTTGATAGTGAATGAAATAAGTAAAAATATTATGAATAATAAGAATAGTATTTTAATCATTAGATAATAAAAAACCATCCAGAAACATCAAATTGCTACCTGTGCAATAAAAATAAATAAGACGATCTTAGATTTTTTTCCTCAGTCGATTACAAAACACTAAAGAAGTCTGCAAGTAATAGACGAAATACGCGTATCTGTAAGAGATAACCATATTAGTAAAATTAAAAGGAAAATATTCGACTATTTCCGACAATTATATTACAATCACATAATCTCTAAATGCATATTTAAAATGTTTGTAAAAGCTCAGGAAAACTATCATTCGCACCTACCAATACACTCTAATCAATTTGCAAATAGAATTAAATGGACTTCAAAATTTATTTTTAATTAGTACTTAACCCGATTTGGTTTTAAAGATTAATGTAAAAATTAAAAAAAAAATTAATGAAGCACAACAATTAAAATGTGTCGATCCATTAGTACTACATATATATTATACGTCCTTTAATTAAAATAAATATAAATTTTCTTCATTATAAGCTTTTCAACAGTTTTATTAATACCGAAGCATATCTGTTAAACAATATCTATTTTAGAAATGAAAAATTATCTATGTATACCGATAAATACACCGTTCATTTAATGTATGTATAAAATGTCTTCAAATGGTTTCAATATTAGGTACTTCAAGCTGGAGGAATTATTCCTTATGATATTGATAACAGTAAGTTATAATTTTATCTTACCCAAAGAATTTTTTTTAATTGTAGAATGTGCATTTCCGCAGGATTCTTTTATTTTTTTTTTGCGCTTTTATTTTTCTGATTTTCTTTTTAGCATTATGTTCGTATTCTAACTATAGAACAGTGAAGTTTTTTGTAACTGTATTGTATATAAATTTGTTTTTACACATTCTGTTTACTTTTAATATCTAGTTAATTTGAATTTACCATTTTTTTTATGTTTATACTTTATTTGCGTTTTCTTTCTTCTATTTTAGAATTTCTTGTTTAAAAAAAATAACTTGAAGAAAACTCTTTAAAAAAATAGATTTTAAACGACAATGCTGGAACAGTGTTATTATAAAAACTATTTTATCTTCTTCTATCACCATTCTGTCGTTGATGCCACTGAAATTTCAAATTTAAATTTTAGTTCCTGAAAATATCAGTGGAAAAAAATAAAAATGTGTGGTATTATAATTGAAAATTACATTCGTATACAGAAATTGATGAACATTCACAATGACAAAAAATAATCCGAAGATTGTTAAGTATGAAGTAAGAAGTCCGGGTGTTTGAACAGTTGCAATGACAAAAATAATCTGAAGATTGTTAAGTATGAAGTAAGAAGCAGTTCGATTAGGTAGGAAGTTGAGATGTTTGAACAGTCACAATTACAAAAATTAATCCAAAGATTGTTAAGTATGAAGTTAGAAGCAGTTCGATTAGGTAGGAAGTTAGAAGTCGAGGTGTTTGAACAGCCGCATTGACAAAAATTGATCCGAAGATTGTTAGGTATGAAGTAAGAAGCAGTTCGATTAGTTAGGAAGTTAGAAGTTGAGATGTTTGAACAATCACAATTACAAAAATTAATGCGAAGATTGTTAAGTAGGAAGTTAGAAGCAGGTCTATTAGGTAGAAGTCGATATGTTTGAACAGTCACAATGACAAAACTTAGTCTGGAGATTGTTAAGTAGGATGTTAGAAGCAGTTCTAGGATGTTAGAAGCAGAAGGTAGGAAGTTATAAGTTGAGATGTTTGAAAAGTCTCAATGGCAAAAATTAATCCGAGGATTGTTAAGTAGGAAGTTAGAAGCAGTTAGATTATGTAGAAGTTAGAAGTCGAGGTGTTTGAACAGCCGCAATGAAAAAAATTAATCCGAAGATTGTTAGGTATGAAATTAGAAAGAGTTTAATTATGCAGGAAGTAAGATGCAGTGATTTCCAATTCGGAATTTTTATACCATATATTCGGATTAGTCCTCAAGTCCACAAAAAAAAATCTATAATGGCTTTTGCCGAAAAAAGCAAAATCCAAAGAAAACGATTCTTTTTTTTTTTTTGTTGTTGTTGTTTTTATTTATTTTAATACGGTACTATGAGTTTTATTACTGTCAGATTTATGCTTAGAACAATCATATCAGACGTCTATTACTAGACGAAGGCTTGCTTTCTTTCACTGTGCAACAATTCATCATCCGGTAGGGTTAGAAAATCACCGCCACCTTTGGTTTTACCTACTTATTTTTACTACAAAGTTTTTTTTTATTTTAAGAGTAATTTATTTTATCAACGGGAGCATATCGAAATTTCGCCAATCAAAATCTTATGGGCTTTTATAAATCTCATTTAAAAAATGTCGCGAAAAGATAGAAGTGAAAAAACATAATCTATTGGCGGGATAATATCCTTAAATTTAAAAAAAAATAGTAGGGCCCGGGGACGGCAGCCCCATAATTTAAAATGCTTTAGGCGAAATATCTTTGCAGAATATTTACCTAAATAATTTTTATGCATAGCCGGTGTTGGATAACAGAGAATATCTCCATTTTCCAGGACTAATCTTGCTACAATTTTATAGATTTTGAATTTATGGACTTTTTTTTCGAATTTTTTTTTTGGATTTTACCACTCTCGTTTTGTTCCCTAACTCATATATTCTTTATGGCACCAGTAATTAGCTTCGGTAAAAACTTTAACTGTGTAACTGTCCTTCTTTATGAATTGCATACGATTAAGCATCATTATGTTCCTTGAAAATTACCAAACTTACTATCAAAAAGAAAAAAATATAAAAAAAAATGCCGCTGGTACTTTAATACGACTATACTACGATATAATTTATTAATAATTAATGGAAAAAATTTTATCTTATTGAATTTTTAAAATTAAAAATATCTTAATATTCTTAAACAAACATAGACAAGATAACAAATAAATTTTCTGAGAAATATCCAATTTAAATTTAAATTAAACTCAAATCATTTTGTGGTGGCAAACCATTTTATTGCAAATAAAAAGAAGAAAAAAAAAATCTAAAATCGTCTGCATTTTAATGATTCTAAAGTATATCAGTTTTTTAACTTTTTTTTTTATTTTAAATATTTTGATAGGCTTCTGATCTCTATAATATATTGCAATGTACATGAGTACTCATTTAACTTCAAGCAATTACTTTATATAGAGCTTCTTAATATATCATAAAATTAATCTCTTCAAAAATAATACAATCACAGAAATATAAAATTATAGATAGCTACATCTAAACAGTATATTATCTACACATTTAATTTTCTAAAATAATTGCAAAATAGAAGGATACAAAATGGAGGAAAGGAGGATACGTCAGGGAGTATAATTATTATTAACACCATACCATTGTAGCTATCTATATATTTATCTTCTTATATTTTTTTGTATACATATATAATTAGTGAGTTAAATAATAAAAATATTAAATAAAAATTAACTTTCAGATAAATAATAATATAGAATAGAAAAAAAAATTAGATTTTGAAACCATTGCTATAAAATTGTTAAATAAACCCTCAAATTACATTAAATAAACCGCAATTAAATAGAAAAAACAAAACAATGAAAAACACTCATAATTTTTGTACATAAAATTCTTTGAATATATTTATGTACATAATAAATATATATAATAATATGAAGTCCCACAGGACACAGGGTCATTCTGAAATAAATTTTAAAATATTTTTATTATTGTTAAAAATCAAATAAATGTGAAGTATGGATGCTATTTGATCCACTTGAAAGTAGGTAATAATATTATTCGTTAATTTTGGTGACTTTCCGGTTCAAAAAAACTATTTCCGGTTCTTTCCGAAAATTGAACATATCACTAATCAATAGGGCACATTTGATTTTATTTTATTTTTTTTTTTAATTATAAAATAACGGCTCCTTTCTCTTTAAAAAAAAAAATGGAATACTCGGCTTTGGCATACTCGGTATATGCATTTCGTTATGTAAACAGATTCCCGTAACTTAAAGATTACATAAAAGAGAACAAAAAAATCATGAAGATAACATTCCTACAGTGTAAATTCATTTTATTGGAGTAAGGACTGGCTCTGTAAATTCGTTATTTTTTCTAAATTTTCCAGAATCTATTATTATAATTGACAAGCATTTTAGGCCTTGCGCAGTAAACACCTTTTCATTTTATTTTGCTTCTCTTTAATGAACTCCTTTTATATAAATAAGTTGTATATAAAACAATAATGCGCACACAGTTGAAAAATTTTGACTCATATGGTTTTATTATTCAGCAAATACATTATGCTAAATTACGGTTTTTTTTAAAAACTTTAAATTTGGCTTCAAATTGAATTATAATTACTCAATAGGGGCCCTAGTACCGAATATATTTGCGAAAAAAACTATTTACCCTTTGATATCCCAAAAATACTCTCATATCCAAAAAAAAAAAAAACAAAAATGTAGGAAGCGTTTCAGCGAATAAATAAGTTTTCTAAAATATCGTTTAAATAGTAAAATATTTACCTTAAATATTTATTTCAACTACTGTTGACAAAAAACTGGGGTATCTCTAATTTCGAGAATTTTTATAAAATTTAAAAAAAAGCAAGATTTTGATCAAACGACATTTTGAAAAGCGAGATTGCGAACCGATCCCAAAAACATAAAAACTCTATCAATATTTTCTCAGTGTTACCTAAACATTCCTATGTAACCTAACCTACATGACACCTATGTTAACACGTTGACTTCCAATAAGTCACCGGTCATGCATGTCAAATTTTCTTCCTCACAGCCCAATGTATCACCGTGAATATTTAATTTTTCCATGACGAAGCGTGATGAGTCACCAGCGATACATTTCGAACATAATTTTAAATAGGATTTACAAACATACAAGTTAATAAAAACAGGAATTCATTGAAATTGGAGTATGGGGAAATATCTAGTCTAACAACACTAAACCTAGAATTAAAAATAAAAAAGAATAAAAAAAATAAATAAAAGTAAACACTAACAGAATAAATAAATACATTTTTATTTTGATAGTTAGTGGCCTCGGTAGCCGAATGGTAAAACATTCGAGTATTGTAATTAGTAATGTAACAACCGAAATGAGCCGAACATTTTTTTCAAATGGTGAAAATTACTAAAAAATGTAACTTTCGATACAACCACATCAGTTCAAATATAGTTTAATAATTGATAAAGATATAATAATTAAAAACTAATAAAAATAATATAAATATATAGTATGCAAAAATATAATATGCACCAAATAATTACTATAATTTAATAAAAAGGCCTTCATTTCGAATGGGAAAGGACCTATAAGTTGGATTTATCTTTAGGATCCACATACTGTTAAAAATAAATAAATTTTAGTGGCCAGCAAATATCATAAGGTAGGTTTTTAGTCATATATAAAAGGGTTTAGTTGTATATATTAATATATACAAATGTACATACTAATAAATAAATAAATAAATAAATGATTACATATTTCAAAATAAATACTTTATTTGAATATTTATTACAGTATTTCAATTTTATTTTTTGAAAATGTTTCAAGCAAGGAAATATTTTTGTCCACAACACGTACTGACAAGTCTAGACCTTTTACGAGCTACATACTAGATCCAGATTGATTCTATTAATCTTTATAACATTCATTGCATAGAAGTCGTTTAAATCGATTATCTTTTTTGAGCATTCTCCTTTATTAATCACTGGTGGTGCATAAAGAAAACAAATATTAAAATATCCTAAAATTATTATCAATTTTTCACATGCGAACATGCAATTACTTAAATCTGAAAATTTTTCTATTCAATATACCAAAGGACATAATATGTAAATATTGTTGCGGTTCAAAAACTCTAAACGATACAAACAGTGTCGGACTTTACCGTTAATACACTAGTAGCAGCGTGTTTAATAACTTACTCCTTAACAACACTTTAAAATGTTTAATAAACTACTTTATTAACTCCTTATCCATGAAACCATAGAACAATTCAAGTAAGTACATAACAATTTCAAGTTCGCCGTCTCAAATTCTTTTAACCGGGAAATGTTTTCGAGCTGGGTAAAATGGCTTTTACATAAAATTAATTTTTTAACTATTTATCTAACCTTTTGATTCATATCATCTTTTAAATAACTAAATAAATTAAGTAGAGGGTATCGTGCACAATAAAAATTTGATATGCGTGTTTTAGCCACGCAAGTTTAACACATAATGTTTATATTCGGCTCCTAAAATTTCTGTAATAAAAAAAGGGTGTTCACAAGTAGTATACACTTTACAGACGCGATGCGACGATATCCATAATGTTTCGCGAAAAATTATTTAGAAAGATGTTCCATCATTCTTAACTCATGATCAGTTCTATTAACTAGTATCGTGTTTTTTAATTCTATCAAATCTCTAAATTGCTCTGTATTAATATCAACACTTAAATTAGATATTTTATTTAAATGTACACAAAATGACGGAGTAGCTATATTATTTTTTCAATATTATTAAAGACAATATAAACGAAAGGATAACTGATGCAAACACCGACATCATCCAAGAAGAATTACTCTTCAAATATAAATTTATTTATATATTTGTTTATCATTATGTATATTTACTTATATACATTATATATTATTTTATTCTTATCATCATTAAAACATTATCAGCGTTAGTCAGAAGAAGAGAAATTTATTTAAAGAAACAAAAACAGAACAAAAACATACATCCGTTGTATTTTTTTTTTCTTTGCTCACCCATCTTACGACATTTTATTTTATTATGACGCTAAATGCATAAAACAAACACAACATATTCCAGCTAAAGTTTAAGAATAAAAATAAAGAAACAATCTAAAAATTCTGAAACTCTATATGAGTCCTTTCTAAGGATACTTTCTCATTTTATTTTCTTATTTTTATTTCTAATTTTTTTTTTTTTATCTTAGTGGTTATTTTTATGATGATGTTGATGATTTTGGATAGACCATTTGTTGGATGAATCTTTTTAACAAAACCATCATAAATGAACTTAGAATGGTGTATGAGACTATTAAAAAAAAAAAATATAATATAAATAAATAAAAAAAAAATATAAAACATAAAAACAATAACAAAATAATAATAAAAAGTAATTTGGCCATTTGGCTCATAATAATCACAAACCATTGTTGGTACACACGATACAAACAAACGATAGAAAAAAAAGAACAAAAAATTGCAAAAAAAAATTAAATAAAAATTAACAAAAGATGCCACAAATGAATATTATAAAAATTCTTACATACATACATTCTTTCTAAATATATACATACAGTCAAACATTACTAGTATTATGTGATTATGATATATATATATACATATTAATATTATTATATTGGATAATATTGTTAAATGTCCTTATGAAACGATACAGATGCCAAACAATAGTATAACAAGCTGCTTGAAGGACATAAATACAATTTTACGAGTTAATGAAATGACAATAAATGAGCTTGATGATATTGCTTAGTTTTTCCATCTCTTTTCAACTTACACAATCAATTAGATTCTTTATAATTAAAGTGACCAACTGTTTTTAAAGTAAAATCAATTTAAGTTTTTAACTACATTAATGTTATTATCTCCCAAATTCTGTGTGTGCTGAGAATAATTTTCGTATTGTTTAAACAATTAATAAATTATATATATATTATTCTGCATTTATCTGGATGTTTGTAAGTTCGACGGAATACTCCAACACATATACAAATTGCAAAATATATACAAATTGTAATATGTATACAAATTGCATTGGTGTTATTAAATGGAAGTGAGTATCCTATACAAATATACAAACATTTTGTCCATATTTGTTTAGTACTTCTCTTTCTGTTTGCTTGATTTATGTCAAAAAAAAAAAAAATTTTAGTGTTAGGCCAATATAGTTTTTTGAAATAGGAAATTAGTAAAATCTTTGAGTATGAATAAAATAAAAGGTATCAAAATCTAATCTTGATAAAAATAACAATGTTTTTTGCAATTTAAACTTTCTTTTACTTTATTACCGTATTCTATTATTACAGAGAAAAGCATTATTGTTAAATTATTTGAAAAAATAATTATTCATGTTTCTGAAATATTGAAAATGTAGCAGTTGTGTGTAATATATGGATATATGAAATTTTCAAAAAGTATTAACACTAGCAATCAAAATAATTTCCATTAAAAAGAGAGAAAATATATTGAACGAATATATTCGTCTATTTCTGTTTTGTGACATAAATAAAAACAAAGAAAGAGAGGAATATACCCAAAACTTCCATTTAAATCTTATTCGTTGCGGTATTCATATGCAAAAATTAGTGAAACTACCTTTTTAACGATATTCTTATGAAAAAGTTGTTGAAGAATTTTTTAGGTTGTCAAAATTTTATATAGAAAATAACCAAAACAGTTGAAAAAAAAATTACATTTTTGTTTACATAATTTAAATTGTTGTTGTTTCTGTATTTTTAACTAAAAACCTCTTTTTTTGGTTTAATAATCAAGTATGTAAATTTAAATTAAAATTATTTGAAAACTTGGAAACTGTAATCCTATAAAAGAAAACATACTACAAGGGAGTAAAAAATCTGTATATTTTTCTATGCAGTAGTATTTTGTCTTAGAATGGGAATTGTGTCACATTTTTTTCCTATTAGTTATTAGATTTATATCTAAGAATATAAATAGTAAAAAGTCCGCAACTCATATAAATTTTTGAACTGAAAATTAAAAAATATACCTACTTTAGGTATGTGCTTAAATTTTTTAATATTTTTTATTGACTTGACAAAATATTGAAATATATCTATATACATGGATGCATAATCCTTCGTTACTGAATTTTTATATTTTTTTTTTTTGTTTTATAAAATTATACTTTTTTACGCACTTCAATTTTTATTTTCGTTTCATTTTCTTACCCGCCCGTACGCACATTAGTTGAAAATATTTAAAAATATGCAGATGAAACTTCTTATATGAAATGTCATGTCATATACCTTGTTATGTCATGTTAACGACTATAAGAGGGCTCCTACATTTTCAATTTGGCATTCAGTTTTTTTGATGTTTTAAGACACCAAAATTTTTATGCTCCCATATTAAATATTTTTTCATTCAATGTAATTTTACATTCAAGAATTTTGACAGATATCGAAATTTAATATTTAATAACTGCACCTTCTTTTGTCATTTAATCCTTATAATACAGATAATTTTAATTTTTTATTTATATTTTAAATTAATTTAATTAGTTTGAACTATAATCCTCAGAAACACCAAAAATACTAATAATATAAACATAAGTACTGTAATTTCGGAATAAAGAATCTAATGAAAGAAAAAAAGAAAATAGGATTTATTTTGCTTCCGTCATTTATGACGGGTTACAAAGCTAGTTATCAAATATATTAATAAAATTATATAAAATTTTTTTCATGTATCGAAATTTGTATTTTAATTGAATATGTCGTCGTAAGAGCATAGGTCAGCTGTAATCGGAAATGTCATCTGCACATCAAATCGTCATAAATTTGACGTCAAAAATTTGCATTTTCAAAATTTAAGCATCTGACGATTGCTTGCAAAATTTTATTTTTACTATTGCTGCTGATGCAAAAGCAACTGACGACTAAAGCAAGCAAACTTTTTTTTACTTTTCTTACAGCGCTTTTGACATTTTGGTGATTTATTATTTTGTTGAAAAAACTTTAAAATGAAGAAATATTGAAAATGCAGACAATTAAAATAAAAAAAAATTTAAAATAATCAATACCAAAAATAATAATCATTAACCAATATGTAATTTTTTAACGTCTATAAAATTTATTTTAATTGTTTTTTTACACCGTTTTTTTGTAATAATTCCAGATAGGTACTCACTAAAGGAATTTTTTATTTACTAATTAACAAATAAAAATAATTTTATTTTAATTTTCGAAAGTTCTGCATCTATTTTTAAAAACTGCACAATTATTGCTTTTTTTTTATGATGTTCTGATTTGCAAATGACATTTTCTGTCAGATGTTTATTGTTGTTTTCAATTTCGGTTAGCTGAAAAAAGCAGTCGTTAAAGTTAAATGATTTTATTTTGCTGCGATTTAAGTTACACTGCTAAATCATTTGATGCGCAGCTGACATTTCCGATTACAGCTGTTGTCAATAACTTTATTATCATCAAAAATTTAATCGAACTTTTAATAACAACTGGCAATAACTTTTAATTGTGACCAATTGTTTCCAGTTTTTAAGTCTCTCTAATCTTTATCCTTTTAAACACTGCGTTTCTATGTTGTTTTTTTTTTTGTTTAAAGTGTCATAACATTCTAGAACACACATTAATTTATTCAATCAATAATAAATAAAAATTGTCAATCAAGAACAATATTTTGTTCAACATTAAGTTTTGGTCTTACCATGTGGAAATTTGATTTGATTTTTATAACTCACATATTGGTTTCTATGAAATCTATATAATATTATATGAGTTTTAAAACTCTTCACACTCAAAGGTGGCTTAACATTACTATAAGTCTATAACTACTGATGAGTTCTAGTAGTGTTGTTGAATAAAACACTACTGTAATTTTAAATAAAACTCAATAATGCAGTTGGCAAAATACCTGTTTTCGAAAGAGAAAATACCATTATTATTTTTTTAACTTATATTGACTCATTTCACCAACCAGAAAATATTTGAATATAAAAAAAATCGATAGTCGATCAGAGATTATTGTAAATATGCCAGAATGTGATATATTACTTATATATTTATTTCTATATTCAAATGTAAAGAATGTTACACAATAATCATTATAGACTGAAATACTTAAAAACGAATCGTCATATAGATCATAAAGCTTTAAAGCCAAAAACTTAAATTTTGTATTAAATAAATTTGATTTAGAATGTAATAAAAAATTTATTTGCATTTAGTTTAAATTGAATTTAAATTCTGCTAAAAAAAAAATAAATGTCTTGCAAAAAACTTCTTCAGAGCCTATCAAGTTTTTCGGTTATAAAATCTATACTTCAAACTGGTAAAAAACCATGTTCAACTCATTTTAATTTGTTCTTCAGTGGCACTAAAATAATTCTATATATAAAATTGATCAAAATTTTAATAATAGAATTATTGAAAAATGCATTTATTATTCACAACAATTTAATAATGAAAATTCATTCTGCCTTTGGTGAAAATCGTATTTAACTAGATTTATCTTCCGTACATAAAAAAAAATACGAATTCGGATGCCATGTTGCTCAATTATCAAATACTGCTCCAATACAAGAGCAAAGTTTTGTTGTGATAGCATCCGCTGTATTATAATCAGATGTTATTAAGCCCCATTTTCTTTCTCTCATTTTATTATTTATTATTTTTTTTGTTGTTTTCTTCTGAACAACTATCTTAAATATAAACAAAGATATTGAGTGTTGTTGACATGTTTCTAAGGAAAAATTATCCGATTAGCCTAAAATAAATCATTTTGGTTATTTATGGCGACTCAAATGAATCTGACTTTTAAATCCAGTGGTCTGAAATGTTTCAATCTATGTTCGCTTGATGCTTCGTTATTAATTAGTTGAGTCGCAAATGAATTTGGGTGAATCCCTAGGTGGTATGAAAAAATTTTACAGCTTTCTTTTTTATTGTGTTATTAACAGATGAAATGTTTAAATTCCATTTAATTCTGTCATTGCGTACCTTGGATTAGAAACGCTCCATTATTTCGATGTTGGAGTTACTAGAAGTTGAAGTTAAAAAGCTCCACCCCACATTAACCTGACGATAGCTTTATATACTGCTAATATACACTATACAGACATCTTGAACTTAGAGCGCCCTAGAGAAGAATTGAAATTAATTCTTAACTACTTGTTTTTGCTGATAATGTGAGTTATTCAAGTTAGGCGTATATCCAAGTGCACACCTGCCAAGTACTTTACAGACTTACTCTGCATCAACTCTTTACCCTTGAATAGAACGGCAGAACAATATCGTTCAAGATTGTCAAAAGTAATATGGAGTGATTTGGATTCATTGACATTAGTGTCCAAGCTTTTAACTAGTTTTGTATGTCTATTAGGTTATTCTGAAGTTTTTCAGAAGCCAAATGTGGATCGTAATGCGACGCTAGAATAGCAGTGTCATCGGCAAAAGTAGCAGTGAGAACGCTGGATGATATTGGAAGGTCTGATGTAAAAATAAGGCATAACAAAATTCTTAGGACACTTCCCTGAGGAACACCAGATTCAATTTGTCTTAGTATAGTTTGTTCATCATTGTACTTAACAAAGAATCTACTCTTTGACAAATATGATGAAAAAGTGGATTGTAGTGTCGAGGGTGAAGCTTTTTTAGTTTGTGCACTTTCTCTTATTTGCACTCAAATAAATATAATATAATTTTGTCATTCTTTTGACATAAGAATTATTGTTGTCGATGACTCTTTGCGATCATAGAATAATCGATTACAATGTTGGAATGTAGGTTTTTGATGTATATTAAATAATAGTCTATATTTCATGTTTTTTTTCTACGAATTTGGTTTCGCTGCTTACTTTTGTTAGAAAATAGTTAACAAAAATTACAAAGTAAAGGTCTTGTATTATTTACATTCAAACCCTGCTCTTCTCTAAATAATCTTTTCAACAGATTATCCAAATAATCAAAAGAGGTATACTAACCAGAGGTACAGTATTGTCCTATGCCCATGCTAAAGGGTTGATTGCAATACACGCGGCGAACATCCTGGAATTCTTCCAATCATTTTGCCAGTACACAATTTATCAATACCATTTTCATTATTATACTACTATCATAATAATATTACTAATGTTACTTGATAGGAATAAGTCCTATCAATCTTTTAACCTTTTCTTATAATTTTGTTTATTTACTATTTGCTAAAATCACTTTTTATTCTAGCGAATAGTAAATATATTTACACTTCTTTTATTTAAGACTTTACACTTAAATATATTTTTTATAAATTTACACTTTATTTACCTACTACTTGCTAAAATTATTTTTTATTATTCTAGCGGATGTAAGGTATACCCCTCACCTTTACAAGATTTTAGTTTTTTATTATTTTAGGATACAAGCCTTTACACTTGAATATACTTTTTTTTTATAAATTTACATTTATTTTTGTTTTTACTATGTTAAATTGTCAATTGATAATCGGTTAATTTACTAAAATTTTAATTTTTTGAACTTAATTTCTAAATCGTTAATTTACTTAAATGTTAATTTCTAAGTTTTTATTTTTAAATTGTTAATTTGTTGAATTTTTAATTTTTTCATTCGAATCATTTATAATATTCCTTAGATACTAAGTTTTTATTTTTTTACCTTTATATTTTAAAGGCTCAAATTCCGAAAGGGAAAATAGTTCCACTGCAGTTCTACTGTTAGATAATAAATAAATAAATAATCAAAAGGTTTTTTTCATTTTTCTAAAAACATCAGTCATATTTTAACATTATTGTACTTTTTATTAATTTAATAAATCTGGTCACTTCATTTTATTCTCTACTTATTGTCATTTATTTTCGTTTTTGTTTCAACTGGACTTTTGTAATGTTAATAGAAATTCAATTTTGAAAAAAGATTTTCATTTTTATTATATAGAGAAAAAAAAAACAATAATATGTAAAAAATAAAAATATAATTCATGAGACACACGATGACAAAGAGCCAGGTTAGAAGAAAAAAATTTTTTTTTTTTGTTAAAAACAGAAAACGATTTAAAATTTCATAATAATGACTATGAAACTGTTGCTTTGTGTCCATTATCAATTGATTGTTAACAATAAAGTTTATGCTTTAAAATATTACTGATTAACTTTAAAAATAAAATTTTGTTATCATTATTAAAACAGATTTCTTGTTAATATCTAAAAATTTCATATGTTTATGATCGGACATTAAAAATATAAGGCAATCAATGAAATTTTGATAATTTATTATACATTTTCATATACTCATATAACTTTTTTATTGCTCAATTTAGGGGTACATGTATGTACACAAACACCAGAAATAACAACAAAATTGTTAAATTTAAACAACCGGTTAAAGTTAATCACATAACATAAAGGTAAGTTTTAATGGGTATGTTATGTAATAAATTAGGATATAAATCAATGAGATTCTAAATTAAATATAAATTATTAATCTACTTTAATCTGTAACTGCTATCTGTGACTTGAGCTGTTGGATGTTTGAGACCAACCTTGATAGTCCATAAAATAATCCGTACAATAGTAATTTGCTCCGGTTGGGTACGATATTCGAAAAAAACAAAATTCAAAAATCAAAATTCAATTGTTAAGAATAGTATTCAATAAAGTTTCCCCATATAGTATTCCCAAAAATATTGTCGAAGAAATAAAGCCGATGAAAGAATTTAAAAATATCTCTATTAAGATGTAGATGATCTGGATCTGAAAGGCAAAGTAAAAACAAATTTTTTAATTTCACAGCGGCTACCCAAAACAGATAGTTTCCAATCCCCAATTATGGAAATAGCAGATGTTACCTTTTTTGTATTCAACACTAGATAGAGCTATGCAAAACAAATATTTTTTCCACACTGATAAAATCACAAGCTTATAATGACAAATGTAAAGAAAAACTAATTTTATTTTTACCGCACCCAAAAACTCACCTAATCATTTATTAAAGCCCTGTTTTTGTTGAAGAACTCTAAGCACAAACTAAGACACGGTTTTATTAAAAATTATTGTATTATGCCAAATTAGTGTGAACTAATTTTGTATTCGTTGTATTTGAAAATTTTCAAAATTTATATTTTTCAAATAATAAAATTAAGAAGTTGCGAGTTAGAGTATTTAGAGAAATATCGGCAACAACCTAGATGGATTACTAATGACGGTTTTTAAGTTGTAAAACGCTTTTTGAACACCTTGGTGGACACAGTATAAAATACTAGTAGCAATGCTGCTATTCATAGGGTTACTCTACGTTTGGATAGAAAATATCAAGTAAATACATTATATTAGTAATGCATTACATATTGTATAAAATATTATATACTAGTGAATCCCCGTGCAATTGCACAGAAGCAGTTCTTTCTGGTACAATTTTATATAAAAAGAAATATTTGCTTTGGTATAATTGTAGTTGTTTTCTGAATCGCTTGATTCTTCAATATAAATACTTTACAATGTATTATTTATTACAAATATGTATAATTTGTGATTACATAACAGAATAGCTATTTATGAATAAAATAAAGTTTAAAATTGGTATACGAAACATATTTTAATGAATTTGATTTTGTTTACAAAGATGCAATTTTGCCTACGCCTATAGTCACAAAACGTTTATAGTCAGAAATATTACTGAAATTTAGCGTTTGACTATAACCGTGTTTTACTGTATATATTTTTGTTAAATATCATTTATATATCATTTTTGAAGAGTATGAACTGATTTTTATTTTTATGTTTTGTTTTCAATTTTTGTTTGTATTTTCGTTTTTGTACTTTTTCTTATAAGTTTATATAAGATTGCAATTTATTTTAGAGTATAGATGTTGCTCACCTTGGATAACGTGGCATTTATTTGGTGTTTTAAGTATTCAGCATCAAGAGCTTGCTAAAATTTTAATATTTTTGTGTTGTAAATAATTTACTATTAAATTATTCATGCTTTTTTACTCACCACGTCGTTGTAGGTATATGTAAGATTATAAAAATTAATATTACAATACATACCTAATAAAAAAAAAAAAATTTTAATAAAAAAAAAATGAATAAATAGAGAATCGAACTAACAAAAATTTGTCATATTAACATGACGGTTTAACCAACTGAACTAATATCCGATTAAAATTCTTTCACTTCGTTTAAAACCTATATTAATAATATTATCCTTCTAATTCATTTTTTTTTCCTACTAAACGTACAAATCAACAACTATACCTGGGACGATATTAAGGAAGTAGTACTCAATAGAGAGGAATGGAGGTTCACTATCGAAGCCCTATGCTACCACGCGGAGTAATAGGAGGAAAAAAAAACAAAAAAAAAAAAAACGTACAAAAAACCAAATGCAGTAACCCAAAAATAATAAAAAAAAATTTGACTCAAAGAGAATCCACAAAAATATGAATATATAACTCAGCTAATATCTTATAAAAATTGTTAATATACCTACACATAAAATAAAAACTGATTTTGATCTCCACGGCCTACTTCATCATTGACTGATTGAATGAAAAAAAAACGAAGCACACGAAAAACCACGAAAAGTTTGCCTTCAAAATCGTGCTTTTATGTATTATAATATAAATATATAAACATCAATGTCCTGTAACCCCATCCGTGGGACATAGATGGCGGAAACAAAATCCTTCCATCAACTCCTATTTGCGACAAACCTCTTCAATTGTGGTCACGTTCTTGGTGGGTACTTGCTTCGGCTAAGACAGTGTTGTTCTCCATGTTTTCTCGGTTGGAAATAGTTTGTGGCCAACGAATGTTTAGGATTCGCCGAAGATATCTATTGATGTACCTGGCCAGGTAATGGAACGTACTAACCTCTTCGATTCGCGATACTTCATGAAGGATCGGATGTTGTGATGTGTGAGCTATGCTCATGATTTTGTTTATAGCTGAATTGACGTTTAGTCTCATTCCAGTGTTATACAGCTCGTGCCAGTGTTATACGTCTTTTGTAAGTGTTATACAACTTTTGGTACATATCATTCAAACCTCCGTTCGTACGTGACAATAAAAACACATTATCGGCGTAATCTAAGTGGAGGATATGTTCAAAAGGATACCATTGAATACCGTTGCTCATGTGTACACTCACAGTTATAGTCATTATTATAATATAAAGACAGTTTTTGATTCACCCTTGAAAAAAAAAATATTTTAATCATTCAAATTTACTCTCATAACAATACTAAACAACCGTAATAAGTGTAATAAGTAATAATTGTTTCAATACAATTTGTCCTTGTCTAAAAAAAAAAAATTTCTTTGATCAAAATTTTGAAATTTTCATAATATCAAAAAAAATTATTAATCTAAAGAATAAAATAATATTCTTGAAATTTAACTATGACCTTTTTTATAAATGTCAGAGAATTTCTGTCAGCTTCATTATTTCAGAAAAATATTATTAAGAAATATAATGGAAAATTACACCATAGGATAGAAAAATATTCAAAGCACAGGATAATAATAATTCTTAATCAACAATACAATAAAATATATAGATATAATGTATATATATATAAGACGCAGGTTAAGTTCAAGGTCATTTATTCACGTGTCATTAGATTTTCGTCTTTTATTTTCAACAAAAATAAATAAATTATATTATTATACCACCATTATATTTTTACAGACACAAATGTACAATGTACATACGTAAATTAAATAATAATATTCATTCACGTATTTATGTAAGAAAATTTCTTAAATTTCAAAAATAAAAACTCTTTCTTAATAATAATATGTGACCTCATGTTACATCAAAAGCCAGTGTTTGTCAATAATATAGCACAATTATTAAGTCCTTAAGCACATTCTTATGACTTGGAAATTTTAGCCCTAATGAATGATGATATTTACCCTTTAATAGCGTGGTTGCATATTGATAAATAATGGAAGAGCTCCTGGAAGAATTCGGATGATGCGTGAGTTTAGTCTCGTACTTATATAGGAATTTTTCAAGCTCTTGATTTACTGTTGATATGTTTAATTCATTGTGTAAGTTGTAACTCTTCAGATTTTTGATTGCATTCTTTGTATTGGGGTTCACAACTAATTGCTCCAAGACAAGAAAACGAATTATTAAACGCTATACACATAATGTCCGGCGAATAAGACTCATCGAATAAACCAACAGACGTAAATAAAGTACTTGATTTGATCGACTTTTTTATTACGAACGGGATAGCTTCTAACTACATAAATATAGAAGGAATAGACAATTTATTGTCAGACCACAATCCAGTGTTAATAACCCTCAGTTCCAGTGTTATAAAATGAAAAAAAAGAATAACCCTAACAAAGTGGTGTACTAATTCGGATTTATTTAGAAATAATCTGGAAAATGCGGTTAACTTAAAAATTTGTTTAAAAATTTCAAATGAATTTGAGCTTCATGCCCAAAACTTTATCAACACTATACGCAAGATGCCAACGAAGCCATACCTCCTCCTAAAGAAACAGCAGAACGAGAGATCTGCTACCCATTAGAAATTAGAGAGCTTATAAAGGAAAGATGGAAATTAAGACGCATATGGCATAGAACCAGACACCCAGAAGACAAAAACAAGTTCAACAGAACAAACAGCAAACTTAATAAAGTTATCAAAGAACATAAACTAAAATTATAAAATAAAGTTATCAAAGAACATAATGCTGATAGTGATTATTATTCACTTTGGAAGGCAAATCGCCAATATAAACGTCCAATTACACAAATACCGCCTATTAAGATCCTTTAGGGTCACTGGGTAAGATGTGAAGAAGCAAAAGCAGAAATGCTTGCGCAATACCTACCTACTATCTTTAAACCTCATGATATTCAAAGTAATATTAATACGTGTAAAAGTTATTTAGATAACAAAATAATTAAAAACATCACAGCATTCGAAATCGCGAACGAAATTGATACAAATATAAACCAAAAGAATCTCCTGGAATTGACAATATCTCACCTGAACTGAGCTTCACAAGCCTTCGATAGAGTATGGCATGAAGGTCTCATACACAAAATGTGCAACATCCATTCCAAGCAACTTATGTACATATACAACAGCAAATTCAGAGTAGCACACGGAGATTCCAACTGCCGATATTCCAACAACACCAAATATTGACATGGAGCGTCAAGCAGTTGAACAACTCCAAATAGGGCTAGATAAAATCAATAAATGGACACATAATTGGAAAATAAAACTGAACGAGGGAAAATGGGTTCATATCACCTACGCACTAAGGTGGAAATCACCTCAACTTTGCGTGTATATTTAAAAACATACAAGTACTAAAGACGGAAACAGTAAAATACCTTGGATTACACCTTGATTCGCGCCTCAACTGGAAACATCATGTCAGACAAAAAGCAATACAAATAAAACAAAAGACAATGGATATGTATTGGTTAATAGGTCCAAACTAAGCCTGTACTCCAAGCTTCAAATATATAATAATATAATTAAGCCCATTTGGTATTAGGGCAACCAGCTTTAGGGTTGCACTAATAAATTTAACTTATTAATTATACAGCGCTGTTAAAATAAATTCCTTAGAACTATAACAAACGCATACCGGTATGATTCAAATGATGATAACCACAGAGATCTCAAGCTAAAAACAATCAATAAAGTCAATAGGAACCATGCTCTGCAGCACGAACACAGATTGGTTCAACACATTAATTCAAAGGCGATTGAGATATTAAATAGAACAGAAGATATAAGAAGGCTGAAAATGCTGAAACCCCACGATTTATTTGGATAAAATAAAAACATAGGGGAGCAGAAATATTGATTCCTGTAAACCCACACGGGACTTGCTTTTTAAGTATTGTTTAAATGTAGTAATAATTTATTGTAATATGTAATAAGATTGTACTATAATAACCTTAAGATTGTCAAAAAAAAAAAAATCTTTGTATTATCCCCACATTATATAGAGTTAGAATTACTTCTGCTGATAGTTCCAGGCATCCATATGACCAGATAGGTTTTAATATGGAATTGTATATCATTACTTTGTAGTTCAATTTCATCTGAATTGTTTACCAATTAATGATTATAAAGTCTTTAACTTTATTTTGAGTTAGTTTCTTTCGTTTGAAATATGTTTCCAAGTCTATCAAGTTGAATAACCGAGATATTCCACATAATTTGTTTGCCGTACAGGTACTCAATTATATTTACCTGAGAACATGACCTTTGAGTAAATGTTACATTTTTTTGTTTTTTATTTCCCAATAAAACATTTCTATCTGTCCCTGAAGGAGCAATTCAGTAGTTTGTATGACATTTTTCTATGCAGGTAAATTGCACTGACTAGCGAATGAGATAACTCAGTGGTCAACCATCCATAATGCTAACTTTATACTCCATTGTATTTCTTGGCCCCCATTTGATTGCTCTTATTGTCTACTGGATAGCTGCAGGATGCTAGGACGCTTAAGACGACTTACATCACTTGCAGCCATCAAGCTGCTTGCCAGTCTGTTTGGATGTGCAGCTAATCTTATCTGGTATTTTCCGCTTTAGCTTCTAATCTCCTCCTTCATGATTCTCCCCTGCAAATCACGATGTATGACATCATTATTGACAAACCAAGCCCCGCCAACTATCAATCTTAATAGGTTTGACTGGAAACGCTGTAATTGCAATATTTGAGTTGCTGGCAAATCCCCACAGTTGGAAAATGTTACGTTGACACATTTACATTAATTTATTTTAATTTTCTATTTTTGTAACCAGTTTTCAATTTTACGTACATTCTCTTGTAGATGTATGGGTGCAACCTGAGCATTTTTGTGTGAGCTTAAAATTGCAGTGTCATTTGCAAATGTGTTGCAGTTGATCCGGTAAATCAGATGTGTATATTAAGTGCAAAAAGAGACCAAGGATTATACTTTGTGGAGCTCTGGCATTTATTTTGAATTATTTAGTTATGTGTTCTTTGAATGTAACTGTGAAGCGTCTGTTGGAGAGATTGATGAATTTCAGAAGGAGATGATTTTAAATTTTAAGCCATTATGTCGGACGTTTTAAAATGCGTGTGACACTTCAAGATTATTGAGAAATACTGTTTAAAACTATAATAATGTTTTCTCTTTCAGATATCCACAATTTATATTAGAATTTTGATAATGAATCCTTATTCAACTTATCGTATACTAATTTTCATTTTCTTCAAAACACCTGAAGTTCTTTAGTGCTCCCAAAACTAAATTGATTTTATCCTTAGAATAAAATTAAATGCAGAAATAAAAAAACAAAAACCGAAAATTAAATGAAAAGAAAACAAATAAAAGCATAAAGAATACAGCATAATCAACAACGTATCCTTATAAAAATGCACAATAAAAACTGTCTCGCCGTTGATTAAATTAAAAAACAAAAAAAAACAACAACAAAACAAAATAAAAAAGCAAAGAAGAACAAAAAGCTCATTCCTTTAAAACAAAAAAAATATATAAATGCAAGCATTTTAAATCTCTAAGGTATTAAATTAATTTTTAAAAACCAATTGAAATAAATACAAATTATCATGGGCGTAATTTTATTTAATTCAAACATATTATTTGCAAACCTGTGTTCTTGTATTCAAAATTGTTACGTTTATTGTTCGCAAGAGAATTCCATTTATATTCAGACACTTATGGATGCAAATTACATTGTTTTCTTAAATAAAAAAGAAAAAAAAATCTTAAGGATTTTGTTTGAATGGTGAAGCGATTGTACAATGCTCAAATTATGAGAAGATTATTGGAAGTTGTTTTATATAAGAGATTTGAATATTTTCCGATGTATAGATTTTAACAATTCTATATTATAAATTTAGAATAGAAAATTTACTCTGTTTTCGAATTGATATTATTTTACTATTTAAATCTCACTCTACTGGATTATTGTACCGTTAGAATATTTCCTTTTAAATTTGAACCAAACCGCATACCAGCTGTGAATCTACCAGTGTAATATTTTGTTGCCCAAGGTTCGTTTTAGAAGAAATAAAACTAGACTTGTTGTTTAAAATATACAACTTTGCGATAATAATGTGGTTGATAAAAACTATCGTTTCGATCCATTGACGAACAAATGGGACCATACTTACATTGTAAAATGTACATAAAAAACAATATGTCATTATAGATGAACCTAATATTATTAATGCGTCTATAGGAGTTATTTACATAGCAAATAATGTTACTACTAATTATCGCATTAACGTTGAAAGAAAGAAATTCTAACAGCAACTTTTTATAAATACAATTGATGCTTGTATCGTAAAAATTTTAATAAAATAATTTGACTTTTTCTTCCATCCATTTTAATTTTTTTGTTCAAGCTATTCGCCGTTGACAAGAATTCTTACCACCACTTTTCCAAAAAACTACCGGTCGGAAAAGTGTGAAAATGTGTGGAAGTCATATTTGATTGAAAAATAGTTGTCAAACAAGTTTTCACGAAAAAATTCCAAAATGTCTATGAGCGGCGAAAAATGGTTTATCTATCTATATTATATAAAAATGAAATTTTTATGTCTGTCTTTATGTCTGTCTTTATGTTATTTATAGACTCGAAAACTACTGAAGCGATTTGGATGACATTTTCATAGTATATTACTGGAATAGAGGAGAAGGTTATAGGCCTACCCGCTTTTTAAAATTCCGACTGGTTCGAGCAGCTGCCATACAAATCCCAGCATCTGACAAAAATATCTAAGAATTAAAAGTGTTACAGAGCTGAAAATTTGTACTCAGGTACTGCTCAAAAATATAAAAATACGTTTTTTAATGTTTCTCAAAATTTTGAATGGTTCGGGCAGCTGCCATACAACGCCCAGCATTTATCACAAATAAATTAAGAACCTTAAAGTGTTACAGAGCTGAAAATCTGCACTCAGTTACTGCCTCAAAAATAAACAAATGCGTCTATTACCGTTTTTCAAATTTTTGAGTGATTCGGGCAGCTGCCATACAACTCCCAACACCTATTACAAATATAATGAGCAAACATGTATTTTACTGTTTTCCATTAATCTGAGTGGTTCAGTTACCTATCAGGTATATTTAAGGTGGTTCCATCACCTATCAGGAATATTTAAAACATTAAAGTTTTTATGTAACAGAAAATTATATTTCAGGTACATAAATTCTGAGAGATTTTTCGTTTTGTTTTGACAGATTTTAATTTTAATTTTAATTTATATTAGCCAATTTATTATTTAAACAATTTAGTAATTTTATCAATGTAATTATAAGTATTCTAGGTAAAGGTGTTGTTTAGAATAATGTCTTGATTTTTTACTTTACACAGCTTACTAATGAGTTATTAATTTTGATTGAAGCAAGAAGATATGGGTACGATCAATATCGCTATTAAAAAAAATATGAAAAAGTAATTTTGTAAATTTTGTTTTGTCCACGCAAAGTTGGACAATGATTCACTAATAAAATCTTTTACATCATCGGCATACATCATCATCTATATTCAGAAAAGAGGACATTTATATTTATATTTATATATTTATATTTATTCATTTTATTTCGTACATGTACATGAGACGGTAAGTCTCTATAGGAGTATATAAAGTATAATGTGTAGCAAATTCATAATTCTTAAATTAACTTAAATTAAATTAAATTAAATTAAACCTTAACCTAAAGAAATTAACAATAATGAAAATAATTTATAAAGAAAAGAAATTAATAAAAGAAAATTTAAAAAAAAGAAAAAAAAAAAAAAAAAATTAAAAAAAAAATTAAAAAAAAAAAAAAGAGAAAAAACAAGAACAAATTAAAGTTAAAACTATAAAATACGGAGATAAAGTAATAAAATAACAAAAGTCCAAAAACAAAAACAAAAAAAAAAAAATCTCTCCTCCAAACAAAACTATCTTTCAGACGTCTCACACCTAACAAGCATTATTCTACAAAATTTTTATTCTTCTTAATTAATGACTACACTTTTTCCTTAAAATATACCCAACAAAGCTCAAGGAATTTAGAAATAGAGAACTCACACCTGACTACGTTCGGCAAAGAATTCCACAACCCGACAGTCCTTACAAAAAAGGATAGATATCTTAATCTACCGGAGTGTCTAGGAATAGTTAAATTTGCACTTCTTAATGATCGTCCAGGGGTTATTTTCTTAAGAAGATATACCGGCGTATTTTTAGATAGGATTTTTTTCATAAAACAGATGTACTTATAATTTAGATAGTTTTCGAAAGTACAGTCAAGCAAAACTTTAGAAACATCTCTGATGCTATCGAATCTACGACGGTTAGTTACAAATCGAGTGCAAGCATTGAAAATAACCTTAAGCCTGGAAAACTCGCCCATACTCATCCCAGCATAAACTACTTCACAATAAGTGAAATGTGGAAAGATTAAAGATATAACTAATTTCTTTTTTACCCACTCGTTAATATTGTAAGAGAACTTCCAGAGTTTTCGTAATTTACAAAAAACATTTCTAGAAATAAAGTTAATGTGATAATTCCAGGTTAGAGTTTTATTGAATACAACACCCAAGTTTTTAGCTTTACTTACAAAGTTTACCACAGAATTATTTAATTTGATATTAGGGAGATTAGTTGTATCAATATTACGAACATAAATTACCATAACCTGTGATTCTGACGGATTTAATGGAAGACCATTGTTTAGAGACCAGAAAGCAACAGCATCAAGATCATCATTCAATTTAGCAATAGAGCGGTTAATATCAGCTATAGGACCACTGATGTAGAGTTGAGCATCGTCTGCATACAACCGGCAATGAGATTCAGACAAACAACGGGGTAAGTCATTAATAAATAGACTAAAGAGTAAGGGACCCAATATGGATCCTTGGGGTACCCCACATTCAACATGTAGATTATTAGACTTAATACCATTTAGAAACACAAATTGACTTCTATTTATTCATTATCAATGTAATAAATATTTTTAATATTTCCATTACTTGTCAAATTATTTTCAACCAAATAAATTTGTTTTTGGAGTGTTCGCGAAATATAATCCCACGAACGATATCAATGTGGGACGTACGGCAAAGAATATCTTTTTTTTTTATAAATTTTTGCTGCTTTGGTTTGTCAAAATATTTCGAGTCAAATCTCCTATTCCGAAGCACAAAAGCTCCAATTTACAAAACGCTTATGTTTCCGGTTCTACTCTACGGATCATAATCATGGACACTACTCAAGGCAATTAAGCATGAACTTGATGTTTTCGGGAAGAAAATTTTTCGCCGGATATATGATCTTGAAAACGACGATGGAGTCGAAAAATGGACGAAGAGAAAATAATTTAATGCAGAACTGTATGAGAACCTTTAAAT
This sequence comes from Argyra leucocephala, assembly GCA_963942445.1. Taxonomy (NCBI): domain Eukaryota; kingdom Metazoa; phylum Arthropoda; class Insecta; order Diptera; family Dolichopodidae; genus Argyra; species Argyra leucocephala. The sequence goes on along the minus strand of OZ012677.1, from coordinate 23,754,437 downwards.
CCAAACCTGAAGTTACAAGATTGCGGGGTATACCAAACCTTCATTGGAAAGACGAAGTATCGGCTGGAAAGAAACCGCCCCTGACTGAAAAATGAAGGACGTTGATGAGTCGCAAGCCCAAAACCTAATGGTCTGTTGTACACTTAAGTAAGTAATATAATTAGTTACTAGATCAGATCTAATGAAGAATTGAGATATGAACTAATAAATGAGATATCAATAATCAAAGATAAAATAGTTGTTAAATAAAATTCATTAATAATATTAAGAGGAAATTGGAACGTTACAATAATAATCCAGTAAAGTGAGAGTAAAATATAAAATAGTAAAATATCTGAGTACTCAAAATCGAAAACAGAATAAATTAATATATTTATAATGCTATAGAAATTATTGCAGTAGCTTCTGAGATATAATTATTGATCTAAATAAAGCCTTTGGTGGAAGTTGGTCATCCAAATTTTCAAATCATCAGGTTATCAGGTAGTCAGGTTAAAACCGATGCAAAATTTGTATCGAACAGACACTCAAACAAATAATCCAACTGACAAAAGCATAATAATGTACTAGTTTATAATGCATGAAATTATTTAAGCCTTAATTAACATGATCCATTAATCCGGTTCATTTTACACATACTTTAAATGGTAGAAGCCTTTTCAAAACAATCTCAAGTAAAGACTTAGAGGCTTACTTTGATGACAAGCTTCATTAAATCAAAGTTTTCTAATTTTATCAATAAAACAAACTCTATGCTAGGTTTTATAAAATGTTGGTCAAAAAAATTTAACAATCCATATGTTTAGAAATTCTTGTATTTGAGCCTTTTTTAAACTAAATTTGGTGTATACCAGTCAAGTTTGGTCACCTTTCTACAAAGTTCATGGCAATGGAATTAGAACAGTGCAAAATTTTTTTTTAAGATTTGCTTTGCAAAGCTTCCAATGATTAAATCCACTGATTTTACCTTCATAATATGAACACAGGCTGAACTTAATTCAATTGAAAACGTGGAAATTAAGACAATAAATGGTTGATGTTATTTTCCTGATTGAAATTATTAAAGAAAATATTTCCTCTCTGTAGATTCGGAATAATATTAACATCAATTTAAAATGATCGCCTACGTAAGTCACATTTATTTACATTAAGTTTCCATTAAGGCCAGTTACGGTAATTAATGAACTAATACATAGAATGTTGCTAATGAGTAATAAACACAAAAATTATATTGACCTTGAAATTTCTATAAGAAATTATTTTTAGGAATTGTTTCGTTCATCATAACACTATTAGAACTCATTAGTAAGTATTTATAGTGTTAGACTACCTATATAACTACTATTTTCATTTTGTTTGACTTTAGAGGTAGGTATGTAGGTAGAAGTGGCCATTCAGCTACTTTTGGAAAACAAGTTTTATTGATATTATACGCAGCCCATGTTGTCCTCGAGGTTAGTTAGTTAGTTTAGTTTAGTTTTTAAAATTCATTTATTTATTATACCATGTTACATATTACATACCTTAGTACATTATCATAAATTAAATTAAAAAATTTCCAAAACAATAATGGTAAAATTAGATAAATGTAAGATCATTCTGATATTCCTGGAAATATGTGATGAATGAAATAACAAGAGTAGAAATAATTAAATTATATAATTAAACAATATTAGGTTGATAATTCAGAGCTAAAAGTAAAAACTAAGTAAACAGAAATACAAAAATAAAAATAAAAAATTCAGTATTAAAGTAATAAAGTAAAGAAAAACGTAACGCGTAAAAAATTTAAAAATTATAAAATAAAATACAAACTTATAGCTATTAAATATCAATATATATACATTAGAAATAATTAAATTTAGTTAAACATAATTAAAAAAGGAAAGAAAATAAAATAGGAAAAAAAAGAAAAAATTAAAATTCGAGATAAACGATTACAACAAAATAATAGAAGCCTGAGAAACAAAACTTAAAAGATATAAACGAATTGGTTAAGTTAGCAACAACTCAATTTGAGAGTGATCAAGATTCAATAAGTGAGATCTAAGATTTTTGATAAAAGTAATAGAAGTTCTATCCGATGTTAAAGAGAAAGGCAACATATTGAAAATTTTGGGATCTAAAAAGTCACAAAAGTGGCGCAAATGTGATGTATATGCTCTAGGAACATTTATTAAAAATAGGTTATTGACTCGCAGATTGTAATAAGAGCTAAATCGATGTGCAAGATAACCTGATTTAATCACAGGTACACAGGTATTTAGTCTATGCCACCTTTCATTCGCTCTGGACAGAAAGTATGAATGGATGCGCTCCTTGGCGGCTCTCATTGGACAGTGAATGTTTTTCTCAAGGGGCCTGTCGAAATTGGACCCTTCCCTTTCCAGTTCATCGGGTCTCTCATTTCCATCAATGTTACCGTGACCAGGAACCCATAGTAGAGAGATCGAGAACCGGTTATCTAAGCTTCCAATTTCGTTCCGGCATTGTTCAACCAGCTTAGAAGAGATAGTGTCCGCCGCCTTTGATAGTGGCTTGATTATCCGTTAAGATGGTGAATTTTGTTTTAATCGTATGAATGTGATTAAAGGTTTTAAGCGCTTCCCTAATTGCAAGCAGCTTTGCTTGAAAGACACTAGTGTATTTAGGTAGACCATAAGATTTTGATATTTTTAGATCTTCTGAGAAAATTCCTGCACTTACTGCGCAGTTCATTTTCGACCCATCAGTCAAAATTCCCTTAATTTTCTTTAAACCACGCTTCCAATCGGCCGTAGCAGGAAAACCTACCTTAGGCAGGAAAACCTACGTTGAAGTTCAGTTTAGGAGTGATATAATCGGCTGTATCTGGCTGGAACTGGTTTTGTAACTTATTAGAAGATATCAATAGTACATCTGTGAGTTATCAGCTTCGACCAAAATTCCAATGTAAAATGTTATTTTTATAAAATAAATTTATGTAATTATAAATTTTTTTAAGTGCGAAATATTAAAATTTCCATGTCATTTTACCTTTAATAGAAAGAAAAGGTTCTATTTATTAAAAGTAAATAATTACATAAATTTATTGTCTAAAAAGACTCAGAAACATAAATTGTATAATTGGTATTTATTAAAAAATTTATACAAATAAATTTATTAAATGCATTTAAATTAGCTTTAAGTTAAAGTAAATTTAATTTATAAAATGTTTTTTTTTTTTATTTTGTGTTGTGAAAAGACAAGAAAACAATGTTGTGATGTTTGAACTAAACGAATAAATAAATAAATATGTAGCTTTAGGGTTTAAAAATATCATTTTGCTGGACAAAGAAGTGTTAAAGGTTTTGTAATATAAAATACTCGAAACACAATAAAAATTTATTAAATTTGAAACCTATTGAATCTATATCAGTTTTATTCCAAAAATTTTTTTTTGATTTAATATCAGCCTATATTATATATTATGCCTTTGTAACACCCAACACCATTGTACTGTAATATCCGGTATTTTCTTTTATTAAACTTAAAAATAAACCCTATTTGATTTTTAAATAAAAAAAAAAATTAAAGCATTTACCATTTACAATTAAAACTCATTTTTGCCCTTATCATACTTTATAATATATACCTACACTATATATTTAGATTATACCATTTTATAAACTAAAATCACCCTTTCAAATTATTGTTTTCATCTTTATGAATCCCTTCATCTTTAATTTTCTCACCTTATTGTACAACAAAAATAACATTAAATTCTAATTTAATCAATATCAATTACGGAAGCTACCTTTTTATATTACACTCTTTTTCTTTCCTCTTCTTTTTTTTCATTCTTTTTCCACAACATTTCCTTTCTGTACAAGATTTAGACTTCAATTAGATGAAAAATTAAAAAAAATATATATATATATGAAAAGAAAAATGAAAATTGCATAAAATAAAAAATCGAGAGAGCAACGAAGTATAAATAAAATAACAAAAACAAAAACAATAACAAAAATGTATCCTCAAGGACCTTTAAATTTATCACGATGGAAGCTAAAATCATGATTAAACTAAACTCCTTTGATATAAATTAACTTGCCAAAGTATAATAACAAGAAGTTGAAGTTGAAGTAGAAGAAAAAGAAAATAAAGAATTAAGAAAATAACAACAAAAACAAAAATACAAGACAAGTAAATACAAAGTGGAAAAACAAAGAAAGAAAAATATTATAAAATAGTGGTGGTCGAATTCGTTCAAAACCATTTAAATGTTTACATAAGGATATTTTTTTTTTCATTGTTATTTTATTCACAGTGATTTAAATAAAGTCCTTTTTAGAACAAATACATTTATGCAAATAAAATGAAAATATTGAAAGAATTTAAAGGTAAAGCGACGACTTCTCTTACTTTCATTTTTCAACTACAATCAACTCTGTGTACGTATTATACTAAATGAAGTGGAAGTGAAAAAAGAAACAAAAAATTAATATAAGAGAATGGGAGAAAAATGGAAACAAAAAAAAAAAAAAAATTGAAATGGGATTAAGAATTTTCTTCTGCAAAGGACATCAATCTAATTCAGTCAATTATATATGATGTTCGATTTTCAATATTTTTATTTTTTTTTTTTATTATATTTTTATTTATTTGTTGAGTTGGAAATTTCTTCAGGTTATTTAATCTGAAATTTTGGGAAAATAACTGTTTAGAATAATTCAAAGTTGTTAATTTGTTGTTGTATATTGACGATTGATTGTTTTGAGACATTTAATATAGTTATATTTATATCACTTAAATGATTTTCTAATACATAGTTTTTGGTTATAATAAAATTCAAGCAAAAGTTTTCTTTAAATATTTACGTATTATAATACATAGGTATGTATACGTAAGAGTATATGTAACAATTTGTAAAACAGTTGTAGTGATCAATAATAATATTTTAGAACAGCTGGAGTATATTATTTTAGTGAGAATTAAATTATTTTCATGAAATTTAATGTTTTTATTTATTTCTAAGATTTTATTTGTTAAATCAGTTTAATTAACAGATTATTTCATCATAACTATAAAATTAAACTTCATTGGAATAAAATGAATTTAGCTTAGTAGTATAATTATAGTTAATGATATTTAATTGTAATTAGAACACAAATATTATAAGTTATTGAATTCGAATGTATTAAATTAAGGTATACATATTATTGCGTTAACGAATAAGATTAATTTTAACCCGAATAAGCCCAGATTTTTTTTTTTAATTCTGAGGTTATCTATTTATTTATTCTTACTTAGTTCAAGTGTTTGCAAATTACAATATTAGAATTTACAATAAAACCATTTTACAATAATAAAATATAAAACGAATACAATTAGTAATTTAAAATAGAGATTGTAAAAATTATACAATTAGTTTACACAAAATTCCTAATGAAATTAGGAAATTACTTTAAATAACTTTACACCATCTTAACTCATATCAAAATTTAGTGTTGGGTTGTATTGGTTTTTGTGTTTATCAGCATTCTGTTAATAGGCTCATATTTTCCGTAGTTAGTCCTGTGAAATGTAATAGAAAATATGTTTTCATGTCTAAATCGTGCTCTTGTGTTAATTGTATTTCTTAAAATGTTATCAATATAACATGAATCAATGTGTTTATTCAGTACTTGGGTTATGAAAACAATACCTAACACAGTTCTTCTACCTTCTGAAGTATACATATTAAGCAGTTTAAGCAGTTATATTTAGTAGAAACTGTTAGTCCTGAGTAAAATAACATCTTTTTGTATTTCTTTTGATTTATGGAACCGCCCTACCATTCAGAGGGCGTGTTGCCATATGGCACCACTTGGCTATGCATAAGACAAAAAGTATGAAATACAGATTTTAGATTTTGGAATAAAATGTGTTAGTGGAATTATAAATGACCAATTATAGATGAAAAATTGATAAAAGAAATATTTAAATAATGGAACACAATATTATTGCTTGTGATAAGATTCAAAACACCATATGCACAGTCCTTTATCACATTTGATACATACACTTATGCCAACTATTTTACAATAATCGCCAGCACATCTTCGTTTCTTCTCCATAGAATTCTTCTCCGTAGAACGCTCTCAAAAGCTTTATGTTATGATAATACTGGACTTCTAAAAATTTTACGTTTTATATTTCCAGCAGATTGCGGTTGGGTGCCATAATGACCGCAATAATATATAGCAATTTATCAACGAAATTGCAATTGACGCATTTCCGAATTTGTGAGCTCTATTAATTTGTCAAGGATTGTATATTGATACATCAAGAGGTCATGTAAATATGCTGTTACATCATTTTTTTCGTTGAATCCCAACCCGATGTTCTTATTCATTCTATCGACGTCACTTATGTACTTATTATATTCGCCAATAGCATATGCGCGTGGATTTTTTTTTGAAACGGTGGACGAACCACTTATATCTCCAATTTACTTTGATGGTTTAATAAATATATAGACTTAGGTGCGTAGTAGAAATCTCTTCTAAATAATCTAATGCTTTTTTTACTGTTGTCTATAAAATCACAAAAATAAATCACATGCAATAATAATACTCTGAACAAAATGTTTTCTATAATAGATTAGCGTAGCGTTGCCATTTTATGGCAATAGACAAATACTAATTAAAAAAAATTGTATAATACAAATAACTACATTGAGTTAACATAATTATCCAAAAATAAAATTTAATAATTACGGTTTAATAAAATATAGAAAAATTATGCAACTTATTTTGTCATGTCATCCATTTTTTACAATTTTTTTTTCACTACACCAAAACTATATGCTGCGCTATTTATATTTATGTCATTTTAATTTCAAAGCCTAATATGAGTAAGTACATATAAATAGTTAAAAAATGGTGCAATACCTACTACTTTTATTGAAATAACGGTTTTTATTTTAATAAAGTAAAAATAACTATATGTTAGCTGTTGCCATATGGCAACACAGGGCTAATTCGGGTTAATATATCAATTTTTAGTTCTTTATGTGGCTTATTTTCACGCTTGTCAATAAAAAATAAAATGTTGATTTATAATCAAGTACTAACATCGGTTTCAGTGTGGGCAAAACTTATATTTAATTCATTCGAAGATTCCAAAATAAGGTACTAAGGAATATGGTCAATGCTCTCAGATATAGCCGAAATAGCTATATACACTAAGATCTACACATCGAACAGGTGTCTGCGTTGTAATTAAAAAAAATGCAATCACACATGAAGTAAGATTGTTCGAAGACGAGGTGGTACAGCTCTTGGATATCACCAACTTGACACTAAGACTGAAGAGGGTAAAACCCTTTGAAATTGGTGCCATAAAAAGAGGATGAATCATTAAATATTGTAAAATAAATATAGAAACATAATCTTATATAATCTTAAATAAAATAATATCTAAATCTCATAGTATTATATATGTTATAGTATGTATGTTATCTATTTATTAAAAAACTAGTGTTAAATTAATGGTTAATCCACGAGACAAGCTTTAATAAAATAATATAGAGAAAAAAAATTATCTTTGTGTATCTTTTCACGAAAATATATTTGATTAAATGCGACCAAATTTCAAACATCTATTAATTTCATGCTTAAATTTTAGTTCAGGCTTGCTACCGAAACTCAAACTTGTTTAGGAAACTGCCACACAACTTTTAGCACCCATTATCGTCATAAAAAGGTCATATTAAATCAGCTGAACAAAATTTATGGAAACATATCGTTTTTTGGTATAAAAATAAAACATACAGATGGAACCATAAAATTTGGTGGCTACAAAAAAGACACTACTACCCAACGAACCATCCCCATTGAGCCAAATCACTCATATAGGAAAAAAAATATGGAAGCATACCATACGATGATCAACAGATTAGTAACTATACTATTATCAAAACCTGACTTTAAAATGTATAATAAAGTATTACATCCTTGTGTTATTGAAGCACAAATTCAAACCTACTACAAATTTTGAATTGAACCAACTATGTGGCCAAATATCTATTAATGGATTACTATAACATGACTGTATTTCATTTTCCTGTATTTATATTTATAGTTTATGAGTTGGCAAGGAAATCCCAAACACCAAAATACCAAACCCTTAAATTCCAAAATTATGTAATCCCAAAATATCAAAATACTAAAATTGAAAATTCCAAAATCCGACTTTAATTGATTTATTGTTTTCGAATTTAATCATTTTGTTTGTATCCAACAGGGGCTACGCATAAAAATAAGTTATATAAATATTCTGTAAAAGGCGTAGGAACTTTGATTTTGAATCCAACTCTAAAATCTCTCCTAACTCAGAATCTCGTACATATTATATTCATTACATTTGTCATATTTAGTATCAACATATTCAGTTAAATAGAATAGAATCCAGGCAAGTGAAATACAGGCACATGAAATCCAGGGAAATAAAGTGCAGGCAAATTGCATGAAATACAGGCGGATGACACGCTCTCGTATAAATGTTATTGAAGAACAAATACAACCCTACTACAAATTTTGAATTGGACACACTATGTGGCCAAATATCTGTCTCTTAAAACCATTTTTTTTAAATTAGCTTGATTTTATTTAATCAAATTTTATTAAAGTAATTATTTTCTACATTTCATATTGGACCCGGGACAACGTCAGGTGACTTTGTTTGTTACCGTATAAAAAATATTTAAATTAAAATTATTTTTTAAAAAAAAACTAGAAACATTTATTTTTGTTTAATTACAGGTCAATAGCATTTCGACTTTTCTGAACAAATATTATGATTCAATTGAAATACAAAGAAAATTATCAGAAAAATTTATAATTAATACCGACGTTTCAAAATAATAAAAGAATAAAATTTTCAACGAAATGAATTTTCTTTTCTATTTAGAATAGAACTGGTAAGCTGTGTGTAGCCTAAGGTTAATATTTCTATTTAAAATAATTATTAATAAATAATATATACATATATATTATAATTTTGAATTGATTTCTTCATTTTCTTTTATGAAATTTTATGGCTAGGTGCATTTCACAAATTTGTTCAAAGAAAAACCAAAACAGGTATCTATTTTTAGTTTAGGAAAAAAAAAATTATATTCAAACTCTCTCTGCAAAATTTCTTTTATAATAGCTACATAATTGAGGAGTTCACCATTATTAATTAGAAAAAAAAAAAAAACAAATATAACAAAAAATCTAAGATTTCAATTAAAACTTTCAAAGAAATTATATTTTATACAAATATTGATTTTTAGAATTAGTCTGAGTCTATATTTGACTGTCTGAATATAAGAAATTTAAATGTTTGTAAAAATTTAATTATATTTTGGTGAATTTATAATTATTAAAAATGAATAGATAATTAAATTTTCTATTTAATAATGTAATAATGGGGTAATATGCAGAAAATTAATTTTTTTTTTTAATATTTTAGATTCAAATTTTTAATGAATAATACAATAAAACTGGAGGTTTCCTAAAAATAAGTGAAAAAATACTTTTGTACAATAAACTTAAAATTTTGTTAATTTTGTTTTTTTTAGTTTGCATTTCAAATGTTCATGTAGCTACAACCAGTAAATAAAGTAAGCATAAAATCAATTATGAAAATATGCGACAGAATATATAGAATGCACACTTTGACAACCAAAGTAAGGATTAACAATTTATGGTAAAAAAATTATTTTAATGTTGACTAAAGTGAGACGTCTCTCACACATCATTGCTTTTAACAACGAGCACAGATGGGTAATAACAAAGTATTGAACTGTTTTATAGTTTTATATTCTTATTTCATTTGTTCACTCTATTTTAGTTTCAATTGAATCAAAAAACAAAAAAAAAACATTATAAATTCATTATAACAATTAAAAACATTATTCATAATAAAATAAATTATAAAAAATATTCTACAATAAAAATAAGAAATATTGACGGCTGGTAGATGTTTACCTACGTCAAAATTGTTATACGTTAACAACGATTGATATAAAAATGTTAAGGCAAATCACTGAAAATTTTTTTAGAATGTCACATAGAAAGACGTTGTACTGTTCATCAGAAGGGCGAAAAGTGAATGACAATATCTTCTCCGTTGATTGGATGTAGAATAATACTTGATGGCATATTGTACGAAATAAAACAGATCGCAAGAACGATTGCTAAAATGTTGTAAAAAATTTTGGTGCTCTCAGTTACAGATATCTCGTCTGCCAAGTCAACTCAACAGATTAACTAAACAGATTAAACAGACAGACAAAACTATACAGATTAACTATAACAGATTCAAAAATATAATAATTAATAACATGTAACACCAAATGTTAAAGTTTAGTTATATTTAATGCAAATAGGTACATCAATATTATAATCTAATACATCCTCGAAAGCAGAACATCTTGACATCGATCCATTTCTACCATAATTAATTCTGTGATATTAAGTACTATTCAACAAATATTATGATCTTAGTAGCCTCGGAGATATACCTAAATCGAAATTTTGAAATAAATTGAACAAATCAATATGCAATGCTAAAATATAACGAGCAAACGCTATCACAAACTATAAATCTTCTGTTATGCAACTTTTTCTTACTCCTGTTTGCGAGGAAATGTCTAATTTCATTTTTAATCTGTTAAGTACAAATAGATTGGCCTAATGTAGAAGACTTTGATAACTCTGTCTGCGATTATATTTTCTGCAAGTTGCCGCTGCGATTTCATCCATCTTTGACGTTAAGATGCCTAAGGTTACTATGTTTACTGGGTACGTCATGTCACATACTTTTGTCAGTTGTCGAAAATTGTTGTTGTCAGTTGTTGACAAATGTGTAATTATTATTAGTGTTTGTCAACATTTATTTTATTGTGTTATTTTGGTAGTGTGTTGTATGAATATATGAGAACTAGTTTTGTAACCCGCCATAAATGACTAGCAATTCTAGCATTTCTTTCCTTCATTAGAGTTTTCATTTGAAGTTTAAGAAAAATACGTTTTTGCTTACTAATTTATCATACCTTTATTTTTGTATTATAACGCTTTTAATTACCATATAAACAGAATATTTGTAGTAAGGTGCAAAATTTTCAATTCCCTACGGGTTATTTACTCGATCATTTTTACGACATCTTATTTGCCATCATTGGAAATTTAAACATATATTATCCTAAGACCTCAATAATTCTAAATATTCAATATTCTTAGACATTGTATTCAATTAATTATAATATGAGTTAGTCAAAAAGATAATTTCAATTTAAATTTATATAGAAATAATAAATTCAAATAATATTTTTAATGAAAAAAAAATCTAACTATATAATATAAACTTACAATAATTTTATATTTTTACAATCATAGCAGCGTTCTACTGTAAAGTTCAAATTGTAAAATGAAATTAAATAAGACATAATAAAAGTAAAAAGTTCTATGGCGCCATCTAAATTTAACACTTGAATGATATGATAATGAAATGATGGGCAAATGAAACAGATAACAAATGACAAATGACAAATGACAAATGACAAATGACAAATGACAAATGACAAATGACAAATGACAAATGACAAATGACAAATGACAAATGACAAATGACAAATGACAAATGACAAGTGACAAATGACAAATGACAAATGACAAATGACAAATGACAAATGACAAATGACAAATGACAAATGACACATGACAGATGACAAATGACAGATGACAGATGATAGATAGCATATATAAGCAATAAAAAACAGATACTATATTTATGACAATTGCATAATGTTACAATTTGTATATATATTTCAATTTGTATATATATTTGGAGTATTCCGTCGAACTTACAAACATCCAGATAAATGCAGAAAATTATATATATATAATTGATGTAAATATTGATATAAGTAACATTTTTAGTTAGTAAGATTACATTTATTATATTATATTTTATACCCCCCCAGGGGAATCGAATTTGTAAAATTGGTCTAACCAGAAATATATATAACGCTCTTAACGTGTAAGGTGCTGTACAACCACAATCATGTTGATATGATATTATTGAGAAAATTTTAGTTTACTGTGCAAAAAAAGAGATATGAGCAAATCTTAGTAAAACATAATCTAATCATCATTTTAAATATCATTTACAAAAAGCGCGAGATAATACGATGAGATAATATCCTGAGGGACTACCAGGCTCAAAAAGGGAAATTATTCAAAGAAAATTACAAATGATTTCAAAATGATTTCAAAAATCAAATTTTCAAAATCTTAGTGAAGGGCTCCATTTTTGAAATCATTAGTGAATGCTCTATTATATCAAAAAATTTTTTACAAAATCAGTGTACATCACATAAATCTAATTACCTAATTCGATTTCATTTATAAGAATAGATTTTAATAATGAAGCTAAATTTTACATACAATAAATAATATCAACTATGTTATATATATAATAAATAATAATAACTTAATTATTATGCTTCATAAGGGTAGATTCAGACATTTATCCTTGAACTTTGTTGGGAAATTTTCAGTAAAAATTATAATTATTCAATTGGATATTTTTGCATATTAATTTTTAATTCATGTATTTGTTTTATTTATTTAATTTGAAAATTTTCATTTTGTTTTTTCTTTTAGCACTAACTACTCTTTGTGCTAATGGGTTTTGGGTACAGAAAATGAATTTACATTCTTATTTGTCAAATACAATTATTTTATATTTTGAATTTAGTTGGTTTTGAACTTCGTTAACCTTCTGAATTCAAACTTATTTTGTATAACGTTAAGTGCACAAATGTACCATTTCTGTCCTACAAAATTTTAATTTAAAAAAAATATACAAAATTTTTGTTTTTTAATATTTGTTTATCTTGAATTCAAATATTGATTTGTTTTTATGAAAAAAAAAATAAAAAAAAAATGAAAAATATTTTTATTTGTTTTGTTTTTTTCATCCTTTTTCAAAAAAAAAAATGTATACCTACCTCATTACAAAAATAATAATTAAACAAATAGTTTTTCTATAACGAAAGCAGTTTTGCGTTTTTTTTGTTTCTTCAAACATAAATTTATAAAAATAATGAAAAAAAATAAGTCCACCTTAGCCACAGCAATAAATACTCCTTTACAAAAATAATAAAAATTTAAATAAACCGTGATTTATTTGGTTTTATCTTTAAAGTTTAAAAAAAAGTTAATATAATAACTTTCTGAGGCATCTTCTTTAACTATATGGTCAGATTCTGTGCCAAAATCACAGAATAATTTGGTCCCTATTTAATTTGTCATGCCTCATTTCACACTCAAAAACGAAAATAAATTAAATTAAAAGATAATAAAACGTAAAACAAAAAATTAAACGCATTTCAAAAACTACCAAAAATTTAAATAGTTCCATTCAATGCGAACATGCACCATTTTTGTCCTAAAAAAATTAAAATATACCTGCAATCTACCTTTCTCTGGCTTTTATTAAAATGTTTATTCTTTCATTATTCGAGTAATGTTGAATACTGAATTTATATTTAAATTTTTTTTTTATTTTTTTTTTTTGCTTTAGTATCTATGTGTTATCATATTTTTAAATCTTTGGTATATTTTTGGTGGACAAAATTGGTACATGTGTGCACTCAAAAGGTTAAATTTTAAAAATTAAGTTTTGAATAATGTATTTTTTATTTTTCTTTTTTAAATATTGGAACAAATTCTGTAAATTTAATACAAATGTTTATACAAATGTAAAAACTGCCTCATGCATATTAAATTGAATAAACTGAAATTGAATGTACTTAAGATTGTTGTAACAATATTAAAAATTATTAGAACAATTTATATTTTTACAAAAGCGTAAAACTTTAATTTCAATTTGTGGTACACTGTGATGCATATCGCTACTTAAAATTATTTTAAAAAATATTAAATAATAAATCGTTGCTAAAAAATACTTAATTGAATGGTCATTTATTTTTAGACCACATCTAAGCTTATTAGTTAATCAATGAACATATTATAAGCTGACGTCAACGATACATTAAACGGAACTATTAGACTATCATCTTCCCATCCATATCCATCTGACATCTAGCAGATTATAGTCCCTTATAGATACATAAATAACTCTGATCATTATTCAATCGAAATTTCATCAACAAATATGTTTTCAACTTGCATAAAGTGTATATTTCCGATTTCGCATATAGGCAAGATTTAAAATATTAAAAACCAGAATTACATGTTGTACGCAAACGCCTTCACCAAGCACAATTGTCATGGCAAACTGTTAAATAATACGATCATTTGTAGAACTAACTGCCAACAATATGCCATCTCCTGTGTTAAAATTGGTTGATACAGATCTTAATACAGAATAGATATCAGCACAAATAATATTATTGTATAGGAAGGTTCCGGTAAGAACTATTATATTGTGGTTGTACTGATGGGATAGAACAAGTTAAAATTCAGAAATTTTGCAACGTATACAACCAACATTTTGCTAGTATAACTGAAGTTCATATGAACTTTCTTCTCCATGTACCTAATGCTTTTCTTTCCTTTATCGCTTAACTTTTAAATATAAGTTGGTCATTGCCATTTTTTTGTGAACGAGATCAATTGGTCTAAGTATAACCACTTCTTGAATTTAAAGCAAAACTTAGGAAGTTTTAGTCAATTTTGAATTTTTCATAATATTATCTCAGTGTTTAAGGATCACAATTATTTTTTATTAATCTACGTAAAAACATATCCAACGAGCAATTATCAATTACAGAACATTTATCGTAAAATTATAATCTTTAAATAATTAAAAATATTAATACTATTAAAAATACTAAAAAAAAAAAAAAATTAAACATTTTTAAATATTAGAAAATAACAGAATATTTTTTTAAACTTTAAAATAAGATTTAAACGTTAAAACAACATTAAAACATTTTAAATCTGTAGACCGAATCAAATAAATTCTTATAATAAATTTATTACCTTTTGTTAATATTATTGTCCTGTTTCGACACAAACAACATTCTACACTTTATTGGTGTAAAATTTACAATATTTCCTTTTTATATTCATGCAGTTAATTTGATTCCTCCAAAACTTCTTGCATCATTTATTGGATATTTGTACTATTATATCGGTTTTTTCATACCGTTATGGTTCCCAAAACATATTTATAGTTTGGCACCAGTCACAATACAATATTCAATACAAAAATATGATATTCTCTCCTTTCTTTTCATATCATTTTTTTTTCATTTTTATTTCACAGATTATTGCCATATTTTGAACGTGGGTGCAAATTTTTTCATGTGTACATTATTATAATGAAAAAAGTAGAATTGTTGTAACCGGCAATTTGATATAGTTGAATTCTCTTCATTTCAAAAATGGTCAAAAACAATAATAAGTAAAACAAAAAAAAAAAAAAAAAAATAACTAAAAAGGGAACAACAGTGCGACAAAAATATTGCCTATAGTAAATGATTTTATCATAAATTTTACGGCTTAAAGTAACAACTCAGGCCAAAAACAATAAAAAATTGAGGAAAACATTATAAAAAAAAAATTATTCTTTTTTTCCGTAACTTTAGGATATTCCGTAAACAGCAATGCGAAAAAAATTTAAAAAATAGTTGGCCCTCTCTGCTTTGTAGTAACAATGACAGAGAGATAATAAAAAATAAATTTTTGTTTTGTTCCCGGGTTTGTTCGTTAATCGCTGAGTCATATTCAGAGTATGACAACTAATTTTATGCTATTACAAGAATTTAACGGTAGTTGCAGGTGCTAGTTGAAGTTGATTTGCTACTAAATAATATTTTAAATATTTCGTAAATTTTGGCAAATTTGCAATAAAATTTTTAAAATTTGTACTAACTAATAACGTTGGACATCCTACATTCTAGAGTTCAAAATATTACTCCAAGTAAAGTGAAATAATTTCTTTCGATGTATTTCAATATTCAAATCTTTTGATTATGATAGCTACGAATGATAGCATCATGATAGCCCGAAACGTAACATACAGGAGTTCAGAACGAAAATAAATTCATTTTCGTCGCTACTTTGATTTAAATTTCAATAAAACTTTTTTATTCGCCTATCCTGTTCCAGGGGTAAGGTTTGTAAGCATTAAAGGGTCCCATTTTAGTGCGAGGTTATTTATAACAAAGTAAAAAAAATAGATGCTATATGTTGCTATGTAGTTAAGAATGACTTGGGACTTGATAATCTGTGATCTGTGATAGTGCTAAAATTATTCAAACGCTTACATTCGTTAATTGTTAAAAACTATATTTTTTCTATTTATTTTTTGATACAGCAATAATTCTTCTGAACATGAACTTCTAAAAATTTTGTTGATTTATTTGTTCTGCGTCAATTTTCTATGATTATTCGCCACTCCTTCGGCCAAAATAATTTTGCAGTTAAATTGTATTACGATTTATGTTATAATTTAAAATTTCATAACCAGAGAGAAAATCAAATTAATATTGTTACAGAATTCTATATTTTTTTAAGTGGATTGGTACAAAGTATTTCCAAAAGGTTTTACCAGTAAATTTCAGCTTCAATTTTTGATAACAACTACTATTTAGTAGTATTTATCTTAAAAAATATGTTGAGAGTCTAAAAGTTTTCTATATGATTGCCAATATGGATTTAGGCCGAAAATTTCCAATGGGTATCTCTTAACGGTGTTGAGAAAAAAAATTGCACATGCATAGAAAAATCCAGTGAAGCCAAAACTATTTTTTTGGATATATTCAAAGCTTTTGATCGGATCTGGTATGCTTCATTACTGAAAATTCCAGCCAATTGGACTAGAAAATATATCCGATACGTGGATTGAAAATTTTCTTTCAAGCCATTCAATACAACTTGTATTGAATGGGTTTATGTCCCAAAAAATTACCCTTAGTTCTTCTTTCAATATTATTTATAATATTATTAAATTGTCTCCTATCCACGACTTCAAATCTAATTCACAGCTTTGCTGATATAATTGATTTTTTGTATTTGTTTGAATTATAAAAACCCGCTGCTCACTCAGACTTCTGTTCAAAGAGAACCAAATATCATATTTTGTCCTATAAACAGCAACCTTCAGAAATACAAAATTGGGGAAGTATAAATAGAGTAAAATTGCATTTTTAAAGATCCCAGAGCTGCCGCATAACAAAAAAGCAAATATTCTTTTAGAAACTGTAAATAACTCAGAATTTTTGGGATGGAAATGAACGGAAAACTTTCGTTTTGTGATTACATTTGTAGATTGGACGCTATGTACGCTATAAACGCTATGAAATGCTAAGTAATGTATTTTTCAACTTCCTATTAATATACAAGGTATATTACATTCGACCACGACTTCAATACAACTCGAATATTTGATGTAGCAGTAGACAGTTAAGATTCTACAGTACTTAGTTAAGGTACAAAATCGAGTCACAAAAATGAATAATCATAGTGATGTTGCACATCACCTAACATAATTAAGACATCGCTGTAATGTTAGAGCATCAACCCTGTTTTATAATAATATCTGTTGGGCAATCTATATTATAATACACAAGAGCACGATTAGTGAAGGCACAATTTTCGTGGTTTCTCGTGTGCTTCGTTTTTTTTTTCATTCAATCATTCAGTGATGATGCAGGTCGTGGCGATCAAAATCAATTCTTATAAGATATTAGCTGGGTTGGTTAATGCATCATTTAATTTCAGAAATTTTTGTCGATTCTCTTTTGAGTCAAATTCTTTTTATTTTTTTTTTTAATTATCGCATTTGGTTTTTTGCACTTTTAGTAGGAAAAAAATTAATTAGTAGAATAATATTATTAATATACGTTTTAATATCACAAATTTTTGTGAGTTTTATTCTCTATTAATTCAATTTTATTATTTTTGTATTATAATATTAATTTGTATAATATAATATAATTAATAACAAAAACAATATTTTTTTAATAAAAAAAAAGTAATTTTTAATTGTTATTCTCTTCATCAATCTAAGCATAAAAATTATATATACTTATTACTTATCCATACATGAAATGTATTCATAGTTGACAGTTTTGACACTTTATTTATTTATTTATTTAGTTTAGCTCAAACTTCATTACAATAATTATTATTTTTTTGTTTTTACAGTACATTATAACACATTCAATTTACAAATTAAAATTATATCTAACTTAGAACTAGTTAAAATACATTGAAATAAATTGCACACATATTTTAATTACTACAGATTACTTATATAATTTAAGTTTCGAAAGTGTGAAGTCAATATAGTTTATGTGTTTATTACCAATTAGTAACATTCTAAGAATTGGCTCATAATTGCCATAATTGGTTCTATGAAAACTTAATGTAAAGTACTAAGTAGTAATGTAAAAACTTAACTATGATGAATCATGTAGATGTATGCATATAATATATATTATACCAATTAGCATTTATCCTACCTATATATGCATACTAAAACAGCTAAAATGTAGGTGCAATAAATCTATAATTATAAATGACAAGTATTTAAGGACCTGCGCAGTAGACACCTCTTCATTTTATTATTCAGCAAATATATTATGCATATTATTATATTATATGAGTTCGTATTAAAATAAAAAACAAAAACAAACAAATCAGTTATTATAATTACTTGCAGTGAACATTATGTACATTGTACATATATCAAATAAAAATAAAAAAAAACAAATTCATCCGAAATTATGTACATCTATAAAATAAAAACAAAAAAACAAATACATACATCTAAAATAAAAAATATAAAAACAACAAAAAAACAAATCACTTGCAATATTCTTTTATTTTCTTTTTAAGTAACTGTTTCTAAATTTTGGTTATTTGTAGTAATAATATAGTTTTTATTAAAATTATGTTATATACCTCTTTAATAAGAAAATTTTCTATTTTTAGTAATTTTATCCACTAAATGCCACTTACTATAGGGAATATATCGGAAACGAAACAGTATGTGAGGGACGTGTATTTATATGTCCTAAAAAAACTTACTAACCACAAAACTGTTTATTAAACACGAGTGATGCCTGCTATATCGTGCGAAGTCTATGTCAGTACGTAAATTACTCTTTTTTTAAAAACTTTAAATTTGACTTCAACTTGAATTATAGTTACTCAACAAGGGCCCCTAGTTGTTCTATATTATTGTATTATATATTTTTTTTATATAATTCCATGTGATGAACACTCTAACTGCTTTTAGATGATATTTGGCATAAAATCATTCCAGTGTTATATTTTTAGGTTAGCCCTATCCCATCAATTTGTAGTTGAGCTTCTTCGCACAAGAAGTGTGAAATATAAAAATTATTTTCATCTTATGTGTTCCCAAAAATACATAAAGTATATAGGTTTTGACGAGACGGGTAAATAAATATTTTTTAAAATGGTCCATAACTTTTTATGTACAAACTATTTCAGTTCTATTTATAGTCTTTATTTTAATATAAAAAAATTTATTCAACCTAACAAATTTTATTTTATATTTGTCTCTAAAATTTAATTTTAATTATATAAAATATAGATAATGGTTTAATTCACTGTTCAGTCAACACAATTTATTTAGCGCTATTGATATTATAATATTTATCCTAAAGAAAAAATTATTTGATTTAAAAGAGCAAGTGTACTAAGCGGAGTCACCAATTTATAGTCTGGAATTTAGTTAAAAATAAAAGACCTTTCTTTTCGATAGTTTTCAACAAAGTGAAAGTTTAATTCTATTTCTTCTCTAATCTAAGTTTAGTAAAAATATTAAATACGGACAATACAAATAATTAGTGTTGCCAACTTCGAGGTTGATTTGTGAATCTGTTACTCATTCTTATATTCTTCTCTAATTTTCTTGATTATTCTCTACTATATTTTTTTTTTTACAATCTTTAAATGGCTTAAATTATGCGAAGTCAGCAAGGATGCTTATCCCATTATTTTGGCATCTATTAAAAATAAAAATAAAAATAATGACTTTATTTTTGTATTATAATAATTTTGTCGTATTAATTATATTCAATTGATTATGGGTCAGTAATTTTGTAGTTTGTCAAACAAATTTTAGCAACCGAATTAGTGTGATGCGCTCTTTCATCAACGATGGCTACTCTAGCTTGAAAAATATATTTTTTTATAATTACAAAATGTAGCTGCTGTTTTTTTATAATTTTCGTACCCTGATCAAATTTTGAACGAACATCATATACCAAATATCAAATTCAAAATACACTTTCAATTAATTTATCATTATGATAAAAAAAAAACAACAAAATGAAAATAACAAGGAGAAATAATCATAAATTTCCGAACTGGGTACTATTGGAATGATGTTGTAGAAAATAATATGTAATTAATTTTCATTATGACCATTTTTCCATCATTACAAGGCAATTGAAATTTTTTTTTTATTTCAAGTTTTGTTATTATTTATTTTTTCTTTTTTTTTATGTTTTTTTATTAGTATTATACTTCACTTAACGATATAATTTTAATGTGAAATGTTAACTTGGTCATATATTTTTTGGTTCTATAGAATTATTATAACCGTCGTAATGTATATTGAAAATATACTAACTGATTCTAAGAATAAGTTAGTATAGGTACATATTGTGAAATTACCCCACTAAAATGACTTTGAACAGGTTCATTGCGATAATAAAGTATCAATTAAATTGGCGTTTAATATGAAAAGTGTCATGCTATGATGTGAGATTAAAGCAAAAAAAAAAAAAACACTGTAATTATGTTATTTGGTTCTTTTTTTTTTTTTGTAATTATTTCAGAAATATTATTAATCTTAATAGCCTTAGTTATTATTATTTATGTAAAATTATTATGATTTATTAAATTGACACCATTAAATTAATTAATAATGATGAAAATGAAGAAAAACAAAATTTTATTAGAGAGTTATTTTTCACATGTGATAATGGTGTGATTTCTATAGATGTTTAAGACTGACATTAAAATTGTTTTGTTATGTAATATATTTTTTTTTGCTAGGAAAGAGTTTAATATTTTAAAACAAATTAACAGAAGAATATAGTTACATTAATATAAGGCAAGTTTTTTAATTAAAGGGGTGCAGGTCTTCTGATATTAAGTACACAATTTTCATAAGTACCATACTTGTTTTATTTTCTATAGTAATTGAGTAAATTTGATTAAAATAACTTTATAAAAGTCACACGCAACGTCAGCGTATCCGAGTAGAACGTAAATTTAGTAAAATACTTTAAATGTACAAACACACTGTAACTTTTATTTTGATAATTTGTACAATGTTATTCTATTCTTAACCTACAAAAAAAAAAGTTAACAAAACAAGTTCTTCTGATTTTAAAATTTTTAACATTTAAAAAGTTTAAAATTTTTTATGTTAAATGAATAGTCTTCTTATAATATAGGTGTAATTTTTAAATTTAACCATACTTAAATTGGTGTGTATCTAATCTTCTATATAGTTCATTGTAAAAATATGACAAAAAACAATGTTAATCTGTTTATAACATCCTTTCCTGACTTCTACCCCTATTCTTAAAACTACTTAAATTAACCTTAAAAACTAAAGAATTTACAAATTTATTCAAGTACTTTAGGTCGCTTTTATTTATTTGTCCTATTTTACAAAGATGTTGACCACCAATGATTATATTTCTTATAGTTTTGTTTTTATCGAGTATAGTGTCGTATTTCATATTATCCCTATCGATATTGCTTAGATTGTATTAACATTTTTTACATGTGGCCCGTAATGAAATAGTATAGGAAGATGATTTTGGTTTTGAATGTAACCATTTTTGTCTAAAAAATGAAATGTTCAGGAGCTATTAAACCCGTGAGCATAGTATTTTTGATGTACTTCTCATTGTGGTAAAATATATGTGATATTAAACCGTTTTCAGGAGTTTTTAATGGTTTCGAATCAATTTTATAATAAAATTATCGATTCTTATGATTTTTGCTTCTTTATACAAATATTTATTAGAATAAAAATGTTTATATTCAGACTCAGACTTTTTATATTTATTAATGCAAACCCTAATGCAATTTCTTTCGAATTTCCGTATTTTTTCCATTAAGCTCGCGCTAATGTTATACCATCAGATAGGTACAGCATAGACAAGCTTTGGCCTTATTAATGCTTAGTAGCATATTATTTTAACTCTTTTACTAATATTTTTATTGTAGAAGAGGTTTTTTGCTGCCATAAAAAGATTTATTTCGATTATCTATTGCCCGTTTTACATTATCTATAAAGTTTAAGTTTCGATGTAAATAAACACCAAGATATTTTACGCATTTTTTGTTCTCGAGCGTTGAAATAGACGATTTAATACTAAATTGTTTCCAATTTTTCCTAATGACTGAACTAGTTTTACCCACAGTATTGCGAAACAGAATAGTTTCGCATTTGTAGAAGTTCTGTTTTAATATCCATACTTTACAATAATCTAATACAATGTTGAACATTTTTTGGACTTTGTATTGTATGCACAGTGTCGTCGCAGAATAAATTATAATATAATCTGCAAATGCCAGTGCGTAATTATTTCCTTTATTACCATCTAATAATTGGAAAGGGTCTGCTCAAGTGCGTTTACAATACCTAGTTGAAGACCATTTTCTATTACAAATGTTTTTTCAGACATATTTTCTCCGCTATATATACCACAAATTTCTTATTGTGCAACATATTTTTAATAAGTATAATTAGATGCGTGGGGAATTAATATTTTATTAGCTTATAAATTAAACCGTCCAACCAAACGGAGTTGAAAACCTTTTCTAGATCAATTAAACCGGCTCCAACAGAATATTTTTTATTAATAAACCAGAATATATCGGAGATCAGTTTGTTTGTGGCGACAAATACACTATAAGGTATAAAGTTCTCAATTTTCAGTTGTCCGCTTTTAGACGTTTAAACAAAACTTCACATAAATTTTATTTAGATTTTTATATTTTGGGGTCAATCGCGAAAGTCTATTAGGTAGAAAAAGTTTCTATTGACAGTCGACTACATTTTCTTGATACACTTTGGTGGGAATTTTTCAAATGGAGAATGATAATTAACTGTTAACTTATTTTTATTTTAAGTAAATATGAAAACTTTAGGTATATTTCATAAATTTTATTAAATAATTATGTTAATCGATTTCGGTGCTACACCATCATCAGAAAACTAAGCATTCGTTTTTATATTTCTGTTTGTTTTTTTTTTGTTTTCTTTCTTACACCATAGATAGAAAGTCATTTCATATAGACCCATCAGCCATCAGTCTATTGCCTGTCAAAAGTATAATAGTGCATAAAAGGAAACCGCAAATAAAAAATGATGGAGTCCCCTGCACCAATTTCGTTTTCAAGCTGAACATAACACGATCGAAGAAGTTCATAGATTATTTCTGTAGCTCAGCAGCGTTTTTGTATGTCAACCAGGCATTTGAGAAAGTGTGACATGATCGATTAATCCATAAAATACAACAAAAGGAACCAGTTGAGTCTCATCTACTACTAAATCCATATATAACCAATAGATAGATTCAAGTCCTAGATAACAGAAGAATGAAATCAAAAGATATCTTTTATACTAGTATGTACATCTGATCAACCGGAAAACAGGTACACATTAAAACCCACCTTTGAAGACAATAACTCAATTTTAAGCTGCCATCCAAATTTACATACAGCATTTACACAGATTCTGCACAGGTCGTAGAAATATTAAAATAAAACCAATTAACATAATTGGCTTAGTAATAGATAACATGAAAATGATTTTAGTATTACATGACATCCAATATCGAAATAGTTCGAAATTAATTTTCGAAAAATATAAAATCTAATTCCTGTACCTGGGGTTCTGTAAATGGAAAAATGTTTCAATTAGTTCATCCGAGGTACTTTATTGGGAGGGATTTTATATCCAGAGCTTTACGCTTTATATAAATGAGATAACTTTTCAGCAATTTAACGAGGTTAAATATCTGGGAGTACACCTAGACAAAAGCCTAACTTGGAAGAAGCACATCACCGCAAAAAAGTGCAACTAAAGTTCAAGTCGAACAGCATTTATTGGCATATTATTGGGAAAAATTCTACACTAGATCTGGAAAACAAAGTGTTGCTTTATAAAGCCATTCTGAAACCAATCTGGTCCTATGGATGTCAATTATGGAGAACAGCTTCTAATATTAACATCGAAATAGTTCAAAGAACGCAATCAAGAGTTTTTCGTACCATAACCCAAGCCCCTCGGTACTTTAGAAATATTAATCTACATAAAGATTTGAATATATATGCATGGTTACAGAAGAATTGCAAAAATGTAAAAACAGATATGCAAACAGACTGATCCAAATCCCTAACCCTTTATCGAAAGATCTACAAAACATTTCAATAACTAGCAAGTTAAAAATATCTGTAGTAGTAATTTTCATTTAGAAGGATTCAATAAATTCAGTTAGATTGAAAAAAAAAACAAAAAAATAAATAAGGCAAGTTAATACAGGCAAATAATATGATAAAACTGTAAATTACACTCAAAACTTTTAGAAGATGGCGATGTAATTCACGCATTTACACAGAAAGTCTGGCTTTTTTACGCAGAAAGTCTGTAGGCTAAATCTGAAGCTAAGTTTGTTAAATTTTTATTTCCATAGAGAATTAAAAAATACGATAGTAGCGTATTTAGTTAGGTAAGCAATTTTATAGTTAAAAATTTATTCTTAAAAATTAAATAAAAAACAATAACACAAATACATTTTAATTTTTATCCATCACTTTACTAGTTTAGTTATTCCCTGCGGATCTACAACTTATTGTTAAACATTATTTGAAATTATATATATTTTTTTTTGGTTTTTGTTTTCAAACAAGAAAATTTTATTTTCATAAAGTTTTCTCCCTGACCAAACATACATTTACTGTATTCAATCTATACAAAATATAATGCATAAAATCTTTATTTAACAAAACAAAATAAAACAAACAATACAAACATTTATTTTTTTTTTTGTAAAAGAAAACAAACCGGAACGAACTGAAACGGTGGCAGTAGTAACATTAACAACCAAATTATATACCGTACAATGTATGCAGTAGCAAGAATGGAACATTTCAAACTTTTTTTAACTATAATTTTTAACAGTTTCAATATATTGAACTAAATTCTACAGTTAGAACCAAAATTATTTAAATAAAAAGAAAACAAAAGGACAATTAAAATGTAGAAAAGATTTTCCCAGTAAGATAATCAAATTCAATAAAATTGAATTAAAAAATAACGGTTTCATGACAAAAATATAAAATTAACGGATTTTAGTGGTTACTGAAACAAATTAGAAGGAGGAAGTAGAGATGGATATACTATACACTCAGAAAGCAGTCAAATAACATCCTGCAAATGAGACTAATAGAACGAACAATATACAAAAGAACCGGACGTTAAAAGATTACCTGGAGCAGGACCACAAAACCTGAAAAAGCGAACATAACGTAACAGCCGAAAGTAGCCTTTAGAGTATGATAAATGCGAAATGCCTATGCTCCCAAGGGGAGTAAGCAAAAAAACAAGATTACAGACCAATGTCAAATGAAAAGTTTGAGCATTAAGAAAATTTGTTTATATGTTTATGTGACTTATAAAGTCCGAAATTGTATAGTAAACTTTCTGAAAACTTGTTAAGGTGAGTGGCAAATAATAAAATCGTGAAATACCACTCCCAGTTAAAGTTATCAAAATAAAACTAGGTATAAGGTTTCTAGATAGTCCAATATTACAATACCAACTAATGAGTTCCAGTAGCGTTAGTGAATATCTATATCTTAATTAAAGTCACTCTCTACAAGTAAAATTTTAATATTTCAACCTAATAAAGCACTACACTAGCTTTAGTTTCACTATTTGAGAAATTCAAAATATGAATAAATTATATTCCAAGTAGGATAAAACGCAGCCATTTTAGGTTATAAAAACAAAACACGAATACACAAAAACTGTATTCGGCTAATACTAAAGTACACTATTGAGACAATCGCGAGCACATATAAATCAAAAATATGAATTGCAGAAAGGCGAAATACAAAAATTTGAATACCGTTAATAAATGTAGTAAAGAAATCAGGTAGGCATACGACGTTCAAGATATTGTCTGTTGAATTCGAAATAGACGAAAAAATTGAAGAGACCATGAAAATAGAATGACAAAAGGCTGGCTGACGAAAGTAGTAGTGAATAGCCAAATCAATATCAAAAGTCTATCAGGAAGACCTTCGAACAAATTATATGAATATTGGACGTCGTCACTCATCATCACAAAATTGAGGAAGATCCATGGAAGCAATAGGCATTAAAATAAATGCTTAATTAAGGAAAAAAAGAAGATATTAGAAAATGTTTTTTAAGATTTGAGTTATTATTGACAATGAATGAGGACAAATTGTATATGCACATATCCCACTGTTTTTGAAGCTAAAACTTATGTCATCAAGGCATCGGCATTACAAATGCAGTAAAAGATGGCACAAAGCTGTCAACATATACATAATTTCTGATTAAAAGCTCTCGCTTTACGAATTTTTGCCTTAAAAGCCTGGTTTTACGAATTTTTAAACAAACAGAGCTATTTTTGGGTCTGTCCCGAATGCCGACTTTTCCATATCCCGCTTTTTTAATTGTTTCTTTTTTTTCATTTTTTGGTATCCAACAGCGGCTACACATACAATAAATTAGAATAAATATCCTGGGTATAAATACAGTTAAAGCGGGTTTTTTGTTTTTTCAAAAAGGCGAGATTTTTAACAAGAGAGGGATTTTCAAAAACGGGCCTTTGAAAAAGCAGGATTTGGAAAAGTCGACATTCGTCCCGCATCGATTACTCTTATGTAGACTCCGGCGCATGAAGGAACACAAGGCAATAAAGAGGCAGATGTCTTTGCAAAAACAGGTGCACAAAGTTAATTCTTAGGGTCAAGGCCAAGTATTGCTCATTTCAAGGCTTACTTACAAAGAATTGTTTCCAAGTGAGAAACTACAAAAATCCAAAACACACGGGATAGTTGCAAAGGACTTAGGCAGTCTAAGCTCTTTTTAAAACTAAGCATCCAAAAACCGAATCAGATAATAAGAGAAACTAGGTCCAATGCCAAAATGCTGACATGGCTTATCACAGATAATGGCTTACAAGCATCTCTTCAAGATTGGTAATCGAGCACAGACAGATGCAGATTCTGTTTAGCAGAGGAGGAATCCTTTTCTCATATTCTATTTGTTTGTGATGCCAAAGCTCGCAAAAGATATAAATATTTCCAGGAATACACATTGACATCAGAGCAATAATATCGTTTACCAAGGATATGGGTCTACATTTCTGAGATAAGCGGGCAAGTACATTAGATCTTAAGAGGTTGCGGTTACATACTCCCCATTAATAAAAACAAAATATGAATTTCTGAATATTTTTGATATATTTGAATTATTAAATTAGAAAAAGCAAATAATATAATGTTAAAATAAATTAATTACTGTTATGGAAATAAAAATTTCGTATACTCAACTTTACTAAATAATTATTTACGAAATAATTTTGAAACCTGCTGTATTTTTACAAAGGATACAAATTTGTTTTTAGTTGGTGTGAGTAATTTTAAAACTAGTAAAAGTATTGCTATATTATATTATAAGACCTCTAGCGCAATAACTATATAGAAAGTTGCATGCTATTATAATGATACAGGTTACATTGATGTTGACAACAGCGATGAAAATTGTAAAAAAAATCTAACTGGCTGGTTTGTCTGGATAAATCTATTGTATTCCCCTTGGAGTCATATATATTCTTTGTATCTAGATATAATAAAATATGCATTATAACAATATAAGACTGCTGAATATGATTATTTTATTGTATGGCTTTTGAAATTTCAAATAACAACAATGTGTGATAGTGTGTGTATTTTGTTTGTATAAATGTTGATTTTAAATGAAAACATGGAAAAAAATTATCAAGTAAAAACGTCAATAATAATATGCATGTACATAATCATACATATGAATGTATGTATGTATAAAAAATATATGTTTGTAAGATAAGAAGTTTAGTAGAATATATGAAAGATCTTAAAATACAAAAAAAAAAAATCAACAGAATCCATAAAAATAGTTTGGAAAAGAAATTTTTTTATTTTATTTCTGTTTATTTATTTTTTTTTTATTTTTTTTTTGTTTATCTTCAATACTCCTACGTAAATTTGAATTTTTCGCTCAGAAATTGAAAGATATGAATTTGAATGATTTGATTTAATAGCACTTAACAACGGTTGATTTCCTTTAATATTATTTTCTTTTTCTTCCTTTTTTATATTCGTATGTTTTTTTATTTTCTGTTTTGCACTCTATAACCAAACAAAATTTAAAATTTTCAGTTTTTCTATTTTTTTTTTTTTTGTGTTATTACTAATTTTTTAAATAATATAAAACAAACAAATTTCGTTTACAATTCCATCCTGTATTCGAATGAATACGTTGAAAATCGATATTTAAGTACACTGAAATTTTCACGGTTTAATTAATTAATTAAATAAATATATCAAAAATGTAATTCTATCAAAACAAATTAATTAATTAGAAATAAAGAAAATAAAAATAAAGTGATTTAAAAAACAAAAAAGACAAAAACAATTTTAATGTAAATCTAAATTAATTTAAATATTAATCTAAGCCTAAGCCATTCTTCCGATAATCATAAATGTTTCTGCTTTATTATTATTATCTACGGTTCCTTTTCTTAACCCTTTCGACCCGACTTCCGAATTATTAAAGTTAAGATCAAATGTGCTTAGAGAATAATCTATGGTGGGCGTGCAAAGGAGTATAAGTCAAAATAATCAATTGTTCAGGAGAAAGAAAAAACTGAATTAAGTTTTATGTATTGCATGTAGATGACCAGCTAAGACTGAAAATTAATGCTTTTTTACATTTTTTAGGATGCCATAATAATTTTTGTCAAATATCTCTTTTGATTGTTAGAATCTTACTATAAATGGGACTTATACTGTTATGACCAATTTTTAAAACAAAAGATAATTTTTAATTCAAATAACTTTTACAATACAAATTTTTTCATTAACTTTAATAGTTATTTCAAAAATATATTTTTTTTAAATTTATTTCAAATTTCCAATTTGTAAGCAAAAATAAAACAGTCTTCACTTATATAAAAATAATTTTTTTTTAAAAAAATAAAACAATTCATTTAATATTTTGACAAAAATAAAACAGTCTTCAGTTATACAAAAACAAAATTTTTAAACATGAAAAATAATCAAATACTTTCCTAAAAATTATTCAAAACCTTAAATTAAATTTAGACCTTAGAATTTAGATTTACTGTTAAGTAAAACAGGAACGTCCCTAGAACTAGAGATTTACAGGAAACCTATGGATACTGACAGGGTCATCCCGAATGCCTCCAACCACTTCTACAAACATAAGATGGCATCGTTCAACCACATGATCCATCGAATATTAACACTTCCCATCATCTCCCAAAAAGGTTTAGTAAAAGAAACTAAACACATATTTGAAATTGCGAGAATAAACGGATATCCGAAAAAAACCGTCACGTCCTTACTTAGTAAACGGAAAAGATGTTTACAACGGAATTCCCTCCCTAACCTATTCACTGATCAACAACCCAAAAGAAGAGTAGCATTGGAGTTTAGTAAGATTTCTCTCCCACTCAGAGCGAAATTAAGAAAACACGGGTTAGATATCGTACATAGGAGCAGAACTAACCAACTTAAGTCTGTTCTAGGTTCAACTAAATACTTAATCGAACAAATGGAAAATCAGGTGTATATAAGGTAACTTGCAGTCATTGCAACTAAGAGTTTATATTGGGTAAACTAGGAGAAACATGCAAACGCTACTCAATGAACACCTGAAAGAAGCAGAACTGGCTAAAAAGAAGAACTCAACAGAGTTCCGATCCAAAGTAGCAGAACACATCATCCAGGAGAATCATAGCATTTCGAAAGAAGACATTGTAATGATAAATTACATTAGAGATTCTAGGAAACTAGATTCAGCTGAAAGCATTGAAATTTACAAAACTAGAAATGACTCACTCCTAAATAAAGACCAAGGCAATGGATATTCTTCTTTATTTAAATTTTTAGTGAAATATAATAAAACGAATAACACCACCCCTACCTGTCACTCTAACGTCGGAAAAATTATTTCAAATACCAAAAATAAAATAAATAAAAATATTTTTATTCAACCCCCTACCTGTGCTATTTCATTGAATAATAAACAACCATGCAGCTGCGAGAAACATCAAATTGTTACCTGTGCGAATAGAATAAATAAGACGATTTTAGATTTCTTTTCAGTTTTAAATGATGGTTGATCTGGATTTAAATTTGTTTTGAAAGAAATATGTCGGAGTGTTTTTGTGTACCGCAAAAATTTTACTGGCTGCCATTTAAAGAGTTCGCCTTCCGAATCCTTTTTTCTTAAAACAAGTTCAGTTTTAAGTAATGAAGCACAATCAATAAATTCATTATGTTCAATTTCATTAACAATAAACTTATTTCTTTTTCCAACTGTACTCCCTAGTTGGTACCAATCATATGGATGTAATATAGGATATTCTGTTTTTTTTTGTTTCTATTAGACCATGGTCTATATCACACTCCATATGACTGTGTCCACTAATCATAAATTTGTGATCAATGATTTCCAATGTTGAATTGTGTTGCATGAGGCACAAAAACATAGCAGCCACATGTGAATTTTTAATAATTCGTTCTTTTCAATAATTTAATGTTGCTAAAATAAGTATAAGTCAAAGATAAAAATAATGTGACTGGTTATCAAAAATAATACTAGTTTGATCATTACAGTATAAGTCGACTTATACTTTTTCAATCGGCTAACTTTATAGAGGGTTTAGTTATACTGTTATTACCAATGCTTATTATAATGATTTATAGATGGAATTGATTTCTAATATTTTTACTGAAGAAGGAACACCAGTTCTATATTCTATTTTTTGACTTATCTCGTTTTTACCAAAAAATGACTTGTACTTCTTTGAACGCGCACCATAATATTTAATGTACATATATACATACTTAAAATACATTTATTTGTTCAAAAAATGTCTACATAAAACTCTCCATCAGGGCGGGATGGTGCAACATTTTTAAATATCTGCAATAATACATAACATAATGTAGTATGCAATGTATTATTATATGTACATTATTATGTACTATTTTATTTATTTGTTTATTTATTCAATCTACTGGGTAGTCCCTTAAAGAGTTTGCTTACAAAGTATTAAAAACTAAAATAAGATAAAATAAGAAATAGAACACAAAATTCTAAATATAAAAATAATTTCAAATTTAAAATAACATTAATAATAAGATGCATTAACAATTTCAAGTTAAAAATAATATTAATTCAAGAAAAGAAGTTAAAAAAAGAAAAAATCAGACTTAAGTGGTATAAATATATATTAATAGTAATAGCAATAGTCATTATAAAGATAGGCAGTACATTCAAATGATAATAGAGAATAAAAATTTGTAGAATAAAATTATAATTAATTAAAATTAAAAGAATTATTGTAATGTATCAAAAAATGTGATGATTTTTCTCCTAAAAACGAATCTACTGTAATTGAAATCAATTACTGAAAAACTGTTATTAAATACGGGCTGAGAGTTTGTTATAAGTTCGGATAAATGACTTTGAAAATCTTTGGCTTCTAAAATCGCGCACTGGAGCATAGATATTATAAAGGCGAAGAATAGATGGACATTTTACTCTGCCAGATAAGATATCATAGAAAGCAGCATTTCGCCTAGCCTCAAGCCAAATCCTGACAAAACCTAATCATATCTTTTGAACAGAGTCTATGCTCTTAATATGTTTATTATAATAAGGCATCCATATTGGACAACCATATTCGAGGTGAGGACGAACGAGTGCAGTATATAAATTTCTGAATTGTATAAGGATCAGAAAATTGCTGTGAGTTACGCATAATGAAACTTAACATGGAAAAATCTTTAAAAATAATTTGATTTATATAAGCATTAAAAGTTAATTTATTATCGAGAATGATACCCAGGTCTTTTGTTTCACAGACATGTTCAATAATAGAACCATTGATATTATAATAAAATTCAATAGAGAGTTTGCTTCCTAGAAAATGACATGTAACTACACTTATTAATATTTATGGTAAGGCCATTAATGTTACACCAAGAGCAGAATTTGTCGAGATTCTGCTGCAGGAGATGGCAATCTTCGTTCGACTTAATAACCACAAAAAGTTTAGTATCGTCAGCAAATGATAAGATCAAAGGCTTAATATCGAAGTCGATATCGTTCATGAACAATAAAAATAATAGTGGCCTCATTTGAGTTCCTTGTGGACAACCAGGCGTAGCTTCGCAGGTATATGACGTGTAATTTTGTATTTTAACGCACAGTTTACGACCAATCAAATAAGATTGAAACCATAGAAGGAAGGTACCATGAATACCAAGAGCCTGAAGTTTAGAGAGTAGTAAAGAATGGTCTACTTTGTCAAAAGCTTTAGAAATATCCGTCAATATCGTATCTACTGAATAGCCTTTTTCAATTGCATTGAAAACAGTGTGAAGAAAAACTGCTAAATTATAGATGTAGATCTTCCATTCATAAAGCCATGCTGATTTGGAGATATGTGTTCTTTACAAAGAAATACATTTTATGTGTGACAATAGCTTCGAAAAGTTTAGGAATAGAAGATAATTTAGCGAAATATATAAAAATGTAGATCTATCTATCTATAGAAATATATATATATAAACAATATTTATAAAAAAAAGTCTAACCTTCTGTAATCACAATAATAATATTGGTTTTATTTTAATTTATTTTAGCAATTTTGTCACATTTCATGTACTTCTTCAATGACAATTGCTCATAAACGGAACAAAATCTGTATCGCCATACACTTTGTAATTAATTGTCTCCGAAGAGTAACGGCAGAAATGTTGTTGGCAGAAATACACCAAAACGAATATATTTTTTTCAAGAATTATAAAAAACCACTTTAAAAACAATTTAGTATAGATTCAAACCAATTAATATTGGATTTTTTAGTTTTTACGTTGTACCAGCAACGCCGAAATGTTAAAATAATCCTAAGATAGCTCTCTAACCTTATTAAGAGGTAGTTTACTATTAATAGCATTTGGCAATAAATTCCATAATATATTCTTACTAACTCTGATGAACGTGAAACAATTAAATTTACACCGCTGAGGGATCTACGAAGTAACAATTTAATAAGTAAGTATAGAAATAATAATTTTTCTTAAATGTAAAGGCTATATCTGAAATTTAAGAACAAGTTATGAATGCGCAGTCTATATTAATAAATATTCACATCATTAGCTGCATCAAATTTGTAATGATTAGTAACAAAATGGATATACATGCATTAAATCCAACATTTAATCTGGTCAACTCATATACACAATAAACAACATCGCAATAAGTAAAAGATGGAATATAATATATTAGATTAGGTAAATTTTAGGAGGGAATCTGGCTCTCATATCAACCTAACCGCAAATGGGTCCATTTTGATTGTCCGCCTTAGTCAATGCTATTAACCAATTCTTCAGGATACTCTTTTCTGTGATTATACATTCAGTTTATTCTTCAATGATACGCTTGATAGCTCCCATTATAAAAATAGGTATAATTATTAATATAGCTATATAGTTTTCTCTTTAACCATAATATTCACTTATATAATATGAAAACTTTTACAGCTAAAAACTTTAATTTAATGTCAACTCTCTATTTGTATAAATATTATATCAAAAACTTTGAATATTGCAAGTTGATTTAATACCCTCAATTGGCACCCGGTTAAAGAACTTAAAATATCGAAACGCATAGTTTTCTAGAGAAATTAAACAGAAATTAAAAATTAGACTAATTTTTCAAAAATAAAAGTCTAATTCCTATTTGGTTTACGGCACAAACACGCAACAATTTAGCAGCCGGTGCATAGTATTGTCAACGAAGTAAGTAGCACCTTTGAAAAGAAAAATTACTCTACTGCAGCAATCCTGTACATTAGTCATTCTGAAATGCTACCAATTCACTCTGGCAGTGTTCTTGGACCTATGTTGAATCTACTATATACATTTGATCTGCCATATACTAATCAAGTTAATTTAGCAACACTAATACTGCGACTATGGTTCCCACAATGATCTCTTAAGCCACTCACATACTGAATCAACACTAAAATCTACTGGAAACATAGCTTGATAAATGAAATTTTAAAGTAAACGAATGGGTTAAAATCCACACATATAAATTGTTTTTTTTCAAGCATATTCAAATTAGTTTTGGCAGTATTCATCCATAAAGGGAACCTGTATAACACAATGCTTCGAAAAATGGATTTAAATATTAATCATTTATTTTCAACAGTTAAATTAGATTTTTTATTTATGTTTGGATATAACATTTTTATATAGAGGCCTATTTTATTGACAGTTTACTTTAGAAGGGTTTAAAAATTAGTTTTTTTACCTAGCTGTATGCTCAGGAATTTTATAGTATCGCTTTCCCAAATTATTTCGAAACACATAATGGGTCCTGTATTTTCGGCAAAAAACAAGATTTTCTTCTTTTTGTAAGACAGATTTAGTTTATTTCCTTATTTATTTCAAAACCATTTTCTAACTTTATTTATGACTTCATTCGGACAGTTAGAGGCACATCATAACGCACTATCTAAGACCTGATATGAATTGAATTTTACAATAGATGCCGCAATGAGCTCACAATGAGCCATAATGAGCACACACGTGACTTATTTTTGTGACACTCATATAAAATATTCAGTTAGTGTAATAGTTTGCAATATTGAATAGATCTGCTGTGAAAATGTTATACAATGAAGGAGAAAGCCTAGAGCCTTATGGAACAACTTTTGTAACAGCTATTTTGTTGGATTGTACTAGTCCAATTTACTGTGAAAATCGGCGGCTGAGAAAACTTTGAATCAACTTGATAAAATAAACTGGGAATTTGTGAGAAATTAATTTATGGATTAACCCTTAACGCTATCATACTGAGTCGATTGATTTTGCGACATCAAGAGTTATTAATCCTATAGATTTTTTGTTATTTAAATTTGCTTTAACGATATTTTTGATTCTGCAAACTTGATGTGTGTTTGAGTGTTTGTTTCTGAATTCGAATTATTCGTTCGTTTAGATCAGAATTATTATTATGGTCTCATAGGTAGGTGATGGTGTTAGGAATTTCGATTTTTTTTTCTTTCTATTTTTTTTTTATTCAAATTTTAAATTGAGGAAGAGTAATTCGAAAAATTTGTTTAGCATAAATTTATCTTTAAATATCTACAATAGACATTTACATATCATTTTTTTATTCTTCTCTATCTATTCTAATCTATGAATATTGATTTACTTTTTCTACTTTAGATTTTTAGAAATTTTTCTTATTAGGTCAATTGGATCATTTATAATTCATATTTTAATCCGATTCATTTGAAGAAACTTAAAAAAAAAAAAATAATTGAAACTTTTCAAAATAATATTTTCTAAATTTTGGATCAATTTGACTTAAAAATGTCCTCTTTACAATATTATTTTTATGTGAAGAATGTTCTTTAGGTTCCATATCCATTTTTAAGAAGACGTATAATCTTTATATACAACAAATAAATTACTTATACTAGATTGATCTGGTTCAAGAAGTTAAATAATTCTAAAAATTGATAAAACGCACTGCAATCACTAAAAATAGAAATGGAAATATTATTAGAGCGCATTCACTTTATATAGCAGACGTATAGTTGTTTGCCACATTTGAATTTTAATTGGTAAATCGTATATTCAAAATAAGAAAAAAAACTTGTGTATGTGTTTGTGTATGGCAAATTTCAGTTCATCTCATAGTCTTGTAATTATATAAAAAAAATTAAAAATTTGGTACATGACAACTAGTTTACTTCTTCTGTTTAGATATCCTATCTTGTTTGCAATTTTTTATTTTATATTAGGTATCTATCTATAATTGGGCAATCATTATTATTGAATGGTAAATCTGTATTTTCAAAAAATAATTTTTCATCTTTAAGTTTAATCATTACAATTAATTGTAAATTTACCACTATTAATAGAAAAGTTCAGATTAGTTTAAGTAAATTAAAAGTCATAGGTGTAAATACATTAGTATAAGCTCTTTATTATTAAAATTAGAAATAAGAAATATTGTAAAATGAAATTGAGGCATAACAAAATAATAAAAATAATAAATAATAATATTACGTGATGTCATCACAACAGAGCGAACATGATAATAACGTCGGAACCGAATCCAAATTGATAATAAACAACCAAATCAATTATGAAATGGAAATGCACATAATAGAACCTAAATTTATAGTACGTCAATCAATGCTAACATTGATTGGCATACAAAGAGACATTTATAATGAGCTAAAAATAACTATTTAGTTTATTCCATAGTATATTTACGTATTGTATTATGATTTGGGGAAATACTACTAAGCTAAATCTGATAACAATGCAAAGAATACAAAACAAAATAATTAGAAATTTATTCGGTTTAATTAGAACACCAACAAATGAAATTCACAAAAATAACGACATTATCACATTTAAACCCTATGTAAAGGTTATAAAATGCTAGCTACACAAATCCATAGCCAATCAGTCAATCAATACAAATACTGCATGTACTAACTATAAATCACGAAATACATCAATATAATACAAGATCAGCAAATCTAATACACACAAACCGAGTACCAACGGGATTCAGACACGACTATGTTTACAACAAAGCAGGAAAGTCTACAACATTCTACCAAATGAAATAAAAAAATATAATGATAATAAACCTTTTAAAATATGTGTAAATAGCTATTATAATAACCTATTATGAAATTTAAAATAATTATTATTATATCAAGCATCCTTGTTGACGTTATTATACATTGCGTTACATAAAAACAAAAAAAAATTACTTATGTATAATAACATTCTTTTAATTTTAAATTTAAACATTGTTTCTATAGGTTACATTCTTAAACACATTAAATCAAATCAAAATCAAAATATTTTAAAAATGTAAATATGTAAATCACTCTACATGAGCAGATACTGCTCCTTGTGACAAAAATAAATAAAATGAAAAAAAAAATAAAAAAATAATAATCGAAAATAATATAACTATGGTAAGCGCTGAATCGTATGTCTGAAATGTATAGATCGTCACTAATTTAAAAATACTAACAGTATTAATAAAGTAATCCAAAAAATAAGTTTATTTAAAAACATACAATTTTAAATTGTTCCAACAATGAAAATCATACTTAATAAAGAAATAGTACTGAATGCGGCACAATACAGAAGATAGATAAAATTAAT
The DNA here is from genome assembly GCA_963942445.1 of Argyra leucocephala. Taxonomy (NCBI): domain Eukaryota; kingdom Metazoa; phylum Arthropoda; class Insecta; order Diptera; family Dolichopodidae; genus Argyra; species Argyra leucocephala. The sequence goes on along the minus strand of OZ012677.1, from coordinate 23,716,860 downwards.
TAATGACAGATGTCGGAAAATACACTGCGTGTTGTATCTAGATAATTTTTTTTTTCAACTAAAACGCCTCAGGTTCGATTTTTTTCGAATTAAGTCTTATTTAGTTTCTTCATATTAGGTTAAAAAAAAAGATGTCTGACAGTACACAGTGGGTGAGTCAATAAGTGTAGATAATTTTTTTAGTCTTATTTTATAGTCAGGTTCGATTTTAATCGAGTTATATTCTTCTTATTAGGTTCGATTTTAACTTATGCCAACAATGAAATCAACACATCACAGTTCAGAAGAAGAAATATATGTCTAATAATACAGTAGGCAATAATAATTGTAGAACAGTTTTATTCAATTAAAACGTCTCAGGTTCGATTCTCAACAAAAAATATTTTAGGAAGGGGATGGTTTCAATATCAATACCTTTTCAATCTCAGTATCGTTTCAAAGGGGTAAAATAAATTGCAAATAATAATAAATAATATCTACTATATGTGTTTGCTAACATTTCGAAAGCAAAAAATATTTTGATGTTTATATCATGCATAATATTAACAATACTCTCATAAATAAATTAATAGATGCCTATAAAGATGCAGGCTACATGAATTGATAAATACATTATTTTAAGTCTGGAAATAACTTAATATAATATAATAGAATATTAGAATAACTGAATTTAAGAATATATTTGTATAGCGTAGGTATAAGAAGAAAAAATTAAAGTCACCAGCGTTTTTTCTTGTATGTAAAATGTTATATAAAAATGGGACTTACGACAGCAAAATAACCTCTGCGAGATAGTTTCTGGGGACATATTTGCGTCGTGTATATAGGTATGCGAAGCATATATTTTCAAATTAAATATTGCCAATAAAATAATTAATTTCATTCTATATTCTCGATACACCAGGAGTGCATTAACTCATATAAACCCAGAGTGTCGAAAACGAAACATATGACGTTTTCCGACATAGTGGTCACCCGGTTTGTATTTTAAATTAAACTAAAATTTATTATTTAATTTAAAACAAATATCTACCTTTTTTTTAAATATGACAAAAAGCATGTTTGACAATGGCTTGAAAAGTCCGAATTTCGAGTTTTTTTTTCATTCTTCTTAAAATAAAAAAAAAATATAACAAAAACAAAAAAATAAGAAAAAAATCTCTTAAATAAACTAATTCAAATCCCTAGTAATAATTTAATCACAAAATAAAACTAATCCAACAAAATTTGTAGCTACAGTGACTTTTCAAGCAGTGTTTCGAAAACGAAACATCAGGTTTAAGCGATATCTAAAAATTATAAAAAAAAATGCTAGATCCTTTTTTGTTGTTTTTTCCTCTTCCAAGCTATAATTATACCAATTCTGCCTTTTTCATTACGGCAGTATTGGTATAATTATATAAAAATTGGACACATATTCTGCGATAGACTACTTGGAAATCAAATAACAAGTTATTCTAAATCGTCAATAGCTTGTTGGTAAGAGATACCTGAGTTTGAACTCTTATAAACACAATAGCAAGGCACGCTAAAATCGGTGTCAGTAGGTAGCTTAGAAACCAAGCATTTAATACCTCTATTTTAATTCTTGGAAATATATTAGCAAAAACACCTTTGAACGAATTTATGAACAAACGGTATTTGTATTCTGCCCAAAACTAATTGTTCTCATTTATACCTTATGGAGGAGCTTAAGAGGAAAATGATAGCCTACATGGAGGAGAAAACGTTGTTTTTTGCTTATTAACAAATATATTAAATCGAAACCAACACACCGTTACGTTAGATAATTTCTTTACATTACACAAACTGATGTGCTGCCTTTCATCACTTGGTTATTTTGCAACTGGTAAGGTTTTTGTTTTCATAAAATAGTTATAAATACTACTTTACATATAACATTGTTTCTTGTTATTTCTAAAAGGAACTGTTCGAGATAACCGTACAAATAAAGCAAAACTTTTTGATGTAAAATAAATGAAAAGAAAAGAACGTGGAAGCAGGGACTTGTGTTTTGATCCTTCAAATCAGATTCTTGCTTTGCGATGGAATGATAATTCTGTTGTAACCGTTTTGTCAAATTTTTTACAACATTAGCCAATGCAAGCTGATAAACGGTTCGATCGCAAAAGCAAAAACATTATAAAGGTAAACATGCCAAATCCGATTTTTGAATAAAACCGCACAATGGGTCGAGTTGATCTATCTGATAATGCTATAAATATTTATTGAATACGCATTCTAAACAAAAATTTGTATTGGCCTCTGTTTATTAATCCTTTAGATGCTGCTATGGTCAACGCATGGAAACTTCATTGTTTACTAAGGAAAGTTGAAAAAAAGCATTATACACCAACTTGGCTTCCGAGTTTTTTTTGTTGAGTGCTTGCTGAAATCCGTGAAAATATCCTTAAGAGAAGTATTAGAGCTAAAAGAGAGCGGACAGAGCTCAGGTACTTCAATTAGATATGACCGTGTGGATCACAATATCATCCATAGTGAGAAACGAGCTCGATGCCGTCACAGCAAAAATCAAATTGCTTTTTCGTGCACCAAATGTGGCGTTAATTTGCATACGAAATGTTGCCTAAGATCTGATAATTTTTTAAGATTAAAATTTGTTAAAACAATATTTTTCTTTTTTTGTATAAAATAAATTGTTATTTTTTTTTGTAAGAGGAATTTATTCACTTCAGGAATTTCTTATTAGATTTTTGAAGAAATTTTTTTTTGGAAAATTATATCGTTTGATCCTCAAATTTCGTTTTCGAAACATGTAATATATCCTTTCCAGGATATGATATCAAATACGTTATTTTTGTTTTTTTTCTTAATTAAGTTAAATGTACTTTATGTATAAAATTTTATGACTCCGGGTGAGCTGGATCTAGGTCTGGGACTATATGGGTTAACAGTCTGTGAAGCAGTTCGATTTAAGAGTTTGGCAGGATATAATTTTGATTATTTTAAAGTTTATATTTTGGTTTGATATTTTAGAAGATATAACTGTAAATATCTAAGGCCTGATACGAATTGAATTTTACAATAGATGTCATAATGAGCTCACAATGAGCCGTAATGAGCACACACGTGACTTAGTTTTGTGACAGCGATATATAAAATATTCAGTCAGAAATAAATTTAAAACAATTAAATTAAAAGATCAAAATAATATTTTAGTTATTGATTTTTTAACTTTTCTAAAGTATTAAGCTTAAAAAATAATTTTACAACCTCTTTTCGAAAATTTTTCACAAATTTCATTCTATTAAAATTTTCCAAATTTTTTGAATTTTCTTTCGTTTTTTCAAAACAAGAAACTATGTTAATTTATTAATTTTTTGCATAGACTCGGACAGCAACAGGATGATAAAACAAATTAATTTTTTTTAAATAAAATATTTAGTAATTGTTGTTTTAATTTAGTACACCTACATAAATATTTGTACACCATTCAGAACCGTCATAAAGCCAAAAGCAATTGAAAAATTTCAAAGTTTAAGAAAAAATTGCATACTTTGAATTTTCATATATAGGTAGTTGATAGCTTGTATGACTTATTTTAAAGAAAACTTCGAAAAACTTTAATATGTATAGTATTATATATAGCTAAATGTATTAAATTGAAAAGTTTTAAAATTTAAACTTAAAAAATAAAAAAATAAAACTAAACAATTACCATTAATCAACAAGCTGCTTTAATCGACCTGTTTTTCCTACAACACCAAAAAACAAGAAAAACAACAATAACATGAAACAACCTTAAAAAACAACTCTACAATGGAAAAGAAATAAAGAATTTTCAATTTTCAAAAAAAAAAAAAAAAAGAGAGAAAATAAAATAATAAAAACAGAAATGAGAATACAAAAAAAAAAATGAGTTTAATTGAAAACTTAAGGCCAAAATGAAAATAAATAAAAAGTTTTCGTTTGTGTCAAAAAGAAGTCGAGAGACTTTATTCTTCATTTCTCTTTTGTTTTTATAAATTAAATTCATAGTTCGTTCCGTCTAAGCGTACACTCAACGCAATGTATTTTTTTTTTTTTTTTTTTTTGGATTTTATTATTACCAGTTTCTTTACAAAAATTTATTTTATACCAGATTTAAGAAGCGAAATATAAATTTTTATGATTTTTTATGTTTCTGTTTTTTAATCTTTGAAGCGACAAAGAAAAAACAAAATTATCCTTTATCAGTTGGTTGTGTTGTGGGAGGTTTATTTTACTTTTATTCAGTTCCCTGTTTTCTAATGATGGATTTTTAAAGGAAAATTTCACCTAGTTTAGTTTTTAATATATGTACAACAAACAAACAAACAAATAAACAAACAAAATATATTAAAATAAGAAAATTTGTTTTTCTTTTTTGTTTTTTGACGTTATCCTGATTTAAATAGATTTTAGAGGAGAATATTCAAGTTCTATTTTACATTTTTTGTTTTTTTTTTTGTATTTTTTTTTTTAAATATTAAAATACTTTCACCTGCCAGATGATTCATTTTATTCACTTTATCAAGTCACGTATTTATATTTAAAGAGCCACCACCATACTAGCACATAATTTTATTTCTAAGAATTTTTTTTCATATTTTTTGGTTTATGAAATTATTATGTAAATTAAATAGAAATACGTGAATGTATAAAGGATATGTATATATAATATATAATATATATGTTAAGTACAACACTACAGAAATAGATATACTGTGTAACGATGGTTTAAATAAACCACCTTAATTGACATAAAAACTTGTTCTTATTATTATTATTATTATTTTTTTTTTGTTACGTTGAGGTGTTCGTTTTTGATTATTTTGTACTTTGCGATGAGTTTTTAATTGTGTAATATGTAAATGTCCAGCATTTATACAGCTAGACTTCAAGTGATGGTTAGAGCTAGCTTATGAAATCTGATTATTGTTTTTGTTTGAAGGTACACAGAAAAAAATAGATTTGTCTTTTCAACTAAAGTAAAATAGTTAATTTCACTTTAGGATAATTAACTAAAAAATTTGAACTTTTATCAATTTTTTTAGTTTTTTTTCGAATTTTTTCTTTAGTTAAATCGTCTAATTTAAAATAGTTGAATATAATATTTAGGAATTTCGAAGATTTGACTATTCCTTTTGGTAAACTGCCAAATGAAATAGTTATAAATTTTTAATAAATCTTACCAATATTTTTACCTATATAATAATTATTGTAATAACATGAGAATTACATAAACCTCTAGATAAATCGTCTAATTTAAAGTAGTTAAATATAATATTTAGAAAATGTGAAAATTTATCTATTTCATTGGATAAATTGTCGAATGAAATAGTTGAATATAATATTTAGAAAAAGTGAAAATACATCTATTTCTTTCTGTTACTGCATAAAAAGAAATTCCAATTAGCTTCTTCTTCAAATTTATAGTTACATTAGTTGCACGGGTTTTGTTGATCGGTTCGGTATATGCATAAAATTGGTTTCAAATATATGAAAACATTATAGTTACAAGTGTTTTATTTAAAAATATATATATATTATATATATATACATATATAGAGCAAATTCCTAAAAAAGAAAAGGTAATTAAATTAAAAAAATGAATATGGATATTTCATAATTTAATTTCATTAAAGAGTTAAAATCATGTGCTAATTCTATTACATCAAGAAAAAAGATAAATCTCAGTTTAGCTGTCCAAATTCAATTAAATTTTGCATCTCAACTACTTATGAAAACTGATTCTGCTATCAAACTTCAAACCGAATTTATAAATTTAATTATTATATGATATAAAAAATATAAACTAATTGTTAATGAACCTTCTGATGTGTCTGAATTTGAAAATATAGAATGCGTTAAAAAAGTGTTTGTATATAATATTTTGTTTAATATGATAATATAATTGTTGTGAATAATAAGCCAATAAATAAAATAAATATTATAAATAAATCTCAATTAATTTTATTTAGATTTTTTTAAATATATATATAATGGACGATGGTATTTATGGTGCTAAATAAGAATCATATATGGGAAAGGGCTCAGGGGCCCACTTCACTGCAGTCGCAAATGGACTATTGTGGTTATGTGGTATACTACCTTTTGTTTATGATATGTAGATGTTTTTATGATAAAAAATTATCATTTTGAATCGACAATCAGAATTTACTAAATTTACATAATATAGTAGTCCATTTGACTCGATCTACACTAAATAATTAGGTAACAGATCTATTCAAATTACCTAATATATTAGCCTTTTTTGCTCCATTTTAACTAAATAATTAGGTAATAGAGCCGTTGAAATTACCTAATATATTAGTAACTCTGAATTTTTTTACCTAAACTATTAGGTAAAGAGCTATTCAACTTATATAATAAAATAGTAAAAGCAACTAATTAAAATATTAGGCTGAAATTCAACCACTATTTTTTAGGTGAATTGTACTATTTCTTTAAATGGAATAGCTAATCTTTTTTTCCTGTGTAAAATTGTGTAATTTTTTATATAGGCAACATATTATTCTGTTTGTGGGGTTTCATTAATGTATATCATTTCATTTCAATTGTTCATTAATTGCATTTTTATTTATCATACCCAGTAGGAATTCGTAAATTTAAACTAAAATTTAAATTCACTGTACAAATGTGTAGCATATTTATATTATAAAAACACAATCTAGTCACGATTTATGAATAACTATAGTAATCATCAATATTTAATTTCTCTATAATAATTTTTTTTTTTATAAATGTATAGGATAGACGACATAACAGTTATTGTAAAAAAATTTTTCATCTTCGCTTTTCATTTTTTATTCTTTCACTAAACAAATTTTAATTTTCGTAAATGTTTTGCAATTATTTCATTATGCCTGTTACATTCATTTTTTAAATTTTTATTTTTATAGTTTTATAATTTTAATTTTTCATAAAAATTTTTTTTGTAACTATATTTTTATAATTTTAATTATCATATTGTTATATTAAAAACCTAAATGTAAGCTTATATAGTTTGTAATGAGATAACTCTCTTTAGACATTGTTTTTGAAATAAATAAATAAGATACAATTGATAGAAATTAAACTAATTTCAATTAATTTAATTGAATAAAACTAAGAAGCCTTAATTGAGGTCAAGCACCCACAAGAGTTAAGCGATCAGTTAAAATTTATTTCAAAGTTTGGATAATACACAATTATTATCCATTATGTTTAACAAAATTTTATTCTAATGATATCTGCACAAACTGTTGTCACAAAGTACTATGTTGTTAATACCGCGTTGATAACAGGTTGTTAGTATGGAATTGATAACTGCAAGTGGCTAGTTTTAAGTAAAAAAAATGTAAAATATATTTTCTTGTAAACTTATTGTTCTTTTAAGAAATAAATGTTAAAAAAAAAACTTCACATTCATTTTGATTTGATCTTGGGTCAGACTGAATGACATCAATTTCTATTAGAAATGTAAGCTACATTGAAATTTAAATTTTCTTTTATTTTCTTCTTCTATTACTTTGTAAAAAATGATTTTCTAAATAATATTAATTCTTAGGGGTCTACTACGAAAGCTTGTTTACCAAAAGATTGTTTTATTAAAAATCCTGTTTTTTTTTAAATCCTGGTTTTTCAGAATCCAGTTTTCTAACCTGGAAAAAAATGATATTCCACATTTTGTACGTAATTCTAAAATACTTTCTAATTAATTTTTATACGTACATTATATCGATTCATCATATTTAGTTTAATTTTTCGACGTTAAATTTTATTGTTATAAAATCAAAACTAGTGCTATAAGACTCCTATATGACTCTTCGGATAATCACTAAAGGTGTTATAATGATATTTTTAGGGGAATAATGTGATTAATATTGCTATAAGAATGTTGTTATAGCAATTGCGAGAGTTGTTGTAATGAGATCGTCACCAAGTGCTACAACAATGTTTTATAAGTCTAAAAGTGCGTAATCCTATATCAAGAGTTAAAGTGTTGTTATCAGAATAGAATTGCTAGAATAGTAGTGTTATTATTTTACTGTATTCCTATATAATGATACTAATAAACTTACTGTAACTTTTAAATAAATATTTAGAATAAATATTTTGCGACAGCCATTATTTTCTAAAAACATGGTAAAAAAAAAACAAATTTTTAAATAAGGGAAAAATGAAAAGCTTTATTTTGCATTCTTTTCGCATAAGTATCATTTTTACTTAAAAGAATAATTATTTAAATATCAAATTTGATATTATGCATTAATTAAAGTATTTACATTATTGCACATTTTAAAGATGCAATTTAAAAATATATTTTCTTTTATTTATTTAAAAATTTGTTATTTTTTCGAATTCTTATTATAATAAATGTCGATTAAATTTCTTTCCAAGCCAAATTTTGCAATTTGTTTACAATATTAACTATAAATATTAATACAATTGTTCTTAACCGCAAAATGTTATTTATTAGTAAGACATTTTTTATATTATAAATCATTTACATTCAAATTTAAAAATATGTAATTAACATCTCTTTCACCCTTTCTCATGAAGTAAATATAAACTCCATAAAATTATTATTTTAAAATGAAAAAATAATACCTTTCTCACTCTGGCACAACATAATATATTTCAAATGAACTTACTTAACTAATACATATGTATACTAATCCTATAACAATATTACAGCAATTGCTGCCGTAGTGCGTTATTTCCATTTTAGACCTATATCGTATTTATAACGCTTCACAACAATTGCTAAGCACTCAAATTAACACCAATACTGCTACAAAAGTGTTCATAATAGTGTTATAAGAGTGCACAACAGTTTTATAGCGATAAAATTGTTACTTGGGATATAAACTAATAATAAACTAGTGTTAAATAATGAAATTTTCATAATGTAATAATACATACTCTAAATCTAGTAAAAAACAGGATTTTGATAAAACAGGATCATTATAAACCGGCTTCTGATTTGCTCCATTACTTAAGTACTACAGTTAATAATAAAATTAATACTGTTTTCCCTATGCATTGGTCGGTCACCACTATCGAGAAACCTACTATATATATATTTATATAATACTCTACATATTACAATAAGGTTAATATTTATGAATCTTTATAATCTGTGTGCATTAATAAACAAAATGTGTAGTACCACCCTGATTATTTCAGTTATTTGTTCTATAGCAATAATTGCAAACAATTAAATTATCAGATTTAGTTTCTGTAAAATTATCCATAGGCCGAAAATTAAAAAAGTTTGCAAAATTTAAGTATAGTATTACTTATGCTAAAGAATAATGTAATCAGATAAAGGTGCCGATTCGGATATTGAAGCCCGCATCACCGCATACTCTGCGGCAAACTGACAACAATATGGCGAAACAATTTTTCGAATAGAACATTTATGGTACACGTCACTTCAGAATGTTAGAACAGTAGTCTGCACGAAGAAAGTATCCATAATAAAGAACGTGGCCACAATTGAAGTCATTGTACGCACATATAGGAATGAATAGGATAGAAACATTTTATGTCCGCTCTATTATACCCCACGAATAGGGTTACTGATGGGATAATATATGATGATGAAAGCATGATTGGGTTTGTGATTCTTGTTTTCACACATAATTATTGTACTACTTTTTTTAGCTGTTTTTATTATCAAACAAATTTTTTGCATATTGTATTTTTCCTCAAATTGTGGTAAATAATGAACACTTTCGTTTATTTACTTACTTATTATATTAATTTATTTATGTATAGCGGGACATAATGTATAATGTCATTGAAATGAAAAAAAATATTATTTTATGCTCTGTAAATTTTTTTTTTATTTTGACGTTAACTCTTTCGGGGTCTACTTTAAGCGATTGTGTAATGAATTGAAATTCTTCTACATTGCGTCGCACAATTGTGAGATCTTAAGAGCTGATCGATAGTTGTTGTTTTGATATGTAAGAAAATAAGAGTATTAAGTAGATAGGGTACACAAAATTTTAACTTGTTCGAAAAAAAAAATTCTTGCACCTCAAAGAGTTAACTGTTGGGTTTGAATTTTTGCTTTTGACTAATGAGTTTTTCCCCAAAATTGTGTAAAAATGTAAAAATAAGAATGTTAAAGAATATCCCAACATTTTTTAGAATTAACTCTGTTTTCTGTAATGATTATTTTTGAAATCAGACCATTCAGAAAAAATTCATTTTCAAGTTACAGTCAAGTTATCTTTTACAATAACAGTTTCATTACATTGCGATTATTTTGCAATTTTTGTTACTTTTGTTGCATGAAGAGTACTTTAGTTATTTGTCAGTAATTATGTATCGCTATGATTCCATAATTTATTTATTTTACAAAAGTTATTGTCGTACAAATTTAGTTTTAAGGCTCATAATAATAATCTTCTATCTATAAACATTTTTTTACAGTTTCATAACATCATCCAATCAGACCTTGATCTCTTTAATAATACGCAATAATTAAAGTATTTATTCCGTGAACGCTTTCTATCTCATATAAGATGTCAATTTAAAAGAATTTATTTAGACATCATAGATTCCAAATAGTAGATGTGTTTGCAAGTTATCGCTAAGTTACTAAAGTAGCTTTTAATAGAGCCTGGAACCAATTCATTTTGATAAATTATATAATGTTTTCTACTCAGATTATTTATTTTAACAATACAAAAATTTCTACCCAAATTTCATCCCAATATTCTCTTTCTTTCTTTCTATTTTTATTCCTATTTTTATTGCATTTTAAATAACTTGCAATTTTTAATAATGAAGAAAACTAAAAAGATGAATTTATAATTAAATTCAAGAATCAAAATAATAAATAGGTACTCCAATATAAATAACATATATATACATTGTATACAATTTAAAGTGACTGACATACGCAGAGGTTCTAATAAAAGAATAAAATATTATGAATAGAGTTACCATATTGTAGTAGGCTAAAATCAAGACAAATCAAAATTCTAAATGTATGTGAAAACAATGCATTACATAGACATTGTATAGATCCAAACCAATTAAAACATTAATGGAGGTAGTTGAACTTTCTTTTAAGTGAGAAAAGTTAAGTGCACGGTAACTGGATCATAAAAATATGAAAAATGTGCTTAAATACCCTTTTTATAGTATTATTTTCTTTTAAACTGAAATGAGATTCTGCCAGCTGACAAAAAATGTTTGTATTTATGAATTTGTCAGAGAATTTTTAATTTAGACTGTGACATCTAGTTTTGTATACGGAACAGCGAAAACTTAAATATACAAAATATATGTTCAAACATCACACGCTGGATGGCGCAGTAGGTAGAGCCTGCCTGCCTTTCAACAAAAGCTCCCAGATTCGATTCCCGATGAAACAAAGCAATGCTTATTGGGATTTTCGAACTGGTCCAGTACCCTTTGTCATTGGGATAAAATAAATGACAAAAAATAAATAAATTGGAAAGAGTAATGTTCTATAAGCAGATTTTCTATATAATTTTTTTAAAACAAGTCAAATGTGAGTACGAACTTGATTACAAAATGATGCTTTCAATATATTTCAAAATAATGTACAAATAACTATTGGGGCCATGAATGGGGTTTGAAAACAACTATTTGATTAACTGTTATATAACATCATAACCCAAATAATATCGGTCAACGTTTGACCGCTATATACGTCATATCAAATATGTTAATACTTAAATACGTCATATAAATATGTTAACTAGAAACAATCTTATAAATTGAATGAGGTCATCAACATTTTTTATAATTTTTAGTTTGTTAAGATCTCCCTAATAACAACGTATGTAACAATCAAATTATGAAAACACTTGTATCTTTCAAATATTTTTTTTCTTACAGATTTCTGATATTAGTTTTTTAAACGTAATTTAAAATTTAATAACTTTCCTTAGTGTAATATTTTCTAAAAACAAAAATATATTTAAGAAAATCTTAAACCTTATAAATTTTGTATATCTGTAAGGACCAATATAAGTTTTTGTAAATAAAACATTTTTTATCTACTCTATCTCGTACATAATACATAATAGGTACTCATAATATCTCGTTTACCTTGTTTTGTTTTACCTGTTCTATGTCATATCATTTAGTTTGTCTTTACCCTTTTCATAAAATATATTATCTTACCTATATAGATATATATATATATATATATATATATATTACTGATTTTTCTTACTTACTACTATTTTCATTCAACAGCTTTATACTATATTAATTTATATACACAGATTTATACAGTTCATCCACAAATTATTAAGACAACAATAATTCAAGTTTAGATTGTTGGGGGATCAAAAATGTAGAATAACACATTAAGCCTATATCTGTACTTATTTTAACTGTAAATTATTTATTAAAAACTAGAAATTTAACATTTTAAAACTTTTAAATCAAATTAAAAGAAGAACATTGTATTAGGTCTACCATTTTTATTATTTTCCTAATCTTTATTATTCCCCTCGCATACTTTGTATAAATATGTATCTGAGGCGTAAGGCGCTGTTAAGCTTAAGATTTTGCCTATAATTATAACAAAAAACGCAATGAAATAACACAATGTTAACGCATTTTATATGGAAAATAAAGAACTATTATATATCCTTAAAAGGCTAAATTGTGATTACGAACGGAACTACAACCTGCACTGTTTCGATTGGTCCATTATGGCTTAGAGAAAATACTGAAAAAAAAACGATATCTAAACACGTAATGCTACATGATATCAAAGAACATATAATAACAAGAAGTCTCAACTGGATATTTTTCTATTTTTACTTGTTTTTCTTCAGCTTGCAATGTTATTTATTTATTTATTTTATTGGGCGATGTAGGGGTCAAAATAAATTCTTATTTTTTATCTGTATTTCGGAGCAATAACTTTAAGCGGTTGTTAGCTCAGTTGGTTAAGGCGTCATGTTTATATCACAAGGTTTGTAAGTTTGATTCTCCTTTGAGTCAAATTATTATTTTTTAAAAAAATTTTTTTTTTGTTATTTTATTATAAAATTTATAATATAATATAATAACAAAAAAAATATTTTTTTAACAAAAAAAAAATATTTTTTAACTATTATTCTCTTCTAAATTATTTCAACACTCACGAAAACTTTAGTTTAGAATAAAATGTAAGCAACTCTTCTAAGCATACAAATTATGTATATATTGTATACTTATTACTTATATAGGTATTGACAGTTGACAGTGCAGTATTGACACTATGATAATATTGATGTATCATGTAAATGTATGTATATTATCGTCGTGCTTAATAAAATGTTTGATGATATTAAATTAATATAAAAGATTTTGTGTTAATTCGATTCGATTCTCTTTTGAGTAAAATTTTTTTTTGTATTATTTATGGATTATTGCATTTGATTTTTTGGACTTTTAGTACGAAAAAAAATGAATTAGTTAACGATAACATTAATATAGGTTTTGAAGGAAAATTTATTACAGATAAGTATTTCCTTTTCACATACACGGAATTTATAGGAATTTATATTATTTTACAGATTAACACATTTTAAAGAATCATCAACACTAAAGCAACAAAGAGATAATTGAAATGATGTGATATTTTATTGGGTGTATCGATTAAAATTTTATTGTTAAAATTTATTTTACAGATTTTATAATAGAAAATTTTAATAAAAAAGGAAGATCTTTTAATTTATGACTAAAAAGTAAATAATAACATTAAACTTAGATGCATACGGTCGAATAAGAAAATTAAACGAAAATAAGAATTGAAGAGCAAAAAGAGATAATTATAATATATTAAAACAAAAATAAAAATGTTGTCCATCCATGTAGATATATTTAATATTTTTTCAAATCAAAGGTTCAAAATAAGAAGAATAAAAATATTGAAGCACATTACTATCTTCAATGAATTTATATGCTTTATTTCTTTACAAGTATGGATTTTTATTTGTATTGAAATGTAGGTATATTATTAAATTTACAGCAGAGAATATATTTTCTCATTTAGTTAATTTTGTTTGTTTTTATTTTTCAATCATATTTTATAAATATGTGTTTATATATGTGCATATGGATATCTCATAATAAATAAACAAACAAACAATCTATCAAAAATGGATTCTTGTCTGTTTTATTTCTTTAAAAATTTAAATAATAAAATTGAAATAAGAAAACGATTTTCTAAACAGTTCACGATTTGTAATGCACAACTAAAATATTTTATTCTTTTATTACTATATTATTTTTCGTAGATTCTGTGATTCTATCATTGACTATATTATTGTACGTTTAACGACATACATATTTAAATACATACAATAGTACTTACCTTTATAATTTGATATTTTATTATTATTAAGGTATGTAGCTCTAACTTTGTATATTCATGTCAGATTCGTAAATAGGTAATTCGTATAATATTTGGAGAGAAAAGTTATTGTTTTAAAAAGCAAATTGTTTTGAAGATAAAGTGAGACGGTTGGTTGTAATGTGATGATGACTCGCTATCTAAAAGTAATACTTTGCAATTTTATATGGGATTCGACCTTTTTATGTTCAACGGCGATGTGCAATGTTTCGGGTAGAATGTGCTCAGAAATGTAAAATTAAAGAAATAATTTGGCTTTTCTGGAATAAGAAAACAAAAATTTAAAAACCCTTTTCGTATTCTCTTTCAGAAATCGTTTCTACAACTCCACTACCTAGTATAGTTCTTAAGTAATCCAAAAAAAAATTGGAAAGATAAACACCAGAAAATGTAATGCGTGTGTCATCAAATAGAATGCGTAGTAATGTGCTCCTTTATATATAGTCTAAATCTTTTGGTTAAGTCATAAACATACTTTTTTTGATTATTAATCAAAATAAAGTGTACCGTCTATTAATCATATTATATTTTTTAATTTATAAAATTTTAATTTCTTCAAATAATTTTTAAAAAGACTGTAAATAATAATCCACTAAAAATGGTAAATACGTATGTATATTATGAAAATAACAATAATATTTTTTTTCTTCCATTTTTTAGAATTTTCAAAAATTCATTTACTCATACGATTATTATAATACCATAATATACCTAAGTGTATATAACTATATAATATCCTGATTGTATATTCCCTATGAAACACCACTTCCGAATTAAATATGATGGAAATACTTGTGATGCCTTTTATATTTTAATATTAAAAACTTTATTATATTTATATATATATATATATATAAAGTTACCTATAATAATTGTACACCTATATATAATATTGTATATTATTAATCGTCCTGATGACGTGTATCTCTCTTATTGTCTCTTTCTTTAGCTTAGCATACCATTTTCATAATTTTATTTTATTTTTTTTTTATTTTTTTTTTTTATTTTATTTATAATGTAGAATTATATTTTTATACCCATTTATATTCCATTTTCCATGCAACATGTTCCACTTCAAAAGAATTTCATTCATTTTTCCGGACAGACGTTATTATTTGAATATTTTCTCCCTCCATCCAGTATATTATAATCAAGATATAAAAAAGAAGAAGAAAAAAGAAAATAAAAAAAATAAAAATATTTCAATTCAGGTGAGGTGATCTCTTTTTGTTATTCAGTTTTTCTGTTCTGGATTTATTAAAAAAAAATTTTTTGGCTTTTGTTAAAGGCGTAATTAATTTTTTTTTTATGCTTTCTTCAATTTTGTTGTTGTTATTTTTGCAGTTTAGATTGATAAGTTTTTTCACATTTTTTCTCTTCTGTTTTTTTGTTTTTATTTTTTAACCAAAATTAAGTTTTTTTTTTTTTTTGTTTTTGTTTATCCCCTAAGTTTATCTGATGGTTTACCCATCAGTGGTTTGTAAGTGCTTTTGATCTCCGCAATATAAATAAAATTTTTAAGTTTTTTAATATAAAAATTGTTTTTCTTTAGAATAAATTTTCCGTAAAAAGGAAATTTCAATAATTATACGGTTATATCTAAA
Source organism: Argyra leucocephala (assembly GCA_963942445.1). NCBI lineage: Eukaryota > Metazoa > Arthropoda > Insecta > Diptera > Dolichopodidae > Argyra > Argyra leucocephala. The sequence continues at coordinate 23,700,867 of OZ012677.1, read as the reverse complement.
TTAAACTAAAACTAATAAACTGTATTTATAGACATTGATTGTGGTTTGTTCTTAGTGAAGGTATTGATGGTGTATAATGAACTGCGTTTGATTTTTTTTTGTGCGCTGTAATAAGGCCAATTCTGATTTTCATGATTTTTATTTTTCTTTTGTTGCTGTACAAAAGTACTTACAGAAATTATTTTTTTTTTTTTTAAAGAAACAAGTTAAAATTATTTTGTTATAATATTATGCTAGTATATGTATTTTTTTTTAATTTGGCTAATTTATTTAACTTTCACTTCTCACCTACTTTAAAAAATATTACAACGTTACTCACTACTTAAGAATATGCATGGTGGCCGATTAAAATGTAAAAATTTAAATTAAGCCAACTATGGTTCAGTTATGATTCAGTTATTAATTGAAACAAGAACCCATTTTGGTTTTGATTTTATCCCTTTAAGTCCCAAAAATTTTTCCTTTATCTGATTGTGATGAAATTATGGAAATTGATTGAATATGTGCTAAAAAAACTTAAATATAAAATTGTACGGACCTGCGGCTAGCTGTTCAGCAGTAAATGGAACATGTGGGTTGGGACTTAACTAAAATAAAAGAAAAATAAATTTTGTATAATGTTTTATTCAGTTTACATTATAATATTACATTTTTTTTTTAACCTTCACTTGGGCAGGATTAACGTATATTAATATTTACTTTTTTACTTTTGCATAAAAGTTTCATTATTTGGCCGATCTTAATGAAATCAGAGATCAGTGCCTAATTTTTTGAGTAGATATTGAATATATAAAAAAAAGTTCAGAAAAACTTGTCTATGACCAATTTTTCGGCATTTAAATTTTTTTTCTTCGTTGTTCGGCAAGATTAACACATGTTAATATTTTTTTTCTTCATACAAAATGTATGGTATTCTATGAAATTTTTGTAATTACTTCGATAAAAGTTAAAAAATAAGATAAAAGGTTCTGAAATATTTGAAATTGAAATAGAAATATACGAAAATTAATATATTTTAAAACATAAAGTAAATAAAGCACCAAATGTTTTTTGAAAAAAATTTTTTTTTTGAATTTTATTTTTGGTATGTTATAAAAAAGAAAATTTCTCTTACGAAGTTAAAAATTTATGTCTACCATTGATGTATTGAAAATTGCGGCGAATCTTTCACAATTAATTAAACTTTTTGTTGTGGATGCGGACCTATCGATTTTTGTCGGAAGTTTTTTCTTGTCTAGCCCTTTCATATGTTGATGGAATTTTATTCCACTTTGTGCCATCCTTTCCAATAAAATATTGGTTTGAATCAACAATGTGATTTTTTTCTTTTTGTACTTTTGATTCATCATCTAGTGACTCTTCCTTAGAATCTTGACCATTACTTACGTCTAAGATGCATTTTATAAGCATCTGATTCTTCATTTTCATCCTGCGAAATACAATAATCTTAATTTTCATCATTATCATCACCACGACCCCTGAGTTCAAACACTATTTCGTCCGGTGGTCCTACATCAGCATGCTCATCATCTAGCACATGTTCCACCAATCTAAAGAAATATGCTTGTTCTTCCTTAAACGATAACCTGTTAAAATAATTTTTTTGTATATTTTGTGTGCATTTTTTTTTTAATATTTTTTTTTTTGATTTTTTGTGTTTTTCATAGTAAAACTCAATAAAAAAAAGTGTCATATACCAATAACGGCATTTTTTTTTAATTTCATATATTCTGAATAGTTAGGCTTGATTTCGAAGAAATTTATTAATATTTACACCAAAATATAGGGAATTTAAAAAATGGGTTTTTTGAAAAAAAAAACACTCGTTTTTTTTGTTTTTCGCACTTTTACTAAAAATTACAAAATTTACTTACCTGCCTACCTGAATGGCACATAAAATTTTAAACTCTTCCATATTATTGCAAATATTGAAAATTCAATAAATAACCTTTCCAAAATATATATATTTTATTTAATTTTTTTTTATTTCACTGAAATAGATACACTGTTGTTGTTGCAACTACTAACCCTGTTATAAGTACCTTGTAACAAACGGAAGTCTCCAGTAGCACTTCCTTTTTCTGAAATACCGGTATTTCCAAAAAAATATCTTAGAGAATAGATATTCCCAGGTAATAAAAGCAAACATGAAAGTAACAGTAATGCACATACAAAAATAATCATAAAAACATAAAAATCACTTATTTTTGTCAAAAAATTCTTCATACAAAATAAATGGAAAAACCAAAAATATTAACATATGTTAATCTTGCCCGCTTACGTATATTTCATTTGTCGCCCAAGCGAAGGTTAAAACTAAATTACTCTTCTAGTTTACCAAACTTAAAAAATTCATTATAATTTAACGGAAATTCAAAAATTTATTATATAAAGAAAGAACAATAGAAAAACAATTTAAAAAAATTCTTAAAAATAAAATAATGTGAAAAAAAAGCTTATTCTTAAAAAGCTTATTGTATAGAAAACAAAAATCGGACTTCTAAATAATTCAACTTACAACTAAAGTACTCAAGTTAAGTAGAACTATGTACTCAATCGTCTGGTGGCATATATCGACTTTGCCCATGAACATAGTTTAAATTGTTGCTCAGGATTTTTCCAAAAACTGTGAATGCCATCCCAACGCATTTATGTCTTTCCATTTCATGAACTAATTTTATCGTCGCTCCTTACAATCTGAACAGATTCTTCTTGCTTCATATCCTTGGTTTTGGAAAATTGCACATTTTTTAATCTATTCGCTTGTATTTGTCCGGTTCCATAAAGCTTCATGTCGCTGAGTTTTTTTCAGAAGCGATAAACCGGTGAAATATCTATCAAAATAAATACAACTATTTTCAAAAAATGTTTTATTGATATAAACGTAATATTACTACCGTTCGCAAACCAAAATCTTTTTCACCTTTAGAGGTGTTGATGTTCCCTGGTATATTTGGAGTAATACCATCAGGATACGGTTTGTTTTTCATATTTTCTCATGGGTGTTAGACATCGCCCTGCAAATGAAATTATTTGTTCATCCATTGAATAATGTGTGTGATGTTGAGGTAAGGCCAGCCAGCGATTTCTTACATCGTCTGTTATTGGTCTTCCCATAATTTATGACCTGACTTCCGATGGTGGATTATTGACATCAACATAGTGTATGTACTTTCTCAAATCTAATAGACGATTTCTAGAAATGTTTAAAGCCATTTTGTCTAAACCGATGTTGCCGGTAAAGTATCATTTTGGGAAGAGGAATACAACCAAAATACAAATAACCACCATAAAATTTGCATTCATCAAACGTAAAAGGCTTTACACATCTTTCAGATCATACATTGAATTGTTTCAGTCAAAAATATAGAGAACAACACAACCCATATAGAAAAATTCAAAATTAAACGTGAACGAAGTTAATATAAATGCGCATTTTAAATCTATTTAAAGGTATCTGAAAAATCCCAACTAACACAACAACATAATAAGCAAAAAATATGTATTTATATTGAAAAAAATCTCAACCCATACAATCGTGTTACTTACTTTTTTCTGCCAAAGTTCTGATTATTTGTACAAATTTGGAATTCGAAATATAGCAAAAAATTAAATTTAAACTATTTTCTACCTAAAACTTACCCAAAATTTAAAAAAAAACATATTATTTAAATATAAAATATATAAACAAATCTTTATTACTTTTAATGACTCATATCCTACTGCACTTCAACACGCATTAAACTATAATATTTTTACTCACTATGAAAGAGAAAGTAAAAGAGAAAAGAGTAACAAAAAAAAATAAGATCAAAATTATATTTCTATGTGCATCTGGTAACTTTTTACTGTGACAGTTTAAATATTACCTACACAAATGTGTGGGAGGGGTTTTAAAGGGTTCCTGATGCAGAAGTTGGGTCCTAAAAGTATATCTATATTAAACATCTTTATAAAATCTAAGTCCTGTGTGTTAATATGTATAATATGTAACTTTGATAACAATATTATAATATGTTTCCAGTTAATTTTTGTTATTGTTGTTTTGATGGCCTCTAATAGTTTAGGGGAATTGCTTTTTTTTACATTAAGTACAGTACATTAGTTTTAACTTTCTAAAGTGCAGCGTGTAATGTTTTTCGAATATCTATTTTTATTAATTTTCTAGAATATAATATAAACTATAATTAAAAGTAAAAAAAACTACTACTATTGTTAGATACTACAGCTTTTCAAATAGCAAAGTTCAATTTTACTAAAGCTTAAAGAAAAATTATATTCGGAACAAATTTTATAAAATTATTATAAATTATTATCTATGTAAATTATCAAACATATTAACACTCTAATAACGTCTAATAAAACTTTCCACCGCGGTACATAAAAGCAAGTAGCAGTAACAGGAACAAAAAATCTAAACTCTTTATATCGATAAATTATAACTTTCCATGAAATAAAATCAGTGGCAAATAATATTAGAACCACAAAAAAAAATGTAAGCTTTTTTTTCGGTATCGCATCGCATTTGTTGTAATCTATCAGGAATAGGAAAAAAATAAATAAAGTGGTAAGTTATTATAGAATCCAATACGACATAGTACTCACCTAAAAAATGAAGCTAAAGCAACCTGTCAAATTACTTTGTTATTCCCTTATTATTTTTCATGATCTGGGGTCCTAATGATCATTAATTGTCGCGTCTGTTTTTCATATTACTCTCGTCTAAATAACAAGGGAAATATTATAAAAGTGTATTTTTACTGAAATGTTTTAATAAAAAGAAAAAATATTTCTTTAGTGCTAGACCAATGGATGTTACGCCGGCAATAGCTGACAATTAAGATCACACAAATAATATATTTGCCAAAAATATAATAATGAAAAATTAAAATTATGAACATTATTATGATAAAAATAAAAAATTTAAAAATAAATATAACAGGCACAATGTAAAAAACATTTAAGTAAACTCAATTTTATGAAAAAAAAAATATATAAAAAATGAAAAGTGAAAAATGCAAAAATCATAATAATCATAAACCTGTCTTAAACGTAATGTTAAAATAAATTCACCAGATAAGATTTTAAAAGTATATTCAATAAATATTAGGGTAAAAAGCCGAGGATGGTTAACAATAGTGTTAACACATATAAATAAACACTTTAAAATATTTTCTTCCTACCTGTATCTTATAAAATAGTATTCATAAATATAATTGTAATGTAGGTAAAATATTAATACCTGTGAAAATATTAATACCTCTGATTTAGACGTGTACAGTCATCCATCAACGGTAAGCACATGTTTCATACCCTTTTATTCAAGTATGGTAAATTTACTGGCTTTACTATACTTAATACGAATATATCTCAAATATCTCATATTTTACTTTGAACTGTTCTTTTTCGTTTAATGTAGGTACTGAGTTTCAAGTTGCCAAATTTTCATATGATAAGATTCGGATATACGGATTTTCATACTGCTCATTCAATTTATTCTGCCTATTCGAGATTTTACACAGTTTGAATTAGAAAATAAAAACGCCAACATTTTTATTTATTGTAGCTCCTAATAGGTACGTTGAGCCTAGTCACTTATAGAGAGCGTACTTATTCAGAAATTCATTATAACTTGATACTTACTAGTTAAAGAATGTAATTAAGAAACTAAAAATAATTATGTGTTAAAACTAATTCAAAAAGAATAATAATAAAGCAGTATCACGATATACGAGTATATGAGGAAATAATATGCATAAAATTTTATTAAACCGACTCTTACCCAAAATACTGACAAGAATTAAATTTTCTCTTTTTCTGATAATATAACTTTTTAAAAATTTAATTTTTCCCCTGTTTTTTTTTATTATATTTTAAATTTTTAAATTTTAATTTTTAAACTGTAAATTAAATCGATTTCATAAATTGATTTTTATATTTTTATCTAAGTTCTGTTCTTTTCCATTTCCATAAAATCACCAAAAAGTTTCATGTCCAAAATTTTTTTTCTACATCACAACAAACAATATTATTTTTGATAATAATATAACTGTTATATATATATGTATTTTTTTTTATTTTTATTAATTTTTCAATTAATTACTTCAATTTATTTTTCGTAAGTAATGTTGAAGAAGATAAAAAGTAAACAAAAAAACTTAAATGAACATAATTATTTCGGTAAATTACAATTTTATGAACATAACTCAGTTCAGCCTCTTCTATTTTCTATCATTTTCATTTATATTTTTTTCTTTTTATTTAATTTCATTAACAAAATAAGCAAAAAAAGAAAAAAAAAACAAACGAGAAGAAAGAGATGTAAGTAGAAAAAAAAGGACACAACAAAAGTTAAAAATAACCAAACAAAAGCTTTGGGTAAAAATAAAATACTAGGTAAAATGTAATTTTCTATATAGAAAACATATAAAGAGAATATGAATAATAGAATGTAACCGAATGTACGAGTATGTGTGGGTAAACAATCAACAATAAAATGTCACAACAGACAAAAGTCTGACAAAAACTTTCAGTTAGTTATAGGAAGAAAATATCTAATAAGGAAATATTTTGTTTTAAAGTACTGTTATAAAATTAGAAACAATGTTGTATTATTAGAGAATTGTTAGCACAATATTCAAAGTAATAGAAATAAAAGTATATAGTAATATAATAATATTTTTACGTATGTGTTTTTTTGATATTGTGTATTAAGTAATGAAAGATCATTTTCGCACAATCATTTAGAGAGCTTTACAATTGCAATATAGAAAAATGAATTTTTATTTTATATATTTTTGTAGAGGCCTCGGTAGCCAAGTGGTAAAGCACTCCAGTATGGTAATGTAACGACCGAAGGAGTACGGGTTCAAACCCCGTGAGGTACTGAAAAATTTTTCAAATGGTACAGCCACATCGGTTCAAATATTATAATTATAAATAATTAATAAAGATATAACTAATAAAAAAAAATAATATAAATATATAATATACAAAAATATATACCAAATAATTAATATAATTTAATAAAAAGGCCCACATTTCGAAAGGCAAAAGGACCTATAAAGTTGGCCTACAGATTTATCTGTAGGATCAACTGTTAAAATAAATAAATAGATAAGTAAATAAATAAATAATTCTAAATAAAACCATATCGGTTATAATTAATAAAGATATAATAAATAAATGCTTAGCAGAAATACAACTTTAGTGAAACAAAATAAAACAGAGAAAAATTCGAAAAATAGTATTTTTTATGTCACCTACAAAATTTATTCGTGTGTTCATAGTTGCAGAAAAATGCACAGACGAGCAGGAAATTTTTCTGCAGTAACTTTTGTTCATAGAAGCAGTTTACATTTCAGAGTGAAAGTTGGATCAAATAAGCCACGCCAGTTTTCTGTAGTCTAAAAAAAAGTTTGATAGTAATTAATTTCAATTAAAATTGATTTAAAATAAAAATAGTTTTATTTAAATTGAAAACTGTTTCATTTAATCTGAAAATGCTATATTTCATAAATGCTTACATTTTTTTTTATAGATTAATCATCAAATATAATATTAATTAATATGTTTATTATATTGTTATTATTTAATTTTTTTTTCATGATACAAGAAACAATTATTATGTTATTAAAATTGCAAGATGTGTTTGTTAACTTCAATTTGATACGTTGTATATTATAAATCATAATATACACGACTTTGACATTGTGGCAATAAACCAGTCTGACGATTGGATTTTTTGACGTTTTGAAAATCACGGATAGTTAAAATTCATTGTACTAACATTATTTGTTACAGTATCTAATAGATATATATTTTTGATACTATTGTAATTGATTGGGTAGAAATAAAAATAATAATAATAATAATAATAATAATAATAATGAAAATAATAATAGACTATAAATATAATTATTTTATAATTCTGTAAAAATAATTCTTGTAAACCTAATAATTTGATCACACAGCAATCGCTAAGACCAATAAATTTAATTTATTTTAAGAAATTGTGAACAATTAGAAAGGTAATATTTTATAATTGAAATTAATAAAGGCAAAAAAAAAAATTACTAACGGAATTAAACAGTGTTTCAGATGAAAATTTAATTGAAAAATAGAAAAGTAGAGTAATTGTACTTTTTAGCACAAAACTTAATATTAAATCGTTCATTTTCAGTAACTTGGAAGGATAAATTAAACAAAATTGAATAATAATAATCGAATTATTTAAACTTTTGCAACAAGAGTTAAAAATAGCTATCTGGAAAATATTTGGAAATTTTTGTAAGCTTAAATATATGCTATTTGAAATTAATTTATTTTGTATTCGTGTAAAAGAACATTATCCCAATAAAATTCATTCTGTACTTCTGTAGATCGACTGATAATTTGATAACATTGTATAAAATATAAGATAATATAGAGGTATATTTTTTGACGTATATCTAATTGTTACTATAACAATAATAATGACGAAATATTTGTATGTATATATAACAATAATGTAGACTTTGATGACGGTTAAGATTGTAGTAAGTCTAGAGTAAACTTTGAAAGAACAAATTCAAACAATATACAAACTTTTTTGTTTCATTTTTGTATATTTTTTTTTTTTATTTCAATTTCATTTTTTAGATATTTAATTATATTATTTTTGTTTACATTTTCGGTTTGTCTGCGGAACAATAAATAAAAAATGTCCCTCGATGGCACTTAACGCGCGTTTTATTATTTTCTTTTTTTTTTTTTTTGTTTCACTTTTTTATTTTTATTTTACTGTTTACTGTTTTTTTTTTTTATTGTCCCATTTTATTCTTTTGTCAACAGAACAATACCAACTAAAAAACTAAACAAAAAGTGAAAAAAAAAAAAAAATAATAATAATAAATATAGCAATAAAATGAGAAAAATGAAAACAAATAAAAAAAAAGAAAGAAGAAAATAATATAAGAAATATTCGGGAAATATTTTCTAAGTTAAAAAGAAAAACGAAGAAAAAAGTGTATTCCAAAAACAATAAAAATAAAAAAAAAAAAAAAAATAACAAGTTGAAGTATGATGGTCACCCACTAATATTTTACGCGAAATGAAGATGAACGATAAATAAAAATTCATCAAAATAAAGAAATGAAAAACAGACAACTTTGACAATTTAAGGAATTTTTTTATTAAACTCATTTAAGCTGAGTAAATTGAATTGTCTACAGTAATTATTATTACTTGATGGTTACATTCTAAGAAGATTTCAAAAAGAGATAATTTTTTGGTAATTTTCATATATACAGATTCACTTCAAATTGTATATTCACAACACAATCTATATACCTTTATTATATTTGTTTCAACTTTACATAAAAGTTAAAATTATTTTATTTACAATGTAATTTGTTCGATCATTGTTATGTTGTTTATTATTTGGTAAAATCAGTCAGTTCCAAACATAAATCAGCTTTTAAGAATAAAACTAGTTTTGGTAAAAAATGTTTGCTAGATTAGTACCAGTAATTTTGATGGGTCCATCATAAACCTCTATAAATTAAATTGAAATTAAGACTAGTGTTCAATAACCAATAATAGGTAAGATATCAGGTGTAGAACGAAATGTAATTTATTTTTTTGAAATGGTGAAATTATAATAAGCTACATTTCGAAAAGGAAAAATTACCTATAGTTGGCCTATTTATCCATAGCCTGTATATTACAAGTCCGCTGATAAGATAAATAAAAAAGTTGTGATTGGTTAAAGAAATTGTCCGAAGCTTGAAATATTGTTTGTTGCGTTGTTTGAAATGCAAATTAAAAATTTGGTAAAAGTATAATTTGGTATATAGACCCCCAAATTCTGTTTAACTCCCGTGGTTCAACGAAAATTACCACACATCAAATCTAAATAACAAAATACGAATTCAAGTAAATTCCTAACAAATGGACATCAAATTCAAAAATAGACTTTTAATTTATTGCAATATTTCAGAGCAAAAGTCAACAACAAAATGTAAAACAAATGAAATTAAGAGAGCAACAATAGCAAAGTTGTTTTAAAAAAATCTTTAGGGACATCTTAAAATTTTTTGACTTTATAAACGAAAATAATTTTAGTGATTAATTCTATCTGATTTTCTTGTATACTTTTGTTAATTTTTAGTTGTTTTTTTTTGTTTTATTTTTATGAAAAACAACAAGAAAACAGGATACATTGGAGAAATACAAAAAAATAAAGGTTGATTTTTTCATTATGTGAAAAAAGTTTTCACTCTTGATCATGATTTAATTTCGCAAATGAATTTGTATTTCCAATATTACATTGTTATGCTTGCTGCAGTGGAAAGCAAAAGTATTAATACACAATATATTTTTTTTTTTAAATTCTGTTAATATTTGTATATCAGAATCTATCTATTTTTTCTTTATTTCTTCTTCGATTGTAATATTTTACAAAATTTAGCAAAAACTTCTATTCGGTATTATTTTATAACAATGTATACAATTTTCAATGTATTGGGTTGTAACGGTACATTTCAACAGTATATCCCAATGATTAATATATTTGACATTTGACAGCATTAAGTGGTAAGCCTAGATGCAACGTTCGCTTTTGAGAAGCGTTTTATTCTTATGTGTTGACTACCTGATTATCTTAGCTTTCCACAAGTGGATTTGAATGGTTTGCTAACCGTGTCCAACACATTTTGGTTGTAGCAGGTAGCAAGTTATTTCTTATGACTGACTTTCAAAAATACCAAGGCGCGCTGACAATTACTCTATTTACCTTTGCTTAAACACGTTCAATAATTGCTATGTTTGAATTGCTTATCGTACCCCCCCGCTGGATAATGTTAGTCTAGTTTGGCTTCAGTACCTATACTTTTATAGACAAGAAAGCTGCTTTCTTAAAAACTTTATTAATTTCTAGCAATTAGCCAGAATAAGTTGGTTTTGGACATATTTATTTACTTATTGCTGCAATATGCTTCCTACAGGTTAATTTTTGGCGCAAGTGTAGTCCAAAATGTTTGACCGAATCCGTCATTGCTAACGGGATTGTTATTGGCTTTAACTGGAGCATAGGTTTCTTTACTAATAGTAGTGACTTCGTAGTGACTAGTTGATTTGAAATGATTTGTCTTAATTCTCCACTTTATTATGTCAATAAAGTTTCTTTTAAACTTAAAGGATGATATACGAAGAAACATTGCAAACATGCTGTATTTCGTATTTGTAAATTAGCAGTAAATAATAAATATAAACCAGGTGTTAATACGCTCCCTTATGATACATCGGCGGAGATGTTCATTAATTGGAAATATTCATTGTTAAATGTTACTATGAATTTACTGTTAGTCAAATATGCTTTACTGATGTAAGGTGGTGGTAATATTGGTGTGGTGATTTTTCTTTCAGCTTAACTGGTTGATACTAGAAGTTAAGCCTTAGTAATTGTGGAATAATTATTTGAAATTTTTAATTTTTAATGTACATAAATATACTTTTGTAATTAACTGTACCTATCAATATAGATATAACGTATCCCTAATCTTAAATATGTATTTATTTTTTGCCGGCATTTCTATATCATACCGATATTCTAGCTTATATAAATACCTAGATAATTTTTTTTTTATATAAAAATTAATATGTAGGTATATATTTTTAGGCTCTTTATAAAATTCTTGAATTTGAAAAGAAAGCGAAAGTAAAAAACGAAATAGAAAAAAAAAACGAAACGAAATGAAAGTTAAGAAGTTGACTTGACTAGGAAATAAATTTAAATATTTAATAATGTTATGTTATATTATTTTGTTTATTTTTCGTGTTGTGTTTCATCTTTTTTATTATTTATTTTTTATTATTCTTATTTTGTAAAGATTTAATAGCTGTAGGCATATTTTTATTTCAAAATGAAATGAACAAATTAATTTTAATTTTTATTTTTCTGTTATTTTAATTTTTTTTTAAATATTTTGTCATAAATTTTTTTTTGGACAAAAGCAAAAAGTTATGTAATCATTAAAGTAAGAAAATATTAATTTTTTTAATAGACAAATTTTTGAGTAAAATTTTAAAATTAAATTTTTTTTGTTTTTGTTAATAAATTGTTAAATTATTAGATTCTTTACGTATCTTATGTACATTCTATTTATTTATGTCTTGGTTAGATCAAACAAATTATAGTTAATTCTTAACATTTAATTGTAGATGTGAGTAGAAGTGTTAAACACTTTAGCATAGGTGACATAAATTTTATCCCGTTGTTATTGGACTTTGTCCATGATTTGTTTTATTTTTTTCTAAAAAATGTTCAACATCAACACAAAAAATCTCAACTTTAATGAAAAAACAAAGAAAAATCATATTAATTAGCAAAATCTAGCATTTTTAAAATTAATAAAATAAGAAAAAAAATTTTTTTTCTTAGAAATATTTGCCTTTAATTTAAACGTACTAAAACTTTTTGTAGTTTAAAACTTTAGAATCGCAGCTTGATATAAAGTTTTCAAAGCAAGTTATGATTGTAATTACGGAAAAAGAAATTAGCCGAAATTCTAGGAAGTCTTGAGATGAGATTAAGAGATTTGGTAAAAAGTTCGGCTAATTTGCTTTTTCCGTAATTTCAATCATAATTTGCTATGAAAACATTATATCAAACTGCGATTCTAAAGTTTATTTTTGTAGTTTTAGTACGCTTAAATTGAAGGCAAATATTTCTAAAAAAAAAATTTTTTTTTCCTTATTTTATTTTCGATTTTTTAGTGAAAATATTTTTTTAATGATAAATAATATATTTTTTTTTTTTTTTTTTTTTTCTTTATTAATTCATATATTTCTGATTTAGCTTATAATGATACATTGATGTTAATACTTATAGACTATGAATAATTCACAATTTTTTTTTTTTTTTTTTTTTTTTTACATATAATTTATATAATTTTAGATTGATATGAAAAATTCGGTGACCTAAGCTTTCGCTGTCTGGTCTTATTGTTATGAATTTTACAGCATAATATCATACTTGTAAAATTCTTATGCTTATAAAAAATAATGTTAAGTTAATGAGTAAGAAAAAGAAAAATTTAACAAAAAAAATTTAAAAACTAAATAAAATACAGAGTTGACAAAGAAATGAATGCACATTCTTAAAATCCCCAATATTTATGATAGATTAAGTAATTCTTTAATTTTATTTTTGAAGATACAAATATTTTCAATATTTTTGATTTCATTTGGTAACTCGTTATCGATTTTAAGACAGTTATATACGCAATTATTTCTTTGCTTTTCAGTTTTAAAGAATGTTAAATAAAAATTAGTTTTGTTGCGTGTATTGTGATTGTGTATATCAATATTCCTATTTAAAATTAAATTATGCTTTATTTTGTTATTTATTATCTTGAATGCAACCATGTATAGTTCTTGCTTACATATTTTATTGAAACTGATATATTTTTCAGAATAGAGCATATGAGTGGGATGCAATGTAGGGTAATTATGTATGATTTGAATGGCTTTTTTGATAAGAAAATCAATTTTGTTCAGATAGGTTTGTGGAGCTGTGTTCCAAATAGGATTAACGTAGATTACATTTTGAAAGAACAACACATATAATCAAATAGCACTAAAATTCACTCTTACGCAATTTGTTTATTATTACTCATACTTCAAATGTGTAATTATATTTTATATTACTGTAACAAATTTTATAAAAATATGTAGGTATCTTTTTAAAAATTTTTTGGAGATTTTTGATTACATACCTTTTAATTTCTTAAATTCCGTATTAAAAAATGTTCACTAATAAAAAATTACGCACTTTATAAAATGAAACCCTGTTAAATACAAAAAATATTTGACGTAAAATCGTAGATAAAATCTGAGAAAAAGTCTGAAATGTAAACACTCATTCGACTTTATCTACGATAAAATGTAAACGCTGTAAACGCTATCTAAGCATAAATTGGCATATAAAAGTATAAGATATACATGCATAAATCGAAATTGAACTTTTTTTTACATGCTGGAAGTAATAGATAACTGATAGGTTCAAATTTTATTTTCTTCCATAAATAATGTTTGCATTTTATTTTCAATTAAACTAAGCCATACGATTATGTATGTAACAAATGCAAACGCAAACCCTATATTATGACACATGTACGTACATTATACTTAGTGAGAGAAAGAAAAATAATAAAAGAAAGAGATTAATAAAAGAAACCAAATTAAAAACACAAAAATAATATAATGATAATGATGATTGAAAATAATTGAATAATATGTAATTGATAATGATTATATTTCACATATTTTTTTTATATTCTTTTTTTTGTTTTTGTTTTTGTTTTTCTTCTTTACCCCATAGAAATGTCAATAAATATAGTGAATTTAAAGAGAAACCAAATTTTAACTTTATCAAATATCCATATTCCATTATTAGTGCACACACATATGTAAATTTCACCTTTGTTGAATGCAAAGAATATCTATATTAACAAGAATATACACTTCCAGTTTACGTAAACCTAAGACAATTTTTAAGAAATACCAAACCCAGCAAAATATCATTAGTTAAAAGAGTTAAAATTTAAATTTACTTATCTTATACCAAATTTATTATGAGAGAGAAAAGGTACAAAACAGATGTTTGTCTTTTGCTTTATACTGTAAAATAATTTTGCGTGCTCATTATTCTCCCTTGGATTTGTTTACGTTTCCTCCCATTATTTATATGAGGCAGGGTGGCAAAAAATGTTAGTTCTAATTTAGTTTGTTCCCTTATACGATGTTTAATTCTGATCTTTTATTATTTTAATATTTTCGTTTTAAACATTATTATTTTCGTATATACCTATTAAAAATATTAAATTATAATTACATTACAACAATATAAAATATTATTAACATTTTTGTCAGTAATAATTTGGAGTTATAAATATTATTATTTTTTATTAATTAAATATTAAATTATAGTAAACCTAAATATTATATATAAATTATTCTGCATTTATCTGGATGTTGGTAAGTTCGACGGAACGCTCCAACACATATACAAATTGCATATATATACAAATTGCTTTGATGCTTTTTTTAACCCCTGTCTACCATGCTGAACCTTTGCAGAAAAAATTGATTGCATGAACTATATTTTTTTAATTTTATGTTAGTCTTTTTCGCAAATAATAAGGAAAAATAAAAAATAAGAATAATAATATAAATAAAACAAACAATTTTTTTGATTTATAATAATAAGGACTAATAGAATTTTAATCAATAGTTTAATATGGTATAATAACCAAAAGGCAAACAGCATTTAACACAAAAAAAAACATAATTCACTCAAAGGTTATTCTTATTACTTAAAATTATACATAATAATACACATGTGTATCAGCATATTTGTATTGTATAATATTATACATTATACTACTTTATTGCTTCTACCTTTTATTTTTGTCATTATTGTGTGCGTAACTCACTTCACTCAAAAAAAATTATTTTTTTTTTTTTTTGTTATTTTTTATTATTTGCTGTATCTGTATTCTGTATGTTCTGTATGCTCCATTCCAAAAATATTATTTTATTTTCAGTGTTAAGTGTTCACTGTTCACTTCACGGTTCAGGTTCACAGTTCAATCAATAGAACTTGATAGAAGTAGAGTAGGATAATTAACTCTACTTCTACGTCGGATAATAAAACATTGTTTTTTTTTAAATTGAAAATTATTGATGAAAATGTTTTTGTATTTTTTGTAAATTTTACCAATTTAGATACAAAATTTTGAATATTTTTTTAAAAATAACGCAATACCAAATTAACAGTTTATTCATATAGCAAAATAAGATCCCTATACATTATACAAAAGACAAAATTTATATGAAAATAAGATCCCATTTTTAAATTTCCTCTCCCAGAGCCCACAATAACGCTAATACGGTATTATTTATACAAAATGCAACCCAACTAACGAATTATAACTAAATGGAAGTGAGTACGGGTATACCATACAAAAATACAAACATTTTATACAAATTTATTGGTATGGTACTTCTTTTTCTGTTATATAAAAAAAAAAAAGATTAGTGTTAGGCCAATATAAACATAAATAAAAATAAATAAAAAGTGATATAAACATAAGTACTGTAATTTCGGAATAAAGAATCTAATGAAAGAAAAAAAGAAACTAGGATTTATTTTGCTTCCGTCATTTATGACGGGTTACAAAGCTAGTTTATTATATTGGTATACGATTATAAAATAATACTGAGGACAACATCAATTTACAAATCACAGAATTTAAAGAATATAATAACGCTGTTTTAGTTAGGTCTCCTAAAAAGCTTATGCATAGTTGATACAATTTAGAAAATAATATTGCTAAATATTTCAACAAAATTTTTGTCGAAATTTTTTTTTAAAAATTATTAACTTTTTTTTATTTAATTTCAGCCAACTTTTTTTGTTACTCTCTTTTGTTTACTATATTTTTTCTTTTTCTTCGTTAAATTCTTATTACCGTCTATTTCTTAAAATTTTTAGCAAATTTGCATATGAATTTGTGGGCAAACAAATGAATACATACATGAGTTCATATTCTTTTTATGGATATACTTTGGTTGAATGGTTATTGAAATGGGTATTTTGTTGAATTGAAGCAAATTGAAACAAACATATAAAGTTCAAGGCAAGTTAATTAAGGCAAATATAATAAAAATAGTGTTAAATGCCACATAAAAAAAAAATTTATTTACAATAATTATAATAGAGCTTATTATGGGGTAAAAATATATTATTATAGTTAAAAATAAAGTAAAATAAGAATATAACAATGAAATACCAAGTACATTATAAAAAAAAGAATATAAAAGAATCAATTTATATTATTTTAATAATTAGCAAACAATAAAAAAATTTAAAATTTTATATCAAATTATAAGTTATGAAAGAAGAATAATAAAAAAGAAACAAAAAAGGAAAATAAGGAAAACTAAAATTAATAATGATAATGATTCAAATTTAAATATCACAATATTTATTTAACAATTATTGAGGTAAAAACTAATAAATAAAAAAAAAAAATTGATATGAATTAAGCTGAAATAACATAATAATTTAATCTACAAAAATAAACTTAGGTCTTCATTGAATACACGTTCATTGACACAAATATTATTTATTTTTTAGAGACTGCTTTATTTGGAGTAGGTTAATATGGGAATTATATGATTTACATGAACACATCATTTTATTTAATTGTTCTTCCCATAATTAGTTCTATTAAAATTTTATAGAATTAAAACAAAAGCTGAGCTTAAAGAGTAATTGTGTAGAAGAACTGTTCCCTTTGGTTATTTCAGTTTAGAATGGTTCAGTGATTTCCAAGAGTATTGCAATGTAATTAGTTCAATCCGTGCTCATATAGGGTAATTTTAATCTATCTGGTTATGGGAAATTTCGTAAAGTATATTCTAGGTATTTTTTTTGGACCGATTCAATTCTCTTAACATCTATATTCAAGAAAGTATGTTTTTTTCATATCAGGTAAGCTCAAGGTATTTTAATACATAGTGATCGTTAAAGTTTATAAATACACAATTTTTTTTATTGTAAATTATTGTGATAATGCTTTTATAAAATAATTTTAATTAAATAGTATTTTTCTTGATTAATTGCTTAACATAATTAATTAATGTATTACAAAATTTACAAAAATACCTGTATAAATTTCAAAATTTTCAATTTGCTTAAATTAGCCATTTTCCAAAAAATCTAAAAAAAGAGAGATTTCATTCTCAAAATGACTTAACTCCTATTTACAATCCTATCTAACTTTAAACATGAAAAACACAACAAATAAATAAATTAGAGGAAGGTTCAGGAAATTAAAGATCAATTAAGTAACTTTAGGCATCTAAATAATTTCAAAATCATGACATAGAAGGAAAAAATTTCCAATTTACTTTACTTAGATAATTTACACGAGTATGGATTCTTTACTAGCCATAAAGAACAAAAAACTAAATTCCATAAAATAAATGAAAAATTCTCAATTAAAACCATAAAATATTCATCATACATTAAATCCATATAAGAAATTTACACAGGTAATAATATAGGTATATATATAAACATATATATTTATTATAGATATATACATCAGTTCTATTTTAAGTTCCTGAAAACTAACCTAAAAACAATTTTCTTTTTAAATAAATTATTCGGTTTTGTAATCCTTAAGTCATTATTCCTCTATTTGTCTATTTTATAGCCTTTTTTTCTACATTTTGTTTTTTTATTTTTTATTTTTTGTTTGTTTGTTTTGATTTTGTATTAGGAGTGAGTTGATTTTGTTGTTGTATATATTGAACACCATATTATTAAATGATGAATTAGCACGGTTATTGAACAAAAATCTCCTTTCATTTTCCTAAGGAAGAAGGATATTCATTACAGAGGATGTATAGTGTCTATCAAATATTGTATAATCTAATGGGATAGTGTAAAAAATTTCCGAAATTTGTAGTATAATGGAAAAACCCTTCATAAAATATTGAAGTTTCTATGGCATAATGTAATTACTGGCTACTAGTCAGATTCAAGAGAAAAGGGATACAAAACTTTTGTATTCTTTAGTGAGTGTGGCAAGTAAGATTGATTTTTTTTAAAGAAGTCTTAAGAATTATCAAAGCTGTCTTCCTAGTAATAAACTAACAGTATTCTAATTGATATTAGTTGTATAAGAATAATTAATAGAATTTTAAATATTGTTGCACTGATATACAGTTTAGTAATTCTATACGAGCTTGTTAGCTCTTTTGAGTACTGAATAAATGAATAAATAAAAAAAATAAAAAAAATATTCAAACCCACTCTCCTGCTTCAAAATGAAAATATGACTCAAAGACCTGAACACTCTCGGAATGCAAGTGAATCCAAAATGTGCACTGAAATCAGCATTTCTTCGATATAACGGAAAGCGCAGCCAAATGTTGGGACTTTTTGAGTCGCTGCAAAGCATCTAAAGACCACCTTCAAAATCTATAAGAAATATATACTACCCAAGCTCCTGTATCACTCACATTTATGGGCAGTCGCGCCGTAAAGTTTTTTAAGTTTTTCGAACGAAGTTCAAAACCGTAACCAAATTTGTCTTACAGACGACACAAATAAGACCACACCTGTTTTACCACTTGATCATCGTCGTATTATTGAAGCACTTCCGAGGAACTAAAATCACTTCCTTCTCCTCTCAAGTAACTCCATTGCATAACACGAGGGGCATCAAGCGGCTACCCTTTAACAGTGAGAATTCCGTGACGGTATAAGTCCGGTTTTGGAATTTTTTTTTATAGTTAGATCATCTCGAATATGAAATCCCGTATCCATGAAAGCATTCTCAATTAGAGAAGGGTTTTATTTATGTTTTGCAGACGTTTAAGACGAATATTAAAAACTCGCTCTTTGCCACAAAACTATTTTTCTTACTCCTTTTTCTTTCCTTTCCTTTAACTATGCTTTCCTTTTTCAAATAGCCAACGTTACGTAAGTACTCAAAGTTCAAAACCTAAATTGCGGTTATATAACTGAAAAAAAACAAATAGAATTAAGCATTCAAATATTATAACACCCCATTTGCCTACACACGTTATTTAGGATTTCGATAAGGCGTCCTAAATCTTCAATTCATTTGTTGTCATGGTGAATCTCTATTTTTTTTTTGTACTGTCAGTAGGTGCAGCTATAATATAACCTATATAGTATTAATCAGCTCATATTTATCAGATTGGATATTAAAGACAAAATAAGGGGTATACCTCTTAAGCCATATTAAAGCTGGTGTACTGGAAGTTAGCGAACTTAGTTTAACTTTTTATTTAATGTTCACTATAGTACAAATATACCGTCCGTCACAATAAAATTTATTTCGGATTACAACATAAAAATATAGAAGATGCGACAACTAAGCAGTATAACGAAAGCTAATGAGCGAAATGGAATAAACGGAAGATCAAATGAAATAAGGCAAAATCTTAACATGTAAACTTCACCAACAGATAAATAGAGACACCTTTAGCAATGAAAGTAAATAAAGTCATCATACTATACGAAAACACTACAAAATAGTTGGACATGACACTAGATGGCGAACTTTCTTGAAAAAAGAAGTAAAGAAAAAAATGAAAAAGCTTTACCAGAAATACAGAGAGTTATTTTGACTATTCGGCCGAAGTTCGAAACTATCAATATACAACAAAGTTTTTATACACAATCAAATATATTGAAGCCAGTCTGGGATTACGGTATTCAATTATTAGGCTGTGCTAAACAATACCATACTCAAGGTATCCCAACATTTCAAAATAAAACATTGCGTTGTATATAGTTAACCGCCACTTTTATGTTCGTAGTACTAATATTCATAAGGATCTTAAAATCCCTTACATACCAAATGAAATCAAAAAATGCGTTGACATTGCAATATTCGTCTATCTCATCTTGTCAGTATTAAAGTTTTACCTTTAGTTTACAATAAACCTTGTTAGACGACTCAATCGAACGAAATCATTTGAAATGTGTTAGGTTAAAATCCGTAATAATAATCTTTTAAAAATAAGGTTAACATAAAAATTAATGGTTAGTCATATTTGTCTAGTTTTAATTGTAAATTGAGTAATAGTTTGGAGTGATTAATGGATTAGCCCATAAAAGTATTCTGGAGCCGAGCCAACTTTGCTCAATCCTGTTTCTGTTTCGACGATTTTCTTGAAAAATTAAAATAGAGTTGGTTCGTTTTATACAAAATTTGGGTAGTACCTCCATGTGAACATTTTCTATTAATATATATGTATATTACTTAGAAGAAAGTGTGAACGGATATTAATTGGGATAGGCCAAAAAGCAATAAATTTAATTGCTTAACATTGTTGTATTGTGTAATATTAGATTTTGGAGAATCATTTAGAGATGACTAAGGAAAAAGATTTCAACTTTACTCAAACACTTTTATATGATACGCACTTGTAATTCTGGGTAAATAAAGAAAACTATAAAGATATATTATTATTGTTATAACATATAAGTAAGTAAAAATCTTTTAGTTAATAATAATGTGTAAAAGAACAAAACTATTGTAATAAGCGCCAAATCATTGTATTTGTTTCAAGAGGAAAAACACTATTAAGTGAACATAATATTAAGAGAAGTTGAAACTTCCATATTTGCATAAAATATTTACGTACGTGTAAAATATGACATGGCATTTTTTTTTTTTTTTATAATTACTTACAACATATTTTTTGTTATATTTGTTTTTACTTTAAGAATATTATTTTTATAATATTAGGAAGTTGTTATTACTATCAGTATTTTGCATTTAAATTTCGATTAGCTATTATCGATATTGTTATTGATGAAATTTTAATAATATTTTCCTTTGTCATTGCATAGGTATTATTAAATTATTTACTTTTATTGATTTAAGTAAAAAATAATAATTATTTCTGGTAAAAAATAAAATATTTAGGTAATACCTAATATTTTTTTTAACGATTTTTCGTTTATTTTTTATTTTAAAAACTAGATTCATTGTAAACCAGTGAAAATTTCGTAATTTTATTGAAAATACCAGGATTTATTATATTAGTAGTATGAGGAAAAATAAACAGTTAGGATTAGCGTATCAAAAATTAAAATAAATGAAAAGATTTTATCGTATCGTAACTCCTGTTACGTAAACTAAAATAATATTCTAGAGTCTGTTGTGTCTCTGTGCACAGGTATATATTTATTAATTAAAATTAAAGAGATTTTACGTGGTCGACTTCTTATATTGAAGTGGTCTATTATATACTCTTCCATCATAATATGTACTTAATATAATTATTAGCTAATACCAATTATAATTATAATGCTCTTTATCCTAATTACAATACAACTATAATTATTACTTAACTTATAATATACTAATACGGATTATACTTATAACTATAAAGTATAATATGCAAACATAATACATAAACATGTATTAATATAATATATAACAGCGTCTTCAAACAATGCTGTTAAATCCGAAAGTCTACTTTGCCATGCGCAATTTGAAATAATACAAAAATATCAAGTTATATCTAATATTGAAAATAAAAAAAATTGGCTCTTCTGAGGGAGATGTTGTATCGGTGTAGGACCTATTGACCATGTCCTAAAGGTAGCTAGAATTGATAGCTTTCCAAAAATATATATCTTTAGTGGCGCATCTTATCCTTTAAGGACGAAAAGGACATTTGAAAGCATCCTTGTTGTTTTAATGTTTTAGTACAATATTCGTTATATATGTGGATCCATTAAATATATTCAGTTACATATTCTAGAAATATAACAGTCTGAAGTATATTTCAACATTTATTTGATGGTGTTTGGTGCTGCATTGATGGTGTTTGGTGCTGCAGAATTTTGAAAAAAAAAAAAAATTTTATTTTCTTTACCGTAAAACCACCCTAATATTTATATACTGTTAGAAAGCTATCGTTTTTTCTATAACTCATACATACACACATTATGTCTGACAAAAGATTGTAGTAATAAATAGAACATCGAACAACGTTCAAACATAACAAAAACCTGCTTTTTTCTTCAATTTTTTCAGTATATTCTTATTTCTATTACAACCTACCTTGTACCTTGACCACACAATTTGAGACCACTTAGATTTTTTTATTTGATTTTAAGAGATGTAATGATCTGCTTCTGAAAATTTTGAATATCTACCTTAATTAGTTTCCGCTCGTCATTAATGGGTTAATAACACGTTTAGATTTAATGACAGAGTTAGAATAACAAGACAAGGGAAATTTTTAATGGATTATAAGCACAGTACTGAATGCGACCGAAATGAACCGATAAATAAATGTTGCATTACTTTTAATAAAATCACACATCTCTATTTCACATCTCTGTTTCCAGAAATACATTTAAAAGCAATTTATATCAATACTTTTCCAATTTACTGACCTCAGACAATAACTAACACTAACCAATTAATGAATTTACTATTCAAAATGATAATATTACACAAAAATATTTTCATACTCAGAATATTTTGACTAAACCATCAAGTTATACTTTTTCATCAGTACTCTTTATTGTTCTATTAAAATATTATTATGAGTTATCAAATTGCTTAAAAATTTGTGTTTTTGACTATGTGATACACATAATATTAATTACTCATTAAAAGATACGTTGTCATATTTTATGTTGTTTCATAGTCAATGCATTAATATATTTATTTTTTTATTTCTAATAATGTTTATGTAGCTATATATATACCTAGTTTTGGTATTTGAAATAAATAAATTCTAATTTGTTATATTAGTATTATAAAACTACATTCTTGTACTGCTTACATTATGTTAGTTGGATTGGCGTTTTCTTGATACATTTTCCTCTAAAACGTCATGTCATTTGTTTTAAAAAGTGACTACAATAATAAATTATAATATTAAAATGCATACAAAACAGGATGAAATAATTAATTTTTTTCTTTTTTTATTTATTTCAATTTTATTCAAATATTTTTTTATTTTATTTATTATTAAAATAAAAATTAAACTTTGATTCACAATAATTTATGTTTTTCTGTAAACTCTTCAAAATATGCTCAACGTTTTGGCCAACAATTCGCTCGCAAAATGATTTCCAGTTATAATCGATTTATTGATGATATCTCTTAGTCTGCACCTTTAAAAAATTACTATGTATTTACTAGATAATTGAATATTGAATGTAATAAGTTAACTCCAATTAAAATATCAATAGAATAAAGTAATATAATATTATAATAACTTTTATAATCTCAATTAACGCTTATTTTTGTACGTACTTAATTAAAAAAATGTATACAAGTATATGTATATGTCGGTAGGCATAATAAATTATAAATACAGTCTGCTATACTAAAACAACACTTTTTATTAATCTCAATTTAAAAATTTTATTTAAAAAACCAATTCATTATTTATTTTATTTTTTTATTATTTCTTTGAAATGATTTAATCATCTATAATATAAAATTAATGCATTTTCAAATCCATAAATATAAAATTTTCAACAAAATTAAGTTTTATTTAAATAATAAACTTAAAATTATTCACTATAACCAAATGGTATTCAATGAATATATGTGTACAGGATGCATTTACAATCGTAAATTTTATGAACTTTTAACCAATTGTAAAATACTTAAAATGAAAAATTTTCCATTAATTGGCTTGAAATCAGTGGCGAGTCGTAGTATTTTAAGATAAGCGTTAACGGATAAAAATTGTATTATCAGTACATTTTGCTCAAGGATTGCGAGTTCAAAAAACAATTTTTTTGATTTTCATCAACGAATTACTCAAAACAACTTTTAATCACAGTTTTGTATACAACAGTTCTCTGGTGGCATTCTTCGATTTGATTAGTAAATTTATTAGCCGCAGTTGTCAAAAAATTATTAACATGATTAATGGAAAAAAAATCGAAAATTACGTCAAAAAGTAAAAACTGTCTCACATAAGCTTCTAGCATATGAACACAATTTTTCTTTCATATATAAATTATTTTGCAAGACATGACGGATATAGTTTAAATATTTTAAGTATGCGGATAAATTAAAAAATTATTTGGAATAATTTTATTTTCGGTATGGGAAAAGGAGCTGCCAAATTAATATAAAGTGTTGTCTATTCATCTTTGGAACTCAGAAAATGTAATATAATTCATATATTTGGACTGGCGCAATACAAAACTGTTATGCAAAGGAGGGAAGTTTCTATATAAAATACAGTCAAGAAAAAAGTAAAAGTAATGTAGAAAACTTTGAAATGCTCTCCTGAAAAATTACATTTTAGACTTACAATATACTAGAATGTGCGGTGCGATATGAAATTAGAATATTATAAAAATACAATTTTACTAGTAACAAAAAAAAACAAATTTGGTTGAATTAGCAAGAAAAAAAGGTACTACAAGCTCTTGGTCGTCAATATTGCATATAATTGGATAACATAATTCATTCATATCGTTTATTTCATTAATTTTATTTATTTATTTGGTTAACCATTGTTTTTTTTTACATATTTATTTGTCATATAAATTGTTACTCATATCTAAAAAAATTTTTAACATATTCTAGTATTTTAATTTTAAATTTACTTAAATTAATTTCATGCTTTATTTCATTAGGTAATTCATTGAATAATTTTACACCATTATACAAAAGCATACCATTTTTCATTTTGTGCACAACTGACATAAGACATTCGTCACAATATTCATTGATTGACACTATTAACCATTTTAAAGTAGCTAGTTAACATAAAATCTACTTTAAAAATAATTCGCATATATTTTTTCTATAACTTTTCTTATCTAACTTTTTTGGAAATCAAAGAACTGATGTAGGTATAACATTCAAAATGAGGTCTTATAATTGTATTGTAAATAGTAATTGTACTATTAAGAGCTAATAGATTTCGAATTTTACAAAAAAAAAGTAAGTTTTTTTTTTTAAATTTCCTTACATATGTAATCTATATGGCTCTTTAAATGAAGGCAAAAATTATTTACAGGCTAAAGTATATACCGTAATGTAAGCATATTATGTATTTCAAAAACAGTAGCTATATTTATTGTATTCATTGAATAATTTATTTGTTCTTTATTAAAAATATAATTTTGTAATTAGATTCTATTGAAGATTTTTCTTAACACTTTTCCAATTTTATTCATGAACGAAATAAACTTTAACACGAGTCGCCCTTGCTCATAAAATATTGTAATTGTAAATGTACTTCGGTGATTTATATGATTATCGAGAGTAAATTAATTACAACTACTCATTTTTTCTATTTATCGATTTTTATAAACAAGTTATTAGATTATTATAAGAACTTTAACAGAAATTTTTTTAAACAAGAAATCAAAAAATATTGTTTTTATTCTTTAATTTTTAATAGACTTTAACAACATCCTAAACCATGACATACTAATCTAGAATTAAAAATGAGAATACGGGTTCAAGGAAAAATTATATTTTATCTTAACATTTATTTCAATCGAATTTAAATTTCCGTTTTTAGTTTTTTTTTTTTCATTTGCTTAATATTACATTTAAGGTTACATAGTATTATTCACATTTAAATTCTTGTACATACAATGTGTAATATATATATAATATTACTATATAGGGAAAACAATAAATTTTAATAGTCTCTGCTTTGTTAAATATCCTTTAAGTACAATAAAAATTGCGTATTCTGTTGAGAATTCAATTCATCAGGATATTTGAGTAATTCAATAATCATAAACACACACACAATGATAAGGTATGAATATTATTTATCTTAAAGTTGCCAAATATTATGAAATTTTTGTATGAATTATGTAAGAAATATTTGCTAAAATTTTATTCGTTGAAAATTAAACTTAATATTAACAAAAAAAATTTATTTATAATTCAAATTAACGTGAATCAGAGAGTACCCGTAATCTATATAGTCTATAGCAATTGATAAGCAAGTAAGTAAGTATATAGACAATAATACCTTCAATTAAAATAAATGAAATCATAGTTTGAATAAGATATTCAATTTATCTTTTACCTAGTGCAAGACAATGTCGTTTCGTTTTAATTAGATTTTAGAACATATTTTAGTTTTTTAGCACACAAATTTAAGAACACTTCCGTGTGAAATTTCATCAGATATTTATTTCTGAATATTTTCTTTTATTTCTGAATATTATTTCTGAATACGAAAATCCTTGGCCATGTATGGTTTTAGTATTTCATTAAATTTACTATTGTATATAAAGAAGTACTTTGAGTTCAGACACTTTTTTTTTCTTCGAACGCTTTTTCCACTATAATGGTAAAGCGATGATTAAAACTTCATGTTACCAATTTTTTTTTTTTTTTAGGCTTAATTTGATTTCCAAGAAAAATAACAATAAATTTACATGAATTTTCTTTTTAAAATTTTCAAGTTTGTCAGAGGTGTTAGCATCTTGTTACTGATTATTTTTCTTTCTTGCCCCAATGAACGGAACATCTTTTTGATTTAGCTAAATTCAATTTAGTCAAATTTCTTTCTACTGGTTTGGCAATATGTCTACTATTCTTTTGACGTTATTTCTTGTTTCTGCTTCAATAACTTCTTCTACCGTAGATAAATTTAGGTTCTTACAGAAGTTGGATTTTTTAATATATCATGGCGCATTAGTCATAATTCTCATTGCTTTCCACTGGCATCTTTGGATTATATTATCCAAATTACTTTTGGATATATTTTTCGAAATTTGGTATCCGTAAAACCAATATGGTCTTTTAAAAATTATAAAAATTTATAAAAATTTTGTAGATGAGGACTTTCATTTCCAGGCTCAACGTTGATTTGCTCACAATTAGCCAGTACAGAGAGATAATTTTTAAGTATTTCACTACATTGGATTAAGGTACTTCTATACTGAGGTAGACATGATTATTTCTCTGAGAATGTGATCTGAAAACGACTCTTATTTTCATTCACTTTAATTTGCCTTTTATTCAGCCAGTTTTCGATTCTTCTCAGATGCGATATTATAACTGTTAGAATGTCATTCTTGGAAATTTATCGTCGTGTTGTTTACAAATGTAGATAAAAACATTTGACTGGTTTCTGGTAGATCAGAGGTAAAATATTAAGTACAAAATTGCTCCGAGTATGTTGTCTTATAGTACGGCAATTTTAATTTGATGTTGTTTAGTTATAATTGATTTGTGTTTGACTTTAAACGATCTATGTGACAGATAATTTTGTAATAATTTGTGAGCTTCAGGAGGTAGTTGAGTTTTAATTTTATATATTATATTTTATATACTGCCAATGAAGATAGTTTGTTTTTTGTGGGAACTAAAAAACTAAAAAGGTATAATATTGGGTATACCTATACCCTTTAAAATATTTCCATTACAAAATATAGATTTCAAAACATCAAAATGTCCTTAATCAAACACTGTATTAGGTAATGAAAATTATATTTTATCTATATATAATGTCCTAAAATAACATCAATAGCGTTTCTGATGATCTAAAAAGTTTGGCATATTAATTTTCTTCTATTTCTCAGTAGCTTTAAACTGAATTGAAAACTTCATTCCAATCAGAACGAAGTAAAGTCTTCCAATAATATCTTAATAAATTGCTTCTAATTTGTTTTAATTTTATTTCATACTTCGACTTAGTTTTACTTTTTTCATATTAGGTACAAACATTTCTATTATTTTTTTTAAGTATGGCATAAAAATAGTTTAGGAAAAGTTTCTTCCAGGAATTTTCTACCAAGTTATTTTATTTGTATAAATTAGAAAATAATTACCGACATGTACCTACATTATTTTTCTTCTTTGTTCTTTTTATATTCACAACACTGTTAAAAAAAAGTTATTTAGATATGTAGATATAGATTCATTATATTATATTTTATATGTACATATTAAGTATATTATGTTGTTTGGTGGTAACTGACCGAATAAAAATATTCGCGGAAATATTAAAACTTCTTGTGTTATCTACGATGTTGAGGTAAAATGAATGTGTTAAAGTAGTTTTTGTTGTTGCAAAACAAAAAAAGAAAATAAAATAGTGTATTTAAAAAATAGTTTTATATAATAATAATATTATACTTACTATCTATATAATGGTATATACTATATATATAGTAAATATTATATAAATTTTCATTTCGAAAATACTTAATGGAAGTGATTTATTTTATTATTTACATATTGTTTCCTTATTTTGAAATACTTTACCAAATATTTTAATAGGATGGCTTATAAAGTTTTACAAAAATTTGAAAATAATGTAATTTTATAAACAATTTCTCACCTAAGGTTATTAATAGTTTGAGGAAGTATTAAAAAGCGAAAAATAATATAAATTAAAATCAAATTTGCGACTTTTAATCTTTTTTTTGTTTTTTTGCTTCTTAGAAGACTGAAGAAAAAAGCTGAGCAGCTCAAATTGAAGAATAAAATGTTTTTTTCTTTTAAATTAAAATAAATGTAGCCATCTTGTTGGGAAATATTTTGCTAAAATGAAATAATTGAGTGACTTACAATATTACGAAAAACCTGTGAATTGTTGTTCTTTTTTTAATAAATTATTAGCCAAGACTTAATTTTTTTTTATAATCTATATTATTTATATGTCCCTTTTCACAGCGGCTTTCGAATAAGCACGTTAAAGTAAAATTTTGAACTAATTTAGTTAAAAGCTGTGCACTGAACGTTGAATGTGGCAACAAATCTCAGTTATTACTAAGGACTACTGGTAAAACATGTGGTAAAACATATGTACATTTCGTCTTCTATTGGCAAATGTTTCAAGTTAGATGATTTATTTGGTATTCGACCCGTTTTTGATGATCTCCAAACTGCTGTTGTCTTCAAACCTTCCTGAATTAATTCTTCTGTTAATTCCACCAAAAATGATTTGAACAACTAATCAAAACGTCCAGCGTGTAGTTCAGAAAAACCTTTAAATTTTGTAATCGTTTGCTTTTGAAAAAGAACAAAAAGGGATAGTTAAAGAGAGATTTGCGTTCACTTTGAATTTTTATAAATCAAACAAATAAAAAAACTACCCCTTCTTGGGAATGCTTGTAGTGGAATACGATTTCACATTCTAGAAGCTCTGACTATGAACGAATTTCCATAACCAGTCTTGAACCATGTTGGTATTTCCACCTCTATACCTAGTGGTTTTATTTCTTCCGACCATATACCTACTCCAACGAGATGTCTATAAAATTGAGGTAGTGCTCCAACGATAAGATGATGACCAAGTAAATAATTTTGCCAATTATAATTTTATCTTTGTTGGAATTTTTTTGGCTGTTTACCAAATTCTATATTTATTAAATATTTTAGTTGATTCCGAATTCATTTGATAGTTCAAAAAATTTTGATTTTAATTGAGATGATTTTGAAAATCGGAATTTTGTTATGGTGAGATTTTGGTAAGCGGAATGTTGGTTAATATAATCGTGAACATAGACTACAAAATTATTGAAATTTCGTTAGATAGTTTGTAAGGACCTATCATATTTATCTATATTGTAATGTAATGTTAGATAATATGTTTGTATGCATATTTGTTCCAGAACTCGTTTGGAAGACCTAAAGTAAATATATCCAAATTTTACAGGAAGGTATTTTCTTAAATGGAAATGAACTTGAAAATGTAGTACTCTATCAAAACTAAATAAGGGGGTCAATTACCGTTTTTAAAATTTTTGACTACAGTTTGGTTAGCTGCCATATACAAATACTAGAACCCAGCATATCATTTAGCTTCACTAGCTTCAATTTCCAGTAAGACTTGTATTCTTGATAACATGGCACAGGTACAATGCATTGGTTTGCGGTGGGGATTTATGTTTGTCATGTTTCACCAATAGACAATTTTATGTTCTTTACTCAA
This sequence comes from Argyra leucocephala, assembly GCA_963942445.1. Classification (NCBI taxonomy): domain Eukaryota; kingdom Metazoa; phylum Arthropoda; class Insecta; order Diptera; family Dolichopodidae; genus Argyra; species Argyra leucocephala. The sequence goes on along the minus strand of OZ012677.1, from coordinate 23,670,366 downwards.
GTTTTATTTCATTCTTGCTTCCATATGTGCAACTAAACATGTTGTTTATAGTCAAGTTTTGTGTTAGGTACGGTAATTATTTGGCATACTATGGATATTCTCTATAAATATATCCCAATTAACATTTGAGCTCGTAAGTTTATCTTATATAACAATATATATCAAACATTACAGTTAAAAAGTTTTGTTGTAAAAATTGATATACAAAAATTGTTTGTTTGATTTACGTACAACGTGGAGAAGTTATATAATATATTTGTCGCATAATTTGTTTTTCACGAATCATATACAAGAGGTGTAATAGAAAGTAGTATAGAAAAAAATAGATGTTATAATAATTATATGTAATTATTGAAGTGTGTAAATATTAATAAAATTATGATTTTTTGTCATTGTGATTGTCCCGCAACCTTATCAGTGGGGCACAGAGTTGAAATAAAGTTCTAGATCGTCTTCTATTTGTGGCAAATCTTTTTAGTTGCGGCCACGTTTGCCACGTTTGCCAGTTGTTTGGTGTTTTCTTCGGCTAAGGCTATTGTTATACATATTCCTCTTGTTCTTTCAAATGTTTCACGATGTTGCAGTATGTCCGGTGCAACGTCATTTTCTCTGTCGAATTTTTACATCTATATGTTTTTGTTTACTTTTTTTCCCATAGTATATTATGTACGGTTTTAAAATTTATTACACAAAATTTAGTTTTTATATTTGCTGTTTAATTAACTAATTAAATGTTTAAAGCTATAATCAGAAATTAAGCTCTCTAAAATAGCATAGTTTGTACAAAGCTTATATATCTACTGGCAACCTTTGGGTTTCAAATTGATATGTATTATAACCCAAATACCATGACAGTCGGCATTCAGAAACATATAAAATAATTTTCGATAAAAAAAGTAAATAAAAAAATTTAAATACCTAATTTGTGTTCACGATTACATTGGGAACACCAATAATATTGTAATTTTTAATAAACATACTTTTTTCTTCTCGCTAATTTCTCAATTCATATTACAAAGTTGGTAGCCTCAATAAAGCTGATTATATAATATTATATTATATACATATTATAATCTTACTACATACCTTATGTATACCTTAATCATACGCATATTTATTTTGTAGTAAATTTGAAAAGTGTATCGAAAATTTCGTTGCAAATATTATTTCTCTCTTGATTTGTTTGTATTGTTTTTATTTGTTTTTTTTTCTTTTGTTTATTTGTTAATTTATTTCAAATCAGGGATATGATTTCTACTTCATAGAATCCTTTTTTGTTTTTATATAATTAAATACATATACATCATATGAATAAAAAATAAAAAATAAAAATAAAAAATTGCAAAAATATTAAAATGTAGGTAGGTAGCTAGGTAGGTATGTTTTTGATTAGAAAGATATTTTTATTTAAACAAGAGAATTACTGAGAGTTGTCTCTATTTCTAGCTTATGTTAAGTACATTTTTAGTGTAGGTATTATTTAAAATATTTTATTTATATGGGATTGTAACCTACGTAATAATTGTTGAAAATTATAGTCAGTTCATATTCTTAATTTTAATTTATATTTTTGTATTTCAAAAAAAGGATATTTTAGGATTATAATGCTATATTAATAAACAATGCAATGACATAAAGAGAAAATAATTTTTTTTTATTTTCCATAATATTTATTTAAAAATGTTCTCTTTAAAGATTTAATTCAAATGAGCAATCGATTTTATTATTTGTATTCATTGGTGAATAATCATCATAGAACTAATAAGAATTTTAAATAAAAATCATAAATTTCGATTAAATTGTGTTTTTTGTTGAGACATTGTAAAGAGCTGTAAGATGAGAAAAGTCAGTGGAAGAAAGAGAAAAAGTATAAAAATAAAAATGTAAAACTGAAACGATAGAATATGACTGTTAATTTATAATACTTAAATATTATGGAATTATTATATTGTACTTGTATGTTAGAAAATTTTTTCCAGCTTCTAGCTGTATGACCGAATTTAACAATGGAAACTGATGTGCATGAAGTTGTTAAAAGCTAAATATTAACTTTTTTCACATATTTTTCTTCACAATATTTTTTTAACCGGTATCAAATGTTAATCGAATTTAATAACATAAACACAATAATTTATTTATTTATTTATTTATTCATAATTTTTTTTTAACAATATTAATTTTTTTAGAGCTTATAATATTGTATTTACATCTATGACTATTCTTAATTATTACTTAGGCTAGCTGACTAATTTATTTATTAATTAATTTATTATTTAAAGGAAAAATGGCGACAATAACACAATAATATTTTGAAATTTTCTAGTGCAATTATTAACTTACAGTTCAGTTACTTATTTATCAATTATTACTAATTAATTAATATTAAGATAGTAAGCACAATAGAATTTATTATCAGATTACTAATGTTAGTAATTTCCAATGAGAAATTGGTAAATTATTCACAGGTTTTACTATTAAATTAATAGACTTCAGTATTTATTTTTTTGATATCAATTGGGAATGGAAAATCAATAAATATTGAAATGATTCAACTGAGGCCACTTGAATTTAATTTATTAAACGAACGGTGTTGATCAGGTCTAAATTTACTATTTTAACTTATTAAAATTTAAATTAATTGATATGGAAAAGGGGAACAGTTATGTCTAATTCGAAGTTAATTCCTTGCAATTATGGTAATTTATTAAATGAGTAAACAGGTTATGCGCGCTCCATCCCTCAAAATTGTTAGTGAAAAAAATAAATTAACTATCAGTACCACATTTGAAAACTATATCAATACAATATAATTCATAGACACGCATTTTACATTGCACAGCTGATTACAACCACATCACTCGATTGAGTAGATTTGCTTTGTTTCATTTTTCAAAAATTAATTTTTCGTTATTTTTGATTTTCTCTACGGTATAATTTTTTCTCTTTCTTATATAATTTAGCAAGAGGTTGGTGGAGGCGAGGCTATGAATTGGCAATAATTGTTATATGTCAACGCGCTTGTATCAATATCGTAATTATCAGATTTTAATACCTAATTTGATATTATGTAATATGCTTTAAAAAATACACAAAATAAACAAAATAGGTGAGTTGGCACTTGAGAACAATAATTAGAGCACATTTTTCTTTAAATGATATATTTTTATTATTTATTAGTAATGTAATAATATTTCTTACTTATTAATAATTTCATTCTTTTGTTTTAGAATAAAAATATCAACACATTATTATTGAGTATTTACTGAAAACCTTTTTAGTGTTTATTTTTGGTTGCAATATTTGCTAAACTTTCTTTTTTTCTATTTTTTATGAAATTATGGTTTTAATATTTTTCAAGGTGCATTTAGTTGTTGTTGCTTTTCTTCTTAATTTTCTTCCTTTTATATTCACTGTGTCGCTTACTTTTGTTTAATATACATATAGAAAATATATAAAATATTGGAAGAAAATGTACGGCATGATTTATAAATAGGTCTATAATATTATAATCTGATAATAATTTTTGACAATTTAGTAGCATCAGACTATATTAGAGACTTATTGCAGCAAAATTTTCCTTATCATACCGTAAATTTTCCTATAATATTTCCTGTAACATTCTACAATAAGTTTCTAATACAGTCAGTCTGATGCTAATCTTTTTAGTAACAACAGACTATATTAGAGACTTATATAGTCTGACGGTAATATTTTTTAGTAGCATCGACTATATCAGAGACTTACTGCAGCACGTTTTTCTTTCTACAAAGTTTTCGTGATTTAATTAAATATCTTATATATAATAGACAAGATTGACAACGTGGGGTGTTTAAAAGCAAGAATAGTTGAATAGTAACTTACACCACAAAAAATTTCAAAATTTCTAGCAAGTTCTTAAGTCAAAAATAAAAATATGCAAAGAGACGGTGAATACCTACTTAAAACATTTAAAATAGTTATACATTACACAAACCAAAAATAAAAAGTATACAAATACTGGAAACACTTAAAATTAAATAACTGACCAAAAATAAAAAATAGAAGTACAATTGTATATTTTGGAGTTAGCAAATATTAAAAAATTAATAGTTAATGCTCTGTTGTACATAGGTAGTACAAAAGTACAAATAAATTTGCTCACTGAGTAAGTAAAAAAATATAGAGTAAATGAAATACTTTAGAAGCTTACAATCACATTAAAATCATCAGATTGTTTATTTTTATAATTTCGAGACTGAAGGATTAACATCCTAACTGCTACATCGGCTTGGTTTTTACAATAATATCTACAAGACATTGACAATAATATTGTCTACTTATCAATTTTTTAATTTTTTGTATAGCAACCCATTTAAATGTGGAAAACTACGTCTATTGTAAAGTAAAACTTTGCCTCCATAATAGGAAAGTTCCAATTTATTTTAAATGACAACGAATATGTATTCCAAATAAATTTCAAAGAATAATTAAAATACTTCATATGTACATATATTCATGACATAAGCGTAATTTGAACTCAAAATTATCCTTTTACTATTACATAACATAGTCCGTTCGTCTAAACTAATGGCTGTATTCAATATTGATGAATATTTTTTGCTTATATGAAGAACCAAATCTGACAAATTAATTATTGTTTAAATACGGTGCAGAATATATTCTACAATAAAATCCTAAGACCCGCTTTGATATCTTATGCGAAAACACTAATTTATCGATTTACTACGTCTACGTCTACGGATTTTGCTGTGTTAAGTAATAATGAAATAAGTATTCATTCCGTTATAAAGTATAGGTATTATACTTTGATTTCATTATAAAGTGTATTAAATTCAAGCGATTCAGAAAACAACAACAATTACACCAAAACAAATATTTTTTTTTATATAAAATCGGGTCTGAAAAAACTACTTCTGTGCAACTGCACAGGGTATTCACTAGTAACCATCTAAAAATTAAGTTTTTACATCACTTTATTTTATATGCTTGACAGTAATTTAGATAGAAAAAGCTTTTTGTACATTAGAACTGTACTGAAATTTTTTGAACAGGAACGATGTTGATGTCAGTAACGAAGCCTTCTTAAATAGTGTAGTTCTATTTAATTTTATCAGTATTGTTACCAGTTTATGCACCCAACTATATTTGTTATTTATTTTATCCCAATAATAAAGAGTACCGGACCAGGGAAAAACTGATGAAGCTTTTATTTTCATCTGGGATGGAACTTCTCGGTTGAAAGACAGGCACTGTACCTAACGCGCCAAACTCACTGGTATAGCAATTATTTTCACAAACATTGACGTAAGTATTTTTATTCATAGTAAATATAGCATACTGGCCAATGTTTAATATATAAATTCGTCTCTTAAATCGAAATTTAAAGAACATTTAATGAATGTATCGAAAACATGGTGTTTACAAACATTTTATTTCATTTCTGTACTTTTAAGCTTAGACATTTAAGCCCACACACACCAATTCAATTTATCGAAATGATTGAATAATACAGTTAATATTTTCAGGTGCAAAATTGATATTGTAAATTGGTATTGAATATTTACCCAATGTTCTGTTATTAACTCGAAATATAACTGGAATACAAAATGTATTTGAACGTTAATTTAATGTTTCATATTGGAATGAGTTAGAACTAAAACTACACAAAATAACAAAAATAAAAAATAAAATATTATATCCCTTTTTATAATTGGAATGGTATTGTTTTGTTAGGATTTTCATTTCTATTTATTTACAGATAATAAAATGCAGAGATTTTACAAAAATAAAATAAAAACTAAATTAAATCAAAAAGAAAAATAAAATTGCCTAAAATATCAATAAACAAACGTCCAGTAATGATTTTTTCCTTCACCCTTATTTTTTTTGTTTTGTTATTATTTAAAAAGGATTGGCGAATTTTTTTTCTTGTGTTTTTTTTTTTGTTTTTTATTTCATCTGTAGAGAAATAAATTCAAATATTTTGATTGAAGGTTTATTATTTGTTAACATTAAATTGGAAATCTTCTTACTTTTAAATACATACATAGACATTGAGTGGTTTTCAAAAGTAATTGTATACTTTAGTTAGGACAAAAATTAAAAGTGTGTCCGGCTTTAAATATTCGACTTGCTGCTAACGAGTATTGACTGACAGTTTACTAATAATTTAATAGAAAAAACTTAAAAGCCACTTAAAAAAGGTTAAATTAAATTAAAAGTTTAAATTAGAAGTCAAAGCTAATTTACAGTTGCCTTACAATTATGGTCTTATATAAAGCAATAACAAAACATAATTGCATGAATTAAATTCAACATAATTGTAGATAATAACGAGGTGTAATTGCGCTAAAAATTTCAAAAAACGAATAAAAGGCACATAACTTGATGTCTGAGAATATTAGGCTAGGCGTACACATGCAATTTTTAGTTTTGCAACTGTTTGATTGCAAAAAATCTTTGCGCGCACACATAAGCAACCAACCTATTTCATTTTCTGGTACCGCGCATACATAGAAATTAAACAGTTGCATTTGATATAGCTTGAAAACGAATTTTCTAAAGAATTAGCATGGATTTGTGCTGTTGAAATTAAAAGAAGAAAAAAATTTAGGAAAAGGACATTGCAGGTTCACCTTTTATTAAGTCATAGATTAATAGCCTCATTCTGTATCTCACTCACTCTCTCTTTCATGTAAAAGTCTTCACTCACTCTTGAAAATATTTTATATTCTGTATTTCGAAATAATTTAGGTGAGAGTGTATGGATATGTGATTAGAAACATACATATGTGCAAAAGTCCCCAAAAAAGTTTGTTCAATATTATAAATAATTTTAAAAAATTTTTGGGGTTGGTTCGACAGTCCGGAAGTCGGGACAAAAGGGCCTTCAACAAAAAAAAAACAAAAAATAATGTTTTTTATAGTTGTGTTGATACGAAATGAACATTATTGACATTTTTTGATGATTTTTGGACAATTTTTTTGTTCAAGGTCTTTTTTCAGACAAATACAATTTAAGCAAGTGATATAGAGTTTCGGCCCCAATTCCTTGGACCCCGGGTCTATTGTCTTCATCACATTTAAGGCCATTACTGATGACAAAAAACAAATGCATGGTCTTCGGTCCCGACACTTGGTACGCCGGACCTCTTCTTTATATCGTGCTTATGAGCCATTGTACTAAAGACAAGTTGAAAAAAAAAACAAAAAAAATTTTTTTTCACGTTCAAAATTTCAAACAACTGTACCTACACAAGAAAAAATAAATTGCAACTGGTTTTAATTTCAAGTGTGGGGCTATCACTTTGTAAAAAATTACAAAATGTTTGATTGTTTGATTAGATGCATTCAAATAGTTGCCTGTGTGCGCGCTTTCGCTATAAACTAATGGAACAAAAACGTGCAATCAAACAGTAGCAAAACTAAAAGTTGCATGTGTGCGCCTATAGTCTTAAAATTATTTTAAGTAATCATAATAGACAATAAATTTATTTATTTTTCGAATTTAATTTTTTTAATCGACTTACATTTTGATTTTGGTAACCAGAAAAATTTCTGCTGAAAAAAACACATACGGAAAATCTAACACTAGAATATCGCCACAAGGGAATTACCCACACAGAAAATTGCCCAGAAGTAAAATGTCCGCACATATTTAATAAATGTCAAAATTAACATATTATGTATTAAATGTAACCTACTTGTCTAAATAATAAATGTAAATTATATATTCCTGTTAGTAGTTGCTGTAGTTGTTATTAGTTTTGTTTTCGCTTACGGCTTAATCGTTTACGTTTACCTACAGTCTGAAAAAACTAAATTTCAGCAAAAATATAGTGAGAGTTTGGGGCTGGCACCACTGTAAAATAAATTGTATGCGACTGAAGTTATATTGAGAGTGCCTAAACGTTTTCAATCCATATCTATTCTCTCTCTTTCAGACAGGATCTCAGTAGATATATTTTTTTTAATAGATAATATAAGCTTTTAGTCAGAAATGTGTGGTCAATCAAATGTTCACTGTTCCTATGTGAATTATTTTTACTGAGATATAGCAATAGCGATAATACATGGCTATTTAAATGCTGACTACATTCAAACAATTAAATATGAAATCTACCTAGGTACATTGTGTTCGTTTTTGTTCATATTTTATTTTCAAATTTGATCATTCTTTCACAAATTCATATTCAATTACATTTCTATAATCACATATAAATTGTATTTGCATTATCCGATTATTCTTGGAAATAACTATACTTTTTTACATATAACTGTCAATAATCAATAGAATGTTTACGGTGCTAAATTGATTTTTAAGATAAAAAGGAAAAAATATTGTTCCTAAAGTTAGGTACTCTGATCTTAAAAAAATTTCACGAATCGATATCAATAAAATGGTATTGGTTCAAGTGGTTTACGAATATGAAGTTTAATTAATTTATTTTTTTAATATTACCAAACAAATCTTGCTATTTCATTTATTGTAGATGAAATAACTAGATATCTACGTCTCAATTTTTTTGTTATGTAAATTAACAATTTTATTTGATCTTAAATTTTGTTTTAAATTCTCATTAACTAAATAAATACGAGATCAATTATTTTATAACATTTAATTTACTCTAAATACCTTTACAAATCGCACCTTATTTGAATTTTAATGTATTGACAAATTATCAGCATAAAAACTTGTTATAAACTGTAAAAATGGATTCTATACATTAACCAGATACATGCTCTTAGTAGATGTAGACAATATTTTTTAGTGATTATACATTTAAATCAAAATACTATAAAAAACTAGACCAAACTATAGTAAGTAACAAAATTATAAAGAGAAAGATATTAATTTGTCTCAGATATACGTCTGATTAATATCGAGCAACTAACTTGTTTTATTTAAATTTCTATACCTATGTTGTATTTCCTTATTTTTTTATACCTTCTTTTTAAAATTTCATTACATATAGTACAGTATTGCGTTGCATACAGTATTTATCATTTTTAAAATTTGTTTTTTTAATTTTATTTTGTGTTTTTGTTTTGCACAATTTTTATATTAATAACCCACGCATTATTTTTGTCGCAGTGTTCATATTATATTTAGCTTTTCTTACACTCTTGACAGTAATTTAGGTAGAATCACCTTTTCGTGTTTAATTAAGTACGGGACGGCAACTTTACACTACAATATCTACAATATTTCGAATATTTGTTTAACAAATTACTGGCTTATCTACTCATTAAATGTGGAACACTACTGCTATTGTCACGAACTAAGGCTTCTTAAATGGAATAGTTTCATTGTATTTAATTTGTTACCAGATTATTATATTATACTCTCAATTATTTTTTGTCATTTATTACATCCCAATGACTAGACCAGGTCGATAAACCAATGAAGCATTTTTTGGCTTCATCGGGAATCAAGACCTTTCGGTTGGAAGGCAGTCGTTCACCTAATGCACAACCCAGCTTGCATGTATGTATGTATGATATGAGGGAGCCTTGGAAGTACTTCGGCTTCGATTTCTAATATTATTTTACCGACTGCCCTAAATGATAATAGATTACTTAATGCAATTCATATTAACATTAAAAGTCTTTCCTAAAATCGATTTACACATGTCATACATTTCCAAAACTAATGTACAGATCATATTGATATCCGAGACATGGGGGTTGAGCCGAATATAACTTCACAAATTTCAGGATTCAAACTTTTTAGGTGTGACCGCTCAGGTAATCCTATTCGTGGTGGCGGGGTGGCTTTAAGTGTAAAATGTGAACTTCAGGATTCAAATTTTATAAGTGTGAGCGCTCAGGTAATCCTATTTGTGGTGTTGGAGTAGATATAAAGCTACTGAAATGTGAAATGTAAACTTCCTTATAATGTTTTGTATCATTCTGATAAATCCAATGATATTGAATTTATTATTGCGGAAACTAGGATTAGTAAGAATTCCTTTCTACTCGGTAATATCTATCTTTTTCATCCATCTGCCCTTAAGCTTGAGCCATTTAGTAGATCTTTGAATCGTTTTGGTTCGAAGTATGAAAATATCCTGATTGGCATAGATTTTAATTTAGATGTGCCAGACAATAATAATGCTCTGAAAAGTATTTTTGTTATAAATAACTACTCTCCAAGTGTATACTTAATAGTACGGTTCCTGATACCCTTTTTGGTAAGACTCTTGGCATATGAAAAATTGTTGATTTCTAAAAATAATAATGATAGAGAGATACATTCAAGAGATTAAGGAACAATGTTAACTTCAAAAAGGAACATTACAATAACATCCTTTAGTCTTCTAGCTTCACTAAAACTCTTTGGAATAATTTTGTTAAATTAGGAAAAGTGGAACAACTCAACGGTTGTGAGATTATTGTGATCAGTTTTTCCAACTAAATAATTTGAAATTTATCACTAGATCTTCAAAAAGCATTTCACTGTGTAGATCATAACATCCTTTTCTATAAACTTTCAAAACTGAACTTCAATACTTGTCAGTTATCCTTCTACGATGTAATCCTTCAAGAACCTACCTTCAGTTATCCTAGTACGATGTAATACTTAAAGAACCGTATGCAAAAGGTACGTTGTAATAAAACGAATAGTACTGCCAAAATTTGTAAGTAATGAGTCTCCCAATGTTCAATTTTGGGACCAGATCTCTTCAAAATATATATATATGATATATTCAAAATACAAAAGGCTCTATCCTCTATACTGCAGATGATGCAGTATTAAAATATGCTGAAAACTCGGAATTGGACTTAAGAACCGCAATTGAATTTGACTCTCATATTCTCCAAGAATGTCTAAAAAAGCATAAACTTTCATTAAATGTGGAAAAAACAAAACTGTTATTCTTAGATAATAAATTTCTATCTAATACTAGCTTTGTTATAAATGAAATAAAAGAAATTAATAATATTCGTGTATTTAAAAGGAAAATAAGAGAAATGTTGATTCTATAATGTTAAATTCTCATATTAACAAAAAAAAAAAAAAAAAATTTTTTTTTGGATTAAGATTATTTGGAATGTAATTTTATATTAAGTATAAAAATATTAAAATAATATAAAATGAAATTATGTATATAATTTACAAAATATGTATGTATAAAAAAATATTTGGTAACGAATCAATAATAAAATTTAGTAATTTAGGAAAATAGAAAATATTATATTATATAAAATCATGTCTCATAGTCAAAAAATTATAAGACCAGACAGTTTATGCTACGGTCACTATAAAATTAATATTTAGATTAGAATTAAACGATTTTTTAAGTATTATTAAAAATTTAAATTACAAAATTACATAATTAATGAATTGTATATGAAATATCACATTAAAAAATAAAGAAAAAAAAAATTTCAAGTGCTAATTAAGCACGATAGGGTGATTCTACCTAAATTACTGTCAAGAACATAATTAGATGAAAAAAAAATAACCAACCTTTACTTAGATCAATTACTATTATTTTCTCATTAAGATATTTACTGTTGTTAACAATAATATATAAATTATCAAGCAGAGCTGGGTAAAATACAAAACAGTATATCTACTCTACTACTCATTGAGTGAAATTATATGATTTCAAGTATTTGAATACAATTATTTTAAATCCAACTTTCAAACATTTTTTTAAGTTTGGAAAACGTATTTCAATTAGATAATAGTTTTTTTAATGTTATATCTTGAATACAGATTTGAAAATTTCTTCTATTAACATTTTCTCTAATATTTTATTTTAACAAAAAAATTTTTTAAAGAAAAACAAAATGTTAATGTTTTGTGTGAATCACCAGCTGTATATGAGAAAAAAATCTTGAAAAGATTCTGTCCATTAAGTTTAAAAATAATTGCCACACATCAATCTCAGAAAATATATTAGCCCAGCTATAAAAATCAAAACTGCAGCAAATTCATTACAATTTAAAAAATATTGGAATTAAAAATTTGTACAAAAACTAAAAAAAAAAATAAATTAAAATTACTTAAAAAAAACAAAAAACCAATTCAATTAGAAGAACTCACTCCCATTAGAGTTTTATTGTTATTATTATTATTTTGTAGAACTAACTAATTGAACCATATTTTTATACCAACTCTTGTTTTTTTTTTATTTATTCATATTAAATCATAAAACATATAAATTAATAATAATAAAAATTACAAAATATTTCAATATTATTCATATATATTATTTTGTTATATATTATATTTTTGTATACCTATATTTTATATTTTATTTTTAAATTTTACTGCAGGAATAAAAAAACAAAATAGAAAAAAAAGAGGAAAAATCTTGTGCAAACAACTCGCACGCTACATTAGAACTTGATTGTGCTCATTTAATTGGAAATTTTATTCTACTTTACTATATAAAACTATCATATATACATATACATTAAAATTTAGTACCTACAAAATTTTTATTAAAATATATTTTATTTTTTTTTTTTTTTAAATATAATATGTATGGTAGGTAAGGTACATATGAATATAAATCCAGATTTTCCATCTGGTGTTGGGAAAATGTTGAAATCCCTAAAATAAAAAAAAAAAAAAATAATATAAATAATATAACGAGATAACGAGTATACAGTTGACCAAGGTTATTTAAGGATTCATTGCTGAGGGTTTCTCTTCCGAATTTTTTTCTTATTATTATTCAGATATTTTATCAATTTATTTTATTACTATTATTGATTATAGCGTTTTGTATTTTTTTGTTAGCTTTCAACTTATCAAATATTATTAATGTTGTTATTTTTAGATATCTAGTGTTATTCATATTCTGGATTTGAGCCATCGAACTTTTATAAATTTTCTAAATAATATCTTGAACTGCTTCCCAACTAATTCAATTTTATTCGGCAATAATCAGGTTTATGTAAATTGTGTAAAAAATTAGAAGAATAATATTGAAAAACAAAATATTGGAGAAATGAAATTTGAAATCAACATTTATTTTTGCTGATTTACCGAACATTCTGTCTAACATTCTGTAATGTAAATGGTTTTTGTTTATTTAATACTGTTCTATGTTAGTAAATAGTATCAATTCTATTTTCAAAATCTTTTCGCATAAATGTAAAGTACAGAATATTTTTCATTTAGTTCCTACTGATATTTCAATTTCTGAAAGCTGAACGAATGGTTTGTTTTTGAAAATAAAGATTAACCACTCTTTGTATGCTTCACTAAATTTAATTATATTCAATTATATCGATTTCGGTCAATGTATCTGAACACTTAGACCTTACAATATATTCTATCATATATATATATTTTTTTACTCATTATAAATTGGCTATATTTTTTTAAAAAATTCTAACGGTCACAATACTTGGCTATAATTTCAAAAAATTCAAATGTTCTTTGTCCGGTTCTGTTTCTTACGTTTCTCAGCTAGCACTATTGCTTTCTGCCGATTTTTTGCTTAGCTACGATTCTTTTTTCGATAATTAATTGGAGCTGGTACTTTCCATTGTTCATTAAATGATAAGTAAATAACGGAAAATATATAAGGGAGCAAGGTCCTGTTATGAATATTGGTTTACTTAGAACGTAGAACCGATGCAGATAATAATTTTTCGGTTTACACCTAAGCAAGAGCTATGGATCGATGCTTTTGTATTTTAAATCAAAATATCTATTATTACTATACTAGGAATATATCTTCATAGTTCAAAACCGCTTAAGGGGTGGATCTTACAATATCTAATGAACTAACAAACACGGGTAAACACAATAACCCCATTTTGGGCTGCGGTAATATAGGGGGAAAATTCCCTCTCGAAATAACACAATATATACAATATCTAAAAATTCATTGATTGAAAATATTGTCGAAAATGTGTTAAATTGTTGTCTCTAAAGTTTTTAACTATTATGTTCCTTCTGAAATGGAAAATTTTCCAATTTATATTTGTGACAAATGAAAATCTTTTGTTTATACAGAAGAAGTACTAAAACTTTTGAAACAAAACATTGAGTATGACACTATGTGATGTTGGTATGACTTGGTTATATTTATGTATTTATTCATGCCTAATTTAAACATATTAACATGTTAGCTACCAATATATGACACATAAACAATAGAGTGAACATTCCCGATTTTCTTTCGCAGGTTATAACTACATTGTTTTTTCCTCTACTCCAAGTACAAATTCCAACATTGTAAATATCACACTAGTTACTATGTACCTAGCGACGCAGAAGGAAATAATCGATAGTGATAATAGTGATATAGTAATAACTGAAGGGACGGGAAAGGAGGGTTCGAAGGAAATTTTGTGTATCGATGGTGATCACAGTAGTTAAAGTGTTAAACTATAGTAAAACAATTTTAAAAAAATTAAAATTTAGAAAAAAAAATTTAAATGGTTAAATTAAATAAATATAAAATAGATTATATAGAATAAATTATCTGAATTTAAAATTTTCTTTAATTTGAATTTATTTGAAGAAAAATCAATAAAATTTGTATACTCATAAACAGTTATAAATATTCTATTAAAGTAACGGCATTAAAGTACTTTTATTCAAATGGGCGTCGGTCAGCTGCGTAATAGCCTGTGAATTAATTTCCCAATTTAGAATTTGCATTAAATATATAGTAGTTCTTCGAACCCTCTAACATATATAATTGTAGCAGTTTCAGACGGTCTGTATAAGTACAGAGAATAAGAGGGTCAAACAACGGTAAACTAAGTAGAACGAAACAGAAGACATTTTTTCTGAATTGTTTCAACTTTATCGACATGATTAGGATCAAGTGGCAACCAAAATTGACTTGCATATTCCAGATTTGAAGATTTTAATGAAATATGGATTATTAAACTCTTTAACATATCCTTTTTATGAAACCTAGTTTTGTTTTTTTCTGATAACGGTGTTTTTAATGGTGTTTAAAAGTTTTTCATCAAAAAACATCCCTTAAATCCTTAAAAAAGTATATTTTTTAATATTCTTAGCTTCAAAAGTGTAGTTAATAAATATAACTAAAGAATACCGGGTAAAGCCAATCTGTTCACACTTTTCAATATTGATTAAAAAAGTATTTTGTTTGCACCAATCTAAAAATTAGTTTAGGTCTTCTTGAAGTAGAATAATATGATCATTAGGAGATTTTATCGTAAAACTTTCATGTCATTGCATCATAAATTAAAATATAAACTATTATTAATAATATTTTTTATTTTTCGTAGGAGGTGGTGAAAACATTTTATGGTACGGCACTCAAGAGTATGTGAGACTCTCGTGATCTTGTTCCAGTTACTCATCAAATACGCCATCTTCTTCTCCCACGGTGAAACCAACCCGAAACCGCTTTCGCATTACTTCAAGTTTCACCATGCTTGGCTCGTTTTTTAATTTTCGTCTATGTTTTTTCTTCTGGATCCTTTAAATATTTGCGCTATTTTTTCTTGCGATATTTTAGCTAATGCTTTTCATTTTTTGTTTTTTTCAAGTATTTCAGAAATTATATTTTCTGCTCTTAATACACCTACTGCTAGTGTTAAAGATCCTCTTTCTGTTTCCCTTAAACCATATTTGAATAAGATGTGCTGTGTAATGTGTTGCGCTATAGTGACTGCATAAAGGTTTTGGAATTAATCTAGTCGTCCATCGACCGTGCAGATTTTTCTTGCCATCTCATTATTGTATTGCTTTAGTGACATCTCGGCTTGCTGCTTCATCTCTTATATATATTTATATTTTTTCATTATTGCGCTAGCAGATGAATCGGCAACACGCTTTGCGATTATCATGACAGTCGAATGCAAATTTTTAATAATATTAGTTACATCGCCAATTACTATACAACAAAAAACAATGTTGGTAATCAAATTTATCAAGTGTATATCATATTATTGCACAACACATCATTATTCTAAATTACATTTCCTAACATTCAATTTTATTTCATATTCAAAATGTTCCAACAACAATGATTATTGAATAATAATAACATTTAGAACTATATTCTAAACGTAGTAACTGTAAAACTAAATATTGCAAAATAAAATATTATGCGGGTATGAAAATTCATTTTAATATTTAGCATTTTATACTGGTTGGCCTCAATCCCACATGGCATAGAGGAATGAAAAATTGGTAAAGTTGCAAATTGCTGTATAAATTTTTTTTATTATTTTTTTTTTTTTTATTTATTTATTATGGAAGTAAGAATCATGTAATGAAAATTTTAGTTTAAAGTTAGGTATACAAAAAAAAAAAAAAGGAAAAATTTGAACTCTCTTTTATATTTTCAGGTTATGTACACAACACTCTGTTATATTTCGATGCAATAAGCTGTGGTCCTTATAATTTTTTTTTTTTTTGTTACTATAATAGTTGATATTGTTGATGATGATAATGATGTTTTCGATGATTATAATGGTGGTAGTGATTATAACCAATTATATGAAAAAGTACATTTTATACCTTTTCTATGTGTATAAGCATAGATTTTACTTTTAAATATTTTATTTAGAATAGGTAGGTACTACAAGAACTCATCTTTAATTGTAACAATCATTTTTTTTTTGTTTTTTTTTTTTTTTATTTTGCTTATTTTGATAAACCCAGATACAAACACAACGTAATAAGAAAAAAAAAAAGAAAAAGAAAAGCTATCAGAAAAAGAAAATATTTAGTAATACTTAAGAATATAATGATGATGATGATTATGATGAGTCTCAAATGATGCATAATTTTTGTTGTGGAAATTTTTTATGCAAATAATTGAAAAGAATCCATAATTGCTGTTTCTTACATTTGAGATTTGGAAATCATGCAAATCACAATTATTTTTATATGCAATATCATATCATAACAGTAATTTCTAAAATCTAAAAATACGGGAAAAAAATAGACCACAATAACAAAAATAATAATAATTGTAAAAGGATAGTAACACAAATATTATAATTTCAAGTTGCCAAATATGAGATGTGATTGGAAGGTAAAACCCTTGGAGATTTTTTTTTTTTTTTACTTTTTCTGACAACCAAAAAAAAAATTCTTCCAGAATTATTATAACTTGTTAATATACAAGTACTATGAGTTGAGATTCCATTTTATACAATTAATTTTATTTAATTTTTAAATATTTAATAGGTATAATATTATTTGGATATAACAGTTCTGAATTAATGTAAATTAATTTTTTACCGACAAAAACAAGAATGATGTTACCGTAGAAAAATTCCAAGCACGACTTAACGTAATCCAGTGCACTGTACTGTGTAATATCGAAATAATGTAGTTAATAATTTTTATTTGGTGGTTATAATGGTGTAACACTTATGATATACCTTATGAAATAAGTAGTGAAACTAATGCAAATGTGCTTAAAAATAAATTAATAGAATATGTTAAGCATAAATTTATTTAATAATAAAAATTATATTGTACAATACTGAATTATATAATTATAAATAGTTAAATTAACTAAATTAAATAAATAAATAAATAAATATTTTATTTTCAAGTTTTTGTTTGAGTTTTATTTTATATTAAAATAACTGGATTTTACCAGTTTTTAATTTTTTAAAACCTCTCAAATTATATTATAAGCATTTGAAATCAAAAAACTTTATTTTGTAAAAAAATGCTTGCGTTATTGCCGTAAAATGTAAATATTGGCGCCGTGCGATATGGTAAAATTCATACAAATCCCCATTTTATAGTAAAGAAAGTGAAAAAAAAAATATAAATTTGTTATATAAACATTTTGTTATTAAAATTACTACATTTCAGAATATTAATATACATATATGTTTATGTTCGATTGTGCATTAGGAGATATTTTAGAGTTGGTTTCAAAATCAGGATTGCTACTTTTTCCAGAATATTATTGATCAAACGAGGCAACTAAAGGAAGAAATAGTCATAATATACGTATGTATATACTGTGCACATTTCAAGATTCATTTTGATAATAAGGCTGTTATGGCTATATTATTTATGGCGTTATTTCACGGCACCATAAATATTAATAAATAAAATTTTGTAAGAATCGCTTAAGTAAAATAAGCCGTTTTAGATAAATTTGAAAAGTTGAAAATGATACTAGAAATTTTATCAATATTTATATTTTTTTATGGTTAATTATAGGAATAGTATAATATTATTAAAATATTTAAGTACCTAGTTAAATAAGCGATTATTAAAAAAACTGTTTAGGTCATATTTAAATAAGTGATCAAAAATGTGTCATAATAAAACTAAACATTGACAGGAAACACTTGAAGATTCTCATTAAGGTGGCTATTTTATCTTGAGTATATTGACATATATTTGACCATTCACACACATATAGTCATAGAGAACAGATCATTAATACATAATAATTGGAGAAATTTAAATGAAAAGTTATTTTGTAATAACCAAATAAATTGGATCATCATTGCCCTGCAACCCCATCTGTGGGGCATAGGACGGAAATAAATTGGATAAATTAAAATAAAAAAATTTTGTTTAAAACATTTTAAGATTTATTATTGATAAATTTAATATTTAGTATTTAAATGTTTTATAATTATAATGCATTAATATAACAGTGTTAAGTTAACTAAATAGACTAAAATAAATTTTAGATGGTCAGTTATTATTTTGTAATAACTAAATAAACTGGATACATTTAAATAACGTCAGATATTTTACCTGTCATGAATATCACTATTATTCATTTTTTGGATCATTCACTTTTGGTGCCATGATTCAAAAATAATACGTCAGAAAAGTTTGCCATTGGGTATCTTATATATTAATACGCTTAAACGTCTGTTAAACTTTTCACAAAGCTTTTACAACACAAAGCTTTTTTCAACTAGATTAGACAACTTTATTAGAACCAAACTATTACGAATTACGATAGTGTGCAAAACTTAATTTAAAGACATAAACCACAAAACAATAAAACCAAATAGAACCAAAAACAAATTAAAATTAACCTAAAAACAATTCACCTATTGAGCAATAGCATTGACTATCTGATTATATGAATTAATTTAAAAAAAAAAAAAACAAAGTAGCAAAGACAAAAACCGAATCATCAGAATATATTTATTATATCGATAAAATAGCTTTGTTAAAATATTACGATATTACGATATTACAGCAAAAAAACTTACCGGTAAAACAAATAGTAAGTTTAGAAAATATATTCACCCAAACCATGTTCACAAATTCCAATAATTGAAATTTATTTATTTTATTAACAAATAATTCAAAAGTATAAATTCAAATGCTCAATAGCATTGAGTAAATATTATATTCTGCATGGAGAATCATAAACCAAAATTTACGATCTGTTAAGAACAAGAAAAAAAAAATATGTTATGATATTATTATCAAGTTCCAATTCAATACACGCCAAATTTAGTACACATAAAAATTAAAAAAAACTTTAAAAAGAAAAATCACAGACTACCTTTACCTACATCAGAGACCCTAGCGGGATAACAATATAACAATAAAAACTGAAGAATAAGCGAAAAAGATTCATAAATAATTATTGGCTTTACCCCTAACTATAATAGTCATATATAACGTCATATAGTCATATAGGCGTCAATAAAACTGAACAATAAGAGAAAAAGCATAATTATTGGCTTTACCCCTAACTATAATAGTCATAAAGGCGTCAATAAAACTGAACAATAAGAGAAAAAGCATAATTATTGGCTTTACCCGTAACTATAATAGTCATAAGGCGTCATATGATGTCATATGACACTTCATTAAATGGCATATATGATTCGATATGATTTAACAAAGTCATAACCAATCATAACCTTTACTATAATGGTCATACCTTATCATACCAAAACGTCAAAACCAAAATTTAAAAGAAGTGAAATAAAAATATAAATTATATAAATAAATGCTTTTGTTTTTTTATTTTGAGTTTTGAAATAGTTACGGCTATTATGATAATAAGAAAAAACACAAAAAACGTATCTATGGCTATTTTAATGTGTTTTTATTGTGGGTGTGGTATGTATTTAGTTTAAATGCATTTAATTTCATATCCATACTGCCAGCGACATCTCTGTTCGCCACATTTTGTTGAAATGTACGTTTCTATTAATAGTATTTGTTAGTGAGGGTTTAGACATCAAATTTTGTTTCATGAAAGTTTTGTTTTACTTATTTTTATTACATTTACAAATTTTATTGCAATAACATCAAATTTTATTTCAAAAATTTTAATTACATATCTCAAAGATAAACAAATACAGTTGCAAAGTATACTAAATTTCTTCATGCAAAATCCACTTTCTAAACTTGCAAAATACGAAGATACGAGTATGCGTGACGAAAATTAAAATTAAAAAAGTAACTATGTAGCTATAATGTTTGATAAAATGAATTTGTATATATAGCTTATAACGTGATTCAAATTCTCTTTTGGCATTAATATTGAAATAAATAAATATAAATGAACGAATTTGAAACTGCGCGCTTGTAATAAAACATAATTATAAGTAAAATAAATTATTTTTGTAGGTAGATATAGGCATAATAATATTTCCTTTTATTTTAAACTAAGTTAATGAATTTAATTTGAATGGTATGTAAATTTAATAAAATTATTACTAACTAGTTGTTGCCAACTAAATATTATTAATTAGGTTATCTTGTTTTTATTTTTGCACTGATCTTAGATTATTTGTACTAATTTTAAAGTATACCCTGTACTAGCTGTACTAGCCACCTTTGAAATGATAAATATATAAAACAATAAATAAAATAACATATACAAAATGAAATAAAAATTATTATTCATAATACCTGTACATAATTCTTGAAATTAACATACCTACAATTTAAAATTGAACTTAAAAAAATCAAAGAATAAATTTTGTGCAAAAGTATAAGGCAAAAACATTTTTGTTCCAATTTGCATTTTAATTTCATATTCAGTACATTGTGATATGCAATTTGTCAGTTGTTGTAATATTCCAAAATGAGAGCAATAATGAAGCACACTAAAAACTCAACAAATTAAACAAAACAAAAAACAAAACAAAATTTGTTTTAAATACGAAAAGAAAAGAACAAAATAAACTAACAAAAATTCTAAACTACAGTTTAGTTTTTTATTTTGGTTTTTGTGCGATATTTCGAAAATGTCTGCACAAAAAGAACAAAAAACAACAACAGAAAACCAATTTGAAATTTCTAAAAAAGTCAAACATAGTAAAAAATCTAGACTTTAGCTTCTGATAATTTGTTTTGATTTCATTTTATTTTGTTATTTTGTCTGTTTTTTTGTAGACGCTCACTACAAAAACATTCTGGTAACTTGAACATTTTTAAATTATTCATAATTATCACTTCACAAATTATAAACAAATAATTTTAAAATTTTATTTTAGTTTTTTGTTTATTAATTTTTTATTTTGTTTATTAAATTTTTTATTGTTTTTAGAATTTTGGTAAATATTGTGCCCTGCTCTGTTGATAAAAAAAAAAATGTAATAAAAGTAACGTTACTGGAATTGTAAATTTTGTTATTTCTATTAAAATTGTTTGAGTTCAGTGTGTAACATTGAAGTAAGTATACGAAATTGATGATAACTTATTAATAGAAGCATTTAAATTACTTTAGTTTACTTTAAAATTGAAAAACAGTTAATTTATAATGCTAATAGCTAGGTAATTATTAAAAAAAATATTTTATTTTTTTTAAATCATAGCTATTTTTGTTGACTGACATCTTACTACATTAATATTCATAACACATAAATTGTTAATTTTTTTGAATCGGTATCGAGTTTTTATATTAAAATTTATTCATAATTTTTTTCTTTATTAACCGTTAAATGCACGAATTTGTTTGAGTAGATTTCAACACCCTGAAACCCAGAATGTATATAATTAAAAAATCAAATTGAACCCTTGGAAGAGAACCTTGACGCTGAGGTATGATGCAGATTAGCTACACCATATACATTAAGGGGAAATAAACTTTGAAAATTTTGTTTAGTATGATTATTTGAATTTCTAAACTACGCCTCGGTATCCATGTATTCAGTAAAAAAATTTTTTTTGCTGATAAATTTATTTTAGCACATTTTTCTGGATAAAATCTTCTAAAAGTAAAAATAACAAAACAATAGAAGTGAAAATATTCAATAGTCCTTAATTTTTGTTTTCAACATCAAAAAACTATACTAGTAGTCAACTTTGGCTGCAGTTTTTTTTTGGTTTTCAGCATTATTTATAGTAATTTAGTTATCAGATTAGAGAGAGAAAGTTTGTAGTTTTTTGCATTGTTATTGCTTTTATTTCATTTCTCCTTTTTTAAAGTTATAATGAAATAAGCAAAAAAAAAAATATAATATTGAAAATTATTCCACAAAGCGGCAATAGTTCCGTTTAGCTTCTCAAATACACGGCGAACAATATAATCAAGATCTTGTGTAGCTCCGGTAATCGCATTTGGTATTAAGGAGCTAATACTACCCTATAATAAAAATAAATTTTGTTGTTTATGTTAAAATGTCTCTAGATAAATTGCATTCGACAGTGAATTGTTCAGAAGAAGCGTTGTAATAGAAAAATAATTTTTAGTTTAATTACGATAATAATTAGCTACTCACTAAATGCATGAATGTTACCACAAATAATGTAGGAAAATATCGTCATTACTTTAGTCAGTAATATGATATTTCAGACATTAAATGTTAGGCCTTATTATGGTATTATAATATAGGATTAAATTTTAACAACTTAAAACCAACCGATTTAAGTCAAATTTTATGTCACTGTATTATCATCTTATATGTAGATGGCATTACTTAATTACATCACTTAATTGTAACGATTTGGAAGGACCAAATGCTCTTAAGGGTGACTCAAAAATAGGTTATTCTTAAATCGTATTTATGTAAAACATTTTAAGTCAACATAAGATTACATGCTTTTAACGAATTTCTATTATAACTTGAATAATTTAATCTTAACTATACACATAAGTGCGATTAATACATCTTTGGACGACATAAAACATCGTATGTGTAGTTAAGATGCGTTAGCGTTTTTAAAAATTCTATAAAAATAATATACAAATTTATTTTGAAGAACATCTATATACATCTATATATATAACTATATATACGATTACAAGACTTTTGCATCTGACTTAACCCATTACTGAATATTGGATGATGTCAGACACTATAATACAGCCAAATCTGGTTGGTTTGCTTTTGATAAAAATTTGCAGGAATGTTTCCAATTTATTGAAAGTTTGTGCGGAAACATGCTCAACTGCATGAATTTACGGTTCTTCAGCATTTAGACTTTTGAAAAACTTATAATTTGTAACTAAATTTTTACTATTGTAAGCGTGTAAATTTTGCTATGTTGTCTCTTGACATAGCATTATTTATGAATTGGAATCCCAATGAGGAGTTGACCAACATGAATAGATGAATAGATATTTGATAAAGTGTGATAGCCAGTTAGGCACAGAATACTATCAAATGCTCTTCATTGTATCTAGTTTGTTGATTTAACAATAAAATCAATCACTTCATTTTTCATACCAATTTTTTCGTACAATATTTTTTGCATATATCTGTTACTACGAATTTCATAGTTATCATTGCTGCCCCATTTGCATCTTTGCAAAAGTCTTGTTTGATTTTGATGGCTGTTTTTCATCATTTCCTTTGTCTGTACCAACTTCCATTGTAAGATCATCTATAATTATAATTGAGAAGCATTTAGGGGCCTGCGCAGTAGACACCTTTTTATTTTGTTTCGATTCTTCTACTCTTTAATGAACTTCTAATATAATATATAAGTTGTATATAAAACAAAAATGTGCACACAGCAAATACGTTTGCATATGTGAGATCTTATGAAAATGATAAACAAAAACAAACAAATCAATTATTATAATTTACATTATGTACTTGCAAATGAATCTATGTACATATGCCAAATAAAAACAAAGAAGCATATTCATCTAAAATAAAAAATATAAAAACAACAAAAAAACAAATCACTTGAATTCTTCCTTTTTATATTTTTAAGTAACTGTCTCTAAATTTTGGTTATTTGTAGTAATAATATAGTTTCTATTAAAATTATGTATTATGTAGGTATATATATATATATACATACCTCTTAAATGACAAAATTTTTTATTTTTAGTAATTTTATCCACTAAATGCCACTTACTATAGGGAATATATCGAAAACGAAGCAGTATATGAGGGACGTGTATTTATGTGTCCTAAATAAAACTTACTAACCACAAAACTTTTTATTAAACACGAGTGGTTTCTACTATATCGTGCGAAGTCTATATCACTACGTAAATTACTATTTTTTTTAAAACTTTAAATTTGACTTCAACTTGAAATATAATTACTCAACAGGGGCCCCTAGTTCTGATATAATTTAGATATGAACATTACCATCATTATAGTGATAATTTAATTTCAAAGTGACCTGGTATTTGTCTTGGTAATTGATTGTCATCTATTAGGGTTTAAATATTTATCTCTAACTCCTTATTATCACTAATTTTATTAACAATATCACTGTTGGAGTAATAATAATATTGATTTAATCAGTTTAAGCAGAACAGCCAAAGACTTTGGCTGATGTTAGCTCCGGTTATCTATAATTTCTTGCAATTCTAGACCTATTGTGTTTTAGTAAATTTTGAAAAAAAACAGTATTAACAAATGCACAATAATATTTCTTAAAATGTACATAATTGGCGTGATAAGAACTAAAGTTCTAAATTTTTTGTTGCCACCTTCTATAACCTCAATGATCATATGTAGAAAATTGCATGATGATTGTACGATATTGGTCGGTTTTAATGGGTGAAGAATTGACATAAGATGAAATATCACCCGTTATAAAATTCGTTTCATAAGAGATATGGGTACCGGACAAAGATAAAAAGTAGTACCTAACATATTTTTAGGTTGTTTTTTTAATATGTTAAATTGTCAATTGATAATTTGTTAATTAACTAAACTTTTAAATTTTTTAACTTCATTTCTAAATCATTAATTTACTTAAATGTTAATTTCTAAATTTCAATTTTTAAATAATTGTTAATTTGCTGAATTGTTAATTCTTTCATTTGAATCATTTACAATCGTCCTTAGATACTAAGTTTTTACTTTACCTTTATATTCTAAAGACCCACATCCCGAAAGAGAAAAGGGTCTATAGTTGGCCTGTAGATTTATATGCAGGTCCACTGTTGAATAAATAAATAAATAAATAAATAAATATTTTTAGGGAATTAAAAATCACTTTATCACATTTCTTGCTTAAGTCGACTTAAGATGTTATCCATTTTAGAGGTAGAACAATAAAACTTAAATTACTTTTAACAGGTTCTGTAGACTTAAGTTCTTGACAAAAAAAACAAATCAATCATGGGAGTTTATACAGAACTCTTGTCCTCAACAATTAAAGCTATATTTTATTTTTAAAATAAAAGCATAATATAACTTGAGAGAAGGACGAGGGGAAGAGAATTCATTGAAAATAATGAAAATAAAATTGAAATAAAACTAAACAAAAAGAATTAGGATTTAACGTTAATTAACAATTGCGACTTAATACGAGAACTAACAAAAACAAACTAAAATTTAAAAAATTTTTAATTTATAAGTAAAATTATGAATGTGTTAGTGCAAATAAATGCATATACCTAAATATGTATGTGGTATTTATAATTTTGTAGATTCATGTGGATAAGTAGCTATATCTATTGGTACTACCTATAATTATAGAAAATGTGAATTATATGGTATACGAATGATTTCGAATGTTTATCCTAATATTTCGTTTGTGAGGTATTCAAAGATTATTTGAATTTTGTTTATTTTGTAAGCGCATATCAAAAATTTAGTTTTTATTGTTTCGTATCATTGATTTAGAAAGAAAAGGGATTATTTTCTCTCTTTTAGCAATATTTTTATAAAAGAGAAAAAGAAAAATTATAGTGGTATATGGCGGGAAATTGCAACAACACACTATGTTGCTCTGCGATTAGTGAAAATCTGTTAAAAATAAAAAAAAAAATTAACGGTTTAACCTATATTATAATCAAAAACATATTTACACCGATAGTTTAATTCCACAAAAAACGGAAATCAGAAGGTGCAAACCAAATTCGAAATCACGAAAAAGGAAATTAGTGCAGAAGTGTAGCGACTCCAATGTTATATTTGCGACTAAAAAAAGAGTACAAAAAATAAGTATAAATTTATTGAGAAAATATCGATACCTTTTCGGAAGAGTATACTAAGCGACAAAATTTTCAAAATTAACTTTTTACATTATTCTTAAAGCTTAAACCAAATCCCACAGTTTCGCCTAATATCCATTATTCTATTTAAATAACAAAAAAAGTTATAAGCAAAATAAATTTATACTAAGCGACATTTTAAATCATTATTAATAATTATAGTTACAAAAATGTACTAAGCGACAAAAAAAAAAAAAACAAAAAAAAAAAACTGTCGCTTAGTACACTTTTATGCAACACATGTCGCTTAGTATATTTCAGTTTGTCGCTTAGTACATAGCCTATTAAAAGTTTCATACAGTTGTTGGCGCTTGGCATGTATTTTTTTGGTGAAAAATTAACTAATTTTAGTTTTTACGCCTTGAAGAAACGTCTTGGTTGCAGAAAACTTAACCTTTATTCAGCTGGCATTCCAAAACCCTTATTTCAACTGGAAATGTACATCTGTACCTTCAAGCACTTTGTATGGATATATGATTTTTACTATTTTTGTTATTATTATTGTGATTATTTTTGTATTTGTTTTACTTTTACTCTTAAATTTAGGTTCATTACTTGTGGGGATCTATTCTCTAAAATATTTTTTTGGAAGTAACGCTATTTTAGGAAAAAGAAGGTCTGTTAAGCATTTCTGTTTTTGATGAAGTATTAAGTATGAAGTTAGGACTTGAAACAGCAAAAGTGCATCTACTTCAAAAAATATTATAAAAAATAAAAAAAGAAACATTGTTCTAGAAAGGTATTTGATCATACAATAAAGTTCTGTAATCAGATGGATAACTTTGAAATTTTAACTGCCGCTCAGATAGCAAGGAAAGTCAATTATATGGTTTGTCGTAAAACCCAAAACAAGCAAAAAATGTGTTTTTTTCATCAAAAAAAACTATTTTTTTAATTTTTTATATTTTATTGTAAATATTATTTAATTTCTTCAAATTTAAGCAAAAGTGTTCAAAATACATTAAATTACAAAAAAGTGCCGGTTTTTTCATTAATTTTTTTTTCATGGAAATTTAATAAAAAAAATACAAAAAATAAAAAAAAAACAAAATAGTTTAGAGAAAAAACGGTACAAAATATTCATTCTTATAGTATTTTAATGTGTAGCATTAGGTACCGAACTATTGTTATTTTATGTTTGGATGATAAGACATCTTCTGGGTACCCAAGATTTTTATTTTTTTCATGTACCTTCTGATGATGATGTACGTGGCAGGTCCAGAAAATTTTTATTTCATTTCTATAACAAAATTATCATTAAGTACCGAACTATTCTTATTTTATATCTTGATAATAAGACATCTTCTGGTTACCCAAGTACCATTAGAATTTGTATTTTTTCCATATACCTACTGACGATGATGTACGTGGCAGGTCCAGAAAATTTTTATTTCATTTCTATAACAAAATTATCATTAAGTACCGAACTATTCTTATTTTATATCTTGATAATAAGACATCTTCTGGTTACCCAAGTACCATTAGAATTTGTATTTTTTCCATATACCTACTGACGATGATGTACGTTTCAGGTCCAGAAAAATTTGATTTCATTTCTATAACAAAATTATCAATAGGTACCGAACTATTCTTATTTTATATCTTGATGATAAGACATCTTCTGGTTACCCAAGTACCATTAGAATTTGTATTTTTTCCATATACCTACTGACGATGATGTACGTTTCAGGTCCAGAAAAATTTGATTTCATTTCTATAACAAAATTATCATTAGGTACCGAACTATTCTTATTTTATATCTTGATGATAAGACATCTTCTGGTTACCCAAGTACCATTAGAATTTGTATTTTTTCCATATACCTACTGACGATGATGTACGTTTCAGGTCCAGAAAAATTTGATTTCATTTCTATAACAAAATTATCAATAGGTACCGAACTATTCTTATTTTATATCTTGATGATAAGACATCTTCTGGTTACCCAAGTACCATTAGAATTTGTATTTTTTCCATATACCTACTGACGATGATGTACGTTTCAGGTCCAGAAAAATTTGATTTCATTTCTATAACAAAATTATCATTAGGTACCGAACTATTCTTATTTTATATCTTGATGATAAGACATCTTCTGGTTACCCAAGTACCATTAGAATTTGTATTTTTTCCATATACCTACTGACGATGATGTACGTTTCAGGTCCAGAAAAATTTGATTTCATTTCTATAACAAAATTATCATTAGGTATGGAACTATTCTAACTATTCTAACTTATTCTACTCTAGAATTGGGTTGAACCCGTAAACAGATACAACATCTAAACTTTAAAGGAGCTGAATTATTATATATTACCAACTTACCCATATCGGATTCGAAGAAAAAAGACTTTGAATTATTATTTAAAAAGCAATTAATTCCGGAAAGGTATCAGAATGAATTCAAAGAATTTATAAATACCGTGGGTGAAATAGAAAATCAGTTACCAGAAACTGATGAAGAAGATGTAGTTCCTGAGAGAGAGGAAATTTAACTGAAGTTCAAATAAAGCTATATTATAATTATTAAAATTATATTTGAATTTAATTTTGTTGAGTTTGGTTTTATTTACACAATTTATTTTTGAAATAATTTTTAAATGCCTTTTTTGTTTTTTTTTTTTAAATAAACTATAATGAATTAAGCGACAAAATTATTTTTATTTTTATTTTTTTTTAAAAGCATAAATGTTCTAAGCGACATTTTGCATTGTACTAAGCGACAAAATCGTTGTAAGAAAAATGAACTAAGCGACAAAAACTCAGCTCCCTTTCAAAATATAATTTTCTGAAAAGGCTAGACATATTTGTAATTAAAAATCCTTTTAAAATCAGTATAATAACTTAAAATTGTAAAAAAAACCAGTGAGTGAGAAGTTTTTTTCGTTTTGTGAACATTTTTCAAAATGTCGCTTAGTACATTCTTCCAAAAAGGTATCGATATATATATACATCCTTCGAAAGAAAATTACGATTAGTATAAATTACAAAGTACTGGTTAAAAACAAAATGGTGTATATTACGAACAATTATGTACATTATTTTATTAATCGGTTGCATTCACAATTTAGTTTTAGATATTCTGGTGGGTAATAAACGAAAATATAAGCATCATTTTTTTTACTTAACTTTTAAAACTGGTGATTTATAGACACAATATAAATTTATTCATGTATTTATAAACTACTAGATTACTGTGATATGAATACAATCTACTGTAACAGCGTTTAAAGTTGTTCTTATTACTTCTACGTTTACTTACAATCTGTCATAGCATTTTAGAAATTTTAACAAAAAAAAAACCTCTAATTTTTGTTAATTAAAAATACTTTTTTGAAATCTTAAATCTATTTACCTTCAAATCACATAAAACAAAATTAGTTTTATATGGATTATTACACAATATTCAAAAAAAATTATTTATAAAGAATAATTTACCAAAACAATTCATAAAATATTTAAACTATAAAATTAAAAATAAATAAGATAAAAATTTATGAATATTCAATAGGCAAAATACAAATTTTATTATTCGTTTCAAATAATACTAATTTCATTATAAAGTATACTTTACAAAGGTTATCAAATTTTGTTTTAAAATTTAAATTTTCTGAGTTTCTGACTTCCACTGGTAGATAAGTGATATTAAATAACTGAAGACCTTTATGAAACAAATTATTTTGTGTATTCCTCCTACGAAACAATGGTAACCTGAACAAATTGACCGATCTCAAACTGCAATGACTCGTTTCTTCAACATATCTTAGTAAATTTTTCAAAATAGTTTGGTAGCATATTATTTTTCATTTAAAAAATAAAAACCAACATATTGAAATTGAGTCTTTGGTGTGATGAAATCCATTTTAATTCCCAGAGCATATAATTTCGTTTAGTTTTTCTACTACATCTTAAGAAATATCGCCTCGCCTTGTTCTGTAAAATTTGCATTCTATCATTAACTTTTTCACTACATTGTAACAACAATGACGAACAGTAGTCCAAGTGCGTTCAAATCATCGTATTTTACATCATTATTGCACACTTCTGCGTGACTTAACAGCGAATTCTTCCTAAGTAACATAATTTTTAGAAATTTTATTATTTATGAAATCAGCATGTTTGTCTAATTTTAGCTTATCATCTGTACTCCTAAATATTTCATGACGTTGACTCTTTCAATGCTTCCACCACAAATATTTTGAGCAGCATCACTATCAGTACAATTATTATTTATTAATATTATTAATATATTATTAATTTCAACTTATTCATACAGAGTCAATCAAATAAGCTGATCAAATCTGTGTTAATATTACGGCCACAATCCACCACATTGCGACTTACTATGTAAAGCAGAACATCATCAGCAAAAAAAAAATTGAAATATAATAATGTATATTATAATTTGAAAAAGTATATTGACTTGTGTGAGGGTACATTTTAGCAAACATAATTCTTGGATATACGGTTTATTTGACATAATTAATTAAGTGCTAAACCTTGACGTAATGCCCTCTGTTGGGTGTCTTAATTTTCTATGTTAGCTCCATAATTGTTTTAGAAAATATCTACCAATAGATTTGGCTATCTTCCTAACCGATCCCAATATCTTTAAGGTGAAGCGGTTATTTTCTCTGTTCTAACTTCACTCTAACTTCACTCGTAAGTAAATTTTTATGATTGAGGTCCGAACATACCAAGGCACATTGATTTTTGCTCTAAATGCCTTTGCTTTAAAACATTCTGAAATTTCTTTATCACCATATTGGGCTTTATACTTTATATGTTTTGTACTTTACTATTTTGCTTTCAAGAGTGAATTGCGGTTTCCTGTCAATTGACTAGTATAAATTCGAAAATTTTAGGCGTTGTTGATTTTTGGTTGTGATATGATTCCTCCATGTTAGTTTTTGGTCCAAGTGAAACCTCAATCATTTAGTAAAGTATTGTTATTGATTTTAACTGGTGTACCTACACATTTATACCCTAGTAGGTAATAAAAGTGATGTGAATAGATTTGAATTCGTTTGCTTTAATTCTTCACTTCTTGACCCGTTATGTATGTATCTAACTTTCTTGGATGTTTAAAAGATGTCATTTGATGGAAGATACTTGAAGCAAGAACTGCTGTATCGTATGTAAAAGTTGGGATGATGGTATTTTGTCTTGTTGGTAAATCAGCAATAAATAAAAGATAATATGTATTTATATTATATACCCACTAGTAGACCCTTGTGCAATTGTACAGTAGTAATTTTATTCAAAAAATTCTGGATAATTACATCATAATTGATTCATATCAATTTAAATGATTCTTATTTTATTTTTTTGTAGGCAGCTAGGTGGAAGTATTCGAGTCTTCGACACCAAGTGGTGTCAGTCACGCGCGCGCAAACTAACAATAGTAGTGAGGGCCTGTTTTGTCTTTTATACATAACAAATCCATGATAGATCGACTAATGAATTCTTACTCTCAGAAATTATATGTTTTTTTACATAATTTAAATTATGATTATGTTTCTATATTATTAATTAAAAAAAATTTTTTTTTTTTTTGGCTTAATAACTTACAAAAATTTTAATATTTTTGTGGTGTAATTTACTATTCAGCTATTCTTGCTTGTTTATTCTCCAAGTCGTTCATCTTGTGTATTTTAAGATATTTTACTCTTAGATGGATTGTGTGTGATTTTACGAAAATATCAAATTTGCATACAGACGTCGTAGTATTTTTTCATAATATGAAAATTTGTAATGCTCCGTCCATTATACGTCAAATTATTTTCAGTTGTTGGTTAAATAAATTAAATATAAATGAATTAACAGTTAAGTACGGATTAATAAACAATTTTTCTTAAACTTTTTTTATCATTTTTATTAAAAACTGTATTTTTGTTTCGAAAGAAAAGAGAAAAAAAAATAATTTTTACTAGCTATTACTTTTTATCTAATTTTTATACTATTATGAACCTTACTATAATAATTTTTAAATATTTTAAATATTTAAATTAATTTTACACTTATAATATATTACTATCTAAAAATATTATAAGGTATTTTTCATATATGTAGCTAGCTACCAATAATCTTTTTTGACTGGTCAGTACTACCAACATCATAAAATATTTTATCGCCTCGCTGACATCGTCTAACAGAAATGATTATTCAGCTAGACATAACGGGATAAATTTTTTTCTTCATGTCAGAGATGCGTAAAAATTTCTCAGTGATACCTAGTTTAAAGCAAAACCAAAATTCTATGAAAAAAAAATAAAAAAATATTTTTTATAATGAATGTCTTTTAGTTGCATGTTTTTTGATAATAATTTGCTAACATTCATGTATAAAAATATTGTATGATTTTTGTTTTAATTCATAATTATTCTTATTGTATTGTTTTTATTCTCCTAAAATTATTTTAATAATAAATTTTCATTATTTTTCAGTTTGTATTGTTAATTTGACTGTTCGAAAAGTAACTTCCAATTTAAACTTTTTAACAAAAAAAAAAATTATATACTACCAAAGAGTATGCATAGCTTAGAATAGATTAATTTTTTCTTAGTTGTGTTGTGAGATTTTTCCAAAAAATATTAGCTATTTTTATTCTATTTTTTAAATCATGTGTAAAAATAAAATTAAATATTTCATATTATAATTTTAAAATAAACAAACAAAAATATTTTAAAATAATTAAATATTGTTACAAGTTTTGATGCTAATTTTTTAATCTAGTTTAGTTGTGTAAAATTTATGAGGTCAATTTAAGCTCAAATTTGATAAATAAAAATTTAAATAATATCAGAAACGATTTCTACTTGGGTAAGGTAAATCAGAGATGTATATGGAATGTTTTTACAGGTTGTTACGCTTGTAAAAAGGGATAAAATATTTTGTTCTTACCAATTTTTGACGATGATATAAATTCATTTTAAGAATCATCTTAACCTGTTTGTACCTAGCGTCCTCGAATGATGACGCTTTTTTTTCTTATTGATTTGTGTAAGTAAAATATTAAACCATTAAATAAAAACAAAAAATTAAATTTTTTTTTTAATTTTAAAATTAGTTTTTTACCTAAAAATATATTTTGATGTCCTCATATGAAGACGATGGGAGGATAAATCGCTCATCTCATTCCAGTGTAAGTGTATACATACAGACTCAGTGAGAAAATAGGTTTTTAAATACCTATATCCGAGCATAAAAATTGTATATCGATATTTGATTTAAATTGTATGTTCTGTTATATTGTATATCGACTTACAATGCACTAGAATGGACTAACAGAATATCGAGACAACTTATAGCTATGAAATTTATACAGTAGATACGTCCTGTCATTATTTTCATAATAAACTTACTAGTCGTTACTTAAGGTGTTTTAATTTTTTAGTTCAGAGGAGAGCACGAACTGTCAAAAAAAGATTCGTGTTTTTTTTTGTGCTCAGAACGTTCAGAGCTTGAAATCCATTTTTTTTTATAAGTTCAGAGCGCGCTCAGAGCGTACTCTATGTGCTCAATTTAAATTAACAGAGTACGTAGGGCGATTGAGTATTAAATGTCAAAAGGTGATTTTTATTTTAAAACAAAATAGATGACGCTACTCTGCGATAGTAAAAAAGTAAACCATATTAAAATTTAAGAAATAATGGACGGCGATATAATCTGGGATGGTAAATAATTGATATTTAATCAAAAATAAATAATGTTTTAGTTTAGACTTTTTTATAATATATTTTTTGATTATTAAATTTTAGTGTTAAGTCAACGCTCCTCTTAATAGATTTAATAAAGATTTTTTTCCTAAAATAGAGATTTTTTTATAAACAAATTTTGAAATTCCAAAAACACAAAAACTTATATTCAATAAGAAAAATGGATTTTAAGTGATTGGAAATGACATTTTTTGAACAGGATTTTAATTATTGGCTACTGATATTTTGATCATTTTGGATTGATTTTAATTGTGATTGGTTGTAATCACATGTTATAGAATGAACCTATTTTGTTTGTAAATCTTAAACTTTTGTAAATTTCAAAACTTAAAGCTTGAATTCGATTATTGAAAATTTGAACAACATAAATAACAAAATAAACATTTGCTTTTGACAGTATGCTGAAATCTTGTTTTTTTATTGAATTTGAGCTCTCCGAGCTTATCTGTACATGCTCTGCTCAGAGCGTTGCTCATTTGAGCTCATTGAGTCGCCCTCAGATCTATGCTCCGAACTAAAAAACGAAAACGAATTTAGTTGGTATACTTGAATGACGTGTGCGAAAGGTTTTTTATGTTTTCTTGTGTTTTGAATTTGGCTTAACATTTATGTTGGAAATTTTTTTTTTTGTAACACTTCGGAAAGACTCTATTGTAACTCTATTGTCTTCTATTGTAACAATTATACTCTTTAACTTCTATTGTAACAATTATTAGAAGAATTTGTGAATAAAAAGAGTATACTGTCTCAGATGCAGTCGGGATTTAGGAAAGTATATTTAACAGAAACAGCGTTAAAGTGGACAATAAATGAATGGAAGAAGAAGATTGATTCCGGGAAGAAAGTTGTAGCAATTTTTTTGGATTTCAAAAGTTCATTTGAAACAATTGATAGAGACATGTTATTAAAAAAATGGGGAAATATGGTATAAAAAACAATGAATTGAAATGGTTTGAGGATTTTCTAATAAGAAGAACAGAACGGACTAAAATTAACAATACTTTTTCAAGTGCAAAAGAAGTGCAATTAGGAGTCCACCAAGGGTCTGTGTTAGGAGTATTACTATTCCTTATATATCAATTAATGACATAGGGTTAGCATTGCGATTTTGTAGGGTATCTCTGTTTGCTGACGATACTCTAGTCTATGTAGTAGGAAACGAGCTGAATGCGAAACAATAATAAATGAAGATTTGGAGAAATTGTACTTATCGTTGAACATGATCAAATTAAAATTGAATGTAAGTAAAACTGCATTTATATTGGCATATCATTAAGGAATTCAAATATTAGAATAAATAATGAAGTTGTTGAGTGTGTTACCAGTTTCAAATATTTGGGAGTAATAATAGATAGTAAATTGAACTTCAATGAACATTGTGATTATATATGTAAGAAATTGTTCAAAAAAATTGCGTTTCTAGCGAGAATCAGATCAAAACTATCGTGTTCATGTGTAATAAACATTTAAAATACCATGATACTACCGCATTATGACTACTGTTCCACCATACTTTTTGTGTGCAGTCAGACGCAAGAAAATCGATTGCAGGTATTGCAAAATAGAGCAATGAGAATAATACACAAAAAAGGAACACGAACACCTATTCGAGATATGATAAATGAATTAAAATGGATGGATATAACAAGTAGACTTAAGTACAATACGTGATATTGTTGTTCAAATTGAAAAATGGGCTGTTACCGTGCTATATGGAAAGGCACATTGAGTATGTTGGTGGTTACAATTATTTGAGAAATAATGGAGATTTTAGATTACCATTATATAGAAAAGCTAGTACACAAAACACCGTTCTATACCGAAGCAAGGAAAACCGCCTTCAGAGGTAACATCATATCGACCAATATCGTTGTTACCTATTATATCAAAAATATTTGAGAAACTGCTCCTCAATAGACTTGCCCCGATTATTGAAGAAAGTGATCTGATCCCGAATCATCAATTTGGATTCAGAAACAAACATTCTACAATTGATCAAGTGCATCGGATCACAAATATACTGGAAACAGCGTTCGAAGAAAAAAAAGTCTGCTCAGCAATCTTCTTAGATGTTGCTCAGGCTTTCGACAAAGTGTGGCACCAAGGCCTTGAATTTAAACTACATCGTGATTTACCAAGACAATTCTATCAAATATTAAAATCATATATGAATAATAGATGCTTTCGTGTACGTTATGCCAAAGAATATTCAGAAGTAAAAGAAATATCTGCTGGAGTCCCACAGGGAAGTGTTCTTGGTCCAATACTTTACCTGCTATATACAAGAGATATCCCACAAATTGACAACATTTTAATGGCCACCTTTGTAGACGACAAATATCGACAAATATCATATCGACAGCAGTATCCGTCGACTCAAGAGAACGAAACCCCTTGAGCTGGTCACAACCTAAATTGGAAAATTGTACGATAAAAGTTTCCTTTACGGAAATTATTATTTGAATAATTTTCAACTGCGATTCTTGCAGTTGACGTATCTGTCGAAAACTCCACAGCAAAACTTCAAAATGCAGTGAATAAAATAAGATTATGGACCCAACGATGGCGCATAAAACTTAATGAAAGCAAATCAACTCATATAAATTTTACATATAAAAAGATTGCAACCATTCCTATCTCAATCAATAACAAAATAGTACCATATGCCAATACAGCAAAGTATCTGGGAATGACACTCGATACTAAGCTAAGATGGAAGGAACATATAAGAAAGAAAAAAGAAGAGCTAAACATTAGACTCAAAAAATTTTACTGGTTACTTGGGCGTGGTTCTGAGTTATCAGTACAGAACAAAATATTGATATATAAGCAGATATTAAAACCTGTGTAGACGTACGGTATCCAATTATGGGGCTGTGCAAAGAAAACCAATATCGAAATGTTGCAAAAATTTCAAAATAAAGGCCTCCGTGGTATAGTAAATGCACCATGGTACGTACGTAACAAAGATCTCCACCGTGACTTGCACATTGAAACAGTCACGGAGGAGATCAAGAAACATGCAGTCAAACACGAGCAGAGACTGCAAACTCATGTGAACTCGGAAATGACAGCAGTTCTTCATATCGACAGCAGTATCCGTCTACTCAAGAGAATGAAACCCCTCGAGCTGGTCACTACCTAAAATGGAAAATTGTACGATAAAAGTTTCCTTTACGGAAATTATTATTTGAATAATTTTCCTTTGCGGTAAAAAATCTAAATAATCTTCCCACGCGGAACTATTGCTGTGGCTATCTCCTTCACGGGAAATATCATAGTGATAAAGTTCCTACACGGCAATTATTATGGTGTTAGCGATCCTCCACGGAAACTATTACTATAATAATTTCCTAAACACGCGACCGAAAATTTACGAAAAAAAAAGTCATTAGTCGATCTTACGTAGATGGGTTATAACGGAAAAAAATAGGTGGGCTTTAGTGGGTTCGATTCCTACACTATCAAGACGCACACGCGGCTGGAGCTCTTGATGTCCTTCGATGATTACCTCCTATCTTTCGCAAAAAAAAAAAAAAAAAAAAAAAACCGTTCTATACAAGG
This sequence comes from Argyra leucocephala, assembly GCA_963942445.1. NCBI lineage: Eukaryota > Metazoa > Arthropoda > Insecta > Diptera > Dolichopodidae > Argyra > Argyra leucocephala. Next base: position 23,632,748 of record OZ012677.1, on the reverse strand, counting down.
GAGTGCAAATTTTCAACGAGTTTCAACGGGGAATATAAAAAATGAAACTAAAATTAAAATTAAAAAAAAAAAATTAATTGAATACATGAGTAAAATTTAAATGAATTTAAATGATTTTTTGTAATTAAACTAAGTAAGGAATTTTTTACAATGATTTTATAAAATTTTTACTAAAAACTAATAAAGAAATACAATAAAATATTACTTCTATGTGTTTTATATGTTATAGGAAAGCGCTAAAGGATGGATCAAGAGAAATGGCACATAGTTGATAGTATTCAGTTCTCAAACTAAAATTATAATCTCAATAAGAGCAATGAAAAATGCTTGGTAACTAGCACGTTTTTGGTCTTCAAAAGCTATTTCAATTAGATTTTCGAATTGATTAAAATCTCTCAAAAACAGCTGGAAAGAAACTTAAAAATCCCATTGAAGCTGATGTACCTACCGCTTGGTTAAAATATATTATTTTGTAAAAAAAAACTACAAATAATAAGCAGCGACGACTTTCAAAATTTAATAGAGTGATATATTTATGTATGATATTATTATTAATAGTAGTTTTAAGACAACATGCACAGTTAACCCTGTACGTCAATCATTTCTAAAAATATTTCATAATAAAAAAAAAAGTCTATCATAGTATCGTATCAATACGGGAGGAATCGAAACATCATAAATATGCTTTTAATAAAAATACTTTTGCAAAGTGTGACGCAAAAGTCAAATAATTTATTAGAGAAATAATACAAATCAAAAATTTACAATTATTCAAAGGTGGAAAAAAAATCAACCAAAAAATTTAACAATATATAAAAAACTTCAAAGCAATGAATAATTAATAATAATTTAGGAGTATAATACAATATCTAGACAAACCCACATACAAAAATATATTTTATTGTATTTTGCGCACACATTCGCATATATGAATACATTGTAAGATTTAATTAACAACAATCTGCACGTTATTGCAGATTGGCTTCTTTTAAATTACAAATAATAATTTTGAAGTTCTTTGACAACAACCCACTCTTCCGCTATTATAATGGCTAATTAAAAAGAAAATGTAAACATTTTTAATTAAAAGAAACATCAATATTTTGGTAGGTATATACCAGGCACGAAGCGTCCATATATTGAGTTGAATGAGTGCTTCCCCAAATAAAATATTATCTATTATTTTTTACAACTGAATATAATATATATAATTAATTTAATATAAAAATTACTTAACTACAAAAATTCAAATCGAATGAAAAAAAAATTTCAAGCAAAAATTATATGCACAGATATTAACTGCATTATGTATGTTTAGAAAATAATGCCTATATAAACATCATTATTTTCTATTATTCTTTCAATCATACAAGCCAACAAGAGATATTCAACAACCACAAATTTATAATATTTGAAAATAATGCCTATAAAGAATCATTATTCTATTACCAATATGCTATAATAATTATACATTGTAAAAAAATATAATGACAACTTAAATATCATTCTCCTCAGTTCTCTTCGCATTTAAAATATACATACACTCAAACACACTGTCTCTATTTAGTTTCGTAGCAACAACAACAAAATAATAAACGAAGCGACAATAAAATAAAATCTTAGAAGGAAAAAAAATTGAATTTGAATGAGTGGCTGATATTCATTCCAAATTTACCTGATATAATTAGAAAATATCTGATAGAAAATAGATTATCTAGGGAAACAACAACAAAATATCGCATGACACAAAATGAATTTACAAATAAAAAAAGTATCAGGGAATGAATTAATTTTATGCATTATTGTGGTTGTTGACTTAAATGAGAATTAATATTTATATAAATAATAGATGTAGTTTTGGGTTTTTTTTAGAGAGTAGTATTGTGAAGTAATTCTATAGTTTTTTGTTATTGAATGCTACATTGTTTATTTTCAGCCATAATTTTGTTTTATGCAGTTTTGAAACAATTAATTTGTTAACAAATTTAAAACATTTTGTTTTTTATTATTTATAAATAATTATAATAGAACATTGTAATTGTGTTATTGAAAGAATTTTCTGCTGGAAGTTTTGAGGAAAAATTATTAACTGTTAAGGATGGTAAACCAATGTTTGATCTACTAATAACAACAATAAAACGTGTAATCAGCATTTTTCAATAAAATTTTATAATTCGTATACGTTGTATTTTCCAACATTAATATGGAAAATTCATATTCACACTTTTTTACATTGCTTTCTTAAAATCAGAACTTAGTTAAAGTTATATTTTCAGATTAAAATTTTAATAACAAAAACATTATTTGCGAAATATTATTATTTTTAATTGAAACAGAATTACACAACTCTTTTAATGAATAGTCTAAGCTTTGTTAATTGATAATAACACTTCTCTATAAAAACTATTTCAGTTGAACGATCGTTTTTCTGACTAAACAGAATTAAAACTACTTTGAGAAATAAATGTGAACAGTTTAAATGTCGAAGTTAGCAAAAATTTCAATAGAAAAGGAAAGCCAAAGCAAAGTAATGTTTCCTTTTATTGTGCTTCCCCAGTTGAAAATTCCACGCCCCGTCACTGGTATATACCTTGAATTATAAATTTAAATGGGAGTATGTATGCATAACACACATAACTAAATATTGCTATTATTGTGTTCATAAAATATAAAAACGTTTTGAGGTTTTATTTATTAAATTTCTTATTTTTATTTTTAAATTGCAGTAATTAATTAATTTCACAAAATATTTTTTATGAAATAATAATTATATGTTAATATTATAACGAACGATTGAACCACAAAAGCATTGTCTTATTAACAAAAACATAATTAAGTTGGCACCTATATTCTTGTATCCCAGCAATTTAAGTTTTTTCACAATATCTTGACATTTATGACATTTTCTTTCATACTAAATTTAAGATACAATATTTGGTAATACAAAGTGTTATACAGTTAAAATAATATTTGATTATTATTGTTCACACACGCATGCAAATAAAATTGTAATAATTATGTTTTTGTAAGAAAAATTAAAATTTTATTTTATTTTTTCACTGCAGTATTAACAGTGTTATTTTCATAGCGTATAATTAAATTTATATATTATGCATATTTCTGGGTTTTCGTTTGTCTGATAGTAACATTTTAACGTATTTTAATTAGAAAAAAAAAAACGAAAACAAGGAAAATTAATTGTACTTTACGAATGTAATCTTATACTAAAATGTAATACGGTTAAAAAATCGTATTAACTTAAATATTTCACAAGGGTAAGATTTAAAATGAGACTGTTTGAAACACTTTATAAGCGTTTAGTTGTAGTTTTAACGATTGTACATATTTTTCTGGTTGTAGTTGAAACAATGGAATAGATTTTTTATTAAGGTTTTTTTCGCAATTACTATTTCAATTCAAATGATTTTTTGAGTCGGCTCTTAGCGGTAGATGAGAAAAAATTTAACAACAGAGCCAGGCGTTTAATCAAAACATACAATTTTATTTTTATTAACACCTTCATATTTACTATACTTTACCATTTCATAATTTATTTTTTAAATACAGTCAGTATGAGGTAACATGTCTTTTAGAGATAGTGAATGTAAAAAATAAAACACAAACGGTTTCAAGTGCTCCAATGAAAATTGTTGCTTCAGCTGAATAAGGTTGTTATGACTAAACTGAATTTTGTGATATTCGTGGTGTATTATTAATTGACTAGCTTAGAAAAGGAAAACGGGAACGTGTCATAAGTCTGTATTTAATTTATCTATAGTATCATTTGCCTGCATTTTTATCGGTCTGTATTTTCATTTGCCTGCTTTTATTTTGAAGTATTCATAATAAAAATTTCATGTAGTTTTTATCAATCAACGGATATCAGAACTATATTTTCTAGGTGGTGACTGGTGAAAAGTTAAAAGTCCACGAAATTGAGCAGCCTCAAGCAAAAAAATAGGTCCGGGTCCAGTCTCACAAAGCCCTTTTTTTAAAGTTTTTTTTTGTTTTTTTTAACTTGTCTTTAATTCAATGGCTCATAACCACAATGCAAACAAGAGGTCCGACATCCCAAGTATCGGGACCGAAGACCTTTAATTTTTTTTTGTCATCAGTACATGGACTTTTAAATGTGATGAAAGCAATAGATCCGGGGTTCCAGGAATTGGGGTTGAAACTCTATATCATGTGTTTAAATTGTATTTTTTGAAAAAAATAAATAAATAATTTTTAACCAAAGACCTTGAACGAAAAAAAATTGTTAAATTGATACGTAATGAACATTATTAAATTAATAAATTTGGGATATCATTTAGAAATTTAAAACGGGAAATTTTAATGAAAAAAGGGCTGCCCTGCGAGTATTACTCCCTTACGTTTATATTTTGAGCATAATACTTTTTATTTCGCCAGAACAACTATCCATCAGATATTTATAAGACAACGTGGCTGTAACAACTTAGGTAACAGGGTGATAGGTGCTTTAGTAACAGGACGATAGGTGCTTGTGTAAAATTCCCATCACTGATCATTTTGATGGCTCGCTCTTTTGTACCTAATCTAAGTAATGTAAACTGTTACAGGTTACTGTTACTCTAAACATTTGAATTGTATTGAAGTTGTGTTTAAATGTATGCCTTATTTATATATTAATAGAAGATTAGAATGTGTAAAGTACTTATGTCATATTTCTGCATACAAATCCTTAACATTGCCTAGTAATGTAATAATGTGATCGTGCCACGAAAGTCAGCTGTTTGTTTCCATTCCAAGAATGATTAGTATTTCAAAATTTTCAATATTTACATTTACAAGGAGAAAATTTGCAGCTCTGAATTTTTGAAATATTAAATTTTTACAGTCTTGTATTTTTGAAGAACACTATACTTAGAGGACAATATATGATGTTTGGTTCTGTATGAACTGAAGTCTGAAGTTACTTAAGCAGCTTTTTCAAAGAAATACAAGAAATCAGCGGTATTAACATCAGTAAGACTATGAATTTGATTTAAAGTTATTGATCGGAAATAAGTTATAAATATTATAAAGTAATTTTGCATAAAAAACTAAGCCTTGAAAGACAGCAGTACTTATAGTGAACTTTTGGGATATAAACCATTCAACACAATTTATATTGAACGGCTTGAAAGGAAGTTTTAAGTGACCTTGATTGCAGGTCAACTTTGTAAAATAACTGTAAATATAGTCAAAGTAATATACTCATTCTCTTCTCATTGTCAACACAAAATTTTGTAAAAAAAAAATAAAATAGCTGCACTTATGCAAAAAAAAAGAGCAGGACAATATAATAATAATGTATGTAAAATGGACTAAAGGTACTATGCCAGTTCTATTGTATATATTGTAGAACTAAACAAAAAGTAAAACTATTTATGAAAGTATGTGTTTCTCTATTATTATCATGGGTTTGAATTTACTAGTCATATAAATTGGTAAAATATTTTCGCGCACTTACTGGCCTATTACATATCAATGATTTGATCAATACTGGCTATTAATTTATGAGAGAAGGATGGGAAAATAATTGATTATATTTCTATTCTCATAAATTTTATTATCAATCTAGTGTCAAAATCAATTGAGTTGAGAAATACCTTCTTCAACAAAAAAAAAAGTGGATACGAAATTGATAGTTCAAAATGGATGTGTAATAGCTCATCAATTTAAATGGTCCATTAATCGACAATTATTAAAATGATGAAAACATTGATGTGTAATAGGCAAATTAGGTCTTTGGACCCTTACATCTAATAATTATATAGATTTAGATATCTTCCGAAATATAAAACTTGATAATTTTAAGATTATTGTAGGCCGTGCTTGTTTTCACATTTCGTTTAGAATTATACGAACAGGGATTAAATTACGAAACATTTTTATATATTAACATAAAATATAACTAATTTTATTTACAATTAAATCGCTTATTCCATTATTAACTTTTACTTAAAAATTTTCAAGAATATGAAATTTAATTTGGATAAAATAATAAATTGGTAATTATTAATAATAACCGGTCATAATAATAATTACCAAATAGAAAGGTTAAAGTGATTAATTTGGGCAGAATTTATTTAATTTATCACATAAACCGGTAATTATTAATAATTTCTACCCATCTTGGGTAAATGTAATAAATATTAGATAGGGAAAAGTGGCCATTCCAGCTCCTTCCGGTAAATATGATAAATATTATAAATAATTTTTAAAATTTTTTTGAATAGGTCCAACGATTCGAAAATCGGGACCAAAGGCCTTAAAATTTCTATTTTTTTTTATCACAAGTTTAGTGGCTGTTAAATACGATGAAGGTAATAGTTCCAAGGTCCCAGGAATTAGGGCTTAAACTCTATATCACGTGTATTTAATTGTATTTTTCTGAAAAAAGGTTATTAATAATTAATTTAAAAAAATTTCGTCCGACGGTCCAAAATTCGAGACTAAAGACTTAAATATTTCAAAAAGATACTATGTTTCACGTTAAGATATTTCAAAAAGTTACTATGCGTTTATTTGTCGTCTGCGAAAACAGGGTTTCAATAAATAAGTAGGGGGGGTGGGTTTGAAGCGGCAGCCTCCATTATGGTCGGAATCAATAAATTCAAACCTAGGTGGTCAAGGATTTTGATAATGTAAATTCGATTGTAATTCAAATCACTGCAAATGTAAAAAGTCAAATATCAAGTGTAATTCCAAATTTTATAAAAGTGCTTCCTTTAAAACTAAATAAATTAACTTCGTAGAATTATTAATAAATTAATCATTTAACCATAAAAATATAAAATTTTTGTCATAATTTTAATAACAAAATTTAATATAAGAAAATTAAAAGATATAGTTTTAATTTTAATCACATTTATCAATCCTAACAGGTAATTATTAATAATTACCGGTAAATGTAATAAATTCTACTTATTTATCACATTAACCAAAATACGAGGTTATTATTAATAATTACCGGATTTATCGCATTAACCGTAACATATACAATATATTATATTAACTTTATTTAATCAAATATTGGTGTAACATTTACAAAATTTTCTAATTTATTTGATGATGATGAGGAAGATTGAAATGATGAAAGAACAGAGACATGAATTTGTTATTCAATTCATATCATTGTTATAACTAGCTATCATTATCTTTCTTTCATTATTGCAAATAATATTCTCAATTCTTTAGACACAGATTTAACAAAAAAATGAATAACAACACACTATCGTTATAAATTATAAATATTTCTACATTTGAATCTGTTTTCATTCTTTCATATTTCATAAAACAAAAGTAAAATTATTTAAGCACAATTAAATCTTAAGAATCTTCTTAATTGGCACTATTTCAAATGAAATTGCGCGACTTTTTCTTCTTAATTAAAATAACAATAGAGAAAAAGATTTGTATAGAAATAACACAGGCTGAAAGGAAATTGTAAAAACAACAAAAACAAATGTTAATAAAGAGAAAATATTTTATTTTACCAAACGTTTTCAAATAATGTTTTTATAAAAATTGAATATAGAGAATAAAATTAAAAGAAAAGCATTTCTTTGTTCTGTCAAAAATTTAAAATAAAAACACAAAATCGAAATGGATCGATTTCAAAAGATCTCCATATTTATTTGTGAGTGGAATCTACTCAGAATATATTTAAAGAACCAGCTTTGTAATCCGTCATAAATGACTATATTTCATAGTTGCGTAAGTTCAGCGTCAAAGTTAAAAAAAAAAAACGATCGAGATCTTTTTAATATGGGCCATTTGTTTTTTGACATGTGTTTGTATGGCTTTGTCAGAGAATCTAAATGTCGTTAGTGCCACATTAGATTTGTTTTTATCAATTTATTTATTTTTTATTTTTTTTTTGTTTTACAGAAATTTTTCAAATCTTATGATATCTAGAAATTTTTTTTAAAAATAATAGTTATAAAAGAATAAAATAATATATTCCGTTCAGGATTTCGTTGTGTTTTTTTTTCTCTTTATTTCTATTTAATTTTTTGTATGTTAATGTTTGAAGAAATAAAAACAGGCAACAATCTATTTTTGATAGATTTTTTAAATATTTTATTTATTATGAGATATACAAATGTACATATATAAATACATATTTAAATATGATTGATAATAAAAACAAACAAAACTAACAAAATCAAAAAATATATTATTTGTTGAAAATTTATAAATATTACCTACTTTTCAGTATACTTTTCAATACAAATAAAAATATATATAAAAAAATAATGCACGTGCATAAATTCATTCTGGGGATCGTACTTATATTATATATTATTTTTTTTTTATTTTTTTTATTATGAACCGTAATTTTAAAAAAATATTGAAATCTAGGGCTTTTTTGAAAATACAGTTCTACCTTAAAAATAATATGAAGTATGTTTGTGTATTTAGAATGGACAAGAGCTTCATAAAAATTATGTTTGAAAATACAAAACTGCCATTGGAATGTATTTGAGAATAACCAGAAATTTCGCAAAAACTTTAATAAATTTAGAATGGTCAATTATTTTACTTTTATTCCTGACTTGAATGTTGTAGAAGTAACAACATGACTGATTGTTATATTTATATTATTCAATTTTAGGGTAATTAGAAAACGAAAGTTGTTGGTGCAACGCGAAAACTAAACTATGAGTAAATTGTAAATTGTAGATGATCAACAAAATTTGTTAATGTTTTATGATGTACAGTAAAAGTACAAACATTAAATCTGTGGGATATAACTTAAATATTGTTTAGAATAGCTAATTTTAATGGAATTTGAGGACTTCGCAATTTAGATTCTTTCCAATGTCTAAAAAAATTTTATATTATGTGCCTATGGATTTTCCATTCTGAAATATGAAAAAAAAATGTAAAGCCGGACATCATATTTATAACTTTCAAATAATCTGATACTTTAGGTATAACAATTTTATCAAACTTATTGATATAAGCTAGCTTTAACAATGCCTTACGCTTTTCCTTTTTTTTAAATATAAGTTTTTTCACTTCTTCCATCATCCTACTCCAAAATACTTCTTAACATTTTTAATAGTTGTTTAACTTTTGGAAAAATGTATTAATCACACAAAATGTACACATATGACAATCATAATGACCTGTCAAATTATTTACTTCAATTTGTGTTGCATTTTGCATTTTCAAAAAAAACCCATAGTCGTTGATGGACTGATAACAGTAATTATTTATTTTAACAAAATTACGATAGTAACAATTTTTTGCTCATTTTACCCGACAGCACCTATCTTAATTGAAAAAATAGAAAAATATTCAGATTGGACTTTATATTATTATATTATGACTAGGGGCCCCTGTTGAGTAATTATAATTGAAGTTGAAGTCAAATTTAAAGTTTTGAAAAGAAGAGTAATTTACGTGCTGACATAGACTTCTCACGATAAAGCACAAACCACTCATGTTTAATAAATAAAAAGTTTTGCTGTTAGTAAGTTTTATTTTGGACACATAAATATACCTCCCTCATATACTGATTCCTTTTCGATATATTCCTTATAGTCAGTAGCATTCAATGGATAAAATTACTAAAAATAAAATATTTTTGTATTTAAAGAGGTTTCTACATTATACATATTTTTAACCAAAACTATATGATTACTACAAATGAACAAAATATAGGAAGCAATAATTTGAGCAGTTACTTAAAAAAATTAATGGAATAAATTTCCTTTAATTATGTATACAAATAATAAGATGTTGAATGACACAAAATGGATATATTTTATTTAAAAGTTTGAAAATTATAAAACAAAATAGAAGTGTTTTCAATCCGTATGCGCATTCCTATTGTATATGCAACTTACTTACATAATTAAATAGAAGTTCATTAAGAAGAAGTGAGATAAAATGAAAAGGTGTCTACTGCGCAGGTCCTTAAATGCTTGTCTATTATTTAAAGGTGGATTTCCTCTTAATGGACGAATCAAAAAATTTTATTTTAACAAAACATATACAAAAAAATCCTCTCCGGGCAATTTACTTCATCCAATTTCCTAGTTAAAATATTTTTAACTTTTGAATAAAAAAAGCTGAAGTAAAAGAAAAGGATAAATATATAATTATATGATAAATATTTATTGCTATCTCGTTTTATGTATCAACGCATTCATATATAGAATATCATATGTTTTTTAAGAAAAAGACATGAAGTGTAATTTTTTTTGTTTTTTGCTTTTTAATATAAGATTATTTTGTTTCTAACAAATTATTTATATTTTAAGATAAAAGCAAAGCGCTATATTTTATTTTTTCGAATATTACAATGTTATAACTATTATCCATTACTACTTTTAACAAAATTTTAAATTTTTTTAATAAAAACAATATCGACGCATGTAAACAATTTTTCATACGTCAACCTTTTTTGACTGCATAACAAATGTCAGTTTTTCGCGCATTGAGAAGAAATCATAAAATTTTCTTTAATGGTATTTGTGTTTCAATTATAGTGTAAAATAAAATTGTCCGGACGTTCGTCCATTAAGAGGAAATCCACCATAAGTCTACATTATTATTCAAAGTCATGACATTCCCTTATTGTATGCGTGAAAAAAGAGATAAAAATAAGATGATATTCGCTAGTACATAAGAGTAGTATAGAATCAAAAATTAAAAAAGTCCATTTAGAGTTTTTTTTTTGAGAAAAAACGAATTTTTTATTTCTTGAAAATGCTACTTGATAGTGTCTAAATGTAATTTTAAAATTGTTCTATAGATCAAATTAATATTCTAATATGTACAATGAAAAAGTTTTGCAACGTGAAATAAACCAATTATTATGAACGGTAAATTTGACTTTTATTAATTTTAATTTTCAACAGTAGACATTTATGAGTTTTGAAAAAAAACGTTATGGACATATTTCATTTTTGATTTTAATTTTAGTAAATAAAAAATTAAGTTTTATTTTTCAAAAACTATTTTGTTAATAAATGAATTACAAATGAATAAACAAGTTATCGTACTTTTATAATTGTAATCTTGTTTCATCAAATAAAGTTTCTTAAAATATTAATAATTTAAAAAATAATATCAACAAATTCTTCTTCAGCTTCGCATTTTGCGTCTTCTGCGTCTTACCTAGAATCGTCTACGTTTCGGGATCTCTCAAAAAATAGTTCTTTATAAAATTTTAAATTGGCTAACGATGTCCAATTATCTCCATAATGTTTGCTTAATAGATTTTTAACATCATTTTTTTTCCTTATCTTGATTTATTTTAATGTTAAGGGAAATGACTGAAGGTTTAATTGTGATATTTAATTATTCTTATATAAATTTATTTAATAATAATTCAAATGTTATTTAATTATTTTATTAGTAAATAAATTTGGAAAAAAATTAAACTTTTTCAAATTTTGTTTCCAAGATAATGTGGACTTTTGTGAATTTTGATTCTAATATGGACTTTTATAAATTTTGTTTTTGAATATATCATGGACTTTTTAAAGTTTTGAAAATAAACCTAAATTTAGAACTCATATATTTCGGTAATTTGACTCGATATTCTATTACGAAAGTTCACAATAGAATAGAGTACATTTCCCTTAGAATAATCATGTATTATTCAGATTTGCCCCAAAATGGATTTTTTTTAATATTTGATTCTATATTACTCAAACAATACTTTCAAATACATGAGAATGAAAAATGACATTTGCCTATGTATATGCCTAAGATTTTCAATTTTGTTCTTGTTTTTATTGTATTTCGTTTAAACCAATTTGAGCGCGCTGTGAAGTATTTTTATAAATTTGGCGGATATTTTTATATTTAAGTTTTAGAGCATTAAATATAAATAAAAAAATATAAATTAAATATCAAAATAAAGTTTAGAATTTGTACATTAATTATATAAAAAAATATTACATAAAACATATTTTAAAATTTAAAAAATTAATGAAAAATATATTTTTTTATAAATATAAATTTTTTAAAACCTTTACACCATTTTACTTTTAATAAAAAGAACAAGTTCGATTTATTAATTAATATTCAATCTTGATACATAGATATTTTATATCACCATTGTATCTATAAATATTATTATTATTTGTGTTAACAAACAAAATTAATTTTCAGGAATTGTTTCGTTCATCATAACACTACTGGAACTCATCAGTAGGTATTTCTAGTGTTAGACTACCTATACAACTCCTATTTTCATTTTGATTAATTTTATAACTTATTAGAAGATGTCAATAGACTATCTGTGAGTTATAAAAATCGACCAAAATTTCATTGTAAAATGTATTTATTAAAAAGTAAAATGATGTAAAGGTTTTAAAAAATTTATATTTATATAAATTTATTTTTCAAAAAATACATTTTACAATGAAATTTTGGTCGATTTTTATAACTCACAGATGGTCTATTGACATCTTTATTAAGTTATAAAATCAATCAAAATGAAAATAGGAGTTGTATAGGTAGTCTAACACTATAAATACCTACTGATGAGTTCTAGTAGTGTTATGATGAACGAAACAATTCCTGAAAACTAATTTTGTTTAAAAAATTAATGTTAAAGAAAAATAGTGAAAAAAAATTGTGCTGATTACATATAATTTGTTATGTGTTTTACTCTTTTTTGAAGGGCGTAAATATTTTTTTTTCAAATGGCAACGTCTTTTTTAAATTAATTTTTCTATAATAAAACTGTTATATGGGAAATTTAATTTCCCCCTTTTTTTTAATTTGCTAATAGTTTATGAAATTGTCTTAATGCAAATGATACGCAATGTTTTATTATTGTTAAATACTTTATTTAAATATATGTGCAACCTTTTATTAATTAAATTATTTATTTGGTTTTTATTCAAAAATAGAACACTGATTTAATATGTATTTAACCTTTTATTAGTTAAATTATTTATTTGATTTTTATCCAAAAGCAGTACAATGTTCTTATTTCTTAATCTTACAGATTGTTCTACACTTATATAAAAAGAATTCTGTATAGTTCGTATATTATTAAAATCTAATATTTTTATTAAACTAATTTCTTTTGTCTCTTTATTTTTATAAACTTTCACTAATACCTTATAATGATGACTTATATTTCCCAACTGTTCTCCTTGATGTTTTTTTCCAAAGTGACCGATATTTTCCTTTTTTGAATTTATGTTTTACGGTTTTCCTTTTAACTTCATAGATTTTCAAGTTCAAATAGTATATTAGTTCATTGCCCTTAACAGACGGTTGTATTATATAATATATTATATAGTCGAGTAATGATATACAAAATAAAGTTACTCAACAGAATAAACTCAGTAATATTATCGCTCAAAATAGTGAGATTCGAGTGAAATTTAATCGTTGCTAATTATACTCATTAAATGTCAAAGTGACAAATTGTAAAAATAGAAGAATAAAAAGGTAAATAACGATGGATACACAAAATATGTAAGTAAAATATTGAATATAAAATTACGATATTATTGTACAATAACATTGTTTATAATATATTTCTGATTAATAATTATGTTGTTTCTTTTGCAGATTTAATTGTCCAACTGATGACCGGCTGTTCTGGATGTGGATGATGTGGACAGGTAAATATTCATTGAAATTTTATTGTTTTCTTATGTTGTTTTTTTTTTGTCTTTTTTAGGATTTTTTAGGACGGATTGATGCTGCGCAGCTTGAGGCCGGAACAAAAACATTAAAGTATATAATATTTTTTTTTTACTATTCGATCTAAAAAATATAAAATTTAATTTTTTTTTTAGAACAAATCTAGAAAAAAAATTATATTTTTTCAATTATTTAGACTTAAAAAATCTGGTCCTTATTTTCCCTATGCTGCCTTTATAAATAGGGACCAAAATGATAATCCTCTCTGCAATACTATAACTTTGAATATAATGTAGACTTAGCTATTATAATTATAGATTATTATTTATGACTATAGTATTATTGTGATCGTATTGCAAAACGAATAGAAAATATTTTTAAACTGAATTTATTAGTCTCGACTAAAGGCTCTTTAACTTGTTTTTGAATAATATTTTAGAAACATGGTATACTACAGTTTTTGTTGTAGTATGGGTTATAAAATCATGTTCATTGATTTAGTTATTTGTAAATCTACCTATTTTGTTTTATTATGTTTTATAGTACCAAAATATTAAGACCTTAAATAAACGTCTACGGCCAATTAATAAAAAAAAAACATTATTTTCACTTATATAAAATTAAATAATATCTAATCATTTTTGTTCAATTCCACAAAAATCAAAAATGAGATTTTCTGTTATAGTAATAAAATAGTAGATAGTTCTGTTTTGTATAAATAGAAGTTCTGTTTTGCAATAGACTCAAAATAAAAAGAAAAAAACAAACAAAAGGGAATTGTTTTTTTTTCTTCCTTTTGAGCCTATGCAAAACATAACTTCTATTGTCAATTATTTTAGTTTATTTAAAATTTACAAAACAATTAATTTATTATTCTAATAGTGTTATTTAAAAAAAAAAAAATGTCTTTGTTTATTTTTAATCATATTTATTGACTGACACCTTACTAATATAATATTCATAACACCGGAATTATTTAATTACCTTTGAAATTCTTTGAATCCATATTGAATTTTTATATAAAATTAAAATTTATTGTCAATTTTTTCCTCACTACGTTAAGTTAGAAAGCAATATATTTTTTTTTTACTATAACAAATCAAGTTTATTAAATAAATTTATTTCAAAATGAAACCAAAAAAATCAGCTTATGCTAAATTAGCTTCTATGCATGACATTGTCGAAAAATTTTGTAAAATATGTGGTGCTAATATTTTTGATGAAAATTATGAAATTACTGGAATAACAATTGTAATGCTTTCATCAATTATATTGTTTTTTGTATTTGTTGGTTATACAATTTCAATAAAATTTCATGAAGATTGGAAAGTTTTAATTGAAGCATCATGTGTTGGCGGAAGCGCGGCACAGGTCTGTAATTATTATGTTAATTTTTT
Organism: Argyra leucocephala; assembly: GCA_963942445.1. Classification (NCBI taxonomy): domain Eukaryota; kingdom Metazoa; phylum Arthropoda; class Insecta; order Diptera; family Dolichopodidae; genus Argyra; species Argyra leucocephala. The sequence continues at coordinate 23,617,713 of OZ012677.1, read as the reverse complement.
ATACTATTTTCAATATTTGTTTTTAAAGCAAAAATAGAGTTAAAAATATTGTTAAAGTTATTATTATCTAAAATTAATATGTTAATAAAAGTGAATTGAAAATTATTTAATTTTGTGTTTTGATCATTTTCTAGGGTTGCGCCAAATTTTTAACTGCATATGTTAAACGTAAACAATTTCGTGCTAATCGAACTACGGTTCGTTCTATTTACAATTATTATGAAAGTGTAAATCCTCAATTTAGTGAAATTTTACAACGTTCAGTTGCTACACAACACAGTTTGGTTTTAATTAATTGTATTGCTTGGTTATTAACAGGAATATTTACAGAATTAATACCAGTTTTTTTCATAATGTTTAAAGATAAAAAAATTTTAGTATTAGAATATTTGATTCCAAAAATTGATCCGGAAACTGATCATGGATATATTTTATTATATGTTATTCATAGTGCTACTCTATGGTTTGGATGTATTGGAAATTGTGTTGGTGATATTATATTTTTAATGGAAAATCAAGCTATAGTTGCATTTTATAAAATTTTACAACAAAAAATTGTTGAATTTAATGATTTGGTTTCTAAAGTAAATGTTGATCAGAAACTTATTAATGAAAAATTTAGGGATTTGGCTGTCTGGTTGAGAGAATGTACCACGTAAGTAAATAGGATAATAATTATGTAGGCAAAAAGAAATAGTGTTCTCAAAATAACTTTTTAATAATTTGTAATTGTAATTTGCTAACTAAAATACGTTACGGTTATTATACTGAAAATGGTAAATTTTGACAATTATTATCAATTGACCGGTTAAATATTCTTGCACTTTTACCTTGATTATTGTTCTATCTAAAGTATAATGTAAGTTTATTTATATCACATTAAAAAAATTTATTTTCGAAAACTTCACTATTTGTTTTACACATTTTCTTATTTCTGCAACTTTAGTATTTTTTATTAAAATTTTAATTTTATTTTTAATTTTAATTTTTTATATTATTTTATTTACGAAATTTTAGTTATCTAGAAATTCAAGTTCAAACATTGTATTATTGGGTGCTAATAGAAGTAGCTTGTTGTGCAATTGCATGTATATTTAGTACATATATAATTATGACAGGAGATTGGCCAGCTGCATATCCCTATTTTGTTTTGAGTTTGGCATTGGTTTATGCATATTGTTATACAGGAACAATGATTGATAATATTGTAAATAGATAAAATTAGATAAAATGTTTAAATAAAAATAAAATATATTTTTTTAATTTTTTTTAGAAAGATACAGTAATTGATTGCATATATGAAATTAAATGGTATCAATTAAGTGTTAAACAACAAAAGGGTGTTTTATTTATGTTAATGAAAGCACAAAATACTTCAATATTTTCAGTTGGAGATATTGAACCACTTTCAGTTGCTACAGCTTTAAAGGTTGGTTTCGAATAGTATAGAATGATACAAATTCAACAAAAAAAAAAAAATTATTTTGATTATTTCAGGTAACCAAAGCAATATATACCTTTGCAATGATGTTAATAAATTACAGCAATTGAGATGAATTAAAAACATTTTGTAAATTTACTTATAATTTATTGGAGTGGAAACTTCTATAATTTTTTTGCACTCTTACAAAATATTTTGTATTATATAATGCTGCTAATACCTGTGTATACATTGTGTTAAAGTGTTACCTGATATAACAAAATTAATAAATAAAATATAATTCTTAATTTTGTTACTTATTTCCTATACATTGAACAAAGGTATTTTCCAAGATCATTTAAGAGATTGGATTTTGTTTTTGTTTACTACAAATATACCTTTTAAATTATGAATAATTTATTATAATTATTGGTGATTTTAATGCTAAGGAAATAAAAACAAAAATCTATTTCATTTTTCAATAAAAAATCAAAAATTAAGTGTATAAAAAAACATTTTTTTTTTAAATATTTACCTTTAATTTAAGATTACTAGTGAATCACCTGTGCAATTGCACAGAAGTTTTTTTAAAAACAATTTTATATAAAAAAAAATATTTGTTTTTGTATATTTGTTGTTGTTTTCTGAATCGCTTGATTCTTGAATATTTATACTTTATAATGAAATCAAAGTATAATACATAATACTTTATGACGAAATTAATAATAATTTCAATATAACTTAACACAATAAAGCCCAAGTACTCTCAACGTAGTATATGAATTTTATTTCGGTTATAGTAAAAAACGTTTGTAATAATCACAATTCTCTTATAGTCAACAATTTGTTTGAAAGAAAATAATAAACTTCCTAAGTTCATACAATCAATATCGTTTATAGTCACATTAAAATATAACGCGAATTTTTTCAATACAAAAAAATAATATAGATAGATAGATATATAGATTTATATATTGTCTTTTTCTGTTCTTTATTACAAATATGTATATTTTATGATTACATAACAGAATTGCTATTTATGAATAAAATAAAGTTTAAAATTTTTATACGAAAGATATTTTATTGAATTTGATTTTGTTTGTACAGATGCAATTTTTTTTTTATTACGACTATAGCCACAAAATGGTTATAGTCACAAATATTACTGAAAGTGAGGGAATGACTGTAACCGCGTTTTAGTGTGTAATATATTTTTTTTTAATAATAGCAGAAGCAAATGAACTAACATTTATTATATTATTTTTGGAGAGTATGGATCTGATCTGATTTTTGTTTTTCTGTTTTGTTTTAAATTTTTGTTTGTGTTTTTGTTTTTGTACTTTTGTTTCTATAAGTTTGTGTGTTTATTTAAAATGACAGAATTTTTATGAAGCCTTTTTAAAAATTGTCCGTAATTGAAATTTCTTTTAGAGTATAGATGCCGCTCAACTTGGAAATAACAGTCATTTATTTGGTGTAAATATTTGAAATATTTTAAGTATTCAGCACCACGAACTTACTAAAATTTTAATATTTTTGTGGTTTAATTTATTATTCAATTATTTTTGCTTTTTTACTCACCACGTCGTTCATCTTGTGTACCTATTATATATGAGGTGTACTAAAACTACAAATATAAATAAGTTTGAGGAGTTATATCATTCATCACAAGGTAGATATTCCACTTAAACTCATCACTAGGTAGGTATTCGTAATGTAAAACTTAAAATTTGCTTTGGTTGGTTTTTTAACTTATTAAAAAATGTTATTAACCCTTTTACTACCTATATGTACATTACAAAACACCAATTGTTGATCAAAGCCCCTAGAACTTTATTTATTTTTGTTCTATATTGTATAAGAAATTTATGAAGGAAATAAATATATTATTATTACATACAATTTGGTAGTGAAAGGGTTACAATTTTAGATTTTACTTTCCCTCATTAGACTTTTCATCTCAAATTTAAGAAAAATACGTATTTGCTTACTAATTTATCATACCTTTATTTTTTTTATTAGCACACTTTTAATCACCATTATATAGACAGAATATTCGTAATAAGGTTTTCAAAATTTTCAATTCCCTAAGGGTCATTTATTCGATCATTTTAGCATACTCATCTTATTTGTCATCATTGAAAATTTATCGTATAATTAAACATCAAGTTAATTATGTGAACATTCAATAATCGCTGCAAAAACGGTGTAAATCTTGGGTAAAGGTTTGTTTTTTGTCATATGTTCGTATGACATTGCCAGAATCTAAATGTCGTTAGTGAAATATTAAATTTTTTTCTTATCAGTATATTTATTTTTTTGTCTAAATTATATCAATTTTTAAATTTTTTAATATTTATTAACTAACAAGCACAGTTAGTAGAATATTGAACAAATAATATTTGATAATGGACCCCAACACAATTTTAAACTAAAAAAATTGTTTTAATAATTCTTTTTCGATTTTCCACGGGAATTAGAAAAAAAAAAACAAATCAAATTGTAAATATACAAAAACATCGGTAGAGTATACTAGCTAAGCGACAAGATTTTCAAAATTAATTTTTTACATCATTCTTTGGTGGAATTAAATAATTTAAGTTTTTACGTTCAATTTTTTTGGTTTCAACAGAATTTAGTGATGATGATAAACAGGTTTTCAAAAATAAACAATTTTTAGAAAATTTTACAATATTTTACTTGCTTTTTAAAATTTTACAATATTTATTTATTTATTTTCAATTCTTTTTAATGTTTAATGTGCTTCACTATGGGTACCGAAATATATTAATTTTAGGAGTGTTCCGTCGAATTGACAGATTTATGCATTTAAATATTATGAGACTGCGATAATAAATACTAGTCCCCATAGTAACTGATGGATCATCAGTAAAATAAATTCGCTTCTATAGTTAGTGTCATTGTTATGTTGTCGTCCCTAAATCTCACATAGATTATCTGCAAAATAAATCTATTTAATGAAATAATTTGCAAAAAATGCTATTCAGAATTTCAAGTTTATTTTTATATTCTTAAAATTTATACCATACCTACCAAATAATCTGCAGTTCAAATCAAAATGACAATGCACAAAATACAAAACAGCTACAATAATTGAATCATTTATTCATTAGAAAGCTTCACATCTTTATCTTGAATAAATAATAAAGAATAGGCTGGAAGAAAGCAAAAAAAAAAAAAAAAAAAATTTAAATTAAATTTGATTTGTATAAGAAACATTTTACCTAAATGTTTATTTTGATTTTTGGTTTCTTTTTATATCTACACAGATATATTTATTATCTATTCACATGAATTCCTACCACAGTAGATTTATCTTATTTATATTCCCATCATCCCATATTCATTATTTTTGTTTATTTTTATATATATAAAGATTAAATTAATTGAAGTGTCCTGTATTTGTCACTAGAATACATTTTTCATGACAAAATGTAATAAAAATGTTTTCTTGGTATACATTTTAAGGATAAAAAGTAATTTCCTGGACCAAAAACGTTCATAAACCTTTTACAAAATTTTTTTTCCCCCCAAAAAGACAAAATAAAATTTAGGATAAGAAAATTTTTGGATGCTGTGAGCTAATAAGGGTGTTCATCAAGTTAAAATACATATTTTTTTTTACTAAATTTTTTTATTATTCTATTTTACCTTTAAGAATCACAAAACGACCTTGTCTTCAATAAAGGTAATTTTTCTTTTGTTTGTCGGAAACTAAATCTCAAATATTTCGAATAGTCTGATAACACAAATTTTTGTAGGAAAATTTTTGAAATTAACGCGGTTAACAAGTTTTGGTATTAAAAAATAAACAAAGAACATAGAGAACATAATCTTGTGATTGAAATTGTCTTTAATTCAAGCATACTAACAGTAACAATATGCGAAATTAAAGAAATATTTTTTTCTTTTAATGCTATAATGAACTCATCTAAATAGAAAAATCTTATTTTGAATTTGAATTGCTTCAAGAATTTTATATACCTAGGTGCCAAAGAAACACGTATGCGAGTTATAAAAACAAAACAAAATTCGCAATACGTAAAACATAAATTTAATAGACTTAACGGAGGTTTAATTTAAAAATTGAAACTTTATATACGTTAAAGCTTAGATACAAAACTCGGTAGAAATGCTATATTGTATCAATTTTTTCCCTAATGGAAAAAAACTTTTTTTTTGCATACCTCAAAAAAAATTTCTAAATTGCCTCAATTTTATCAGTATGAATATTATAGTGTGGTGACCACACTTAACTAGCATACTCAAGATTGGGACGAATTATTGACATATACAATGATCTGGTAACATATGGATCATCGAATTCCCTAGCCCATCTCTTAATGAAACCCAACATAGAATTAGCTTTGTTAATAATTGCGTTGATGTGCTCATTGAAAGACAGTTTCCCGTCAAACTTTACTTCCAGGTCCTTAAAGTGGGGTACTCTTTTAATAACACTATCTCTGAAGGTGTAGTTAGCAGCAATTGGTGTTAAGGGACGAGTAAAAGAGATGACATTACATTTGCCGATGTTTAGTTTTAAATTGTTAACTATGCACCATTTCATGATTGGTATTCAAGTCCTTTTGAAGCAAAACTGTGTCATTTGATGTTACAACTTCTTTAAATATTTTCATGTTATCTGCATAAATTATAACGCTGCTGTTTCTAATTAATGAGGGTAAATTGTTGAAAACGGAAATGATGAAAATTAATGGACCCAGATAGCTGCCTTGCAAGATATCAGAATTAGCATGGAACGTACTGGAAAATGGAAATGGCATGTCTAAAGAGAACATTGTGGGACCTATTCGATAGGTAAGATTCTATCCATTTTAATAGGAATATTGGGAACCCTAGTTTGTGAAGTTTTAGTAAAATAAAATAAATAACTAAAGCAACAATATCAGATTCTCCCGAATTGTGTGGACTGATATTGAGTTTTCCACAAAGGCATGTCATCACGTTACAGTAAATCGGTACGGTCTAGAACCATATTGTCTGTCAGAGATTATGCCTTTGCTTTCAAGATATTTCGAAAATTTCTCATACATTAGGCTTTCTATCACTTTGGAAAGAATCGAAATAATAGCTATAGGTATTTAGGGCTATAATTTATATAGCTATAGTTTGTGGGATTGCTTTTGTCACTTTTGCCTAGTGTGCATAAATTTAAACTTTAGTGTTTGGTTGTATTCAAATTTTCAAAGTCTAAACATCACTTTTTAGTTATAGAATTTTTGGCTGATAATTTAAAGAAATTTATAAGACACTTAGTGAGGTAAATAGCTGCTTGATTTTTTAACCTTTATTCAGCTGGCATTTCAAAACCCTTACACCAGCTGGAAAGGTACATCTGTACCTTCAAACAATTTGTATGGATTTTACTAGGACTTTTACTATTTTTGTTATATCATTGTGATTATTTTTGTATGTTTTACTTTTACTCTTAAATTTAGTTTTATTAATGGTGGGAATCTATGCTCTAAAATATTTTTTTGGATGTAACTCTATTTTAGGAAAAAGAAGTTCCATTACGCATTTCTGTTTGTGCCAAAGTATTTAGTATGTTCGGACTTGAAACAGCAAAAGTGCATATAATTCAAAAAATATTATAAACTAAAACTAAAAGGTTCTGAAATATTCTTATATTATATTTGAATGTTAAGACATCTTCTGGGTACCCAAGTACCGTTAGAATTGTACTTACTGACGATGGTATACGTTTCAGGTTCAGAAAAAATTTTATTTCATTTTTATAACAAAATTATCATTATGTACCGAACTATTTCATATTTTGATGATGAACTGTCCTTTGGGTACCGAAGTACTGTTATTTATTATATAAAATTTATGTAAATGAAAAATGTGTCTAAAAAAAGTGTATATAAAAAAAATTTGTTATAATAAATTATTTCTGTGATAGCTATAAAAAATAATATTTTCTTGACTCCTAGTTTTAACTTGTTTGAACTTAGGAAAATTTTTCCTATAAGAAATTTGTATTTATATAAAACTCTAAACTTCTTTTTCATTAAATCTGGGAATCTAAATATTAGATATTCTGATTTCTATAATTTGAGAATCTGAAATGTTATTTTTTTTTTTTTATGATCTTGTCAGTAACTTCATCGCCTTTAGAAGCCGGTAGAATCACCTTTTCGAGCTTAATTAAGTACGGTACTGCAATTTTACACTATAGATCTAATGTTTCGAATGTCTACTCGTTAAATGTCGAACACTACTGCTATTGTCAGGAACTAAGCCTTCTTAAATAGAATAGTTTCATTTTATTTAATTGCACCATTTTTATTGCACCAAGAGTTTACAATAAATTGCCTGAGAGTATCAAAAATGTTCAAACGTTAAATATTTTTCTCAAAAATCTGAAAATCTGGCTTCAGCATCTGAACTTTGAAGAGACTGAGAATCTTTTGAAGATAATTTCATAATCAGTTTTGAAATTTTGTTCTTTTTTGTTGCTTCTTATTTTCATTTATTTTAATTTTTTCTCTTTTCTTTTTTCTAATTGCTTTATATTGTAATTGTAAATAATTTTTAATATTAATTGTATTAAATTTTTTATTAAATATTATTTTACCTTTATTTGATCTAATTAGAATATTATTATAAATTATATATTAATTCCCACCAATATCTTTTTTTTTGTAAAATTACTTAATATCTTTTATTAATTCGTTCGCCTCTTGCATATTTTTTTTTGCAACAGAACGATTATTACTATTTCATGCTATAAATTCTTTTGTTTTCTGTAGTTTGTAGTAATTAAGCCAACTATTTGTACTTTAGATCGGTTAGAATTGTAAGGATTGAAATAAAGAAATTCTAAAAATCTAAAATCTATCAAAAATTCACGTAAAATGCATTATAGGTACAGGTGTACCTTTCCAGCTGACCACATAGACAAAAAAAATGGCTGGTCTACCAACCCCCGAATTATTTTTTTTACTTAAAAAGTTTTAAAATATAAATTTTTATAAAAAATTAATTCTAACAAAGATTCAAGTCTCTAAGTCAATTTGCATCTAAAATATTCCAAAAGTAAAATGCATAGGTGTACCTTTCCAGCTGAATAAAGGTTAATATTAAATTTAAATTAAATTAACCAAAAGTATTAGGTAAGATAAATTAGCCATTTGAAAAAATAATATAAATAATTTAGAATTGAATGGACGATATTGAGTCCTTTATTTCCAAGGGTAATAAAAATTAAATTAAATTACTATCATCACTAGTTACGAGTATCTTATAATGTTTTAATTCATTTTATATATGTAGATATATTATAAAATACATATAGATATTATTATATACATACATAAATACAATTTTATTTTCACAATGCATAAATACGATTTCTATTTCTACTTTATAAAATAACAAAAAAAAAATCTCTATCATTATTCATAATATCTAAGTGGTATACTCTAAGTTCCTTCAAAACAATAAGAATTCATATCCTGGATGATAGAGAAAATAAACTCATTTTATATAACTACATAATAATATATAGATAAAATAATACAAATTAAGTCATGTTCTAGGAAACTGTTATCCAATGAAACCATGTTTTATACTCTTGTATACGAGTATTAATATTAGATGAAACTTTAATCACATAATGAACATTATTATTAAGTTTTCTAAAGTTTTTCATAAATAAATTCACATTATAATGCCACAATAAGAGCAAAAGACAGGAAGATTATATATTATATCTTTAATTCAACAACGTCATTATCATCATCAGAATGCCATTTTAAAATTTCAGTGTTTATCATTAATTATATGTGAAAAATCAAATTTTAAAATATTTTTAGAATGTCAGATGGAGCTCAGTTCTTAGAATATCATGGATAAATTAAATAAAATAATATTTGTAACATATTTTTAAAACTGAAATATAAATGTATTTTGTTCTATTGATAATTATTGAATATATCCAATGAAATGAAATTAAATTAGTTATGAAATCACAATTAAAGAGTAGTAGTATGGGTTTGTATTATTTTTTTTTTGTATTTACTAATTTATTATTATCTAAGTTTATACATGCAGTACAAACTTTGCTAGTGTACTATTAAATATGGTTTAGTTTCAAGTTCAAAGCTATTTTTGTTTTGTTTATTTGATAATTAAACACAATAGTTTTGAATTAATATAATTATTATTAATTTTATATTATTTATTTATTTATTTGTTAATAATTGGTTAAAAATTAAAATTAATAATAAATCAACAACCAGCACTAGCTATTTGAAGTATTAATTCATTTTAAATATTAATTTTCATTTTTTCCATTTTTGTTTAATTGAATGCCATTAGGCGTATTAACAAGTCTTTATTTATATGCTAATCTTCAATAATTTTCGATGGTTGAAGTATACCATGCGTTCGGTATCATCAAATTGATTGTCAAAGCAATCATTAAATAAAATGATTGACAGTAGTCATTTTGACTGCTGAAAGATTTTGATTACGGCCAATTGATTTTACCGAACGCTTTAGTTTGCGCATATTTTGAGAATTTGTTCAGATATTCATTAAAAAAATTAAAATAAATAAAATCTTGTGGTATATAACCTGGTGGAGTTAAACGAAGGGGAAAATGATAAAAAAGCAATATATCTAAATTAAAAGAAAATATTGCCTATAAAAGAAGAAAAAACTCACAATCTTAGAAGCTTGCCAAAATTAAGAAGCAGGAGTTGAACCAAGACTTAAAATACCAAGAGTGTACGGTTATACCAAAACTTTAGAACAACCTTGTTACAACTAGCAACTAGGTACCTATTTTTTTTCTAAATTTTCTTCTGTATTTATTTTTTATTTTTTAATATTTATGAATTATTAATATGATGTAAAAAATGTACCTGATCAAAATAAACCTATTATTTTATTGCGCTTTTGACTCATTAATGATGATCCTAATGACAAATTTGATAAAAGAGGACGAATTACACTTGCAATTTAAAATGCCAAATGCTTGATCACTGCAGGTTGTGCTGCAATTTACAATACCGAACACATGGATAGCTATATTAATAAGAATAAAGCGCTAACCGTAAATCATGATTGTATCCAAGCGTTATGGCTGTTTTTTATCTGCCGTTATTAATCTGCCATTTGCATTTCACATACATATAATCTAAGTGGTGCAACCTGGTTATCAAATAAATTAATAAGTCTAGACTGCAGAATCAATTGTATTGACTCAATATTTATGAAAAAAAGTTAAATACACTTGGAAAAGCCTGCGGTATCCAACTAGATGGAAAACATTTGTTGAGGATCTTTATGACCTTGAGTCATGATAGGATCAATAATGATGATGATAATGAACTTATAAAATGTTCTTATAATAATATCTGTAAAAATAAGTACCATGATGTTTAAATTTAACATAATATACAGAAATTCGAAACAATGTAGCTGATAAAATAAAATTCTTGGTTCGTTAGATGAAAATATTATGTAGGCAATTAAAAATATAAATATTTTAAAAATAAAATTTAATGCAAAACTAAATTTGTAATAATTTCATTTTATCATATTTGAATACAAATTTGATGATTGTGTCGTTCCTTACTTACTAAAAGCAAATTATTAGGAGAGAAGAAAAACCAAAACACAAAATTTTTCTTATTTGAATTTAGAATAATTTAGTTTTATAAAAACTCAAAATTCCAAAAAAAATTGAATTTCTCTTCTCATTACATCAACATAGAACGACAAATAATTATTGTGTTAGGACGAGGAGGGTTAATATTTTATAGATAAATTGGAAATATCTTCTTTATCCAGAATATTTGTCTACATCATTTTTTTTCGTAGCTGCTCTCGGATACAAACAAAATGCATATTAATTTGATTACACGCTAAATGAATGAAAGTTGGGTTTTGAAATTGTGAGATTTTGTATTTGGACTTTTGTAGCCAGCATATTATATTGTACACAATATAATTAATGTTCGGAATTGATTATGGCTCATAAACATTGCACTGAGTATTGTGTAAGCTTCTTAAATTATTATTAGTAACAGGGCCTCCCCAAACAAAGTTAGTCTAGTTTGCAGCATTTCAGCGGAAATTTGATCTTTTGCTGCCACTTTATTGTTCTTGAGCTGAATATTATTCTTTTTAGCTTGGTGAATTCTGGTTAAAACCTGACGTACCGGTTGGTGTTGTTGGGCTACCCTGTTCTTCAACTGTGGGTTTATTTAGAAGTTCTGAATAATGTTGCATCCATCTCTCTATTTGAATTTCTTCTGCTAGAAATTACTTCGCGGATTTGTAACAAATATGTTTCTCTACATTGTATGAGTTAGAGACCAAACGCTTGGCTTGTTAGGTATTCCTTCGTATTAACAGAATCTGCGTCTTGCTGGGCTTGTTAAGCAATGATAATTTTTATTGTAATTTAAACAAATATTTTTTGTAATATACTTGTGTTAAGTATCTATAATAAAGTGAAATATGTGCTCCAGCAATTTTCGCTTATCCCGTCTTGCACTATATTTCTTCACATCTTTATTTATCTTCGTTGCATTGCCAGGTTATGTTACATTTTTTGGCTGGATTTGTCTTTGAATTGATTTTTGTTTTTGTTGTTCTTTCGTTCACTTTTTTTTTCATTTGATATCAGAAATCTATTTCTTCTTTCCTTCTGCCTGGAATTTTAGAAAATTTGAAGCGCTTTGTTGTATTGCTTCTACAATTCAAGACCAGCTCTCAGTCGTATTTGTTGCGTCGTATTACTCAGATGTTGTTGAAAATGTTCTACAAAATTCTGTGCAACGCTATGGTACTGTAGACGAGCGGTATTTATTTTATTTCTTCTCAGAAGGACTAACGATCTGTTCGAAGTGAACTGAATAAGTATTTGGCCGCAAGGTAGGTGGTGGTCGCTATGCATATCAACTCTTATGTTAGCTCGTACATCTAACGGCGATTTTTGCCATTTATTACTGATGTAGGTTTTTTTTTTATTTTTTTATATAATTCCAAGTCTATAGAATGAAAACCCTAACTGTTTTTACATAGAGATTGGAATACACAACACATACAATAGTTTTTCCTTAGAATTCATATTTATAAATGCGGAAAACTATGTGGTCTGTCTGGTTCTGAGCTTCTCCATCGGGTGATGTCAACATTACTTTATAAATATTTTTATGTGGAGAGAGCCTTCAATAACAAGTTGATGGTTTTGCGCACAATTCCGTCAGTCTTTTCACATTGTCGTCCACAACTCAGATTCCGCTTTTACCCATAATTCCTTTACGTTATCATGTTGCTTATAAAAATCATCCTTATCTTCGTCACTAGACTGTAAATTCGGTGCGTATATTTGAATGATAGATACAGGGTTCATAAGCATTTTAAAACGCACAACGACAATTCTATCAGAAACTGGGCTATAGGAAAACTGTTTCTGTAAAAAGAAAGCCAGGTGATTGATAGTAACATAAATTGTATGCATTTGTTCAGTTTCGTGTTCATGAAAGAGTTAAACATAACTTAAAATAATAAATTTATTATAGCTAGGTATTATAATATTAGTTTTCTATATTTTTTTTCTTCTTATTCTCTTCTCTCGATTAGTAATTTCATTATTCCACATAGGTATTAAAGCAAAGTAAAAAAATAAATAAAAAACAAATTTTCTATACTAACAATTAACAACTTTAAAATAATTTTAAAAATTCAAAAGGCAATAACCGTAAACGATGTAAATTTGAAATTAAAAAAAAATTCATTTAATTTTGAATGCTAATTCAGATATTTTTATTTAAATAAAAACCACTCCATTTTTATTCTCTAATATAAACCGTTATGAACCTGTTCTGTTTTACAAATTGTATTGTATTGACCTTTTCGAAAAGAAAGCTAAACAAAACACAAAAAACAAAAAATCGCAATCATCTTCAGTATATGAAAAGGATTCATTTTTTATTTAAATTTCAAGTTTAATTATGAATTTTTTTGTATTTAATTTTTTTTTTTTCGATTTTAATGTATTTTTATTTACAGAAAATAAAAATTTTGCTTTGAATATTCAAAAGATTGGTAAAGTGGCGATGGTTAACAACAAAAAAAAAATTAAAAATTAAATAAAAAAAATGGAAATATTTTTTTAAGTTTTAGTTTTCTATGTGGAAAACTATAATAAAAAATAAAGGAGAGAAAAAAAACGAATTCTTAAGGTATTTTGCATAAATGAATTTCAGGTTAAATTTTATATTTGCTTTTTTTTCTATTACTATATTATTATTTTTCTTGTTTTCTAAGATTATTTTGTTTTTGAATTGAATAACAAATGGCCAATTACTAAAAAAATTTTTTATGCTAACACAGTGGTAGCTCGTAACTACAACATATAACTTGAAATACGATTTTAGTATTAGAATTATTGTTGTATTTTGTTTTTTTGTTTATTTTAAATTTTGGACTTACACAATAATGAACGTAGATAAAAATTTATAGAAAAATATATAATATATACATAATATATGAAAATATACAAATCCATATTTGAAATGTATTTGAACCTATTAGCATATTTTATATGTATTTGTGTATCTGAATAATTTTTTTAACTCAACAGAACGAAAAAAATATTTTCATTGTTCCAGTATACAAAATTAATAGTGTGCAAAGTACAATGTTAGGTTCATAAGAATTATTGTGTTTTCAGATATCTAAAACTCATAATACGTTTTTAATGCAATTTTTGATATTTCACTTACAGTCAAAATGCTTGACACTAAGTAATAATTATAATAAAAATTTGTGCAGACGTTACAGCTCAATAAATAATATTATGACAAGTTCAATTTATTAACTTTAGAACTTAACTTAAGATATTTTAGTATTACTGTAAAATTAAGCAATGAAATTCCTCTTTGCTAATTTCTATACTATTTTTATAATATTAAAATAATAAAAATTCATATTATTATAAAAAAAACGTATACCGGTGCAAATTAAACTCATTTGCGTCCTGTATGCCCAACTAAGAACAATTGTGTTTTGTCAATTTCCAGCATACAGAGCATTTTGGGGTGCTGGTGCATTTTGCTATTTCGTAATAGAGATGATGTACCAAGCGGTAATAATAATATTATAAGTCAGAATGAAACTATTGTGAATAAAGTGATTAGGGAATTATCCGGTTTAATATTTTTATGTCAAAAGATGAGAAAGTTGAAGTACATAATTACGTTATTATTGTGTTATGAGATTGTGTTATTAGTTTTGCTGATATATTTAAAAAAATATTTATAAAACGTAGTGTACCGAATTGGATATAAATGAGCATATTAAGACCTGTTATACCCTACCGTTGCCATATGGCAACACCTAAAACGATTATCTATTTCACCACGCTACAAATATATTTATTTTGTTGTTTTATAGTAAACGCAAAAGAATAATTTAAAATATAGGGAATTCCCCAAATTGTATATTCAAGTTAAGTTATTGTGTATAGTTTTAGTAATAGAAATAATTACGAACTGTAAACATGGATTTCAGGAAGAAGTAAGACTTTTTTAAGACACGTTAATTACTGCAACTTAGTATAATTTCAAACTGTCCGTAAAATTTTTAGTAATGTTAGCAAAAATAATATAAAATTGATACAAAGATATTAAACTACTAGGAGCCCCTGTTGAGTAATTATATTTCGAGTTGAAATCAAATTTAAAGTTTAAAAAAAAACAGTAATTTACGTACTGACATAGACTTCGAACGATATAGTAGAAACCACTCGTGTTTAATAAAAAGTTTTGTGGTTAGTAAGTTTTATTTAGGACACATAAATACACGTCCCTCATATACTGATTCGTTTCCGATATATTCCCTATAGTAAGTGGCATTTAGTGGATGAAATTAATAAAAATAAAAAATTTTGTCATTAAAGAGGTATGTATATATATATATACCTACATAATACATCATTTTAATAAAAACTATATTATTACTACAAATAACGAAAATTTAGAAACAGTTACTTAAAAAGATAAAAATGAAGAATTCAAGTGATTTGTTTTTTTGTTGTTTTTATATTTTGTATTTTAGATGAATTTGTTTTTTTGTTTTTTTTTGGCATATGTACATAGATTCATTTGAAAGTACATACTGTAAATTATAATAACTTATTTGTTTGCTTTTGTTTATTATTTTAATAAGATTTCATATATGCATCATAATGTATTTGCTGAATAATAATATCATATGAGTAAAACAATTTCAACTGTGTGCGCATTATTGTTTTATATACAACTTATATATTATATTAGAAGTTCATTAAGGAGTAGGAGAATCGAAATAAAATGAAAAGGTGTCTACTGCGCAGGTCCCTTAATGCTTGTCAATTATAATTATAGATTTTAAAGATAGTTTTTTAACAGTTATTTTATTGTGTTGCTATATTATAGCAACCATAGGCGGGTATTATTACATACAAAATTTTTATTTGAATTTTTTCGATCACATATTATACATTTTTTTCATACCAACTAGGCAACTAACTATCAATGAAATTCTTGATGTTTTGGAAGAAGAAAATCTTGGAGATGCTTAAATATTGAGCCACTAGATGTTTGCGTTGATACTGACGAAGACTCGGCTGATGTATATATATCATAAATAATTTTTTACCAGAACAAAATTTATCCTATGATGAATCAATGGTTCCATATTATGGAAAACATAGCTGTGAGCAATTCATAATTATGAAGGAGATAAGTGCCAATTGGAGAATAGACCTTTCAATTGGAGAATCGATGGTAAAATAATTTTAGAAGACATCCAGGCAAACAATTTATTCGTGGAAAACCTATGCATTTCGGTTTCAAAAATTGGGTATTAGCAAATTATTGTTACAAGTTTGACACATATTGTGGGAAAAAAACCAGATCAAGAAAAAAATTAACCTTTAGGTGGAAATGTTGTTAAAAATTTACTTACGTGTGTTCAGTATCGAAATTATCATATTATTTTTTTTGACAATGATTTCTTCACAAACTATGAATGTTATTTGTTTGTCTAAAAGACAAATGCTTCGAGCAACAGCTACCTTACGGCAAAATCGTCTTTAAAAAAAATTTTTTTTTTTTTTTCTTTATTTTATTTTCAATAATACATTTTGTTTTATAATTCATGTATATCAAATACATAATAGATAATTAAATTTAGTTTTATTGATCATAGCTTAGGTTTAAACTGTCTGATCTTATTGTTTTTTGTATATAATTAAATTTAATTTAAATAAGCTAATGAGTTTTTATTTAGAAGACGAAAAAATAAATTATATAAAATTAATATAAAAAAAAAAAAAAAAACAAATTTGTAGATAAATTTATAATTGCCAAGTTAAATAGTTTCATTTTTTACTGTTATTTTTTTCTTAATTATTACATTATAAGTCTTTAATTTTTTTCACACCTGCTAACACAATTACAACAACAATATTGTTTCCATACGATTTTTATTATAAATCATTATCATTACCATTATATTATTATAATTATAACATACTTTATTATTCCCTATTGATTTTGATTTATTGGATTTTGATTTAATATATATATTTTTATTTCATTTTTGAAAATTCTAATTGAATCAATTTGTTTCAATTTTGTTGGAAGTTCACTAATGGACTCTAAGACCATGGATAAAAAATTTCGTGGAGAGTATGATTATTGTTTTGACAAAAGAAATGAAATTATTTTTGTAAAATGTAAAACCAATAATTT
This sequence comes from Argyra leucocephala, assembly GCA_963942445.1. NCBI lineage: Eukaryota > Metazoa > Arthropoda > Insecta > Diptera > Dolichopodidae > Argyra > Argyra leucocephala. The sequence goes on along the minus strand of OZ012677.1, from coordinate 23,600,487 downwards.
AGTCACGATGTATATACTAACTATTCTGATATAGAATCACTTGGCGACAAATAAAAAGACAGTGAAATAAAAAAAAGAATCTATGTGCAGCAACCAAATTTATTTGCCGAATATAACATTGGAATGGGAAGGGTGGATTTGCATGATCAACCTTTGAGTTTATATAGAATATCGATACGTGCAAAAAAGAAATGGTGGTAAGCATGCTTGATATGGAAATGCCAAATGCGTGGAAATTACACTCACTCGCTTCAAACTTAAAAATAGACCAATTAGAGTTCATACGGAATGTTACCATACAAGATATTATCTTCGACTTAATTGAACGACAAAGTGAAAACCGCAATAAGGCACCATTCCAAAAGGTATGACCGGAGATAACATAGAAGACTTTCCTGAGAATCTGCTAAGCCGTTTGCGGTGTGCTATTTGTTTATCAAGAATAATTTGCGTTGCAACAAATGTTTAAAAACACTGTGATGAAAATTTTTACACTAAATACAAATATGTTATAAGGCCCTATGCACACAATTTGGTACATATTTCTTACACTGAAAATAAATTAAACTTTTATAATTTTAGATTATTTTATGGCAAATTTAAGTGGTACAAGAAAGAGGTATAATTTTGTGAATTGTTTTTTTTTAAATATTTTTTTTTCCAAATTTTTGTTTTTAATTTTTTTAATATTGAATTTGGACTGAAAATTTTTGAATAGACAACTATAAGCGTTAATTTTTGTGTTTTTTAATTAAAAATTGCATTGAATTATGTTAAATAAATTTAATAAATGGATTATAAAATAAAAACTTGATGAAACATATTTCAATAATGCTTTTAATGAAAATTAAAAATAGAGGTCCAATGGACCCACAACGCTATTACCGCAGCAATATTCCACCACACTATTAACGGGTTAAGGAACTCTTTTTGACTACATTATGAATCTATTTTGTACACCAATCGCAATCATAATAATCTCAGAATACTCTTCAAATAAATAAAAGAATAAATCTATATAAAATCACATGATTTGGCATGTAAATGAGTAAAAACTACCATCTCATTTTGACATTCACACAAGGGTTAATAGAAAACTAGAAAAAAAAAATAAATTCATTATATTCGTGTATTTCTTTCGACCGACACAACTACAAGTACAAGTTTGAATTTATTATGAGGTGTTGAAATTATAAAATGAAAATTTTTATTTTCTAACAGTATTTTATGATATTTTCTTTTTCTTATTATCAAATCTCCCATCCTATACCTAAGAAAAAAAAAAAAACAACAGAAATAGGAAAAATTTGAATAGTTCAATTCAAATACAAAATTTTAAGAAATTGCTAGAGAAAAGCTAAAGAGCATTGCTAAAGAATTTGCTTTTAGCGCATAAACTATTAAAAATTTAGAATATTGGTGTTGAATATTTTAGTTGGTGTATACAAAATATTGTTTACAAACAAAATATTTCTTTAGACAATATTAAAAGTCAGTTTTAAAAATTTTCACTTTAAATTTTAATATAGAAAATTCTTTAAAGATTTCAAATATACTCACTTTAGCTATCTTTTGATTTTTTAAACCAATTTTCTATTTAGATAATTTTATGTTATTTTTAGTTTTAAAAAATTAGAATAAATTCAACTCAAAGTCAGAGATAAGCCTTAATTTATAATTTATGAAATTTTTGTTTTAAATTGTAAAAAACTTTTATAATTTCTTCAATTTCAAGGACCAATCGCCTCCCGAAATTATATAAAGTAATCTAATCTAATCTTCAATGAATTTCTTGATCCTCTTTTTCTTACTGTGATCAGGTGCAGAGAGATTAAAAACGACTACTAAATTCTAACGACTAAATTCTACCGTAAGAAGTCTAACACTAACCTTCTTATAACTTGTCAAACCTTCATTTTAAAGATGTTTTTATGATTGCTTAATTTAATTTTTTTTTTCTATAGAATCAGCAAATATTCAAAGTTACATACTTCTTAACTAATTAATCAGTTTATATCCTGAATGTTGTACCGTAAGTGTGCATTTAAAATTTCAGTATCTAAAAACTTTTACTAAAGCAACTTATCCAATTCTAAGAGGGTACTATAATGTTTGGTGCAATAACAAAAATTAATTCTGGTAGTTATCTAGCTATACGGTACAACAAAATATAATATTAGTCCAATAATAATTGTAATAGTCACTTCTAAATACACAAATAGCTACCTAATTTTTTAATTTATAATTTTCTGTAAATATTTTTAAATTTATAATCTTTTTTCAAACACAAGACGTCTTGTTGGCGATTTTTTTTATTTAATTTCCATTCAAATGGTAAAATATTAGAATTTTAAAGAACAAAAATAATAAAACGAAGAAATTTCAAAATAATTTAACATAGCAAAAAAAAAAAAAAATACCAATTCATTACCAATACTAATACTAAATAAAAACTGTATCTCAATGTAAATTTTTAATATTAAAATAATTAAAATATTTAAAGCTTTAATCGAAATGCAATTATTTCTTTTGATTATTAAATAATTGCTGTAATTGTATAAATTGTTAACTAAAATATTGATACTATTGTGAAATTCATTTCATCAATTTAAAAATCATTTTTATTTTTATTTTGTTTTTTTCATTTTACACCTGTGACATACACTTTTCAATTTAATGTTAATTATAACAAGGGTGCAGTACAAAATGCTGTAATTAAATATTTATACAAAAAGAGGTTGGTTATGTTTCTTTTATAGAAATACTAAGCAATGTCACCCGACGTTGTCCGGGTCCACCACAAAATGTATAAAATTTGCGTCAGTAAAATATTTTGGTGAATTTAAAAAAAATATTCTAAAAATTCCGTGACAGATATTCAAACACATGGTGCCAATTCAACAACATATGGTAGGTTTTGTTCTTAATTTAAACACTTGATGGGTCCAATTCAAAATTTATGTTTTTGTTTTTTTTCTCCTATTACTCCGCGTGGGAACATAGGGCTACTCCATAGTGAACCTCCATTCCACTCTGTTGAGTGCTGCTTCCTTCATATCGTCCCAGGTATAATTGTTGATTTTTGATCAATTGTGCGTCTCCATGTGTTGTATGGTCTGCCGTGTATTCTTTGTCCTTGTGGATTCGACTCTAGAGCTCTTTTTGCTGTATCACTTTCTGATTTCGTTAGTGTATGACCTATCCATTTCCATTTTTTCCTATTTATCATTTGTTGATGAATACTTGTAGCTCCTGTTTGATTCTGACCGAAGTGAGCCATGTTTCACTGCCATTTATTAATGTTGACTTTACATATATACTGTCAGATTTATGCTTAGAGCAAGCACATCAGACGTCTATTACTAGACGAAAGCTTGCTTTATTTAATTGTGCAATAACTCATCATCCAGTAGGGTTAGTAAAACACCGCCACCTTTGATTAAAAAATTTTAAAATAAACTAAACCAGGTACATGCTGTTAGTAGAAGGGTAAAAAGAAAATTTTGCCCCATGCTCTGAATATTGTTAGCTCTGTCGTTCTCGATATTTGGTTGCTCCGCCATATCTTCATTAGGATCCCAAATGTTCTTCTTGCCTTATTTATACGGCTTTTGACATCTTCTGTTGTACCTCCTCTTGATGTTATGATGCTCCCCAGGTAGTTGAATTCTTATATGTATTCTATCTGTTGTCCACTCACTGTTATTGGCTGACTATCACTGTTGTTTGTCTTCATTGCCTTGGTTTTATCAATTTTTAATTCCAGTCCCGATTTCTTTGCTTCTTCCTGTAATGTGTTGACTTTGTTCTGTAGTTCCCTTTGATATGAGGCATACATCATCTGCGTAATCTAAGTCTTCTAAGTTGCCAAAGGGATCCCATTCCAGTGCAAATTTTTCTTAGAATGTTCTCTAGTATTGTGTTGAAGAGAAGTGGTGATAGTGGACATCCTTGTCTAACTCCTATATTGGTGTAGAATGGATCACTGATGTTACCTCTGTGTTGAACTGTTGTCTCTACATCTTTATACATCGCTTTGATGATGTTGATGATTTTTTCAGGATTCAAAATCTATAATAAATTAAAATTGGTCTGAATCTGTGCTTCAATAACATAGTAATGCAAAATTTTTATATTTATTTATTTATTTCTTTCAACCTTAGATCAAGTAGTTACAAATAAGTTTTACAAATTTACTTAAAGTTATGTAAAAAATTTCATATTTTAAAAAGAAACAAAACAAGATAGAATTACAAATTAATTTTATTTTTTATTTTAAAACAATTTCCCTTCTTTTCTGCAGGGTATCCAAATGAATTAAATTTAAACGATGTTCGTAAGGTGGTAAACTAATCGGATCTTCCCAAAGGAAGATTACGTAGATCATAAAAACCTCTTTTGAATTGTTTCAATTCTTGGTATATGTCAACATCATAAAAGGGAGACCATATCTGGCTGGCATATTCTAATTTAGGTCGCATCAAAACCGTGTATAGAGTTTTAACATTGTGGGGATCAGAAAATTCCTTAGACCACCACTTAATAAAACGTAGCAAGGAATTAGATTTATTTATATTACCATAAAAGTGTAATTTAAATGTTAATTTATCGTCGAAGTACACCCCTAAATCCTTAATAGAGTTAACTCTTAACTTAACCATAACTCACCATTAAGTGTAAAATTGTAACAGACTGGTTGTGAAAGACGTGTATAGCACATTAAAGCACTTTTTTTAATATTAAGAAGTAAATTATTATTCATAGACCAAACGTAGAAATTGTTTAGATCTGTTTGTAATAGGCTTGAGTCACCAATGGATTTTATTTTTTTCATAATCATCTGCTTAGGTCTTAAGTTCACTATTTTTAATTTCGGATGCATTATCATTCACCGAAATAATGAATAAAAGAGGCCCAAAGTGACTGCCTTGGAGAACTCCAGAGTTGGTCACAAATGATATCGAAGAACGCAATCCAAATAAGAAATTATAGGACCTATCAATTAAATATGACTTGATCCATTTTAAGAAGAGTACCGGAAAGCCTAACTTCCTTAATTTCATTAACATAACAAAATGGATTAATGAGATGGATTAATGAGACAAAATGGCACAGCTTTACTGACATCAGTATAAATTACATCTGTTAGCAGTCCTATCTCTATATCATTAATAAACGCAAACGTTAATTCTGCAAGGTTAGTTACCCCGAATTTACTTTTTCACATCCATGCTGGTTATGTATTAGGAAAGGAGCACAGTGGTGATAAATAGAGTCGAACATAATTAATTTAAACACCTTAGGAATTTCGGATAATTTGGCAACAGAACGGTAATTAATTACGTCATCTTTATAATGTGTACTTTATTTTAATCTGGTATTGCATAGCTTTTGTTGACTGACTTTTCGTAGAAGCATAACTGTGCCTCCACTTTTAGTTCGGGATGATGAAGAAAAAATGTCAAAAATTTTGCCAAATCAAACAAATTTAGAATTTTTATTGGATACCTAATGGGTTCATTTTCTTTGGGATTTCATTTTTACCATTTAAATCTTCAGATATTCTTCGTTTAATACGCTAAAGCAAATTTGCGGCAAATATATAATATTCACTATAATTCTTCTTAGTCAGCCAAAAATCCGAAAAACGGTAAAATGCATGTTTGTTTATTTTTGCGAGGGTACCCGATTAATATTTATCGATAATCAGGTCTGTAACACTTTTAGTTTTTGAAATATTCCTGATTGCTCTATTGGGAGATAACGGTAATATAGCAGATACCAAAAACATTCCGAATTTGGGAAAACGATAAAAGACGTGTTTGTGCATTTTGCAAAGATTTTCTAGATACTAATTTTCAGGACTGTTACTCGTTTAGTTTTTTAAATATTCCTAATAGGTGCTGGGAGTTGAGTTGTATGCGCCGATAGCCTTATAAAGTACTACGTTAGTTAACTTTTATATCATAAACAACCATACAAAATTTCATAGCTCTATCTTTAAAACTGTGTATAGTGAACAAGCAAACAAAATTTGTCTTTTTATATACTTTTATATTAACTTGCCAGTGTCTATTTATTTATAATTTATTTATATATGTAAGTACAGATTGGGAGAGTGTTAGATCCTTCGTTTCTCTACACAGAGGCACAATATTTGAAAACTTAAAGACAAACTTTTCTACTAAAATAATTTCAAGGAGATAAAAATTGTATTTTCCCCATTTCAAATTAGTAGATATACCATAAAAACTCTAAATACTGCATCTAAATGTGTATTCCAATCTCTATGTAAAAGCATAGACTTGAAATTATTATATTATATACCAAAAAGTGGATTAAAATGTTAACCTAATGCTACCTAAAAGTAACATACCTACCGAAGTAATGATACTTTATTCTCTAGGTGTCCTAGATTGCATACAGGATTTTGTTATTATGGTGTTATGTATTTAAACCCAATAAAATATTTTAATGCTAATATTTTTGTTGTTGCATTTTATTGTTTTTTTTTTTTTTTTGTGATATAGTTATAAATTTTTTACAATTTAATTTTTCCTTGACATTTATAGACATGTCAAAAATATTACTGTATTTTTAATTTGATTTTAATTAACTTTACCATTAATAATAAAATAGAATTAAGAAATTAAATTCATACATTTCTATAGGTTTTAGCAATTATTTCTAATAAATAAAAAGGGGTAAAAAATGAAATTTATTTATTAAAGGATTCCTGTTTAGGTAAATCGATGCATAAATATAGGTATAATAATTAGATATCAACATTCTGGATTTTCAATGTCTTACTCAACACAATATTTTTATTTTATTTATTTATATATTTGCTTACAAGAGCGGTCTTGTACTGCTTTAAGAATATATATTTTAAAAGTCGGCAACACCAATTATTCTTCAGATACAGCGATTTGGTCACAGGCTGGTGTAATATTTACTTCAGAAGATAGTTGCCACGTAGAAGGCACATTCCTATTTTTATATAGAAAAAGGTTAAAAAAGTATATATGAATGAGTCATAGAAAAAAAATACTTTTCCAACAGTATATAAATATTGGGGGGATTTTATGGTAAAATCTTGAGGTATTTGGTTTTTAAAGAAAGAAAATAAAGACTGTTTTTTTGTTAAAAAATTTTCTACTTTGCACCACAATATCTTCATAATGGCAGTATCAATCATAATCAAATAAATGTTAAAATATGCTTCAGAGTACATCTAATAGATCAACAGACATAACAGTTTATATACAAAAACATCAAAACTACAAGGATACTTTCAAATGTCCTTTTCGTTCTTAAAGGATTTCGAGAGTTCTAAGTAACCGCGATGCGCCATTAAAAATATTATATATTTTTGGAAAACTAGGAACATCAGATATCGGATATAGTCATTCGGTCCTACGGGGGTCATCTCCCTCATCTACCTCAGAATCCCCATAGATTTTAACCGAAATATTGTTTCACTTAACCCTTCTATTTTCCTCAAGAAAAATTACGCATGTTATCTTCGGGTCATAAAATGATTCAGTTTTATTATTAAATAAGTTAAGTCATTAAAATAATTAACAAAAAGTACAAAATTTCACAAAAATCATAAAAATTGTTAATCACTGAAGAGCTTATGCGACATCTTATTCAGAATAGGTGGTGGTAAGCGTTGTCGTATGGCGATGTGTTGGACACACAGCAGTTTTTCATACAATACAAAAGGTAAACGTTTTTTTTTTCCACAAGTTTTGATTCGTTTACGGTTAATAGCATTCTGTTTGATGGGAAGTGATACAGATGATGCTGATGTTGGTTTCTCATCTTGAATACGACGAACAAGGTTAGCAGAAAATTCGGATCTGGGACTACTGACATTGCGACAGCGATGTGTGGTGGAACAAGACTTTCTGACAAATTTTGTAGAAATAAACGACGTTTGTATAATTTTTTGTAATTCCAATTTGGATGATTTTCAGTCCATAAAATCCAAATGCGTTAAGAGCAGAAATGTCAATTAAATTACAAAATACAGATAACGTTTTGTTCGACGCTTGCAAGAATACGTTCTTACCATTTATTACAGCGTATCTACGTCGCATTTCGTTTAGTTGTAATTATGCAATTATCTCCGAAATCTTTTTTGGGTGATCTTACAAAATCTTTTTATCATGTACTTAATAAAGTAACTAGCTTGTACTTTTTTGGAACGTATTGTACAATCGTTTCTTTGTTATTGTAAAAATTTGCTCGAATGTACCGGAAGTTTGCGAAGTTCTTTGACATGACTGGCAAAAATTTTTTATTTTTTCGTACTCTTCCCACAGGAGTAATTTTGCTCATTAACAGTTCTAACGCCAAATTATGGCTAGTAAAAAAGTTGTCGATTGTAACGTTGTAGCCTTGATATTGAATCCTTGATAATAAATCTAGCACAACTCGTTCACCTTGATTTCATTTTGGCGCATGTTCACGTTTACTAAAATAAATTTGGAAGTTTACAGAAAAGGTTGTTTTACAATTAGTTTCTATCCATGCTTTCATACCATCACATAAATGTATACAATACATGTACCATAGCCAACTATAGGACAGATAAAATAAATTGGAATTAATTTATAAAAAATATGCTTAAATCCGTGCACTAGGCAGAAAGGAAACCAACAAGCGGAGACTAAGCGGACAATCTGGGTAGCGCAGTAGGTTCAACCGAAAGGTCCAAGATTCGATTCCCGACGAAGGCAAAAAATGCTTTCTGGATTTTTCAACCTGGTCCAGTACCCTTTATCATTGGAATACAATAAATGATAAAAAGTTGAGAGCTTTGGTTATCACTAAAAATAAAATGAAACTATGCTATTATGAAACCGAAATACTCTAGAATAGAGAAATTGTGCATTCCAAATCTCTATGTAAAAACAGTTAGGGTGTTTATCCCATAGACCTGGAACTATATAAAAAAAAAACCCAAATTTAAGCGTCAAGATTTTTTCACTTAAAATCACTTTGAATCATCAAATGGCCCAAAAATAATAGAAGGGTTAAAACTATTGCATCTAGCTTCCCCTCAATATATTGAAATCACAAAAAATTTTAAAATTCCCCATTCTGAATTTCAACTCACTCCTGATTCTCAATTCAACTCAATTATGACTCACAACTGACTTATTTTTTTTTTAAATAAATTTTCGACTGTATTTCCTCTTTAGTAAGCTAAACAATGTCTTAATTAAACTTTTGAATAAATTTCTAAATGTCATTTTCAGTTAACCAAAGATTAATATAATACATTCTAATCTAATCACCATAGATTTAACAAAACCAAAAAAAAAAACGTAAATTAACTTTAATTAATTAAAACCTAATTGCATTATAATGCACATTCGAAATTGATGTATTTTCAAGAGTTGTTCCATTCGATTGAACAATCAAAGTTTTTAATTAATGACAATTTTTTGTCAGCAAAAAAAAAGCATTACAAAAAAAAAATTGGATCTTATCGATTCATCTTATTCGCCCACACATAATATTACTTTGTGTCAGTCATGTATAGATTGTCACAGACGTAATACAACACACTGGCTATTGCAATTCTTAAAAATTTTATTTTTTGTTTTAATGGCCAATGAGTTCGTTATCTTTACACTTCTAAAAACTCACTAAAAATGAACTTTTGAATATAAAATACAATAGAAAAAAAAGCGAATTGAGTTAAAAGCGTTTAGAAGAAGAAAAAAAATTAAATAAAAAAAAAATCTTTATAATGGTCAAGACTGAATAAATGAATTTTACCACAATGGCAAAATTGTTCTCCTTTTCTAATTTTCATTTTATTATGTTTGACCTCCTCTTCTTTCTATATAACATATTATATATATATTTTTTATAGGAATTTTTCTACTGTTGATTATTCTGTATTACAGTAAATATGAGAAGAAAAAAAAGTAAAAGAAGGTGTTATTTTTTTAACTCCCATTTTACCGAAAAACTTTTCATGCAATACCCAGAAACTATATTCACAAAGTTTTTTTTTTTATTTTTTGTTAAGATTCTATGTTTTCAAGGCGCAAGAAATAACAAAATCGAATAAAAAGAAATAGAAAAAAATATATTCAACAAAAATAATAAAAATACCTACTCTAGAAAATTTAACATAAGAAAAATAAAAAAAAATAAACTAGTAGAAGAAAATAAAATATATATATACATATATATATATATATATCTTGATAGAAAAACTTGATAGTCAGCATTGAATCATTAATCACAACAAAATTAAGCTGCACAAAAAAAAAGAAAAAATAATATAGAAAATATAAAAAACATAGTGAACAGAAAAACAATGACACACAAAAATAAACACAAAAAAAAAATAATAATAATATAACAAGAATAAAAAAATTTATAAATTAAGTAGTATTACTATTATCATGACAGTTGGCAAATAGTAGTTGAAAATCCTAAAAATTGTTAAGAACCCTTGTAAAAATCTTTTATACAATTACACAGTCTGTGCTACAACTATTTGACAACTAAAATAATTTGCAAATTTATTTTTTTAAATAATTTAATTTGAATTTAATTTGAATTGTAAATAATTTTCTCAATGTTTATTATAAAACGTTATCATAATTTGTGCGATACTTCAAATTGACGTTGGTCTTCAATAGTGTCCTTAAATATAGCACCTACCTTAACTGTTAATCGCTGTTTAAAAAAAAAAATTTTTATTAACTCTGTTTTACTTCTGTGAGACGTCGGCCACTTTAGATCCTGAAAATATTATGGGATTCAAGTTGTCTATCAAAAGTAAATCGGTTTTTTAATTTTTTAATATTTTTTTTATTACTCTAAATCATTTTGACTTCATATTTTTTCAATATCTCATTTAATTCTTATTTTAATAATTCAGTCAGTAAAAAAAAAAAAAAACAAAAACATCAAATCAACAATATTTAAAAATAAACAGAAAATAACAAAAATCACTTTTATTCTTCATAACCAGTTTCTTAAAACTTATATTTTTCCAATCTTTTACAACCACTTAAATTGAGCAATTTTTACAATTTTGAGGCATTTTGCAAGTGATACAGATGTATGATGTTTTCCTTCTTTTTTCTTTGTAACATTACGATTTTTACCTCTAAAATACATCTCAGTTTCTGCTTCGCTTTCAAGTTCAGCTTCAATTGTTTCTTCATCTTCTTCTACCAAAATTTCATCTTCAAAATGTTCGTTCGAAAATTCTAAATCTGAATCATGTTCAGAGAAAAGCCCGTTATCAGTTTCATTATCTGAGAAATTTTCTTCTGACCAGTTGTTCACTATTTCAACAAAATTGTCATAATCAACGCTAACGTTCATTTTTGATCTACTTGCAATGTTTTTTCTTTTCATAGTTCCAGACAAACAGTTGAAATCTAATAAAAAATAAAAAAAAAAACTTTATTCAAAAACTCTTATTGTCGCTGTTTTAATTCTAAAAAATTTTCTTACCTAATAACAGCCGCAAAAACAAATTTACATACACGTGTGCACTTGCCAACTATGACTTATACACTAACTTGAAGGTATTGGAAATTTCAAGCATGGATGTAGCAAAAATAGAAAAAGAGAGAGAAAAAATAAAAAAAAATTACGTCTGTGAACCAGCGGTAAACAGTTAAATCATGCCAATGAGCTGTAGCTCTCCCCCTGCTACCCTGCATTGAATGAATATGCCCATTGAATATGCCCATAAGAAGTTATTTTTTGCATTTTCCGATCCAAAATAATTTACAATATGTTGTACAGAAAACAAAATGTGATAGTTTAGAGATCCGTTACATCTTTTAAAACTATACAATTCTATATTTTTGACCAGACTCTCTGATCTCTATATTCATGAATTTATAGCAGACAATTTTCGTTAAAATTTTTCTTTAAAAAACGTTTATTTTTATTTTTGCGCCAAAAATTGTTTCCTATGAAATATATGTGACGTCGTCAGGTACCGTTATGTAAAATTTTATTAGATTGGCCCCTATTCTAAAGTTTATCCGGATTTTGAATTTATGGATATTTTTTTGTGGATTTTTATTTCTTGATTTCATTTGTGGATTTGCTCACTAACCCATAAAAATAGACTTAACGATTTTTAAAACTGTTTATATTCAAAAGACAGCATTCTCTCTTCATGAATGTCCTCAAAATATTTTTTTTTTGTTTACGATGTACAAATAATTTTGACAATGACTGTATTTGTATTAATAAAATATATGTAATAAAAAAAAAATCATTTATCTATCATGCAAGTTTGGGAATATAATGAGAAATAAAGATTTATTTTCAAGAAATTAACATTTATAGGATACAAATTACATTACATCCTTATATTTAAATTATTTAATAAAATTAAAATATTATTGAAGTCAGATTTGAATTCTGGTAGAGAGATTGAAATAATTATTCAATTAGGTATTGAAATAGTGAAAAGAAAACTCAAAGATCAATTTAGCTGTAAAAATGTTATTTCGTTAATGACCTTAAAATATTTGTATATAGATCTATATTTATTTATTTATTATTTGGATTGGCTATATTTATTTATTTATTATTTATTATTTACTATACCAATTCATTTATTAATTGAATTAAAAAAAAAGTGTTTACAGAAGTATTTATAAGATTGAAAAATCACAAATTATTTATAATTGAAAAAAAAAATTATGTTAGCATTTTTAAATAATAAACGCAAATTATAATTAACAAAATAAAATTCATATAAAAAATATAAATATATTAAAGTAGTTCAACAATAATAATTAAAATTTAGTAAAATTATTATTTTACAAATTAATATTTAGAAAATACAATCTTTAATAATATTTTTTTGTTAGTTATATGAATTAAATCAAACGAAATGGTGTATCCCATCCCATACAAACAAAATAACGTATATAGATATAATCTTTATACAGAAATTAGCAAAAATACGAAGTTAAGAGGACACCAATAAATTATAATGCATTACAAAAACGTCAAAGAATGTTACGGACTCAATTTTTTAATACCAAGAATAATTTTGGAAAGAGTTATAAAGCTGTTACTCAACGCTTAATTTTCCAAAAATTTTAAAAATGTAAATTATTCAAAACTATAAAATTTCATATACACTGTTTGCTTACTAGATTTACGACCCATTTTATAATTAGGTCATTTCTAAAATAATTAGTACAATAGTAGAACTCTAAGCATATTTCTTGAACGTAACCAACCTTTGCGGAGCATTTAAATGAAAATTGTGCAACAAGTTTGGGCATTTAATCTGGGTTTATAATATACACGTCATACTCAAACATAATACAAGCAAAGTTAATTCTAATTTACTAATATTACAATGTCTAAAAGTTTACAAGGTCAATGAAGTAAATTTAGCTTGTGTAGAGTACAAAATTCGAAAAATAAATTGCCGGACTTTTTTTTATCGTTATTGTGGATTTATATGGATATAATAATCAGGATCTCAAATAATATTTCAGCAGTTTTCTAAGACTGATGTAGTTGAACTGAAATAAAAATAGTTAAATAAATATGGTTAAAATAATTTCTCTTAATGAAACCTAATTTACTCATTTAATAAATAATAAAATCTAAATTTTTAGAAAATGTAAATTTCCACATCAAGCATTTTTTGATTTTTATCTTATACTCATTAAATTATGTAGGTAGAATACGTTTTTGTACATTAATTAAGGATACTGCAATTTTATTACATAATGTAGGACTTTGTAATATTTTTTGTTTAAATCCTATTTAACAGAAGTATATGAAATCAATGCTGGCGTCCCACAAGGTAGTGTGCTAGAACCACTTTTATACATTGTTTTTGATAATCAGATTTGTTTTTAGTGATATGTTTAGATTTATGGAATAAAAGTCGAGTTTCCTTTCACTAATCATTTGTATTTATTTTGCAAATATCGATATTTCGGAAGCAACTTACTTCCTTCATCAGTGCTTCCTGATTAGTGAAAGGAAACTCGACTTTTATACATATTATATACGTCGGATCTACCAGAAAACAGGAATACATCCAACTTCACATATGATACTGCAACTTTAAGCTGCTATCCAAATTCACGTACAACATATAAAAAATCTGCAATAACATGTGCAGCTGATACAAGAATGGTTTTATAAGTAGAAAATGATGGTCAATGATGGTCAATGGTATAAATGAAGATCAATGAGGGTAAAAGTGTACATATAACTATCTTGTTAACCGAGTTATTATTTTCCTCTGTTGGTATAAATTGGATAACTATTTCGCAAGCAAATTAAACTAAATACCTGGAGATACACCTAGACAAAACACTAACTTGGAAAAAGCACATCACTGTAAATAAAGAGCAACTAAAACTCAAGCCAAATATGAATTATTGGCTTATTTGGACAATGTGTATACAAAGGCTGCTATACAAAGGCATTCTGAAACCAATCTAGTCCTATGGGTGTCAGTTATGGAGAAGAACTGCTTCTAATAGTAAAATCGAAACATTTCAAAAGATGTAAACAAAAATTTTACATATTATAATCCAGGCTCATTTGAGCCTTAGAAATATTAATCTACATAAAGAGTTTAGTATAGCCTTAGTTTCTGAAAAACTTGAAAAATGTAAAAAACAGATATGCAACCAGACAGTTGTACAAATCTATAACCATTTGGTGACAGGTTCACACAACATTCCTGTAATTAGCAGGCTAAAAAAAAAATCAGTAGCAGTCATGTAAGGCAGAACATTGGAATGAAGTGTCAAATCAATGGACTATAGAGTCAAAACTAGACCTTAAAACTTTTAAGATAGTAAAATTTGAATAACAATTTTTATCAAATTATTGTTATTTTCATTTAGAAAGATTCAATAAATACGGTTAAGAAAGACAAAAAAAGTAATATTTACATTAAATAGCAGCCAACTAAGTATGAAAAAACCAGTTCTTCTCAACATTGTATTGTTCCATTTTAATTTTAATTCATGAAAGAAAAATTCAATTAAACATTCATATATACCTTCAGTGAGATTTCAAACACTAAAAAATTTATATTTTATCTTGACTATTATAGATTAGATTAGTAGAAAATTGTTGTTGGGAGCCGGAAATGAGCACTGCACCGTGTAGATCAACTTTAACATCTTAATATTTAATTTGAAAAACTCTAGTCAAGCTAGAGGTATACTAGAAATAACTCAATCAAATAAAATTGAATTAAGATAAGGATCGATTGAACCGATTTTACTAAGTATAGCATTTTTAGAAAAATTGAGACATAAATTTATACAAACTGATGTTCAATTTTTTTTTTTTTTAATATTTTTATTTATATTTCTAATATATAATTAATAATTCCAAAACAAAACTTAAAAATAGAATTTCTTATAATATATAACTTAAAGTATTCATATGGCTAACTTATATCTAGCTTTCTTACTTACATTTAATATTAATTGGATATTGTGTAGGTACATATTTACATTTGAATTATAAAATTTTGATCATGTTATATAATATTGTTGTTTTTTTTTAAATAACTAACAGACTAATTTTGATACTGGAAAAGATTTATTCAGAACAAAAAAACAAGTTTTTGATGTCCATTTAACAATATAGTAAAGATCATATTGAAGTTTGGAATAGTCTCTCATGTATAGTTAAGTTTTGAAAATAATGTCAAGACGTATGCAAAACAAAATACCTACAATGTTTTAGTGCTTGATTCAAATCGTTTATCATCAAAAGAAAACGTAATGAATGAAGATGACTTCCTTTAAGTTTTATCCGAAAGAAAAATTAACTTACGCATAATTATTAATACCCCACATACTGTTATGTAGTATTAGTTTCATTTAATTCATTTGTTAAGAAGTATGAGTTTGGCCATTCTTGCATATCTAACTGGCCGGAACAATAATACACTGACTTCGTTATATTGAATACATTTCCAGATATTTATTTTGTAGTGTATCAATCTCCTCAATTATTTTGTTACTACATTGTAGTATCTACCGTTTTATATTTTTAATTTTGAATCGAGTTTAATGAAAATTGTCCAACAGTTTTGGTCAATTAATTTGAGGTTACAATAACTTGTACTAAATCAAAACGAATAGGTAGAACGAAATTTACTTCTATTTACTAAAATATTTCATGTGAACAAATTAATAAAAATTTGTAAACTGTTATACCCGTATACTTCGGATAGGAATACACTTCAAACATTAAAATAAGAATGGTTAATTTTTTTTTTTTAGAAATATATTCTAAAAAAAATATTTTTTCTCATATATGAATTAATAAAAAATAAAAAAAAAATGAAATAAATCTCATTTCAAAAATGAGTCCTTTTATATGGGTTGACAAATTTTTTTATTTTTTTAATAATTTACAATAGAGGAAATTAAATTTATCAGTCTAAAGTGGACTTGTATCAGAACTTACCCTTCAATTTTAAAAATTTCTAAAAGATAATTGTGGTAAAGAAAAGTGTTGGACTTACAAATATCATAATAAAAAATGCTTCCTTTACTCAACAAGTAAAGATTGAAATTTACCGTAACTGAAGATGCTTTCGGAAACAAGGATTAGTTTTAAATATAAGCTAGTATTCGTCCGCTCTTCGAAATTTGACGAAGTTTGATAAAAAATGGTACCTACCAAATTTCATTATGAATTAATAATATTATAATTTCATTAATAATTTCAATTTATTAGCTATATATTTTTTCTCCATTGATTTATCTTAGACAACAACCATATTTTTAAAAAAATCAAATTTAAATTTCATTCTGGCAAGAAAAAACAGCAACTTTGTACATTGGTGAGTTGCGACAATTTGATATAGTAAAATTGTTTGTATGTTAAGATGTATGTATAGCTACTTATGCATGAGGTGAAAAGTTAAATTGAAATTTCTAATTCAAAATTAATAAAGTTTGAAAAAATATTTTAATTCTCTACATCTCCTTTTAAAATATTATAATACAATTATTTAAAAGAATAGTAATGAAAATGAAAGATTGTAAATGTTTCATATAGCTATTTGTATTGTAAATTTTTCTGTTTACAGATTAAAATATAACCAGGGTTGCCGGATTGGAATACATTTTGCTCAATTTAACTACCAAATTTGTTAAATTGGCCACTTATTAATTTTGTACATTTGTTCAGAACATTATTTAGAACTAAAACCATTTTCTAGAATTTATTACTTCGAAAAATACAAATACATAATATTATACGATATTCTATATAGTAAGTCAAAATCAAAATTAATTCTTAAAAATAGAAAAAATATACATAACTACTTTACTATAAATAGAAAACATATTGAAATACATACCTGGCTTTATGGCCTAGATACGTTCCAGAAAAATCGGCCGTATGACGAAAATCCATATCGAATCAATTATTTTCATACAAACCCACATCCGTTCCATTTTTATTATTAACAAACATAGTTTTAGTTTAAATTGCATTTTATTATTTTTACTTCATTTCAAAATGCTTATCTATATAATATTATAAAACAAAAATATATAACAAGTTATAATAAACAGAAAATCAAATTCAAAAACAAAATTAAAAATGTGAAATACATGTGATATTCCGAATATGAAAAACCGGTTAGCTGTGATATGCTGTCGTCATCAATTTCGTCTGTTGTAGATTGACCTAGCTTAAGATTCGATCTAACGTTGTTTGTCTTGCTTTGTTTTCTACTTCTTTTTGCACTTCTCTATAGCACGTAATGGTTGAGTTAATTTTTCTAGAAACTTTAGTGCTGCGTTCTTCATCGGGATCATTTTCAAGAAGGATATTTATGCCTTTTTCGCAATAAGAGAGCTCATTGGACAAGTTCTTTAATGTAAGATGTTGGCAGGCTCAGGCTCAAAATCTTCATACAGTGCTTGTTTTGTATCTAATTGGATCAATCCGCGTGGGATTCTCTATCAGCATTTAGTACTTTAAGCAAATCACCTTCTTCCAAATTCTTAAAATCAAGGCTAGATTTAGTATATTTTGACGAATTTCAAAAAGAGAATCAACTTCAGGTATATTGGTTTTTATGCATTCAGGCTATATTAATTGGGATAAATTAACCGGATGTCCTGGGTATTATATCCAAAATTAGCAAAGCCTTGTTGCCTAAGTTATTGCCTTGCAAACATTTTTTTACTTATGGACAAAAGAAATTTTTGAACCAGTGTCTTTGAAGAGTATTTTAGTCATTCAAGCTTTCTTATTGGATCTCCACATGACGGACAATTGCCTCAATTGTCCAACCCTTTAAAAGACTTTGGATTTTCGGAAAGATATACTAAAGGTGGTTTTAGTTTAAAATTCGCCGCAGCATTAGCAGCAAAAAGTAAAGTTAATCGTTCTTTAGACACTTTGTTACCTAATGCAGACTTTTCATTTTTTGAGATTTAACGTTTTTTCGGGTATCGCTTCCAATATAGTACTTTTTCGTTCACATTAAAAACTTGTTTAGGTCGATATCCACCTCTTTCAAAAATTTTTTTTCAAAATATCGGGATATTTTTTAGCTGCCACATCATTGGCACTAGCTGCTTCTCCTTTAATTTGTGAGTTGTGGAAATTGCGTCGGGTTTTAAATTTTTCAAACCAATGCTTTCTTGGAATGTTACATCTGTCGTAGGCTCATTGTTAGTCGCACTCTTCAAATTTTTAAAAATATTTTTAGCCTTTTCTTGGATAGTCATTTTTGGCTCATTGGCATCTTCCTTTGATAAATTATTTTCAGTCCATATAACCAATAATTTTTCCATATTTTCCAGCTTCTTTGGCAAGTTAATTTTAGGAGACTTAAAGGTGCGGCAGATTGCGATTGTGCTTTAATTTGTTCTTTTTATGGCGAATAGCTTGATCGGTAGATTTTCCCAGGTCAACTGATCTACAAATTTGTGCAATTTTCTCACCATCTTCAATATGACGCAAAATTTCTAGTTTATTTTTTAGCGTGACAGATTTTTGACTTCTCTTTTTATTTTTATCAGAATCGGGGAATTCCTGAACGTTTCGGTGGCACTTTGATTTTAAAATTGATTTTAAAACGAATGTGGAAATTTATGATTTACACAAAACTTTACAAACTTTACTGAACAATTAAATTACTAAATTACATTATTGCAAACTATATTAACGTTGTTACTCTAAATAAATTAAGTTTTATAACGAAAAAATGTACATAAATTTTTCAAATAAGAACCAAAAATATTTCTAAATGCTATCAATTATCAACACAAGACAATAACAACATGTCTATTCACGCAGAATTGCAATTCGGGTTCTGGCAAAAGCATTCGGCTATAGAACAAATTCACAGAGTAGTGCAGCATATAAATGAAACATTTGAATGTAAAAAATATTGTTCTGCAGCATTTCTCGACATCACGCAGGTCTTCGATTAAGTTGGCACGAAGAGTTATTATTTAAATTGAAAAAGCTGCTGCCTCATCATTATTATCAATGTTTTAAATCATACCTTAGTAATCGAAAATCTATAGTAAAGTACAACAGCGATATTAGACAGATATTAGACAAATACAATCAGGTGTGCCACAGAGAAGTGTTTTAGGACCAGTGCTTTATGTCATTTACACAGCCGATCTTCCAATATCACAAAAAATTATTGCAGCTACTTTTGCTGATGATACTGCTATTTTGGCATCCCATACAAATCCGATAAAATATTGCAAGAAAACCTTTTTTAAAATTGAAAATTGACTTATGAAATGGAGAATAAAGGCAAAAACATCAAAATCTACATATCGTAAATGTATCTGTCCTGCAGTAAAATTAAACGATTCACTACTACTACAGGTGAAATCAGTAAAGTACTTTGGTATATAAAGTAAAATACTTGGGTACTTGGGTATTTAGACTTACTTGGAGAACTCACATTGTTCAAAAGAACAGACAACTCAGAATAAAGTTCAACCAACTTTACAGGCTTTTAGGCCGTTATTCCAAGCTATCAAATCATAGCAAGTTATGGATATATAAATCAATATTGAAACCAATATGGACATATGGTTTAGAGCTATGGGGTACTACAAGTAACTCAAACATTGAAATAATTGAACGTTTTCAGCCAAAAGTACTGCGATCCATTGTAAACGCCCCTTGGCTTGTAAGAAAGGACAGAATACGAGAAGATCTCAAAATTCCATCTGTAAAAGAAACAGTTTACTTCCAAGTCAACATCATATCACTCAAGACTTCAAAATCACCCAAATGCGCTGATTTCACAGCTTTTAATTACTCGGTAGACAAGCAGACTAAAAAGATTCACGCCGCTAGAACTCAGTTGCAGTTTGCAAAACAATTAGGCAAGTAAATTAAGTTTCTAGAAGAAGAAATCATTGGATTTTCTCTCTTCCACAAGCCTTCATCTAAATCAAAATTTTTACTTGATATCTTGTATTTTATGTATAATAAAATTATTAAGATAGTTGTAATGAAATTAACAAAAAATTCAGGCAGAAATAGATTGCATAATACAGCGATAACACAATAAAATATGTACTCAGAGCGAAGAGTACCACATGAAATAGAAAAGCAAACTGAAATCAAAACACAAAGAGAAAGACAAAAACAAAACACAAACAGAAAACACACAAGGATAAACACGTGAACATTTTTTTTTTGCCATAATTAAAGAAGGCCGTTTTAGAGTAAAGCCGTATAAAGAACCGCGGTATAGCGCGGTATGAGTGTATTAAAAACATATCTACATTATTTCCATAACCTCAAAAAAAAAAAAAATTTAGTTTTGTTAAGATAATCCCCACCATATAGTAAAAAAGTATAATAATAATATACTAAATTCAGTCTTCCAAATCAAACCTCTAAACGGGACGGGAAAAACTATTCCACTAGTAGAGCGAAGAATTTAATAAACTAACCTATAAGAGAAATTTTATTAAATTTCCTCCACTGTACATGTAGTTACTTCTTGTGAAGAGAAATTTTATTAAATTTCCTCCACTGTACATGTAGTTACTTCTTGTGTTCTAATACCACTTAATAAAACATAATCTAAAAGCTCAAATATACCAAAATTGTCTGGTCAGTATGCTCAATTTATGAATGTCGGGTACAATGAAAATTTTTACGTTAAAAGAAAATGATGAAAAACCAGAGACACAAAAAAACAAAAAAAAAAGACAAGAAAACCAAAATAATAATTTTCTTTAGTTAGGGAGATTTTTTTGTTAGTTTTTTTTTTTAATTTCAGTTTTTTTGAGCAAAACCCAAATAATAATATTAGAAGAAAAAAAGAAGAATGAAAGTGCAATTTAAGCAGAAGAACAACGAATTGTTGTAAAATTGATGATGAGTAGGTTAAAGATAAAAATGAATGAATTGTTCAATTTGTTTGAATTTTCTGTTCTCTTCAGAGTTTAGCTTTGTCCACTTTGCTTTTTGGATTCATAAACTCCAAATATTCATACAAACATACCTATAGATAAAGTTTATAGATAGTAAAATGTGTATTCCATTTAGGACTAGCAGGAGAATATAAATTTAGGATGAATTAAAGGAATAAGAAAACAAAAAAAAAAATAGCAAAAAAATTATAGTAATTATAAGAATCACACTTATTTGTTTTTTTTGTCTTTTTTTTTTTGTTGAGTTGAGTTGGAAACTAAATTCAAAAGATATAATAATAAACATAAATAGATACATAAATGCATTCATACGTATATATGTATGTATATATGTATTTGATGGATTAAGTAATTACAAATTAAGGGAGGATTGTCGCAGTTAATGATGGGCACATTGTTAGGGAAACTGTTTAGGGAGATAAAGTAGAACAATAGTAAATCACTTTTTTGAAAATTTATGTTATTATTATTCTTGAAATTGACTGGTAAACTAAATATTACATGACTCAGAGGATAACAAGGAAAATTATTCATGAAATATTTAATGATTTTTTTTCATATTATATAGATTGATATTTTTTTTTTTTTTGCTTCGAGGATAAGTACGTATATGTGTACATAATGTATTAGAAAATAATGTAACATTTTTTGTTAAGAATGTTTATATACGCTATTGCTATTACTGGACTGCAGTATTTTTTTTCTTTATAAAATAGTGAAATAAAACTTTTTGATAAAATCAATAATTTATAAAAATCTTTGAAGGGTTATTGAAGTAATAAAGTTAAATTATGAAACGAAAATATTGCCATAATTAGATGAATTCTTGATGAAAGTGGGAAAATTCTTTAGTTTAATATTCCACATCGAATTGGAAAATTCTATTTCAAGAAACTGCATACTCCGTCAACATAGTCTAGCAACCTACTCAATATTTTTCTTTTCTTGTCGGTCATCTACCTTCAGTTTTTCCCGCAGATCATATTTTCTGAGCACGGGTCATTTTTATACATATTCGGAGTAATAAAATTTCCTTCTGTCTTATTTAATCTTAGGTGCCTATTGCACATCATTCTTTTCATCAATCACTTCGTCCATATATATGGACAATATATTGATAAAAAGAATGATGACCGATGACACATCAATCATGCACTCGTCAATCTTTTTTTAACATTTTGCAAGGACACACTGTGGAAGTGTTCTGAATATATTGATAATGTCGAAACATATCTATATGAATATTGAAAATAAAATTTCTGTAGAAATGTTTTTGACTTCGGTTTAAATTGAATTTTTAAAGTAAATGTTGTGTATAAAAAATTATTTTTTTGCACATTTGAATAATATATCAATTGTTTGTTTACAATAATTTAATTAATACAATTATTAAAATTAATATAAAAATTATTCTTTTTAGAATTACATCACAAATTAATATTATAACCTTATCTTAACATTCCCCAAAAAGCCATTTTTTTAATTCCGCTGATTGGTGGGATGATTGATGAGAATAGAGCCACCATCAATCATTTCTAATAAATCACCGGTCAATCAACGGTCAATGATTGACAATATATTGACGAATGATTGACCAGTGATTGATGTGTAATAGGGTTCTTACTATTGTTCAGAATTCCAATTCATCTTATGGAATAATATAGTTCGTTGTTTTCAAAACATACCTTCTGATTTGTATTAAAAATGCTTAGACGAATAATGCGGTGTCTTGAAGTAGGTTTGTGGGATATTTCAATTCGAAAACACTGTATTTGAACCGAGAAGATTGGAGGATAGGTTTATATTGGATGATTGCAACAATAAGAACGATGAATAAAATAAATAAAGAACATGCTGAGTGGCGCAGTACATAAAGTGCTTGCCTTTTAACCGAAAGGTCTCAGGTTCGATTCCCGATGAAGCAAAAAAAAATGTTTGATAGATTATTCGACCTGGTTCAGTACCCTTTGTCATTGGGATAAAATAAATGATTAAAAATTATTGAGACTATAATCTGATAACAACCTAAAATAAAACGGAGCTATTCTACTTAAGAAGGCTTTATTCCTGACAAAAACAGTAGTTTTCCACATTTAATGACTTTGTAAGCCAAATTTGATAAATAAATGCTCGAAATATTATTGTAGATATTGTAGTATAAACTTCTAGTATCGTACTTAATTAAGTATGAAAAGGTGATTCTACCAAAGTTACTGTCAAGAACACAAAAAAAAAAAAAAGGTTGGAAATTTTCATGGATGGAATTTAGTATGATTCTGCTAACGTCATAATGTAGAAATAATTATTAGATAATACCCTAAAGTATTTTACTTTTATTGTGGTAGATCTTGATTAATAATAATGCTGTTGCTCCTATCGTAAGTTAATTATAATAAACTTTTATTTAATAATCAAAAATTAAATCTTGACTAATTTGGTTCACAATTTTTAATTTGAAACTACAACAAAACTTCAAATCGCAGGGTATAAAATAAAATAATGGGCTCGAAGTTGGCATTATAAACCTTTACGAAAGCAAATCAGCACCATATAAATTTCATATATATAAGAAGATTGCCCAATGGAAGAGTACAATTTGCATGTGGTGAAACAAGTACGGAATATAATTGGTTTAAAAGCTACTTAGAGAACATACATCAATATACAGAATGTAATGGAATAAGAAGCGGCAAAGCTAACATTGATTACGGTGTTATACAGGGTAGCTCACTTGGACAAACGTTATTTGCTTGCTATATTAGTAATTTTTCAAAAATAAACTTGATTGGAATACCATTTATCTACGCTGATGATTTAATTATTCTATACTCTGGAGATGATTCCAAAGATATTGAAATGAAGACTAATGCGGATATGCCTAAAATATATAATTGGATGTCGCTGCATAAACTGACCGTCAATGTAAGAAAAACCAAAATGATACTGATAAAGAGTAAGAAACTGATATTACAATCCATTATAATAAAAATAAAATTGATATAGTAAGTAACTACAGATATCTGGGAATAATTATTGACTCTGATTTAAATTGGAACACTCACATCAATCAGAGTTACTTAAAAAAACAAGAAGGGTAACTGGCATTTTGAAAAAGGTTGTGCACAGATTTATTGATAATATTAAACCATCAATATATTATAGTTTATTTCACAGTGTTCTTACATATGGAATTACAATTTGGCGAAATACTTTTGCTAAAAATCTGAACACACTACAAAAAGTACAAAATAAAGCAATAAAAATCTTTATGCCCTGAACGGAAGAACATCCTACAAATGAAATACACTATAAGTACAAAATATTGAAGCTTGAAGATTATAAGAAATTGATCCAGATTAAGTATTGATCAAGATTATAAGAAATTGACATACACAACTACAACACAAGGTCATCTAATCAAATTAAATATTGTTTTGGAAATGGACTTAGTGGTCTTGATCCAGTTATGAAATCAAGTTCATCGTTTTACAATAGACTTCCATTGGAGCTAAAAAATCAAAATAAAAGTATATTTAAAAAGAAAGTGAAAGAAATGTTACTAGAAAATTATTTAAATTAAAAATATATAATTATGTTATTTTTATTTCTAAAATGTTAACTTTTTCTCTTAATTTATAAAGCCAACTTGTAATAATCATCGAAGTTTAAATATGTTGAGTTGTAAATTAGCTTTTAGCTTATTTTAATATTTTTTTTAATTGCACTGAATTGTAGAATTAATATCTTTGCTTAAGTTATACACTCTGTACGAGCTTAGTAATAGCCCTTTTTGAGAATGAAATAAATAAAAAAAATCAACATCCAAAATTCTCAATAAACATCCAAAAAGTACCATGTGCTAATACAGCAAATTATTTTTTAATAGAACTAGATGCTAAGGTAAGGTGAAAGGAAAATACAAGAAAGAAAAAAGAAGAGCCGCTCTCTCGGAAAATAATACTATGCCTATTTCCTTCACTAGAAATATCACAGTGATAAGGTTTCTACACGAAAATTATTATGTTGAGAGCAATCCTCCCCATGAAAACTATTAAATCGGAAAAATTTACGACAAAAAAAGTTATTAACCAATCTAATGTAAATTGGTATTCATTTATTCGCAATCTACAGGGCTAGAATCCACAACAGATATTCATTAAAAACTAAACTTAAAAACTAGCTAAAGCATGAGACAAACAAAATTAAAAATAATTTGACTTAACGAAAAAAGCAAAAATAGAAAAACAAAAATTTTACTATTAAACTTAAATTTAATTGCAAAAATTTTGTGACTATTTTCTTAAAAATAACCCTATTAAAATTTTAATCAATGCCGGAAGAGCAATGATTGAATAGAATTCATGTATCAACTACCAGGTTCCTAAACCGTATAGTTTGTTCTAATATATGTATCAATAGTATATTCATATAACCAATAATTATTGGATACGACCAGAATAAGAGAGCAATCAATTTTAGCTGATAAAATGTCATATGAAAACATAACAGCTGCAACATTTATACGTCCCAAGATGGAATTCACACATTTAGGTTGACATTTCCCTTACAGCCTTAGGCTAATTTGACTGCGTTCAAAATCGCCCCATTCGTTTAATTGGCGACCCAAAGGTAACTTCATCCCTAACTTCTCTTGGACATCGACGTGTAGTCGGAGCACTTTTCCTGTTTAAAAGTTACTTCGTAGGTGTGAACACATGGTCAGCAGATGTCAAAGCACTGCTTCTTCATCTTAAACAATTGCGACAAGCGACACAAGAAGGGCCGCGACAAAGCGACACAAGAAGAGCCGCAAATTGTCACCCCTACACGGTGGAAATCTCAGGATGGCATAAAGTAAGGGTTACGGAAGTTCGTTCATAGTTCGCATTTCAAGAATGTGGAATTAACTTCCAATTTGTAAAAGTTTAAAGAAAATATTATTATCACCTTTATTACTCAACTACTTATCATTCTTTTCTTCCCATCTGCATTTTTTCTTCCTAATTTATCCTATCCAACCCAACCAAGCGGCACACGTAAGCCCTAATGGTATTTCGCTACCTAACGCTTTGGCTGTTTATAAACAAGTAATTATATTCAATTTCGGAGAGCGCTTTGAAAGGATTAACTTAATCGAATGTTTTTTTTTATTTCTTACGGAGGTGGCCCTAATATGCTTTAAACCCTTTATACCTATCTCCACCTCTCAACATAGTTGACTTTTTCGATAAAAGCCAATAGGTTTGACGGCTTTATCGTGCAGAAGTTTTCTAAGGTAAAACAGCGAGTTTCCAACAGACTGGTCTCTGCTAAAAAAGCTAGGCAATTTCCATCGAATGCTTTAAATATATCCGTAAAAATTGTATCAACTTGATAACCAGTTTCAAACTGTTTGCAAGAACACTTAGAGATTTGCGCTAGTGGAACGTTCTTCCATAAAACCATGTTGATTAGGTTAAATACCAGAATTTACTATGAAATATATTTTATCAGTAATAATGACCTCAAAGTGTGTTGAGAACGCAGATAATTTTGTTATAGGCCTATAATATTCTACATTGTGCTTAGAATCAGGCTTATAACCGAAAACAGATAATTGAATTTAACTGCAATCGATTCCCGTACTATCAAGAGGTAAGCGGGTTGTGCTTTTAATGTCCTTCGTTAATTTCTATCTTCCGCAAAAAAAAAAATATTAATTTATAGTTTTGTTAATTTATTTTTAGAGTTATCGTATTTTCTGCTAAAGAATGGACATACAAATACATAATTAAAATTATTATCTTCAAAGCAAAGAATATTATGCTGTGCATAACCTATATTTTCATCTATTAGTCTTTATTTTCCCATTTTATTAAAATTATGTTTAATATTATTTTTTTTTTTGGATACAGTTATTTTCTCTTTCTTTAACACTGTAAAGAAAAATTTTATAAATTGTTTTGATTTAGTTTAATTTTCCATCAAAATGCACACTGTCATACATTGGTCAACCAATACAGACTTTCAAGATAGTGTATTTATTATTATTATTATAATAATATTATTATCATACATTCACAATATATTTTATAAATTCACATATTATTTAATCTTCGAATTTACAACATAAAGTTTAAAAATTCTTGATTATTTCTTTGAATATGCCTTCCACAAATTATTATCAACTTATTCAAGTAGAAATAATTTCTCTTTTGTTTGTTTCATAAAAGTAAATAACAAAAAAGAAAAAAACAGTAAAAAAATGTTATTTTCTAAAATTTAATTTAAGGTCTCTGTTAATGTAATATTTAAGTTTAAATTACATATTATAAAATAATTTTCTTTTACATTTTCAAAATCTCATTTTTGTTTTTATTTGTAATTATTTCCGATTTGCTTATTTTCAAATGAATATTAATCGGCTTTATCGAAAATTAATGTTTTAAAATCACGTTCCATTTACATCAAGATCCTAATTATATTTTTTTATTTATATATTATATCTATATTATTTGTATCGAATATGTAACATACATATAATATACTTACTAATATACTAAAATAATATTAAAATAATATAAAATATAATAGGCATAGAGGTATATAATATAAGAGTATTATTTTCAAATGTAAATTGTTACACAAAGTATTTTATGTTATAAAATGTATTCAAAATTCAGAAAATATAATTGAATTTGAAAGGATGAGTATTATTTTATCTAACAAATATAGATATGTATTAACAGATCCATATATTTATATCTATGTATTTGTAAATATGCACGTTTTATCTTAGATACATGTTAAAATAATGTAAATTATTATACAAATCAGACTTAACCCTCAGACAACTTCAAAAATAATTTTAAATTTTGTGTTTTGTAATTAATGTACCAAGAAAAATCGATATTAAATTTACGAGTGTTAAAATAAAATTACTTCCTACTTTATTTGAAATTAATTAATATTACAAAAATTAAAAACTATAGCTATACTTATATAGATTACAAATAAAATACACTCATAAAAAAATAATTTGTGAACGTCATTAAATAGTTTTTTAACAGTTATTTCATTGGTATTCCAATTTTTTATTTCCATTCTTGCATAGTTTGATATTTACATACTTAGTTTTTACTGCTTTTCAGTTCTGCCTCGATTAATACACAGGGCTCTTAATTGACGGAAACATGTGATAGTATTTTTATGGATTGAAGTCACTTGTTACCAAACCAACGCTGTTTCCTACATCACATTTTCTAGCGATTCTTCTATAATAAGACGTTGTTGAGTTAAGGTACAAGAAGCTGTTACTTGAGAAAAAACATAAGAAAATATTGCATAAGACAAATTATTTACACATGTATAAAATTACATAAAACAAAATTACATATGGAAAAAATTACAAAAGAGAAAATTACATAGAGACTAAATATTATATACATAAATTTGTCCTATGTAATTTTGTATAACATAATTACACATGGACAAAATTACACACATACATAAATATATACATAATTTTGACCTATGTAATTTTGTATTATGTAATTTTGTATAACATAATTACAAATGTACAAAAATATTACACATAGACATAAATATATACATAATTTTGTCCTATGTAATTTTGTATTATGTAAATTATTTGACTTATGTAATTTTGCATGACATACTTACATACGAACAAAATTGAACAGATATAAATATATACATAATTTTGTGTTATATAATTTTCTCCTATGTAATTTTGTCCATATGTAATTTAGTCTTCAGTAATTTTGTCCATATGTAATTTTGTCTTGTGTAATCTTTCCCTAGGTAATTTTGTCTTAAATAGTTTTGTCTCGACACTAAAGAAAGCATAAAAGAATATAATTGACTCTAATTGGCTTTAAGGACTTATTCATGTAATCTATATAATTGTTTCTGTTGTAATTGAATTTTCTGGGATGAATAGGGCAATTTTTTTGGAGCTTTAACTTCATCTTATTATTCAATTTCTTAAGATCAATTTTGTTTTTGTCAGCTAAAACGCAGAATTCTTCGTTCATTATGCACCCTTCATATCTCGAAATAAAATCTGGCAATAAATTTTTGCTTATATCTTTTGCTTTAGTGTTCGTTTTTAGTATTCCATCATGTATGATGTTATTTTGTGAGACCTTCGGCTACATTTTTTTTACTTATATTTGAATAATAACAACCGCGCTTGTTTATTTTTATGCTTCACAATATAAGCAAGTTACATTAATTTTTTTAATTTCAAAATATTTGATGGAGATGTGCCAAATTGTTCTGTCATTTTTGGTATTTATAACATACCGGGTTTCCACTCTTTCTTTTCATATCTTTTAATTGATTTGGATTTATCATTTCTCTTGGTTAGACCGAAATTGGTTGCCTTTTTAACTATGCCGGCTTCATCTGACTTAGTTTTCAAAATCCGCTCTACATGTTTACACAATCGAAGTGGATTTTCTTGAACAAATTTTTTATATATTTTTTCTTCTAAATGATTTTTAACTGTTACGCTTTCATCATTGCACAATAGTAATGTGGTTTTACTTTTCCTCGTGATATCTTGACAGGTAAAAGAAATGTAAGTCTCTGTAATCAAAATTGACGTTCTTGCAGATAAAATCTTACTAAACATCTTTATACCAGTCTTATACGGCAAAGGTATTTAGAATGGAACTCACAAAGTACAAGAAAACACGGTCGTCCAAAGTACACCTGGCGGAGGACCGTAAAACAAAAACTTTAGCAGATAAAATCTTACTAAACATCTTTATACCAGTCTTATACGGCAAAGGTATTTACAATGGAACTCACAAAGTACAAGAAAACACGGTCGTCCAAAGTACACCTGGCGGAGGACCGTAAAACAAAAACTAGAAAATACCCTATGCTCCCAAAAAGAGAAAGAGAAAAAAAAGAAATAGCAACGGTATATAAATGTAAAAATACCCTGTATTGTAAACTTATTATTTAAATAAGATTTTAATCACCGGTTTATAATAATTTATATTGAAAAACTACGCAAGCGTCACTTGTGATAAATATAATTACTAAATATTTATTTAGACCTGTATAGAAACCAGATAAATATCTGGGTTTTGATTTGTTGTTGTAATTTCATATTAAACTGTGAACCGGAAGAAAAGAACACAGCTAATGTCAATACGATATAGTTAAATCTGCATAATAGATGTATATATTGACTTTGTACCTATCCAAAGGCTTTATTATCACTTAAAAGCTTTTTATTTTTGACTGATGCACATAAGGGTTAAAAATCAAACTTTTTCAAAATCATTTTCGTTTTGATAAACAAATTTCCATACCAATATATGTGACTAGGCATATACTACTGATAATGTAAATTCTCACATACTATATTATTATTATATATTATTATATTATATCAAATGAAATTTATTGATATTCTATACAATTTAAATATGAAATTAATTCCATTAGTTGGAGATGAATTTGATATTATTATGAATAAAGTTAAAATTTTCTTAAAATAATAAATCATGTTTAAAAAGTTATATTTTATGTACAAAAGCTAAACCTAATTCTGTACACCTACCTATATTTTAATACACTTATTTCAAATTATGATAAAAACGCCCATACATCATTAGTGCACCAATAATGAGAGCTACTTTAAAAATATAAAAGAATTATTTAAGTATTTAAAAATAGTTTTTGAAGATTTTCGAAATTAATATGGATTCTAGAGTGTGGAAATTTGTAATTACGAGTGTGGGTATATAAAAAATAGTAATGGCTTTTCATTGATTGACATTAGGTACATAAAAAAAGTGTTTATAGATAATTAGCTAGTTGTTTTTTATTTATTAAATCCAAATTGGATTTGAATTTGGATTTAGAATAATAAAATATAAAATAAAACAACAACAACCTAATTATTTTGCTTATTCAATATTTTTTTTTATAATTTGGATTTGGATTCCGGTTTTTATTTGTTATTATTTTGATCAAAGGCATTTATAGTGTCATTTATATAACAGTTCTTTTAAGCTATAACAATTTTCCCAATTTAGATTAGATTTTAAATCTTGGAAGCTGCTGAATTCATAAATTATAAACCTAAATTCAAATGCAAATCCGATTTGGAACAAAAAAATACAGCTGAGCTTTTTAATAATAATATAATTGTATTTTGTTTAAATAAGTTGTTATTAACGAAAAATCTGTTTTTGTTTTTACTTGCAAGCTTCCGATTAAATGATTATGACATTATAAGCATAAAATCCACTTAATCAGTTCATATTTTTGACTTTATGGCCACCTTATTTGACTTTATCTCACTTCTGATGAATGAATTTTGAAAAAACTTGAAACTAGCCAAAAAATTTGGTAAGAATGAGGTTGAAAGTTGGGTTCGAATCTCGGTTTTCAATATGTCATTTGATCAAAGTTTTGCTTTCCCACGTCTTTCAAAATATCGTTTTTTTAACATAGCTTTTTTTAAATTTTGCTTTTAAACATCGCTTTTATTAAAATATATAGAAATTCTGTTAGGTGATACCCCTTTGTAAATATTCTGAAAATAGCAGATCGCCCCTTCTTGTATCTAACAGCTGCTACGCACAAAAATGATTAAGATAAATATTCTAGAAGTAAAACGATACTTTGAAAAGCGAAATTTAAAGAGAGAAGATTTCATTACGCTCACTGATCTTGGTTATATTCACTCATTCAAATTCTTCTCGAAAATATTGCAACGTTTTTGTTTTTTAATTATGCCGCAGTTGTCAAATAATGACAAGTATAGACATTCTGAAATGTTATTAAAACAATTAAGGAAATATCGTAATAAATCACAAAGCCATAGGTAAGAAGAAAGTTGCCTGATTATAAAATATTTTGAAAATTTGCAAATTCGAATGGCTTGAACTTGTCGATAGGGAGGGATTCTGAGGGAGATGTAGTACCCGTCTAGGATCTAATGCCTATATCTCGAGGATACCTAGATAGTGTTCCTAGCTTTCAAAAAATATATATCTTTAATGGCGCATCCTTATCCTTTGAGGACAATAGCACAATTACCGCTACCTATTATAGTACATAAACACTATTTTTCAAGTCATAACAAATTAAAAGTATGACAATATAAGTACATAACATAATTACGGATGTTAATAATGTTTATTAAATAAAAAGATGTGAATCAATCTTGGTAAACAAAACAATAATTAATTATTATTATATACTGTATCGTATATACATACACACTTGTAATATTTCAAAGTTTTCAGCAGAATTTTATATTGATTTATGTATATTATTAATATCTATAATACTAGTGCATCCACTATGCAACTACCCAGCATTTTTTTTGAAAAAATTTTATTTCCATTTCTCAACAACAATGAATTATGAAATTATTTTTCTTTATCATACCTATTTTTTTGTTAAAATGTATAAAAGCATGGGAAGCTTTAAAGTCAATAAAATATTTTATGGTTTCGAGATTTTATAATAATTTTTTTAACTTGTATAAGATATATAAAATGTTCTTATGTGATTAGGAAACAAAAATTTAATATTATTGGAATTCTAATTAATGTATACAATTCATAATTTTGTATTCCTTGAGTAATATTTTGAAAAATATTTTTACAAATAACAGAAAACTTTAAATTTTAATTTTGATCATTCAAAAGTTTAATGTCAAAATACATTAGTTTTTAGTTATCTGCTCAAGACTGTTAAACATTGAACACTGAATATAAAGATTGTTTTTTATAAAATTAACCACGCATAAACAAGAACAATTTTACTTTTATTAAAAATTTAAAAAAAAATAGTATATTTTTATTAAAAGTAAATATAAAAAACTAGCTACAAAACGGGTTACAACGTCATAAATGACGGAAGCAAAATAAATCCTAGTTTCTTTTTTTCTTTCATTAGATTCTTTATTCCGAAATTACAGTACTTATGTTTATATCACTTTTTATTTATTTTTATTTATGTTTATATTGGCCTAACACTAATCTTTTTTTTTTTATATAACAGAAAAAGAAGTACCATACCAACAAATTTGTATAAAATGTTTGTATTTTTATATGGTATACTCGTACTCACTTCCATTTAGTTATAATTCGTTAGTTGGGTTCCATTCCATTTAGTATAAATTATACCGTATTAGCGTTATTGAGTCCTCCGGGAGAGCAAATTTAAAAATGGGATTTCATATAAATTTTGTCTTTTGTATAATGTATAGGAATCTTATTTTGCTATATGAATAAACTGTTATTATGGTATTGTGTTATTTTTAAAAAAATATTCAAAATTTTGTATCTAAATTGGTAAAATTTACAAAAAATACAAAAACATTTTCATATATAATTTTCAATTTAAAAAAAACAATGTTTTATTATCCGACGTAGAAGTAGAGTTTATTATCCTACTCTACTTCTATCAAGTTCTATTGATTGAACAGTGAACCTGAACAGTGAAAATAAAATAATATTTTTGGAATGGAGCATACAGAACATACAGTATACAGATACAGGAAATAATAAAAAAAAAACAAAAAAAAACAAAAATAATTTTTTTTGAGTGAAGTGAATTACGCAAACAATAATGAGAAAAATAAAAGGTAGAAGCAATAAAGTAGTATAATGTATAATATTATACAATACAAATATGCTGATACACATATGTATATTATTGTGTATAATTTTAAGTAATAAGAATAACCTTTGAGTGAATTATGTTTTTTTTGTGTTAAATTCTGTTTGTCTTTTAGCTATTACACCATATTAAACAATTGATAAAAATTTCTATTAGTCCTTATTATTATAAATCAAAAAAATTGTTTGTTTTATTTATATTATTATTATTATTTTTTATTTTTCCTTATTATTTGCGAAGAAGACTAACATTAAATTAAAAAAATATAGTTCATGCAACCAATTTTTCCTGCAAAGGTTCAGCATGGTAGACAGGGGTTAAAAAAAAGCACCAAAGCAATTTGTATATATATGCATTTGTATACATATGTAATTTGTATATGTGTTGGAGCGTTCCGTCGAACTTACAAACATCCAGATAAATGCAGAATAATATATATATAATAATATATCTCGCTATTTTTATTAAAAATAAATATAATAATTTTTTAGCCTACAAAAAATCAAAAATTTTATACTAAAAAATTTTGTATCTCTTGGCAAATATTGTAAAATATGCTTTACTGTTAAATAAATTAAATTGAAAGTTCTCTCAATTGGATTCTATTTTAATTAAAAAAAAAAAAAATTAATGAATGTGCACAATGTCGAAAAATTTGAATTACATTTTACTTAATTACAAAAGTAACTAAACTACACACTAATAATATCCATTTAGGTTTTTTTAATATAATTTTAAGTAATACATTTACAATTTTCTTAAATTCAAAATCGAATAATTCACAAAATTTTTAGTTTCAAATATCTAGGTATCTCTATATGCGTATATATACAAACTATATATATAGGATTTAAATACAGGCAACATAAATTAATCATTGTGTAATGCAAATCAATCCAATTCTCTTAGCTATAATTTAATTCAATACTTCAATAACTCTGTGAGGAGTGATTCAATTTTATAATATTGTACTCATCTACATTATTGCGTTATATAGTACGTACAACACACAGCATATATACACTAAGGAATAGTAATGATATACACAAAATGTCCTTATAGCTATACATCTTTAATTTATATTATTTTTTTTTTTTGGATTGGTATATTTGTGTTTGGTTTTCGTTATATCATTAACAGTCTCGTAACCATATGTTGAATAGCTATTTTCTGTGTTTTTTCTTAATATGGAACTTTTTCACACATTTCACTAACTTTACTAAATCGAAATTTTGTTTATTTATTTTTTTTTTTATTTCGAAATTTAATGCCAAATGAAAGAATTATTCAAGTGTGACTAATCAATGTCAGTGCTTCTCAATAATTTTTATTGATTTTTGTAAATTGTGAATTTACATAATCGCATATTAGAAAAATTGATTTATGAAATCTAATTTGATCAATAACGGTTGTTGGTTATAAGGTAATGGACATTTTGAAAAAGATGAAGAATAAATTTGGAAATTTTTAGTAGGCCTATCATTTAAAGAAAAATTTTGGTTCCGTTTTGAGTTTCTTCGATTTTTAAGTTTTTTCATAACATTTATTTTAATAAGTCTTATAAGATTTTGCAGTGTGATAAGTCTTTATACATTTTTTTATAATAATTATTAAGTTAGTCCTCATTAAGTCTTACAACATTTAACACAGTGAAAAAATATCAAGCTAACCTCCATTAACATTATCAATATGAAACCAATTAAATTGAATAATAAAAAATATTATAAGCAAATAAAAATTAAAAATAACTAAATTCTGTTTGAACTGTATATAGGCAGAATATCACACAATGATTATATAGATTAATTACAACACCACTTATGAAAGAAAAATTGGAACAGCAGGAAGGAGTTAAAGCTATTTAAACCAAAAAATAGGATATATTATAATAAATAACATAAACAGAAAATGGAACGTCAACATGATTTACACGAAATAAAGAAATAAAAAAACAAAAAAAAAATGTGTAACACATTCTTCGTTTAGCGGCAAAAACAGAAGAGTATTTGAAAAATATAATTTAGAAAGTTGTTGCAGGTGAAACAAAAAATAAGATAGCTAATATCAGCTAAGGAAAAAAAGATCATAGAAGAAGTTTGTGTTGTTTACAGAATCAATTAATATCAAGATTGTGCAAAATCCTACATAAGCCAGTCTAAAAGATTAATTACAATTGGATTACAAGTACATTTAAGAGAATCTGAAATGGAAAAATATATAGATAATTACAATACATTTAATTCTGCAGTACAAAAAACAATGTAGACGAAAAACTTAAAATTGACAAATAAAGTAATCAATAAAAGAAGTACAAAAAAAAACACAAATTAGATGCAAATGAAAGTTTAGTGATACAAGAAACAGGTAGAAAACAAACTCAACACGGACTTAATAAAGGCTTTCTTAAATTTACTTATCGTCGGCTGGATTCCTATATACATATCTAATCGACCAAAAGCAAAATGTTGAAAAAAATGGTTTTTTAAGTTTTGACGGAAATTTTGACTGGAAAAATTTTAAAAAAATCAAACAAAATTTGAATTTTATAAAAATTTTAGTGATTTTTTAACATCTAACATACATAGTTTTATAATTTTAATATTTTGAAATATCAAAATAATATATTTCAAAAAATGCTAGTATGTATAGTGTAAAGCTTCATATGTGTTTGCCCATTTGGGAATAAAAATGGTTTTTAGATACTTAGGAATACAAATTTGTATGGCTTCTCAGTACATAACCTGTAGTTTGGATAAATAGGCACAATTTGAAGTCCTAAAACGCAGCAAAATATAGGTTGTTTGGATAAATGAGAAAAAAATATTTCAAAAACTATAAGAGATACGTTAATTTTGATTGCAAATTCGGTTAGAGCATAGTCGAAAATGGTGCAGTACACTGTAAAGTAAATTTTGGAAAAAATGGTCTGTTGGATACATAGGAATGCAGCCGAAATAAACTACTGCTAATAATTATAAAATAGTTATTAGTAAGATAGTAAAATTGCACAGTAAAAATTAGATATACAAAAAAAAAAATTATAAAAATGAAATTTAATTTGTCATAAGCCTTGATGAAGCAACTTTATATATTGCTTTTGAAATATTATAATTATTAATAAAAATATATGTCTTTTATTTTTTAAATTAAATTAATTTTTTTTTGTTACTTCTTACTACACCATTTTTGTATTGAGACATCATTGTATCGAAATTTTACTATTTTTTGAATTTATATTTAAATTTTTTAATTTTGAAAAAATAAAAGAAAGAACAGTTTTGTTCTGATTGAAATAGTGACTGGTGTATTTTCAATAATATTTTTATTCAATTTTATTTAATGGCTAGCTAATTCGCATATATACTTTTTTGCAGTCAAATTCAACATTTCGTCAAACAAATTAAACAATTTCTTTTTCAAATTAAAAAATGGTTTTTATCCAAGTTCAACATTTGTTCTAATAATTTGAAAATAATAAGTATTATACATAATTCACTAATACTAATATCAGTATGTACTACTAGTCATTTTAATTTTAAAAAGTTTTTTCTTAAAAGAACTAAATTCTGCAATCCAATAAAACTATTTAAAAAAAATAACTGTGAAAATAGTCGAACATTTTCCTTTTAATTTTATTGATATGCTTATCACACAGATACACATATTTCGTCTACTACTTGCAGACTTCTTCAATGTTTTGTACTCGACTCGAATGTCGAAATGTTGAATTTGGATAAAAAAAAATTATTTCATTTGAAAAAAAAATTGTTTGATTTGTTTGACGAAATGTTGAATTTGACTGCAAAAAAGTATATATAATAAAAATTTAACGAAATGAAACCAAAAATTTTATTTAATAAAATATTGAATAAATCACTAAAAATAAGATCCGATTAAAAAAAAAATTTATTTTTTCGATTTCGTACAAATTTAGTGTTCGCTCTGCAATCCATTTCTAGTCAAGTTCTGAATTACAATATATACTATTTTCATACCAGTTTGAAAACTACTGTATCAAAAATTCATTACATAAATAATTAACAAAATTGTATACATTTTGAGTTTATTATAGAGATTTTTGTAAGTACAGAGTACAAGAGCTCATTGCGTATCTATCTACTTATACACTATATTATATATAATATTATGTAGTAGATATACAGATAGTTATGAATAAAATATAAACATATTTTATGTAACATTTAAAATAATTAATTATATGTATTATTGTCTCAATACACACAGCTACGCATATCACATTCTCTCAATATTTTAATATGAAAATTCTGGGAAATTTATTGCATTAAAAACAATGACCTAAAATTATTTTAAACTATAATAAATTTTTTAGTTTATATTTTATTTATTTTATTTTTTTGTATTCATATTTTGGTATATTGTTTTGACTCGATGAAATGGAAAAATAATTATTTAATTATTAGTTAAATGGGATTTTTCAACTTCATTTATTATTATTATAAAATTTAATATTTTAATTATGAAATTCAACAGACATTATAATATGCATACAATATAGATAAACTAAACATAATTATTATTGTATGTAATATACAGGGTGTTTGAATAATCGGATATGAAGTTGGGCATGATGATAGAGTTCATAACAAAAAAGAAAAATGGTATGTATGTAGAACTTATTCATTTCATATACTATATGCATATCCCACGTAACAATTTTATTGCTATAAAACTCTTGCGCACTCTTATAACAATATTATAAGCACCCCACAAATCTTTTGAAAGGTTATAAATACGTTATAGCACTAAAATGGAGAATCCTATAAGGCACCGGAGCAAATGCTGTAATATTGTTATAGGATTAGACAATGTATTAGTGTATAGATTTTTATTTTGAAATGATATTCATTTGAAATAATTTATGTTAGCCGCGAGTGAGAAAGATATTATTTTTTATTTAAAAATAATAATTTTATGGAGTTTATATTTATTTCATGAGAAAGGGAGATAGATATTAATTAAATATTTTTATATTTGTATGTAAATGATTTATATCAAATAAAAAAAATGTCTTACTAATAAATAATATTTTGCGGTTAAAAATAATTGTATTAATATTTATAAATTATTGTGTCCAAAATGCAAAATTTGGCTAGGAATGAAACTTCATTGACATTTGTTATAAGAATACCTTGAAAAAATACATTGCCCTTCAAAAATAACTAATTTTCAAATAAATAAAAAAAATATGTTTTTAAATTGCATCTTTAAAATGTTAAATAATATACGTTAATAAATGCATAACATCAAATTTGATATTTAAAATAATTATTCTTTTAAGTAAAAATTATATTTTTGTGAAAATAATGCAAAATTAGGCTTTTTAGTTTTTGTTTATTTAAAAAAAATGTACCATGTTTGCAGAAAATAATGGCCGTCGCAAAATATTTATCTAAAAGCTACAGTAAGTTTATTAGTAACATTATAGAAATACAGTAAAATAATAACACCACTACTGCTACTCCAACAATTCTATTTTTATAACAACACTTTAACTCTTGATATAGGATTACGCACTTTTTGACTTATAACAACATTGCTGTATCACTTGCTAAAAATCTCATTATATCAACTCCCGCAATTGCTATAACAACATTTTTATAGCAATATTAATTATATTATTCCCTTAAAAACATCATTATAATACCTTTAGTGCTTATCGGGAGTCATATAGAAGTCTTATAGCACTAATTTTGTTTTTATAACAATTAAATGTTACGTGGGTATGCATATGGTAAATATTAATTAAGTGGTAATTCAGAAATTTGTAGTTCAGTGTTGCCTGCTGTGAAATTAATTATTTATTCCATTTGTATACTTGGAATAGTTTAGGATGTACAAAAATATACTTAGTATAAAAAAATTAAAGTTCACAAATTATTAATAATTTGCAATTTTTTGTCGCCTAATGCCAAATTGATTGCAACTCAGGATGATGTTAAAAAATATTTGGTTGTTTTGTACTGATAGTTTTTTTAGTTTTTGTTAATATTAAATAATATTATAACTTATTTAGCTGATATACTGAATATGAAAATAGCTAAATATAGTTTTAGTTTTTAATTCTGGAGAATAACCGAATTTATCTATAAGTAATGAAATCGAGTGATCGTATTGTCTTTTCAATGATCGGCTTGTAATTTTTTCTAACTGGAAAAAGACGTGATTATTTGATTCATTATTCTTTTAAGTAAACTAAACATGTTATCAAACTCAGACAATTTTACTTATATTACAGCGTATTAAAAATCCCATGCAAAAAGCGTTGATAATTAAAACGAATCTCTAAAATAGGTTACATCAGATACAAATTTACTTGTAGTTATCTGTATATAGTTATAGTTATAGTATAGTATAGTATGTGTAGTAATTTGTAGTTACAAAAATAAGTGAGTTTTTAAGCCAACATAATCTACTAACATAAATCAAAGAGTGTTATGGTATTAAAAGATTTGGCTTAGGGGTACGCTAAAAATTTCATATGATTTAAAATAAAAAAAACATGAAACTGTTTACCGATTAAAAGTTTTACAACTTTCAATCAAAAATTTTAGATATAGGTGAATAATATTATTAACGGTTATTCTCCAGAATAAAAAAATAAACATATATATAGCTATTTTCCTATTCAGTATCAGCTAAATAAATATAAATATTTTAATTTGGAATTTTTCAAAAACAAACTGTATTTTAAAGACAATTTTTTTATTAAAAAATGTTTCTCGTTAGTGTATCTATAGATTTTAATAGTCTGAATTTTCATATCCTTCCATAATAATTTTCCGCAGTTCTTGTTAATTACTTGTTTTTATATCACAAAATAATTAAGTGAAAAAAGAAATTTTATCGATAACAATATAAAGCAATAAAGGGTTAATTTTAAATCCCACCCTTTATCAAGTTAAAAAAAAAAAATCAGCATAGAGTTTGAATAATTACAAATATTTTTTTAATTTATTTCTCATAATCACCATTGAACTTCCTACAATAAACATTGATCAATGAGTACTCTTGTTATATATACATAATATACATATAACTAGGATATTTAATTGAAATAAATTTATTTGCAGTTTTAGATAATAAACGATCAACAACCACATCAGACAAAATATTTCGTAAAATTTTAAAAATGTTATTGCTTGCACAAACAGTTTATAGAAACAAAAACAAAAAAAAATTGGAATTCACAAAAATAACGATAGAAAACAACGAAATTTAACTTTAGAAACAAAATAAAACAAAAAATATGGTTCTAAAAAAAATTGCAATTCACATACACAAAATGGGTATATATGCGTACTTAGTAACAATATGTTTAAGTATTATCCCGTTGAAAATTAATATTGTATTATAAATTATAAATAAATTGCAAAATTATATTATTATGTTTATACAAAAAAACATTTTAATAAAATTTATTTATAGTCGATTAAATAATTTGTCTCGTATGTATGTTATAACTGTATTATTATTATTTATTTATTTATTTGCAAATAAAATATTTTGGCAAATAAAAGTACGTAACATAATTACGTAATTTTTTGATCATATAAACACTTTAATAGTTGTTTTACCATCATATACATTTTCTATTTCATTCATTTTGTTGCTGTTTTCATAATTTTAAATAAAATTATTAAAGCGTATGATAGTGACAGTATTATTCTTTATAATAATTATTATATACTAGTTATATGAACTGAACTGAAATAATAAATAACAGAAAGAAAAAAAACCAATTAACTTAGAGTCATTTTAATAAATTTTCCCCCAATTAATGTAACTAAATGGTATCATTATAATAGTCAATATAGTGTAGTAGTTAGTATATAAATAAAAGTTAACTTGCAAAATAATTTAGTTATTGTTTATTTTCACGC
The DNA here is from genome assembly GCA_963942445.1 of Argyra leucocephala. NCBI lineage: Eukaryota > Metazoa > Arthropoda > Insecta > Diptera > Dolichopodidae > Argyra > Argyra leucocephala. Next base: position 23,558,447 of record OZ012677.1, on the reverse strand, counting down.
AAGAATTGAAATATTAAATTTTTAATTTTATTAATAATTATTTTTTTTTATAATTATTGTACACTACTCAGTTGCAGGAGATATTGTGGTATATTCATTAAAGTTTTTGGTTTAATTATTCAGTTAAAGTATACAGTATGATTATAAAGGTAGGTATATTAAGTATAATTATTTTTAAAACTTATTCTAATAAATTTTGTTTAAACTATACTGAAAATCTTTTTTACAGGCATTTGTTCCGTTTTCCAATTATTGTTCAATCGTTTAATCGTAAATTGAATTAGTGAAGCCAGCTTAATAAACTATTGTCTAACCTTTTTGTTTTAATGAAATTATAGGAGAAATTGATAAATTATTGTGGTAATTGTTAATGTGTTTTTTATTTTTGATTTTGTAGTTTGATTTGATTTTTATAACTCACATATTGTTTTTTTGCACATTATTGTAGCTAGTATAATTATTATTATTATTATTATTTTTATTATTATAATTATTATTATTATTCTTATTATTATTATTATTATTATTATTTTTATTATTATAATTATTATTATTATTATTATTATTATTATTATTATTATTATTATTATTATTTTTATTATTATAATTATTATTATTATTCTTATTATTATTATTATTATTATTATTATTATTATTATTTTTTTATTTTTTTATTTATTACCTTAATGTATTTGTACAATATGTTATTTTCATAATATATTTTAATTCTATATTTCAAAAGCTTATATTACTAGAATATTTACACCTTTGATTTGTAATTATTTAGACTAACCTGACTTAAATATTTAGAATAAATTTAATTTGCTAATGACAAAAAGGGCAAGTAAAAACCTTTTTAATTAATTATTAAGTTTTCAAAATATTCAAATACAAATCAAAAGCTGTTTAGATAGTCCAACACTATTATACCTATTGATGAGTTCCATTATAGTGTTGGTAAACGAAGCAAAAAGTAAAAATTAGTCGCAAGCAGTGATGAAGTACTTTGCTTGCAAAATATCGATATTTGCCCGATCTGAAATCTGAAATTATATAAACTATATATAAATAAAAAGAAAAAAAAAATTGTGAATTATTCATAGTCTATAAGTATAAACATTAATGTATCATTATAAGCTAAATCAGAAATATATGAATTAATAAAAAAAAAAAAAAAAAAATAAATGATTAGTGAAACAAAATTCGACTTTTAATAAATAAATTAAATATTTATATCTCTAAAAACAATATCAAAAATAATTTTACACAAAGCTTATTTTGTAGGTTTTGGTAGAATATGACAATTGTTGTCAATATTAATGTTTCCGTAATAAAATTTTATTTATTTTTTTTTATTAGAAAAATTAATTTTTTTAAATATATTTTACATTCTTGTGTATAGTTTAGCCTACAAAATTTACAAAAATAGCTTTTACTTTAATCTTATTAACATCTCAGCAGAAATTTTAAGCCTTTATATTAATTTAATTCACTATTTTTAATAATTTTTAATTTACTATCACTATGTACAGATTTGACAAACATTTTTATTTTAATATTAATTAATTACAATATTTAAAAATTAAGAGAGAGTAAAATAACCAATAATATTTAATTGAAAACTGAAGAGCTTACCCTATTACTTAATCTATTTTAATTTAACTAAAACTACTTCACATAATTTAAAAAAATTATAGTTTGATATGAACATTTTGTTATACACAATGGTTATACACAATAGAGGAAAATGATTACGGTGTGGAACATACCCGTTTTTGTCCAAATATTAAAATGTTTAGGAGTCATAAAGCCGGTGAGCAAGGTTTTATTAATGTAGATTTTATTTTTCGGAATGTCCTCTAATTTATTTATTTCTATACAAATATGTACATAAGACGTTTGTCATTTAATTATAGAGCATAGACTAAAATATTATAAAGATAATTTTGAAACCCAAAAACGTAAAAATTTTAAAACTAGTATTTTTTAAAATTTATTTATTAATAACTAACAAGACATTAATTAAAATTTAATTAAAATTTACTTTAATTTTAGCCTGTTTCGAAGACAAATAAAAAGAAGAGAACAGTATCAAAATTCCTAAATGTTAAGGGAAACAAATTAAATAGAAAAAGGTTATGTTGCAAAAAAATCATTAGAGAGATTACACAATTTAGTTATTGAATCTATCTGGGTGAAGACTGGTAAGAAATTCCAAATGTAAATTGCTATAACCAAAAAGGAAAAAATTCTAAACGTATCATAAATCAGTTTGGTTATATATATATTAATAAAATACAGTTACAGAGAGCTAGGGATCAAATTAATTAGAGCCAGACTGGGGTGGTCGTTAGCTATACACAAATATATATTTGAAGGTAGCGATCAACCTAAGTGTAATCACTGCGATCGGCCGCTGAGTGTGAAGGATATATATCTGGAATGTCTGGAAACTAGGAACTGATGGCAGGACAACAACATCAGTTCATTAACAGCACTCGAAAAAGAAAACATAAGAAAAACTAAAGATCTACTAGAACACTTTGGAGTATGGGGAAATATGTAGTCTAACAACAGTAACCCTAAAATTAAAAATAAACAAGAAACAAAAAAATTAAAAAAAATTTCAAGGTCTTTGGTCCCGACACTTGGGACGCCGAACCTCTCATTGTCATCGTGCTTAGGAACCATTGTATTTAAGACAAGTTTATAATAAACCAAAAAAAAATTTTTTTGCGAGGATTTTGTGAGACGGGACTCGGAACTATTTTTGCTGGAGGCTCTTTCCACCAGTCACCACCTAAAAGATGTAGTTCTGAAACTGGTTGATTGATCAAAACATGTAGCAAGTTTTTCAGAAAGGGCAAAAAAAAATATTTTTTTTTAAACGTACAACACGTGCGCTTTAAATTTTAGTTTTACACGACCGACAAAACCTATATACTTTTTTTTTATATTTTTTATCGCTCTTCTTTCTCTGAATTTAATTCAAACTAAAATAATAAAGCTCTTAACCAAATAAATAAAAAAAAAAACGATTTCGATTTTATTTCTTAAGAGTTTTATTTTATTTTTATTTATATCGCCCTTCCCATCAAGAGCGAAATCATACGGGCGAAATATTAAATTTCAAACACTGAAAAAAAATAAAAGTAAGCATTAACATAGTAAATAAAAATGTAATGATGGCCCACATATTATCATAAGGTAAAGGGCCCAAAAATTAGTTGTATATATTCATATGAACATACTAATAAATAAATAAATAAATAAAATGCAGTTGTTTTATATTCTATATTTATTTTATAGTGTGTTTATTATTTGATATTCAGTACGATACTGACAGTTGTCATCAGTGTGTTACATTAAGTATAATTCGAGGGTTGCCAAACAATGTAATATGTACATATAATATTATAATAATATGCTTTACTATTTACAACAGAACTTGTTACCAACCAGAACCATTTTATTTCAGTTAAGTTTTTAAATTTGAGTGATCTGCGAGAGTTAACTTTATCTCGTAAATGTTGTGGATACTTTTATGCTTTATCATAACGTTTTTCAACTAATTTGATGATAAAATTATAGAAATATTCTAATTATATTTGGCTCCTTGTACAAGTATTTATTAAAGTAACAGTACTTGTATTCGAAATCAGGATTATGGTACTGTAACCACACGCACTTGCATAATTATATTTTTTCAAATTTTAAAATCACAACTCTAAAAACTTCATTTATTTAATAAAACTAACCCGCTTAAATAGATTTGTCAAAGAAAAAAGTTTGAAAAAAGACCTCAAGAATGTTGTGTATGCTATTTTGGCTCTTAAGAGAAAATTCATATAAAAACTTCAAATATTGGACGATGGGAAAGCAGAATTTATACCAAATAAATGACATTGAAAAGCCTAATAATAATATTATTAATACTTGTATACCAGAGGTAAAAATGTTTTCCCATTGTGTTGTAATCTCATTGTGTTGTAATTCTCATTTTAAAGACCTTGGCGTACTTTTTGACGATAAACTCACATTTAAACTTCACTTTAATAGCATAATTAACCAGGCAAATTCTATGTTAGGTTTTATTAAAAGATGGTCTAAGGAATTTGATGATCCATACATTACTAAATCTTTATTCACTACTCTTGTTCGCCCCCACCTTGAGTACGCAAGCCCTGTCTGGTCACTTCACTATTCCACTCATATTAATAGAATTGAATCTATTCAAAAAAATTTTTTGCGATATGCTCTACGTAATCTTCCCTGGTCTAACCCAATAATCCTACCTCCATACATAAATCGTTTGAAGCTTCTTCAGATGAACACATTGCAATCAAGAAGGGTTGTTGCAGATATCTTATTCATATCCCAAGTATACAATGGTGAAATTGATTCCAAAATTATAAAAGATCAGATTAACTCGTACATTAACACCAGTACGCGTTTTCGTATAGAACATCTTTTTAATCTTCCTTTCCATAGAACTAATTATGGTAAATTTGAGCCAATTAATAGAATGTTAATGGCAGTTAATCAATACAAAAACAGTGTTGACTTTTCTTTGAACAAAACCAGTTTAAAGAAAACCTTGTTTCACTTGCTTCCTTAGTCCTCCTAATTAATCTTGTTTTTCCGCTACTAATATTAACTAATTTGTAGTGTTATAATTAACTTTTAATACTTTTAATAACTTTTCATCTTCTCTTTTTTTTTCTGATGAAATTTATTTTATCTAATTTTGTTTTTTGTTTTTTATAAAAACTATGTTGTATTAAATTTCAAAGTAATTTAAACTTTAAATCATAGATCTTATTTGATACATTGTGTTAATTCAAAATTTTAATAATTAAATTGTATTATATTTTGTAAACTGTTTGAACTAAATAGTTAATAAATAAATAAGTAATCAGTTTATTATGCTTCATAACAGTACATTAGAAATATTATGCTTTGAATAATGCAAAAAAAAGAATGAGAAGAATAAAAAGTTAATTGTCATGAAGAAGTTATATAATATGAATTGATCAGCTATTTTACAATTTTAATATAAATTTTAATATTTCAACAATATTTTGAACTTAAATAACTACCCTACAGTCAATAAAAGAAATCTATATATGCAAAATTTCTTCTTAAATTATAAAGCACCAACATTATTAGTAAAAAATCACATTGGTTTTTTTATTGATATTTTTTATTTTATTTTATTATTAATAATTTATTTCCTTTCATTTAATTTTATTGTATTCATTTTCTTTTACAAATTCCTTGTATTTTATGAAGTGGTTTTTGTGGTATCTATTACACATCCAGATATAAATATTAAGATTTTAACTTTGTTCTTTCATGCAGAAATATTTCGTGCAGGTATAGACATTCTATATGTTATGTACATACATAATAATATTATTATATATATCGTCCCACATTCATATGCACATTATTAAATTTATAAAATAGTTCTATCAAATTATTATGGCAACGTACATATTCATATTATGGTATCCCCTCCCCAATCTTCTATAAAATATTACAACCATGTTAACGGATTCTCTGCTACTGACATTATTATAATATATAGGGTAAATGACATTGTTGCAATTTTAACTGTAAATTTTACAATATTATGTAGGTACAACAGGGTATTTATAATAGGTAATAAAAAAAAAAACAAAAAAACAAAAACCATCAAGAAATTTCTAAATTAATTGCTTTTTTGTTTTGATTTTATTTTATTTTTTATTTTTAATGTTTATGCCATATTTTAGAAAAGAAAAAACCGAACACAAGGTTAAAGATATTGTCATTATATATTATTTTTTAATCAATAGCTCAAGAAGACAATACAACCATAGTTAGTTATATTGAAATTATGAAAAAAGAACTTGGTCACGGCAATTGTAAGACGTATATGAGTTAAATAGAATAAAAATTTTAGAAATGGGGTAAAATTTGATAAAAAATGTTTAATTATCAAAACAAATCGTCGATACAAATAAATAACGATAGTTGTTGTGAACTGCATTTTTTCCCAAGCATAGATACTTTTTAGGTGTTTGTAGAGAAGACCAAAAATATTAAATTTTGAGCAAAGTATCAAATTTTGTAAAATTTGTAGTGCTTTGACATTATATATTTGATGCGAAAAAATTTGTTTGGATTGAAAGCTAAACTGTGCAACCACAACCAAAGTATTGGCATCTGGCTTACCATAGTATATTATTAATTTAACCACCATATATATTTAAATAACAAAAACAGAATAGAGGTATTAAAATTGTGGCATCGTTTTAAAAGGTAAAAAATTTGTAATTTTGATGCTGGCTTAGAATGGCTGATTGTGACGGACAAAATAAATTTTTTTCTGTTTTTCTTTGTTGTATTTGTTTTTTTTTTCAACAAAAAAGAAAACCTTATGCCAGTTTATTGCCATTTCGATTCCGAAGTCACATGAAATGTTTAAGTTTTTTTTCAATTGAATTTAAAAATAATAAAAAAGAAAATGAATCGTAATTAAAAACTATTTCTACGCAAGTTGGTAGTTATTGTCAAATAGGTATGGACTTCATGGCAAATAGAAAAAATATATATTTCGCCATTTACCTATGCAATTTATTTATTTACATTATATCTGTTTACCTGAATGTCCTGAATATCAATATTTCAGACCCTTTTCTCTTTCGTGATGTGGCCTTATTATTTTCTTATCATTTATTTGATCGCATTGACATCCTGGTGTGAACCCTTTCGAAAAATCTATAAAACATTTTGTTTTAATAGAGAATCCTCCTCTACCTACTGCGCTACACAATGTGTTATACAATTTATTTTACTATAATATTTTTCACATAAATTACGGTGTTTATCTAATGATATGGCTAGCTCTCATTATGTGAGATATTCAAATTCGAATTTGAATTAGAATTAGTTGAATAGATTTGAAATTTGAATTATAACTGGCTGATAATTTTAAATTTTATTGGTTTGTGTCTTGGATGGGCTATAACTCGAAATATTTCTAACTGATGATAACTCAAGGCTAATTGAAAGCATATAAAACAAAAATGAAATGAATTTATTGAAATAATTTTTATATTTTTAATTTAAAATTTTGATAGTGTTTATTGCAAATTTAAACTGTCAAAGAATTTTGCATTTTTGGTGTACAGCGATTTAGAGTTAGAATTACTGTTTGATTTAGATGGCACACACGCTAAATTATTTATAATCTTATATAATTTAAAAATGTTCCGGTTGAATAGTTTTAAGACGTTAGTGATGAATTTCAGAGTAAGTATAAAAACTCAACTGCTTAGAAATCTCTAAATAGAAGACTTGCGTAGCTTTTCAGTACTTAAATACAAATTTTAGTGGCGTTCTCAGTATACAAAATGCGCCTGTTGATTAGTATGCCATCCATACACTCATTCTTACCAATTTAGTTAGCTATCAGGACTAGTTAATAAAAAAAATTATATAGTCAAATTAAGCGTTATATTTGTAGCCGCAGATATGGCGTTCTCAGTATACAAAATTCGCTTGTTGATCCATAAACTCCTTCTAACCAACTTAATTAGCTATTAGGACCAGCTAATAAAGAATTATTAAGTCAAATTAAGCGTTATATTTGTAGCCGCAGATATGATGATGAATCTTACAAATTTATGAGCAAGAGAGCAGCTCTTCATATTTGGTAAGTGTACAGTTTAAGCTTGAATTAGTTTTGGATCTGGGGATTAACATTTTTTTTTATAAAACAACCCCTAGAAGATAAATTTATGATTTAATTATCATTTTTTAAACTTGATCGAACTATAATTGCTTTTTGAACTATTCCAGCTCTTTGATCTTAGATTTTATTTTTCGTTTTTAAACATTTTCAATGACGAAATAATATAGAGTGCAATAGTAATGCAAGTGATTCTAAAACATTTTTTCATACCTTTAAATTATGTTATGTGAGATTAAAAATAATACCTGGTGTTACTGAGTTTTCACACTATTTTTTCCAACATAATTTTTTTAAATTTCAAGTAGATTTGAGTTGAAATCTTAAATCGCACTCTGTTCGCATTTACTTTTAAAAACAAATTGAATATTATCAAATAGTTGTAACCGAAACTAAAAGTGTCGATTCGAACATTTTCAAAAATATTATTACAAACGTTAAAAAAATTAGTAATAACATAAACAAATTCGTTTTTTACCTGGATGTATGCAGAGGAGTACTAAAATATTGTTGCTAAAAATTTAGGAGTTTCTGATGTTATACAAAATGCATGTTACAATGTCATGTTTCAAAATTTCTCTAAAAGTCATGGGATTTCTTTGATTTCAAAAGAATTTTTTTTTTATTTTGTTTTCTTGTTTTTTTTTTTTTGTGGTTCTTTGGGTTTTTTGTAAGTGAAATATTAATATTTCGATATTAAATTTATTGGGATGTCATAAATTGAGAATTTTATTATATACACAATATTGAATTCATGTTAATTTATCAAAGAATATATGGAAATGAAAGTTTTCATTTATTTTATACGGATGAGTGGTTGATTCATTATTGTTCTGTATTTGTATAATACCTAGCCATAACTACTTTTCAATAATGAATTTATGATTGTATTAATGAGAAAAATATTATATTGGGGAAATTATTTTAAAAATTTGCCATTTTTTAGGAGCTTTTTAAATGTAATGTTGAACATTTTTTTTAGTAGCTATTTTAAAACATTTTCATTTAAAAAAAAAACATATATATTTTGGATATTAATATAATAGTTTTTTACAATGATAATGTTTTTTTTTTTTTTATTTTCAATACATTGTACTTTTTTTGTGATTTAAAAAAAATTTATTTATTTTTTTGAATTGAAAAATGAATTCAGTAATTTCAAATGATGACTTCAATATGGTTGTATTATTCACTGATTCCAATATTATTATTCGTAGTTCATATTATATAGATTAATTAAAATTTAAGGCTGAAAAACTAGAACAATTTACAAATAGGACAACAAAGTTGTGTTGGATTTTTCATAGTCCACTGAACAAAAAATATAATATGAAACTTGGGTCTTATATGACTTTGAAAGTATTATATTAGTCTATTAACTAGTATTACATATTTTCTAATAATAAAAGGCATACTAAAAAAGAAATATAAAGTGAAGTAAGATGGAGTACTTTGAAAGCTTTAATTTAATATTAGTGACTTTCACAATGCAACAAAATATTGTACTAAATAAAATACAAAATGAAAATCGTATGTTATGGATTTTCGTAGAATATTAGCAAAAATTAAAAGAAAAAAAAAATATAAAATGAGCTGTTATATCTGTGGTCAAAATCAATAACCGCTTAGGTCGAAAATCACTGTTTCGTGTAATTGCAATTTGAAAAATTTGCAAAATTTAAACATGTTTCTAAAAAAAATTTAGACAGTTATTAAATAAAGACTTTTATCAAAAGAAAGGTTTTTTAAAGATAAATAAGTTTATGTAGGTTTAAAATTAAAAGGAATAATATTAAAGAAGTTATTAAAGAAAAAAGGCTATAAGCGGTTATAAAAAAACAATAAAAGTTTATTTAACATTCTAAAGTCGGTCTTTGTTACATATGTAATAATTTCGTTTTCTCAGTATTAAATTGAGTTATTAGCTTATTTTGACATAAGTTTCCAAAAGGCCTTTTAAAATACAATAAGGGCTTAACTCTAAATAATTTTTCATAAAATATTATTTTCGAAAAGCAATAAACGCTTAATTCGATATAAGTTTTTGTTGAAGTTCATATATATGATGAATATATGTTATTATAAGCGATATGCAATAACAACTTAGGTCGATATAAACTTAAATTGTATAAAAAAAAAAGTCTCTATTATAATTCTTAAGTCATTTTACGCTTTTATTGTATGTGTAAATTGGTATATTAATGACTTAAGCGATTATGTTTTCTTAAATATCTTGGAGTCTAATAGAGTCTAATACTTCAATTTTTGTGTGTATATGAAAGGTAATAAGACGAATGTAATGGTGTTAATAACTCAATTCTTTCTTATCTCGACATAAGCGGTTATTGATTTCGAGCACAGATATACCTACCTCTAATAATTATAATTTATAATAAGTATTTGAAATTATGTAGCTATCTTCTAGAAAAATTACGCAAAATCCAAAAGTAAGTCAGTGGGAACAATTATTTTTCATCTAATCATTTAGTAATCTAACTAATCCTGAAATTTTATATGCTGATGCTATTATTCTACATAAACTTGAAACACAATGGAGCGCAGTTAAATGGAATGAAATTATAAATAAACTGAAAGTTATCAATAATTATTCTTTAATCAGCAAACATAATAACTCATCTATCTTTGTTAAAGATGTACCATATTCATTTGATGAAATTGGAGAGAGATATTTCTAAAAAATGAGTTCAACATTATATCTGTATCCTGTAGCAATATAATAGAAAAAAATAAAAGTAAATATATTTGCTTTATTATTTTCGGATCGGAACAATACATGCAAATAAATACTGCAGCACAAACGCAATATCGAGGTCTGGAGTAATATTGGAGTAGTTACTGAGATATACAGGCCTCAGGTCGACGGTTTAGATAAGTATGATTTAAAAATAGCTTGATCTGGCACAAGCAGTATACAATATTAAATAAAAGAATATAAACTAACCATTAAACTATCTTCAAATACTAAATCTAAAACTAATACTACTAGTTCTATTAATGTTTTTATATTTAACTAATATTATTAATCTATTAATAAATTTTTTTAGTATAAATAGTCGAATATTTTCATTTTAATTTTACTAATATGATAAGCATACAGAAATGCGTATTTCATCTACTACTTGCATACTTCTTAAGTGTCTTGTAACCGACTGAGGAAAGAAATTTAAAATCATCTAGTTTATTCTTATTACAAAGGTAGCAATTTGACGCTTTTCGTAGCTGAATGATGGTTTATTATGGTAGAGGGTTGAGTAATAATATTATTACTTATTTTATTGTTGGTACCTATTTGAAATATAATTTCCGATTTCCTATTATATTTAACTAAAAATTTAAATAAAGGAGAATATCCCCTGCCGTGCTATTTATTTAAGAGTGAGTAATTTTTAGTTTCGTAAATTTCGATCCTTTCAGCTGAATCTAGTTTTCTAGAATCTCTAAATGTAATTCACCATTACTATGTTTTCTTTTGAAATAATGTGATTCTTTGAATGATGTGTTCTGCTACTTTGGATCTGAATTCTGTTAAGTTCTTCTTCTTAGTTAGTTCGGCTTCTTTCAGGTGTTCATTGTGTCGTGTTTTCATGTTTCGATCAGTTTGCTCAATATAAACTGTGACTGCAAGTGATCTTATTTATACCTGATTTTTCCATTTGCTTGATTGGGTCTTCAATTGAACCCAGAATAATTATAGTGTTGAGTTGATTGGTTCTGCTGCTATAGACGATATCTAACTAATATCGATTTCTTTAATTTTGCTATGAGCGGGAGAGAAATTTTTCTTAAACCCCCCAATGCTACTCTTTGTTGATCAGTAAGTAGGTTAGTGGGTAAATTCCGTTTAAACCTCTTTTCCGTTTACTGAGTAAATCACTGATGGCTTTTTCTGGATATCCGTTTATTCTCGCAATTTAAAATATGTGTTTATAGTCTCTTTTACTAATCCTTTTTGGGAGATGGGAAGTGTTAACATTCGTTAGATCATGTGTTTGAAAGAGGTCATCTTATGGTGATAGGAGTGGTTGGAAGTATTCGGGATTACCCTGTCAGTGTCCATATGCTTCCTGTAAGTCTATAGTTCTAGAAACTTTATTGTTTTGGATAACAGTAAATCTAAAAACGGTAGTTGACCGTCTTTTACTACCTTCACAGTAAACTGCATATTCCTCTGAAGTTCTTTAAAAGTAGTTAAGGTTGAATCTAAGTCCCTTTCCCTTATTACAGCAAAAATATCATCAACATAATCTGTTCCAAAATCTTGGTCTGCTGCGCTATTTTCATTTGTAACACGAAGCCAAATGAAAAAAAACATAACTTGGGAAAAATTCAATTTGAAATTTCAGTTTAGAATATAAGCATAACTCGATTTTTGTTGTTATAATAATATTCTATGAAATAAATGTTAACTGCAGTTAATTTACAGTTTAGAAAAACCGCACAATTAGACATTTGGCCTTTTTCAATTTGTAACTAAAAGCCAAAACGAGATATACTATTAGGTTGGACCCATATCTCCAAAACGACTCATCGGAAACGCACCAACACTTGTGTTAATACATATTCAGATACTGAAAAAACCGGTGCGTTCAAAATCTCAATTTTAACATATCTCGACCTATACTGTTATTTCTTTTTGCCACAGATTTATAGTTTTCAGCTGTTAATCAGGCTATTTAGTTTTAGTAACAGCATCGGTTGGTACCAACGATACATCCAAATAAGTTATGTAAATTAGTTTTCATGGAAATCTTCACTGCAATTTAAAAACTGAAACTCTTAATTCCTTCTTCTCAATCATTCTGCAATCTAACCAATTAATATAACGTCGCACATGTTTAAATACAATTAAATACATTTTTTTTTTAAAGACAGAAATTAATTTATTAAAGCATAAGTATTAAAATTATTTTATATCTACGAGTAGACGTTAAACGTACATACATAGTAGGGTTTTCAACATTATTGCAAATCTATTTTTTATGAAAATTATTTCCACTAAAGGTAGCAGGTATAATAAACCACACATTTATTTATTTTAATGTAAAATAAAATTATTAGTGCAATTAAATTTCACATTTTATGTGTCTATATTACTTTTTATTTTCGTATATTATTTTTTTTTGCTTTTTTTTATTTTAATATTTAAAACTTTTTTAGTAATATTCATTTTTTTTTTTTAATTAAATATTTGAGATTTTTCCAAAAAATACGATATCAATGTATGGATGTTATGTGTAGGTATGGGTTTTGGATTTCAAATAGCATATAAAAATATAATTTGTATATGCGTGGCGCGGCACCATCTGATGTTATAATACCCAAAATATTGTTATATTTTTGTTTATAGTATAGTACTTATTTAGTGAATCCATTCATCCCTCTTACTACCAAACTGATAATGTGAAATGATTCGTCCTTTACAAATTAATAAGAAAAAAAAACATATTTTCAAATCACAAGAAAACTTTTTTGTTTTAATTTTTGTTAAAATTAAATATAAATTTTTTATTGAGAAATAATGAAAAAATGTGGTATAATACTTCAAGCCAATATTAAGGTACTAATTTAAAAAGAATGTAATTAGATATTTTGTATAAAACGTATTTAATGACTATAAGAAAGATAATAGATTTTCAAAGTTGGCCGTAGCCGGTATGAACAACGACTGGACTTTAAGACACAATACAAAGTAATCGAAAAAAGTGGGGAAGGTGAAAAAAACAACACTGTTCAAATGGATAAGTTCTACTATATAGAGTGATACAAAAAGGAAGGAAATTTTCAAAGTTTATCATTATGTTAAGCCAAGATCTTAAAATGAAACAAAAACTAAGTTAGACCAGTAATTGAATTATTTTCTTAAACATATGGTTTCATTCAAGTCACAACATTGTCTACCCAAGTAACAATTTTTAGAGCACTCAGCATAATTTGCTCTAAATGACTTCTAAAGCGGCATAAAAATACACTGTAGGCTGTACAATAGAATAATTAGCTCTATAAGTGTGTAAAATAAATTTATTCTACTTTAGAGCTAAAATAATAATTTCTTTCTTATATAGAACATTTTGCTTTAGTAATGTATAATATTATGTTGCTTTAGAGCTGTTGGAATAAGTATATTCTTTTATAATGCTACTTGCCCTTAAGAGTGTAATTATATGCTGTTTAAAAGCTAACAGCGTCATGGTATTCTGAAATAGAACTGTTGAAATATACTAGCACTTCACTGCTCTATTAGTTAATTTGTTATGCTCTTTTAGAGCTAAAAAAATATTTTTTTATTGATAGAAAGGTATTTGCTACCTTATTTAATATGTTTACTGTCCTTGTCCTACACATTGAATTCTCATAAAAATGAAAGTCATTTCATGTTATCTCATCCCAGTCCCTGTAAAAAACTGATTAACCGTCCTTAATAGATTAGCGCTTGTATTCGGTGTGTTTATTGTATTCGGTTTGTTTGTAATTGTATGTACATAATACTTATTTGAAAAAATGGATAATTTTCCAACATGGAAAAAATATAAAATAAGCTCAACATTTAAAAAACGGTTGAACAAAAATAAAGCATTGTTATTAAAATCATGTTCTAAAAATAATAATATACTAAGAGCAACTCAAAACGTTGTAAAAGACCAACAGCGAAAATACTATGTATGTACTAAGTAAGTATACTTATATTTTCACACTATTTAATTAAAATGAATACTAATAATTATCATACAGCTAACGATAGTAGAGAAAGCAGTCAAACACTCGAAGAAATTAAAGTCATTTCATGTTATCTCCCTCTAAAAAATTTATTAACTTTATATTAAATTTTGGAGCTCTACAATAGCTCTAAGACAGCACTTTCAGATGAGGAGAGCTCTATATTAGGGAAATAAACCTTTATACCCAATCGCCATTTTTTATTGATACTAAATGAATTAAATGAATGTAAAGATTGAAAAACTTCAAAATAAATTAATTAAAATAAATATTTTGAAAATTAAAAACATTTCTTAGGCTTGTTTTATGTTTTGGAAATATTTGACTTAAAATATTCAAAAATATTAAAAAAAAAATTTTCAAAATTTTAAGAATTTTTTTTTAAAATTATTATTTTCTTAAAATGGTTATAGGGTGTTATAAATTTTCGAGGTAGAAGACCAATATTTACGATAAATTTGAAATCGCAAGGAAATTTAATGTTTAATTAGGAAAATATTCACATTTTTAACTAACTTGCAATATCACATTTCCATATTATTTTATTGTGATTAAAGTGTAAATGTTATTCAAAAAATAAATTAGATAAGCATCAACAGTAATAAAAAATATTAATATGTGTATCACAATAAAAATAATAAAATAAATGTAATACACATACATACATTATAACAACATTATTTCCTATCATTCGCTCTATATCGGCATACTTATACATGCTCCTAAAACTAATTTATTTAAACGTTTAAAAAGCTACGTGCTCTAAAAGAGGAGCGTAAAAGACTATTGTGGACCTAAAATAAAAATTTGAAATAGCTGTATAAGCGGCACTTTTGTTGCTATAAGAGCTCTATAAAAGCTCTAAGAACGGATTTAGAGCTAAAACTTGGAGCTAATAGCTCTAAATTTAGCTGTAGTGAAGCACAAGAGCTTTTATAGAGCTAATATTGTTACTTGGGTAATTACCGGATTCTAAAAACATAATAATTTTCGATAACTTTTTTTTATCAATCGTTTTTAATCTTGATGGCCGACAAAAAGAATTTCAAAATAATGGGATCAGAAAATTTAGTTGAAGTAAAAACCACCTCTTAATACAGAAAGGCTATTAGAGAGTTTCAGGAGTCTGTTTAAAAGCGAATTGGCTAGGACATCGCTATGGAAAGGTGCTCCAAAATATTCGACTTATATTGTTGGACTTATATATTGTAACTCAATTAAAATGTATTTAGTGTCATTTATTTGTTCTAATGTTTTTATTAAAATTGGGGTTTTTTGTAGATTATAAGAGCTTTTCTGCTGTCAAAATAATTTGGATGTTTAGTATACGTGTAGTAGTAGTATGTACTTGTAGTAACAATATGTATTGAATATTAGCTAAATTAGTAGCACCGTGTTATATTCTAGTTTTTGGGTTCGTCACCATTCATTGCCCGCACCTAAATTCAATTATACGATTTTGATGATTTTCACAGTTTATTTTTAGCTATAGTCATTGCTTATTTTGACATCAATATGATGGTTTTATGAAAATTGAGCTCGATTCCAGAGTTCTGGACTGATAGGTTGACTTACAGTGCAGTTGGCAGATAACCTTTTTTCAATTTTTTTTCAAAATTTGGCATCTTTTTTTGCTTCAATAAAACACTTCGCTTAATAAATTCACCAGGACTTTGCTTAAGTTATATAAAAGAATTATCTTTATAGAAGTACTTTATTGATGATTTTGATACTTTCAAAAGCAATTAATATTATGTAGGTAGGTACGTAGAAAAGATCAGTCCAGTTGTTTCTAGAAAACGAATTAGCACTTTTGTGTCTTTTTGATACCACGAGTGCCCTATTTCTTGTTGTTGGTTGTTATAGGGGATTATTTCCTAATTTTTTTTTTACTCTCCTCGGGGTCTCCCTAGAGCCACCCTGAAATTTGAATATGAAATGATTTTATTTTTTACATTTATAAGGCTTTGAAAGCTGATCTGAATTTTCATTCAGCTTATATTTCTAGCATCAACAGCACTATAAAAATATATGCCAAATAATTATTAAGAAACCAAATAATTATAAAAGCCCACATTCCGAAAAGGAAACGAATTTTTAGTTGGACTGCAAATTTATCTGCTGTGTTTCACTGTTATATAAATAAATTAACCGCACTACAGAGTAACTACTAATACGTATTATCATTAATTAAAATAATTAAATCTGAATTGTCAATCTGGTTAATTCAGTCAGCATAAAAAGAACTTAAATGAAAAAACAAAAATTTTTACACAGGAAAAATTAAGTTATAATACCCGCTTGTTGAGCGTCGGAGTATTTACCCTACGTCACCACCACAATATTACTGCAAATTTATTGCTAGACTGATTAATTTCAATTATTTTTCAAACTGTTATACGTGAATGGACAGTCTGCACCACGTACTTTAAAATATTAAATAGGAAAGATAAAAACGAAAACTCATATCTTTTTAACCCTTCAATTTATTTATTTTTTTGTATTCATATAATGGAGTCTAGGTAGATAATATGTAATTTTACCAATGAATGTGGATATAAAAGTTCTTATCATTCAAAAATAAGTTTTTTTCAAATTTTTATTTACTTAAACATGTGCCCATATACACATACATATACGTACATGTGCATGCGTAATTAGGCTAAACAGATGTTATTTATTCGTTTATTTTCCCTCTGTTTCGGTTAGGTACATTTATTTTATTAGTTTTTTTTTTTTATCCTTTAAATTGTTACTGTTATAATATTTTGTTCTAATTTTTATGTCTTAAAAAATTGTTTTTTTTTTTCTCCCATTTCGTAGTACATCCATGTGTATAGAACTTTTTAAAAACCTATAAATAACATCTGTATTGCCTTTTATTAGGGATACGCACATATATCCTAATTCTTACTTTGTATATCAATCCTTGAAAACATTTCGGAATCTGATCTGATTGTATATAATAATAATATGTATTTAAGATTTGTACAAAACACCTCGGTATCATAAATTTCCTCTTGGAATTTATTGGATGTTATTTTAAATATGATTATAAAAAAATTCGATTACCAACAGGTATTGTACTTGCGCTGGAATAGAAATTTTTCAAATTTATTTCAAATCTCAGTTGACTTCAAAAATAGAAAATGATTATGAGTTTTTGGCATAAAAATATATAATTTAGTGTTAAATGAGTCTAGAAACAACTAAGATGGAATTGACTACCACTAAAGTATTTTAATGCAATGCCATCACAATTCGTATTCAATAAATTCGTGTTTGCAGTAAACGACTAAGAATTAGAATTAGTTTTGTGGATACTTCGTAGGTATTCAAATGCACAGTAGAAATCCTAAAATTACTCCCTCCTGTTTAGTAGTCCTGACGCAATAATTTGACAGTTTAATTCGTTTAGTTTGGGTTTAGTTTTTTTCAGTGGGATCTTTTTCTCTCTTTAAGCAATATTTTCAAGTGGTTCATCTTTGTTTGATGAAAAATTATTCAAAACTGAGTTAAAAAAGCTAAAAAGAACAATGATCAGTTACATTTACCAGTTAATATCGTTTGTGGGGATAAATTTGCCAAAAATGCTACAACTACAGAGGCTACTGTCGAATTCGGTTTCCCACATGCACATATAGCCTTAGATGTTGGTCCAAAAACTAGTGGTGCTTTTGCTGAACCTATTGAACGTTTTAAAATTATTTTTTGAAATGGTCCACCAGACGTATTTGACTTCTCTAATTTCGCAAATGGTACAAAATCTGTAATGAGTTCTCTTGTAGAGTCAACAAAAGATGATTGTATAATAATAATTAATGTTGGTGATACTAGTATCATGTGCTTAGTGGAATATTGTTTCTCATACATCAACTGGTGGTGGTACATCATTAGAATTATTAAAGGGTAAAGCTTTACCAGGTGTTGCAGCATTATATAATTCCTAAACATTTAAATTGAAAACCTGAAAAATATAAAATTGTTAAAATTGCCTAATTTTGAATTAAGCCATCATGTTACTGTACTGCTTGTATTTAAAATAAAATCATTACTATTGACTGTACTGTATCTTAAGTAAAATAAAAAAGTTGTCTAAACTAAAAACAAAAATACACGTTGGCTTGCGCAATAGATAGAGCTTCCCAAGTTGCAGTTTCAATTCCCGACAAAGCAAAAAACAATGCTTTATGAGATTTTGACCCGCTTCAGTACCATTTGTCATTAGGTTAAAATAAATGATAAAAAAATAATTGAGACTATAATCTGGTGGTAACAACTTAAATAAAATGGAGTTATTCTATTTAACAAAACTTAGTTTCTGACAATAGCAGTAGTTTTCCACATTTAATGAGTTGATAAGCCAAAACAATACTCGAAAAACATTATAGTAAAATTCAGTACCGTATTTAATGCACGAATTGGTAATTCTACATAAGCTTTTCTTTCAAAAACATAAAAAAGAAAAGGCGGGACTCCTTTTGAAACACATTACAAATACATAGATGGAATAAAACGGGTTTCGGCAATTTATTCATGAAACGAATTTCACTAATGTGTAATCATATCTCTTCTGTTGTGTTTCTACATTCAAACAACACAACATAGTGCATAACATACAGAAAAGGAAAACAAAAATAAGCACAACCAAGCAACCTAGGTATGCAACCTAATGCTGTATATGATACGCTGAGTATAGTGTGTTACATAGAGGAAAAACTATCAACGGGGAACGCTTTCAACGTTCATACCGTGGTAAAACAAAGTTTTATTTTATCCTTCCTATACCTTATTTTAACTCTGGATTGGATTGTTGAAGAAAATAAACCGTGGGATAAAGGTGTAAGAAAATAAAAGGTGGGGTTTTGCAAATGATATGTGCATGCTTACTCACACCAAAACCTACATGGAAAACAAGCTAAAGTCGCTAATCAAGTATGAAAGTAGCATTTCTGATAAATGTAAGCAAAACAAAAGCAAAACAAAACTAATGCTACTCAACACAGCAGTCGCGTGTAACGTTCACATTGGTGTTGAAAATGTATACAATGTAATGTCTTTCTGATATCTTGGCAGTTTTATTACTGTGGATCTATTCCACCATCCACAGTAATAAAAAAAACGCATTCGAAACTCCACATATTGTACTATGAAAACATTTTGGAGATCTTCGAACATCTCACGTACCCTGAAACTTACGTAGCCTCAATTCTTCAGATGTAACGTTCTCTAAGTTATTTTATGTGATTTTACGAAACATGAAAAATAACAGAAAGAATCATCTCTCGTATTCAGATATCTCTTAACAAATGTCTGAGACGGATTCTCCAGATACCCTGGACAGGAAAAATTTGAAACAAGGAAATGTTGAAATGAACAAGAATTTAAGGAATCAGAAGAATTATTAAATGCAAAAAAATGGAAATGAATTGGCCACACACTTCGCAGCAAGATTTGTAGCACATTTCACAAAAGCAACTCTTGTCAAAGAAAGTGTGGTCGTCCAAAAGCAACGTGACACCGAACAGTAATGAGCAAAGCAAATTGAAAAATTTAAGTCGCTTGTCTACGACGAGTGACCGGATCAATGATGACATCCTAACTCTTGGCTGTATTTTATAAAAAATTTATTAAACTTCTTACATTGCATTTGAAATTATTATTGAGTGTTAGGCAGTGGTGTGCTGGAACCGGCTCGGTTCGGATTGCGCGAGTCGTTTGTTGGCAAAAAAATTGACAAGCTGGTTGATAAATTTCTATACTTTCAAGTGCATTACAATCAAGAACAATACAAACACAGAAAGCACATAAATTATTGAAAGGATCAATAAGAGCAAAGAAAATTTCGAATTTAGTTTGTTCAAATGAGTTTAAATATATACCGTTTGAAGATAATAACAAATTTATCCTCTTCCCAGGGATAAATTATTGGACACAGTTGCCAAGAATTTTACATTACGGTTTTCGTCTGCCAACCGTGTAAATTTGGATAACAATGTCACCAATGATAGTTATGACGGTTTTCTAAAACTTTTTGACATCTTAGATCCGGCTAATTGGTCTTTAGATGAAATCTCCGTGGCTAGACAATGAAAGAAAAGTTTTAAAATTGAATCAAATTTTAAAATACAACATTAATATTAATGATTTTCGAAATTTTGTTAATACAAATATAAAATCACAAAATATTCAATTATCCGATTGAATTTTAGGGGCTAAAAAAATATTAAGTACTCCTGCAATTAATCGTTCAGAATCTTAAAACCTCTTTTAGGTTTTAACTTTATGAATTTGAGAGTCACAAAAATGGGAACGATTCTTACTGTGGAACAAATATCAAATTTAACGACAATAAATTTATTGGGGAAGCAGATAGTAGACTGCGATGCAGAACCATAGATTGGCAACAGATACAAGAGTTCGTTAAAGAAGCGAGAAGACCGTATCTGCAAATGAACAGGCCACATGCGGTTTACATTAATAAATTTATTTAACTTTATAATATTTTGTTATTTTAGCTAATTTGTATTGTTCTTGTTTCGATATTTATTCATATGAAATATATTTTTACCTACATTAATTATATGCGAGCTGGTTGTTACCTATTTACCAGCACACCCCTGGTGTTAGGTACTCAAAACTATTATATTTAACTTACAGGGTTTAAAAAACTACAGCAGAAATAGTAAAAGCACTTAAATTATTGCTGTTGCTGACTATCACAGCATTTCAAATTAAAAAAAAAACTATTACTGCGCTTTGCTGTTACAACTTAACCGAAGTAAAGTAATAGTTTTATGCTTTTTACACATCCAAATACTACGCATGTGCTTTTGCTTTTCAAAACCTAATAGTAACAGTAGAATTTTGCTGAATGCTTTTAAGTCAAAGTAAAAAAAAAGCTATTTGCTGTGCTGAGTAAACTATTAAAGCTATACTGTGTTGGTTTCTCTAAGCAAATACATTGTATAGTATTAGCGTATTAGTATTCTGATTTATTCATGTAGAGTGGTTGAGTTGAATGAATTTAAATTTCGTGGTAAATAAAAAAAAAAGTTCTTTTTTACTTATTTCTATTTTAATACTTTTTGTTTTTGTTTTACTACTTAGATTATTGATACTAATAATGTTTCCTTCTGATAACTGATTTCTATTATAATTGTGGATATTTATCATATGCTGTTTTAAATTAAAATTTCTATTGTTTTTTAGGATAGCTTTACATATTTTACAGGACGCATTACCAAGATCAACATTCTCATCAAAATATCTCCAAATACAATTAGTTTTTCTTCGTGACATTTTTACTTTTTATTGTTAACAAAATTAATATTTATTATATATTTTACAAAATCAAATCACAACACAACAATATAACGAACAAGGAACAAAAAAGCACATTAACTCTAAGTATAACAAAAGTGTATTGTAAAGTGCTGTAAATGCTGAATAGTAATTCAAAGCAACCACAAATGCTGTTTAGCTGTATTCAACTCATTTTGCTGTAGCTATTTAAAAAAATAATGAAAAAGCTTTTCCTGCATATTACTTTTTGAAATAAAAATGCCCAGCAAAGCGAAAGCAAAACAATTACGAAAAAA
This sequence comes from Argyra leucocephala, assembly GCA_963942445.1. NCBI lineage: Eukaryota > Metazoa > Arthropoda > Insecta > Diptera > Dolichopodidae > Argyra > Argyra leucocephala. Next base: position 23,536,373 of record OZ012677.1, on the reverse strand, counting down.
AAGCTTTTGCTATGCCTTTGCTGAATCGATGGTAGAAAGCAAGAGTAAAAAAATAGTAAAAGCTTGAAATAACTGCGAAGTTTTTTAAACCCATTTAACATCCACGTATAATTTCATTAATATATTATGACACATATGGTAACCCTAATGTTCAAAAATCCATAAATCTGATGATACCTACTAGAGAAGAAAAACCCTAATAGAATAAAAAGTAAGATAGTACTTTGCCAACCATATGAAAGAGAGTTAGTAGGTATGTAGGTGGTTTTATATTTTTAAACGTATCATAATTATTTTTTGTTTTGTTCTCAGATCCTTTTCTTATTTTCTTATCCAGATTCCAGGGAACGGATCATATAAAAATAGTACTAAAACCAGATTGTTTGGTATTTGTTCCAAAAACATTCTTATACTGTTACAGTATTTAATGCAATTTAATATTATTATACAATTTATATATTCATATATTGTATATCTATATATATATATATATATTTATGCATATATTAATGTCAATTTATCCATATTAGGATATATACATACATTGTACAAAATTGTAACAATGTGTGTGTTATCAAAAAGAATCCAGGCAAAACGGATAATGATTTCAATCCGGTACATCATCATAATAATATGAAAGGCGGTAATCTTTTAAGGAAGCTGGCGAAAGAATAAAAAAAAAAAAAACAAAAATAAAATAAAATAACCATCATGCAATTATCATCATCATCATCATTATCATCATCATTATATTATTATTCTTTTTCGTAAATTTATTTAATTTGCATAAAGTTCCTTGAAAAACCAAAAACCCCAAATAGGTAGGTAGAGAATCCTTTTTTATCTTATACGAATAGAATAGAATAGAATTTCTTGGTTGATTTATTCATGTAGAAGAGTGTATAATATTTTTTGATTAATTTTTATACCCATTTTCATTGTGGAGAACCCAAAAAGAATAGAAGAGGAAAAAAAAAAAGAGGTAAATTGTACCTAAGCATTGTTTAAATTTTGTCTTAGTTTTTTTTTTGTTTTTTTTTTTAAATTCGTGTCATAAATTTAAATTTAACTTTTAAAAATACAGGAGAAAGGAAATCTTTTCAAAAAATGAGAACGGTTGCCATGTTCCGGTCTTTTTTAAGAGATTTTAAGATTTTTTACCTTTGAGAAATATTTTTTTGTTTTTGTTTTTTATATACCTAAATTACCTAAAAGGAAGATTTATTTTTTTTACTATTATATAAATTATTATTTTTGTTAGCTGCTTCCGATATATTATATTATAGTCTGTAATCAAATCGAAATCTAATCTAGATTTTTAAAAAGTCTACCTTCAAATTTTCAATCAAAATTAAATGATTGTTTTGTTTGTTTGTGTTAGTGAAATTTATTGTTTTTAGTGATAAGAATTTACATACACAGTACAATTTATTTTAATCTTTAATTACTGACGTTACGTAAATTCTGACTGTCTTAAAGATAGATTTACATTAATACTAAGGTACCGTAAAAAATTTTGCAAAGAGAAATTACTCAATGTTATGTAAATGGTATGTCCTACCCCCTTCTCTCTTGCACATACTACTGATCTGTACTCAATGAAATATTTTCCTTTGTATGTAGATATCCTAACAATAAAATAATAGAATATTATCAATTTTGGGACCCGCTTCAGTTTTTGTTATGTAAATTTGTATTTTTTTTACATTCTATGTTGAAAATTGTGTAATTATTTTCGATTGTAAATAATGTGCTTTAATAACTCTAAGAATTATAAAATTATATCATAAACCAAAAACGTTGTAATTAGTAAACAATGTGTAGAATTAAAGGCTAAATTTTAATGTCAAAAAAATACCTATCCGGTTTTGTTTTTTTTTATAATTATTAGCCAACACTTAGATCAAAGAAACTATTATACGTTCGTGCTGTTGGATTACGTACTTTGGAAAGAAAAATTACAATTTGAGAAAAGACAAAGAGAAAGAAGCAGGAGAAAGGTTCGACGGGAAGTTGCGAACTATGTTATTGTTCAATTTGAATTTATGTAAATAAAACACATTAAACTATCCGTTCTTCGGGGAATGCTTGTAGTGAAATGTAATTTCATATTCTAGAAGTTCTGGCTATAAACGAATTTCCATAACCAGTCTTGAACCATTTCTACGGTGTAGGAATGGGCATTTGCAGCCCGCGTTCTTTAATAGTAATTTTAGATCTTCCGTGCATGTGCCTACTCATACAAGATATCTATAAAATAGAGTTAGTGCTCCAAAAATACGACGATGATTAAGTGGAACAAGTGTTAATGAAACGTTTATGAGGCGAATGGATCATCAGACATCAACTATATGGCGAATACCGTATTTTTGTACTCTTTCAAGAAAGGTTAGAGCAGTTTTTGAAGCGCACGTCCATAGATGTGAATTATATTCCATATTGGGTCATAATATAGGCATTACAGAAATTAATCAAATCTTTATGTGAAAAACCTAGAACTCACTGGGTGCCCTTGAAAGCACTAAAATCCAAAATCCCCACCGCATCGTTAGAAACTCAAACGGGTTCAACGAGGAGAGTCGTACGCGAGGAAATTTCCCGTGGTATCACAATGGACCTCACCGGTCGAAGTGTGTCCGCGTGTTGTCGGCAGCCACTATTACCTACCTACCTACATACCTTAGGTGAAAAATATGCCTTTGGTGAAAAATATTGCGGTTTAAAAAAACTCAATCTTTCCGCAATATCAAAACTATAGGGTTCCATAGCATATTTTGCTTTACTTGCATTAAGAGAACATTTAAGTCTTTAAGTCGCTGTAAGAGTTGGTTTCTCGAAATAATTTGTATGCATTGAATGTTGATTTTATTCCAGAAAGATATACTAATTATGCAAACAAAAAGCTTCTTCTTATCAAAATTAACAATAAACTATCAATAAAAATTTTATGGTTATTTAATGAAACCGGGCAGGCGCTTCTACTCAGCGTGAAAATTTTATTTGTATTTGAGTAGATCTGAAAGTAGAGTAGATTTGGAAAATGAAATCATAATCGCACTGTCTTCTATGAAATTTGCTAATTTGATCAGCTCTGCATATAACACATACATCATAGGTCCGAGAATAGTGATTTGAGAAATTCCAGAGTGAACCGGAAGCAATTCTGAATACGCATTATTAATTTTAACGTAAAAAGTTTTTTTATAAAAATTGTCAATTTTTTTGTAAAAATTTTTTGAAAAATTTCGTATAGAACTCATTCTAGAGTTCAGTTTATTCACAATAGACCAAGAGAAGCCATAATATGTTTTGTCAAAGGCTTGACTAATGCCCAGAAATACTGTAGTACAAAATATTTTTCTTTTCAATGTACTTATTTATTTCGTATGCACCTGCTCAACTGTTGGGCGTTTTTTGTCGAAAACCAAATTTATGGTGAGGAATTAGACTTTTATTTTCAATTATTGGAATTGAAGTTTTCATCAGAAGTTTTTCGATTATCGAAGATTTGAGTTTGATCCCTAACCATCAATTTGGATTTAGAAATAAATATCCCAAATATTTATCAAGTGCATCGGATCACAAATATAATGGAAAAAGCATTAAAAGAAACAAAAGTTTATTGAATAACTGGCCTACAACAATCAGTAAGTTTTTTGGCCTTATACGAAGCAATATCTTCTGCATTTTTTTTTGGCTTTAAAATCATTATTAATTCAGACGTGAATACTATAACTCATACCATATTAAACTATAACGGATATATTGGATACTGGTGGTACTCATATGAAGAAAAACTATTTAAATTTTGTGGGCCAATTAAACCTGTAATAATGTAATTATTTTTTTGTACATATGAGCTTCAAGTTATTTATTATAAGGTCTACTTTCTTTAACCATCATGGCTTATTATTGCTAATTCGCAATTTTTATATTTTTATTTATTATTTCTTACAGAGATGGTTTAGCTCTAATGTATAAGATAGCTCGTACCCATTTTATAATAATTTATAAAATAGTTTTAATAATGAAAATGAACAAGGAATAATTTGAATGTCGGTGAGAAAAAAAAATAATAAATAAATACAAGGCAAATATGAGCAGTTACAAAATAAAAAATTAGTATAAAGTATTTAAGTTTATACAATGGTAAAAAAAATTAACAAAACAGTATAAAGCTCACAATGACAACTAATTAACAATAAATATAAAAGAAAAACAAAGTTTTCTAAGGTTATGTAGTGCGTTTCCAACAGTCTCAGTCTCCTTTAAAGAGCTAGGCATTCTCCAATTGCTTTTCTTTACTAGAAGTTATTTTTCTCTTCAACTGATACGTACTTAATAGTTAGGTGATATGAAGTCAATACAGTCTTATATCAGATATATTTATATTATTATCATTCATATTAGTTTTAATGATTCTCTCCAGTACTCCTTGTCTTACAAACGCAACTATTTTACTGAATTTGCCTATAATAATTGTGTTCAATTACAATTGCTATCAATTCTGTAAAGCTCCATAACCAATTTATACCAAATTTTTCGAAATATTATCTACGAATCTAATGAACAATTCTGCCGTGCAATGTGAAAATCGTGTAACTCTTTTTACACGGTTTTCATTGTTTTTCAAATTCTACACACATAATTCTATAAAATGCAAAAACCTGTTTCTAAATATCTTTACCCATTTCCCGGCAATTGAAACCTCGGTATCATGTAACTTTTAAAAAACGAAGAGATTCCAAAGTGAAAACCATGTATATATAATAAACAAAATATTTTACCTTATTTTTTATTTCGTGTTCGTTGATGTTTTTTCAAATTTGCTCCAATAGTACGAAGTGAAAACCATGCAAAAACTATCTTGTTGTGACCGTTATTTTTCCGTTCGTCTCTCATATATTTAAATATTGAGTATAACGTTTTGTGTGCATACATATTCACTTACCTTGCTTAGAATATTATTACTCTCTTATTATAATTTGGTTGTATTTGACGATTTGATCGAACCATGTCGTCCCGTGGCAAATGTATGGTTGATTTAGTTTTAAAAACATAAATATACAAACTGAAAATAATGTATAATAATTTGCATGATTTTTATATTGGATAATTTGTTAAAAATGATTATAAGTTTCTCAAAATTCATGTAATTAGAGTTAAATATTTTTCAAATAATTTGTCAATTGCACAGTTTTTTAAAGCCGTACTTGATTCAGTTGAATATTTCGAAGATGAAAATTCAAAATGTATCAACAAATTATAAATCTGATTATGAACCTCCAGCAGAAGATATCCGCAAAAAAAAATATTTAGTAGAACAGTTGTAGCAGCTTCAAATAAAACCAAATTTAACATAAAGCATTACTGATGAAAGACCAGAAGAAACTGAAAATTAAGAATGTGCCAAATCCAAAAAATATCAGCCAAATAAGTAAAAAATAGGACCTTTTGCCACTCTGTAGTTGTTGCACAAAACAATGTTTCGAAAAAATTTCATTTACACAAAGAAGTAAAATTTTTAATGAATTCGTTAGCATGTTTCAATGCCAAATACAAAATTTTAGTTGATTTTCCCATTGATTTCACATACGAAAATATAAAATTGTTCAAAGTAAAAATAATATAAATCAGTTTACATGGCTTTTATATTGACAGTTCAAAAAAAATATATAATATAAAGAAATTAATTTAGTGCAATATGAAAAAAATTTATTGATTTTTTCGTTCGAAATTACATAAAAATTTAAAAATAAAATAATGCACATTAAATTTTGATATTTTGTCAAGCTTATTCAATATTTACGGTTAAGTTTTTCTTACAATATTTAGCAGGCCAAGTACAAACACTTAGGCTTCATTTTCTCAAAACAACCAAAACTGAGTTACACGATTTTCACTTTGCACGGCATATATTGTGTGTACCATGACAAGCTCATTAAAAGGTCAAAATGCCATTTTAAAAAAAATATCCAATTTACTGTAATAAAACTTTAGAAACTATTATTAACTACTTACACTAAAGAATTGAAAGAAAATGATATTCTACTTAAGATATTGTCGTATTTTCTAATATAAATTTCATTATTTTTGTCTTAGTTAGGTATATTGTTTTACAGTACAGACCTTTGTGTTTATATAGAAATATCTTCTTTTAGCAAGCATTTTAGATTTTGGCCTATTCTATTTTTAATTATTTTAATTTCCTTTGTTATTTATCTAAAGTCTTACTTCCATTGATATACAAAGCATTAACTAAGTTAAAGATAAACTTTTTCGTGAACCTAAAATCACTTCTATTTTTAAGATATAATACATACACGTTAATATAGTATATACATATAATACAGTATAAAATATAAATATACTTTTTGAGAATAAAAACTTCAATGTTTTTAACATACAATCGTCAGATTGGTGTCATTATAATAAAGTCTAAAATAAAAATAAAAAAAAAAAAACAGAAATGAAAAATTTAAAATAAATGAAATGTGACTGGCAAGAATCCACAAATAATTTATTTAATTTTTTGTTTGTTTGTTTTTGTTTTCGTTTTAAATCTTAATCAGTTAGAACGGTTTTGTGGCAAAAGTGCTAATGAAGGTTATTTTACTTTTTTGAATAACAAACCTATGCTTTTAATCCTTTTTTATAAATGAAAATCCTCTTCTCTATTATAGGTAAAGTATTACCCACCACCACCTATCCAAAATTTACGTGTATTTTATCTAAAGAGTTCATAAAATTAAAGGTATTCCGAAGAGTAAATAGCAATTTAATATGCATTCAATCGTTTTACAAATATATTAGTAGATTTATATAATAATATGTAAATTAATTTGTATATACCTAGGTTTCGATAAATAAATTTTTGAATTTTAGTGTGATTGTAAGTAGTTATATTATATTGTATCGTATATATAGATAGAGTATTGGTAAGTATAGTAGATGAGTATAGTATCTATGGTTCGATATACGAATACCAAAAGTATTAAAATTTTCTAAATACAAATTTAAGTGCTAAGATATTTCATTAACATTTTATTTGAATTTCAAAAGGTTTAGATAACTATGTATTATTATCGCTATCGATATTATCTGAGAAATTGCTAATGAGAAGGGGTTTTTGTTTTATAAGAAGTGTAATTTAGAATTTTATTACTCTTAAAATAATTTTTCCAATATCTCATTTTGTATTTCAAATCTAATCAGCTATCATTTTAAATGTCTACAATAATACAAAATTATTCAAAGTTGAGAAAAATCAGTGAAAAAATTTAGAGGCATCAGATTCGTTAATGCCAAATCATATTAGTAAATTGTTTTTGGGCTAAAAAAATTGGCAAAGGGACAAAAAAAAAATTCGCAAAGGTAAATTAAGCAAATAATAATATAAAAATTATATTAGTACAAAAACGGTACTTTAAAGGTGCGATAAAAATGAGGGAGGTGGATGATTATAAACCTAAATAATAATGAAATCGAAAACGAAATGGTTGGTGATGATAATAATATGTCATCGATCGAAAAAAATGTTATTCCGGAGTCAGATATAAGTAATAATATTATATTTACTCCAAAGCACATTTTTAAATGACGAAATAAATCATATGAACAACAAATTGATTATAAAGATAACGAAAAATGGGCGTATGCAGCGATCTAGTGCCATTTCAAACATACAATATTTTCAAAAATATATTGCTAACAATGATAACTAATATTGTGCAGCAATGTAGCATTTTATACAAATTTATATGCTACTTAAATATATACAGCTAATGGACCTACTGAAGCCAAAGAAGTTGAAAATCTTTTTGGAATTAATATTCTAATTGGCACTTTAACATCTATAATTATAATTATCATGCATTTAAGAGCCTGCGCAGTAGACATCTCCTCATTTTATTTCGCTTCTATTTAATGAACTCCTAATATATAAATAAGTTGTCTATAAAACAATAATGCGCACACAGTTGAAAATTTTTTACTCATATGGTTTTATTATTCGGCAAATATATTATGCATATTATAATATATTATGTGAGTTCTTATTAAAATAAAAAACAGAAACAAACAAATGAGTTATTATAATTACTTGAAGTGAACATTATGTACATTGCACATATGTCAAATAAAAATAGAAAAAACAAATTCATCTGAAATAAAAAATATAAAAACAACAAAAACAAAAAAAAAAAAAAACAGTTGAAATGTTCATATGACTGGCAAATTCACCTTTACATAGTAGAGTTATAGTATCTATAATTATAATTGACAATCATTTAAGGACCTGATCAGTAGACACTTTTTCATTTTATCCCACTTCGTCTTAATAAACTTTTAATAATATAAATAAGTTATATACAACAATAATGCGCACACTGTTGAAATTTATTTTTATCATATGGATTTATTATTCACCAAATACGTCATTATGCATATTATTATGTATGTGAGTTCTTATTAAAAAAAAAACAAAAATAAACAAATCAGTTATTATTATTAGTTACATACAATGAAACTTTAAATTTGGTTTCAACTTAAATTATAATAACTCAACAGGGGCCCCTAGTTTTTTATATAATATAAAATATTAAATCAAATATATTTAAATAAGATTATATTCGAAAGAATATTTTAAAGTTGATTTAATTAAAAATACAATGAATATTAATAGATTTTATTCAATACGACAAAATTTGCATTTTTTAAATACTTTAGAAATAAAAAATGAAAGCAACAAGCTTACAAAAGTTCGCCCTTATTACGAATATATTTCGAGCCGCTGTTTGAAATTATCGTTTGAAAAATTTCTTTGTGTGAATGAGCAAATGATTCCTTCCAAAGGAAACATCGATGGAGAATCAAAATATTCTTGTTATGTAATCAGAGTGGCTTGGTATACAATTTTCTAATAATATATTATCAAGGACAGACTACTGAGATTTTTAAAGATCTGCAACAAAAATATGGGTTTGGTGCTAGTATTGTTCTACATTTAATGAAAGTTGTTAAAACTGTAACATCATCAGGTCAGTTCATTTTAAAAAAAACAACAAAACTTTTTGGCAATTGGAACCGCTAGAATTAACAGATTTAATAATCCTCCTTTTATAGAGTTGAAAATTTTTAAGAAAAGAGATCGTGACAGCTCTGAAGACGTTGTCGATTTAAATGAAAATATTATTTTAACAAAATTGAACGATAATAAAGAAGTTTTTTTGGCTTTCAATTTCATTTCAGAACCGATGAGGTTGATCAAGTTCAAGGCTGGAATAAAATAAAAAAAAATACATAAATGTAAGTCGGCCAGAATCAATAATTAAAGTTTATAATGAAACTATGGGGGGTGTTGATAAATTTGACCAACTTATGAGTTTCTATAGAATAATCATATAATCTAAGGAGTGACCACCACGTCTGATTACTCATGCTTTGAATACGGCAGTCTGTAATAGCTGGCTGGAATATAAAAACGACCGTAAAATTCAAGAATATTCGATATAACATTTCGAATACATCTAGCCGAAGAGTTAATAATATTAAATAAAACTGTTCAAACCCCTAAAAGAGGATGGCAATATTTTTCATCAACTTACTCAACTTCTTGTTAGGCCTTATCAGAAAATATCCAACGATAACAGTGGACATTGGCCGGAATATGATACAGCAGGAGTTGGAACTAGATGCAAATACAACGACTGCAACGAAAAACTTATTATTTATTATTTATAATTATTTTAAAAACCAAAACAAATTAATATTTTCATATTAATGTTTTGCTTAATTTTTGTTGATTTGAATTACCCATCAGTAACTTTCTTCGTCCAAGCAAACGTCGCCAAAAACCTACTAAAAATTCTACAATATTCAAAAAAAATTATACACTTCTTATTAGAGTCATTTATGATAGACTTATGCTCAAATCAAACAAACATAGGTGAAAGGGTTCCTTTTGAAACCAACCGCGATCCGGACAGTCTCATCTGCAAAGTCAAATCAGTTAAATTATTTTCTTCATTTTAATTTCTTTTTTAAATTAAATTTTACGTAATTACTTTCACTACATTTATTTTGTATTAACAATACTAAATTTATCGATTCGATTACATTTTTTATTTAACTTCAATACTTTTTGATTCAAAGATAAAATAATTCATTTTTTTAAGTAATTTACTATATTGATTTAATTACATTTTTTAATTACTTTTTATTTACTACTTATTCTATATTATGTTACTTATACCAAATTAGGTTTAGTATAGAAAATAGGTACTTTATCTTTTCTCAAAAATTCTATACTGCTACATGATACAATGAGTATCTATCAAAAAAATAAATATCTATAGTAAGATATCTGTTATGTACTTACCTTTAGTAATTATATTACTTTAAAAAATAAAATCCTTATCTCAAAATCTAAATGAACTTTAAAACAGAAACACTATTATATAAACAGACAGATAAATTTATTGTACCTAAGTATATATTATGTACACGTATGTCGTATACTAAATTTTAGGTAAATTCAAATGATACTACAATATGATTAGAAATATATAAAAAAAGATATGCACAAGTGTACAACAGTACATTTACAAATAGATGTCTATATTATTCTGATATTTTAGAAACTTAAGAGGTTAGGATACGAAACAGTACAATTCTTATACTATACAAAAGGTATGATAATTATTATATCTAACTTATAATTTTCTATATAACTATCAATAATATATGAAATATATAATCTATAACTAACAACTTGTGATATTCTAATGTATCTAGTACTTAGATATATCGATATAATAGGTGCAATTAAATTATAATAAGACCAATGTATTGTTCTTTTTCTCAAGTATGCGTATTATTCTCAAAGAGGGATAATTTACCCTACATTCGTACAATAATGAAATATTTGATTAGCAGTGGCGAGGCGCAATTTTTTAATAAATTTACAAAACTGGTTGCAATTTTCTTTTTCTAAATTAATTAAATTGTATTGTGTAGTTTTACTAATCAACGAATTCTGATACAAGCAAAGATAATTAAATAAGAGTTATCACTAAGTACAGTTAAAATTTTAACTAAATTTTGATTATTTTTTTTAAAAAGCCATTTAGATTTAAATTTAAATGTTAATTAGCTTAATTTGATGTATATAATTTAATGGAAGAAAATTTCCAGAATATTTTTTAAATGAGATTTTTAATTTCTATATATAGATACACTGTGAAAAAATTAGTACAATAGTGGATAATTTAGAATAAAAGAATAATACTGAAAAGTATCCTGTAAAATAACAGAAAATAGGATTAAAATATTAACTTGAAATGCCAATGGTATTCTAAACAAAAAATTCCAATTAGAAACCCTATAATGAAATGCAACTTAGTGTGGTAAAAATAACATCAATGAAGCAAAGCCTCCAGATAGGAGCAATACACTATCTACCCAATTATACCATAAAGAAAGAACTCTTTAAAGATATGCTTCAACAATTACGATAGAGAGGTTTATCCTAAGGAGGTGATCTAAATGCTAAGCACGTTGACTGGGAGTCCAGGATAACACTAACGTACTTATATAAATCTGTGGTGAGAAAAGCTAGCAAACCTTCCCTATGCAATCCATTAGCAAACTGGTGCAGTTTTAGTTCAAGCCTAGAAGAATACATGAATCGGGATATTTTAATAAATAAAAAAGAAAAACTGGAAAAAGCTACTGAAATTTTATTGAATTTTGAAAATTTGTAGATTGCTGCATGGAAAAACACTAAAATTTGTAAATCCAGAAAAGTTGGATGTAACTACCCTAGAAATATTATAGAAAAAATAAAGCAAAAATAAAAAACTTGAAAAAGGTGACAGGAGACACGTGGATCCACATTGATAAAAATATCCTTAATTCCAAGTCTCAAGACTTAAAATAAAAAGCAACTGAAAGAAGAGACAATGTAGAACTATATATAAAATCTATCTGTTATACTAAAGAAAGTAAATATTCACTTTGGAAAGCAACCAGTAAGCTATAGAGCCCAATCGCGGATTCTGTTCCACGCGTACCGAGAAGGAAAAAGTTAATACTTTCGCTGATCAGCTCTACGAAACATTCAACTCAAATAATATAGAATCTGATAGAGACGTAAATCTGGTAGGAAATATCCTAGTAGATAGGCAAATAACGATTTTTAGAAGAAAATAAATAATAAAATAAAGTAAAAGCTTAAAATCAAACCAGGCTCCAGGATTCGATTTCATCACAGCTTAATAGCTTTAATAGTTCTAACTAAATTAATGAACGCAGTACTCAAACAAAAATTTGTCCCAAGTATATGGAAAATTGCTGAGGTTATCATGATTCACAAGCCAGTAAAACTTCCAAACGACGCCAAGTCGTACAGACCTATTTCATTGTTACCAGTAATCTCTAAGTTATTTGAGAAACTTCTCCTTAAGAGAATGCAACCTCTGATTGAAAACAGCTACATTATACCAAATTATCGATTTGGATTTCGAAAACAACATTCAACAGTCGAACAAGTCCATAGAATAACTGGTGTCATCGAAAAAACAGTGGAAGAAAAAGGCATCTGCTCTTCAGTGTTTTTTGATAGTGCGCAAGTTTTCGACAAAGTATGGATTATCGACAAGCTACGTCGCCGTATATTTACTATACACTAGTGATATTTCAGAGATAGAAAATGTGACGGTAGCTATTTTTTCAGATGATACAACTATATGAGCAGTCGGTAATTTAGAATATAAATGAAGCTACAAATAAATTGCAACAAAAGCCGATAACAAAATCTCCATTTGGTCTAAAAGGTAGAGAATTAAATTGAATGAAGCAAAATCCACGCACGTTAACTTTACGAATAAAAAATGTAAGTCACCCATTCCAGTAAGTATCTATAAACAATGTCATCATACCGTATCAAAATGCTGCAAAATATCTTGGTATGATGCTTGATGCATAAAAGCTTAGATGAAAAGAATACGTTAAGAAAAAAATAACTAGAACTGGATCTGAAATACAAATATTGGTATTAGCTAATTGGGCTACGCTTTCGGTAGATATTAAAGCTAGTCTGGGTATACGGCATTCAAATAACGGGTTGTGTTAAACATATTCAAACTATCCAAACGTTCCAAAACAAAGTGTTTCGAAACATTGTTAATGACCCCCTGGTTTGTTTGTATTGCTGATATTCATATAGATCTTATGATCCCTAACATAAAAGATGAAATAAAAAATCTGGCAGTACGACATAAAAGTCATATTTCTCAAAATGTCATTATCGAAGTTTTACGTTTATAATAAATACTCTGTTAGACGACTTATGCGAACGAAACCGTTTGAACTATTTTAGGTTAAAATCTTTTATCTTTCTGTAAGAGATCCTAATGGGATCTTGTTTGATTATATCTACAGAAAAGAGTCGAAATTGTATTAAAGGTTAATCTTAAAGACTAGTTTTAATTTTAACAAAAAAAAAGAAGAAGTTTTAATGCGTTAAAGTTGGCACAGTTTTTCACTTCGTTCTTTCCCGACACACAGAACAGAAGCGAAAAGGAAAGAGCCTTCACTATTGTTGATTTTCTTCTATCTGAAAAAATGAAATATATAGCATAAGTCAATATTATGTCGAAGTTAAACATGGTTAATTATTAATAACCAAATGTAATCAGGTGAAGGCTGTATGCAAATAGAAAATTACCTCAGCTAAGATTAATGCTATTGGTAGTTCGGCATTCGATTGTATAAGAGTAATAAAAGAATCATTGAAATTGAATTCAAAACAAAATATAATAAAACTAATTTTGAGAACTAAAAATCGGTTTTGTAATGTTTTAAATTTTGTTAAGCATTTTTCGAAAAGAGTTTAGGTACTCTAAACATTCTACTTTTCAATTTTCGTTTAAATGAAAATAATCCATCCCTGACAACTAAATGTACAATAAAATGAAATTAATTGATTTGAGAAACTTCTATTCTCCTTATAATAATATGTAGCAATATTACACTAAAGCATATTATATACATATATAATATATACATATATAAATATTGTAAATAGTCGATAAAAAGTTAGTAAAGTAAAATGGATTAATGAATATTTTGTAGTCTTATATTTTTGGTTCAATGATATTTGAGTTGACGATCATTACATACAATGGATAATGTGGCATATGTTACAAATATAATTTTACATCTACTATAGTATATTATGTATTACTTTACCAGTAAATTTATTAATTTACATAATATTGCATAGTAAATTCTGTAGGCAGTTAGTTTTGAATATTTTCTGTATCCTAACTCTCTTTTACGTTAATAAATGAATAAGTTATTTCAATTGTTAGAAATCTTCCATATGTATTTCAAATTAAAGATCATGAAAAGAAATTTTAACGCGTCTTCAAAGTTCAATATCAATCCTGGTTGGTGTCCCTCAAGGCTCAGTTCTTTCTTCAATATTATTTATAATATTTATAAATAAAGATCTCCTATCCACGACTTCAAGCCAGATTAGCTGATGATAGTACCCTTGATTTCTTGTTTTTCTTTGAAAAAGCTGCTGAAATGACTTAGACTTCAGTTCAACTACTTCAGAACTACATAACATTATATTGTCTTTTAAATTGTGACCTTCAAAAAATACATGACTGGAGAGGTGTAAATAAGGTAAAATTTAATGGATTAAAAAAATAAGTTGTGTCATATTAACAAAGCAAAACTCATCAATACAAAATATTCTATTCGAAAATGGGAATGTCAAGAACTTTGAAAATTTGAGAATTCTTGGAATGGATATAAATAGCAAGCTTTCGTGGCACGATCACATTTTTTCTGTCGCGAAGGATACTGCGAAATGTTTAGGATTTTTTAGCAGAAGTAGAAAATATTTTACACCTTTCAACCTTCTATTTATATGTAAGCAAACATGTTGCTATTAATATGTAAGCAAACCTACCAGCCTACAGTACCTAGGTAAAGTACAAAAGTGAGCCATAAAAATTATCAATGATGGAGAGGTTACATAACTCCTAACATCATTAAGTCATTGCCGTAATGTATGAGCAGCCACTCTGTTTTATAAATATCTGTAAATACTCCAACCAAATTAAGCGCAATAAGCATGACATCGACATTTCAAAAAAAATAATTAGTATTAGTCATTAGGCTTACCACGGAAATTGTTAAATTTTTCTAAGCCGCTAACGTTGGTGTCACTATTAGCTGTGAACATTTGATGTGAAATTGTATACAATGTATAAGATTCTAAGCTTGTCCATTAAAGTTAAAAATTAATTTAAAACACTAAATATTATATACAATTGCAAACGGATTGACCCTCTAAATTAAGAATAGAATTATTTTATAAATAAATTTCAGCGTATATAGCATAGAAATTTCTTACTCCAAAAAATTAACATTTACTGCTTTAAAGGATAACATAAGTTTTCTATATTATATCTTTATATAAAATGGATGAGTATAGTAAATTGTACCGCCTCAATGAATTGAACTAATTATGAAATTCTATCTTCCAGTTGAAAATGTACCTACAATATCTGCAATGCAAATACAAAGATTTTTTTTTTTTTTTTGGTTTTTATGTAGGTACATTACATACATCTAAACATATTTCCTTTTATATGTTTTGTTTGTTTTTTTTTTACCACTTTTTGGAAAATTGAAAACCTATGTATTTTGAGAATATCTCTCAGAATTGTATATTGAACTGGGACTCCTAGAAATTAAAGATAAAATTATAATAGTAAAAATCAATTTGAATATAGGCTTTATTTTTTTTGTTGTTGTTTTTGTTGTTGTTTTAATTAATTTTAAATGCTGGATTTTATACTTTTGGGATTTATTCATAAAACTTGTAAAGGATATCATAGAAAATCATAAGGATAATGGTAAAGGAAGTTGAAAAAAAAATTCAAAAGATAATAATTTCTAAAAGAATAAGTAAAGATTTTTAAATTAAAAAATTTTAAATAAAAATTATGATAGTTAGCTACCTATATTTTGTAGAGTTAAAATAAAACAATTACACTATTTGGGAGAGAAAAGATAACTAAAAGTTAACAAATTTTCTGTGCAATATCTAAAATTAAATTAATGAATTATGTATAAGGATTTGATTTTTATTCAAATTTTTTTTTTAATTATTTTATTGTGTTGTACAAAATTAAATTTTAGAAGTTAAATAAACCTAATACTACATAATGTTCGAAAGATTATAAATAGTGTGATAAAAATAATTATTTAAATTGCAGTAAGTTGATATTTTGTAATATTGCAAGATATTTAAAAAAGATTTTAACCAGTTAATTTTTATTGGCAAATGAAAGAAAATATTGTACACAAATAAAAATAAATATAATACAATAGGTAAGTATACGTTTGACAAGCTGTTCCTAAAATACTCCATAAAATCACTCCTTAAAATATTTTTGTTCTAAACTGGACCACCCTGTATAATAATTATTTGGTATATATTTTTTTAATTGCATATTATTTTTTTGAAATAGTTTTTAATTATTATATTGTTTATTAATTATTTATATTTTTTATTAGAACCGATGTGGTTGTATTGAAAATTAACTTCAGTAAGTTATAAGTTTAAATAAAAAAAAAATTATTAAATAATTAAAAAATAATTAAATTAAATAAAAAAATTGAACAAATTTTCTCTTGAGTAATATTTTATAAATGATAAAATATTAAATTTTTATTTATAAGTAAGGTAATAGAAATTAATAGATACAATTTAGATATATCATTATAATTGATTTAATTAATAGCAGAGACTATAATAGAGACGTCGAATTGGAGCAAAAATAGCACAGATGTCGCTAACAGTATCGAAATGAAATAATGAAATGATAAAAATTATGATTCTTATAAAATTAAAATTTTCAAAATTCAAAGCAAGCTAAGAATGGAATTAAAAACAAAATACGAAAAATAATTTTTTTCTTCGCAGCTGCGTTATTATGCATACTAAAGCAATTTATATATTCATATAAATAATATATATGTATATAATTTGATTTTGTATGGTTGAGTTACAATCAATTTGAATTAAGAATGTTTTTTGATTTTGAATCCAAATAAAATGAATTTTTGTACAGAGTTAAGAAATTTTGTTGTAAGGTATTTATTCTCCCATTACGTTTATAACATTCGGTTTTACGTATATTAAAAAGTTTATAATTTTTTAATTTAAAAAAAAAATACTTTTGACC
The DNA here is from genome assembly GCA_963942445.1 of Argyra leucocephala. Lineage (NCBI taxonomy): Eukaryota > Metazoa > Arthropoda > Insecta > Diptera > Dolichopodidae > Argyra > Argyra leucocephala. Next base: position 23,519,103 of record OZ012677.1, on the reverse strand, counting down.
AAAAATACTTGGGAGCGTGTCATAACCTGTGCTTCATTTGCCCTTAGTATCATTAGCCTGTTTTCTTGCGATTTGCCTGCATTTTAATTTGTTTGCATTTCATTTGACTGGATATGTAGTAATACAGGATTCATGTAGCAAGTTTTTATCAATCAACGGGCATCAGAACTACATCTTCTAAAGGTGACTGGTTGAAAGTGCCAAGTCAAGAAATTGAGCAGCCTCCAGCAAAAATAGGTCTGGTACCGTCTCACAAAGTACTTGAAAAAAAATTTTTTTTTGTTTTTCTTCAACAGGTCTTTTGTACAATGGGTCATAAGCACGATACAAACAAGAGGTCCGGCACCCCAAATGTCGGGACTGAAGACCTTGATTTATTTTTGGTCATGAGTACAATGGTTCTTAAATGCGATGAAGATAGTAGGTGCGGGGTCCCAGGAATTGGGGCCGAAACCCTATATCATGTGTTTAAATTGTATTTTTCTGAAAAAAGGTTATTAATAATTATTATAAATAATTTAAAAAAAATTTTTTTTGATAGGTCCGAATGTGCGGAAGTTTGGATCAAAGACCATATATTTGTACTGATGACAAATAAACAAAAAATTCAAGGTTTTCGGTCCTGACATTTGGGGCCCGGACCTCTTCTTTTTCTGAAAAATATGTACCTTTATAACTTGAAAAAAAAGGAAAATTTAATTCATCTACACTAAAAACGTATTCTAACTTTAGAAATAAATTAAGAAAATTAATGTACGCAGGTTACCTTATTATATTCAATCAATATAATATATTTTTTTTTTTAATATTCATTATCATTGCAATCTGAACTATCCTTCAAATTAAACACACATATTTATTCATATACACAAGATTTTATAAGAATAATGAATAATAATAGCCAATAATATGTATAAGTAGTATAAGTGGTATAAGTAATGTAAATGGTATAAGCTAAAAATAACAATTTTATTTTACTTAAATTTGTACAGGCTACAATTATCTTATTTTTCAACATGGACAACTACCTTTTAATAAATTGGTAGAAATCCTTGGACAAGTATCAGTTTTTTAAATTTAAAAACTGATAGTTAGAAAAAAAAAAATGCATGATATTTTGTTCGCAATTCGACGTCTCTATTATAGTCTCTGTTAATAGTTTCACAATAGATTGCACACAAAACTAATGACATGTTAATATTAAATTAAAATTACTTCTTTAAAATACCATTGTGAAGACCAATATTTCGTGCAATAATGAATTTCGAACGCTTTATGCAAATTTCACGATATATTAAATTTGATGATAGTGAAGATAGAGATGAAAGAAGAAATCGGAATAAGTTGGTTCCAATAAGAAAAATTTGAGACAAATGGAGTTAAACGGGCAAAGCGGTTTTTGTTGTCGCTTTAGTTTTCGGTGGGACATACCTGTAAAATATGGTCTGAAAATATGGGCTCTGTGGTTCAAAATTTGAATATTTATCCACCACGTGCACTAAATAGTCAGCCCCAATGAAATTTGGATGCCATATTCGTATAAATAATTGTTACATAATGAATTTATAAAATTATATATTTGCAGGTAAAGGCGTTGTTCTGTCATTATCAAAACCGCTTAATCGAGGTCATACAATATTACGTGTATTAATTTGTTCACTACTTAAAATTTGGGCATTGAATTACTTCGGCGAAACAAAATTTTAATAGGAAAGGTACATAAAAACAAAAACTTTTCTCTCTCTGTACCATTCTGAATTTGAATTTACTCAAGCCACAATAACTATAAGCTATATTCTTCCAAAAAATACAAATCAGTTATTTTATTGAGCACGGTTCAACATTAAATCACATTAAAAATAAAATAAGTAAAAGTTTGTATCTTTAACATCAATTTTATTTTAAATAGGTGAAATAAAATTGTTGAGAGAAATATTTATTTTTACTCTGAAATATTTGTATTATGCAAAGACAAGATGACGATATTAATTTAGGTATGATATATAAACTTGTGTAGATCTTAGCGTTTTGGGGTGCATTTAATTAACCGCAAGCAATCTAAATTGAATTATCTTTGGGATATTAAAAAATTAAAACTAATTATCTTTCCTTAAAATTATTATAACTATACTTTCTTCTTTACATTTCAACAGCATTTACTGGAAATGTATTATAATATAGAGAACACACCAAGACGTATTATTACACTGACAGAAATATTATTTTTTTGTATTTTCAATAGTTTTAATATTGTAAAAGTTTAAAAATCTCAATTACAAATAATTTTATTTTTAGTTTTGAAGTTAAATAACAGCTAAGAATATCTAATTAAACTTAGAGAAAATTTATTAACTTAAAAAAAAATTTAAAAACAATTGTTTATAGTATAGATATTACATCATATGGAAGGTATATCATTAATTCGAAATAAAATTGTAAAACATAAACTGATTCGAACCTATTGAAACGAACATACGAAAAGGTGTATTAGAGCCACTTGGCTAAATGTTAGGCTATAGAAGAAAAATTAAAGAAGAACTTTAAAGAAACTTGTTTTCACATTTTATCACTTATCACTTGGACAACAGCTTAAACCGAACTATTTCATTAGCATAACAACTAGACAATAATTATTATTTTTTTGGATTAAATAATTCATTTTGTTTATTATCTATATATTCTCATTAGTTCCTATTTAATATCAATCAATTCAATTTATGTATGTTAGTTTTAGGTTTTGATAAAATAAAGAATTTTTGTTTATATTTATATTAGTCATTACATTGATCAGATTCCTTCCGCAGTCTTGGTCTCTTAAAAATGTTGGTTAGAATATCGGATTCATCTTTTAACTCTTCTAAGATTAATATCTACTTTGATTAGCATTTTAAGTATACTATGCCGTGTTATATGAATATGTGGTAAGAACACTACTCGGTTTTAAGTAGAATATTCACAGTCAAATAAAATAAGTATTATAAAAAATATAACCGTATTTATTGAATTAGGGTGAACTAAGGCTTACAGCATGTTGCTTCACATCACATTTAGCTTTAAAACAAAATTAATAAAAATATTATTGTTTCTAACACAAAATGTTATTTTTTATCATATAACATTGCCTTAGTATTTGATTCTCCTTTTTTTGTCAAAAACTGAATGAATACTAATAAAGATGATAATAATAATAATAATAATAAATAATAATAATAATAATAATAAAAATAATAATAATAATAAAAATAATAATAATAATAATAATAATACTAATAATAATAATAATAATAATAATAATAATAATAATAATACTAATAATAATAATAATAATAATAATAATACTAATAATAATAATAATAATAAAAATAATAATAATAAAATTAATAGGAATGATAATATTAATATTTATATAAATTATAATATTATTGATAATGATAATAATAATAATAATAATAATAATAATAATAATAATAATAATAATAATAATAATAATAATAATAATAAGAATAATAATAATAATAATAATAATAATAATAATAATAATAATAATAATAATAATAATAATAATAATAATAACAATAATAATAATAATAATAATAATAATAATAATAACAATAATATTAATACTTAACAATTACATTTAATTTGATGAATATTGTTTGAGCTACAATATATTATGTTAATTTAAAAATTCACTTTTTATTTAAATTTTACAACTTCAACTTTTAATCTACAAACTAACTCTAACCAATCTTCAAGATTTCATATTACAATTTCAAAATATTAGAGCTCAGATTTACAATCAAAAAATATAAATACTCATTATGTTGATTTTACGTTGATTGTTGATGATTGATTGTGTGCTGTTTTAACTTTAATATTAATAATATTTAATTATTATGATAATTATTATTATTAATTATATATTTTTTTGACCTTGATCACAGCATAATAACTAGAATTTTAAATTTAAATTATTCATATTAAAGATAAGAATATTATTAAATTTATTCAATATCTTTTTTTTAAATAAAATTAACATTTTAAATAAATTTATATAATAAAATAATTTTTCTTTTTCTATCTGTGTCATATTTTTATACACCTTCATTTTCAATGATTATATTGAGTTGTAGTTTATTTTTCATTTTTTAAAGTAATTCTAAACCTAACAACATCAAGAGTCTTTAATTTATTAAAAAAAAAAAATTAAAATAAAAAATCTAATTAAAAGTTATAATTCTGTGAAAAACCATTACAAAGCTTCAAAAGACCACATCACTGTAATTTTCTCTGTTATTATTTCTCATTATACAATTGTACTACATATATTTATAATTATATATACATAATATGAACATAATATAAAATAATATAAAAATGTGTATATATATATACTTATATTAAAAAGTATATGTCTGTCTAAACAACCCGTATATAACTCTTATCGTATAACAGAAAAAAAAAATAAAATAAAATAAAAAAACAAAAAAATAAAACCAAAACTACATTGTTAGCACTCTCAAAAATAAAACCAAATTAATATAGAAAAATGCTTTGAAAATAATTTTCAAAAAACAAAAACAGTAAAAAAATTAAAATAAAAAAATTTTTTTTTCTAAATTAAAAACCAAAAAAAAAAAAGCATTTCTTTTACGTTTGCTTTAACCTTTATGTGATTGAACTTAACGTTATAAACGTTTGTACTATAACGTGAAAACCAAAGTTGAATTTCTTTATTCTGATGTTGACAGTTTTACTGGCTACCTGGGAAATTTGAAATAATTTCAATGAAAATTAATATTTTCAGCATTAAAAAAAAAATATAAAAATTGTATTTCGGTTGGTTGAAATATTTTTTGTTATTACAAAAAAAATTATTGTGAATTGGATATTTACAAAACAGCTATTGTGAATGGATATTTACATTGAAAATAATAATAATGGCAATCATTTTTGGATATGGCTGTTTAATATATCGTGACGTCCAAAATGGTGTGAAACCGTAAAATGTCAAAAAGCATCTTTCAAAATGTATATCAAAAGCTCTTTACTTTGCATACTATTCCAAAATGTTTAAAATACGTAATGGAAGTTCAAAATAATAGCAGAATGTGTAGCGAAAATATTTAGGTTATATTTTGTGTACGTGCTACAGATAAAGTTACAATAATTATTTAAAATTATAATTTCGGCGAAAATATAAGTTTATTGCCAAATTGTACCAAAATATATTTTTCCGCCGAAAATATGTGCTGACCTATGAATATCTGGCAATATTATTTTGATGTAACGAAAGTTAAACTAAGTAATTTAATCGAAAGATAAGCAAAAGAAAGATTTATTACCGATTAATATTACAAAAACACAAAATTATCAAAATATATGTGTGTTTGTATAATAAAAGTTTACATTCATAGTTCAGTATTGCACGGTCTTTGTAGAACTTCTTTGATCGGAAATAATATTGATTACATTATGTGTGTTTTTTTCATCCGGTTCAAGCTCTAGACCAATCGTTTAATATGCAAATACAATAACAACTCAAAACAAAGATATCTATCTGGTTTTTATACCTGCTCTATAATATTTAGAAACTATTATTTGTCACGATTTAGTTGATAATTCAATTATCACGTTTGCCAACTTAAAAAATATCCAGATTATTAATCTATATCGTTCTTTTCAATTTAATAAAACCTAGACCTTGAACCGTATAAAAAGAACACAGCTACATTATGTCAACAATCTGGTTTTTTAAAATATTTCTCTATTGTATTGATTTTACCCTTTTCATTGTCTATCTAATTTTGTAGTTGCTTCTAGCAATAGATAACTGCCTTATAAGAACAATTATTATTAGAATAATAATTATTTTTGGTAAACAATCCATAACATCCTTACCGAAATCGAAATTTGTTGAATATTTATGCGTTATTTTCTAAGATAATTTTATATTTTGCTTTGAACGTTTTTGTTTCTTATCGTTTCTAACAAACTTAAATTCCACAAAATCCAGGACACTTATCAAAGTTGTGAATATTTTCTGTTTTCATATTTCGATTAGAACAGTTGAGCGAAATTATTAAAATTCGTAAGAATCGTTCATCAACATCGGAAAAGTAATATTTTTCAGCTAGGTAACATCCTAGCTTACAGTTATAGTTGATTCTTATTCAAGCTAAATAACGACCTAAGAATACTTTAATTCAGCTTTCTACAAGCTTCAATTTTGCATCTATTTGATACCAGCTGCTTGTCAATGGTGATATCTATGTTAAATATATGTACATACATTCATGTAGATTTTATTTAGTTTACTGTTAACCATCGCTCAAATAATTCGTATTGCTGCAACTTTAAATTTCTAAAGAGCTATTTTGAATAATGGCTGTTATTGACGACAAATGGCATTTTTAATAAAAGCTATCCAGTACCGAAGCAGACCAATAAGTGGTTATAAAACTTTTTCGAAAGATAGTACAAGTTCGGTCAGAAAATTTCATATAGAAAGTATAATATTAATTAAATTGATGTTAATAAAACAGATAAATGGATTTTAATGGATATTACAAAGTAATTAATAATTAACTGAAATAAATTAAATAATGATAAAAGAAAAAAAGTAAAATATATGAAAATACCAGTTTGATGTAGAGCCAAAAAATTATCGTTTTTTTTCGACGGCGCAACATTTATTTGTACATTTTATTGTACAGTTGAAATTGTGGTAATAACTGAACATACGCAAAATATTGACATACTAAAAAAAATTTAAAACAATAATTTTTATTACCAAATCTTACACTAATTTTGTTTTTGTCTGAAGCCTTTTATAACAAGAACAATAATAATAAAAAAACCGTTCATTATGAATGAAAAAATAATAATTGAGAGAACAAATCGCTTTTTTTTTAATGTATTATGGAAGTAGCTGTAGGTAGAAGTAAAATTTAGTGAGAATGTAATATTAATGCATTATGATGAGAGTGATGATTATTATTTACTTTATATTGTTGTAATGTGCATACTTTTTTAAACTGCACCCAAACTTTACTAGATTATTAATAACATTTTATATCAGTAAAATATAATCCATCAAATGAAGATGCCCAGTTACCTAGTACCATAAATAGAATCTATTTTAATGTGCAATAACATAAAGGTTAAATTAGTTTAATTTTATTTTAGTATAATAATATCAGATTGTAAGAGTAGGACTGCGTTATTTTAGAGTAAAAATAAATTACCTTATTTAACAAAAAAAAAAAAAAAACAAATATGTAAACATAAACGTATGGTATGTGAACTGGCAGGCATATTATATTATTATGTATGTTGTAACCAGTATTATTATAAAATATAATTAAAGTAAAAAAATAAATGAAAACAAAAAAAAAAAAAATTCGGAAATAAAATTTCATTTAGAATTAATGGTTCCACAATCAATTGGTGTTGTTCTGATAAGAAAATTAAACGTACTTTTAAGCTGTGTACCTAATCCAGAGTAGAAGAATTTTTGCATTATTCGATATTTTTGTTACAACATTTAAGTATTTCTATTGATAGAGTCCTGATTAAGCTGAACTGATATTCAATTATAATATTGTTTTGTTTTAACTATAGTTTACTATTAGGACTATAATAACTGTGGGATATTCTTTGGATATAATACCTGGGCGAGCTTTTCAGATTATATTATACTTCCCCGTTTGGTCGATTTAGATTCCAGGACAGTATTGGTTCTGGTGTTATGTAGAAGCTATGGAAATTGGTACATATTATATCAATATGCTATCAATATTCGGTGGTAAATAGGGAACAAAACAACTTAATAGGCCTAGAAATAATTAATTTTAAACTTAATTTGAAAATTGTAAATAAAATAATATTAATTTGAATATAAGATTTTGGTCAATAAATATGTACGTACATTGCTTAAATTAATAGAACCGATATAACGTTTAACCCGTATTAACCCCCGGGAGGGAAATATTACTAAATCAAAATGCTAATTTTCTTTTGGGTTGTTGATCAGTGAATGCTAAATACATATATATTTTTTGATCAAAAGTAGTATTGTAGTATTTCAAAAATAGAAACATATAGACATTGACAGAAGTCACGTTGAGCCTCGATGTTTTTATTACCAGTAAACAACAATAAGCCGTACTTAAAAGCATGTGAACATAAAAATAAACTGTAAATTGTGAACATAAAAATAGGCTTGCCACGTGTTTCACCAGTGAACATCGCTGAATTTTCTACTATTTAGTTCTGTTATGTTAAAAACTTTGCTTTTTTATGACTTAATGTAAAGTTTTTTATTTATGTTCACCGGTGAACACAGAATTTTGAATACGGTTGAGTGATGCTCATCGGTGATATATTGGGACTTAATGTAAGTTTTTTTTTTATATTCACCGGTAAGCGTGGGACTCAACATGTTTTCTTCTTAAATAAATATAATTATGTTATAACTTATGTTCTTATTATCTTATGTTATAATTATTGAGTTATTTACTTATAGTAAGTTTTTTGTATATTGGATTATAAATTTTCAGATTTTTGTTTTATTTTGTTATTTTGTTATTTTGTTTTGTTAAGTTAAGCTAAGTTTAAAATTCTTTATTCTTAATAAGTACATAAGAATAAAGAATTTTAAAGTTAACTTAACTTAAATTATAATAACAATTTTTTGACACAGGAAATATTTTGCTATGATAATTTTTCTATTTAATAATAATTTTTCATAATAGATACTCTACTTCACAAAAATTATTAACCTTTCTCATTTGCGCATGAATAGTATTAGTGCATAGATTAATAATGAATCGATTCGTACACTATACAGCAGTATATTAGTTTGATTTTTTGTCGGTCTATGAATATTACTGGGTAAAAAGTAACACCTAAACTGTTATTATAACGCTGATTGAAGTTCGTAACAATTTTTCTCCTAAATTGGCATACCAGTATAGTTTAGAGACCAACGCCATCGACCTGCACTTACATATTATGTTTAACATCATTTTCATTCTTCTTCAATCAAAATCAAAAATGTAACAAATTTGAAGTATTAGATGCGATTGTATGTCATTGGTGATTAAAATCATTAATATATTGTAATACAATTAAGTAAATTAATTAATAGTTCAATAAAATAATTATTTATACCAAATAATTAAGTTATTATTTGCGTGATTAGGTACCCAAATTGCTGTCAATAACTAGAAAACAATACAATAATAATAAATTAAGACTTTTATTTTCTGAATATCATCTATCACAATATTATGTCATTAATTGCGATGATTGTTAAGAACAATACCTATTATTTGTTATAATCTAACAATAATTGACGGGGATTCGTAAATTACAACTTACTTGAACTTAATTACTAGGTAATTTGAGAATAGCAATTATTCAATGTGTATCAATACAAAATTATAAAATGTAAAAAAAAAAATGTTTTTACTGAACAAAATTACCGACTGACTTACCTAATTTGAATATCCGTATTCGTATTCATGTGCGTCAAAATGTAAACGAATACAATATTCAAATACTTTTTTTTGAAAAAACTTAAACACAGTGAAAAAATTTTAAAACGAAAAACAAATTTCGAAAAAAATGATTCTACTCACAGTTGTTGTAAAAAATGGCAAATTGTCTGGACATTTTAATTTATATCTTGAATCAAGAAATGTATAATATTTAATATACATATACTATTTATAATAAGTTGCATACAATAAATTATTATCTCATATATATCGGAAAATCTTGGCATAGGTTGTTCTTAAATTTTAAAGTAAAAATTTTCAAATCTTCATCAAATTGCGATGCAGAGGTGATTTAATTTTCCAAAAATTTTATTCGGTATTTTTCAACTAGGTATTCGTATTCGTAATTGTATTCCCGAATATTAAAACTCATTATTCGTATTCGCATTCATATTCGTGAATACCAATTTTCCTATATTCGGCATATCCCTAATTAGTACATTATATGCGAATAGTATATAAAATATATTATATGTTATTGATAAACAGTGATTGATATGAAAGAAAAAATAAGATTGCGAACATGTATAAGCTACATTATAATATTGGAATATAGGTAGGTCTATTTAATATGAGTTAGCAAAAAATTTGTTGTATTCGATATTGAGTTGAGTTAAACTAAAAATTAAAATAAAATAAATAAAAGCATTATTCCATATTTTTCCAGTATTTAAAAACTTATTTTATTTTATTTTTCTGTTTGTTGTATAAAAATTTATCCCAAATTAATTCGATTATGACTTTATAATAATTGTTTAAAGGCTTATTATAGTTTTAGAAATATTTTTTTATGCAGTTATTATAGTTTTAGCGGTATTAAAGTTAAACTCAAATTTGTCTATTTTCACGCCAGCTTATATTTTTAATTAAAATCAAAATATGCTAAAATTTTTAATTTTATTCAATTTTTAATGGATTATTGAATATTTTTAATCTGATATACATTATTATCGATAGGTAGTTAGGTAAGGTAGGTAAGCTGGTGTACATGGGAATAAAAAATAAATTCAATATTTTGTAAATATTTTCATTATACTTCATAATAATAATGTCGAAATAATTAATTATAACTTTTTATGATTTATTCAAAAATATTATTTAATAGTCTTATTTCTGTATATTGTTTTTATTTTGTATTTTTTTTTTTGTAATTATTGTTTTATCATTAAACCTGCAGATAATCACTTATTTGTATTTTTTTATTTTTATTTTATTATTATTTATGTTTTTTTATTATTATTTTTTGTAATTTACTATTTTTTTTTTTATATACATCACAGTATACATTATTCACTATTAATATGAGGTTTAATATTATTTACTGTTATGGATTTATGTATAATGTATATAATAATCATTTAATTGAAAATTTGTTTTTGATTAATTAGGAACATACCTAACTGCTGTTATGATTTTTGATTTCATATTTACGTGTCATAAATATGCTAATACAATAAAAAATTTATGAAAAATTTTCTATTAGCTATTTACAAATTAAAATTTTTATATAAATTCAAATAAATGCGATTATGAAAAACAATACTCGTTTGATAATGACAGCTTCATAATAATGATAAAATATAGTTCAATACTTACCATCTGTAATATGAAGCAGAATTGACTAAATAAGTGTTAAATTCTGTAGTCTGTAAACTGACTTAGCCTTACTTGATTTTGGCAACCAACTTTTTTTATAAATTACGTTTTGTTTTTATTTCACAGTGTTATTGTGGAAACAATAACATTTGCTTTTATTGCATTGTATTATATAAAATGTTTTCATATGAAATTATGAAGGCTGTTTGCTTTAAATAATTTTATTAAAGTTACTTACATAGCTACTTGTATATCAAAAAAACATATAAATAAAAGTTTTGTGGCCTTTTAATATCTCCCACGTATGAATTAATTACATCTATAATTATAATTGACAAGCATTAAGGGACCTGAGCACCTATTCATTTTATTTCGATTCTCCTATTCCTTAATGAACTTCTAATATAATAAATAAGTTGTACATAAAACAAAAATGCGCACACAGTTGAAAATTTTTGTACTCATATGATTTTATTATTCAACAAATACATTATGCATATATGAGATCTTATGAAAATAATAAACAAAAGCAAACAAATTAGTTATTATAATTTACATAATGTACTTGCAAATGAAGTCAAGTACAAAACACTGAAGAAGTCTGCAAGTAGTAGACGAAATACGCGTATCTGTATGATAAGCATATCAGTAAAATTAAAACGAAAATATTCGACTATTTTCACTGTTATACCAAAATTTTACTCTAATGCTGGAAAACAAGTTTTTATGAAAAAAAATAATATAGTTTTTATTAAAATTATGCATTATGTAGGTATACATAATACATACCTCTTTAATGGCAAAATTTTTTATTTTTAGTAATTTTATCCACTAAATGCCACTTACTATAGGAAACATATCGGAAACGAAGCAGTATATGAGGGACGTGTATTTATATGTGTCCTAAATAAAGCTTACTAACCACAAAATTTTTTATTAAAGACGAGTGGTTTCTGCTATATCGTGCGAAGTCTATGTCAGTACATAAATTACTGTTTTTTTAAAAACTTTAAATTTGACTTCAACTTGAAATAAAATTACTCAACAGGAGCCCCTAGTAGTAATAGTATTATTGTAAGAAATGTGGTCCAGTTTGTTTTAAAATCAAATCTACGTATCACTTAAGCATTAGCAAACTATAAATTTTAAAATTTAATTATCTAAATTACAAAATTTAACTTAGATAAAGAAATTCTAATTTATAGATGTAAATTTAACTAGGATAGATGATCTGTGAAACAACACAATACAAAATTTGTAAAATATAATATGTAATTAAGGCGTAAATAAATAAAATACGTAATGTATATTTTTTAATTTAACATTAAATAACAATATTAACTACAATATAGTTGGATCTATTTTCAAATATGATTATTGAATCAATATTAAAACTAATTTAAATAGATTTTCCGTTTGTGAAAGGATATTATTGTATGAATGTTTGTATATCTTATAAATTGATTGAGTGAATATTTGTATTCTTATTTTTAAACACCTCTATTTATTAAAAAACACTCATTTCTTTTATTGTGTAATCAGAGATACTGATATTGTGTTACCAATTTTGTAATTAAATAATTACTCATTTGTATTTATGTATAGTATAAACTGTGAGAATAAAAAAGAAAAATATTGAAATTATGTAAATACATGCTAAAATTTATTTGAATATAAACAAAATAGATTTGGTAGGATAATAAGTGGTCTCTAATTTTAGAACAAAAGTTAGAGTTTGTATAAAATATTCTTTAATACTAATTAATAATACTAATATATTTTTTTTGACTAATCGTCGGCTTGGTGCAAGAATGACATTGAGAACATTGAAGATAAAAACGTTAAAAACAAATAAACTACCCGATAGGAATTTCTAAATTTTTTAGGAAACATTTTTTTGCAGTTTTTAGATTAATTTAATGTGTTCTACTTATACCATGTAATATATTTCGTGTATTCTGCTTCCCTGAAGGACGTCTTATATTTTAGCGTAAAACAATTAGAAATTTCTCGCTCATATAATATAGTTTTAATTTGTTTGAATGGCACTTGTGAATAATTAAACTTGCTTGAAACAGGAGAATAGCTATAAAAATTGGTTTTCATCATTTGCAGGATTCTTAAGTTTATATTTTTCAGATTCATTTTTTTAATAACTTTACGAAGTGTAGTGGACTGTGTACTTCTATGTTTTTAATCATTCGATCTAAGGCAGAATGAACACAGTGGACTTCCTGCACGCAAGAATGGCCGGGCTCTGAAAATGTTTGTGCTATCCACTTCAAATTTGGATTTATATGCACCAATAATTTAAATGCTGTGCTATTTATCGAATTGCGATTTTGAGGAACGCAAGATTCGCTCCAAAGAGTAATCGTAGTGATATGTGGAAAACCAATTAAAAGTTGCTTCAAAATTTTTATAAGAGCACTGGAAATGTCGTTTCCGCCACGATCATTGTGTGCTTCTCTCCAAATCGTACAATAAGTTGTTTTTGTTTTTGCTCTTGCAATTAAATTAAAACATTCAGTTTGCTCTGGTAAAAAGAAACATGAACCGTTTCCTTTTGGAAGTCCTATTACGCTTCTCCAGCTTGGTTTCCAGTGACAGCGGCGAGATTCGGCCAATCATTCAATTTAATTATCTTAGCTTCAAGCCCAATTGTTTTCTTTTGTTATGGATATGGAATTATAAACATTAAACGAGCTTCGTTAGCTCTTTTTAAAAAATTCAGTTAATAAATAAAATAGATATAATAAAAAAATATAGGTAATTAATAATAAATTTATAAGTACAATAAAAATTATAAAATAAATTTCATAGCTTAATTTCACGAGTATCATCATCTAAAATCCCGATTATAATCAATTCGATCCGATCCGATTCGAACAACTGTCAAATTTGTTCTTATGGCATTTAGATATTATAATCGGTTATAATTAATCAAATTATATCGAATCAGATCGGAAAGGTTGAGCAAATTTAAAATTTTTCGAAAAACATTAATAATAAAACAAGAATAAAAATGAAGAACACAAATAATATTTGTGAAAATAATAAATTGGGTAAATATTTCGTATAATTACAATTTTATAAATATAATTTTTTTATTTATCAAATATAGAAGAGTTATTGCTAGTAAAAAAGGAAATTCCCAGAAATATACAATAAACAACATAAATTATAATTTTAATAGCCAAAGAAAAGATTTCATATATATATAGAAAAGTAATATTTTATAATTATACTTTGAGGTCAAGTGTGTTAAAAAGTGTAAATAAAATCGCTAAAGAATTGCCATTATTCGAATCGGACCGGAACGATTATAATCACCTATTCGAAATGACATTTCGAATTGGATTGAATTGAATCGGAACGAATTGATTATAATCGGCACTTAATTCTAAATCGGACCAATGACAACCGAAAAATATTTTTAATTTAAATATAGGTAAGTATATCTCATTAGGCGTATAATGTAAAAATGCAAACCTGAAAAAGAAAGCCAAAAACTGTATCTAGAGAAAAATCTTCTTTTCTTGTTTTATTTCTGAACAAATGTAACATCTGAAAACAAAAAAAGAAAACTGGATAAATAGTAGGTAGCTAGTTTATTTGATTTTTTTTTTTTTTTACACGCTACCCAAACATTAGAAAAGGATTCCTTTATACAAAATTATTGTAGGTGTGGGTAAGGAAAAAAAGGATTTGGAGGGAAAAAGGATGATAGAGGTGAATTGGAAGGTAAGTAGGAGACGAACCTGAAGAGGTTCTTTTTGAAAAGTTGCAAATTGTATAATGGAGCATTTTTGTCGCTAGGGAACATGTGAGATGGGAGTATGTTCCACACTTTAGCAGTTCTTACAATAAAAGAATTTCCAAAACCAGTTTTAGACCACAGTGTAGAAATGTGCACTTGAAGCCTCTCTAGTGTTACGCCGGAATGGTTTGAGGGGAGGCATTAGTGATTTTATTTCATTAGAACAAGTGTCATTTCCAACCAGATATCTATAAAAAAGAGAGAGAGCTCCAACATTTCGACGAGGGCTAAGTGGAGTAAAGGTTAACTGGACGATAGGTTCGCCAAATAGGCGTAAGGCGCGATTTTGGATTTTGTCCAGGAAACCTAGTGAAGTTAGAAGGACGCCAGCCCATATGTGAGAATTGTACTCCATCTTAGGTCGGATATATGCTTTATAGATATTGGCCAGATATCTTGGAGAAAAGTAGGCTTTACATCGAGAAAGAAAACCCAAACTTTTGGCAGCCTTCTTAGCTGTATCAAAAATATGCTCATTCCACTGCATTTTTTGGTTTAGCTGCATGCCTAAAATATTTAGATTTTCTTACCTTTGCAAGTTTACTCCTTGAAATCGCTTTTACAAGAGATCAGCTTTTAGTTTTGGATGTGTTGAACTCAACTCTGTTTACGATATCCCAATCGGCTATTTTTGCTAGGTCATGGTTAAGTGAGCTAGTCATTATATTTCTCTTCCAGCTGATTGAGGTAGAGGTGACGTTTGATTTCCTTAAAAAGTCGTAGGATGCCACCAATGTACTGTCATCAGCAAAACTATGGATTTTTACAACATTAAAAAATGAAGTATTTAATGTTAATTTGGAGTATGCAACCTGTATGCGATTCTAATATGCAAAGTGTCAAAGTGTTTTGAAACACCTTCTTTTAATTTGCATTCTATTTTAGAGAAATATACTTGAATTAAAGTTTCTCTCAAAACAATTTACGGAAAATATGAGCCATTAATAGAATGTTAATAGTATTATTATATTATTAATTTTGATTATCAAAAGAAAAATGTATGAAATTAATTCCACATTGAGTTAATTATAGTGTTTGAGTTAAATAGTGTAAATATATAAATAAACAGAGGACCTGAGTGGGTTTGTATTATTATAATCTAGCACTGGTGATGATTATGTTGTTATGTACGCAATTAAATTTGATTACAATATTTTCATAATAGTAACTAGCTACCAACTGACATAATAATAACCATTCGCATCACTTAATATACACCAATCGAAACAAACACAGTGCACGATTCCAAGAAAAACCATTAAAATTGACTTCCTTTTATAGGAAATAACTATCCGCAATGAAGAAAAACAAAATAAATAAATAAATTGACATTGTAAAAATCAAAGTTACGAAAAATATTAGATACAAAACCATTAAAAAAAAAAAAAATATTTCTTTATCATTTTTTCGTCAAATAGGTTTGTTTACCTTTCTTTTTGTCTTGCATCAAAAAACTTTTAAACATTTTCTCAAATTTTTTTTTTTATTCTGTTTTTAAGTGATCATTTTATGTAATTTTAGTTCCATTATAGTTGCAAAAGGGGGTTTTGTATTTTTGAAGAAAATAAAACAAAAAAAAAAAACAAAATCTGTAACTAGAGAAGAAATTTTCTTTTTTAATTTCCTGTAATTTCCTTTCAACAAAAATAATATCTGCGAAAAAACACGATGTTTTCCATTATTTTTCTTCTTTAGTTTCTTTTTACAATGTTTTTTGTTTGTGTTTTACTGTTTTAAAGAATATATGAAAAATTCTTCTTTGACGAAACAATTTGTGAGTTGGATATTTGTTTTTTTTTTCTGAACAATAACCTAGCCGAGAGGTATTCATTAAAGCTTACTTAAATGCTAATAATTGTTTTCTAAAAAAATGTAGGGGAATATCATTTTCTACGCTGCCATCTTCATTTTTGTTTAAGTAGATATCACCATATTTTTTTTTTTACTTTCATTATCAATCTTTGTTATAGTAAACATTTTATTAAACAAAACCAAAAAAAAGTTCAATACAGAGAAAATAAAGATATTTAATAAAAATGTATGATGAGTAAATTGAAATAGTTATTCAGTATAAAAAATTGTTATTGCAGTTTTCCTGAAAAATGATTAAATTTACATAAATATCATTATTATATTAAAAAATTAGGTTTAAAAAACCCGTTAAATTGTTAGATATAACGTGTTATCAACTCAATCATACTCAATAAATCGTAGATTAACTTATTATTTTATTCATCATTACAATAGTATAATAATTACAATGCTTATTATTTATTTCGATCTTTACTTAGTGACGGACTATTCAATACTGATTTTATTCAAAATGTTACATGCACATTATATTATTATATAAAATTATTATTCTAGAAAGACAATTACAATTGATCTAGATTTTTCTAGCTGTATATATTTTATAAAATTCTAACATTTATACATTTAACTTTTAGCATAACAGATAACATTATTTGTATAACATATTTTATATAAACTAATGCAATACTTACGTAGACTATAATATTTGTATAATTAATTATTACAATTTAGGTGGTAAAATTTTCAGTCTGATTTGACATTTGGTTGGCCCTAAAGAGGAAAATAACCTTAAATCACATTATTTTATATTGTACTTATATGTGGAAAATATAAAACAGTAAATATGATTTACTGGGGATACATTTTATCCTTGACATTGGGTTACACTATAGTTTGGGATATTATACTTCGGTGAAGTATATTTTTTAAGATATCAAGATATCAAGGATAGTCTTTATACTGGCAACACTTTTTTAACAATGTTTATAGTAATATAATGTTAAACAGAGGATTTTGACGTTGTGACGCAATATTTCTTTGTGTATAAAATAAATTTCCCAAAAAGGAAATTTTTTGTAGCAATCTATTTTTTCTTGTGTAAAAATATAATAAGCTTGCATTTTGTTGATCTCTTTAAAGTCAACAAAATACTAGCATTCTTAAAATGTTTACCAGCTAAAACCCAACTTAACCTAGATTGTATACAAAGTTCGAAAGCGTTCTGAAATATAATGAAATTTTCGTAAAATTATTAAATTTTTTTGAGAATATTGTTCCGGCAAGGCTGCACAGGTCCAGGTCCACAACATCTAAAAGCAAACGAAAAAGAATTCGCTTGGAGCAAATTTAAAAACTTAATCACGTGTTCATTTTATGACAATTCATTCAAAATAGTTACGTTAAGAATTCATGCAATTACAAGTAATAAATAGTTTTGTGAACATGTCTGGTGGCATTGGCATAGTCACCATGTAATATAATTCAATTTGTTTAATCTTTGATATCTATTATGTTTTGTTCTGATGTTAATTGCAAACCTGGAATAAGTCCATTAAATCCGCATCCAATTAATATTTTGATATGATTGTCTTCTGTCAGAAATCATAAATAAATTTTTAAGTACAAAGCCGCCTTTAGTGCTCCAGCTAGTGCTATGAATCCAGACTTTGCATTTGAAAAAGATATAGTTTGTTTTGTTTTCTTACTTATCACGTAAGGAAGGCTGACTATGACTTTCTATCATTTGAGCTGGAACTCCAGCCAGAATCGGTCAGATTTTATATTCCATCGCCCGTGGGTAGTATATCATTAATATATTTACTGCAATCAAAATTATTGTTTTAAAATTGGTCTAGCTTAATTTATTTGCGCTAGACATAATAAGGATCCGATAAGACTTTTATAAGGCACATTAGATAAATAATGATAATCATTGTTTTTGTTTGCCTTATGAATTCATGTTCTTTGATATTTGAATATTATTAAGATCTATTGGAACTTTTTTACGCAATTTTTCATAGAACCAAAAAACCGTCAGTAAAATACTTATACTTTGTGTAACTAAACTGAATGAATTTTAAAACTTTCAACACGTTCATTATTTTTTATTTATAAATTTTTTTTGGATTTTTGTTTTAAGCAAAAATGTTTCTTTTAAGCAAAAATTTTTGTTTCTTCACTGCTGCTTGCAAGTATGATGGTGTCTATGTATTTACCAATGCACATAAAACTTAACGATTGTTTGTGTAAACCTATTATATATAATACTAGCTTTGTAACCCACCATAAATGACGGAAGCAAAAAAATTCTAGCATTTCTTTCCTTCATTAGAGTTGTCATTTCAAGTTTAAGAAAAATATACGTATTTGCTTACTAATTTATCATACCTTTTATCATAACTTGTGAACCATTGATCGGTTATTTAAAATTTCATTTCATTTCAAAAAATTCATTATCGAACTGTTCATGTTAAAATTCATACATAATTATTATTTATAACATACATTAAAAAGAAGAACAACAATCAATATGGTTTAACCGATACCTATATATACCTACCTACTATATTAAAAAAAAATTCATCACTCTCTATATATACATTTCTACAGACTTGAAGAAAACAAATATACCTAAAAATTATGAATTTACAAAGATAAGAAATAAAAAATAATAGTACAAAATTTCGTTTAATTTCTTTAAAAATGACTGGTTGTTATTGTTTTTATGTGTAAACTGTGTAAATCAGCAGAGACAAAACCTAACCGCATAATACATACTAAATATTATATACGTTCATAAATTTATATATCATATAGATATATATATATATATGAAAAAAAAACAATAAACAAAAAAAATAAAAAAACAATTTTAACTCTTCATCGCATCACATTACTGGCTATAGTATATATACCTATAGTACTAAGCAGGCTATGCATACGGCAGCAAAACTATGATGCTATGATCATTATCATAACAACAACAAAAAATATGACACATATTCATATTGTGTATAATTTTAAGTAATAAGAATAACCTTTGAGTGCATTATGTTTTTTTTTGTGTTAAATACTGTTTGTCTTTTGGTTATTCTACTATTGATAAAATTTCTAATAATCCTTATTATTATAAATCAAAACAATTGTTTGTTTTATTTATATTATTATAATTATTTTTTATTTTTCCTTATTATTTCCTTATAAATTAAAAAAATATATTTCATGCAATGGTATTTTTTCCTGCAATGGTTTAGCATGGTAGACAGGGATTAAAGAAAGAGCACCAAAGCAATTTGTATATGTGTTGGGGTATTCCGTCGGACTTACAAACATCCAGATAAACGCAGAAGATTATATATATATAATGGTTTTAATTTTTTTTTTAAATCTGATTTCTTGTAAAAAATTATCCGACATTTCTTTTCTTACCCCCCCCGCTTTGTTTAACGTTATAAGTGGCCCGGCTTAATTTACAAAATCTTCCCCATTTTCTTTATTTATAAATAAGCTGGAATTTTCTTTTTTTATAAATTTGATTTCTTTAAGATGACATCTAAGTAAGCATCGAAACTATAATTCTGATTGATCTTAATGATTATAGTCAATGGCTAATTTTTGTGCACGTCATTTTGCCACTTACTTATCATGTATTGTTGTAGTGTTATATATAATATGTTGTAAAGATTAGTAACACTACTATATTGTAGTGTTATAATATTAACAATTTTCAAGTTTATTTTCATCTTGGGTTATCTCTTTCACCTTTATCTATCTTATATTTTGTTTCAGCTGCTCTTGGAAATAGTTATAATATTTTGTAATATGATGTCATCGTATCGCATTCATTATATCTGATAAAAATAATTTGAATTAGATCTTCTGTTAGGTTTTAAATTATTATAGAGAGTACATAATATATTATTTTGTCATTTCCCATAAACTGTTATCAGTGACACTATTGTAACTGTGTTTCAACATTCACTTTTACAAAAAAAAAAAATATCTATCAAAATGATTTATAAATTAAAAATATTCAATTCACGTGTATATTAATTTTATAATAAAATCCCTCGGCTCAGTCAAGATTAAATTATTTAACATTAATAAATTGAATTAACAATACCTAAATTTAAATTAAAAATGATAACAATCTGGGTTACAAAATCGGAACTTACTGAATTGTTACGTATACTTTACAATATGTAGAATCATTCGTAAAAAAATAAAAAAATCTAAACAAAGAAGAAATATTACAACGTATTGACGATATCTTGCAGCGTATTGACGTATAAAAATGAATAGATAAAGCTAAATACAAATACGTACTATATAATCCCCCAAAGGATGAATAAATAATTTTCAATTTAAATTAATTTTAAATATTAAACTGAAGGAATGGAAGTCTGTTCATTCTTTTCTCTAAATTGGTGTAAATTATCATAAATCTATAATAAATAAGAAGCAATTTACTTTCCGATATTATGTTTTTGTATATTTGTTAAAAAAGTACATAATACAATATATAACTTCTTCTATACAGACTAAGTTGATGTTATACAGTTCCGGTTAAACTAAAGAAGAGATAATAATATTATGTTGTTATTGTGAACAGCTAAAACAGATTATCTAGACAGAATTTCATTATGATATTTATTCTATATTGCTATAATGCTCGGATAGGGTTTCCATCATTAATAGTTTTTAAAATAAAAATTTAATTCAAAAGTAGAATGTTACAAGTTTGGTTTGAATTTTGGCTATATGCTACAAAAATCATCATTATAAAACTATCGTCAGTCTTCAACAAGTTACTAAAAAATATTAGAAAATTACAACCATATGAAACAACTACAAGACTGATTCAGACTTGACTTTTGTACTATCAGATTAGTACTTTAGAGCAAGCACACATCATCAGACATCCATTAATAAATAAAAGATAGCTACATTTTATTGTGTAATATATCATCATCCAGTAGGGTCAATAATAGACAGCCGCTTTTCATAAAAAAAATGTTAAAATAAACTAAACAACATACATGCTGATAGTAGTAAAGTAAAAATGATAAGTTAATGCATGTGTCAATAATAAATTACATTACATTTACTTTAAAAAGTTAGGTCGAACTAGTAAATATAAAAGAAAACAAAAGTTGTTACTTAGTCTCAGCGAGACGTACATTATAACGTAATCGTTTTTATATTCGCCTTCGCCATTTCAAAACCTCTATGCAACTTATTCCACCTGTCCTTTTCAACTGGTCAGTATCCCATAGCCAAATGAAAGTTGCGCGTGCTCATCCAGTTCCAAAAAAAGGTGACAAGATCGATTCCACTAACTATAGATCTATTATTTCGATTTTTTCCAAAGTAATGGAAAGCCTAATCAATGAGAAACATTTGACATATCTTAAGAGCAAAGGCATAATCTCAGACAGAAAATATGGTTTTCGACCGTACCGATCTACTGGTGACATAATGACATGCCTTTGTGAAAAACTCAATATCACTCTACACAATTCTGGAGAATCTGACATTGTTGCTTTAGCTATTTTCAAAGCTTTCGATCGAATATGGCACGCGGCTTTAACTGCTAAATGCCAAGCTATTGGTCTAGGTTCTGTATTTTCTAAATGGATTGAAGCCTTCCTTTGGAATCGTTCGACTCGCGTCTCAGTCGAAGGTTTCACGTCTGATAAAGTTCACATATATGCTGGTGATCTGCAAGGATCTGTTCTCTACCCCATTCTCTTCTTGATTTTCATCAATTATCTACTTTAAACAACCTTCGATCCAATTCACAGCTTTGTAGATGACAGCACTCTGGTAGAATCCTTTGATTTCCTCCGCAGAATCAATGCTTCAAACGTCGAAGTTAGCAATAGAAATCATGGTGAGTATGATTACCCATGATTGAACCAAAATTGCTGACTGGGGCAAAAAAACATAGTTGATTTTTAGAGAGAAAAACTCGACAAAAACTCAAAGCAAATTTCTAAGATTTGAACCCAATCTTTCCTTCCAAGGTGTTACTTTGCAAAACTCGGATAGTTTAAGAATTTTAGTTATGTACGTAAGTCAAAAAATTACTTTTAATGACCATATTTTTGATATTGCGAAAGAAGCTACCAAGTTGTAAAGCTCTCTTCTCAACTTTGGAACTCAAAACATTTATACGACCCAAGATGAAATACAATTCTCACATTTGGGCTGGCGCTCCCATTTAAGGCATAGACTACCTTGACCGCGTTCAAAATCATAGGCGACCCAATTATCTGTTTTATAGATACGTCGTAGGTGTGGACGCTTGCTCAGTAGAAATCAAATCACTACTTCGTCCTCTAAAACAGTTCCAACGCGAAACAAGCGGAGCGGTAAATGCCCATCCCTACACAAAAACTGGTTAGGGGAACTCATTTATAGTCCGAGGGTCGCGAATGTGGAATCATATCCCTCCGACGTGTTTTCGCAATCACATAATAACAGAACAGCTAGTTATAATCTCCAGAGGTTCATTCTAGCGCTATCCTAGCGCGTGGCTGTTTATAAAAAAAATTTATATTATTCCGATATTGATATATTCCGATTAGTTCTTTCAACCAAATAATTTGAGTTTTCAGGGGCTAGAGTTTTGTCCTGACGATCCTGCAATTACCCGTTGATCAAACACTTAAGACGGTGGGAATAAGGTGAAAGTCATAGTGGATCATTCCGACAAATTAAATAATGTGGTGACCATACTTAATGGCATATTCAAAGATGGGTTTACATAGGTAACATAAAGATGTTTCGTACAGTAGGGGAAGAAAATTTTTTAGACTCTAGTTTAATGAAACCTAAAAAATTGGCTTTGCTCACTGTTTTATTATAATGTAGGTGGAAGGTGATGTGCTTAGAGTTAAGTGTTAAGCCGAGGTCTATAGTAGAATGTACAGCCATTTAGTTGGTAGTTGAACCAAATTTGATCGAAATTTCTCCTAGAAAATGTAATGATTTGGCACTTAGAAGTGAAGACAATTCAAATTCGTATTTTAAACATCAAGAAGCGAAATTGTTTGTATCGTTTTGTAGGTTTAAGCAATCCGATAAGGAAGATATAAGATAATAATAATATAGCGATAATAATTATAAAAATAATAAAAAAAATAATATATACAAAGCAATAATAATTAAAGCGATTTCCGTCAACACAAAACCTGAAAGTTTGCCTGAATATTAATATGCAAGGACACTGTTATAAATAAAAATAATATAATATAAAAGAGATCACACTCTTAGTGTCTGAGGTTAACTGCTTGTAGCATATACATAATTACTTCCGCGTATGTTTTCCATATTATATTACAATATATTATAAATACATTAATGTATATCATTTATCTCATAAATAGTATCGGTGAATGGTGATATCAAAAATGCCTACTGGAACAAAATATTTGTTTGCAAATTCAATTTTTTGTTTCTAATCGTTATGAAATTTTCATTTCTATAACTTTATTTTCTTCCAATCTATTATCATCTCAATATTATCACTGCTGTGATATTCATTCGAAAATATTATTTTCTTTTTTCTTCTTTTCATTGTTAATGTGTAATTTAAAAAAAAAAGAAAAAATTAAGACATTTATTTTTACTATTTTTCCTTTTGTGTCTTAAATTATTTAAGATTTATGAAAAGAAAAATAAAAATAAAAAAGTCAAATATGTAAAAGTGAACCTTCAAAATTATAAAATTTACACCAATAGGGATACATAAATAAATAATTTTAAGAAAGAATATTATCAGTGTGCGAAAACCTTTTTTGTGACACAGTGAAATTTTTAACATGCTATTTTCTTTTTGTAAAGCAAACAACATAGCTTCGCATGAGAATTATTTTATCCCATATGCCATTTAGTACATTTTGAGTAAATCATTTTTGAATGTTTAGGTTGAAATTACTAAAAAACCAACCAAAAAATATTTAAACTTTTTACATTGTTAATTTAAATTGAACAATTTTGCACTTAAATTTGAATTTTGAAGATAATTATTAGTACATATTAAAAAAAGTTATGGTCATTTTAATTATTGGAAGTAAATTATTAACTTTATACCACCTCATACATAGCTTTTCCTATTTGTTCCTCATGTATTACATGGTACAAAGTTTTTTGGATATGTGACAATATAAAAATAACAAGTATTTTTTTTAAAATAATGGTTATGAAGTGATATGGAATAAAATAATTTTATATGGATTTTTAATACAGCCTTTTTTTGATAATGATTAATGAATAAATCGAAACAAGTCGTGGAAATTTATTAAATAGAATGATCAATTAAAATGGTACCTAGTTCTATAATAAAAAAAGAAATTGCAGAAGTTTTTCTTCAAGAAGTAAAATATAAGTTTTTCAATAAGAGCATCCCCAGCATCTATAATCAAAGCAATTTTAAATATAATTTAAACAAAACAAATATTTTTTTTTATTTTAAAGAAAATTAATTTTTATTTCATAAATTTGTGAAGTTGCCTTAATCTAACAGGTTTTTTTTTTATATTAAGTAAATCAAATTATTTTCAATGGATATGGTATAATATATCTTTACGCTAATTCAATATTATTTTGTTCCATATCCGTATAATTAAAGTTTCTTGTGCGTAATGAGACAAAATAATATTAACATTTTTTTGATTATTATTTCATTCCAAATCCATGGCCAATGAAAAAAGTGAAAATAATAATCATGGTAAGATAGGTAACTGCTATTTTTTTTTAAAGTACGAATGAGTGTAACTAAATTCAGTTTTGCACAGTATATACTTCGCTTACATCCTCTAAAGAGCAGTACTAGTTGAGTAGTTCAGCTATAAATTATTTCTTTACATCCGTTTAAAATTGGGAAAGGATTAGATCTGTTACAGATCCACTACAGATCTTTTTATTTTTAAGAGTTGTGACAAAAATTTCTTTTAACATCGATGTTTCTTTCGTACATATTCGAACATCTGTTGTTCATCTAGAATATTTTTTAAAAACCATTAATTTGAATTTGATTCATAAATGAAACTTAATTGAAGTAAATTTAATACATTTTGTGTTGGACCCGGACAGCGTTGAGAGACTTCCTTAATTTTCGTAAGAAAAACCACAGTCTTTCTTTTTATCCAATCCTTCCAATTTTTTTTCCATTTTCTAGAGAATAGTGTTTTTTTACCAGTAATTTTCTTTGTTACCAGGGGCCATTAAGTTCTTTTGAGTTAATATAAAATAAAGCTAATTCGATACGAATTTTCGGAAGTTATTTATTGAACTTTGATATTGTAAATTGTTCAAAAATTTATATCGCATACATATTAACTAACAACATTCTATTTTAATTTTGTACTGAAAGTATTTAAAGTATTAATTACAGCGTCCAAAAACTCGTTCGATAAATAAAAAATACCTCTATATATTATATTATTGTAAAGCTACTTACCGCATTAATACTCAATAAAATTTCCATTGGTGTTTACAGTAAGTCGACTTACAATATAAAAGAATGAAGGGTTGTTAAAATAAAAGTAATACCGCTAGGCGACACGAATGACTACTTTTCCAAATCCCATTTTTTCAAAAGCCCTCTTATTGAAAATCCCGCTTTTCAAAAAAACATCCCGATTTAAGTTTATATATACCAAGAATATTTATTTTAATTTATTGCATGTATATCCGCTATTGAAAAAGTGGATATTCGGGGCAGACCCATAATACTGTATATATGTCTTCTTTTCTCGATAACTCCTTCTGAAAGAAGCATCTCAGAGTTATGAACTTTTCACAGCAGATGCCTATCATTATTACTGTTCTAAATAATATATCATTCTAATTTGTTATAAGTTGAATTACCATATACTAGATAAGAGATGCGATATTTTTTTTTCTCCGTACTACTCTTGGGAGCATAGGTATTCCACTTGACATTTCCATCGTACTCGATCGCTACTTTCACTTGTATTTCCGAGGCAATGTTTAATTTCATTTTTAATCTGTTTGTACTGTCTTAGTAGGGGATTGGCCTACTGTAGAAGACCACTTTGATAACTTTTTCTGAAATAGTTATCTTTGATAACTATGACGATAGTGTGTGCGTTGTTCACTTGTATTCTAGAACAACAAACAAGCAAGAAGCAAAAAAGAAGAAATTTAGCATAAAAAACGAAAAAGGAACAACAAAAAATAACAAACAAGCGAATCGGGGATGCATAAAAATAAGAATTATTAACGAAAAACAAATACAAAATATTTTTTTATTTTTTTATGAACGGATTGTAATAATTAAATAACAGAACTACTGCGATATATCTAGAAAAATAGAATATTTTGATGAACACGCGATTTTTTTCGATAGTGGAGAAGCTCCGCGGCCTTTTCAGATCTATTATAATTCTCCGTTTAATTGTTTGAAATTTCAAGTCTATGTCATTGATTAATTTTATTATGCGTTAATTTAATTTTCACAATTAGGCCATGTGTGTACTACAATGCTATGAACAATAATCTAACAGGATGATTCATCTTCTTCTAATCTTCATGATGTGATTAAGAAGGAGCTATTAATATTTTTAATTGGGATAAATTGCATAATCCAGTAAAAAAAAACTACTCTGCATTTGAACTTAACTCACTTTTGACTTACTTAAATAAATTTACCTGTCTAATCTCTGAATAACACGCATATATAAAAAAACGCCTACAACAAACACGCATATAATAAAAAACACGCATATAATAAAAAACGCCTATAGTTCAAATCATTTAGTTGAAAAATCCAACCGGAATAGTGTCAGAACTGTTGAGTTGTTCCACATTCCCTTCCGTCCTACTGAATATGGTAGATTCGAGCCAATAACTAGATAAATGCTCCGTGAAGTAAATTCTAACTCTAGTTCTTTTGATCGACAACTAAGTTAATTTAACTGTTAAAAAACGATTACGTTTTAATGTACGTTCAACTGAGACTAACTAACAACTGCTGTTCTTTTTGGCTTTAATACTTTCGGCCTAACTTTTGGAAGTATTTTTAATAAATGTATAGCTGTTAACATAGGTATAAACTTATGACTTTTACCATTCTACTAACAGCATGTATCTGGTTTAGTTTATTTTTTGATTTTTCTTATCAAAGGTGGCAGTGTTCTGCTAACCCTACTGGATGATGAGATATTCCGCAATTAAATGAAGCAAGCCTTCGTCTAGTAATAGACGTCTGATGTGGTTGGCCCAAGCATAAATCTGACAATAATAATCAAAGTAGAAAGAAACCGAAAATTGTGGTGGATACTAAGCATGAAAGAAAACAATATTGTAAAATATAGCAATTATATACACCTTATACGAGCCAATAGGCTCTTTTAGGTTATTTGAATAAATAAATATTGCGAGTTATTACAAAAAAGCAGCTCGACCCATTTACATTTTATTATTTGCTGTTCAGTCGTTTTTGAATATCTACTTTGCTAGATAAGATATTTGGCCTTTTTTTTGTAAGGGCAAAAATAAATTTACTCTTTGCTTTCTGCATTTTTTCTTTCTTTTTTTTGTTTTGTTTAAATAAATTTCATTTGACTTCCGATTTTTTTATAATTTTTTTTTTCTTTTTCTTCTTTATTTTTGCATCCGTGAAGTTATCAATCCCCCAGAGGGGTATGAATATCGTTCTTCACTAGAAAAAAAAATATATAGATAATATAAAATAAAAATAGGAAATAAAGGAAAACATTTTCTATTTTCAATCGTTTTAAATAAATGAAAATATTGCAAAAAGAAAAAATAAAGAAAGAAAAAATAATAAAATAGAAAAACAAAAACAAAAATTAATAAAAACAAACAAAATAAAAGAAAAAAAAATAGAAAATTATTGTACCAAAGGTAAAAAAAATTTTTAGAAGATATAAAAGAAAAATGTAAAGGAAAAACAATTTTTGGAATTCTGCAAAAGTGAAAGAACTGAAATACATACATAATAATAGATAATAAGCTGTTCACTAATTTTTTTTGTATTTTGTTTTTCGGAATGTTTGTATAGGATTCCGAAAATCATATTGAGATTTTTATTTGTTATTTTTCTCTGTCATTAGTTTTTAGTTTTCGAATGTTATTTAGCTCAGCAGCCTCAGATATAGAATACGCGACATAAGAACAATAATGCTGCAATTTATATTAAAAATAACTAAATTGAATTTGAGTACTTATCAGACATTCACAAATAATATTACACAAAGTTAATTCAATTTTAACTATATTGAAATATATACTATTGAAAATTTTATTAATCAATTAAGAAATGTATGTTATTTAGGATTAATAATTGATAGGAAGGTCAAATGGATAGATCATAATATTCAACAAATTATGCGCAAAATTTCGCCATACCTTTTTATTCTTCGTCATGTTCGTAAATTTATTTCCAGAAACGCTTTATAAACCATATATTCTTCCTTTGTATTATCGCACATAACTTATCTGAACCCAATATGGAAGTGGAACAAATCAGCAAATATTACTTCAATTAGGTATCTTACATAAGATTAAAATAATTCACTTTTACCCAAATACTTTTCCTACATATATGCTATATTCAGAAAAATATATCAGACTTTACAATATTTGCATACGTGAACTATACTTTACGGCCTTTAAAATTATAAAAAATAACATTAAACATAATTTTATTCTAAATAGAATGATAAGCATACACAGTCATAACACTAGAAATTGTTCTAATTTTGAATAATTGTTTGTTTAAATGCTTGAAGTTATGTAATGAACTTCCGACAAAATTGAAACAAATTGATTGAATTACAATTTTCAAAAATGAAATAAAAATATTGTTATTAAATCAAAAGCCAATAAATCAAAATCAATATGGAATAATAAAGTATTTTAAAATTATAATAATGTAATGGTAATGATAATGATTTATGATAAAAATCGTAGGGAAACAAATTGTTTTTGTAATTGTGTTAGCAGGTGTGAAAAAAATTAAAGACTTATAATGTCATAATTACAAAAAAAAAAAAAAACAAAACAAAATGCTTGTTATTTAACTTGTCAATTATAAATTTATTTACAAATTTTTTTTTTATTAATTTTTTATTATATACAAAATGAATTATATACAAAAAAACAATTAGATCAGACAGCTTAAACCTAAGCTATGATCAATTGAACTAAATTTAATTAGCTATTACATATTTGATATACATGAATTTTAAAACAAAATAGAGAAAACAAAAACAAAAATTAAAAATCAGCTGAAATAAATTAAATTACAGTAGATTTTGTAAAGTTATGTAAGAATCACCAAGGCATCCTAAATATACAGGCATGACACTCCGTACTTTTTTTTGTTAAGATGGCGCTTTAAAGGCCATAGGAAAATGTAAACAAAAAAAATTCTTATATGATATATATTTAAAAAATGTATAAAAACTTGGTGCAATATTTTGATGAATAATTATTGCAAAAATAAAACTAATGATAAAAGAATTCATCAAAAAAATTTTGTCACATCAAATTCATCTAAATTCATTAAACAAAGAAAATTAAACACTTTAAATTAAACATTCATTTCTTAACTTTTCATATTTTTTTCTATTAATCTAAACACGAACAAATTTGTTTTTCTTATTAAAATTAAACATAACTTTTATACACAAATTTGTTTTTCTATTTAAAATATATTTTAAAATATAATATAGTCTTTTAAATATTATATTTAAATTATATATTTTTTATTTGCTTTTTTCTATTCTTCTACATTTTGATTTTATTGCTGTATGTTGATATATTTTTTGATTTAATAAAGTTAAAAGAAAATAAACCGGTGTTTTTTTTTATTTGTAAGAAGTAAATTATAGGTATGTAATCAAGGCATTAAATAGGATGAATTTTAGAATTTTGGATGTATAATATAATTATGTATACATATAATAAGAGTAACAATAATTTAACAATAATTATTAAACCACATTTTAGAATATCTAAGCATTTGTAATTTTTTCATCATTTTCATTTATATTTTACTATATAAGCATTATTTTTTCTTTATAATTATTCTATTTTGTTATAAAAGTATAAAGGTTCTTTCGTCACTTATCTTTGGTAAATAAATTGAACCTCAACTTTTTCAACAACTACCTAGGCTAGTTTTAAATTTTTATTTTTAATTTTATTTAAAATTTTTATTTTTATATTTAATATTTTTTGTTTTTATAAATTTTTAAGATAAGTCTTCAATATTTAATGTAAATTAGCTTTTGGCTTTGATGAAATAAATTCTGTTTTATTATATTATTATATAGACAATAAATAAATTAAAAAAAAAAACTTCTAATCACTCCAAAATTCTTATATGAACTGAAAAATCTCATATACAGACGTTGAAATTATCTGGAAAATTTACACCAATTCGCGGTTAGAAAAATCTTAAAAAGTAATAAAATTTTTAAATTTTAAACTACACAGTTTTTCAAGGCAGGTCTTGTCATAATTTTTATTTGAGCAATTTTTCTATAATACAAATTAGTGGCAAAACATTCTTATACACAAATTGAAATTTTAATATACATCTTGTAAATAACTTCAATGAAGGACTTCGAAAACCTCACAAATTAACTGTCAATATAAAGAAAAAAAGAAATGTACAAAAGAACTAAACTCAACAATATTCATAGAATATAGTAACTGGATTATAATCCAAACTTTGACCTACAAAATATTTGAATTACACTGAATTCAAAACTTAACTGGAAGGAACCTACTTTTTTTTTAGTTAGTTTTTCTTCATATTTTAATTTTAAGAATCAAATGCTTAACCCTTTTAGACTCATATTAAGTGATTGTGAGATGTGATGAAGTGCTTTTCTGCGTAACAATTGGTATTTCGATTTAACACACAAAAGCATCGATTCATAGGTATATAGGGTTTATTTAGTTGTATAAAAATAATCTAAAAAATGTTAGTGGGTCTGAAAAGGTTAAAAAAAAAAAAAATATTTTTGTAAATATTGTATTATTACTTTTTCATTCATCCCTCTAGTATCAATACTTTTTTTCAAATTTATACTTTTGTTAACCCATAGAGGACAGGAACAAACTTACCTTTATCGAAATATATGTAATATATTCGCTAAGGCACTCTATTTCAATTCACATTTTACGAATTTAGTAATCTGGCTTTATATTTTTTTTTGTTTTTTTTTTTGCATATTTTGATATTTTCTTTTATTTTTTATTTTTTATTCTTAATATTTTATTTTTATCTAGATGTAGAGGTGAAAGTAATACCACTTTAGTATAGCAGGGAATAAACAAGAAAATAAATAAAAATATTGATAACCATAAATCCTATTTTTATAGAGTTTTTTTTTTTTGTTCTCTTTTTTTTCTTTTTTCAATTCTATTTCTTTGTTTTGTATTCGATATTTTTATTGTATTTTGTTGATTTTGGTAGTTCTTATATTTACTGCCATGTTTCTGTTTGACAGTAAAGGAAATAAGACTAGCTATATCAACTTATTTCTATTTTTTTTTCTTATTAATTTACAAAAAGAGTGAATAAAATAAACAAAATAAAATATAAATAGAAATAAAATAATATGGAAATAAAAAAATAAAAAATATAAAATAAAATTGGAAAATGAAATTGAAACTGATAAATTTATTTGCAAAATAAATTGCATTGTACTCAAATTGTTAGAATGTTTTTTTTTTTTCGAAAAGTTTTAAATAAGAAAATGGTGCACGTAATATTCGTTAAATTAAAATTAATAAAAAGAAAGAAAAGAAAAACATAAAAACAAAAATCAAGAATGGTAATTGAAAATTAAATTTTACGTTATTTATGACAATAAGTTTTAGATGTGGTACGCTAATGGAATGCTCAAGTCTATTTATTCTTTATGTCCTAAATATTATATTAAGGATATATATACATTTATTAACTCTACAATCCGTGACATCGTAAATGTATCGACAAAGTCGCCCCAACACATTGACGTATGATCTTAAACGTCAAAACAAAAATGTTTATATTGTCTCATGATCGGTAATTAATTTGACAGTTTATTCGCGACTTATTTTCACGACACAGGTTCTAAATTATGTATCACAAAATTCGTTGATGTCCAGTACAGTTTATTCTGTGTTGAATAAGTAATAAATAAAACAGATGGAGGGAAGTTAAGTAAGTTAAAATTAAAGAAATATAATTATAATTTTAATTCATATATTATTTTAAAAATAAACTAGAACCGAAGGTGCCGAAGGTGCCGCACCCTCTACATGCCGAAGAAGCACCAGCTGTAGTAAGGCTAATCAGACCTATTTGACTTTTAACAAAAGTTTTTATAAATAATTTAGGAGGGTCAAAATGTCGATGCCTGCAACGTATTCAGGACAAAAACCATTGCCGTTAATTTAAAATTTTACAGTCAGAACTCTTCTTAGAACTCAAACAAAATATGTACATAAAGCCTTTTGGGATCAGTAAGAGCGTTTATGTTTGATCGTATCATCTGCAAATGTTGATACATTTAATATATTGTGCATACTATCAGGTGGATTATGGTAAAATTATAAAAATTTGTCATTTTGAAACGAATTATATTTGAAAATGATTAAGAAGAGGTAAAATTTTGGTTTATTTTTAAATAAGAACAATAACGAATATTACAGATATTTTTTTAATACAATGTATTTTATTTCAATATATATTATAATTAAATGCAGGTGCGAATATAACAATTTCTTATATTTATAAATATTACAATTTTAATTAGTATTTAACATAACGATTTAATGAAATTACAAAACTGCATTTAGTCGGCAAAATTTAGTAAAAATGTCATAAAACTGTAAATCATTTTAGTAATCTAGAATTGGAAAAAAAAAGATACGATAGACATTTTAAATATCAATTCTATAATTTTAAAATATTTACCTGTAGTGCTGTACTAACTGATAATGGTAAAAAACCACCAACATGTAATACAATTTTCTTTTGAGTTAACATCAAAAATATTTGAACTAGTCTCTGTTCATGTAGGCTTATTCTATACCAATCAATTTCATATACAATATCAATGAGACGATCGGCCTAAAATAATTACAAAATATTATTACGAATTAAAAATAAAAATTAAATTCTACTACTATTAATTTATTACAATATTATGTAAAATAATAACTATCTATATTGAATTTCATAATAATTATTATTGAAAGAAATTTGACATATTTTTTATTCGTTCGAAGCCAGAATAGTTTAAAAACCATGTGATGTGGGAACTAAAACAAGGTATGTATTATAAAATCAAATAAAAATTAAAGCTATATTGTATCTATCTATATCCGCCATATTTTTCACTGATGGGGTTTTAAAACAAATATGACGATAATATATTTAGCAAATATTCAGTAAAATAAACATATTTCAACGTAGGAAATTTAATTGATTCTTGTCCCATGTGAAAAAATACCAAAATTTTTAATTAAGAACATCACCGAAATATTACACTATTAAAAGTAATCGGGTATTAGGGAATATACATGCGATATAAACAAATTGTGCTGTGAAATAAACACAAATCAAATAAAACCAAATCTACTTTGTTACCAAAAACTTTGTAGAGAAAGAAATTAAAATTTTTGAAAATTTCTTAATTTATTCAATTTGATAAAAATCGTACTCAATATTTCACAATGAATTATTTTTCATTATTTCAATTTATCATGGACACTATATAATTTTTTTTTTTATTGATTTATCTTAAACAACAACCTAATTCGTCATAATTTATTTCTTTAAAAAAAACTTAGATTTAAATACAATTAAAAAAGTTTTCTGGCAAAACAAAAGGAAGTTATAGAAAAATTGCAATTAAAAAAACATAGTAATAACGAAAATAAAAAAAATATATTTTAAAAGAAATTGAAATGAAAAAACGTTTCGGAAATTTGACAAACTAAAATGTTTGTAACATCTGTTAAAAATGTCTAATTAAAATTAATAAAATTTGAAAAAAATATTTGAATTCGTTACATCTCTTTTTGAATATCTATCATTTAAAAAGATAGTTATGAAAATTAGTTGTGAAATGGTTTAGATATTTGGACCGTGCTTCTATCAATTTATAGATTAAATATAATGATTTCTTTTTGTTTTAATAAAGTGCAAAATGTGTTTTATTTTTATTAAAAAAATATAATATAATAATAAAATAAATTATTTTATATGACGTATCATACCTCCAAGAGTCATATAATGTATTTCAAGTGGGTTGTATTATTTGAATTTGTATTTCAAATAGGGTGTATGATACAATACTTTACTGCCATATGACTTTGGGCATAGTTCTGGTTAAAATAAAACCAGGTACACCGGTAAAAATTAATGTTGGCTGATATACTCGCTTTTTCCGTCAGTTAATGTCTTATGTATATTACACAAGGAAGGCCATGTGGGGAATTTCTTATATTATAATACACAAGATGAACGATGTTGTGAGTAAAAAAGCAAGAATAAATTGAATAGTAAATTATGCACACCACAAAAATATTAAAATTTTAGCAAGTTCTTGGTGCTGAATACTTAAAACAATATAAATATTTACACCAAATAGTGACGGTTATTTCCAAGTTGAGCGTCATCTGTACTCTAAAAGAAATTTCAATTACGGGTAGTTTTTAAAAAGGTTTCATAAAAATTCTGTCATTTTAAATAAACACACAAACTTATAGAAAAAAGTACAAAAACCAAAACACAAACAAAAATTGAAAACAAAACAGAAAAACAAAAATCAGATCAGATCATACTCTTCTGCTATTTAAAAAAAAAAGATATACAGTAAAACACGGTTATAGTCATTCGCTAAATTTCTGACTACAGTAATATTTCTGACTACTTATAACTGTTTTGTGACCAAGGACAGAAAAAGACAATATATATTATATAAATCAGTTTTTTGACTGTTTTTTTGAAAAATTGCGGTTATATTTTAATGTGACTTATAAAACGACATCGATTGTATGAACTTATGAAGTTTATTACATTCTTTCAACCGAATTGTTGACTGCTGCTATAACAGAATCGTGACTACAAACGTTTTTGACTATAAACGAATTAAAATACATCGATCAACTACGTTGAGAGTAATGGGATTTTATTGTGTTCAATTACATTGAAATTAGTGTTAATTTCGTCATAAAGAATAAGGTATTATACTTTAATTTCATATGTATATATTGAATAATCAAGCAATTCAGAAAACAACTACAATTATACCAAAACAAATATTTTTTTTTATATTATAGAATTGTGTTTGAAATAACTACTTCTGTGCAATTGCACAGGGGATTTACTAGTATTATTTAATTTACTTTCAAAATTTAGTTTTTTTTTTTTTAATTCTACTATATTGCCACATTTTTCGGGAATACAATCGATTTGGTTTTATTTGATTTCAAGGCACCTTAAAAATATTGAATTAAAGTACATACTATTAAAAAAATTATTTTTTTTTATAAAGAAATTTAATTAATTGTAACCCATAACTAGCGACAAAGAAAATAAAATAATATGAAATAATTACAAAATATGAAATAAAAGAATGATACTTACAGCATTTTCACTAGCTGTTCCCACAATACTAAAATAATATAAGCCTGACATAAATATAAATAAATATGCAATACCAAAATTCCAATCGGATTGTACAAATAGCATCAAAAGACAAATAGTAACGTTGATAGCATAGCACACAATAACGCTATTAATTATGTAATGAAAATGACCAGCTATATCATGGGAATAGCTGAAAAATAAAAATAAAATGTATAACAATTTATTAATAATATAAATTTATTTATAAAATTTGTCTATTTAATTAATAATATTTCTTATTTTTCGATGAACTGGGGCTCTACAGTATAGATTGTAGCTTAAAAACAAATAAAATCACATTTTAGAGGTGTATATCATAATAATATGTAAAACTCTGAGGAAAATTTTATGCGGTTTATTATTGAGTGACTCAGAATCAAAGTGGCCTAACCTACAACACAAAAAAAATAGCTTTTTTTACATAATGTGGCCTAATCCATAAATTATTTTTTATTTTTATTTTTTTAAAAAGCCAAACCCATATTTTTTAGATATAACATCCAAAGTAATAAATGACTATGAATACATATAATATATTCGTACTCGTAGTTACATTTATAATTAATATTTTATGAAAATAATGAAAAAATGTAATATGAAATTTTTCAATAAATATGTTATATGGATTAGACCACTTTGGTTCTGAGCCCCTCAGGTATTCTTCTATTACAATTATTGTGATATAAGAGATCAATTAGTTTCATTATTGCAAAACATGTAGGTATCTAATTACAATTATTTATATTAAATAATATTATATAAATAATTATATATTATATTACATATAATATTATATATTAATAAAAAAATATTAAATAATAAATATGTATTGATAATAGGTCATAACATGATGGTGTTATTGTATGATAATAGGTGCAAGTGAATAATTTTGCAAAATCAATCAAAAGTGTAAAAAAAAAAAAATATATATATATTTATATAGAAAAAAATTATTTATATACAATATATTTTTTTTTATATTCTGGATACAATTTTTGCACTTAACCTATTCGTGCTTAATTAACTTCGGTACTGAATCCAATATTTGTCTAGTATTTATTTATCAAATATCTGACTCATTAAGTGTCAAAAACTAATACTATTGTTAGGAACTAAGCAAGTCTTCTTAAATAAAGTAATTCCATTTTATAGGTTGTTTTCAAATTATACTCTTAATTATTTTTTGTCATTTATTTTATACAAATGACAAAGAGTAGTTACTGTACCAGGTGGAATACATAAAAGGGACTTCATCTAGCATCTGCGCCATTCAGCGTATGATAACATTATAAAATAATCATCGAAAGATACAGATTTGTTTGTTGACACTTTGTGAAATATATTTTTCACAATTTTTTTTTTTAGTCAAGTAACTGTAACTTATATAGCTATATGCAATTAAAAGTTATTTTTGATAATTAAATATGAGGCACATTTCATTTCGATTACACATTCGTTGTATGTTTAGGTTTCTTTTATGATTATATAATAGTTCAAATTATATTTAATGTAAAAATTTAAATTATAAATATAATTTAGTCACTTAGTCACTTTAAGTAACAAATTGAGTGAAAATAAACGTAGTGTTGCATATCAGTAATTTGTTTTTCCATCGTTTGGTACAAAATTTTTTTTTTTTCGATTTTCTTGAATTAGCCGAAATTGTACCACATTTAAGCTTAATTTGGTAAATTTGTATCACAACAGTAGTATACTAACAGTACTATACACGCTACTATGTGTCTTGTTTATAGCCACAGTAGCATGTGTGGTATATTTTTGTTTATTGATAGCGTTTTTTTAAAACAGTTCCAAAAATGAAAGGGCTAAAAATTTTCCCATATATTTATTTATTTATTTCATTTTAAAATTACCGGTATCCCATGTATTAAAATGTTAAACTATTTTTAAGATATTAAATAAAGTGAATTATAGTTTTAAGTTTTTCGATTTCACTTATTTATTATGTAATAAAAAAATATGCAAAACATTGATTCTTTTTAAGAAAATAAAGAAAATAAATAAATAAAATAAATTGTTTCATTTATAATGCTAATGCTAGACCGGCGAATGTTACGCCGGGAATAGCTAGTAATAATATTATGTTTTTTAAATATAAATTAAAAAGGTCAAATTAACAAAATATTCAATTGATTTCATATAATTTTCTTCTTAAAGTGTCTTTAAGATTGAAAAACCTATACTATTCTTATATTTATTACTAACTATTAACATTCTATTAATAGGTTCATATTTACCATAATTTGTTCTGTCTAATGTACAATGTAAGCATATTACAATTATTATTATTATTATTATAGAGAAGGCTTATCAAGAACTCGATACTAATTCTCATCTACCTAGAAACAACCAGAATTTCTACTTTTTTAGCTATTTTAAAGTTTTCAAATATTGTCAGATTTATTCCTGTAGATAACATACATTTTAATAAGAGGGCAGCACTACTACCACAAACTTTATTAAGATATTAAAAAAATATTAAAAATCCCTGGAATTGATAAATAGAAACTATATAAGTGTGAAAAATGAGATGTGCTAAAAGTTGGGTTATGTGTCGTGGCAAATATCATGTTTATAGAAGGTAAAGGTCCACAACAAGCTGTATAGTGCCACATAGAAGAAGAAGAAGAAGAAAAATACGAAAATAATACATGTAAAAAATTATTAAAGAAAATTAAAGTAAAACACACAAAATTAACAAAACTAGCATTTTAATATTAAATGAAATATAATTTTACTTACTCAGCATATAATTGATACATTTTAATAATATCAAGTAAATCATTCCGAATTAATTCTTTTTTTGGCTTAGAATTCAATCTTTCATTAAAACCTTTAACTTTCAAATTAATTATATCTACAAATAATATTGATTCTAATACGAAAACAGCAACTGCATTATCGGCAGCAAAAATTCCAATAGATGTAACAATCATAATTGTTAAATGTGATATTAATAATATTGTAAAACCTATATCAGTTTTTTCATTTACACCAGGTATTTGAAATGTCATTGGTAATACTTTTTTGTTATGTACCACCAAATAATAAATTGGGAATAAGCAACATAAAACACTGGCTGAGGTGAAAAAAACTGCATTTGTATTTGTAAAAAATTTTATTCTTTTATTTGATTCTTTAAGAATTTTTTTAAAATCATCATCATATTCTTGATACTCAGTATAAATATCAACTAATATATTTTTTAATCTACGAAGAAATTTACCTAGCAATACTCCGGTGAAAAATTTCATTAAACCCTGCAAAGAGATGATATTATTTTAATGATTTAAATTTAAATATTATTTTTCTGTCAAATTAGATTAAAACTAAAAAATTTAAATGGTAAAAATATTATAATTAAAATGTTTTGTATTTATGTATTTAATTATTAATCATATTTAAATATAAAAATGTTTACAAAATTTTTATTCGATTCCACATTAATTTACTATTTGAAAATATTTTTTTATTGAGTTTTGATTTACAAGAGTTATAATATACAGTACCAATGTTATCGTGCGGCCAAAATAAAACTGTAAATTGTTTTGGTCTTATTCGAATTTATTTAGTATAATAATTTTACATTTTATTTCATCGAATTTCAAAAAAAAAATAAATTATTTAAAATTAGTATTATGCAATTTTAATACAAAACATAAATTTAGAAATATTTTTTAAAAATTATGAGAAATAAAAGGCAGCAAAAATAATTAGTAACCTGAATTATAGCACATAAAAATATAACACTTTTAATTGCTTCAAATAAATCAACTTGAACAAATAAATAAAGTGAATAGACCCATGAAAAAAATAGTGTTGTTTGAAGAGAAAATAATATGTATGTAACTATATTTGGCTTATAGTTTGGATTGAAACTATTAGCCCCACACACAGCAGCACTTTTTTCTATAATACGAAGCACTTTAAGAAATTCTTCACAGTATGTTAACTCTTTTTTCTTTTCAATTTTTTCCTTCATATTTTTTTCCTCCGTTTTATATTGTATTTAATATTAAATTGATTGTTTTAACCGGTTCACTTGTTTAACTGTTGTGTCTGTTGAAATTGAGTAGGTAATAATAATATTGTTGTGTTCAGTATACCTAATTGTATTTACATATTTAAATATAAATTTATTTGATAGCATATGTATCAATTCCCTTATAAACAATTAAGTGCCTCAAGATACAAAATTAAAATTGATTTTTTAATTATTCCGTTAAAATTTTACTTTTTGCACTGTTTAGAGTGTAGTGATTTATAGTGGTACGCAATCAAAGTTTTCCACTTTGATGATTTCTTATCGATCTTCAATTCATTTAAAAAAATATTTACGCAATCAATTTTTGATAAATCTGGTTGTTTTTTTATTTTTATTTTACTAAGCTATTGCTTGCAAACAATCAAAAAAATTTAAAATATGTTTGATACCTTACACCGTCCCCATCAGACATTATACTCCCATATGCAAACATAAAAACTGTAAGAAAATATAAAAAATAGAAAAAATTTGCCCATATTGCGCAAAAAAAAGTGTCAATTTGTTATGATGGTATATTTTCGAATATTAAAAATTTATCAAACAAACCACTTACTCTTTCTAAATTTGAACATTTTCAATTTTCCATTCTCTATATCATATATTTTTTTTTTTTTCAAATCAAAAGTATAATATTATGACATAAA
This sequence comes from Argyra leucocephala, assembly GCA_963942445.1. Classification (NCBI taxonomy): domain Eukaryota; kingdom Metazoa; phylum Arthropoda; class Insecta; order Diptera; family Dolichopodidae; genus Argyra; species Argyra leucocephala. The sequence goes on along the minus strand of OZ012677.1, from coordinate 23,477,909 downwards.
ATAACTGAAAATGTCATTAAGTGTGTGTGTGTGAAGTATTGAATAATAAATTATAAAGATTGCTAGCTAATTAATTCATTAAGTTAGATTATAATTAAAAAAAAAATGTTTAATTGGTTTTTAATATAGAACAATGCGTTTTTCTATACACCCCTACGTCATAATAAAATTCCATTCTATATTCAATAAAATTTTTTCTCTCCAACCTTTAATTTTTATTATTGTTTTTTTTTTTTTTGTTTTATTTTTAATCATTTTCACGTCAGACTTATTGTGTTAATTAACTGATTACCCAGCAATTAAAAATAAAAATAATGAGACAAAAAAAAAAATGTGTTTTTTTAATTAAAAATTAATTGAAATTATTTTGTTGAAATATTTTTTAAAAGAATTGACAATTAATAAAGACTGTTTCTCAATTACATCATAACTTATCCACATTATTGAGTATGGTGTTATTTCTCTTTTAATGAGAGTAAAATATTTTTTTCAGTGATGTTATATAAATGGTGTGTTTTTTCTCTTAAACTGTTTTAAGATACAATACAAAAAAGAACTGGGGGAATGTAAGGACGATTGTAATAAGAAATATAAAGTTTAGAGGATGAGAAATCGTTTCAGGTATTAATTCAGGTAAACAATGGGTAAGAGAAGCTGGCAGTAGTAAAAAAAAAAAAAGAGAAGAATGACAAAGTGATTTTAAAACATAGCTTCAGAAGATATTTAATACTGTCAGATACAAGAAGACATAAAAACAGATTAAAGAAAGCAAGAGAAGCATTTGCAGGTTTGAAACCGATATAGAGGAGCAGCCCAAAATCCAGAGCAATTTAAATTTAGAATATTCCGGTTTTGTGTCAAATCAATCCTGAGATATGGCACTGAAATTTCACATAACATCAAAAACTTAATAGATAAAATACAGATATAGTTATTGTTGATAAATAAATTCGGAATTTTGCAGAAAAATTAGTATTTCAGAAAAAAAAAAATTAAATATAATGGTCCATCAATAAAACGCTTAAATCTGTTTACGAAAAAATTTTTACTAATTGCGAACAAAACACAATGAAAATAAATTTGACTCTAATGTTCCTCCTCCGAGTAAATAAATTCACTAAAAATTGCAAAGCACTAATTAATTTTGTAAATTTAAAACAAAACACTTTAATGAAATTGGTACAGAATTAAAAATTGTCTTTTTTAATTACCTAACATGATCTGTTGCACTCATTTTCTATAGTAAAAACCAAGCTGGGTCTAAAGCATTTCAATTTTTTTTTCAGTAAATTGCAAGTTGGAAATTCACAAGACGTTAACGACATGCAAATGGCATTTTCGATTAGATGATTTTTGTCTCACTAAATAATCGATTTCACTGCAAAAGTCATTAACATTAAAAATTACATGACTTAAATCAAACCGTTTAATAGATTAGACTGCAGATGCATTTGATCTTAATTTGACATTTCTGATTACATCTATAGATAAAATACAGATATAATTATTGTCGAGAAAGAAATTCGGAGTTTTGCAGGAAATCACTATTCCTGAAAAAAATTTTACCATGGTCCATGTGAATGATAAGGCAAATAATTCAAGTGAGTAGACATTTTAAAGGAACAAGTTAGATAAACATTGTTCGGTGCAATCTACACTCAAAATTAAATTTAATCCAGAACAAAATAGAGAGAGTTGAATACATGATCCCAAAAATGTAAAAGTAAAAGAAATTAATTAAATAATTTAATTTCTAATTTATTTTTAAAATTACTTCACTTTCATTCATAAAAGTGCAAAAAAATATGCTCAGAGCAAAAGTTTGTAAGATTCTTATATTACTGTTAATTCAACGACATTGTCTTACAACACTGAAAACTCATTTATATAACGGTAAAAAGAATTACTAATTTTCTAACATTGTACACGTAGGTATAAGAAAAATTTTCTTATTCGATTACAATAGGGTAAAAAAGTGCAGCTCTTAACTAATTCTTTTGATTTAAGTACCTTTCAATTTTTTTTAATTCAATTGCGGTATTATAAAAACTTTAAAGTAGGTATAAAAATGCGTGTTTTAACTTTTCATAAGAAAAAAAAAAACAATATAAAAATTTCAATCACAATATTAATGAAAACATCAATTTAATAATGACAGCGTTTGAAAAAACGACCTCCCATCTTATAATCACATCATAGCACAATAACAGTTATTAACTTGATATGACTCAATTATATTTTCTTCGTTTTTTCCAATACCTACTCATTTTCAACGATGCACTTATATTCTAAATAGTAGAAAACTTCATACATAATAATATTCTACATACAGCTATAATATTGTATTTTTTACACTACTAATCAAAATTATTTGTACAGTGAAATTTTTAAATGTAAAAAATATAAGTAAAAATGCTTTTCAAATAATAAAAAAAAATTAGTAAAATAAATGCACGAGCAAAATCTATTGGCCTTTTTTGGTTAAAAAAAAAAAAAATTCTAAAAATGTTGTTACCTCACAAATTTGTAATGTTTTTAGCACATGTTTTAACAGAAGATATGGAATAGGATGTCTCTTAATTAAATCATTTGATAAAATCCTGGCGGCATCGGTTTGTTATTTTACCGTGAAGCTATTTTGAACACCTTCTAAACTGATTTAACCTCTTCTACAATGTAAAGTGAACTTGAGAGTGAAAACTGAACGCTAAAATATTTGAATCTATTAAATTGACAATAAGATTTTTAGTGTTTTTTTTTTTTGATTTTTTGTTACAAGCAAACGCCAGCATTATAGAAAATGGCCTTTATTATTTGCTTTAGTTTTACGTTGATCCAATATAAAAATTGTAATAACAACCTAAAAAATTAAATACAATATAAGAAATTTATATCCTTGTTTTTGTCATTGGCGACATTGCACACATTTTAGTATAAATAGGCCTAAAATGCTGCCGTTTAACTCAACTCAACAAAATTTCAGTAACTATTTGAACTAAGATCACTATTTCATTCAGCCCCATGTATCAGTTTCATTAACCTATGAAAAATAGAGATTCAGAGAGTTACTTTACCGATATAACGGTTGCGATTTTACTTATAAAACATATTGTGTATACTAGAAATATCAAATTTGATTCCACTGATGCTACACTTATGCTTACGAAATCGTTGGATTGGATTTTTTTGTTCCTTCTACTGTTTATACGATACAATCAGTAAAATCTGCGTCATTACTGCACAGTTTATTTTTATGTTAGTAAACACAAATTTATCTACAGATAATCAAAAAAGTACGAAATAATATGTGCAGCAGTTTTGTCTATGTGTAGCAGTTTGGTTCCATATAAAACTCAAATTACCATGCTACTTGAATTAAGAAAATCTTCTAATTTGATTAGAATTCTCTGCCAAAAGTTTTAAAAAAGAGAGCGATTTAAATTTGATAAATAGCTTATTTGTGTATGACGAGGTTGAGCTAACCGAAAATATAAAAAAGCAAAATTATCGTACATGAGTATAAAAAAACTTCATCAAGCTGACAGAACATGTTACTGTTCAACAGCGGCAACATTAACAGTGGCAATTTTTTTTTTATTACTTTTACTGTTATTTACAATCTATCTTCAAAATTTTTACAAAAATTTCCAATAGATATTCGTTAAAACTTTATGACAAATGTATACAATTTTGAGTAATGTTTACAAAATTGGCTTGTGACGGTATATTTCAACAAATATACTCCTAGGTTTTAGATTATCTTTAACAGCATTAGATGGTAAACCTAGACGAATGGTCTGCTGTTGAGAAGCGTTTTAATCTTCTTAAAAACTGGTACTGTTTTTCTCCGCAGTTTTTCCACCAGTCGATTTGGGTGGTTTCCTAACCGGTTCAATATCATTTGCTTGTAGCAGTTATTTCCTCTTTTACAGTTCTCACTTGTAAATCATTACTTATGACTGAGTTTCGAACATACCAAGGCGCATTGACAATAATTGCTCTGAGTACCTTTGCTTAAAAACGTTCAATAACTTCTCTATTTGAATTGTTTAACGTACCCCACACTTCGATACCGTAAGTTCATATTGGTTTCATTATACTTTTATAGACTTGGACCTTGCTTTCTAAAGAGAGTTATGGATTTCTGCCAATTAGCCAGTATAAGTTGGAAAATTTTAGACGTAGTTGATTACTTTTTGTTGCAGTATGCTTTCTCCAGGTTAATTTTTGGTCCAAGTGAATCCCCAAATATTTGACCGAATCCGCCATTGGTAACATATTATTGCGGCACAACAACGGCAATGAACAATGGTTTAATCAGTTGAAAATTTTGAATTAACGACGATGGAGGTCGTCTTAAACATATCTTTTTTAAAAACAAATTTTTATGCTAAAAATTTAATAAAATAAAAAAAGCATTTGTGCCCCCCTCTATATAAATGCAGGTAAAGAACCGGCAATTTCTTCTGCCAGCGTTTTATATTCTGCACAATTTTATCATAATTTCCATAGCTTTAAGTGAGTCCATGCTTTTAATTTCAGTTAATTGAACACAAATTTAATTTATAAATTTGACATTCTGCGCATGCTCTGCCCTTATGAACTCGTCTATATTCGCAAATATTTCAGTAGTATTTTTGATTGTCATTTAGGGTCTATTTTAATTTCTTTGAGGCAATAATATTTAGTTTTCATTATTTCAGTATTCAAAATTATGTTCATGAAACTCGATGAAATAAAATTTATTTTCTCTAATTTCTGATCCATTAATTTGATCGTAATGCTCTTCGGTCGATATTAGATTTATAAAAAATTACGTGTAGCTTAACAGTATTTCGCATAAATTGAATTCAGGTTCTAATGATGCATCAATAATTTAAATGATATTTAAAAAAAAAAAAAGGTTTTACCTAAAAATTTATTTTCATGATTTCTGTACAGTGTGTTACCGCTGAACACTTTAATTTGAAATATCCCATAATTAACGGTAATAATGTTATATAAATCACCGAATAATAATACAGACTATATGTAGGGTGTTTTAAGAATATTGCATTATTTTTGATAGTGAAAGTTTTAAAATAAGCATAAAACTGTTTTATCTGTCCGGTCCTGGACTTGCAGTCGGAGACAATTATAATAACCTCTTGTAACTAAACAAATTTAGTAGTGCAAGTGTAACTTTATGCACTTTTATTGCCTAGAGCTTGTTTCAATTAAGTTTTCACTATAAGAGGTACTACGAGATCTACGCGAGATCCATGCTATAGTGTAGAATGTATTAAACTTTAGAAAATACGATTATGCCTATGGATCGGAGTTTGTGAAATTTCAATGATTGTGAGGTGTTAATAAGCTGAAGATGTTAAATTTAATATTCTGGTAACTTTTCTCAACAGTATATTTTGATTTAATGATTTTGGAAGCTTTAAACCATATCAGACCATATGTGATGGATGAATATACGGATATCCTGAAAAGAAAGTTTTGTGATATCTGTCAAGTTGTCAAAAACAAATCCAACCATCTAAGAATAAATTTCGCTAACCTTTACAACTGCAGCTAAATTTTTGGTGCATTCCTGATTATGAAGATACTCGCAAATTTGATAGTTACCATTATTGATCGGTAATAAATTCCGGTCGCATTTCGTGTTATGTTATAGATATTTCGTTGGTGTAGCCATTTTGTTCACGCGAAAAACAGACAGACTAATTCAGACATTGCCGCCGAGAAACAAAAAAGTATTATTTGCACACTCTTGGCACAGCAGAGATTTTTAAGTAGCGCAAAAATGTCTAGGGAAATTCGTTTTAAGTAATAATTTTTCGAATTTGGAATCATATTACAGCGAAGATGTTTTCGCAGTGCAAAAATACACCAATTTGGAACCGTGAAAATTTTCGTACTGACTTGCCTTTTTTCCTTAATGTTTCAATAGTCCCAGTTGTGCATTCATGTTTAAAATACCACTTTCAACTTTATGTTTGATTAAACTTTAAAAACACAAAAGAAGGCGGTCAACACTAAACTCCGAGAATACATCATAAACAAACTTTTCATATCACTTTACCTAGAATCTAAATTTTAGGTGGGGATTATTTTTGATAATCACATTCATTTTTAGTGTTAAATAAAATTTTGCAAGACAAATTTCATTTCACTAATGAATAATTAACTGTTATTTTAAGAATATCGATATTTCGGAAGCAATATACTTCCATAATCAGTACCTATTTGCGACTAAAGTAATGCGACGATATTTTTGATTAGATATCAATATTAAAATATTGATGAATAATATTATATTGGATATCAGAGGTAAATTTGAGTCTACATTGGCAGAATAAAGTCAATAAGCACTGCACATGGTATCCAAATGATGCCGCGAGGTTAAACTCTCAATTAATCCAAATAAAAGCACGATTATTGCCTTCAGAAATAGGAGAATTAGGGAAAAACTAAAGAAACCTAACCTAGATGGGGTAATAATTGACTTTTCCAAAGAGGTCAAATACCTTGGAATCGTACTTGATGAACATCTGAACTGAAATGCTTATCTAGACAATGCTCTTAACAAAGCCAGAATTTCACTCTGGACATGTAAAAGCCGATGTGGTCGTAAATGGGGACTGAAACCCAAAATGACATTATGGTTATATACCGCAATAGTGAGGCCAACCTTAACCTACGCATCTGCAGTTTGATGGAAAAAAGGTGCGCTTCAAAACAAACTCAACAAACTACAACATTCAGCTTGTTTGTTGATAACTGAAGCCATGCGGACAACATCCACCGCATCATTAGAGGCCCTGCTTAATCTAGAGCCCCTTGTCATCATCTAGAGTATGGTATACTAACGGTTCCAAGAAAATAAATGGAGTAGGATCGGCAGTATATGGAAAAAGCCTCAAGGTCCATATTCATTCAAGCCTAGACTCTACAAACACAATTCTCCAAGCTGAGGTTCATGCTATAGAACATGGTGTGCGAAAAAATTTAAGAAGAAATTACAAGAAATATAAAATCTACATTCTAGCTAGTATCCAATAGCTAGTATGGCTACAATCAATAGCCATACTAGCTATTAATATACTATCACATCAAAGCTAGTATGGGATTGCTTAGATATACTCAAAACCATGGCAAAAACTAATCAAGTCACAGTAATTTGGGTACCAGGGCATTCCGGCATTGCAGGAAATGAAGCTGCAGATTATCTAGCTAGGAGCTATCCAGCATACCATTGAAGAATATCCTGTGTGTAATCACAAAATCAGGTATTCTTAATAACTCATAGATTTAAAAACCGGGTTATCATAATAAGTATATTTGTGGGTGCGGTGATGTAGGGACTGGATCTCTCTCGGAAAAAATTAAATCTAATCTATTGGATATAATAATTATCAACAAAATTTTTTGACCATTCCTTTGTAGTAAATTTAATAGCAAAAAGAAAATTAGAATGACAAAATTTATTTTTTTATAATATATACCGTTATACTGTTAAATTTCAGTATAATATTCAAGAAAGTATGAAAGATCGATTACAAGCGAAATATACTTATCTCTCGCAGCAAATTTAAAATGGAAAAATTAATACACACATAGAAATAAATGGCGCATCCTTAAAAATAAAATGTGGTCTAAAATGTAACCGAGAGTTTATTGTTAATCGTAAAACCAGACATGTGTACCTATAGTACCAATAATTGTCAAATCTGAGGTTCGAAAAATATTAATACAGCAATTTATAGTTCTATCTTAACCATTTCACATTTTTATTTTCGCTGGAAGTGACTGCGATTATCAAATAAATTCTACAACATTATAAAAAATAATAATATTGTATTTTTAAATCACCCGGTCACCTACATGCAACTAAGAAACTAATTGCAATCATCTATCGAAATTATAATGTAATATGGTTTCATTCTATGTTTGAGCAGTGAATCAGGGAAAATGCATGCAATTAAAATGTACATATATACATATCAAATAATTATTGATATAATATTATTGTCTTTCTTTCACTCATCATTTTATTATATTATTTTTGTTTTTTTTTTTTGCCATATTTTTTAATAAATAATTAAGAGTAAGTAATGAAAGAAACATGATAATACAATAAAAAAAAAAAAAAAAAAAAAAAAATATGTATAAATAGAAAAAAAAAATTTTAATAATTTTTTTTAATTGAAAATCGAATTGAATATAAAACAATTATAAAACTGTCATTACAACGACAAAAAACTTTCATTTGAAAAATTCAATTTTGTGTGACAGTTCTCTCAGTATTGTGTAGATATATTTCTTTTTTTTTTTCATATTTTCTTTTTATTGTTTTTTCGTATTTTTTTTTTTTTTTTTTTTTTTTTTAATATAATGGCAATAAGAATGTCACAATCAATCAGGAAAATTAAAATTTTAATAGCATTATTATTAGTAGAAGTTTGTTTGGCTGGTGACAAGCCAGTTCCTAGAAGAGATGAAAATGTAAGTAGAAATATTACTTTGTTAATAGAATTTTGAGAAAATAGGATAAAAAATTATTTTTGTTTTTTTTTTTTTAATTTTTTCTATTTTTTTGATGTAGTATCCACCACCAGAATTACTTCGAAAATTGGAACCATTACATGGAATATGTGTAGAAAAAACTGGAGTTACAGAAGGTTTGAATTTGTTAGAAATAATTTTGTGGCATTATGTGGGTAGATAGATCAAAAAAAATTTAAATTTATTTTAGTTGAAAGTTCTATTTTTGTTATTGTTGAAAAATGGTGTGTAATTAGTTAAAAAAGTTTAATTTGGACGATTAAATTTGTAGAATATTCATTAGACTTGCAACAAAAAATATGGTAGTAGTAAATTTTTAAGTTGTAGGCTAACAGTGTAAAAGTTGGTTAGGAAATAAAAGTTCAGTCTTAGCTCTATTTTACTACAGTCTATTCAGTCTCAGTTCCGTCAGTTCAGTGTCAGTTCAATATCAGTACAGTCTCAGATATTATTATAATAATATGTACGCATTTCAATTCAGTGTCAGTTCTTCTTTTTAATATTTTAGTAAAACAAAAATGGTTAATTTTTAAGTAGAACGCAACTAAGTGTTCAAAATAATAAAAATATTAAAATCAAAAATATTGGATCATTCATTTTAAAAAAGACTTGGATAACAAGATTAAAAAAAATTGGTCGAGAAAACAGAAATGACTGATACTGAACTCTGAGACTGAACTGAAATATGTGAATAGGAACATTAAAATTACATACAATCGTTACAAACTGTGTTGTGCAGCGTAACTTACATTATGTAGATTACGTTATTTTCTACACGTCCACAATACTTTGTGGACAATACCATTATGTTTACTTCATTGCGTAGACAAATACTGATTTTTTTCCGAAAAAAAAGCATAATTATATTATTTTATCTATGCATTTGTTTTAAAATTTGTAACATAAATCCAATTCGAGTCATCCAGATTCTCTGGTTCTTGAAACACTTCAACTAATATTATCATTTTAGAATATTAAATCAATTCACATATTGGTACAAAAAGCTTTATATTTTCTTTAATGTGTTCTATGAATTATTCATCAAATTTTCTTATCTATTGATTCAACTATTCTAGAACCACATGGTTTAAGCCAAATTCCACCTTTATCAACAAAAAAAATCAACTTGCTTAAATTCTTCTAAATTAGATGTTGATCTGTTAATTTTTTATTTAAAACATTTTTTGCATATAGATTGCCGGCCTGATTTTTACAGTTACTATGCCACATGAAGTACTGAGACAGTTTTTCCATCTGTAGTTCCAGGTATCTAGTGTCGAATACATAGTTCATAGAATATAGATCATTTATAATATCAACAGCCTCCATAACAATTTCAGAAAATTTCTCAGTGTTTCAAAATCTCCAGTTGCATTGAACCAATCGTTTTAGTATTGATGGAACAATTTTTCCACCTATGAATTAATAAAATTGATTCTAAACTTATAATAGCCTTAGCTGATGTAATACATTTTTTATATACTTAATCAAGCCAGGCTGTTAATGTGTCTTGAACTGAACCGAATTTAGTGAAAAATTATTGTTTATTTTACACGGCATAGCTTACATTGCCTACAGTAACTTGCTTGGTTACACTAAAGTCTACTTCAAAGTGTAGACAATTAAACATTACACGTAAAGGAACAACACTGATTACAAATAAAAAATTGGTATAGAGACGGAACTGAGACTAAATTGATATAATATGATAATCACAATCAACCTTAAAGTGCAAGTTATAATTCTGTAAAAGAAGTTATATTTCAATTTACAAAAATTGATAAAAAATGCAAACATTTATTTTAAGACCCTTTCTTGATAGTTATATTATATTATATTGTGTTATGTTGTATTTTAAGACATAATATCTTAGAGGCTGTTTGACTAATAATCCAAGTTCCTTCGGAAATATATACCTATAGTAATGAAGGCTTAGAATAATTGCATATTATTACTATACAGAGTAGGCACTAATGTAGAAAACACCATGTAGAAATATTAATCACCTCTCTGTACAAAATATCGGACAACTGACACAAACATTTATTAAAAAAAAAAAATTAAATATAAGATAAATTAAACTACAAGTATAGTATTGAGAATAACATAGTAAGAGGATCTTGCTTGAAATATCGTAGGCTAAGTTAAATAATATCTAATACCTAAAAGTTAATACAACATTTTACACCGGGAAAATTACTGAAAATTTAATTTTCAATAAAACCACATCGGTTCAAACATAATTTAATAATTAATAATGATATAATATAACTAATAGAAAAGATATATAAATATATATAATATACAAAAATATATACCAAAAAATTAATATAATTTAATAAAAACGCCCACATTTCGAAAAAGAAAAGGACCTATAAAATTGGCCTAACTGTTAAAATAAATATACAAAAAAATTTTACACCGGACGCAATTTGAAAAATATATGCGTAATATGTCAAGAAGCCAAAGAGATCATCCAAATTCATATTTTATCAACCATATTATTCTTAACAGTAGTGAAGGATATATAATGAGTGTATAGTGCTTATTCTCATATTCAAATGGACGTTTACAAAAAAAACGCGATACGACCCTGAAAAATAAGCTAAATATATGGGAATCCATACTAATAACGAATTGACATGGAAAAACCACATAATCCACAAACGGAATCAAATAATATTTAAATTCGGAAAACTACAATTGATTTTAGAGAATCATTCTAATTAACAATGAATAACCAGCTGCTGCTTTTCAAAACAATATTATAAAATCGATATGGACATTTGGAATCGAAATTTTGGAGTACCTCAAGCAACACTAACTAATATTACAAAAACGTATTTAAAACTAACTAAATAAAGTTAAAATAAATTAAGTGTAGGTACAAAGTTATGTGATAATATTTGAAATATGTCTCTAATATTCTTTGGTTTCATGCACTAATGTCGATAGGAAATTTGAATCAAATAAATGTAATGGTTTTTCCCAGCGAAAATATCATGGAGCGTGCATTGGTTTGGAAAGAAATTTGCAACTTTCAAATTTTGCCAATCTTAGCCAATTCAAATTTAGCCAATTTTTTTTGTGATGACTATTTACAGTTTCATGAAATTATTAGAATCAGTAACTCGGAACAAATAATAATAATGACGAACAGTCCCGGATTATCATAAGAGCTACAAAAGCGCTTGATTCAAATTGTGATTTTTTTCACAATTTGTGTCACAGGATAGATGATATTGATTCTAAATCTAATGATAATAACAGCAGACAAGAACAAATGAATATTAAACATACCATAAAACAAGAGATAAACTATATAAGAAATACGAGACTTTTATAAGGATAAAAGCCAGGATCGACTAATAACAAACACTAAAAAATTGTACATCTCTTGAAAAACCACTTCAGATTATAATCAAAAACCAAGTACTTCATCAGAGCTGCATGAAGCATTAGAAAAATTTAAGAGATTAGATGAAAAATGGAGTAATATCAGTTTAAATCATTGCATACATTCTGTCAACCATGAGCTTGAAACTGAAATTACCTTCACTACTAGCAGGATTGGAAAGAGTCGATAATTCTAATGTTACATTAGATTCGGAATTATCATTAAGAACACCACAAGATCCGAAACTAATGCTAACAGCTCATTCAATAAAATAACTTCCAATAATATTAATAATTGCCCAAGCGAACTATATCAGCGATATCCAAATAGAATGCCCAGCATCTCCATCATTAATCGCATTCACCCCAACAGTTCCACACTTAATGTGTGAGCTTTGATATCATCTTTGATATCGGATGCTCAAAATATTTTTAACAAGAATACAGCGACATCTACAATAGCTGAAACAGTATTTAAACTTGAAATTACTTGGGACCGTATTGCCTGGGAAAGTAGGATAAAGAAGTTAGATGTGGCTAAAAAAATTTCACAACTCTTAATAAGAAAAGTATGTCCGGGGAAAAAGTAAAATTCATATAGGACGATGTTTTAATAGTAGCTTTCTTATTAGAAGATGCTTCACAACAATATAATATGCTTGTCCATCTTGGACAACCAATTTTTTCTACAAAAAATTTTCAATTAACGCCTGTAGCTGTGCGATCTAACTAAAGCAGTTATGTTTTTATGTTCTAACTTAGGTAGAATCACCTTTTCGTGCTCGAAGTATAATAATGTTTTGAAATACTAATACCTATGCTAAATATGCATGGTTAGTGATAGTTCCAAATAAGAATTATTTGCCAATTAATCAAATACGTCAATCATTATGGAAAGATAAACCTGAAAATAATTATACTAAACGTAAACAAGTAAATAGTAATTATAATTGTAACTATAAAAGTTATAAAATTAAATCTAATAAGTTAAGAAATAACTCTACACTAACTAAACAAAATTTTTAAATATAAAAATCAAATCTATTAATAAGATAAAATGGATTGTCTCACCAACTAATCAAAACTATTATTAACAAGCCAAAATCTAAATAAGAATATTCTATATAAGTCTAATTATTAAAAAAAACACTAAAATCTACAAAACTACTAATGCCAACCATATATCGAATTTAAACAAATCAACTATCAATTATACAAACTTCAGAAGAGGGGAAACACTAAATCCCTACCAAGGGAATAAAATACCTAATTTTCAGTTACAAACTAACAATAACAAAAACAAAAATAAATACTCAAACTTCATACAGAAACCCCCAAACGAACCCAAGTCCTACAGACCCTTTTCATTGATACCAATAATATCTAAGTTGTTTGAAAAACTACTTCTTAAAAAAATACAACCTCTAATAGGCAACGGAAACATTATACCAAATCATCAATTTGGATTATTAGAAAACAACATTCAGCTGTCGAACAAGTCCATAGAACAACTGGTGTCATCGAAAAAACATTGGAAGGAAAATGCATCTGCTCTTCAGTGTTTTTTGATGTTGCGCAAGCCTTTGACAAATTATGACATAAAGGGCTTATCTGCAAGATACGTCACTTGCTCCCTGAAACATATTTCGAACTGATCTCGTCATATTTATCAAAGCGATTATTTCAAATTAAACAAGGAGAAGATTCCTCTGCTCTACAAAATATTAACGCAGTTGTACCACGATATTCCAGAGAAAGAAGATGGGACGGTAGCTATTTTTTCAGATGGTACGGCCATATTAGCATTTGGTAAAAATAAAAATTAAGCTACAAATAAATTGCAACAAGCCAATAACAAAATCTCTATTTGCTGCAATAGGTGGAGAATTAAACTGAATGAAGCAAAATGCCTAAGCGTTAACTTTACAAATAAAAAAGTTAAGTAGTACATTCCAGTAAGATTAAAACATGTCATGATACCATATCAAAATTCTGCTAAACATCTTGGTATGACGCTTGACGCAAAGCTTAGATGGAAAGAACACGTTAAGAAAAGAAAAACTATAACTGGATCTAAAACAAAAACATTTGTATTGGCTAATTGGACGAACATCTACGCTTTCGACGTACAACAAAGTTTTGATCTACAATCAGATATTAAAGGGCATGCGGTATTCAAATATGGGGTTGTGCTAAACAATTACATATTCAAACTATCGAAACGTTGCAAAACAAAGTATTGCGATATTGCGGTTTGTTCACAATGCTGATATTCGTAGGGATTTCAGTGTTCCTCTCATAAAAGACGAAATAAAAAAATTGGCTGTACTCCATAAAAGTCGTATTTCTCTACATTTCAATGTCGAAGTTTCACGCTTAGCTGACATAAACGGACGAAACCGTTCGAACTGTGTTAGGAAAAAATTTATATCTCTATTATATCTCAATAATTGCTAATAGGATTTTGTTTGATCAAAGATATCTGAAGTAATAGAAAAAAAAATTGTATTAATGGTTAGTCTTAAAAACTAGTTTTAATTTGAAAAACAAAAAATGGAAGTTTTTGATGCGTTAAAGTCGGCACAGTCCTTCACTTCGTTCTTCCCCGGTACAAGAACAGAAGTAGAATACTCTTTTGATGATTTTCTTCTATCTAGAAAAAAAAATAAAAAATTCATACAAGGTGAAACATTTGTTATTGGTATTCCCATAAATTTCCCCAAATCTTCTACATCCAAATAATCATCGGATCTTTATCAACCCCTTATTCCCACCAATTGTACGACTAACTTAAAACACTACTGAAGTTAGCGATAATAGATATATCCTCTCTAGATTCAGAGTAACAACGTTCGACTATAATTAGAACTAAATCGAGATCCGAATGGTATCGAGCGAATGATGATCTACACCTTGATTTAAAAATACTGACAATAAATGAAAAAATTAAAAAGACAAATTTTAAATATTTAAAAAAAAGTATCAACCCATTCTAACAATTAAATTAACACTATGCCGGAAAATGAAATAATAAGAAATTGATTCAATTAATATAGATTTGAAGTAAAAAAAAAAATGTCCAATACAAAAAATATTATAAATTAAAATAAAACTAGGAGCCCCTGTTGAGTAATTATGACTCAAGTTTAAAGTTTAAAAAAAAAAACAGTAATTTACGTACTGACATAGACTTATCACGATTTAGCAGAAACCACTCGTGTTAATAAAAAGTTTTGTGGTTAGTAAGTTTATTTGGATACATAAATAAATCTCCTTCATATACTGATTCGTTTTCGATATATTCCCTATAGTAAGTGGCATTAATAAGTGGCATAGTAAGTGGCTAAAATTACTAAAAATAAAAAATTTTGTCATTAAAGAGAAGCGAAATAAAATGAAAATGTGTTTACTGCGCAGGTCCTTAAATGCTTGTCAATTATAATTATAGATTATTGATAGCATACGAGCTATAATTGTTTCTTAGGCATAAAATGTAAATTTATTTAGTTTCCTTTTATATTATAACCAGTTAGAAAAATCAATTTCAATTAATTAAAATTTCACATTATCACTGTATATTGTAGAAGCTATAAAAGAATTTAGTGATGGTGAAATCCATGAAGATCCAGCACTTAAATGCTATATGAATTGTATATTTCATGAAGCTGAAGTTGTTGATGATAACGGAGATGTTCATTTGGAAAAATTATATAATCGCATACCAGAATCAATGCGTGAAATAGCATTAAATATGACAGCAAATTGTACACATCCTCAAGGTGATACATTGTGTGAGAAAGCATGGTGGTTTCATCAATGTTGGAAAAAAGCTGATCCAGTTGTGAGTAAAAAAAATTTTAATTTCTATATTTACATGTGCGTATTTATGCACTTATTTGTTTTTTTTTTTTTAATTTCAGCATTATTTTTTGCCTTAAATACAAATGGACATGTGTGATATTATCAGATAATATTGGAAAAACTGAAAATTACTTAATCTGATATGATTTAAATAATATAATTTTATTTTTTATTTTGTATTTAATTATTTTTATAATATTTTTTGTTTGTGATTGAGTTTAAAATATTATTTTGGGTGTAAAGAGATTTTCAAAATATTAGTCTTTAATTTTTTTAATTTGATGATAAGATATCAGTTGCTAATGGTTTTATTTTAATTAATATTGAGTTGTTTTTTTTTTGTTTCTTGAAAATTTAACCAATAATTTATTAAAATTTTCATTCTTCAATTTTGACTCTTTACTTGGCAGTTTAGTTTTATTTTCATTATTTATTAAAAGTCTAGGTAATGAAATGTAATAATAAAGTATAAACATAACATTTATTGATAGTTGTTGTAATTTGATGGTCACTTAAATCTAATAAATGGAATTATTACGCTATTTCAGAATGCCTAGTTCCTCATTTATAATTTTACACATTTATTTAGTTGAAGGTATCTGATAATTGATGGTTATAATAGCTGTTATGTATTAAGTGTGCCAATATCAGTTACAGAACTATATTATTTAATAAATGAAAAGATGATTCAAACATGTGTGATGACAAAAAATATTATAATCATATCAAGAATTGATATGAATACGAATTTAAAGCTTGTTGTTTGTGTGCCAAGATTGTCATGGAGAATAACTTGGGGCATTAATAACAATAAATAAAACAATCAGTCTTGCAGGTGAACTAGATATAATTATATTCCAACATGTCTGAGTACATCCCAAGTACAATATATAAGTGTAGTTATAACCACAGAATCAAATATAAGCCTTCTTTTCTGGGACTACCGAATGAACATTCTTACTTGTTTTGTGAAAATGCATGGCATAATTTGTATATAAACTGTTTGTTTATTTTAATAAAACAAAATTTATTCTGTTTGTCAGAGCATGACACTAACAAAAATAGCTTTAAAATATATTTTTTAAAATATATTTTTAACGGTTTAAAAAAATAAAAGATAAAAATCATTATATTTTTAGTCTGTAAATTAACAAAAGTACAAGTATCTGCACCGATTTTAATTATATCCATCATTTAAAAGGGGCGTAGCGAATTCAAATATTTCTTCAAATTGTTCGAATTTTCAATTGGAAATTTCGATTCAAAATTTCACCCAAGGTATACCTTAGTCAATTTAACATACAAAAATTTTAACTTATCAAATTTCTGCAACAACATTCCCCATTTAAATTAAATTTTTATTTTTTTAAATAAATTATTACGTATAAGGTTGTTGTTTAAGATAAATCAATAATAAAAAAAAAAATTTTAAAAACTTGCTTTTTCGAAGGGAAAGGAAAAAATAAGTTATAGGTAATTCAAGCTCTGTTAAAAATTCTATGTATGTAATTCTAACAGCTGACTTCAGGCAGAAGCAAATAATGTTAGATAAAATGTTTGTACGAAAAAAGCAAAACTTGCAATGATAAAAGCAAGGAGCGTAAATTAAAACTGTGTGCTAATATTTTAAACAGTTATCAGGATTGACGAAAAATTTGATTCAAAAGAGAATAGAATCGAATTAACACAAAATTTCTGATCAATATGATATATTTTATATAGCCACGGACGACGCTTTGACGGAAATGACTGTATATGCTGTCGCAAAGAATTGAGTCTGGTGACAAATGACGGTAAATACCGTCTTAAGTTATATTTGTATTATTTCGTTCAAAAACCTTATATATTGTTATGATGCATCAAGTATTTTTGTTTTGTGTAATATTTTTTTTAAATGACGTAGTGCATAAAATACAGTCGTTTGATATTTTAGTAGTATTTATAATGCGTAGAATATAATTTTAAGAATGTGTGAAATGGTCCAACAAAAATTTTTATGACTGTAAATGCCGTTTTATTTACATGTAAATTAGATTAGTAGTGCATAAACTGTCAAACTGTAAGCATAGTTAACGACGGGTGTTCAAATTTAAAAATATTTTACACTTTTGAAATGTAAAAATATTTCATGGTGTAGTGTATAACTACTGTATTAAATGCAAAATATATTAATTATAAATATATTTCAGTAAAATGGACCCTTACAAAAGAGAACAACAAAAAATATTTGAATTATTTGAATCTGTGTCAGAAAAAGATTTTTCCAGTGATGATGGGGAATTTGGAAATGATCCCTTATACGTAAATCCTGGCATTGAAAGAGAAGATTCAGACGAAGATCAAAGCGATTCAGAGCTTGAAAGGGATGATCATGAAGTTAGTGATGTTCATGATCAATTAAGTCAAAACGGTAAATAACGTCTTTTGCTTACTAAGAGTAATACTTTGTTCAGGAACGCAATGATGGCATATACCATATCCACTCCACTCCCTCAAAAAAACCCAAGTTTGGCTATTTAGAACCATTAGCAAACCTGACATTAATCTAAATCCTAGAGATCAAAACTCATTTCCCTTCACAATTTTAAGTGTCCGTCAAAGAGTTAAGCAATTTCAGCAATATACCAATAACATTTCCTAACCAAAATACAATACATAATATTATTATAATTTATTTTACATTTTGTCCGTTTGGTGTATAATATAGGTAGGGTAAAGTAAATGGCAATATTGATATATAATAAAATACATACATCTACACGATACATCAATATAGTGTCAACTGCACTCTCAACAACTGTCAATTCGTCATGTATAAGTAATAAGTATACATAATTTGAATGCATAGAATTGCTTAGATTTATTCTAAGCTTAATGTTTTCGTGTGTTGTTGAAATAATTGAGAAGAGAATAATAATTAAATATAATAATTAAATATATATAAAATATATATTATTAATTTTTATAATAAAATAACAAAAAAGATAGTTTTAAAAAAATAATAATTTGACTCATAGGAGAGTGGAACTACAAAATTTTTGATATTAACATGACGCTTTAACCAACTGAGGTCATGCTGATTAAAATTCTTTCACCAAAATACATAAAGTAAACATTTTATTTGAGCCCACAATAAATTGAAATACTGGCATTTTAAACACTTCATAACGAAATATTGAGTACCATTTTTTATCAAACTTCCTTTAATTTCTAGGAGCGGGCCAATACTAGTCATTCTTTATAATGAAAAAAATGTTTAATGTTGGTTTAAATAATATGGAAAAATACATGGTATTGTCTTGACTTCGTCTTCATATAGTTCCATTTTGTTTTAAGTGATAACCAAATTGTGCTACAAATCCATTTTAAAGAAAATTGAAAAAAAGCAACAATGAAATTCTCTGATTGGTATATTACGGGAGCTTTCAAATTAGTCGTGACCACTACAGAGTGAATGTAATCAATAACAAAAATATAATATGATGGAACTAGGATTGAAGTTAAAATCTATGGCATCTATTTCATTCACAATACACAACTTTGTTGTTCCGGAAAGCTTTTCTTTTTGATGAATATTTTCGTTAATGCACCGTTTTGGGTGTTTTTCAAGCTAATCTATGAGACTCAACATTTTATTATAAAAATATTAATATTATTATTATTCCGCATGCATTAAATGTTCTAATAACATAGAACTAGTATTCTAATGGAGGGGAAAATAATAATATGTTAAGTTAACAAAGGCAAATATTTTTTTTTATGTTGCAAAATGTTCAGTTTAAAATTCTAAAATTTGAAAATCAAATTTTACGAATCGTAAAAACCTTTAGTTTATAATAATTGTAAAATTATTATTCATTTTAGTATAGAATGAACGTATGATCTTGTAGTACTCAACTTAAGTACATATCATATTTAAAATGTACAGTAAAAAAGTAACAACAGTACGTAAGTATTTTATTTCCATAAATACTTTGTATTTTATTATTTTAAAGTATGTATCTATGTATTACGTATGTACATTGTTGTTTTTCTTTTTGCTTTGCACAATAACAGTAAACAACTATTGTAGTAAATATCTGAAGTGTTCACATTTTCCACATCATAAATTATGAATAATGAGGTTACCATAATAGAAATAATAATAACGTATGTAATTGTATTTATGTATGTATGTAACTTATTCAAAATAAATTTTTGTAAATCGTTTTACCTTTCAAGTAAAAAAAAAAAAAAAAAGAAAAAAAAATTAATAAAAAGGTTTTTTTTTTATTTTTTTACTTACACACATCAGAACACAAACATTGTAACATTATTATTTACAAAACACAATTCGAATACTATTTACCGTTTTAAGGAAATAACAATAAATAAACTTATATAACACAATATATTTACATTCCCGTTATATATAATATGTATATATAATATAAAAAAATAAGTAAGTATAGGTGTGTCATTTTTTTTTTTTTGAATTATTTATTATAATATACATGGCAGTGTTACCATATAAATTGGTTGTAAGATACTAAAATTCTTGAAGTAATCAGTTCTTAGAACATCAGGTAACAACAACAATAAAAAAAAATTAACAATTGCAATACTCTTATAAAAAAAAAACAACTACAATTTTATTGAAAAGAAAAATCTGGAATAATATGAAAAATATTTTATTTTGTCAACAACTATAAGGTGTTGTTATCGAAGGGGTTTTTCGGATTTTAAAATATAAACTTAAAACCTACTTTTCCCATTAATTTTGGTTTTATGTATTTATCTTGGATGTGTTCTATTACTACAGACTTGCTGTTCATAAATTTTTTTATTTAAAAATCTAAATTTAAACGTTTCCGGTTAATTAAAATGTTGAGATGAAGTCCTTTTTCTTAAGCCATTTAGGTTCAATGACTTGTAATTTATAAATTGATAAATTGACTTGTTTGATGTTTGTTTATATAAATAAGTACTTCCGTTATCTTTAAAATTTTATTAAGTAACTAAGTAATTAAGTA
Source organism: Argyra leucocephala (assembly GCA_963942445.1). Classification (NCBI taxonomy): domain Eukaryota; kingdom Metazoa; phylum Arthropoda; class Insecta; order Diptera; family Dolichopodidae; genus Argyra; species Argyra leucocephala. The sequence continues at coordinate 23,457,084 of OZ012677.1, read as the reverse complement.
CTTCCATCATCTTCTATTTGAAGCTAACCTTTTCTTATGGAAAACTGGTACTTGCTTCGGATAAGGTTGTTGTTCTTCACGTTTTCTCAACCTTGCATCGCGATGTATCTTAATAAGTATGTAATTTAACTTTAATGATTCTAGCCGAAACATTGTTTCGCGATGTTGTTCTCATTTCCTCAGTTATCTCATTTCCTCTGTTGGATTTCTAAAAGTATTTGCTTTTCGCCGGAGGCATCTATTGCTATACGCTTGAAGTTTTCTGGTGATGTTGGCTGAAACTTTACATGTTTCGCAGGCGTAGAAGAGAACAGATTTTTCCTTTGAATTGAAAAAGTCTTATTTATATTATTTATAATGTCCATCACTATACGCAAAATAAAATTGACGTAAATGAAGAATATGAATAATGTCAAAATTATATGAAGAATATCAAAATAACTAGTTTTGGGATCATGATTTGAAAGAAATGAAAACTATTAGATGTGCTTTGCCCAACGCAAATACATACACATATACCTATACATAATTATACAACCAGGATAACGCCCATTAAACAAATAAAAATTACATACAAAATTATTAGAGAAGCTGAGCAGAGTTTAGTTAAAATTTATATTTTCTATGGAAAATTATATTATCTATAGATTTTCTGCGATAGCATTCATAAATAACTATTTTTACTACTATGTCAGCAGAAATTGACTGATTTAAAAAAAAAACAAATAAAATAAATTGAATTTATTGATAAGAATTAGTTTTCATTTCCGGTCATGAAGAAAAATTAAAATTAAAGTCCAAGAATCACTAAATAGAGTCTAGTATGAAATTTTACCATTTAATTTTGAACAAAAAATTGTCAGATCACTTTTATCAAATAATTGAAGCATATTTGACAGAAATTTGTACCATAAAATTTAACTATGAAAATTTACAGTCAATAGATAATCCCCTATCTGGTGTGCGATATACACTGCATTATGATCGTTTTCATATCGCTTCTTTATGTTTTATTTACAGTTGATTTTCCTACATTACACAACGCAATCTTGTCATTGTATACATTAGCCTTTTTTTCAAGTGTTTTCTCTCAAATTTTCACTTAATATTCAATTAAATTTCAAACAAACTTAAAAGACATAAATTATTAGTTAAAAAACTGGAGGTAATTGAATAAAGCATAATCATCTCTGTTCAAATCACTGTCAGTACTATATTAGTGATAACATGTTACCAAAAGCGGGCTAGAACAAATATTTAGAGCAAGGATTAACATGGAGGAAGCACATCGCAACCAAAATTAAAGAACTATACCTAAAGTTAACAAATTAATTTATATTGCCGAATTGTTGTAAGAAATTTCAACTCTTCCTGTATAAACGGAAAGGTAATCAATCTACTCAAGTTTATAGTGAAGCAAATATGATCATACGACATTGAGGTTTTAACAAAAAAATCAAGCAAAGAATGTTTTCAGGCAAAGGTTTGTGAGGCTTTTATTTATACGTTTTGTCATATACGAAACCCTTCAATCTGAAGTGGCTTGCAAGTAAAATTAGTGAAAGAAGAAATAACTGTTTCAATCAGCTCCAATTAAATAACTGCTTAAATGCACTTGTAAACTGATGAGACAATCAAATAATCAACTTGAGATCTCTATTCTCTAAAACTGTTTTTATATGCTCAAGCTTAAAGATAAAACTTGATCAACGGCTGTTATGCATAGAGAGGATTTACACAATATATATAATAAAATAAAGCTGTAGCTTGTAATAATTTTTCGCAAGAACTTTTTAATTTTTAAGAAAATTTTAATTCCCAAGTTTAATTTAAAAACCTAAAAAGGTTTAGTTAAAAACAAAAAGGTGCTTGTTCTAATTGAATAACTACCACTAAACCAATATTTATTTTGATAATTTATTATAAAGTAAGTTAATTTATGCTAAATTTAATGTTTAATCAAATGAAATTATAGATTAATTGAAATCAGTTTTTGAATTAAAATTTCGAATAAATTTCGCAAAAATTGCTAATATGGCCAAAAGTGCCAATTCTAATTAGGTAATGTTTAAAATCTTAGAATTTGAATTTACTTTTAATGTTTACAGTTATAAGATTTACGCTCCATGCTTTTAGGATTCAATTTCATTTATTTCCTTTCTGTCGATCTTTGAAAAATAAAATACGACGTGACACAATCAGACAGTATCAAGATATAACACAAATCGTGTAACATTTTTACGTCTTGCGTGTGATTGTGACCCAACTACTGACTAAAGTTTATATCGCAATATTGACATTGGGAATATGGATCAAGTGTGTGGCCATTGCAAAGCAGATAAATACAAAAACGAATTACCAGTAAATTTGCCAGAACTTAATCAGCGCCAGAACCATTATTAACTTTAGTATCTAGAACAACACCCAATTCAACACATTTTTTAACAAATATTCGAAAGGGCAACACTTGCTTCCAAATGACATCATTCGGTGCACAGATTATTAAAATGATCGTTTCATGCCAACATTAAAAGTTCAAGGTCAAATATATCACAATGCATGTTCATTATTGCCTATTCGAGATCAACAACATAAATTTCTACAGCTATATTTTTTTGGTAATTAATTCCGATGATGAAGCACCCGATGCGCAATTATAATATTTTAAGATTTCAAGCTTCGTAATAATTTAAAATTATATATTATATAATTTTCTGCATTTATCTGGATATTTGTAGGTCCGGCGGAATATTCCAACGCTTATACAAATTGCAATATGTATACAAATTGCTTTGGTGCTCTTTTTTTAACCCCTGTCTACCATGCTGAACCTTTGCAGGAAAAAATACCATTAAATGAAATATATTTTTTTAATTTAATGCTAGTCTTCTTCGCAAATAATAAGGAAAAATAAAAAATAATAATAATAATATAAATAAAACAAACAATTTTTTTGATTTATAATAATAAGGACTAATAGAAATTTTATCAATAGTTTAATATGGTATAATAACCAAAAGGCAAACAGTATTTAACACAAAAAAAACATAATGCACTTAAAGGTTATTCTTATTACTTAAAATTATACACAATATGCATATGTGTCTACATATTTTTTGTTGTTATGATAATGATCATAGCATCATAGTATTGCTACCGTATGCATAGCCTGTATAGTACTATAGCTATTATATATTGTATACTCTAGCCAGAAATGTGATGCGATGATGATTTAAAATTGTTATTTATTTATTTATTTTTTTTTTTTTAAATATATATATATATATATCTATATGATATATAAATTTATGATCATATATAATATTTAGTATTGTATTATGGGGTTAGCTTTTAGTTCTGCTGATTTACACATAAAAACAATAACAACTATACATTTTTAAAGAAATTAAATGAAATTTTGTACTATAATGTTTTATTTCTTATCTTTGTATATTTATAATTTTTAGGTATATTTTGTTCTCTTCAAGTGTGTATAAATGTATGTGTAGAGAGTGATGAATTTTTTTTAATATAGTAGGTAGGTAATATAGGTATCGGTTAAACCATATTGATTGTTGTTCTTCTTTTTAATGTATGTTATAAATAATAATTATGTATGAATTTTAACATGAACAGTTCGATAACGAATTTTTTAAATGAAATGAAATTTTAAATAACCGATCAATGGTTCACAAGTTATGAACAGTTTTGTAAATACCTATACAATATTATTGTGTTTTTTTATATTTACAATTTTATTTATTTTTGTTTTAAAATTGTTTTCGTTCAAAGTTGTGGGTCATTAAAAAATATTATTTGTTCGCTATAAACTTTGACGCCAAACTTACGCAGCGAATGTTATTGAATGTTAACAGGATTAGCTTAATTCTGAATTATACGATAAAGTTTCAATGTTTGCAAAAAGGATGTCGCTAAATGATTGAGCCTTAGGGAATAGAAAATTTTGCACCTTACTACAAATATTCTGTTTATATGGTAATTAAAAGCGGTATAATACAAAAATAAAGGTATGATAAATTAGTAAGCAAGTACGTATATTTTTCTTAAACTTGAAATGAAAACTCTAATGAAGGAAAGAAATGCTAGAATTTATTTTAGTTCCGTCTCTTATGGCGGGTTGCAAAGCTTGTTTAAAATAATATAATTTTATTATTATGTGTTTTGATGAAAAATATTATAATTAATTTGTAAGAATTTTGAATTACTAAACAAAGTTTACTTAAACCCAATATCTATAGGTATCACTTTGCTCCGTGTAATACGAACGTTGTTTTCAACTGGGTGAATAGTAAAGTGCACCGGGTCCGCTAGTATGATAATATAGAATGAACTATACACACATTTTTGTATTCACCAGAAATGAAAACATATTATTTTCGAAATTTAAAATATTGAATACCAATTTTAAAAATTCAAGTGTTAAAATAATATTTCAGAAAATTGCGATTTACCTAAAATAACATTGAAATTCTCATTTAAGCGCTGAATGAAAATTTATAAAAATAAATAAAAATAAAAGTAAATAAAAATAAATAAAAATAAAACAAAATCTGTGCTACTCTTTTATTCCTTTTTTTTTTTTTTTTAAATGTCAATGAATAACTTTAAAATAATTTTTTCTCATTTATATTAACCTGTATATATAATAATAATATGTGGCTATGTATATAATATTATAATAAATAAATATACATGGTAATAAATAATATTTTGTTGATTTTGAAAATATTTTCTTTTTTGAATATGATGTTGGGGAAAAGGAAACCAGAAGTTATGTGAGTACATTTTTTTACATTCATATTTAAATTTATTTATATCGTAAGGATACATCAAGAACATATTTGATTTTATAATATAAGGTTTGTAAAACATTAAGGAAGCAACAAAATAATTAAAAGTGATACTTCGCAAAAATATACATACAACAATTGACGATGTAACTTGAAAGTGTATACAATTTAAAAGACTGTAATGACACTCAATAAATCAATTCTAAGAAAAATTATAGAATTTGGTTGAATAAAGTTTCATTACGCACAAATCTACTTAACCCAAATAATTGTGTTGGATGTCACTTCAATTCCATTCTTCTATTAAAACACTATAATTCAACTTTAATTATTACTGTGACCAAAAATATAAAATACTGAGGAAGTACTGATCCCAAAATTTAAATTTAATTTATTCATAAATTTACAATTATTAGTTATTTATTGATTTTATCATGTCCTATGATTTTTCAAAATTAATTACAATATTGCTTCACTAAAATATGTTCTAAAATTGCTTAAGAATCGCCTGAACAAAATCTGAACTTCATATACAATGCGGATAAGTCGAATGGGTGCATCGAAAGCAATTTTTTTATTTTCAGGCCTGTTATATGTAGAAAAAATAGGATCACTGAATGTACAATATTGTAAACTGTATTGGGTTATAAGAAAAAATTCACTTTTGTTAATATAAAATTAAATACTGATCAGGAAACAAGTCAAGTATTTGGAAATTTAGGTAAGTTACAACCTGAATTTCACTAATCAAGTTGATAACGCAATTTCGAAAAGCATCAAACCTCTAATGACAGCGAATGGGTTGTTTTACAATAAAACAATCCAGCCCAGAGTAAAATTGATAGCCTATCAAATACTTATAAGGTCAGTGCTGGTATATGGAGCACCCATTTGGTATAATATAAGTGTTAGTACTATGGAAAAAATTAAGCAAATGGAACAGAAATGCATTACAGTTTGTCTGGGGAAAAATAGATCACCACAATCAAGCTTTAAAAAATATTATTCCAACAAGTTTATATATAAACTAGCTAATATAAACAGATTTGATAATTTTTTTATCAATCTGATTCGTAGGCATTTCGATACATCAATAAGAAATACAGCAAATGGCTGATGTTTTGTGTCCCCAGAGTCCTTTATTTATCTAAATAAGAATGATTATATTATACAAAGCCAAAACTATGTCCCAATATTATTTCATTCTAATACACGAGCTTTATGTAAAAGTATCGATTTTGATCCTCAAAATTTACTTCAGGATCAATTAAAATTGGATATATTCATCCCGGATATGGACAAAAGATATAAAGTTGAATACTGGTGGTTGGAGGAATCTCCATTAAATAGATTAGGGTTATCAAGGACATAGTGCAATTCTGAAATGGACATTGAAGTACAATAGATCTTAAGAGGTCGCGGCTACTTAGAACCCCCCAATTTACACAAAAAAAAATAGATTAGGATAGTTTAACTATAAAATGAAGTCTTAAGTTTAGGTTAGGATAAGTTAAGTTTTATTTAGTTTATAAAATTTTTTTTTGTTTTTTTTTTGAGAATTAATTTGGGTTTTAGTAAAATTTTACCAATAATAAATAGTTAGTAAAGATAATAAAAATGAAAAATGATAATAGTAATAGTAATATATATATTCAATTCTCAAATGGAGCGTAATCGCTCATATAGAGTGTATTATTACGTCATGATATATGCAAAAGTAAATTAAGGGTAAATACATAAGTTAAGTTGTAAATTTGGTATAGAGTAGAAGAAAATATTAAAAATACAATTTAGAACGAAAATTAATAAAAAATTTGTTTAAAATTATGTTAGTTAAATAAAGAAATAGCCACCGATTTTGTAAATAAATTTTTGTTTTTTTCGTTGTAATATTTGATGTTAGAAAATAAATACAAGAAAACAAAAAATATATTTATAATCAAAACAAAATTTATAATCAAGTCATAAGACCAATTTGAGTGTATGGTATTCAACTATAGGGATAGATAGCTAAAATCAATATTGAATCAATCCAAATCTTTGCAAAAAATCAACGATTCTAGCTACAGCAGAAACAGTCACATTCATCGCCACCTTGATATCAACGAGATGTTTGTATTAATAAAACAATGAATAATACATAAAGTAGAATTGCTCCAAGATGTTAATGTCGAGACGATACTGACCTTGCAGACCACCGACAAATTGGTGTCATTTAGAGGAAATTAATAATGAAATAATAATTGGAAATTAATTAATATTTGTAATTAATCGCTAAATCTTATAGGAACCCCTGAATTCTTGAATTTATTCGAAAAAATTATACTTAAAGTCAGACTCGACACTTAGATTTTTAGTACTTGGTTGATATATTTGGTACAGCATCTTGGACTCTCTGTTCGGTATCTATTTATTGCAGGGTGTTAGTAGTTAAATTATATTATTGCTGGCATGTTATGTTAGTTTATTTACCAACTTAAATTTTTTTTAATCATTTGCGAACCATTCATACATTACATTAACGATATTTGATACATACATTACATTACCAAAATTTGATGAATCTATCAAGTTGCTAATGTTATGTGCTACATTCTTAAATTTACAAAAACCAATAATAATAATAATAATTGATAACAAGTACAGATTTTGGTTTTCTTCCTTAAATTGCTTTCGTGTGATTGTAATTTTTTTCTATATTCATTCTAGTATCGTTTTTTTAACCCTATACATATGCAATTTTTCTACATTTTATAAATAGTTTATTTACAAGAAGCTTACGGCTACACGCCTGGTGGTACAGTAAATATAACATTTGTCTTTCAACCGAGTGATCCCAGGTTAGAGCCGGATGAATGCTACTGTGTATTCAACGAATAAATTTACCATTTAAAACATACTTAGATTGAGTCATTCTTTTATACGATAACATTTATCTTATTTAACAAATATTTAGATCATAATATTTATATAGGGCTTTTTTAAGACACAATTCTTTACTTGTTATAACAGACACAGAGTTTTATAGAACATAGACAATATGATCTAAGTTTAAGTATTTGCAACAAAGCCCTTTATATACTCATTAAAACTTTTTATATTTCTTTTTCCCATTTCCATTGTTCTCTATGTTGCACACGATATTTAAATCTGAGTGCAAAATTTTGAGAGTAGTAGTACATATTGGATATGAAGATCTCGCATACATTTTCTTTTGTTGGCATTTAATTTAGGACCAAAATTTATCTATTAAATACTTTACATTCTTTAAATTATCTGTGGAAATATCTCTTCATCCTCTATTTGAAGGATAACATTATACTAAGGAAAGCTTTAAAATGTTAAAATGTAATATTGTGATAAGATTTGCTTAAATGATTGAACCGTGCGTGAGCATGGGACGCTCAATTAGTTTTAATAATAAATATAAATGAATGAAAAAAAAATGATATTAGGATGTTAAAAATAAAATTAAAAAAGTACTAATTTAATAGATGAATCATAAATAAATTAGAAAAAAAAATTTAAATAATTATTTGAATTTCTAGAACATTAGTTAACACATATTTTATTAGGTAGTAGTTGAAATAGGTAGGACTACCTTACTCATATGATTCATTTTAGACTAAGATAATTAATAGACTTTGAAAATGAGTATAATAGTATAAAAATAAAATCAGACATATTTAAAAAAATAATGTGAGTTAGTAGATTAGATTTTATTAGTTTACTTTTAATATTTTGCACTTAATAAAAACTTAAAGATTACAATATAAACATAAAAAAATTGGAAGTGTCCTGTGTGCGAGCAATTGGGCTCTTTTGAGATTTTTTGGGGCTCTTTAGGACCAGATTTTTTCAAAATATATATTGACGACATATCACGCTTAGATCTTGCAGGATCTATTCAACGGCATATGACGATGCTATTGTAAGATGTGCTGCGCCAACAGAACATGCATTGAGGAATTCCATAAAAAATGATTTAAATAAAACAGAACAACGGATTAAGTATGATAAACTGCAACTAAACGTTAAAAAAACAAAAATTTTGTTAATTGGCAATAAAATTTATAGATCCTTGATTTTCTCGCATAATTTTACAACCTTATGCACTGTTGACAATTTATGTTATTTAGGAACGATAATTGATAAGAAGGTCAAATGGATAGATCATATTCAAAAAATTATCCGCAAAATTTCGCCATACCTTTTTATTCTTCGTCATGTTCGTAAATTTATTTCCAGAAACGCTTTATAAACCATATATTATTCCTTTGTATTATCGCACATAACTTATCTGAACCCAACATGGAGTGGAGCAAATCAGCAAATATTACTTCAGTTAGATATCTTACATAAGAAAGCTATCATAATAATTCACTCTTATCCAAATACATTTCCTACAGATATGCTATATTCAGAAATGATAAACATACACAGTCACAACACTAGAGATTGTTCTACTTTTTACTTATCATTATTTAGAGCAAACCAACAAAAGAATAATTGTATGTTTAAATGTTTTAAGTTATATAATGAACTTCCAACAAAATTGAAACAAATTGATTCAATTTGAATTTTCAAAAATGAAATAAAATATATAGCTAATGGAATAATAAACTATGTGCTGATTATAATAATGTAATGGTAATGATTATGATTTATGATAAAAATTTTATGGAAACAATCTAGTTGTTGAAATTGCGTTAGCAGGTGTGAAAAAAATTTAAGACTTATAATGTAAAAATTAAATAAAAAAAAAAAAAAATTAAACTATTTAATTTGGCAATTATAAATTTATTTACAAATTTGTTTTTTTGTTTTTTTATTTTTTATATTAATTTTTTATGAATTTTATACCTATTATTAACCTTTTCGTCTTCTTAATAAAAACTCGTTAGCTTATTTTAATTAATTTGAATTATATACAAAAAAACAATAAGATCAGGCAGCTTAAACCTAAGCTATGATCAATAAAACTAAATTTATTTATGTATTACGTATACTATGTATATATATTATGTATTGATATACATGAATTATAAAACAAAATGTATTATTGAAAACAAAATAAAGAAAAAAAAAAAAAACAAAAAATAATATATAATAAATAGTCTTTCAGACTTATAATATTTTATGATATAAAAAAAACTTATTAACATTTTGGAAATTCGCCCCCTTATCTCTAAAATTTAATATATTTACATTATAAGAAGAGGTTACATTTCACCTTCTTATTATTCCCAACGGTGTGTATACAAAATAAAACAAATGGATTACCAAGTGTTTTTCTTCTTTTTCTATTATTCCTATTCCTATACACGTATATCTATTCAATCTATCTCTGCCTATCTATTCATCGGAACGTCCATTCATTTAACCCAACACTTAATTTCATAAAATTTCAAAAGAATTTTAAATCAAAAATTACGTTTTTTCTCACACTTTTATAAAATCATAATGTAAATGCAGGTTTTTTTATAGAAATTTCAGTCAGAAAAAAAAGCCGACAAAAAACCATCTTACATAACTAATTTACAGTTTGAATTTTTCATAATACAATCAAAAACATCTGTACTTCAAATATTTTCCAAATGAATACGTCATAAGAAAATTTCATTCAAAAAAAAATGTCAAAATAAATTTTTATTATGTTAGGATAATATTTTGTGGAATATTATTTATTTATTTTGTATATTATTATTGTATATAATAAAAATACATACAATATATTATTATATTAAAAATGTATGTGTTAAGTGCAAATAAAATCATAAATGTTGAAAATTTGCATAAAATATGTATGGTTTTCAATTGCTATTGTTAAAAATACATTTTCATATCATTTTCTTATTCATACCCCTTATTCAAAGCATTTTTGTTCGTGTGTTTTTTTTTTTGTTTTTTTTATTTGCTTTGTAAAATGAAATATCAAATTTTATAGGTGAACTATTTTTCTTTTTTTATTATTTTCTTTTTTACAATTATTTACAAAATAAAATACCAATTTACTATCTATGTTCATTCAAACCATACACTTTACTTTGCCAACTTTGGTGTTATATGGAATAGCCATTTTGGTGATATAACTTTTTGTTGTCTCTAGCTATTTCAATTATGTCAGATAAATTATTGTTAAATATAGAAGAGTAGGTATTTCAATAGTAAATTAGGTAAAATAATTGATATTAAAAGTTCTAAGACGTGACGTGAAACAAAAAGGAGGATAATGATTACAATATTATACAGACAGATTGTCGTTGCAGTTCTTTTACTGTATTGCACAGTTACAAATTCTATATTAGAACTCTATAATTGGCTATTATCAACTCTAATTAAACCTATTCTGGGTCTCAATTTACGTTTCGGGACATATAATATAATTTAATGTCATTCTAGATTATTGTTTAGGTGCCACTTTATCTTTGCTAAAAAAATCTCACCGCTGCAGACGTAGGACTTTCTCTTTAGATTTTTAACTAAAGGATTGGTATAAACTTCTGTCTTTTGTTTTTTTTTATTGCTTTGTCGTGTGATGTTTATTTGTAAATATTATGGAATCCCGTTTTTCTTTAAAAACCGTGATAATTTTCTTTATAAAATCTTTGTATAGGATTTCTAGATTTTAGTTATTTCCCCACAGCTCGATGCAAATGGTTAGGTTGATAATCATTTCAATTCAATATATGACTATACTTTATTATTTTATCTTATCGACGACTCTACCTCCTCAGCCATTATTATGAGTTTTTGAATTTTATGACTAAGTTAGTAATACAACTTACATTTTTTTTATGAAGATCAATCCAGAGAACGTATAGTCTGATTTAAATTGAATTTCATTTTATACTTCACTTTACTTGTGTCGCTCTTGAAATTATTCAAAAAATGTTGGCCACGTTACTCTTGCTCAAAAAATATCCAACTTTTTTATTTTGCAAAAAACCAAAATATATTTTTGCATATTTTTAAAATTTGCAAAGAAAATTAATTCTTCAAAAAGAAGCAATCAGAGCTTCTAATCGCAAGTGATCCAATATATCTGACTGTAATTTAGACTGATATGTGGCATTCAAATGATTTCTGTAGAACCTGTAAAAATGTAGAGAAAGATGAAACAACCCTACACATCCTTAGCACCTACTCCGAAATGTATCAAAAACTACAAACCCATCTAGAACCTTATATTCTAGACTACCTGGTGATCTTGCAAACATGAAAATTGGGTACCTACATCAATTTGTAAAATACCCAAATTGATCGCAACGGGTAGTTAGATTCAATTTGAGTATTTAACAAAGCGATACAGGTACGATGTAGACATAAATTATTGATGTCTGTGATAAATCACAATTAAGGAACCTTTTTTATTTAATTTTTTTTTTTTTTTTTATATAATTCCAAGTCTATCGGATGCACACCCTAACTGCTTTTACACAGATATTTGGTATACACAATAACATACACTTTGTCTGTAAAATTTTTGTGGTATAAACTAATTTAAATGTGGAAAACTGTATCTACTGTAGAGTACTTCGCTTTCATAATAGCATAGTTTCCATTTTATTTTTAGTGATAACCCAAACTCTATACTATTTATCATTTATTTTATCCCAATGATAACCAGATCGAAAAATCCAGAAAGCATTTTTTGGCGTCGTCGGGAATCGATACTGGGACCTTTCGGATGCAAGGCAGGTACTCTACCTCAGGTACGCCACCCAGCGTTAAGTATGCCACCTCTAACACCTACCTTTATTCTTTTAAAATATCTACAAGAAATTTCTACAAAATAATACCAGGAAAAACAAAAATTTGAAATAAAATAGTTTTATTTTTATGTTCAGTTCCTAAAGTTTTTATGCTATTTTGCCAAATTACTTAATCTAGCTTTCTCTTATATCGTAAACAGCACTTCATATTTATTTTATCGACTTTTCAATTTTTTGGCCTTGAATAGCAGTATGCTTGTTCCCAAAATATCTGCTACCTCTGAATGTCATACAATATTTTTTGCTCCAATTCAAGTGGAGGTGACAAATCCAGTCTTAAACCAGATGAGAAATGTGGGACAATAATATTAAAAATATAATCTACCGTAATAATTTTACCGTTGAAAATGATTGAAACAATGTCGAGATTTTCGAAAAAGTAAACGTTAGTGGGTATAAAATACATAAAGGCAAGATATACAAGATTATAAGGTTAGTTTAGCAACGATAAGGGCAAGATAGAGTAGTACCAAGAGATAGATAGTATTTTACTTCTTGGATAGTCGTATTTTAAAAAACAAATATATTTTAAATATTTAAATCTATATTATAATACACAAGAGCACGATTAGTAAAGGCACACTTTTCGTGGTTTTTCGTGTGCCTTCGTTTTTTTCTTTTTTCAATCAATCAATGATGTAGGCCATGGGGATCGAAATAATTTTTTATTTTAGCTCAGTTGGTTGAAGCGTCAATGTAAGTAATGTAAGAAATTTTTTTGAGTTCAATTCTCTTTTAAGTAAAATTTTTTTTTTATTGTTTTTGGATTATCGCATTTGGTTTTTTGTACTTTTAGTAGGAAAATAAAATTAATTAGAAGGATAACATTAATATAAGTTTTAAAGGAAAATTTATAAAATATAAGTATTTCCTTTTCAGATACATGAAGTTTATAGGAATTTATATAATTTTACAGATTAACGCTTTTTAAAGAAAGGTATATTCACCAGTATAAAAATTAGATAACTGAAATGACTTATATTATTATGTTTATTGAACCTATATTGAAATTCTATTGTTCAAATTTATTTTATAGACTGTATAATAGTTAGTTTTAATAAAAAGGAATATAGCGGATATTTGATTTGTTGACATACTAAAATCCCCTTGCAAATCTCCTGTCAGCCAAAAAAAAAGGAATTTTTCGAAAGATAAAAAAATAATAAAAACAAATTAAATCTTATAAAAAAAGTCTAATTATATCTGATAGTTTTGATATTTTATTTTATAAATAAAAGAGTTTATTTTATAAAGATTGACTTAAAACTTTGAACATTTTTATTTTTTTATGGTTTGCTATTGATTTTACTATTCTATATATTGTTGTCAGATAACTTTCAACATCTCAAATGTTTAATCTTATGAAAAATCATTTTATTGTGCCGTTTCACAGAAAAATTGTTTTCTTTTGCTCGGCCGGGTATGTACCCGGGGGTTTCTTCTAGTATTTTTAAATTTTAATCTGCCATCAACAATATACATATCTACAAGATATTATCTGCCTTAAAATGTAATATTTAAAAGTAAAAATTAATTAAACTAAATTGAATAATGACAGGAGTAGATTTATTAACGTGAGTAAAATAATAAAAAAAATATTTTAATAAACTAATAGAAACCACAATGTGTTTTATAAATTTCAAAATATTGGACCTGATTTTTTGATAATACTACTATTATCTATTTCCCTGTTTTAATTATTATTTTGGTTAAAATAAAATGGAATAGAAATTTAAAGGGTAGATTGATATCATAAATTGTACACATTTCTATGATTAATTTCTTCATTTTTTTTTTTTTTTAATTTTTGTATGGGCGTTATTGTGATAAATTTTTACCCTTTATTTACGTTAAAAAAAATTATAATATTACAATAATTTTAAGATTGTTAGAATATAAATCGTTGTTAAAATAGAAGTATTTATTTTGAAAGAAAAGGTAATCTAAAGAAATATTTAAATTCAATTATTATAATTTGATCAAAGAACATTGCAAAGAACAGCTGTATACCAAAATATGATCCAGAAAGAATAATTGAAGATATATACGATCAGTATAAAAAGTTGAAGTATATATTCCGTAGACAAATCATACATTTCATTCCCAGAATCTTGCAATTCGAGAACACGATATTTAAATCGAAAAGATTCGAAGCGTTTGGTGCAGGTTTTGAAGGTTCAAATTTATTCTTCTTAACATTCCTGCAGACCTTTGTGCAGATTTCTTCCAGTTAATTTCTGAATCTAGTATAAGATATTTGATGGATATATCCAAGATATTATTGTACGTATTATTGTAATTGCCATATTTAATTGACATGCTTACACTTGTTTTTACAAGCATAATATATTTTACTTTCTCTGGGTTGACTCTTGATCCGAGGACATCCAACAGTGTATTTTGTTCATGTCCTCATTAGTGTTACTGTCAATATTTATAAAATTTTGAGCAAAATATACAGTTATACACTTTGATAATTTACTGCTCTGTACTGTACTGTACTACCAAATCATCTGCAGATAAGAATGCTTTGCTACTAATTGATATTGTAAAGGGTTTCCCAATAGAGATGATACAACTTAAAAATTAAAAAAAAGACATAAATTATTCAGTGAGACACAAACAGTTATTTGAAAGGTTACATAAAATATAAAGTTAAATAAATAAAAAAAAAAGAAGAAATTTAACATTTTTCTGTGTCATTCTCCAGTGACTGTTACTTTTCAACCATATTTGTTAAAGAAATATGGACCAATCACTCAACCAGCATTAATAGCACACCAAACAGTGATTTTATCTGAATGTAATGGTGTTTGAACAATTTCGTGTGGATTTTTAGCAAACTCTGCAATTTTGATTATTTTCATAACCATTCGAGCTTCATCAGTGAATGAAATTTTTCGGTAAAAATGTTCATCATTTTCAAGTTATTCAAGAGAAAAATTTCGAAACGTTGTTCAAGCGTGTCTCTTTCCATGATTAAATGACATAACCTACACTGGTATATCATACACTGAACACAAATGACATAATAAATGTCAACAAATAATACGCAGTGTTGCCAGTTTGACCATTTCAATATGTATATCATCCCTATTGGAAAACTCTTTGAAAAACCGCTAATATAACAGAAGAATGGTGTTGGGCTTATAGCCTTAACTGCCTTAACGAACTCCATCATAGTCTAAATTTCTTACATCACTTCTTAAGTCTTGTCCGACCGTGAATCGCTGTCTGTTTTTCACCATTTTGACACCAACTGTGTTCTTTTCATAATTCCATGTTCAAACAGTATTCAGTTTACAATTGTTTTATTAATTGCATCGAAAGGTTCAGTGATATTGCATTGGTATTAATTTTTTTTTCCTTTCATCTTCAAGATATTCCAGTAGTTGATTATTGACACAAGATTTTATGATTTTGCTAAAAATTTACATCGTCATTGTTTTTGTAAATTGCTAAAATTTTATTTATTTTTAGATAGTTTGGCATTTTCCCTTATTTAAATGAACTACCAATAACTTGTGTTAGTAGAAACGATAGTTCATTCTTATATAATTTTACTAGATCTACAACAGCTGTAATTCCGTATCTTTTGCTCTGATTTAAATTTTTTTAAGGTATTAATAATTTAAAATATAGCAAATATAACAATAATTTAATCAATAAACAATGTTTAATTAATATGGCACACCGTATTTTGAAGAAGTAACAACAAATCAGACGTAAAAGTGATTCAGTATTGCAATGCAAGTTCATAGTTTTCGAAAACATTATTAATAACAGGTTCCAACTTTTGTACCAACAGATCAGACTCAAAAGTGATTCAGTATTGCAATGCAAGTTCATAATTTCCGAGATCATTATTAATAACAGGTTCCATTTTTTGCAATTTCAAAAATAACAAAGTAATTTGATAAACATTGCAGCTAATATAAAAATGTTTTAGAAGTTATATAGTATAAACAGAATTGGGGCGACTAGCGACAGATACAGCTACAAATTCTCACACAAAAAAATAGCCCCATACATTTTATATGCACATAAACACAATTGCGGATACTGTAGATTAATTGTGGATTTCTATTCTTGTATCCGTCGCCCAGCTACTTTTGGCAGCATATGATTTGGCAGCATATTAATCGTAAACAATTTCCAACAACATTAAAATATAAAAAGTAAATCTGTTTTCTTTTACATTCTTTGAAAAGGCTTTAGAGGAAAAATTAATAAATTTGATTGATAAATTTTAAAAAATTAATAAACTTTGTATCCGAAATTGTGTTTATGCCAGCAATGCGTATTTATCGCCAATATCTGTATCTGTCGCTAGTCGCCCCAATTCTGTTTATACCAATATTGTGTAAGTTTATAAATAAAAAAGTATGAATATGGGGAAACATAATAGGAAAATTATTTACTCAAGAGTAGAGTTTTCGGTATATTAATTTTCATTCTACAACAAATTTTCTCATTAGAAATCAATGGTATTGAAAAAATTTTTGAACACTGGTATTAAAAATATTTGCTTAAAACTCTTCATTAAAATATCTTATGAATTCCAATTTTTATTTTCCTCTATTTCCTGTGTAGTAATAATTTACCAAAAAAAGGGTTACAATAATTATTATTATTATTTATTATAAATAATTTTCTGTTTTTATAATAATATTTTAAATTTAATTTAGAACGACAGGAGGACAACATCAAAAAATTTACTTTTTTTTATCTTCCCAAAAAAAAAAAAAGAAAACATAATATAAAAATTAATGACACTTTTTATTAAAATTGAATCAACCCATAAAATATACCTAAATTCTGTGGCTAGAATTTGATTAAGGAAACATTGCGTAATTAATCATATTTTTTTTTTTTTTTTGTTCTTATTTTTCTAATACTACAAATCAAAGGTATAAAAATGTCTAAATTTGTTTTTTTTTTTTCTTTCATTTTCATAATAATTTTATTCTATTTAATAATTTAAATTATAATCAGGAACTAAACTTTATAATTGTTGTAATTAAATTTTTGTTTTGTTTTTTTGTTTTTACAAAATTTCCAAGGATATCCTAGAAAATGGTAAGTACATTAGAAAAAAAAAAGTAGACCAAAAAATATTTTTCTTCAAAAATAATTATATTCGATAAAATATTCAACGTGGAACAAAAAAATCCTTAGAATTCCTTCTTATTTTAAATAATGAATGGTGAATATTCAGAAGTGTATTATTTTTCGAAAAAAAAAATCATTCAACAGAAAAGGAGTACAGTAGTGGAAAATGAAAATAGCCACAGTGGTATTTTAAAACAAAAAAAAACATTTTGTAAATTTGATATTCATTTTGGAATTGTTTTCCCAATAATACAATTTTGTATAATTATTTTTATGGCTTAAGTGTTAATCCATTTTACTAAAGCTTACCCAAGATGGAAAATAGAATTGTAAATAAAATTATAAGATTTAAACGTGGTTGAAAATTATGAGAAGTTACGTGTTAGAATTTTTTTTATAGTATGTAGTGATTTGAATGTTATTGTGGTAGCTTGATCAATTATGGGGTATACTTCTTTTCTGGCTATAGCAATTAGATTATATTTAGAATTGGATTAGATTATATTTAAATATACCCTCTACCAATATAGTCGCAAATGGGTTTATTGTGTCTAACCGTAGTAATGCTATTGAGGATCTGAGTCTTTAATGACGCCTAAACTCTGGATATGCTCCCATTGTTCGCAAAAAAGTGTCCCTAATTGAAAAACTCTGGTACGAATGATCCCTTCGCATATTCAATAGATTCTTTCTCTATCTCACAAATTCTGTTGGAACGATTTTATAAAGATGTTTCTTTACTTTTTTCTTTTGAATATAAAGATGTTTCTTTACTAGGCTACGACTAGTTGTTGTACTTTAATCGCATGGCAACGACATTCACTAAAAATTAACTTTCACCTTGATTCCGTATTACGTAATCCGTCCGTATGTACTAATATATTGAAATCTATAATTACGCAATATCAACATGTTTTTTAGGCAAAAAAATTTCATTAAATCCATAAATCGAATGTCGAATTTAATTCAAATGTTATTTTACTTAAGTAACCTATGAACTGAATCGTACCAGCTTAAGTAATTTCGTTAAGAAAAGGAGTTTCTTAACGAAACTGAAACTTAATAAGTAGGATTAAGTATGGCTAGTTGATTACATGTAAACTCATAAGACCGTACATGAGTTTGACATTTACTTAACTTAATTTACTCGCCATAACTATGGCTAGTCACGCCTAATGTGGTTCATAGAAATAGAGAATAGAAAATCGTCAACGGGCACAACAATTTTTACGACAACTTCATTTCGTAGTAATCGTTTTATTCTCTCTTTTTAACGATTTATAAACGTTTATTGTTCTAAGCGGCATTTACACGTAGGATTTAATCCAAATCAATTCACAATTAAATTCACGATGAAATCCATGTAACATTTACACGTTAAACAAAATCCATACATTTTTTTTAAATAGCTACCTAAATGTTAAAACTTTATGGCAAAAGTACAGTGTGCGTTAAGTTTTTTTAATATTAAAGAAATGTTTCGTATAAAATAAAAATTAAAAGCCACAATACATTTTTAATTTAAAAAAAAATATTGTCGTCAAGCCGTTTTTTGTTCGCTTCGTTTTTAATAGTAATGTCTTCGTAGCTGGGAGTTCACCTAAATCCCAAAAAAACAAATCACAAGGAACTATTAATTTTTTTTATGTATATATTTATAAAATAAGTATATATTTATAAAATTATATACTTAATACATGAAAACAATTCACCAAAAACATGGTTCCAATAAATGAGAATTGGGGGTTTTATAGCGGCAACCCCCGACTTTAAAAATAAAATAATTCTTTTTTTTATATATTTTTTATTAAAACTGTGCTGTATACTTTTACCTGCCGTCGACAACAACAGAGTTCAAATAAATGAGGAGCATTTTAGAGTTCCATTCAAAATCAGAGTTATAAGCCTTTTACAGAATATTTATATATAAATGTGTATGTGAGATTTTGAATTAGGAACATTTTAGTGTTGGAGTCAAAAATCAGGGTTGGCCCTTTTTCCAGAATATTTACTTTAATTATTTTTTTCTTTCTAGAAAAAACAATTACCCAAATCTCGAAATCCCTAAATTATGTGTTCGTTTTTGGTTTTTGGTACAGCCATTCTGTCATTTAATGATTCTCAGAACCGCAAGAGTTTTATTCATACTTAAAATAAAATGAGTACAAACATTTAATTAATGTTGCATTATTTTTCTAATACACCTAAAACAAAAAGCTTTTCTAGATAACAGTAACATAGACAGCAATAGAAATAACAATATTGTAGCTCGGTTAATTTTAAGTTAATTTTTAAATGCATAAAACTTTGTAATTTGCTAATTTAAGATTTTTAATTTGGTATTTTTTAATTAGGGATTTTGTAACATTGGGATTTTGTGATATTGGAATTTTCTAACACTGGCATTTTTAATTTTGGTATTTTGATTTTGGGATTTGGGTTTGGTATTTTGATTTTGAGATTTTGACTTTGGGATTTCGAACCCAACCCTCGTAGCCTTTGGTTCTTAAAAATGTATTTTTACAATTTTTAGAAATAATGTTCCACAAAACTTCTTTTTATTTATAGAAGTTGATAAATTTTAAAGCCTCCAGTAAAAAATTTAGTTAAAAAAATTAAAAATCCAATTCAATAAAAAAACTTCCAGTACCTACTTTCAAATATAACTGACTAAAAAAAAAAAAAACGAATTTTTGTGCCAAAGACTTTGTTTATTTTAAACCTTGTGTCAAAAAATATTTATTTTTTTATGGATTAGTTCTTAATTTTTTATTAATATATGTTAATAAATTTAATTTTTGGCTTCAAGCTTCTTGTTTGAGATCAAATAGTGAGTTGTAACAAAATGAAAGAGTGATTTTACGTTTTGTTACATATAAAGATATTATATACATTTTGTAGATACTATTTATGAAATACTTTTCGCTTTTATTTTTATATACATTGATGAAATTATACTGCTTTATTTTTCTTTTTAATCTAATTTTTAGTAATAATTAAAATGATCAAAATCCTCTGGTCTCTAATAAATAAACAATTTTTGATGACGAAAATGTAAGTTTCAGATACATAAAATTTTATTTTTATTTAAAATTAATTTAGCAATATTATAAACATATCAAGCTGTATAGTATAAATTCATATTATTGTCAACCTACTTCAAAACAAATAAGTTGGAGGATAAGGAAATATATTATTATTCATTAACGAGTGTAGACATAGGTGCGTGCACCGCTGATGCCCGGATTTGAAATAAACTTCATTACCCCTACATGGTATGAAATTGTTTTTCAATGTTTACGAGAACAAAAAATGTAAAATAAACGTTCCTATTTGAATTTCCATCAATGTATCGAATTACAAAAACATAAAAATAATAATATGTCACCAAGTTAAGGAATTATTACACCTTAACTGAGAAATTGTTTTCCATTATTTCTTCATTAATAATTCTTATCATAATTATGAAACTGGGTAGGTAAATTTTTCAGTACTTTATTTTATATTTTTGCTTTTTTTTTTTTTTTTGTGGAATTTTGCTATGAAGTTGTGTTGAGTTTAAAATAGAGAAACGTACGATATTCTTTAAGGAAAAACTGTTTTTGTTTTATTTTGTTTTTGTTGTTTTGTATTCTTCAAAGTTATGTAAAAAATTTTAATTGTAATATTTTTTTTTATTATTTAAGAAAACAACATTCATACTCGTAAAATACACTTGAAATATTTTTATTTATTTATTTATTAAAAGAAAAATAGGAAAAAATTAATTCACATTTTCTTATATTTAAAAACCAACATCGAAGGCCTTCGGCCGTACACATTTTGATCGTGTATAATAATTAAGTACTTTAAAATGTTGGGTAAAATGTTGGTGTTCTTAACATATTTAAGAAAATCTATCTGAGTAGAATTTTTTTTTCTAAACTGTAGATAAGTGTCTTTGATGGAGTCGGCCGGAAGTTACATAAAAATAAAAATGTTTGATTAAATTCTGCACTGCCTGTTTTCGAAAGAACAATTTTTTAACGCGGTTTTAAATAAATTTGCGGATAGAACAAAATCAATTCAGTTGAATACAGTTTTCTTGATTGGTATATAGATATCTAGATTTGGGGATCGAATGATGATGTATTTTATGATAGTTGTATCAAGCTTAAGCCCCTTATGTGTTCCAACTTATTTTCCTACCCTCAGTTTCATGTGGTGAGCCATGCTAATCCTAGCAATTCTTACGAGCGATCGGGTTTCAATTTCGGTGTAGTAGGGTGGGTATGGGGAACTGAATAGTAGGGAATCATAGAGCACAACAGCGGAGGTAGGTATCAAAGACGAAAGACCAATGCCCGAAACTAAGCCACTTCCACATTTTGAATTTAAGCTGTTTTCCGTAAACCCTTATGCATCGTCTGTATCTCCTCATTGGAGCGGCTGAAAAAGGCGCTTATGATCAAAATGAACGTTCTGTAAGAAGATGAATCTAACCATCCAAAGGGCGTACCTTTTAGGTTTTACCTGATGATTTTATCACCCATATCTCAGAAAATACCAAGGGTCAACAAATTGATAATATTTCATGAAATATTATGAGAACAAATGGTAGTCGCATTCAAATCACAGTGAGCCTTTCTACAGCATGGGTTGTTGTAAACCGCATATCGTATTTGGGGGTTCAGCATATGTCATTTGCCTGTATTTTCATTTGGTTGGATTTCATTTGCCTGGATTTTATTTGCCTGCTTTTGATTTGTCTGCATTTTATTTGCCTGCTTTTCATTTGATTGGATATGATAAATATCCATAATAAAAATTTCCTGTACAAAACCTTTATCAATCAACGGATACCAGCTACATCTTCTAAGTGGTGGCTGGTGGAAAATGCCAAATCCAAGAAATTGATCCGCCTCCAGCTAAAATAGGTCCGGGTCCCGTTTCACAAAGCCCTCGATTTTTTTTTCCACAGTATTCTTTATTACAATGGCGATAGTTAAAACGGTGGAAACAAAAGGTCCATTGGTCCGGAAGTCGGGACCGAAGACCTTGAAATTTTTGTTTTTTGGCATCAGTACAACAGCACTTAAATGTGATGAAGACAATAGCCTCGGGGTCTCAGGCAAGTGAAATACAGACAAATTAAAATACAGGCAAATGAAATTCAGTCAAATGAAATACAGGCATATGATAGTAGCCCGGGTTACACGACAGGTTGAATACCTAGATATATATACAACATTTAGTATGCAATAATTGTACAAAACATTGAATACTAAATAAAGCTTATTTAATTTAGATCAAATGGGTGTCTCAGAACCATAATGACAATAGCTAAGAATTTTCTTTGACACTCGAAATTGAAATAACACGAGACTTACAATACCGATTAAAACAATAAAAAAAAATATAACAGCCAAGTGTTCTTAGGCTAGGCGCTTAAATGCAATTTTCAGTTTTTCAACTTTTGAATTCATATTTTTGTTCCGTTACTTTATATATGGAACCGCGCAAACATAAAACCAGTTCCATATGTATACGGTATTTCATATAAACTAAAAATTACATGTCTGCGCCTAGCCCAAGTACTTCAATAACCGCCAGTCCAATAACAACGAATACCTAATGACAAATCATTTATTTATAATTTCATTGGCATTCGATTTTATTCCTACGACGACATAAGACAAAAATAAACAAATTAATTAAATACTTCAAATACTTATTCCGGCAGTTAAACAACTTGGGAAGTCAATCATCCAGTCCTCTACAATTTTTTACTTTCACATTGTTAATGAGTAAGAAAGAAAAAGCAAACATTGTAAATTTTATCAAGTTAATACCAATGATTATGTTACACTATAATTATAAAAATAATAATTTTTGATGGAAGGTAATTATTTTCTGTTTTTTTGAAAAATACTACAAACAAGATCGTCCTCTTTATTCACTAACCAATAATTCTGTTAAGATTAACAGAGTAAAAATCATTTTTGTCCGAATCAAGTTCCAATCTTGAAATAATACTAACGACATCTCAGCACATTATTTTCTATTACTATTTTATTTGTTTTAACTTTGTATCCTATTTTTAGATAAAGAAAATGATGACAAGATAGAAACGAAACAAAAAAAAAACAAAATTCACGTTTCCTTTTTGTACAAAATGAATTTTGGTTCATTGAAAAATCTTGACACGTTTACTTATTTTTGTGTTATCATCACTCTGATAACCACCACCAGTAGATACCCTACACACACATATATAAAAACTGAAAAAAAAAAAAAATATTATAGACATGTTTATGTTATTTTGTTCAGTGGGTATAGAGGTACAACTCGAAACAAAATCATACAAAAAAAAAAAAAAAAAACAAATGAAAAACAAAAAAAAAAGATCAAAAGAGGAGTCGGAAAAATTTTTCATTTCTTTTGTTATTTTTCTTATATTCTTGTTTTGTATTTTGTTTGTTTGTTTGTTTTTATCAAATAATGGCAGTTCCAGTAAATTATCCTTGATACTAAAGTAAAGTATATTTTAATAGAATATTATGTGTATAGTATATATAAGGAAAAGTTAAGTAATATAAATGATATTGTTCACGCATACACAAACATACTTATCCCATTTCGATGTCACCAAGGAGTCAAGTTATCAGCATTTACATTACCGTCTATTTAAAATAAATGGGTACCAACATGATGTAAAAACACGATTCATCAGTACTCGTTAACATAAGGATTTTTCTTTTCTTTTTTTCTTTTTATTCTTATTAAGATTTTATTATTATTATTATTGTTTTTTTTTTTTTAAATTTAAGAATGTTTTAGTAAAATTTTTTGTAATCAAATTATGCAAAATGGTAATATTTATGTTTATATTGTGTTAAAAACAAAAACAAAACAAACAAAAAATTGATAACAAAAATATTTTGACTGGATTCGTTTCGATTTTCTTAGAATTAAGGAATTCGTATTCATTAATTTAATTTATTATCAAGATAAAAGTTAAAATTTAAGAAAAATCATTTTTGTTTTGAATAAATTTTATATGTAGGTAGATACTCTTTTAAAGTATACCTACTGATTTGAATCTGTTTATGATATTTTCTGTGAGTATAGGTTTTGTAAATTTAATCTTACATTTTTATTTTGGTCTACTGATTTTTATAATTCTGCGATAGCTTAAATGGATGTATGATTTTGTCTATCAGATTTATTTACACCCGGATATGCCGGCGGGCGTGTTTATGGAACGATTTTTTTAATAACTTTTAGTATTTTATGTATTTTAAAGCTAATTTGTACAAAAATAATTTTTTTTTTAAAAACAGCTAATGGTGAATTTGTTGATAGTAATCTAGTAAAATACATACTAATAAACTATTTTCCTTTAAATCTTAATTGGCTACGTTTTTAGAATAAAAAATCTTATCCTATTACAGTTTCTTTTTGTATTATACATATTATATAATATACATGTATGTATATTATAATTTTAGTTTTGACACAATTCAAACGGTTTTACTCGTTTTAATCTTCGTGTTGTATCATCATTGTCCAAGAATTGCATAGCCTCGGATTGCTTTGATAAGATTGATTGCTCCGATTGATGAAAGAATCGACTTTGTCCGATTGTTTTGATAAGACTGTCTATCATTTCTACTCCCAAATCCTTATGTAAATTATTATTGGGTATGTACCACAGGGCATTTACTATACCATATTGTAGTATTTTGTTTTTGGAAACTTTGTATTATGTTTCTATTGCACTGACTGGTACAATCCCAAAGTTGAATTCCATAATTCCTAATTGGTGTCAGATCTTGTTGGTATAACAGAAGTCTCTTTTTAGTTATTATCACAGATTGTTTACCTAGTAGCCAGTACATCTTTTTGTACTTTAGATCTAGTTCTTCCCGTTTTTTCTTCACATGTGGTTTCCATTTGAGTTTTACATCAAGAGTCGTAATTTGAATTTGATCATTAATTATTGATCACATTAACAGGTTCATGTTTGATATGTTTGTTGGTGAAATCAATATGTACTGATTTCGCTTCATTCAATTTAATACGTCATCGGAAGGTCCAGTCTTAGACCTTTTTAATATTTACTTGAAATTTTGGTGTTGTCTCGATGTTACCAATGGTTAAAATTGCTGTATCATCAGCAAATGTGGCAACTATGTTTTCGTCGAATGTAGGCAGATCAATAGTATATAGGAGATAAAGGATTGGTTCTAATACACTACCTTGTGGAACTCCTGCTTGAGTTTTCTTTAATTCAGAATAGGTATCTTCTTGTTTTATTCTGAAGTAACGTTGTGATAAATATGATTTCAATATTTTTGAGAATTGAGTAGGAAGAAGTAAGTTTAGTTTGTAGTTGAGACCTTCAGGCCAGACTTTATCAAAACTGAATATTGCTGAACAAAATTTTTTTCATTTTGTACAACAATAAAAAAAAAAAATAATTTTTAAATTTTGAGATAGTTTTTAAGACCGTACTATCTGTAGTACGTTCGAATAAGTCTGTATTACGAATGCAAAAAATCAAAAGTATTTTATTTGAAATAATATCGGTTCATTTATTATTTTAAACATTTATATATAAAAAACAAACAAAATATAATAAAATAGCTTTTAGATAAAAAAAAAAAACAATTCATTACAAAAAAAATTAGCAAAAATAGGAACTTCAAATATTAGGTAAATTAATAGTTTTCTATTTTTAATTTTTTGTGTGACATTCTATATTGTATTTAACATGAAGAGGTACATCACATTTTAAACAATGCGTTGTTGTTCGATCATGGCAGTATCTGCAGCGCAACTGCTTTACTATTCCATATAATTGACGTGAAATTTAGTGAACAAATGATATAATCGATCAAATCGTTTATCATGTGGCATCGCCACTCTTCCCGATGGTGCTTCAGTTGCTCAGTAAGTTGTTAATAAAGCCATGGCAATACGGCGACGAAAAGCGATTAATGATCCATTTTCCCACCAATTTCTCGGTGTAATTGCCATGCATTATACTCAGCCAAATCAATACAACGATAAAATATAGGGAAATACCATTTTTTGCCAAGAATAGATATGTGATATACTTATATTTATATTAGCATAGTCAACGCTTTCCATATAAAGATTGATGAATTAATTTAGGTTATATGACATTTACATTACCTTTCTCTTTGTGGGATCTTCGTCCCATTAATCGTGCAGACTCCACCGAATGAATATTTATGGCAACATTTACCTCACTGCTATTGTTCCAAACACATACAATTAAATTGCCATCTTTAACTTTACGTCAATCATACCAGCCTCTTTGCTTTTGTTTTTAGTTCTTTCTGCTTTGGCAAAGGAAAGCTACCTAATCGATTTTCACATATTGTGCCCGTGTTTTTCAATTGACGCTTTTCTAGTTCAAATAATAAGGTTAATGTGGTAAATCAAATAATAAGGGTAATGTGAGAATCTTTGTATTATACTATTTCAACGTCAGCATCATATCAGTTATGGAGGCAAGTTTTCAAAATCTACTATATCTTCATCACCAGAAAGCATGTACCGTTATTTCTCTAGACTCAAAAATGTTACTGTTTTATACATTGTACATTCGGATAATTTGTAATGTATCTAAGATATACAAAGTTCAAATTTCAAATCCTGAAGTAGATCAGACTTCAATTTTCATCAGCACTACGGTAGGAGTCATTACAGGTGATTGTATTATTGGCAAAAATGCCTGAAGGATTCGACTTACCTCAAACGACTTTTGCAGAACATTTAGAGAGGTGGAAGAAGATGAAACTGTACAATACCTACCTTGTACTAACGTGTTTTTTTTTTTATCAAAAAACGAAACCGCATTTCGGTCTAAGTGTGTCGGTGTATTCTCGGTAGCCACTACCACTTACCTACCTACTTATCTAGAGGTATAATATGTTATGAAGGTGTATATTAATAGATGAAAATTCATATTCTAACTTTCATAATTCAACTTCTGACCTTATTTGACAGAAATAAGGTAAAACAATTTATAGCAATTTTTCTTTTTAATTTCGGTTGAATTTTTTTGTTTATACTTTCAATGAAATTAAAAAAGCCGGATAGATCAATTTTTCGTCCAAGGGTACAAATAAAGATAATATTGATGTTTTGGACAATTCTAATTTCCCCGTATGCCTTGACAAGTGAATCAAATTTCTTGCTAATCTATTATTTGTGTTTTTCATTATCACAAATATTACACAATTCTTCAGTGAGCACTAATTATTTTTCACCTTTATAACTATTTTTTTATTTTCTGTTATATTCTGACGAATCAAATATCAGTTACAAATTTCAATTCAATACGATAACAATTTCCACAAATGCTTCGATTTAATTTATAAGTAATTATTTTTTTTAATACTATTGTCGTAATAATTGTGATATCCACTGTAGGTTCTGTTCTTGATTTTGTAACACATTTCAAAATTTTTTAAAAATCAATTCAAATCGGTTCATATTAATTATTTTTTTTTTGAGTCCAAACAATTTTAGGTATATAAAATTTATACCAAGTTCATATTTTCTTGTCTTGAATATATTTTCTAATAAAATATACTGACAGATAAATTTAATTTATTTCTACGACGGTGCATGTAGTAGGTATATACGTCAATTTTTTTGGCAAACATTATACAAAAAACAAATAAAAACAATAACAAACGGTACAAAAATTTGAATTTTTTCGAAAATTTAATCGGAAATTCTTATTTTATTTTCTAATAACTAAGAAAACAAAAATCTGTTAGATTTTTCTACTTATAATGTACATATAACTCTTAATTTCTTTTTATAAATACAATAAATTTTTATTTCTAAATGTCCTAAATAAATACCACCTCCAGTTATACGATTCTAGACTTCTTTACTTTTTTGAATTTCCATTTTTTTTTGTTTTTGTTTTGTTGTAACGATTTAAAGTGATCTATTTTTCTGCAAATAAAAAAAAGAAAACAAAACAAAAAAAAAAGATTAGTCAAAAAAAGTAATTTTTTTTTTTGATTTTATTTGCTTAGAAGAAAAAAACGAAAATTCGAAAATGAAACAAAACAAAAACTGAGGGCATGAATTTCCCATCAGACATTTGGAGCATTACAATACAACATGAGCGCATTCACTATTTATGAAACAATATACATATTTTTATATTATTTCGGCCAAAGAACCGATATTTTAGTTTCTTATACTTATAGGTAGATATTTATATTTTTAAATCAAAATGATAGATTTTTTTATCAAATGGAAAAATAGTATTACCAACCGTTAAAAAATACTTTTTTTTATAATATAATTTTATTATTTAGTAAAATTTTGTTTTGTTGCAAGTCATCTGAAACGGGCTTGAAACTATAGTTATAACTTTGTATAACTTTGAAACATATTTTTTTGTTTGTTTTTACTACATTTTACTACCATGTTCTTCTCAGTAACTTCGTATACATCTTCATCATTTTTACATCCATTTGAATCGTCTGGATCTAAATAATTCGCACGCACACGTTTTATGGACTTACATTCCTTTTTACCTAAGGTATCTAATAAATTATGTAAAAACAACTTATTGTTCCTTGGTTTCTGTTAAATATCTGACAACTGACATTTTACCTGTTTTTACTGAACCAGTTGCTGTCTTGAATATACCCAGGCTCTGCTAAACTTCGCCAACACTTTTGCTGCTTTTGCAAGGCCCAGTACCGACGCAGGCACATTTCATTGTATGCTTGCCATAAAATTACCTGTTTTTACTGAACCAGCTGCTGTCTTGAATATACCCAGGCTCTGCCACACTTCGACAACACGTTTACATCTTTTACATTGCCCAATACCGACGCAGGTACGTTTCATTGTATGCTTGCCATAAAATTACCTGTTTTTCCTGAACCTGTTTTTGAATATACGCAGGCTCTGCCAAACTTCCACAACACGTTTACTGCTTTTGCAAGGCCCAATACCGAAGCAGGCACATTTCATTGTATGCTTGCCATAAAATTATCTGTTTTTACTGAACCAGCTAATGTTCTTGAATATACCCAGGCTTTGCCGTACTACAACAACACTTTAGCATCTTTTGCATGGCCAAATATGGGCGCAGGCACATTTTATTATATGTTTGCCATCAAATTTACAACTATACTTTGAAAGTTGGGCAATTTCTAATAGTGAGACGGGTACCATATTTACCAATACTACACACTTTCTTTGTAGTTTTGGCCATTGTTTGCCATTATTTTTTTTCTATTGTATGGTATTAGTATATTAGGGGAACGTGTATAATATTTTTTATAGTATTTATTTATTAATTTTGATGTATATCATCAACTAATTAAATGTAGAAAAACGAGTACTACTGTCAGGTGCTAAGTCTCCTTGAAAGCGTTAATAAACAAAGTTAGGCTGATTATTTTATGACTAATAAAAGAAAACTTCAATTTAACATTCATGTCTTGACCGGGATACGAACCCGAGACCTTTGGATTAGTACTAGTAGTCATATGATTTAACCATTACACCATATAGATTGCCGACAATTTATTATAACAATTTTATTACTAAAATTTACTACAACAATTTCAGAATATCAATTTACTACAATTATTACAGGAATTTAAACTACAACAATAACACATTGTAGCTCCTCAAGATACAAATAATTCATTTATATCATCACTTTAATGTGTAAATTGAACAAAGTACAAAAAAATGGTACAAATATCTGAATAATTTCACAACTGATTTTCATTATTATACTATTAAATTAGAAAGATACATTAAAAGAGACGTAGCGAAACTAAATATTTTATTTTGTTTTTTTTAATATTCAATTAAAAATTTCAATTTAAAGTTTAGGTAAAAGTCAATTTTAATGTGCAAAAATTTAACTTTATGAAATTACCGCAACTCTCTTATCGCCAAAATTGAAGTTTATTTATTTTTTTTTAAATAAATTATTACGTATGCGGTTGTTTTCTAAGATAAATCACTAAAAAGTAAAATATAGTAAAGTTCCAAAAATAAGTTTAAATGATGGAAATCATAGTACGATTGATATTTCGATGATCTGGCTAATAGTAGTTATAACATGATGAAGTTCAATACTTAAGACAAATCTTTAATCACAATCCTAAAGCTAATGTACGAATAATTGAGAAATTTAATTGTGATAATGAAAAAGTAAATTGAAATAAAAATTAATATTCAAAATTAATAATTTTAATCCTCTGTCTATCAGATTGTCCAATAGTTAGTAATTAAAAAAAATTGATTCAATCAGCATGTACTAATATAACCAACGCCAAGAATATCATAGTGGAGTCCTAACATTTATTTTATATATTTTTTTGAGATATAAATTAGAAATATTTTCAAATTGATTTTGATTCACATTTCAATTATATTTTTCTGTACCTACTCATAATATTAAAATAAGAAAATTTTTAATTGGTAACTCTAATGTAAATCGTTGCACACAAAATGTAAAAGTTTTTTCTTATAACCAT
This sequence comes from Argyra leucocephala, assembly GCA_963942445.1. Taxonomy (NCBI): domain Eukaryota; kingdom Metazoa; phylum Arthropoda; class Insecta; order Diptera; family Dolichopodidae; genus Argyra; species Argyra leucocephala. Next base: position 23,425,839 of record OZ012677.1, on the reverse strand, counting down.
TGACCATCATCATCTTTATAATATCAACTAATTTTTATCTCTCTTTTTTTTCTCACTATAGTTTTCTCTTTCTTATTTTTGATGCTTTTTCTGGCTCATATTATATGATTTTATCTTTAATTTTTGAAAATTTATATTTACCCTGCAGCCAAAATAATCATCTGCACTAGGTTCATGTACATCTCAATATAATATGACGATGTATTCCATAATATGTTTATGAATAAATCCCATAAATAGGTACATAATATCAAAAACATATATATATATATATATATATATATATATATATATGTTGATACACAAACAAACTAGCAAATTTACTGAAACTAACTGAGTTCATAAAGTACAAAAACAGTTCATTTTGATATATGAAAAAAAGAAAAATAGAAAAAAAAATAATAAAACAAACAAAAACGACAACAAATTAAAGAGAATCTGAACTGAAAGAGCAAAAAGTTGCATCAAGAAAAACTTATACTACCTGCATTGATGTAAACTTCCGGCATACAAATGCATACCCACATCGAAACATATACACAAAATGCACAAAAGTGTAGATTAATAATGAAAAGATAGATATTCAAAACAAAGAAAAACAAAAACATAATAAAGCAAAAAAAAAAAACTATCCTAAGACCAAAATGATTTGATTCAGTTTTGAATAACGGATTTTAATAATTTCGATTTCATTTCGAATAATAGAAAAAGGTTTTTGTTTGTTTTAAATTTAAGCTTCTACTTAGCCTTTGAATTTTGTATCATATAAAATTTCTCCTTCTTAAATTTGGCCCTGTTCTTTTCAATATTTCTTTTACCTTAATTTTGTGATGACGATGTCCACAGCATTCATACCATCTTTTCTTGACGTTGATTTGATCATTCATTAATACTTTCGCCAATCGACCTATTGCCATTTTGGTTAATGCTTGGTCTGTTTTGCTCCAATGGACAATGTCTTGAATATCGCATGATATTTTGCTCCAACAGACAATGTCTTGAATATCTTATGCGTTCCTTATATCGTTGCCACGTTTCTTATTTCAAAATGTATTTTTGTATGGTCGTGTTTTTTTTTTGTTACAGTATGTTATAAGTATCTCCATTTAACATCTATCTTAAATAGCCTAAATATACTGCGGCTTTTTCTGCTTGGGTTCTTCTTTCTGTTTTCGTGTTGCAAGAGCTGGTAATATTTACGTTCAGATATTTACAATTAAGTACTTGTTCGATAATTTTATTATTTATTATAGATATTTGATATCTAATGGTTGCTTTTAAAATAGTACCATGTTGTACATTAACTGGGAATAGCACAAATAATATACCAAAGCTTTAATTTTTTTTAACTCTTTCAGGGGCTGAAATAGGGTTGAAATAAAGTGAAATGTAAATATTTTTTGGTTACATTTTGTTTAATTCATTCATTTGAAACTAAAAATAAAAAATATATACATATACCCTTAAAAAGTCCTGTGTAAGGACGTGGTATAAAAATCATAAGACCGCCCAAATAAAAATGCATTTACTGACGAAAATCATTAAAAAGACATTAATCGAACTGTAAAAGTCAATATAATTATGAGACAATGAAATTTAGTTTCTGTGTAAATTGCAACATTTTAAATAGTTCGATACAAAAAACAAATCTTTATTTAAAACCTAAGATAACATAAGAATAATTGAAAAATTTCATCTTGATAGTGATAAACATAGCACTTGATAGCACTGCTTTGCTTGTGGCCTGAAATGAACAAATTGGAATAAAAAAAAATATTCAAAATAATTTAAATTTTATGTCTATCAAATTGCATCTAATTGTATGTCTGAAAAATTGAGTCAATTACCATGTAATAATAATTTCCCAGGGCTCCAAGAATGTCGTACAGTAGCCCCTTACATTTATTTTATATATTTTTTGTGATTTAAAATGGAAATAATTTACGTAAAAGATCTGGACGTTATTTGGTTGAAAAATTTTCCTTCAAAGATCTTTTAGACTACATAGCCACAAGGACTAATGAATACAACTGAATACAAGCAAAGAACTTTTAATTAAAAAAACAACTCAAGCAACAATCTATAAAGTGAAAAAAGTTTGTATACGTCGCAAATATGGACGAGCACAATTAATAAACACCGTCTTAGTATAAAGTGCATTAACTATTATCGAAACTTAATACAAAAATGAACATTTAATTCAAAATATTTAAGATTATAATTTAACCCAAGTAAAGACGTATTCATGTCCCAACATCGCAGAAGTAATACTTAGATCAAGTAATACTTAGCATCGAAAAAATACTTAGTTGTACACAGACTGTTTTGGCTATAACAGTGTTGTGACAACCACTAATTAGTTGTGAATTAGTTGTCACAGTTAATTTAATATTCATGTCTAATTCACGCTAATTAGCTATTTATGTCACAGTTATAATTTAAATACCAAATACGATATACACTAAAGTAGTTCACAGAAATAGTACGCACATGCATGTTAAAACTTATTTCATTAAAAAATTTAAAACTTAGACGAACTGGTTTTTGAAGTATGTTTGAACATTATTTCTCACAACCGTTTAAACACCAATCGAACGAAAAAACAAATGTTTTATAAAACAGTTGTGAAATATAAATTCTGCGAACCAATTAATTACGTACCGGCGTTTAATTTTTTTCCGTTTTTTTTTTTATGTGACAACTGTTAATTGACTTTTTTTGTAAAAATATTATTAAAAAATGTTTAAACCGAATTTATTTGATATATCCAAATGGAAAAGATATAAAAAAAGTGGTTATTGACCACTGTATATGTAATCGTAAAAAATTCGTAAAGATTGGTGTTCATCGTGAAAATGCAATTTGTAATTTTCCACTTTTAATTGAAGGTTTTATATCTCTAAGCAACCAAAATCATAACATTGTCGTAAGTGATAATCAGAATGAGACCAACAAAAAAGATTGTGAATATTGGAAGGATGAAAGCGCTCATGAAAATGTAGAAGATTTTTCTGATCAAAATAGTGAATGTGGAAAGATCAATAATGATATACATTTCTTGGAAGATTTAAGAACTTGGGCGACATCCTATAACATCACACATACAGCAATCAATTCGTTGTTGCTAGTTCGAACACGTGCTAGTTTTCTGTTTCTTTTTTTCCAAAATTTGAGCTTTTTAATTTTTTGTTGTTATCAATATTGAACTTTAGAAGCGTAGACATTTTGCTTGGATGCTTATTTATACAAAACAGATAATTATTATTCTACAGCCGCTACTCTACTTATTATCATTCGAAATAGCTAAAATTTCGTACAACAAAGGAATTTTATCTCCCAATGAATTTGAGTTGATATGTTCTATATCGTTAGATTATATTTTTTTCTTCATCAAACCGATAAGAAATTGCTTTCTAATCTTCTAATCAACGCTCTCCATAATGTCATCACCGTATCACCCCCGTATCATACCCCCATCATAACTCTCACCATCATAATATTATTTAATATTATCCCTCGATCAAATACGATGATATTTCGTTTTAAAACACATTTCATTTTAACACACGAGTATTCAATTTTTATATACTAGTAGAACATTGTATCAATTCTACGAAGGGGCAAAATTACAGACTCAAATCTAACGGAAATAAAATTTCTGCCATCCTAAACATAGATAAAATATCGCTAGACAGACTAATGAATTACTTTGTGAAAGTATATTTATTTGAAGAAATAGAAGACTTAGATTCACAATGAAATCCGAGGTTGATCCCTATTATCCTAAGAGAAGTTAGAAAAGTTGAAAACTATTCAACAGAAAGCAGAATAGAATTAAAGCCGAGAAGAAAAAAATAAGCTTCATAACAGTCACACTCTTGTAAACTAAAATGATCTGATTCATATTACAACTTACCGGGCTACATGCCGGATCAGATTAACGCTACTAGTTTGATCTGTTTATGAATTTAAAACTAATCGTACTAACGTACTAAAAGTAAATTTTGAGATGTTTAGGTTAAAAAAGAGGTACTTTAAAAGATCAATCAACTATATTAGAATACAGTAGACCTCTTTATACCTACTAACAACTTTCAATAAGACTCGTCATAAGATTAACGTTTTTATTAGATGAACTTGGCAAAAAAAAATGTTTTTTTTTTCTTACCACGGCAGTAATACCTGCTTCCGATTTCATTTTCCGTTTATTTTTTTTTTGTTAATTTTTCTTTTCTTTTTTTTTTAAATATTTTTTTTTATTTTTGCCCTGATTTAAAGCATTTTTGTAGTCTTTATGTTATTGTTGTTCTTCTTTGCTTTTTCTAACTCAAACTAACTTTATTCGACTATTTTTTTTTTTTTTCGTTTTTATATGTACAAAATTTTGTACATGTAAGTTAGGTATATGAGGCTGATTTACCAGGTGAGTTCCTAGAAAACAAAATAAAAAACAAAAAAACAAAAATAATAAAAAATTCTTGGCGTTCATACAAGTAAAGATTCTGTAACTGAGATATCATAAATTATCCTTGCAAAAGTAACCTAAAATATGGAAGGGCTTATGGCATACTTGTTTGTCTTTCAAGGATAATAATTTTCCAATGTGATATGTTCAAATGTATTTTATGGGCAAAAGTAATTGTTCATATTGGTACATAATATTTAATGTTGCATATTCTATATTATATATAGTGTATGTAGCTATATATATATCCTAAATTTCTATCAAAGATAAATTACAAATATATTTACATATATATTTATATATGTGTACGTTCAATTGTATATGAATACTATTATTGTAATGTTTGATATTTTTATTGTTTTGAAAAGCAACAAAAATAGCAATAATAAAAAATTTAAACTTAATACAAAAGTCAAAGAAAATCAGGTGAACCTTACATTTTAGATGTCTAAGACTGTTGGAAAGAATATTTTTGTAATACATTTTAATAATCATTTTTTATTTAAATAAAAGTCGGTACATTAGAGTTAGATATTATTCATAATATAACCCTAATTTATGTGCGTATAATTTTAAGGAAAAATTTTGTTTTGTTTTTTAAGGAAAATAAATTAATCTTATCAGTAGGTTAATCGGAAAATTATTGTAAATTAAATTTCGTTTTTATTATCTTTAAAAGAGGGTGTGAAATTTTTTTTAAATACTTGCGGCTTATTTTAATTTTGTATTATGAAACGGAAATATTTGTTTTTTGGATTATTATTTAAAGCGGTTATTTTTAAAACTAAGGTAGGTAGGTATAACCTTTTAAAGTATTTTTTTTTGTTGATATGAACCTTAAAGTTTTGAAATCTCGCAGGCTTGTTAAATTATGTGTTAGAAGGTGGGTATATATTAAAATATTTATGTAAGTTTTGTATTTTTAATTTGACTTTAATCCTATTATGATGAGTCCTTCTGACTCGGATAATAGAGTTTTAATGTAAAGTTTTTAAGTAGCTAGTCTTCTATTTTTATATTTAAATTTTATTTTTAACTAGCCAATAAAGTAATTTTTGTTTTTGTACAATTTTTTATTTATTCTCATAACAGTTACAAATTAGAAATATTTTCACATAACAAAAAACTTATAAGCTAAGTGAACCACATAACGTGGATTAATGTTACTTTCAATGTCCCTCCTTGGAGAACTCTAAATGAATAATTTTACAAATTTAGATATGAGTTTATTCATTCTTTATTATATATATATTATTCTGCATTTATCTGGATGTTTGTAAGGCCGACGCAATACTCCAAAGATATACAAATTGCAATATGTATACAAATTGCTTTGGTAGTCTTTTTTAACTCCTGCTGAACCATGCTGAACCTTTGCAGGAAAAAATAACATTGCATGAAATATATTTTTTTAATTTAATGTTAGTCTTCTTCGCAAATAATAAGGAAAAATAAAAAATAATAATAATAATATAAATAAAACAAACAATTTTTTTGATTTATAATAAGAAGGACTAATAGAAATTTTATCAATAGTTTAATATGGTGTAATAGCTAAAAGACAAACAGCATTTAACACAAAAAAAAAACATAATTCACTTAAATGTTATTCTTATTACTTAAAATTATACACAATATGCATATGTGTCTACATATTTTTTTCTATTTTTTGTTGTTGTTATAATAATGATCATAGCATCATAGTTTTGCTACCGTATGCATTACCTGTATAGTACTATAGGTATATATATATATACTCTAGCCAGAAATGTGATGCGATGATGAGTTAAAATTGTTATTTATTTTTATTTTTATTTTGTTTATTGTTTTTTTTTTTTCATATATATATATATCTATATGATATATAAATTTATGATCGTATATAATATTAAGTATGGATTATGGGGTTAGGTTTTGGTTCTGCTAATTTACACATAAAAACAATAACAACCTATACATTTTTAAAGAAATTAAATGAAGTTTTGTACTATTATTTTTTATTTCTTATCTTTGGAAATTTATAATTTTTAGGTATATTCGTTTTCTTCAAGTGTGTAGAAATGTATGTTGTAGAGAGTGATGAATTTTTTTTTAATATAGTAGGTAGGTATATATAGGTATCGATTAAACCATATGGATTATTGTTCTTATTTTTAATGTATGTTATAAATAATAATTATGAATGAATTTTAACATGAACAGTTCGATAATGAATTTTTTTAAGTGAAATGAAATTTTAAATAACCGATCAATGGTTCACAAGTTATGAACAGTTTTGTACATACCTATTTATTTGCAGTAAATTTTTTTATTTTAATTTTTTGTGCAACACGAGTTTTTATTCATCAAAATAAATATTATGTGTACCTACAATATTATTGGTTTTTTATATTTACAATTTTATTTATTTTTGTTTTTAAAATTGTTTTCGTTCAAAGTTGTGGCTCATTATAAAGTAATATTTGTTCGCTATAAGCTTTGACGCTAAGCTTACTCAACGAATGTTATTGAATGTTAACAGGATTAACTTAATTCTGAATTATATGATAAATTTTCAATGTTGGCAAAAACGATGTCGCTAAAATCAGCGAGTAAATGACCCTTAGGGAATAGAAAATTTTAAACCTTACTACAAATATTCTGTTTATAACAATAATGAAAACTCTAATAAAGGAAAGAAATGCTAGCATTTATTTTGCTCCCGTCATTTATGGCGGGTTACAAAGCTAGTAATATAATATAGTTAATATTATTATTCGTCTTCAAAATATGTTTTCTTAACTTGTATAGTTATTATTACAGTGATTAAAACTCTTGTTAATTCATTTTCCACAAATTTTATTTATTAATTTATTTTAAAATGTTTTATTTATATATTTTACACAGATTTTATTATTAAATTTATTGTTCTTTTTATTTTATAACTATTTTTAAGAATTTACATATATAACTACAGATTTTAAGATTTTATTCTATTTTCTTCAATGGTCCATCTGAGACTGAGTTTTATTCTAACAATGGTGTCTTTCATTTCCGTGCCTGCACAGCAACCGGAAATAGTAACCGGCTGAAATATATCATTGAAAGACACCATCTATTAGATCTATTTTACATAACTATATATACAAACTGTTTATAAGCAGTATTTAAAATACATTAACATTTGAATTGAAAAACAATTCTAGCTTATTTTAATAATTTTGATAAAACTTAATACTACGATGGGAATTTTGGGAAAGAATCCTAGGAAAAGGGAGAAAATATGAAGTCTTAATGTATGTCCAGGGTACAATAGTACTTGTGTTAGTTATTTTGTATATAAGTGATTTTAACCATCTGTACCTAATTGTTTTTATTGATGTGCTGTCTAGAGTTTTTATTTGATATATCTGTACTAAATGTGAATTTATAATTTTAATTAGGCTGAAATCTTGCTCAATTTTATTTTCTTGTTTGTGGCTCTTCTGTTGAAATGGTAGAGAATCGGCACATTATTCTCATTTTGTATGTATTTGTATTTATCTAAATATAGAAAAACTTCCGATGGAATGTAGCCTGAATTAAGTGTTTGTGTTATATATGTTTCTCTTTGATAGATTGAGTGACCAATAAGGCTATTTCCGGTAACATTTTGTGCTCTGGAAAAATGTTTTCTGATTAATGAAATTATAAAATTATCAATTCTTATGATATTCGCTTTATTATATTCGCAAATAATTTTATATTCACTATTTTCTTTACGGTATTCTCGTATGCAAGCCCTGATACATTTCCTATCGAATACTCTTATTTTTTGCATTAACTAGGCACTAATATTATACCGGATCGGATACCCGTAGATTAAAATTGGTCCAATGATAGTTTGGTATTCTAATATTTATAATATCTTATACTTTAAGGACGAACAAGACATTTGAATGTGCGCTTGTTTTTTTGATGGTTTTGTATATAAACCGTTATATCTGTTGTTCTATTAGATATATATATATATATATATATATATGTTCGATATATTAGATATATATTAGAAAAATATTCGATAATGATGATGATAGGTGCTGCCATTATCATGCCAGGGCAAAGTCGAAATTTTTTGCAAAAAAAAATCTTTATTGTCTTTCTTTAAAAACTAAATGTCTCAATATTTTACAATAAAACCTCCCAATATTTATAGACTGTAGGAAAGACTTCCCCGCCTTATTTATATTTGTAAATAACTTCATCCAAGCCATTTTCAAATCATTCCACACCTTTGCAGACTACAGCACTCTAGTGGCATCTTACGATTTTTGTAAGAAATCTGAAGCTACATTTATCGCTGTATCAACCAAAAGAGACAAAATGGACAGTTCCCTCAGTCATGATTTGATCACAACAGCTAATTGGGGTTTAAAAAACAAGTCGAGCTTAACACTTTAAAAACTCAGGGTTGTACTACCGTGAAGTTCTAAATATAATACGCAGGTACTCTAATTGGATTTTTAAACCCGGGTCCACTAGTCGGATATGATCATTACCTATACATTGTTATGATAGATTCTGCACAGGAAGGTATGTATATATGTATGTTGTCAAATGATAATTTGTTTACTTTGAAAACTGATTTTTTTTATTTTCGGCCTACTTGATTATTTACACAGTAGATGGCTGACAAGTGTTTAATAATAAATCTATTTTATGATATTCTGAAATTTCACACCATCTATATTTGGTTTAGTAACAGACAACATGAAAATAACTTTAGTATTAGAACAACCAATATCGAAATAGTTCGAAATTAATTTTCGAAAAATATAAAATCTAATTACTGTACCCGGGGTTCTGTAAATGAAAAAATGTTTCAATTAATAATTTACCCGGGGTACTTTATTGGGAGAGGTATTATATTCAGAACTTTACGGTATCTTCAATTTCCATTTTTGATTCCATTCTTTAGTTTCAGGAAGATACTCTTCAGCAGTATGAAAGTTTAAGCGTATTAGTTATGCATTAAAATCAAAAAATGGTTAGGAATGATCATTATATTGTTGTTGTATCAACTAATACAACACGAATTAGAGTACAATTCTCACATATGGGCCGACGGTTCTAATAATGCGTCAAAACATTTGAATAAAGTCCAAAAATGGGGTATTCAGCGTGGAAATTACATCTGTAATATTTCTACTTAACCCTTTCGACCCGGCTTTCGAATTACAAAGTTAGGATCAAATATGTTTGGAGAATATCTTATATACATATTCTAAAATACATTTATTTGGGCAAAATGTGTCCACAAAGAGGGGCTCAACCAGGGCGGGCTGGTACAACATTGTACCACCCGGGATGTTAGGTGGTACAAATATTTACCAACAGTCTTTTAAAACATGTGAAATGAAATATTTAAATTTTTTTATTTATTATAAATTAAATAATTCATTTTTATTAACATGAAATAAGATACAAAAAATAAATAAAAAACTAAAAAAATATATTATATGCATTTTATATTTATGAATGGTAAGGTGCAAAGCACATCTTGCACAATGGAATTAAACATTCTTTGCAAATCGTCTTTGTGCGTGTTTGTTTTTTTTGTCTACTACAATTTATGCAACGGCGTCTTGTATGCCCTTCAATTGGTAAATGATTGATCCTTGTTCTTGACTTTTGTGGTATGGGACCTGGTTTTGCTGATCTTGGATAGGCTGTAGATTTTGAACCATCCTCGATCAAAGTTTCAGCCAAATCTACCAAAAATGATTTGAAAGGGGTCTTCTTTCGGAGAAAGTCATTTCGGATGACCCATGCGTTTACTGCTGCCATCATTATCAAGCGGTAAAACACCTTCTTCCACCACTTATTCGATTTGCGATCGTATTCATAAAGACCACTCATCTGGTCTGCCAAATCGACACCTCCCATAATTTCGCGATAAAATTTTATTTGCTCTGGACATTTCACCACAATTTTTTCGCCTGTTTTCAGAGTTTTAGTAACTGTGGTAATCTTTGGCTCGTGGCAATTACTTATCACTAATACTTCTTTGGTATCTTGCCATTTTGCACATAATAATCCGTCCACCGTACACCTGAACTCGCATTCTCCCCTTTGCATTTTTCTGCCACCAAATTTAGGCATACCTTTTCTGTTACCCATTATAGTGCCAAGAGCTGGATATGAAATTGTATTTAATAAATTTATGGATGAGAAGAAACGATCAAAACACAATGTAACATCATCTGCCACAATTGAACTTGTTAATTTATTAACGACTCTCTCTCCAAGTGTACCTATGCTGTTTTTTAGTTCTTTTCCGGAGTATATATTAAAATCATAAGTGTACCCGGTAAGAGCATCACATCGCAGCCACATTTTAATGCCCCGCTTAACCGGCTTCAGAGGCTGATACTGCTTCATAGTGCTTCTTCCTTTGAATTTTGTCATTGATTCATCAATGCTTTGGTAACTACTATCTTGTCTACACTTCTGAAATGTTTTTTTCAAACATTCTACTAAATCATCTATGTAGTAAGTTTTGCTACAATCCGTCGGTTTTTCTGGTGAGGCAAAGTACATCTTAGAAGTAATGAACATAAATCGATCACGTGAAATTGCTTCTTTTATTGATTGGTTACCAAGCGATTTATGTTTTGACCAATAATCTTTTATAGAAGGAAGTGAATTGTAACACATAATGAACATACATCCAATAATCACTTCTATTTCACCTGCATTTGTTTTAGTTATTTTTATCTTTTTCTTTTTTGCCTGTTCATTCTCATATATCTGAATACGCTCATTTGTGCACTGTGCAATGTACATGTAGACAGATTTCGGTATAAACTTTTTAAAAACCTCAAGAGCTGTTGATGTTCGCGGTATATGATATCCTATTTTGCAACTACGATAATTACTGAGAGTTCTTTTTGGAATGAACGCTTCGTTGGGTGAATCCCAGATAAAAACATCTGCAGGCGGCACATTAGGGTGGTAACATACAGAATTTTCTTTGTCTTCAGTATCGATGTCACCTGGTTCTCGTTCAAAATTTTCTTCATCATCATTTCCCTCAACTTCAGATACCTCCTCCCTATCATTTGCAACAAATAAACTGCCGGTTCCAGAAGAGAAATCATCCAGCTCGCCATCACTATCAGAATCATTGAATAGAACATTAAGTATTTCTTCATCTTCCATGATTCGAGAAATAATGATAAATATCTGAAAAACAACAAAACATAATGTAGTGTGCAACGTACTGTTGGTACATATCGACCTATCCAAGTACAAGTATTACAAGTCTGAAAAGTTCCTTTTGCGCTAAAACCATTAAAAGTTTTGTCATAATTTTGAAGTAATTTTACAAGTCTTAAACGTTAGAAGTTTAAGCAGGATTTGCATCATTATGTATTATTTTTTTGTTAATTTTGTCAATGTTTGATTCGTTTTGGCCAGTGTTAGCTAGTTTTCGAGAGACTTGACTTGACATATTCTTTTTTTCTACGTCTTTTTAAATTACACTATGCCATCTCGAGATGTAATACTTTTGCACTATGTTGTGATAAGAAAAAAATAATACTAATTGAGATGTCATATTTTGTTTTATAAAAAAAAAAATTTTTTTTATGTTATATCTATTTGAAATATACTTACATGGATAATTAGTAAAATAACGTTATATTCTGAAAAGGCGTAATAAATTTGTTAATTTCTAACTAGTTAGAATTTAAAATACATTTTTTTAATAGTTTTATTTTAATTCTTTTTTATTAATATGAAGTAATATAAAAAATAGGAACGTAAAAAATTCACATAAATCGTAATTCATTGACAAAAATAAATAAAATAACAATTTAAAAAAAAACAAAACTTAACTCTGGTAGAAATAACATAATTAATTAAAAATTTTACCATTCGTCTCCGCTTTCAGATTCTGAATTTTGAATTTCAGGAACTGTTTCAACAAATGTAAGTTTATTATAGAAGTCGTGATAATTTCTTGGTATGAAATTTTTTTCGCATAAATACTGTAAATCTCTGTATTTGGATTTGGTAATTGATAAAGGACATTTATATAATTTTTCAAGAGTAAAATTATTTATTTTTTTAGCCCTTTTTTTAGTTGTTAAGTTTATTGTTTTATACTCTTCATCAAAGTTATATTTAACAAATATTTTATTTGGTTCATTTGGCAAAGCTAAAACTTCTTTGATTTTACTCCAAGCAATCTTCTCAAAATTTGTATCTTTCTCCAAATAGTAACATTGGGTTAAATTTTTAAAATTAAAAATATCCTCTTGAACTACTTCTGAAATTTGATACGGTTTTCCAGTTTTTCTGGCACATTGAATCAACATGTACCATTGATTGGGTACATAAATATTTTTACCTTTTCTTTCTCTTTCGATTGCGGCATGAACACCATCAGCCTCATTTTGGGTGTGACCTTGTTCTAAGAAACGATGAATTATTTTTATATTGTATGTTTTACTACACCATACATAGAAACTGAACACAACTTTATTTTTATTTTGGCTCGGACAATTATCAGAGTAAAATATTATTTCGTCAGTATCTTTTAACTTTTTTAAATATAAATTTAGGCAACTTGCGACTTCACAAGACCCTTTGCCTGCTATCGTTTCGTCCCATACAAAGCAAGTTACATCTGAAGAACCCAACTCAAATAAAGTAAAATTATATGATAAAAAATTTCGTTTATAGTAAAAAATGCTTGTATCTGCTTGTGGACATACCAATTGCTTTTGGAAATCGTAGCACACTACTTTTATTTTACCTCCACTTTTTGTGCTTCTTAATTTATCCACATTTTTTAATTCCCTCGCAGTATCCTTGTTTCTTAAGTGATTTTGATAATCTTCAGATTTATTTGTTCTTTCAGTTTCAACAAGATTCTTATAGGCTTCACAAATATTGCATTGGTCTTTGCGTGGTTTATGAAATGCTATATTAAATTCCTTTACAAAAATGTCATGATACTGCCTTTGCGATATGTTAATATTTTCTAAATTTTCATCTTTTAACTTTTCCTGAAACAAGCGGTACATCTTTGCTATGTTCAAATCCGGGGATAAAAACTTCTTTGTTGACGATTTCCTTACATAATGCGACTCGACAGCCGGAAACGACATTATATGTGATCTAACATGGTCTTTTAAATTATCCACAATTTCATTTACGGACCTAACATGCCGACCTCTAGTATCGGGCTTAAGAACCCCAATATGAGCGTCACGTTTTTTAAAAGCAGTTGTTATCCACTGTTTATTAATGTCGACAGTATTCATGAACATTTGTTGACAGACTTGAATCTCTTTTAATTCGCTATCAATATATTTTTTGAGAAAATACTGTCTGACAACTTCTCTTTTTATCTTTGGATTTATTTTAGACGTTTTTTTATCAAAACTTTGTGAGTGTTCTAAAATAAATTGCCATTGCATCATTTTGTCACCTAATTTCCAAAAATTTTTAAATATTGCAAGACGTTCGTCCGACGAAAATTTTTCAAAACATTTTAGTTTACAAGAACAAACAGACTTCATCTGACGAGCAGGTTTAATTTTTCCACTTCGCATTTTGTGTTCCAACCCTAAATTTAAAGCCTGTTTTAATTTATTTTTTTCCCATTCTCCTGGAACAGCTTTCCTTTTTCTCCCAGAATTTTTTTTAAATGTGGACTTCCTTTTTCGTAAAGGTGTGAGAATGCTAAAGTCAGGAGATTCCTGTGCACTATCACTTGTATTTCCTTCTTCATTACTTGGGTTATATTCGCTATGTTCTGGCGAAAAATCAAGTTCGCTGGATGAGCCTAATTCTAAATAATAATATTTTGAAAAAGTGGAAATTAACAATGATCAAAATTTTAAATTTTACCTTCACTTGATTTTAATAGAGTACTATTTTTAAGTTCTCTATTGTTAATTTCAGATTCTTTTCTTTCTAAAATTATTTCAACATTTTATTCGAATATTCAAAAGAAACTTAGTATGTACTTACTTTTTACTAATTCAATCATTAATTTTCCTCGATAATTATTATTTCGATCCATTTTTGTTTTTTTTTTTTATATTGGGTATTTTATTTTTCATTTGTTGATTGCACTACTAACTTTTAAAATAATAAAAACTTCAGGAATCTAATATGACAGTTGTAATTTCCCGCCTAAATTTATCCATGTGAAAATAGTCCACCAACAGATGTTATTAGAAATTTTAGTATTGCCATCAGCGAAAAAATAGTACAAGTAGGAAATGCCATACAAAAAGTAGGAAATTTTTTATGTTAAAATATGACTTCTAGTAGTTAAAAATAAGACAATTATTATTTTTTTTTAAAATATCCATGTTAAAATATACTAAAAAGAGCTGTCATTTAAAATTTGTAAAATATTTTCAACAATAAAAAATACTAAATGAGGAATTCATAGAAAAATAAAAGAAGCATTTAGAGATAAAATATGACAAATGAGGATGTAGGTAAATAGAGATATATTTTGTTTTACCATAAATATTACTTGTCAATTTAGATTACTTTATTTAAAAATGGATTTTAATGATCTGTAATACAATTCTATTAAGCATATTTTTACTTGGAAATGATTTTATTTTTCCAATTATGCTAGAGTAAACTTTTCTACGCTGTTTCCGCATTTTTCATCAGAATGACATGAAATTTTGACAGGTCATAGATTTAAATACAAAGAACCGAATGCTCTACATAACTCGATTTCATGACAACTCGAGTTGTCATACTTGTACTTGGATAGGTCGATATATGTACCACTTCTCTAGACGGCTGGTACATTTATGTACCACCTGTAGAAATATATAAAAATAAACAATATTTATAAAAAAAATCTTACCTTCTCTAATTATAACACTAATATTTGTTTTATTTTAATTTATTTTAACAATATTTTCACTTTTAATGTACTTCCCTAATGAGAATTACTCATAAACTAAACAAAATCTGTATCGGCATACACTTTGTAATTGATTCTCTCCGAAAAATAACGGTACCTTGTTGACAAAAATACACCAAAATGAACATGTTTTTTCAGGAATTATAAAAAAACACTTTAAAAACGATTTGGTATAGATTCAAATCAATTTATATGCAATTTCTTAGTTTTAAGAATGTTTAAACTTTTAGTGGTACATACGTTGTACCAGCCGGGTCGAAAGGGTTAAGTGCTTTCCTCATGAATTAGATGGCACAATACAAGTTGTGGAAATTCATAGACATATCGAATGGTGAACAAAATCCATATTATGTGTTCCCCCAAACATGATCAATTCTATATTTATGACCTACATAAATTCAAAACAAACATTAAAATCAGAGAAATTCCCCACCTAGTGTTTTGGCAACAAACATAAATTAAATAAAGTGTTTTAGTTTGAGTGAACACAACTTGTTTAAATAAGAAGTATGTGGTATGGTTGCACTACGAATATGTAATTGAAATAAATTAAACTACATTTCTATACTTAAAAAGAGCAAATTTATAACATTAAATTTATCACACCTATTTTAACACATACAGTTTAAATTGAATCTCCCACAATAGTGTACTTATATTTCAATACAATAATATTAAAATGCTATATAAATTCAGAGAACTTGAACAAAAAATAAAAATTTATAGAATCAATAATAATATTTTCTATGCTTAATTAAAAATCCACTTTGTTAAAAAATGAAGTAAATATTCAAAATACTTACAACATTTTTAACACATTTCAATTTCCTCATTAAAAATAATATTCAAAATTGATTTTCTAAGTTTGAATGAATATAAACCTTAACATTGTGTAATAATAAATTTTATTATCAAAATCTTACGACAAAATAATAAAACACGGTGTAGCAATAAAACAGTGTATAATAAGTTGTAAAAAATTAAATAATGTGTATTTCCATTCAATTCGTTAATGACTTATTAAAAAATAAAAAATTATAAAAGCATGCTAAAAAATAATGATTACAAAAATATATCACACTTTTTTCCTATAAAATATTTTATTCGTATTTTAACAAAATATAGTCGTAAAATAAGACTACCTACAACTACATACAAAAACATTCTAATCAAAAATTTTTAATATTAAACTTATTAGAGAATAACAATAAATGTGTAGTAGTTTAGGTCTGTAGTAAATAAAATATTTTATATATATTAATTATTATTGTAAGCCAGTAAGATTGGCTATTTTCAGTAGATTTAGTGTAGGTTTAAGTTAGATTTAGGTTAGATTTAAGTTGTTTTATAAAAAAAAATTAATAAATTACTTTTCGGTTTTTTTAGCCTTTTCCGAAATAGAAATAAAATGTAATATAAAAAGTAAACTCTTTAAAATATTAAAAAAATATAAAAATTAATGTTAAAACACAAAATTATCAAAAGAAAAATTATACCTTAGAGAATCCTATTAAAATGGAGCAGTAAGGGTTAAAATCAAAGCTCGTATATCTTTTTTTAAGTTTTTATTATAATAAATGTATACTGTAAACTTAAATGGCTTATAAAATAAAAACAATTAAAAAAAAAAAAAAAAGTTTAGGTCTGTTTTGCCACATACGCCATTTTTAATTTACAAGAGTAAATCTTTGTATTTTATTAGTAGCTATCACTCTTTTGAGTTGAGCATGGTTTTCATAGCACACTGTAGCGAAAGATCCTATGTGCTACAAATGCATTTACATATGTTTAATTTGCATGTGTGAAATGAAATGAGTGCCATACATTCCCAAATAGATACACTTGTTCTCATTGTATTTCTAATTTATACAATAGTTTTTAGATTTATTTGTGATCGTTTTTCTAACAAGTAATAACTGAATTGTTATTTTAGTTTATAGTTATTTTTTTTTTTGTTTTTTTTTAAATCAGTCTTTTATGAGTTTTTATGTTTTACCCTTTATATAATTTTGTTTTATTGTTTTAGTTTTTTAATTAAAATAATATTTAATCTTTAGATTGTGTACTTATTTTGATAACCCTCTTCATAATTATCTGCCAGTAATCAGTAATTTGTTTCAGTCTATGTTAATGACAATATTTGGATGTCAATAATTAATTGTACTTTTTGGTGATGTCAATAATTGATTTTGGGTGTATAACAAATAACTGTGTTTATTTGGAAGTATTTTTAAAAAATCGTTTTTTAATAATATATAATAACTTTTTTTATATTTTATAGCTATTTAAAAAAAACCAAATATTAATTTACTTTATTTTTTTATTAATATCAGTTCAAATGCCCGAAAGAGCTTAACTTAATCCTTCCAAGGAATTTGTCATATGAGGACAAATTCTTAAAGTCTTTTAAACTAATTTTATGCTGTATTTTTAAAGATATTAATATATTTTTTGATTTGTACATCATGTACCATCTCATAGCTAAAGTCAAAAGCAAAAATTTTAAAGTTTAAGTGATTTATGTCAAAACTGTATAATAAAATATTGACGCGCAATTTTGAAATTTGCTTATTTGAAAGACAACATTCCTTTATTCCAATTGTTTTCTAAAATCAGCGTTAACAGTATTTATAACAATTTTTTTTATATAATAGATAAATACAAGTTTAAATTAAAAAAAAAAAATAAATAAATTGGTAAGTTTCATTATTACAGAGTTTTAAAATATGTGCCTCATTTGAAAACAAAATATCTAATTGCAATAAAACAAATATGACAATATGGAAATAACTTTTCGTTTTGTTGCGATACTTTAAAACACAAATGGTGAAAAAGCTTTCAAACATTCAAATTGTTGAAGCTTAAGAAGACTCAGAAGATGAATTTGAAGTTTACGAAGGGGAATACTTCAAATTTAATGATAGTGAAGAAGATATAGACGATGAACATGACGATCAAGAAGATTGTCAGATCGTCAGAAGATTATAGCTACTTTAGATATAGAAAATCCGAATGAGATAGGCCAAATTGATTTAAATAACGTAACTATTGTATAAAATTCTAAATCGATTTGGTTCGCAAAGAAAGACAATGAGGGATGTACTACTTAAATTTTAGGGAAAAAAGTAATTAAAGCTACTGGAATTACACCGCTATAGTATTTGCTGCAGTTGTTTGACATGGAAATGCTTGTCGACATTGTAACAGAGTTCAATCGTTAAAGCCTTCGAAAAAGGATATGAACTTAAACTAGAGCTTGGAGAGCTTGAGGTATTTTTAGGCATAAACTTAATGATGTCGTATGTGCAGTATCCTCATATTCGAATGTATTGGAATCGAAGTAGTGGACTAGCAATCGATTCAATAACAAACGCTATATGGGACTTCGACGTTTTGAAAAGATAAGATCATATTTACATTTTATTGACATGAGTGATATTCCTGCTGATAATAAAGATAAAGGTAGTTACTTTTAAAACACAAAATAAACTACCTCATAAATAATTATATAGTTCTATAGCTTAAATATTTGAAAATAAATAAAATAAATATTATTTCAGCAATCAAAATAAGACCTATTATTGATTGACTTAATAGAAATTTCCAATTGACTTATGAGCCTTCCGAATATTTGTCAATAGATGAAATGATGATACCTTTTAAAGGTAGATCTTCTTTAAAAAACCTATCTCCCAAAAAAGCCAAAAAAATGGGGTTTCAAAGTTTGAAATTTGAGCTATATCAGGGTGCTGAATCAGGGTGGTATCTGATCCTCTAATTGTCGGTATTAATAAATGTGGAAATGTCGTTATACGCTTTTGCTCTGATATTTTGAATAAGAATCACAAAATTTATGCTAACCTGTCCCAAAAAGAACTTGTGTCAGTGACTCAATGCGTCGAACTAACAGAAATCATTGGACTCGTCGATCTATGAAAAATTACGCTAGACGATGCCGTTTAAAGCATTGTATTAGAAAAACCAGATTTGTTTGCTCAGATTTGCAATATGCTTGCAATACTGTGTCCAGAATGTTTCGAGACCTTCCACACCACTCAAAACAATTAAGTCCACTAGTCATTTTTAGTGTAATATTATTTTTATAATAGATACTTTTTCACTCATTAATATTTAAATTTTTTAATTTTTTTTTTATAGCAATTGAATTGTCTTTTTTTATTTTTTTCTTCTTATATATTTAATTATTTTGTTATTTATTATATAATTGAATTAAGTCTGAATTATTAAAAAAAAATTAAAAAACGAATCTATTTTGACAAAATTTTAAAACCTTGCGTAAAAAAGCATCCTTTTACACATTTTGTCCTCATATGAGGACATACCTGTACAGGTAAAAATATAAAGGGTACATTTTTTTACTTAACTTGAGCACGCTGATGACGAAAATCAATATTAAAAAATTCTCAGCACAGTAGAAATGATACTTGCCCTTGGAGGATGTGATTTTTTATGCTATTTATTTATTTATTTTTCAAATATTAATATAATATATTGATCTATATATATTTTTTTACTCAAATGAGCTCAATAACATATTATAGTATTTTGATTAATCATAATACATATGTGTAAATAAAAAGGAGCACTAACATATTGGTCTTTTGCTTTCTCTTTACAGAGATATTTAAAAACTGCAGATTTAATTATTGAATCAAAATTTCTCTCCATTCTTCAAAACAGTAATACAGAAAAACTTTACTTAACAATAAAATTTGAATATGATAAAACAATTCAAAAGACTATGCCGGAGTTATGTGTTTTGTAAAAAAAATATTGAATTCAGTCTTAAAACTGCTTTTATTTTATTTTTATTTCTTTTTTTAACATTTTAAAAATTACAATATTACTTAAATTGTGAAATGGATATTTTTTAACAAAAAAAAAAAATAATACATAGCTTTATTACTATAAACTATCGTGAACTGCGAACTCACTATTGTGAATACATAATTACAACATTTCGTGTAAACTTCGTTAACTTCATTAGGCAAAAATAAGTTAACGGAATAATGTTGAATTGCTTTTCTTGTTATTGTTTAATTTATTCATTTAAGTTTAATTCATTTATTTTAAAATTTGATTAATCCATTTTAAACGATATGTAACCCTCTCGTTTGAATTCAATCACTGTATTATAGTAATCAGATGCCACATATTAAGAACACTATTAAAGTAAAAATTTAAACCTGTATAAATTCTGAGAAACATAATTAGCTTAAGTTGCTGATTAAACTCTACAAAACATTTTTATTCAATATTGTTTTTTACTATTTTTTTTTTTTTTTTTATTTTAAATTATTAATGATGACTTTTTATCATTTCTTGTTCCTTCATCATAACAACACTAATATAATATCAATAACAATCTAAAAAATTATTCATAATAAAAAATTATATATATAATATAAAAAATAATCGATTTTAGTAATAATCGTATCGAATTCTGAATCTATTTTTAAGTGTTTTATAGATTTTTATTATTATTATATAAAATATCAAATTTCTGACCATTCCTAATATTTATTTGATTTCAATTTACATTACTGAAGCGCTACAAGGATACCTGCGAACGACTATATTTAGAATTTCAATAAAATTAGATACATAGCATAATATACAAACAATGCAATACCATACAATATACATAAATAAATATATATTCGTATGAATGTAACATTATTAAATACTTTATTGAAAAGAAAATCATAAAATTTTATTATCGAAAAGTTGTAGAGAACAAACAAAAAAACGACACAAAACCGAAACCAAACAAAAAAAAAGAAGAAAAAATAAACAACAAAATATCAGAAAATACCACTGTCTATAACGAATTTCTGTTACTGCTTTTGGTCACGCCATCAAAATTCATCATAATTGTAACACTATTCAAATTTATTTCAATGTAACAAGCATTAACAATTTCAGCAAAAATATTATTATAAAAAATATACAAAACACAAAAAATAATAAAAGAAAATTAAAATAAAATTTTCTGAAATAATAAAAAAATAGTAGAATAATAAAGAAAATAAAATCATAAAAAATATAAAAAATGAAGTAAAAAAGAAAATATCAACACGAAACATTTTTTTTTACAAAACAAATTATTATTAGAAAAGAAAAGAATAAGAAAATAACAAAAAAACAAAAATCTACCTAGGTGTTTTCAATAAATTGCGGAATTTTACTGTTAAGGATTCAAATGTTACTTATTGTATAGTTTGAAATTCTTAACAGTAAAATTTTTGAAATTTATTTTTTATTTATGTAAGTATTGAAAATGTCGTTAGATTAACTTGTAAATAAAATGTATATAATAATAATATTGTGATAGCTATGTTATCTATATTATAACGGGACAAAACGTACAAAAATATCTTGTTGACTGATACTTGATGAAGGACCCCCGCCAACTACTAATGAGTCTAATATTAATTTAATTTAATTATTTCAACTGCACATAAATATAATGTACAGCAAAAAATTTATGACCTTTTTCCAGATAGGATGTACTAATGAGTCTAATAGTTTGCAATTAATTATGCTTTATTAGAATTTTTCTGGAAGATTCAAAAATATTTATATATATAGTATGGACAGTGTTGAATGTTAACGTTTTATTCGAGAGTATATTGTGGGTAAAAGAGATGTCTGTAATTAGCAGACGAATAGATATAAATCAATAAATTAATGATGGAAAAGTCTAAAGCGAATCATTCAACAATAAAAATCAAAATGGGAAACGCAAATAATCACCGGACCAACCTGAGCAATATTTGGCACAATTTTCAAAACTAATTCAACCATTAGCAGAAAACTAAATCAAAAATTATTATTTTTGCTTTGGTTTCTAGTCCATCAAATTGATGATAGTATAAATTTGAATGATAGGTTATCACAAATAATGAAACAAAACGAGTACCTACATCTGGTCTGTTTTACTGATGGTTTATTTTTTTAAATATTCTGTGAAAACAAAAGAGTTTTGAGTACCACATCGCAAAATATTTTCCACCCTATGCCCCACGGATGGGGTTGCAGGACAATGATAATGATGGCATAGCAAAATAATATATGACACTTTCGTTTTTAAGTTCTTACAATTGTTTACAATCTATCATTTTTGATCTTTAACGTATTTTAACTATTAAGAAAAGAGTGCAGTAATGTACGGATCGTTGTGATTAACTTACAAAATTTTGTATTTTAGTTTTCTTACTCACTTATAGTTTGGTTTAGCTCTTTCGAGAATGTAAGTGGATAACTAACAAAATTATATTGTGAGTGTTCTGTAAAAATAACTCGAGTCCATAAAATAATATTTAGAGATTAAAATTCTCTTGGAAAAATAGAAAAATTAAATATTTTTTGATGAGATAAGAATTTTTTTTGATTTGACTCTAAATAACTACATTATTATTATTATTAATATTATTATTTTATTTATTGCATTAATGTACAATATGCTATTTTCATAAATTTCAATTCTATATTACTAGAAAATTTACACCTTTGAATTATTTAGACTAACCTGACTTAAATATTTCGAATAAATTTGATTTGCAAAGGACAAAATGACAAGTAAAACCTATAATTAATTATTTTATGCCATTATAAAACCTAATGTAAACCTAACCTAAATCTTAACTAATGTCTATTAACTAGAATGATCTTAATACTTAACCTTAATTTATTATCGCTCTTATGAGCGGATTTTCGGAATTGTAACAGCTTTCTAAAAAGGCAGGTGCTGTTTTTTGAATAGAAAAATAGTATCAGTGTTTGCTAATAAGTGCAATCTGCTTGTGCAGAAATAAAAAGATTTGCTTAGAATTAATTTAAGAACAGCGTTTTGTTTTTTCTGCAACAAATTTAAATTAGTTTTGGCAGGACTCATTCATACGGGAAACCCGTATAACAAAAGGCGAAAAATGGATTTAAATATTAATAATTTTTATTGTCAACAGTTAAATTAGATTTTTTATTTATGACTGGATATAACATTTTTATATAGAGGTCTATTTTATTGACGGTTTTGATTAAATGTAGTGTTTTGAAAGATGTACTTTTTATTAGGTGTATGCCCAGGTATTTTATATTATCGCTAAATACATTATGTTGATAAAGATATTAAAAAGTTTAAATTAACATAAAATTTTGGTTGATAGATAATTTTGACTGGATTTTATTTTTGCTGTAAACAATTTGTTCGTAAATATGTAAGTGATAATAATTACCTGTGTGTAAATCAATAAAAAAGTTATCTAAAAAGCAATAAAAATTTATTGATAATTATTAATTACAGAATTTTTTATTCTAAATTCATTAGTAAATAATTAAATTAAATTATAGAAAGCGATTTATTTTATTACTCTTCACCAGATAACTCAGAATTCGATTCATGAGAGCCACATGCTTTATAGTCTTACTACTTCGTAGAGACTTATACCACGTATGAAATTCCCCTGGAAGCCATACCATACCAAACTTACAAAGTCGCAGCAAATCTTTTTTTCATAGCTTAGATCTGGTCCGTATTCTTATTTTTAATAAAATTAGATAGTTATTGCTGATAAATCAATTAACTTTACTTTTTAAGCCGTTGTGAACGAGCTAGTCAAAAAATATTTAGTCAATCCTGAATTGTATAGTTTTTTGTATGTCTCTCAATCGCACTATGCAAGCTATCTACTACCATGTACAGATGGCCGCTTTCCAAAAACATTTGCTCAATAATTTCAAAATACATAGCTTGCATCGTTACAAAAAATAAAGCTGCAATATTTTTATTTCTATTTTGGCCACTGCATGTGTCTGATGTTCCTCTTCATATCTGAAAGTCCGAACGAAATCGTTTTTACACAAAAGTCTATTAGCATTTTTCTATAAACATTTTTTTTCATAATTTTCTCTTAAATCGCGAATGACTGAGAACTGACATTGAAAATAGTTGTTATAAAGTCATTTTTAAAATGTTTTAATAGTATAATTTTTTGTAAACTTTTTTAAAAATTGGTATTTATTTATAAGATGGATAGATGGATTTATAAATGGATGATGATATCATGAAGAACCTTCAGATCTAATTTTCTTTGTCATTTTAAAATTATAATTAATTTTCTACGCAACAATTTAAATTGCACGTAAATAAAGCTGTTACTGACATGTGTTTGTACATTGCATTTGTAGCACAAGCATAAGAGACACACGTCTAACGTATTTTTTTCTAAGTCATATAGCTTTTCTTTTACTTCAACCTGCAGCCTGACAAACTTAAAAAAATTTAAATCAGGCTTGGGATGAAGAAAAATCTCCGGAAAATTTATTTTGTACATGTAAATTTTAATTGGTTAAAAAAGTTGTCTGGACTTTTGGATATGAACAGAAAATCCAAGTTTAGGTTGCTATTATCCTTTAGCGTTAGAATAAAATTTCTGTTACTGTTGAAAATAGTCGATTTGTATTTTAATAAAAATACTTCTCATACAGATACGCGTATTTCGTCTAGTACTTCCAGACTTGTTAAGTGTTTTGTATTCGACTACTAGAAAATACTGATCAAAAAAATTTTAAATCGCCAAGTGCATCCACAATCAATGTAGCGAAATATAAAGTTACGTCTAGAAATGTGTTATTAAAATATTTTGTTATTTTGCTTATATTATGTAAGCATTTTTTGTTTTTGGATTAATTTCAATTTTACATTGTCAAAAAATATGAAAATAATAAAATTTAATTCTAAAAAGTTAATTTCAGACCAACTAGAATGTTTTTTGCCAATGCAAGAAACAGAATAAAATAAGCGTTTTGTTTTTTTATTATATAAAAAGGTTGAGTTAGTTTTCGAAACATCCTCCTAACATGCAATTTTTAATAACATCTCACTACTACATGAAAAACGTATAGCTATACTCTGTTTTTTGTTCAAACTATTTAATATTACATTTTAAATTCATAAAAAAGGCCATCCAACTAATTTGTCATTATTCTGTTTTTTTTTTTTTGTTTCAGATTAAATGCATACTTTTGCAACTACTGCATATCATGATTAACATTAAAACAAAAACAATACAAAATAAAAGGGAGAAGTTTGTAACATAAAAGTCATGACGTACACACGGGTTCATATCAAATGCTTAATTCATTCCGATTTTACGAGTTGTGAGAATTTAAACATTTTAACTAACATTTTAAGCGTGGAGACTGTCTGAAGTATCAACTACCTAGTAGTTCTGTGTGTGTATGGTGGTGTTATTGACAACTGTCAATTATTGATGTTTTACAGCGTTTTTATTAGATTCTAATCTGATTAGACTCGAATAATAGTTTAATGTTTTGCGGTACTAATAATTACTGGGGTAAAAACCGGGTATTGACAATGACAAAAAAACAATGAGTAAATATTTTTGTTTAATTTCCCACTGTTAGGCTAGTTCTTCTAACAAAATACCAAATTGAAAATGTATCAAATTTAAGTCGTATTCAGTTTAACTATTTCTAATTGTTTGTCGTACAAAATATTTATATTTGATTTTTAAGCTTTTAGTAACATATATTTTGTTTTTGTAGGCTTGACAGTTAGTTTACGAATATAAAGGGTTTTCCAGTTGGTGATGATATAATTTAAAATGGTTAAACGTATTATTTTTTGACATTTATTATGTAATTTTTGTTCACTAAATTATGCCATTTAATCATGGATAGATACACGCTTGAACAACGTAGTAGAAACTGTTAAATTGTTTTATCGAAATCAGTGCTCATTTTTGAATAATGATAGAAATTAAAGAAGAACTCATGAACAACATTATCAATTAATCGACTCATTATTCATTGTATGGTAGACAATTTTGAAATTGAATTTTCTTTACAGTTTACAAGAGTACCAGTACTGCAAAGAAAAGCACGCACACAAGATAATATTGCTTTGGTAGCAGCAAGTGTAAGAGAAAATTCAAATTTATCAGTTCCACGTCGGTCTAAATAAATAAATCTTTCTCAAACTACAACATGGAGAATTTTAAGAAAAGATTTGGGTTTAAGTCCTTATAAAATTCAACTGGTTCAAGAACTGAAGCCATTAGACCCTTACACATGTCGTTTATTTTCTGATTTTGCTCTTTATCAATTTGAAAATGATGAACATTGTTATCGAAAATTTTTAATCCCTGATGAAGCTCAATTTTGTTTAAATGGTTATATAAACAAACATAATTGCAGAATTTGGAGTGCTGCAAGTCCACACGAAATGTTCAGACACCATTACATCCAGATAAAGTCACTGTCTGATTGGTTGAGTGATTTAATTTTATTTGTTTATTTATTTATTTCATTCTTTTCTCAATTGAGCCAAATCGCTCGTACAGAGTATATAATATGTGTTTAATATTTAAATATAATTTTTTTTTTTTTTTTAAATATCAGTGCACAAAAAAAAATAATAATAGTACGAAATTAATATAAAACCATACTAAAAAAGACTAATCCGTCATAATTCAACAAAATAATTTTAGAAAAATAATACCAGTAATAAAAAAACAAAAAATTGAATATTTCAACAACACTTAATTTACCTATACTGTACTAAGCCTAGAGTAAAAATATTTGTGAATGCTTATCATTACACTAATTAGATACTAATTAATTACATTTACACTAACCAAAATACAAAAAAGGTCTAGAAAATAAAATTATAATACAAATTAGTACCTAGATGAATAACATAAACATACCACAAATTTTAGCTTTTAAATATAGTCTACTAATTATTGTCTTAATTTATCTTTAAAGTGAGATAAGCTCTTAATTTGTTTCAGCTCGGTGGGAAGCTCATTGTAATATTTGTAGCCTAAATTATATAGTGTGCCATACCCGTCGAACCTGATATTACCTAGATGATATTATTCTTTGTGTTTATTCTATTTTTGATCATCATGCAGATATGAGTTACCAGCCTGTACTTTATTAGCAGTGCAATTGGTAATATGCTTTGCTTCTTATGAATTTCAGTGTTTGATGTTCTTTGATCGTATCCAAATCGTTTTTTTTATTGCTTTATTTTGTATCCTCCGTACAAGATCCAAATCTTTATTAAAAATTACCCGAGATTTGAATTTGAACATGCTAAAATATACAGATCTTTTCACATTAAATGGTATTCTTTTACTAATAAAATTAAAAATAGCCGCAACTCTTTTGTTTTTTTTTTCATCTATTGGTTCATATTTCTTTGAAAAAAATGGTCGAAGAGTAACAGTCATGAAGAACGATACAGAACAATGTTAAAGGAATTTTTTATACTGTTATTGAGAATAATCTGCAGGATATGTGGTTTAAACAAGACGGTGCCACCTGCCACAGAGCCACCTTAACAATCGATTTATTACAAACAAAATTTGGTGATGGAATTATTTCAAGAAATGGTCCAGCTATTTATCATCCCAGGTCGTTCAGCCTTTTGATTTCTTTCTTTGGAGATTTGTTAAGTAACAAGTTTATGCGCTGATAATCCAACAATAATTGAGCAATTAAAAATCAACATTGAACTTTAACCGGTGCTATTGATGAAATACAGCCAAATTTATGTGAAAAAGTGATGGAAAATTGAGTTGACAGAATGCATATTTTCCATACCTTAATGGGTAACCTTTCAAATAATAAAAAATTTTGTGTTTCACTGAATAATTTATGTGTTTTTTTTTTTATTTTTAAATTGTATCACCCTGTATACAATATCTAATTTGTTAATCGCTGACAATGGTTATATTTATTGTGTATTTCAGGTTTACTAAATTATCTACACTATAAATTAAAACTAGATAGTCAGAATAACAAATAATGCTTTCCCCCGCGGTCTAATTTTTGTAATACTACTTATTTAACTAATCTAAATAAAGTGGGTCTCAAAGAACTACTTGGTATTACTTCATATTCAATATATCAAAATCTACATTTTATTGTTTTCTGTTACGGCGAGATAGACATGTAATCTAAATAAAGCCGGTCCCAAAGTACCACTCGGGATTACTCCATGTTCAATATATCCAAATCTATATTTTATTGTTTTCTGTTACGGCGAAATAGACTTGAAATCTAAATAAAGCCGGTCCAAAGTACCATTCGGGATTACTCCATATTCAATATATCAAAATCTATATTTTATTGTTTTTTGTTACTGCGAGATAGGCTTAAAATCTAAATAAAGCCCGGCCAAAGTACCACTCAGGATTACTTCATATTCAATATATCAAAACCTATATTTTATTGTTTTCTATTACTGCCAGATAGTCTCGAAATCTAAATAAAGCCGGTCCAAAAGAACTACTTAGGATTACCCCATATTCAATATATCAATATCTAAATTTTATTGTTTTTTGTTACTGCGAGATAGGCTTAAAGTCTAAATAAAGCCGGTCCCAAAGTACCACTCGGGATTACTCCATGTTCAATATATCCAAATCTATATTTTATTGTTTTCTGTTACGGCGAAATAGACTTGAAATCTAAATAAAGCCAGCCCCAAAGAACTACTTGGGATCACTCCATATTCAATATATCAAAATCTATATTTTATTGTTTTCTGTTACTGCGAGATGGGCTTGAAATCTAAATAAAACCGGTCCCAAGGTACCATTCGGTATTGGTCCATATTCAATATATCAAAATTTATATTTTATTGTTTTCTGTTACTGCGAGATGGGCTTGAAATCTAAATAAAACCGGTCCCAAGGTACCATTCGGGATTGCTCCATACTCAATATATCAAAATTTATATTTTATTGCTTTCTGTTAATGCGAGATAGACTTTGAACCGATTGTACTCAGTTGATAAGACACCATATTCAAATAGAATGCGTAGCAATATCTATAGAGTCAAATTATGCTTTGTAAAAGTGAAAAAAAAAACAAACACAAAATATACCTTGTACATCAGATAAATATTATAGATTGTTATAAAAATTTAGTTTTCATTTTTATTTCCCCACGAAACTGAGCAATCGGTCTCTAAAGGGCACAATCAGTAGATACATAGTATGTTTTCCATATGTAAGTAATGACTAGGGGATGAAAACAACTCAATGGTACGCTAATCAAACAATTGACAAATATTTAATGTATAATAATAATAATGGTTTTACACTCCTGTCTTATATACCAGTGCCTTTAAAATCACTACATCGAAACAAAAGTAAAAAAGGATATTTTCATTTTATCTAATAGCCTAAAATGTTTGTTTTTTGCTTATATTCTTTGACATTGTGAGATTTTTTTTTTTTTATGTCTTCATACTTTTTCATAATAAACTCTATATTGTCTTATTATACACACCTGCCTAACTATTCGAAAAAAAACAATAATAAAATAAAAAAAATAAAACATTGCCAAGTAATCCATTATCACCCAGTTTACACCACATAAACTTTTCGTTGTTTTTTTTTTTTTTATTTTTTTTTTTTTTATTTTTTACTTACACCACAAAACAAAAAATAAAGAAGTCATATGTAACTGAAATAGAAAAATAAAAATATAAAAACAAAAAAATATAAAAACAGTTATATAAAAATATAGTTTGAAATTGTTTTCGCAATGATTTTACAGTTATATATAGGTAGGGGTACATAACAAGAATTAACCGGCATCTTATTATTTACGATTTTATGAAAAGGCAACTGAGTTTTTTATTACATTTTATGGCAGGCAGGTTAAATTGGTGACTTTTCGTAAAAAATTTTTTTTTGTCTTTTTGTTTTTCTATTTTTGTTGACTTTCCATTCATGTTTCTTTGCTAGCTATTTTTTTTATTATTATTTTATTATTTGCTATTTAATGGGAAAACAAGAAGGAAAATTTCATTTAAAATAAACCCGTTAATACGAAAATAAAATAAATGAAAATATATTCGTTGTCGCACACTGCTCTATATAAAATTTATTTTTCACCGTTTTAGCGTTTTTTTCCACTCTTAAAACATACAAAGCCGAAATTTTATTATATTACAAAATGATTTTCATATTTTATTCAAGTTAGATGATTGTGTATTGTTTAGGAAAACAACGATCAAGAGGATAAACGTTGAAGGTATATAAGGTATTTACCGGAAAAAAACTGACTAATTGAATGTTATTTAAGGAAGGACAAAATCGGATTTTTGACCTAGATTTGTTTTTGTTTTTTTGTTCTATTCGTCTTTTTGGTGGTAAGAAATCCTATTTTTGTTTTTATATTTTTGCAAGTAACAGTTTTATTACTCGGTAACAAAAAAAAAAGTAATTAAAAATATATTTTTTGGGTATATGAAAAT
The DNA here is from genome assembly GCA_963942445.1 of Argyra leucocephala. NCBI lineage: Eukaryota > Metazoa > Arthropoda > Insecta > Diptera > Dolichopodidae > Argyra > Argyra leucocephala. The sequence continues at coordinate 23,395,125 of OZ012677.1, read as the reverse complement.
AATTATTAGAAATTGTGCTATTAATTAATTTAAAGTAAATAAACGGAATTGTAAAAAGTGAAAATAAATTAATAAAATTGTTGCAAAAAGATTGAATAATACAAAAAGAATAATAATTAAACACTCTATTACACTTGATTAACCCATTTCCATATATTGTAAGAAAATTTAAATAATTCTAATGAATTAAATTTGACTAAAATGAAATGTTTTATACTTACCTACTTAGGTGACCAAAACAGACCGTGTAGGTTATGGGTGTGACTTATTAACCAAACTATTTGAACTAATCGTTTTTTTGAACTAACTATTTGAATAACCATACCAAACTATTTGAACTAATCGTTTTTGATCAGCTTTATCACCACTGCACTTGCTTCTTAATTCCAAACCAACACGGTTTTGTTAAACATAAGTCCACAGTAACTAATCTAGTTGAATCTACTTCTATATTTCTCAATAATATGGAAAAAGGCTTTCAAACCGATGTTATCCACAGAGATTTTAGTAAAGCTTTTGATCTTTTGCCACATAGTGTAATCTTATTTAAATTATTAAAATTAGAATCTCCGAAATCATTTTCAAACTGGATTGAATCCTACCTCATTACTAGAACATATAATGTAAAATTTAGATCTTCTATATCATCGCCATTTGAAGCATATTCCGGTGTTCCTCAAGGTAGCCACTTAGGTCCCATATTATTCATAATCTCCATAAATGATGTTACATCAGTAATTAAAAATAGTAAAGTTCAGATATATATTCTGAAGACATGAAAATTTTCAACGAAACTTCTTCACCAAATCTTACTCCAAACTGACCTTGATAATTTCTTTATGTGGTGCATTAATAATTATCTTCTTTTGAATGTAAAAAAATGTGCTGTGGTGTTTTATCATAGTGCCACACATTTCTCAAATAACTATTTCCTTAACGGACAAGCACTAGAAGTTGTTAATTCTTTAAAAGATTTAGATGTCATTTTTGATGATAAACTCACATTTAAATTACATTATAATAATATCATCAATAAATCTAATTCAAGTTTAGGCTTTATAATTCAAGTTAGGTTTTATAAAACGTTGGTCAAAGGAATTCAAAGATCCATATATCCTAAACTCCCTTTTTACATGTCTTGTTAGGCCTCAATTAGAATATACCAGTCAGGTATGGTCTCCGGTAATTTTTATATTATGAAATTCACCTACATAGGATTGAGGCAATCCAAAAAAAATTCTTAAGATTTGCACTACGTCACTTTCCGTGGTCTGCCACTTAATTTTGCCAGCATATGAACATAGACTAAACTTAATTCATCTTGCTATACTCTGAAGAAAAGACGCGAAATTGCCGAATTCATCTTCATCACTGATATACTTAAAGGAAATATTAACACCCCTTATATTTCAAGTATTAGATTAATACTACTAATCGCTTCCCCTCTGCTAACCTATTTATCCTCACATTACATCGTGACCAACTATGGAATGAACGAACCTATCTAGGATGATTATGGGTAACAAATACAAGAACCGAATTGATTTCTCTCTCTCCAAAGACTCTCTCTCCAATTTTTGCAATTAGTTTTTTAATATTAATTTTTTCATATTTATATTGTTAATTATAAACTTTGTTTAAATTCATATAAATGTACCTAATACATGTAATTCGCTTGAATTAAGCCTGAAAATAAATAAATAAATTAACGTCCTCATTTGTGTCGCACACGAGCGGCTTTCTTCAGTTGAACATACAAAATTGTTTGATGTTTACCGATTCGAAGATTATCTTGCCTTAAGCATTTAAAATATTTTAGAGTTTTGTTAAAATGATTTAAAGTAAAGTTTTCTTTAAAATGAGCTAGTTCAATAGATTTGGTATTGAGTTAAAAACAATTCATTGCAATTATAAACTATTGTGGTTTGTACTGTAACTGTTCTTCCGTTACTGAGGTTGAATTGAAAACAATATTTTAGAGAAAATAAATTATTGGAGAACTGCAATCAAATAAAAAATGTATTTAACAAGAAAAGTATTATTTCTAAGGTCTTTACTGTGTTTTAAAATTGCCTTACATTTATATCTACAAAACTAGAGACACCTATAAGCAAAAATAAAATAAGTTTGGGATTCCGATAAGTTTTATTCTAGTTAAAAGTATTTTCATTTTCATGCTTTTCATAATATACAAGTCAATACGAATTTTCGAAATGAAAAATTTTGATTATGTACTGACAATTAGTGTGCCAAATATATGTTTTCATTGCTTTCATGTTTATTCAGATTTCGCAGCATTACAAAGTTTTCGTTGCTTCAAAATAGTATAATTTTCAAAACGATAAATTCATTGCCAGTCAAAATATTATTCTAGAGTTAAAATGTCAGTTTATCAGCTTTTGTGGTAAGAACAATTCTATGAAAATTTTGATTTCCTTATAAATAAAATTAAATTTGAAATAAAAAAACATGAACTAGAAATGAAAAACCTATAGTTACAATATAACTTAGTGTAAAAGTTCTTGGTGTATGCTATAATCAATAAAATCATGTTCAGTGGTTAAAAATACGTATTCTAATAAAATAAATCTTTTGTAAATAAAGCTGTATAGCTTATTATTTATAGTACCTTATTTTCTTCTTGTGTGCGTAGCTATAAATTAAAGATCCAGACATAGACTGGATCAAAATTCAGACGCCCCCAATTTCAATTGAAAAAAATTTATACAAAGTAAACAAATTACAGAGAAATCAATAAAAGACAGTTACTAACTGTGGCTTCATTATTTTTTAAACAGTTATTTTTCGAAATAAAAATAATTATATATATAATTTTCTGCATTTATCTGGGTGTTTGTAAGTCCGACGGAATACTCCAACACATATACAAATTGCAATATGTATACAAATTGCTTTGATGCTCTTTTTTTAACCCCTATCTACCATGCTGAACCTTTGCAAGAAAAAATACCATTGCATGAAATGTATTTTTTTAATTTAATGTTAGTCTTCTTCGCAAATAATAAGGAAAAATAAAAAATAATATTCATAATATAAATAAAACAAACAATTTTTTTGATTTATAATAAGAAGAACTAATAGAAATTTTATCAATAGTTTAATATGGTATAATAACCAAAAGGCAAACAGTATTTAACACAAAAAAAAACATAACGCACGTAAAGGACTTAAAATTATACACAATATGCATATGTGTCTACATATTTTTTTTTGTTTTTGATTTTTTTTGTTGTTACGATAATGATCATAGCATCAAATGTTTGCTACCGTATGCATTGCCTGTACTATAGTACTATAGGTACATATACTCTAGCCAGAAATGTTGCGATGCGATGATGAGTTAAAATTGTTATTTTTTTTTTTTTTTTTTTTGTTTATGTTTTTTTGTAATATATATATATATATATATATATATATATATATATATATATATCTATCTATATGATATATAAATTTATGATCGTATATAATATTTAGTATATTATTATGGGGTTAGGTTTTAGTTCTGCTGATTTACACAAAAAAACAATAACAACCTATATATTTTTAAAGAAATTAAATAAAATTTTGTACTATTATTTTTTATTTCTTATCTTTGTAAATTTATAATTTTTAGGTACGTTTGTTTTCTTTAAGTGTGTAGAGCTGTATGTTGTAGAGAGTGATGAATTTTTTTTTAATATAGTAGGCAGGTATATATAGGTATCGGTTAAACCATATTGATTGTTGTTCTTCTTTTTAATGTTATAAAAATAATAATTATGTATGAATTTAAACATGATGAGCTCGATATTGAATTTTTTGAAATTAAATGAAATTTTAAATAACCGATCAATGGCTCACAAGTTATATAACAGTTTTGTAAATACCTATTTATTTGCAGTAAATTTTTTTATTTTACCTTTTGCTTCAACACGACTTTTTATTTTATTCATCAAAATAAATATTATGTGTACCTACAATATTATTATTTTTTTTGTTATACTTACAATTTTATTTATTTTTATTTTTAAAATTGTTTTCGTTCAAAGTTGTGGCTTATTATAAAATATTATTTATTGTGACGCTAAGCTTGCGCAGCGAATGTTATTGAATGTTAACAGGATTAACTTAATTCTGAATTATATGATAAATTTTCAATGTTGGCAAAAAGGATGTCGCTAAAATGATTGAGTAAATGACCCTTAGGGAACAGAAAATTTTGCACCTTACTACAAATATTCTATTTATATGGTAATTAAAAGCATTATAATACAAAAATAAAGGTTTGATAAATTAGTAAGCAAATACATATTCTTCTTAAACTTGAAATGAAAACTCTAATGAAGGAAATAAATGCTAGAATTTATTTTACTTCCGTCATTTATGGCTGGTTACAAGGCTAGTTTCAAATAATAAGGGTTACCATCATATGCCTGTAATTTTTTTGACTGTATTATCATTTAAATGTATTTATATTTGGCTGTATATCATTTTTTTTATTTCATTTGTCGGTATTTATAAATCCCAAAACTGTCAAATACCAAAATTTCAAAGTTCAAAACCACCAAATACTAAAATCTCAAAGGCGTAGAATTTTGATTTTAATTGAATTCAACCGTAAAATCTGTTCTACCTACAAATCTTACATACATATAACATCCAGTATCCAGCATATTTATTCAAATATGTCAAGTGAAATACAGACATATTTAGTAATAATAATTCAGTCAAGTAAAATACAGACATATGATAATACAAGCAGATTTACAAGCATGAGGTACGTTCCCAAATAATAACTATATTCAAATAAATGTTTGAAATTTGAAATAAGCATTTAATTTTTTGTATGTTAGTGTTCATATTTATTTGTAATGAAGTGTAGGATGAATATTTCAAATTGTAATTTTCGAATGTAACTTATTATTGTTTGATTTTTGATATCACGCAATTTTATAAATTTTCCAACGCTAAAATCGGAGATTAGATTAATAATTAATAAATTGTAGTGACCAGCATTGAATTGAATTGAATTGATCAGCAGAAATTAAAATATTCAATTTATTGATTATTTGTAATAATAAGAAAAGAAAAATTGTGGTATCTAGAAGAAATCAATTTTTTGATATTTTGTTCATTCTATTTCTAGTGTCAGTTTTTTTTGTTTAAATTTTTATTCGCAATTTGTATATGTTTCAATTTGTGCAATAATCGAATATTATATTATATATATATATATATATATAAAAATATTAATAAATTGACTTTTTGAGACATGTGATTTAAACCTCTTTATAAAAGTGAGGTTAATATCTCTATTATAAATTCGCTGGGGGTCTACGTTGGATTCTGGTGTGTGTTATGCAATCCATCATCAGCATACTCTTACCATAGTATTTGGTTGATTCCAATCTGTCACAATATTTTTTTATATATTTCGAAACCTCTTCATGAACCTACATAATTTGTAAATCCTTATGTATTAAGTCATTTGTCACCAACCATGGAGCATCTACGTACTGCTTTATTTTGAAATCGTTTGACAATTGCATAACTTGTTGTTTTTGCGGTTCCACAAAGTGTGTGGAATGCCACAAGTCCAAACAGGTTTAAATATGGCCTTATATATTAACAGTTTGTTGTTTCAGATCCATTCATGGGATTTCTTGCCAACTAGCCAATACAATTTTCTGAACAGTATATTTAGATTTAAAGGTATTAAGATTAGTCGTCGATCCCGATGAATACCAAGTTATTTATTTTTATTTTTATTTAAACTTTTTTTTGTTAGTAGATAGTTATATCTTGTTTTGTAGCTATATGTGATTTGACATTATCGGACTGAGTTATGACGTTGTTGTTTAGGAAAACAGGAGGACAAGTTTTTTGTTCAAAAGTGAATAATATGTACAAAATAAATTTATATAAATATAAATTTTTTAAGACCCTTACATCATTTTATTTTTAATAAAAAGAACAAGTTCGATTTCGAATTAATATTCAATCTTAATAATATGTGTTGAGGTTTTGTTTCATTTGCTCTAATTTTCTATTTGTTTAGCTACCTGATACTGCAGTGAAATTGTTTTGTACTAACTCCAAAGCAGTACTGTCATCCTTTTGAGACGTAAGAATGGTGAAAGTTGAAAATAAGACCTTATTAACAACCCTATAATTTATCAGTTATAACTAGGTAATATTATTTTAGCCAAATAACTTGTATACGAAATGTCTGTTAAGCAAACGATTTTATTTAAGACTAAAAAATAATTTAATACACTTTATATTATAACTACAGCTATATCAAATACAGTAGTTGCAAACATTGACTACCTAAAAGTTATAGTGTTCGCACCCTATATAAATTCTGATACAATGTCAATATTAGTCTAGGTGAAAATATATTATTATTGAGAAGATAATACGATTTTTATTCAATACAAAATTAAAAACATTGTATTCATTCATTTTCAGAAATTTTCACCACACCCATGTGGTGTAAATCTGTTGAGATAATTACAGTAAATTCTTACAATTTCTAAATTTTAGTCTAAATTGTTTTCGATTACCTAAATTTATAAAAAATTTCAATTATTATAATTTCAGTTGGAATTTTATAAATCTCTAAAAAAATTATTTATCAATTTTATGAAATTTTGTCTGACACTTTTTGTCTGGAAATTCTATTAGAAAATTTCTGTTATTGAAATTATTTTTTTTTTTTATTTGTTCTTTTTTGTAAATTTTCTATGTCGTATCGTATTTATTGACCTCAGTTACCGCAGTAATATTTTCTCTTTTAGCAATTTCAATTTCCGAAAAAATGTAAATTTTTTTTTTTTTTTTTTTTTGCGATATGTAATTGTGACGGAAAATAACATTTTTTATTACGAATATTCTATTATTTAAAGAGAAAAATAGAAAAAAAAATAAAATAAAACTTGTGTTATTAATATTTTTGTACATTTTTATTCTTAATATACTTTAATAAATCGAAGAATATAGATTTTCGAATATCTTTAATATTATCAAAAATTTTTCATTCTTAGATTTCAACACTGTATTTTACGTGTCATCGTTGTTACTACGACGAAAGCAAGGACAAAAAAAAATTACGAAAAAAAAGAACAGAACAAAAAAATAGAATTTATAAAAATTGCTATGAAACTATGGTAGAAAAAAAAAAAAATAAAATAATAAATAAAGAATATGAAAATGTTAAAGTTGCAATAGATAATATGAACGAAAGGGACAAAAAGAGCAAAAACAGGACACTCGACAGTATGAAAATATATTTTAAAAATGATATTGAAAGGATTCTCTATTTAAAAAAAAAAAAAAAAAAATACAAAATACGAAAAACAGTTATGTATAATAATAACACTATGCTTGAATTGTACAAAAGTGTTCCAATTTTAATATAAATTATATTTTTATTTTATGTACATAGCTAGCTATGTATAATAATATATTATAATATTATCAATTCATACATAATATACAATGCACACATCTAGAAATGAATGAGATGAATTGAAATGCACTTCGTGAAATTGAATTGGATGATAATAGAAAATATGTAGCTACATTATTTTTTTCTATTTTTTTATTTATTTTATTTTTTAATGTAGAGAACGATTTAAAAAAAAAAAATATTAAAATAAGTTGAATTTCTGTAAAATATTTATTATAAATAGTATTATAGATTTTATGGCAAGGTTCTCTCTTTTGAATATTATTTCAAATAAAATGTTCCTGATAAAAATATCAAATATCTACCTACCTGTGTTTTATTGAAGAAAAACAAAATCTTAAATATCTTTAATATTCAATAGATGCCGAATTATTTATTAATTACAAATTTTGAAATTATTTCATATTTAATTTATTATAACAAATTATTATTAAAATGTATAATTATTGTTTAGTTAATTTAAATGCCCTATGCATGTTTTACTAATAAAAAAAAATAGAGTGTCTTATTACTCAGTCACAATTAAAAATTCATGATAATTCTGTTAAAATACGAGTACATAAATTACAAATAACACTCGTCGCGTCATTAAGTAAACAAAAAAATTATTATAGTTTTAATAAGCTAGCTACCTAGTTCGTTGAAATAAAGAAATAATTCCGAATTTTAATGTACGAGTTCGTTGACATAACGAAACATTTTATATTTTGTTGATATTATGCAAGTAACAAATATACCTTTTGCTTGTTTGGGTATGGGGTAAAGTATGGGGTGAACACTTAATACTCTCTTGAGCAAAATTTTCGTGCAATTAGTATAGTTAGTATAGTAAGTAAGTATAGATTAGTCTTGGTATAATAATCAGTATAACAGCTTTGAAATTCAAACTAAAATAGAATAAATTTATTTTTTTATTTATTTATTTATTTATTTATTGCCATGATATATATTCATAATTTTTTTTTTAACAATAATAAATCTTTTAGAGCTATGACTATTCTTAATTTATTTATTCTTACTTAGTTCAAGTGCTTACAAATTATAATGTTAAAATTTACAATAAAATCATTTTACAATAATAAAATATAAAACGAATACAATTCGCGACCTTAGAACAACAAGCTTCTAACTAAAATTTTTTTGAAAATTGATCTATATATCACATCATAATAATTTGGGTAAGCTCTTTCGATTGCTGCTATCCCCATAAAGCTATCTCTTTTCGTTTCTAAGATATTCGACGAAGCAAAGTTGTAATTACATATTTTTTTATAATAATTTGATTAACAAAGTTCTTACAACCACATAGAATTGTGTGTTGCACATAATTTCAAAAAATATTGCAGATAGAACTTTGTATACCAAAATGTTGTTGATAGAATTTTGTTGCCCAACATTATTCTTTTTTTATTTCTCAAATAGAACTTTGACAACCTTGATGTTTTTGTCATTTCTGAGAGATAATTAGTTATTAATTATTGTACTTTTGTTTAGAAAGGTTGTGTTTATTTTATTAAATTGTTTTAAAAAATATTGGAGTTTGGTGAGTAAAACTTTAAATATCAGGTAAATGTTTGTATTATTAGAATTTCAACATAGTTATAAGAAAATGCAATCAGAAAATACATCACTTTGTCGTCAGCTGATTCAATACTTGTCGTATGTTAAGTGGGGTTACTTTTGGGAAAATAGAATTTAAAGTTCAAATTGCAAAAATTCGTATGTCCTACGGTAGATTTCCTCGAAACTTTGACAGAATGTAATGGCTGTTATTCAGTATAAGAATTTATTCTTTAAATTACCTAAAAGAAGTGTCAAGTTATGAATATTTATTAAAATATTTAGTAAAATTTTATCGTATGTTAGGATTTTGAACAAAATTATTCTCAACCCTTGGACATACGACAAAAATCGAATACATACGACAAAATGCTACTAAAATATCTTTATTGTAAGTAAGTTAAAGACATCATAAAACTATTTTATTTCAATTTCATTTGGCTCATAATTTAAGACCAATCAAAAAATAAAATATACCAACGTATTTTTTTTGAAAATGTTTATTAGAATAAAATAAACTCATTGATTTTTTTATAAATTTCTTGTATTACGAAAAACAAGGCACATTTTTATCATTTTACGTTAGTATTATAATGTAATAATAATTGAAATTTAAGAAATATTGTCTGAAAATTAAAATTTTTCTATTTTAAATTATTTTTAGAGTCATCAACTATCTATGTTAGAGTCACTAACAACATCACATAATATGGCAATCTTTATTTATTTTTTTGTAATACAAAATTAATTCCTTAAATATAAAAATAAAACATTTAGAAACATTTTTATCACTTTAAATTCATTTTTGTTTCAATATTTTTCAATATTAAATAAATAATATATAAATTTAAGACATAGAAAAAACTATTATTAAATCAGTTTTAGAACAATAAGGTCAAAACTCTGTTATTACAAAGGGTATAAAAATGTTTCGCTTTTAAATAACATAAAATAACATAAATAAAACAATATTCAGAAACATTTTTATCACTTTAAATTAATTTTTGCTTCAATATTTTTGTACCAATATTAAAGAAAAATAATATCTTAAAATTAAGATTTAGATAAATATTATTAAATTATTTAAACGATAAAGAAAATAAATTTGTACTCTCTTATTACAAACACCATCACAATATTTTTATTTTTGTAACATAAAACTAGTTTTACTTCATTTTGTCTTAAATTAAAAAAAAAATAAATCAACATTTAGGAAAGTTCTCATCAATATTTTACCTTTTCAATTCAGTTTTTACATAAACGTAGGTATTGTATAAATTAGTGAAATTATTTTAAAATAGCATTAAAAAAGGCTTTATCGGCTTCATCCAAATATGGTATCATGCTTTTCAAATCATTTTTCTTATCTAATGACAAGGTTTTTGGGGCTATAACTGTTAATTGAGCTTTAAAAGGATCTTTCACGAATCGACCGGGTTTTTGCAAATTACCGGTTTTAAAATTTATTTCCTGCGCTGAAGTTTTATATTTAATTTCATACAAGTTATTTTGACTATAATTCAAAAACTTCTCTTTTGAAAATGGAATTTGATTAAATTTGAATTCTCCTGCCAATTTTCCATATGATTTAAAATCTTGTGGTAACATTTGCAATATTTCACTCCCAATTCAACATTCTTAAGAAATTTTTCTATCGCACTATGGACAGCGTCAACATCTTGAATTAATGAGTGGCCAGCCTCCGAAAACTTTTGTTCTACTATTCTGATATTTTGATTTTCACTCAAAAACCTTAAAATAGCAAAAGATGTAAGTTGATTTCTATTTTGAGGAACACATGAGTCGCTCCACAAAATTATATGATCTATTTGATTGTTATCTTTCACAATTGCAGACAGAATTTTTGAAAGGGCACTGCTAATGTCCGTTCCGGCTCGTCCACCTACAGCTTCAGACCATAAAGCGCAGTAAGTAATTTTTTTTTCACCTTAAAAGAAATTTAAAAAATCTAAATTTTGTCTGTTATCATTAGTAATCTAACCAACCTGGTATTATCAGAGTTCCGGTGAGATTAAACGTATTAAGTTTTCTTTTATAAAAGAAATTGGAAGCATTTCCTCTTGGCAACGAAAATACATTTTGTAAATCATAACACAAAATGGCAGTCTTTTTATCAATATTATTTTTGTCTTTTTCTCTCTCAGCTTTTATAAATTTATATTCCTTTCTATGAGTTTCAAAATTTAATTTTTCTTCTGCTGAAGGATCGTTTGTTTTTTCAAACAGAAGACATTTATCACATCTGTCTTTTTTCGGGACGAAAAAAGATATATTAAACTCAAAATTAAAGATTTTCCGATAAGTATATATTCCAACAGGATCATTATATTTTTCTTTGTATAGCGTATACATTTTTGTTAAGTTTAAAAAACTATCTAAATATTTTCTTGTTGTTCCTTGCCTGCAATAATGGGAATCGACTGTAGGAAAACTTTTAATATGCTCCTTAACTTCATCAATTTTTTGCTGAGGTGTTCCACGCTGATATTTGCCTCTAATAGAATTAATCGGAACACCAGTCTCAGCATTATGGTTCTTTTTGAAATAGTAATAAATCTTTTGTTCACTTATCATCAGTGTGTTTAAGAAAAACGTCTTGCAAACTTGAGTAGCTGAATTACTGTGCTTGAAATAATAAATGTACGAGAGTGCTTTTTTTGGATTTGGTACATTTTTATTATCAGTTCTTCGGAAAGAGCACTCTTTCATTTTTACAAAATCGCTAAAATAAATTTGTTTTTGTTTATCTGATAATCTCCAAAATTCGTCAAAAATTGTTTTTCTTTGTTCCTCATTAAAATTTGTTGAGCACACATAAAAACAGGTAGGTTTACACGGTGGACCAACTTGTCGTTTCAGAAACTTCTTTCCTTTTGCATTTGTATATTCCTGGCCAGCCTCTCTCAAAACTTTCCTAATATTTTGCTTCCACATTTCGGGACGCCTCTTCCTTTTTCGAGAACTTTGAATACTTGTACCTACCAAAAACATAACAAAAGCAATATGATATTTTATTTACATATTGTCGTTGTTTTATTGAAAATATAAAAAAATCCGTGCAACATACTTGATGAGCAATTTGATGGTAAATCTCTTAGATTGTCGTTTTCATCTTGATCTATTTTAAAACTTATATTGTCATAGTATTCTTTAAGGTTAACTTCAAAATCTGGATCCCTTACATTGTCATCACTGGAGAAATCTTGGTCGCAATCAGTGCCGAATATTTCCTCAACCATTCTAAGAATTCAAATTAAGAAATATATATACAAAATGATAACTTTTTTTTCATATATGTAAAAATGACGTGTAAAATTTTTTTTTCATTTTAATTTAATTTAAATGTAGCACATTAATAATAATAATAAATTTTACAAGAAATAAATTTTATACCTATTACTTCAAATGTTTATTCTGATAATTTAATTTTATAAGTGCTATTTACTTACTTTTCTACATCTTCAGTTAGCTTTGGCGGTGGCGACGATGTACGATCCATTCTCATTCAGTTACAGCAACAAACTGATTGATATATAAACACAAACCACCAGAAAAACACTTGACATACGATAATATATTACAATCGCTATTAATAACGTTTTATCGTATGTTAATGCAAAATATTAACATACGACATGTATTTACGTTATCATAAAAACAAATACTTGTTGTACTCTACATACGATAAAAAGAGATTATCGCCAATTTATATGAGGAATTTATCTTATGTTCGTTTGTGATAACATACGACAAAAGTTTTTGTTTTACTGTGGACATACGATAAAATAGATTCTCAATATCTCGAGAACTAAAAGAAATTTTGCGAAACGGATTAGCGCATTCGAAAGAGCACCGCAAAAAATCTCTATATCAATTTTAAACAGAAAACCGCAAAAATCGACATACGACAAGTATTGAATCAGCTGACGTTGTGAAGGCGATATAATTGAATTAAACTCATGCGTAATAATTAAAGAGTACAATATAGTTCCAGCAGAAGTTCAACAAGAGGAATGTATAAATGCAATCGTAGATGTTCAATGTGATCCAAAAACACGTAAAAGAAAACGCAATCCAAAAAACTGGAAGAGAAATGTTTGTCAAAGACAATGTCAAACTGGTGAGAGGTACATCAGTTCTAGAGGTAAATTAGTACCTGCTAAAAAAGTAAAAGTTATTTCAAAAAAGAATTGCTCTGATAGTAGTTGTAAATTCGATTGCTAAAGTAAAATAACAAGCAGTGATAGGCAAGAATTGTTTCAAAGTTCTATTCACTGAATCGGCAAGAAAAATGTAATTATATTTTAAAACTGACCATTAGAAGTTAAACAATTAGAAAAACGAAAAAATCAGGTGATTCCCGTAAAAATTATTCTTTTACTAATTATGTTGAAGTAAAAGGAAACTGTGTGCTATAATATAACATAACTAAATCGTCGCAAACATTCAACCTTTATTTTCTCAAAACATACCTCGGTGCACTTAGAACTTTGTTGTTCCAAGCTCGCAAATTAGCAATTTAAAATGGAGATTGTAAAAATTATACAATTAGTTTACACAAAATTCCTAATGAAATTAGGAAATTACTTTAAATAACTTTACACCATCTTTACTCATATCAAAATTTATTGTTGTGTTGTATTGGTTTGTGTTTATCAGCATTCTATTAATAGGCTCATATTTTCCATAGTTAGTCCTGTGAAATATAATAGAAAATATGTTTTCATGCCTAAACCGTGCTCTTGTGTAAATTGTATTTCTTAAAATGTTATCAATATAACGTGAATCAATGTGTTTATTCAGTACTTGGGTTATAAAAACAATACCTAACACAGTTCTTCTACCTTCTAAAGTATACATATTAAGCAGTTTAAGACGTTCAATGTAGGGGGGAAATATTAAGGGATTATTCCAATTCAAGGCTCTTAATGTAAACCTAAGAATTTTTTTGAATACTTTCTATTCTATCAATGTGTTGGCGGTAAAAAGGGGATCAAACTTGGTTAGCATATTTAAGAATTGGTCTAACTAATGTCATAAATAACGATTTAGTAACATACGGATCATCGATTTCCTTAGACCATCTTTTTATAAGCATTAGGTTTGCTTTGTTAATGATCTTTTTAATAGTTGTGTTTTTTTTAGCTTGCAGACTTGCTCACAACTACTTATGAGTAGTTAAATCTGCAAACAAGCCCGCAGCTTATACAAATGTGTAGATGAAATCGCGGACTCACAAAAAAATATCCGGTAGAGATTTCGAAAACTTCTAGTGGAATTTTTTTAAACTTATAAAATTATATTAATTTTATCATTAAAAAATCAAAAGATTTTTTGTTTGGCACTTGGTGAAATATTGTTTTTATAAATTAATAAAATTATTTTAATAAATAAAATAAAACACTTGTTAATATTTCACTGATTGAGAAAATATATACAGATTTTCTTATATATTTTATTTTAATTTAATATTTTAATAAAAATAAAAAATAAAAATATGACCCGACATGTTTCGTCCTTTTAAGAGTCTTGATAATGTCTTAAAAGGACGAAACATGTCGGCTCATATTTTTATTTTTTATTTTTATTAAAATATTAAATTAAAATAAAATATATAAGAAAATCTGTATATATTTTCTTAATCATTGAAATATTAACAAGTGTTTTATTTTATTTATTAAAATAATTTTATTAATTTATTAATTTTATGTCAAAAAAATAGCAAAATAAAAAATCAATAGATGGCCCTTGAGCTTTGATAGTTAGGTAGTATTATAATTTCTGTTGAACATTTCGTCCATATTTATAAATAATAATTTTTACGTTAATTAGAAGAATTTTTAAATTTCTTTTAATTACCCATCAGTTTGTTCTTTATTATTATATATATATTATTCTGCATTTATCTGGATGTTTGTAAGTTCGACGGAACGCTCCAACACATATACAAATTGCATATGTATACAAATGCATATATATACAAATTGCTTTGGTGATTTTTTTTAACCCCTGTCTACCATGTTGAACCTTTGCAGGGAAAATTGATTGCATGAACTATATTTTTTTAATTTAATGTTAGTCTTCTTCGCAAATAATAAGGAAAAATAATAAATAATAATAATAATATAAATAAAACAAACAATTTTTTCGATTTATAGTAATAAGGACTAATAGAATTTTAATCAATAGTTTAATATGGTATAATAACCAAAAGGCAAACAGCATTTAACACAAAAAAAAACATAATTCACTCAAAGGTTATTCTTATTACTTAAAATTATACATAATAATACACATGTGTATCAGCATATTTGTATTGTATAATATTATACATTATACTACTTTATACCTTTTCCTTTCTACCTTTTATTTTTGGCATTATTGTGTGCGTAACTCACTTCACTCAAAAAAAATTTATTTTGTTTTTTTTTTTGTTTTTTTTGTTTTTTTTTTTTTATTATTTGCTGTATCTGTATTCTGTATGTTCTATATGCTCCATTCCAAAAATATTATTTTATTTTCAGTGTTAAGTGTTCACTTTTCACTTCACTGTTCAGGTTCATTGTTCAATCAATAGAACTTGATAGAAGTAGAGTAGGATAATTAACTCTACTTGTACGCCGGATAATAAAACATTGTTTTTTTTAAATTGAAAATTATTGATGAAAATGTTTTTGTATTTTTTGTAAATTTTACCAATTTAGATACAAAATTATGAATATTTTTTAAAAATAACACAATACCATAATAACAGTTTATTCATATAGCAAAATAAGATCCCTATACATTATACAAAAGACAAAATTTATATGAAAATAAGATCCCATTTTTAAATTTGCTCTCCCGGAGGACTCAATAACGCTGATACGGTATAATTTATACTAAATGGAACCCAACTAAGGAATTATAACTAAATGGAAGTGAGTACGAGTATACCATACAAAAATACAAACATTGTATACAAATTTGTTGGTATGGTACTTCTTTTTCTGTTATATAAAAAAAAAAAAGATTAGTGTTAGGCCAATATAAACATAAATAAAAATAAAGAAAAAGTGATATAAACATAAGTACTGTAATTTCGGAATAAAGAATCTAATGAAAAAAAAAAGAAACTAGGATTTATTTTGCTTCCGTCATTTATGACGGGTTACAAAGCTAGTTTTAAAATAAAGTTTTGACTTTTCAAAGAAAAACACGAATTTTACACATCAGAAATTAAATAGTGAAATCCTGAGGTTATATTTTACTCCTAAATTTATTTTTTTTTTCGGTTTTTTTTCGTTTTTTTACAAAATACTCATAAGTAGTTGTGAGCACTTCTGCAAGCTAAAAAAAACCCAACTAATATGTATGTTAAATGTAAGTTTGAAATCAAAAGTCACGCCAAGATCATTAAATTCGATTACTCGTCTAATTATAGTAGAACCATCAAAGGTATAATTATTACACATAGGATTTGTAGAGCAAGTAAACGATATGATGGCGCATTTATCAACGTTTAAAAATAAACCATTATAATTACACCCTTTCATAAAATTGTTTAAGTCTTTTTGAAGAGAAAAGGAGTCGTTATTTGATATTTGAACTAATATCTTTAAAAATTTTCATGTCGTCAGCGTAAATTTTTATACCACTGTTCTGGATAATTTCAGTGAGACATCATTTATAGAAATAATAAATAACAGTGGTCCGAGGTGACTCCCTTGTGGCACTCCAAAATTAGCAAAGAAAGCCACCGAAGTTGCTGTTCTGAAAAGAACACTGTAGCATCAATTACTAAGGTAAGAGTCAATCCATTTAATTAGAAAATACGGAAAACCATATTTTTGAAGTTTGAAGAGAATCACAATATGTGGTAAGAGATCAAAAACCTTACTAAGGTCAGTGTAAACCACATCTGTTTGCTTACGGCTTCCATGGTTTTCAAAAAAGTTGAGGCTGATTCTATAAGATTTGTTACAGTTGATCTTTTTTTTTACAAACGCATGTTGTTTATTTACTATTAATGAGGAACAGTAATTATAGATCATTAATAATTATTACTTAGGCTAGCTGACTAAATTATTTATTAATTAATTTATTATTTAAAGGAGAAAAATGGCGACAAAAACATTTTTGAATATTTTATTTATTTATTAGGAGTTTTTTTTTCGAATTTAAAAATGACTTACGATCTATTACAGGATACAAAAGTTCTCTCCCAGACAATCTATATATTGTCAACAAAAATGTTTCTGTTTGGCAAAAAAACTGGATTTCCTTCTTCTAGTAAAGAAAATCGCTTTGGTTTTTTCGCCATTAACTTTTATTTTCCATTTGTAGTAATAATCTTGAATACCTTTAAATGCCTTTTCAAGATTGTATGTAATTTCAATTCGGCAGTTAGACGTTGTTAAGATAACGGTGTCATCTGCATATAACCTAAGAGTGCAGTTATTGGGCATAGGCAAGTCTGCTATGAAAATATTATATAACATATGGGTGATAATGTTGAGCCTTTAGGGACTCCTGATGTAATTTTACTATAACTGTTACCTTGAATTTATTGTGAAATAAGAATTAAATTTGAACTCGATTGTATATAATGTTTCAATAAGGCCAATCAGGCGATGAAACAATACTAAAATGTATAATAACGAATTAATAAAAAATGCAAAAAAAAAAAAAGTGCCACAGAATGCGATACATCTGATCCTATTTTAACTAGAAATGATTTAAGAAACTTTTTATAATTTTTATGATATAGGCAGGACATTGAGAAATAATGAATGAACTAAAAGCCATTGTGCCAGACAAAATCGAAAGGTTTTTCAATGTCGAGTGTCATCATTCCTACAGAATTTTTATTTTTTAATTTATTTTTGATGATATTTGTTATCCTACGAGCTTCATGAGAAGTTGAGTGTTTACTTCTGAATCCGAATTTCTCATTAGAAAGTATATTTTTATCTTGTATAAAGTTGTAAAGCCTTTTCTTGATTAATTTCTCAAAAAGTTTTTCAATAGTATTTAAAAGACTAAATGGACGGGTTTTTTCCTCGTTTTGGAATGCAAGTTACTAAAGTTATTTTGCATTTTTCGGGAAAGTAACCTAGTAGCAATGATTTATTAAAAATTGTACTTAAGGTTTGATAACTTGTCTGCGACAAGTTTTTAAGTACTATATTTGGAATTTTATATCGGCTCGGAACTTTCCTAACTGTGGCTTTAATTTCGTTTGAAGTTATTGGCACGATGATGTTTTCAATATTTTGGAAATTAAATCTCTTTATAGAATTTTGTACAGCAGTTTCGAAATAGAATAAATTGTATTTACTGATTGGGAAGAAATCTAAGTTTTCTATTAATAACAAAGTTGAATTCTACAATTATAATGTATTGAAACCAGTCTGTTTATACTTTATTCAAATATATACTGTCAAATACTATTAGTATAATCAATACTATCAGATATTTCTTAGATTCACCAAATCAGACGTCGATTATAGACTAAAGCTTTCATCATGTTGAGATAATCATCCAGGGGAATAGTATCCAACACTTTGTTAATAACTAATGTTAGCAAGTGATAACACTAAATAACTAATATACTACAGTTAGTAGAAGTTAAAAATATAATTTCAAATACAAAAACAAAATAGGTAGAAAAAGATCAAATATCAATTAAAATAACTATTTATGGATTAGGTATACGGCTTTAATTTGAAGCTTCTTTTACTAAGTATTTTCGTATCAAAATAAGCTAATTCTAGACACAATATGCTCAAATTTACCGTAGTCAGTACTATTGTTAGCAATATTAAACAGATCAAAGGAACGTATATATTAAGCGCATTCTCTCTAAAAGTTATTATATCCCTAATTTATGTGCCAGGATATTCCCAGCAATAATTTGATGGATAAGCATAATATATCAGCCACCAATCGACGTTGTTGGGCAGATTTCTGGTCTATCAAAAGCAATCAATATTCGTGAGAATGGAGTTGAAAAAATAACGTAGTGCAAAGCGTAAAATTTTACGCTGAACTGCTTCATTACGTGAAATATCTACATTACAATATGGAGATGAAACTTGCGAACCATATTCATATTGTCTAACATTTATGTGATGTATAAATGTTCTGTAATCAATGTAGGGATCTGTAAACTCATTGGCACAGCGCAATTTAAATTTTAACTTTTCAACTATAATATTATTTCGAAACAAAATATTACGAATATTATTAATGATTGATGGTATATGTATGAACCCAGACATGCCAAATATCGGCATTATTATCATAAGAGAAGATATTTAAAAATTAGTTGTATATACTTATTAGAATTTGTCTTTTGTGTCATGCCTAGATGATATTTAAAGTTCAGTTGATGAATTAAACAAAATTCAAACTGTTTAAAACTTTATAATAATGATATTAAAAATCACCTATGGAAATTTTGTTTGATTAAAGATATCTAAAATGATCTAGTCAAATGGTATGTATATACGTTTTAATGGTTAGTCTAAAATTCCAACATTCTATTCTGCCCCAGAAAATTGCTGAACTAAGAAAAGACTTTCAATAGTATAAAAAATAACTGAAATTGCCTATTATTTGATTTCAATCATCTCTTTATTGTACCTAATCACTAATCGCTAATCGTAGCTAATAAAAATTATTAGTCTATAATTTTTGAATCAACACTGTGAAAAACAGAATAAGTATTGGATACATTTCGTAAATCTGAATCAAAAAGTATTCAATAATTGGATAGTACCTACTCCTATATTCTACACTCAAAATATTAACAAAATGTTTAAAAAAAAAATCTCCATCAAAAATGTGACAATAAACAATACAAAATAATATATTTTAAGCTTATTTATTAAATAAAATTATCAATAGGCTTATGATAACAATATTTTGTAGTGATTTTCTGTCAATTTTAATAAAAAAATTAATTTTATATATCATAAAAGCAAATTAATTAAAAAAAAATTTAATTTAATTTTTTGCAACAAAAAAAAAATATCTACTTTTAAAAATTAAAAATATTATGAGTGTTTCAATTTCACCAGCACTGAACAAATTAATATTTTGATAATTTTTTAATAAACGAAAATTATATTTTTATATTACAGAATAATTTTGAATGCTGTCATTAATTTAGCTTAATTTAATGATTATAAATTGGCTATTGGAATACCTATGAACAAGTTAGAATGATGTCAGATGAGTGGTATAATTTATAATTATTCAATAAGTATCGGTCAGGGATCCATTTCGATTGGTTAAAGACATGCCATGCAGAGCCCGCCGGTAAAGGTATATTTAGAAAATTAATTGAATACTACTGGCTGTAATTTCGCTTTTCTCTTTGTACGTTAAAATTAAGTAGGTACACATTTTTAGTAATTTATACCTAATTTTATGGAAATTAAAGCTAAATTCGTAATTATTATTCTATATATATCCTATTACAATGCAATGAGCATCAAAAAAGTAGAAAATAAATTTGTTATAAAATATTTCAATTTCAGTTACTTGAATTTACGAAGATTTTTTTTTTGTTTTTTTTTTTATGATCTTGACAGTAATTTAGGTAGGCTCACCTTTTCGAATTAAGTACGGTACTGCAAGTAAAGTTATACAAGTAAATTTTAAATTACAGAGCATTACGAAGAACACAAGGAAGCCCAGTGATTGATTAAGTCGTATAGTAAAATTCCATCAATACTTAATACTAACCCTGATAAAATTTCAAATCCATCAAACACGTCATGATATTATATTGCGCCAGTATACTGACTCTCTTGAGCATGATATCATAATATTATATCAATATTACATTACTAATATACTTCTGTAATTCCGTAAAGTCATTTGTTTTTTTTTTTGCCTCTGTAATTCCTTAATAAGTTTTAACATGAATATCTTCCTTGCTTTTGATTTATTAAAATTTAAGAAGAGACTACGGAATTTAATTTTGCTAATTTGTTTCAGGATAGTAAAAACCTCATCCATTTTGTATAAAATATAAAATATCCTTTTTTGCACCTAAATGACAACTGATATAATGATTTTATCATTTAATTTAAAATTTTGCACAATACTTGAGTTTTTATTAAAAAAAAAAAAAAAATGAATTAATAATAAATAATAGTATTAATAATAAAAGAAAAATAAAAACAAAAAAAAAAAACAATAATAATAATGATGATCAACCATGTTATTAGTGTAAATTAAAATAAGAATTAAAAAAATAATAATAATTAATTAAATATAAATAAAAAATCAAATGACACACTGACATAAATTGATTAATTCAAAAATTCCCATCATATTAATACATAATATTATGTATATCATATAGTTACTGTCACAACTTTACACATATTAAACAATATAAAATCCATGTGCACAATATTTTTGTAACAGTATAAAATTCAAAATAAGTTCAGGTAGATGAGGTATTTTTGTTTGTATAAATATGAAATATAATATGGTTCACATTTTTAAATCTAATTAATTAATTTTTTTATATTACATATTATTTTTTACGGTATTATGTTTGTTTACATTTTATTTTATTATTTTTTTTTTGTTTATTTATTAATTAATTTATTTCACCTTCATTATATTATTTTATTTTGTTTTACAGAGTTTATGTTTAGTATAAGCTATATTTTAATATATTTTATCGAATATTCTGTACGGTCTATGTGAAACATTGTTAATAACAAAAATTAGAAAATCTAACATCTTCTGATTATGATTATGGAACTGAAATCGATTAAAATATTAATTAAACTTACTGAAACATTCAGTAGAGATTCTAATTTTATTCCTATACATACTATTTATTATTTACAACTCACGCATTTAATAATTTTAATTTTTAGTTTTAAGTAAAAAATGTCTAGACAATTCTAGATTTTTAAAATATTTTTAGTTTTCATTTTTATATAACATTAACTAAACGTCACCCCACAATTATAATGTCGTACATCCAAAAACTTAAATGTTGGCAAATCGACTTTAAAGGTATGAGAACGTTTTACGAAAAAATTATACGAAAAAATAGGGTTTTTTTTTTTTAATCGATAATGTTGTTCATTGGTTTTATTTCTACGTCACAACCCAGATCTATCTAGAATAAATTTTCGGAACTAGAGGGATTTTTCGCTCGAAAGATTTAAAAACACTTTGTCAGGTCTCCCGCCACTTTCGGGAGGTTTTTTTACATTCATATACGTACGACAAAAAATTTGGTAAATACGACAACATAATTGTGTAAAATATGCAATATTTTCATGCAAATTATATAAAATTAATTTTTTGTAAATATAAAATTTAAAAATTATGCTTCAATTACAAAAATTAATTTTTTATTATTAATTGAAAAACGAAAATTTTTATTGTAAAAATTCTTTACCGTTGAAATAAAAAATTAGTTTCTTAATTTAAAAATATTTTATATTTCTTTTCAGACTTTTAATTCACAGCGCCTGACTTTATTTTACATTATTATTAAAATAGGAACAACTTAAAGATTTTCAAAATTTATATATTTTTTTTCAGTAGCCTTAATTTTAAATTAACTCAAATATAATATTCAGATTAAACATAAACATGAACTGAAAAACGTAAACATAACATTAAAATTATTCAAAAATAAATAAAAAATAGTAAATTTGTACGTTTTTTAATTGCACTTATTGTCGATATTATTAGTTTTAAGAAAACTATTTTGTTATATTAAATAAAGTTTTGTAATACTTCACATCCTTTGCTGGTAAAAAAGAATACAAACTCGCAATATCTTTTTTCTTATCCTCAGATATTGGTTTTGCAGAAGAAATTTTATTTGCCTTTGAAAAATATTATTTGGTGTACCAAACACTCCTTTTTTGAATTTTTTTTTTTATACACATCACTTTAAAATTTTGTTCTGCTGCAGAAGTCTTCAGTTTTAAATTAAATAAATAATTTTTAACGTATTGAATATATTTTGTTTGTGAGAATGGAACACAAATAAAAGTTTAACATTCAGTTAACATTCTTATAATTTAAATATTGTAATTTTCTCTGGGTTATGGATTTCTTTATATTTCAAACTACGATCAATTGCGCTATGAACAGCGTCAACCTGTAACAAATTTCAAAATTCCTTTAATATATAAATCTATATCTTAGTTTATATTTATAGTATTTTTTGGTAAAAGCGTTCTTTTTTTACATTATAAATAAACTTAAACTTACTTCTTGTATATTTTACAAATTGACAGCCCTTCTTCTAGATATTATTTTGCTGAATTAGCTCTACAATAATGAGAATCGGCTGTTGGAAAACTCTTAATGTGATTTCTAGTTTTATTCATTGACTCTTCAGATGTTTTGCGCTTAACGTGTTTACCTCTCTTCAAAGGTTTAACTGTTCCAGTTTTCACGTCATACATATAATTTTTAAAGTGATAGTAAACGCGTTGTTCTGAGATGTTCAATGTATTTAAAAAAAATGTCTTACACACTTGAAGAGTGTTGTTATCAGTTTTTAAATAATACAAAAATGTGTTTTGTTTTTTCACCGAACTTGCAGTAGTTCTTCGTCTAACAATGTCCTTTTTTCTTATAAATTGGCTTTAAAATTCATTTTTTACTTCGTCATTCAGAGACCAAAAGTTTGTGAAAATGTTTCTTCTAGTCTCTTCAATAAAATTTTTGGTACAAAGATAAAAGCAGGATTCTTACAACAGCTACAACTAAAATAATTTCACATTTTTCTTGAAATTGTCAGAAAACAACAACAAATTTCAAACACGTACGACAAAATAACATTCGTTCGAATTACAACTATTCTGCGGTATAGACAATGAATACTAACAAATACGATATTATAATAGTCAACAAAATGAATCATACTTTGTTGTTTATGTATATATATACGATAAAATAATTGTATGCTAATTATTTTGATAATTTACACCAAATTTTATCGTATATCCAAAAATTTGGCGTTTACAACATTATAATAGTAGTTTTACTGAAATTTGGGGCATTTACGACAAAATTGACATTCAATATCTCGGCAATTATAGCTGCTAGGTCAGCAGCGATTGCATAGATTGATAGAGCTTAAAAAAATTACTAAAATGGCATCGCTAACTTATTTTTTTCGGATTTTGTCATGTACGACATTATAATTGTGGGGTGACGTAAAATTGAACACGCAATTCACTAAAACGAACGAGAGAACGAATGGGTCTCGGAGTAAATAAGGAAAAGATAAAATATGAAGGGTATAGAAGCAACAGTACTAAAAGTCTACTTTTTTTTTTTTTAAATTTTTGTGTCATTTGATTTGTTGGAAAAATATCTACCTACTAAACTTAAGAAAATGGTCCAAAATTTGTAAATACCCACCCATTTTCGTATTTAAAATTGAGAGTTAGAAGCAAAAGTTCAATAAATCCTTTCCAATTTAGAAGCAAAAATTAAAAATATCCAGTTCTGTTTCAAAATCAAAAATTGTATAACTTCTATATATATTTCAGTATTCTATTTCAAGACTTTAAAAAGTCCAATTAGTTTAATGCAGAAATTAAAAATTCAAAATTTGTCATTTTTATAATATTTTTCAAAATATCTTTGTATTTAAAGCAATGGTAGAGTACCAGTATGTCTGGGAGCTTTTTCACTAATTTTGGGAGTGAGTCTGTTCAGAATTCGATCACTTACCCAAAAAGAATTTGAGCATGGAGTTATTCCGAAAATTTCGTAAACTTTTGGTGATCGGTGATCGGTTCAGAGAGCGAAATGCCTTAAAATTATAGTCTGTTATGACTTTCATCAACAAATTGCGTCATTGCGTCGTATCTGATTACTGTTCACCTACATCATCTTCTCGTATGTATTTACCAGCTTCTTTAAATGTATAAGAAAAATGTTCAAGGAATACCAGAAACAAGCTTACACAACTGTACAGATAAAATAAAATTACTTCCGCCATATTTTTAGTACTCGTCATTACATTGGACTCAGAACTCCTAGGACAAATGTCTGTTCAACCTGCTTTACAAATACAAACAAAATATAAAATAGAAAAAAATAATGAGAAGAAAAATTCTTTGATAGTTGAACAAAAAATTCACTTCCTTCGAGCTAAAGGGTTTTACTCAAAACTTAAGGAAAAAAAAGCGGGTCTTCTTACATTGTTTTTCGATTTACAAGAAAACAAAGGTTCTACTTAAAGTTCCTTGTTCCAGAGACTGACCAATCAGCCTATTATTGCAGGAAAATTTATATTATATATAATTTTGGTATTGTCCATGTTTCATCTAAATGTCCACTAGAAGGCGGCAATGTTTCGTTATATTGTTGTAACGAAAATATAAGGCCTAAGGGATCTAACGAAAACTGTTCGACTGTATATCATAATATAAATTTTCTTAATTTGGAAAACATTAGTACAGTGCGGCTTGTTACAGATGAATGTGGCAGTCAAAATAAAAATACAACAAAAATATTGTGTAAGAGATTGGAATTTATACTTCCAGTCGTGGGCCACTCATTCATTCCGCCTGATCGTATGTTTGGTTTAATTGAAAAAGGAATAAAACAACTTGAAATCGTTGCACAACCAGACCAATACATTGATATATTTAAAGAATTCGGAACTGTATATAAATTAGAAACAGATTGTTCTGTGCTTGATTGGAAATTGGAGGCATAAAAATACTCCGGACGCCGTTCTAAAAAGCATTTTAAACTTACTCTTTCAAAACAAATTCTATTTAAGAGTACAGTAAAAAATTCCATTTTAATACGAGAACAACCATATTATAAGCACGCACTAAATAATTATTTCAAACTGTGTAAAAAAGGAAAGAAGGTCAAAAACATCCCAGTTTTATAACCTATGTCCGTCGTGAAGAAAACTCCAAAGAATAGTTAATTTTTTTTATATGAGACCTTTCAAGCGATAAGCCTATACGGTCATTGTATTCAAAAAATCAATATACGTTCTTGGTGAGTTTTAATTGAAGTACTATTATAGATATATTTGAATTTGCGCATATTTGAAAGAAAAATTCTTCGAAAAATACTCGTTCCAAAAAGATTACAGAATGGAGAATATGTAATCAGAAGCAACAGCGAGTTCAATAGTATGATCGATAGTGAGTACATTATACGGTTTGCAAAGACTCAAAGACGAAGGCTCAAATGCACAAATTTCGAAAACAAGCCGTGGTGTTGAATAGAAAGCCCGATAGTAGCCGTCGTAGAGGAACATCAAGAAGCAAATGAGCAGACAACGTGAAAAACGATGCTCAAACCCTACAAATCCCAAATTGAAGACAAGTGGCACAAGATCGACCTTCTTGGAGGCGCATAGTTATGATGATGACTATTGTAGATTACCTCAAATTATATTCTTTATTATTATTAATTATTTAAAAAAATATTGCACACCATGTAGTAAATAAGTAAAAACCGGAAATACTATTATGTATATTATATATTTTTAAATTTTCTTACAAAAACTGATTCACATCTAATAACTTTTAATAATGAAATTCAAAATACAATCAATTACAAAAAATTACAAATTTTTGAAATCTGATATTCGGACGGGAAACAAAATCATTAGAATATCAGATTCTTATTACTAAAAAATTTTCGTTATTAAAAAAAATTTACAATTTGATAAAAATGTTTACAGACCAGACACTAAATTAATATGAAATCATTTGTTTTAATCCATAGCGACCCATAGCAAATTGGGCCGTAACGTACACACCCATACCGATTTGAACTAACAATCCATAGCAATTGAACACATATACTGATTTGATCCATAGCAATTTGATCCAATAGAATATAGCTTAGTCATTTTAATTCAAATTCAACACAAACTTTTATATTTTCCTATCATTATTATTTTACTCTTAATGTACTTAATTAAACATCATTTCAAAACATTTACATTTTTTCATAACTACTACATGTAAATATAATACATAAATACTGTATTATTGTTGTTATTATTCTAATAATTTATTACATTTTAAATCTTTACACAGGTTAAAATGTCGATGTAATTTTAATTAAGAAAATTTTCCATTCCACTCTATTTTACACACAATTACTACATCTTTAAAATTTCCTCCACAATCTTTTAACCACAATAATATTATTATAATACATTATTATCTATCTACCTATTATATTTATATTCATCTTATTATACTCTAATAATATATACGTTCTATATAAATTGAAAGGCAATTTATTTACAAAATTGTTATTATTGAAAAATATTAAATAATTTATTATATTAAAATTTTACGATCTCAAATATCATTTTCTTTACCAAATACTAATATTAGGTGTAGAAAACAATAACAACACAAAATAATAATAATAATTAGAACAATAACAATAATAACGCCTAAAAATATGTATAAATTTATATATTATAATAAACCCCCCCCCCTCAGCTAAAATATATATATATATATATATATATATTTATTATATTAGGAAACATTAATTTAATTTTCTTGAATCAAACTCAAACCTAAAAGATTTCTTGGGTGGTTCTTCTAATTAATTACCTTAATTGTAAATCTAATTGCTTGCATAGCCCAAAAATAGAATAACAATAAGAGAAGAAAAAAAAAAAAAAATAAATAAATAAATAAAATAATACAGGACAAAAAAAAAATGATAGTATAAAATGAAAAATATTTATAAAGGTTAAGAAACTCTAAATGAAAAATAAACAATGATGAAAATTTCCCTTAATCATCTACACAACACAACGACTATGATTAAATTTTGTTGTACAGAGGAAAATAAAAATCTTTTAAATCCTTACCTTACATATCAAAAGGACTTTTTTTGTTTCAAATAATTGCAATGACTTCAAGAAAATCTAAAATTTCCCAATTTTTCTGCGCATATTTTTATTTTATTTTCAGCCACTCTCAGATTCAATGGAGAAATTTTTTTTTTTTTATTATTTCGAATTTTGATATTTCGATATAAAAAAAATTACGATATTATAATATCGTAAAAAATTATAAATTGGAATGAAAAGAATTGAAACAATGTGAATTATTATAGAAGTAGAGAAAAAAAATAAGATTTGTGATTTAATATGAAAATATGGCAAAAATATACAAGAAAAAAAAAATAAATAAAATAAAAACAAAATTACACGAAATATTATGAAATTTCAATGCATTTAAAGTGTTGGATTGGATACCTCTAATTAAAGTAAAGAGTAATATTTGTGCAAAATTTTTAATTTATAAATTTAAGTATTTATTTATAAGAAACATATTTGTTTGCTATACGACGTGTATATTATTTTCATTTGGTTAAAATTATTAAATTTACGAATAGATACACATAGATGTAGTTTTATTTTTGTAGTTTTAAAATTTTATTCTAGTTTTAGTAGTTTTATCTTTTTTCTGCAGTCATTTCAACTACTTTTTACTTCTAAATTTTTAGTTTTAAAATTTATGAATTGTCAAATTTTATTTTATTCAAAATTAATAATCGTTATCATTTTTAATCTTATATAGCAAGAGTTAGTATAGCTATTTTTTGACGTCCTTTTTAATTTCTAATATAATATTACTCATATTTAATTGATAGATCCTATATTGTCCTATTTAGGTCGTCTACATCAACACCATTTGTTTCACTTGAAGCCTCTTTTATTTATTATTTCGGTGAATGATATTGCATCTGTTGTTAAAAACACTGAACTTAAAATATATACAGATGGTATGAAAATCATCAAAAAAATAAAATCCATTGGTGACACAATCCTATTACAAAATGATTTGAATAATTCCTATGTTTATTCTAGCAGTAATAATTCATTCTTAATATTAAAAAATGTACTTTAATGTATACTAAAACGTCATTCCCAACAATTTTAATGGTGAATTATTGTTAAGAGTTAATTCCATTAAAGATTTAGGTTAATTTGACTGCATTATAAATAATTCAAATTCCTTGCTAGGTTTTATAAAGCGTTGGTCTACGGAATTTACTGATTCCTATTTTTAATTAAATTATTATCAATAATAATACTCAAGCCCGAAATGTTATTAGTATGATTCACCATAGAACTAATTATGGTAGACTTTAACCCGTTATCAGAATGTTAATATTGGAAATTAAATACAAAGCCCTAATTAACTGTTCCCTTTCAAAGACTGATTTTAAAAAAAAACAATTACACCAATAAATAAATAAACAAACTGTCATTATTATACCTGCTGTAACCTTTTTATACCTGTTGTAACCGGCAGCCATTTAGGTCCGCTTCTCTTTATTATTTCCATTAATTATGTAACTTCCGTCATTAAGCATAGTAAAATTACTATTTATGCAGATGACATGAAAATTTACAAAAAAAATTACATCAGCAAGGGACACATCCCTTCTTCAACAAGACTTAAACTCTTTTATAAATTGGTGTAAAATTAACAATCTGACCTTAAATATTAATAAATGTGCTTTAATAACTTTTTCTCGCTCTTCAAAATCATTAATGGTTGATTATACTTTTGAAAATAAATCTATTGAACGAGTCTCACACTTTAAAGACCATGGTGTACTCTTTGACAATAAATTATGTTTCAAACAACATTTAAATGTTATAATAAATAAATCTAACTCCATGCTAGGCTTCGTCAAGAGATTTTATAAAGAATTCAACGATCCATACGTCCTCAAATAACTTTTTACGTCTCTTGTTCGACCAAATCTTGAATATGTCAGTCAAGTGAGGTCGCCTTATTACCTTAATCATATCCAAAGAATTGAAAAAAATTTTGATTTACACTGGTCAAATCCAGTTATTCTGCCACCTTATAGGAACCGGTTAAAGTTATTGGATATTAAATCATTAGAATCCAGAAGG